>CM031243.1:85176352-86660417 GCA_018340775.1 Taxus wallichiana var. yunnanensis
CTGTACAAGGTGGGTTTAAGTTAGCCATTGGTTTACTCTCCAAACTCAAAGTTACCATTAGGATCTTGATTTGCAATAGAATGCCTTATAGGTAAGTTCCCCTTGGATATCGTAAAAACTAGAATTCAACTACTTTTGGCCACGAATAAGTGGAAATTGAGTACTCCAAAATATAACTATTCAAAACACCACGGAACCACATATCCACATCTCAAGTCCAAATCAGATCAACATCATAAATGGCCTGAAATTCTTATTGTGTCCAAATAATTGCGTGATACCTCCAATTCCACTTAGATGCATACGTAATCAGCCACTCATATAATTCTACTAGAAATATAGTGAAGAAGCTCTCATATAAAATGTCATTAATATTTTTTTCCACCCACAAGTGTGTGTTAAAATCAGATCCAGTGCTGAATTGTTGTGCATATTTTTCTTCCAAATCATGTATCCACTCTTCAATACTTGCTAAGGTCAACCGATATGTCTTCATCACAAACCATCCTGAAAACAACTGAAAAAGAGGTCCGAAACATAACCAATGATGTAACCTAGAATTCAGCAATACAATCCCAGTAAGACCCTGGGTGTCTTTGGCATATCACTCAACCTAGATTGAGTGATTACCCAAAGTGCATAAAGGTACTAGGTCCCTCTTTAGGGTTGTTATTGCAGGATGTTAGCATGATGAAGACTTAATACATGCAGTTCCATTATTAATACATCATTCTATAGAGCATGCCAAATCTATATCTAAGGGAGAACAAAATTAAGTATTAACCATGATGAAATCAAGAACATATTAGATCCAAATACACACAGAACTAACACTTAGATTCAGCCAATATCCTCCATTATATTAAATATGACAATTACACATAATCTTCTTATAGTAATGGAATTCTATGCCCATACATGCACAAATCTGATACAATAGTCCAGTCTTGCACACATACATCCATATATATGTCTCTCTCTCATTATTTTATATTATATATCCTCTACTACGTAGTTCACTACATATTTATAAGGATGGGGAATTTCCCTTCACCGCTTATCTAATCCCAAAAATAGGTCACATGCTGTTTTAAGCTATGCACTTTTTACAGCCATAGCCCCACATACAAGTGTGATAATAATAGACTTCCTCTAGTTAAGCGACACTTTGATAAACCCATTATTATCCCGCATCCATGCAAAGTTATTTGTATCCGATCCTCCAAAAATAGCCAATGCGTGGCACACAAGTCTCTACCCTGTTTATGTGCTTTACATGATCCTCATGTGAAAAAATGGCTAAGTCCTGAAATATGAACTTATCCTCTACGTGTGTTTCCCTTATCCGTTCGTGCCTTTGAACATGCCCTATTTTCCTACGTGGACCTCTTATGTGCATTTTTTAAGTATTATTTTCTCAACACCATTTTAATGCTAAGATGACAATGAATACCAATAAAACTAAAAAAATCAAGGAAGCCAAACAAACACAAAAACTAGCTACATATCTTTTAATTTCTATACGAATGCAAACAAATTTAAATTTATAAAAATTATGTTGAGTTGGTCAAATTCAATATCAATTTGACAAATCTTAAATGGGTCGATTTTATAGGAAAGCTAAGCGAGATCAAACAAAGTCGGGTTAGAGTAGCTCGACGAGTTATTTAGCAAATCAAAGAGGAAATCTAAAAATGAGCTATACAAGCTCAAAGTGAGCTACTTAACAAATAAAAACAAGTTAAAAATAGCCAACGTGGGGGTGACACATGGTATAGATCAACTATACAAAGAAAGGCACGTGTCTAATTTAAAATAGATCCTTGGGTGGACGCGAACTCTTTAAAAATTAAATTCAAATCCTTTTCGGGTTTGCAACAATGAAAAAATAAACATGTGTCAAAATACTATGACAAGATTGACAACAATGAAAAAAATACACATGTTTCTTTTCAATTATCTTGCATTTCAAAATGTAGCTAATAAGTGAAAAGACAATTAAAAAGAAACCGTATAAACGTGTCTTAAATTAATTGGTTCACTATTTTGCACTCTGACACAATGTGAACAAATTCTTATTCAAACATAGCCACTTGTCAAAAATTTAATGGCTCAAGAAAAGATAGTTGGTAGATTTCGCCAAACTTTAAATAGATAGCTTTGAGTGGGCTTAAATCCCCAAAATAAACCAAACTTAAAATAAATTTTGGGTCCGAAAAAAGGTATAAGATAGGTGTCACAATTTAAGTGGCTAAGCCAAAGAAAAGACTAACACCCTGACACTTGTGAAGGATGACACAATTAAAATACGTGTCAAAAAACAATTGATTCGTGCTTCGAAAATATGACAAAGACAAGTAAAAAAGAAGATACATGGAGCCTTTTAAATGGCTCACACTTTACAAATGATAGAGATTGAAAAATGTGAAAAAGAGATGTACATGTCTAAATACTATTGGTTCACACTTCACAATGCAACCAAAATGACTAAAGAAAACTGAGGACATGTGGAGCCTTTTAAATGGATCGCACTGATCGAAAAACACTGACAAATGTGAAAAGGTGGAAAATTTTAATTGGATAATAACTTCCACAAATGAAAGAATGAAAAATGTGAAATGTGGAGCAATTATATTGGCTCATATTTCACAAATTTTACAAGTGTGAAATAAAAGATACTTGGAGCAATTTTATTGGTTTTTCCTTCACATATGTCAAAGGAAAGTTAAAATAAGACTAAAAATTTGAAATACGGAGCCACTTGGAGGAATATTATTGGCTCTTATTTAACAAATGTCGAAATATATAACTAGGGATAGATAATGCAAAATATTATTGGCTCAAGTTTCATGAATGAAAATTAGATAAATAATATTACTAACACAATAAAGAAAGATGAATCCTTCTAATTGGCTCGGAGCCGTAAATGGAAAAATTCAAATAAGTCTCGTTAGGCGAAGCCGAGATGACACAAGAGGATTAGCCAAAGCTTTGCAAAGATAGAAGGATGTCATATTGAAGCCACTTGGAACTCTAAGAGTGGGTATGGATTCACAAACATGAATAAAATGATAACGAATCTATTTAGAGTAATTCTATTGGTCCAAACATCACAAAACTAAAAGGATCAAAAGAAGGACTAAAAATGTGAAGCCAGGTGGTGTAAAATGATTGGATTGGGCTTCGTAAAATCAAAACTAGTGAAAAATACATATTTTTACTGATAGAACGAACTTAAAAGCCTCAAACAAACTGGATCTAAATAGATATTTTGGATCCTAAGTCAAAAATGAATCTAATGGCTATCAACGATGCAAAAGATTAACAAAAGCTCACAAAGGATAGATTTAAACTGTAAATGACTGAAATTAGATGCAGAAGAAAAGATATAAGCATACAAAAGCTCAAACATGATCTAAAAAACCATATATCTCATATTTCACCAATATTTTAAATAGTATTTGTCTAGAATTGTAATTTTAAACCTGGTTTGCTTGAAGATGATTGTGTAACTTTTAAGGGTCTCGCGGATCTATAAATACACATTAATCTTCTTCACCTCTTCAAGTTAAAAACTTCTAGATTGATCTGCATATGCACAATCACAAAATCTGATACCATGTTAGATTTAGTAGGGGATAAATAATCCATAGATTACAGATCCACCATTAAAGCTAAAGATTATAGATTATGATATGTAGTCAATAAAACATAGATATAGCTTAAAATAAATAATGAATAACATAACATAATGAGAAATATCGGAAATAAGTTGCAAAACAAGAAAAAGAGATAGATAACACAATATTTAAGTGGATAAAATTGAAGGAGAAAACTCCACTGGTAAAGCATTATCTGTATTAATAATTTACACAAGTTTAACCCAACAATTTCAATTCACTCCTATATCTTTTTCAATGTCTACATAGCTATTTTATTGATCATTTATTACAATGTTCATTGATTTTATCTTGTAATAAGATCCTAGTATTTAATTCAGTCTATACAACATGTATACATTGTAGAAAACCAATCCCAAGAGGGATCACCCAAATCAATGTGGGTGGGTGAATCGGTTAGGCCACTTCACTCTTAAATGTGAAAGACCTTCACAATAAAGTTTTATGAAAAAAATTAATTTAATGTTAGGACATACTATAGTGGTTGATCCCACTTGACATCATCACCCCAACATTAATTCTATTCACCATGAAACAAGAAACAAAATATAAACCCTAAAGAAATAATTATTTCATTAGGTGAAGATATAATCGAATGGGACCGAGACATGCTAGAGCTAGAAGATTTTCCTGATTTCCAAATGAATTCAATACATGAATGTTAAAAATAAAAAATTCTAGAAGAACGTGATATTGACAAGACACTTGAAAAAATAAATCTGTGAGAAAGAAGAAAACATCTTGGACAATAAGAAGGTTTTTTCAGGTAGATTGGGCAGAAAAATACCCATTTATTGAACCTGTACAACTAGATAATGGTAGTGATACTCCCAAAGAATGTAGATGTACTATTTTTCTGTTAGAAATTGAGTAAATAACATAGAATGCAAATTAAATTGGACACTATAGAGAAACATTGTGGCAAAGTATATTACACAGTCACTGAAAATGATGGAAAAATAACAAATACTTGTATATGAAAAATTGCAAAAGAATGGATGCATGTAAAATATAAGGAGGAATATGACAATAAAATGAAAGACACTCAAAAAATTTAAGATAAATGAGGAAAATTAATGCAAATTTTGGAAAAGCTGCAAATGAAAATATGAAGGCCAAAACTACCTAGTTTTCAACCATATTGTTTATTCTTAAAATGGGTAGACCAATTTCAGATTTTTCACAATATAAGGAATTTTTCCAATTCAATGGGTTTCTAAACTTTCCACATTCTTATTTGTTAGAGAGTAGTGCTTGGGATAAGGTGAGATGTCTTGCAATGACTAAACAAGAATATCCGAAAGAAAACGTTAAGAATGCAAGTTTTATCTCCATTTCAATTGATGAGGTTACGAGATGTTGAAAACACTTTTTGGGTTTGCATGCATGTATATAATTTTCATAACCATAAAAATACACCTCATGTACTATCTATTCATAAAATGCAAACAAATTGCAATGGCAAAAATCTTTACAAATTATTTATATATAATTTAAATGAAATAATGACATGGATAATTATTCTATAACTACAAATCTTATTTGTGTTGGTGTTGATGGTGCATTAGTGATGCAGGGTCATATAAATGGTCTATGTGTGCATCTAAAAACATATTTTTCTCCTTATATGATTCCTATTCATTGCATGGCTCACATGATGAATCTTGCATATAGGATAGTAAACACATTTGAATGTGTTGAAAATGTTGAAGAGATTATCTATGAACTCCATGCCTATATGTCAAGTAGTCCAAAAATATTTCTAGAGTTTCATAAGTTTTCACTTGGGGTCATAAATGGTAAGAAACTTCTTAAATATGTTGATACTAGATGTATTTCTATGCATGAGCCTACATGCAGAGTTTTTGAGGAATATCCATCTTTAACTAGTTTCATGTTTAAGAACAAGTAGGCAAGTTGACAAGGAAAAATATTTTCTTTACTACCTAACAGACTTGGAAACATTGTTTACACTTTGTGGGATTCTTCCAATGTTGCATGAAATGAATTGCATAACAAAGCTTTCTCAAGAATGATCCATCTATATAGCAGACTTCATTAGGTTCAGGAAAAGGGTGTGTCAGACTCTAGATATGTTATATAACTCTGATGAATGCTTTAAAGGACATGTATTCAATCATTGAAAGCTCTAATAGATTTAAAGGATCCTAACAACTACTTCAGATTCAATATATGTGGTCATCTTTGTATCTTTGTTAACGAGAAGGAGATTCAAATGCATACATTCGAAAAATGAGTGGATATTGTTGGATCAGAGCTTGAAGAAGTTCCTATTACACATAATTTATATGATGTTATTATATCTGAAAAAATAAAAAATTGTAGAAAATATCACAATGCTTATCCAAAGTGTTTTCAAAGATCGTTTAAAAAAACATGAGATTCTTGAGGCCATGGGAGTGGTCAATCCTAAATTTTGGAATCTTATAGGAGGAAGAGTTGTAGCTGATTCATTTAAAATACACATGGGTACTATCATAAATCATTTTAGAAAATTAGTTGAATGTAATGGTTTTTAGATTAATGGTGTTTTTAAAAGGATTCACTTGCATTATAATTAGTTGATTTCGGCTAGGTAATGATAGAACAATTTGCATTCTTGAGTGAGATAATATAGAACAATTTGCATTCTTGAGTGAGACAATATAAAAAGTAACAATTACACTTCTATGGAAAAATTTGTATCCTAGTACCATCCTTCATGAAAGTATTAGTGAATTTTTTGATTGTATGAATTATGTCAAACAATGATATTGGGATCAATTGAAGACGAAAGAGTTTTCAACGCACTAACATTTATAAAATCAAAATATCAGAATAGATTGGATAAAAATCTTGAGACTTTCTTGAGATTATATGTTTCATGATATGATGTGGATATATTTCCTTATGAACGGGTAATGGAAGTATGGAATTCTCTTGTAGAGAGGAGAGGGATCAATAATTCTAATACAAGGACTACGGATAACAATGAAACTATGACTGAAAATCACAAAGTGAAAGATTAGATAACAATGTTGTGAACCAAAAATATATGTTTCAGTTTGATCTAGTTGATTTAGAGTAAAGAAGAATGAATGTACATTTTAATTCTGGAAAGAAAATCTCATATTAGAATATAAGTATGTGTATTGTTATTTTTGTTATTCACATGTTCATTATTGAATAATATTTTCAATGTTGCAATTTGTTTAGAGTTTTTAAATGAGAAATGTCATACTTATTTTTTTTGTTGTCTTTTAAATGATAATATTATCATTCCATTTATGGTAGATTTTTCAGTCTTACACATGAATATAGTACAAATACAATAATATATAATTTTTTAATGTAATATGTAATAGTAATATCAAACACAATTGAGAATAATAATCACATTAAGAATCTACTTGAATAAATTATGCACTAATATAACAACGTTAAAAGTAAAATGCCACATTTATTGAAATTCAAAACTTTCAATATGTTCAATAAGAAGTTGTTATATTTATACATTAAATTTGAAACAATTTTACAAAAATATTCTAAAAAAATTTACAGTTTCACAATTTCACAATTTGTTTCTATAGCATCATCCTAGAGAAGATTTTTCTCTGTGGGTTTCAATTTCGTCTCTTTTTGCAACACATAACCTGAACAAGATCCTTTCTTTGTGTCTTCCATATCTATAAGAATTTATTGTTATATATTTCTGCATTACTAACGAGATAGTAATGTTGGATCCTATTCTACTTTCTTCTTCAACAGTATCTCTAGATCCATTCCATGTGCCTTTATGATCCTTCTCAAGGTATTATTCTGCTTGTTTAATATAACAAGATTTTGCTTCAATTCAATTGCTGAATTTAGAATTTTTGGCACTTTGTAAATGCACATCAAGCACTGTAGCCTCATTTTTCAAATTTTCATACTTTGACTACATTTCAAAATAGAAAAATAATTAATAAAGTTTCAAAAATTGTAAAAAATATTTGAAAATTTAGTAAGACTTATCAATGCCTTATCTCATTCGCATTTACAATAACTACAAGTCCCTTGTCTCTTGACCACATATTGTGGTAGGCTTGTGCTTCTGCATTTAAATTCTAAATTCTATTCAACATAATGTCTAACACTTCATCATCAAAACTATTTTCAAAAGATACGTACAGATATATAGCTTGATTCAATAAAATATAAGGCTTAGATGGCTCGCTTTGAACTAAAGAATATAATATATGTCTTTGGTTGTTATGTTTAAATCATTAATTTATTTCTTTAATAAGAAATTTATCCCTAAAATCCCACAGATTTAATTATTCAATATCCTTCAATATAATATTAACATTGGCTTCATAACTATCAACCAAAAGATCACTAAGTGCAAACGAAACTTTTTGGTCATCGGTTAAGGTAGTATGTACTAGAGAAGGTGTGCTTGATCTATCTACTCTTATTGGAGAAGGCTTCCTTGCCCCATGAATCATATCTTGGGGATTAAAATTTCCATGGGCCTGAACCACACTTTCAATCCCTAGATATTTCTCATCTAAATAAATTTCGTTCAAAACGAAACACCTCATCCACTAGGAACATTTCCCAATGAAAACATTGGAAAATTAGCTACAAAATTAAGGGTGCCCCTACTTGAAGCTGGAGGAAAAAATGAAATATGCTTTCCACTACACTTGGTCTTGATATTTTGTGGTGGAGGTGGCATCTTCCTCTTCATAGTAGATGGATTTTGAATTGGATGTGGAGGAGGCCCTACAACAATCAAATGTAATTTTGTAAATAACATAAGAAAAGTCAAATGACAAACATAATAGGATTGAAATAATAATAAATGTAACATTATATCATATATGATTATAAATATTACTTTGTTGAAAGGATTCCATCTAAGGTGCAAATTGGGCATGTTGTAGTTGATGTGGTTGTTGTAGAGAAGTAGACTGAAATGTTTGGGAGTTGTATTGGTAGGTGTGTCCTAAAACATTATTAAGCATCAATGATTGATGATCTTGTCAATTTTTGTTTAAAAAAATACAAAAATGTAATTCATTCTTAGAGCAAAAGTCGTCGTATCGAAGATATTTCTATGTCCTGTTGTATTTGATCAAATTTAAATAATTTATGTTTTGGGATACCATGATCCCAATGATATAATCATGTGCTACTAGAGGTTTTTGCAGCAAAGCAATATAAGTTAAAATAAATATTGAAACATATACAAGTTATTAATAATTAATTACATTTATTTTCAAACATATTGAAACATATGTCATATATACATCATAAATAAAAACCTACTATTAATGCCTGTGGTATGGTGGATGTGTTAGTTTGAGGGTTTAAGGAACTCTTCATCCATTTGATAGATTGTGGAGTGGTGTCCTCCTCATGCAGATCATACGATACAAGAATCGAATCTCCCGAACTTAGTGGTAAATTTCATCCGATAGCAGTGTCCCTTCGCAATGCGCTTGCTTCAACTATTTAATGTTATAATTCAACAATAAATTGTTTATTAATCCCAAGTTAAAAAAATAATAGATATATATTACAAAAAATAATAATAATTACAAATGAAATAATAAAAAATTGGGAGTCACCTCCTGCTCTTGAATTGTTAATGACAAATCCGATAGATTTGCATTCATTGTTGTCGGTGGAGTGGTGCCATGTAAATTATAGAGGGATTCATAATATAAACCAAGAAAAAAATTGTGTAAATTGATGGTAACATTGTCATTCAAATGAATGTTGGAAAAATCACCTCTTATCCTGGAGGATAAGTAATTGCACCAGTCAAATTTCTTCCCACTTAGGGTATGAATGATATAAGCCAAAGCCCACCATAGAATATCCATATATCAACCTTACAATATAATTATGTCCTAGAATAACTGCACCATGACTTGAAGAAATGGGTGAATGAAATCCTTGAGTTGAATTCCTCTTTTTGAAGGGTTTTGGAAGTTGTAAGTGTAAATACAAGGACACTTAGTTAATACTGAAATGAAATGTAAAATTGAAAATAATCAAAATGAATTGTAAAACTAAAAATAAACTTACAAGTAGTATTAGCTCTACAATTGCATCAATAGATAATTTAAAATGAGACTCCAAATACTTGCAATCTTCATCTGATAAGACAACCTTGGTCATGACAGGATCCATGTCCTTGTGTGGTAGTCCTATCAGATGTTCAATGTCCTTGGGTGAAGTTCCAAATGACTGTGCATGAGATGGGAGTTGATAATGAAAGGTGAAAGTGGAAGTGTCATAGTTGAGTAGAATATTGTTAAGTGTTTTCTGGTCTATCCGAAATTGGGGCATATACATCAAACTTGTGAAACTGACCACTTCGATCCATTGGGAAAACATAGGATCCTCTAGAAATGTGTACAGTTGAGGAAAGACAAGGATCTTGTATGAAAAATTATTCATATTTGTTGTTGATACAGTTGGGCTCTTGGGCTGTGTGGAAATTATCTTTCTTCTTAGCATTTTTGATATGTTATAAAATTGTTGGCACTTGCTTCCTATTTGTAACTGTCGTTTAGCGTTCTAGTTTCTCCTTCGGTTTCTACATATCACCTTCTTTGTTGAGGTTTTTTCTCATTTTCTCTAGCTTCTCTTGTTTATGTAGAGTGAAAATGAAATCATGACTTCCCTTTGTGTACACATAGGACAATTTAATATAGCTACCAGCTAGTTGCATAGAAAGCAATGCCTTTTTTTCCACCTACCGGTAGTGTTCCATATGTTTTTGACCGGCATAATTTTCTATGCTATCGGCGAGAGAGCATGCATACTACAACCATCTAGTAACATGAAGAATGCTACGGGCCGGTAGCATGAAGAATACTATGGGGCCGGTAGCATGAAGAATACTACCGGACCAATATCATTTAATATACTACTTGCCGATAGTATAGAAAATTGGCATCTGTTCCTTCGTCATGCCCGCCTTTCCCGAATGATGTTAAAAAGCACCTTACACTTGAAAAAAATTTCTTGATATTTTCCATACATGTAAATGTGGTTTTACCAATATTCACCAAATATTTTCTAAGGATTTTTTTGGAGGGACCCTTAAAACTTTCCTTGCTAGCGAGATAAATAGTCTAGATCACTCCTAGATTATAAGAAATCTGAAAATTCATCCTCCCTCTCTCATTTTCTTAGTTTTTTTTAACATTGTTTCTTAGAAATTATTGTATTTCATTACCTAAAATTATTTACTATAATAGTTACTCCAAAATAAGATTTAATTCAATTTATATTAAATTATTTGGTGAACGCATTCGCTCAAACCCTACCTTGCCTCAAGGCTTTACCTTTATGCCCATCACCTATAATGGTCATTTTGGTCCTTTTGAGCACTTTGAGATTCCCCATCTACATGAATAACCTTTTCAAAATGACCAATGTTCTAGGTGATTCAAGATTACAAGAACTATTCATTCAAATCTTGTTACCTCCTCTCCAAGAGAGTTTCATTTTCGAGACTTCTCCTTCCTTTGATCAATTATGTCACACACTAAAATTACATGAAATAAAACTACTATTTATGGGAAAATTGAAGTATTATTATAATTTTTACTTCATCATCCAAAAATTTTAAGCCAAATCCATATTTAAACCATCCGCTAAGCCTACCGACTCTAAAAATATTGTTAACAATGTTTCTACACCATCCACCCTTTAATTGTAATCCACAAGGTGCATTTTTACTAAGTTACCTTACACAACTCAATTCTTATTATAATAAATCATTGAAAACAATCTGATTACTCTTCCTCCTCCACTCAATCTAGACCCTTCTTGACCATGGGTTTGTAATTAAGATGAAAACACACATTGTGATTATCGCTAATACCACATGCATTCTCATCGATCATTGTTTTAAGATCAAACATATCATTCAAGATCTTATAGACAACAATGGAATTGAGATTCCAAAGTCATCTACTTATAAACCGGTCAACAATAATAAAAACTTAAAATATTTAATGACCCATTACTAAAACATGACAATCTAGCTACTTGATTCCTATGTAAATCATGTTGTAGACACTCTGTAGTTTGGTCAAAGCACTATTTTTCCTAATATTACACTAAGTATTCTCCTTCTTACAAATTGACGATACCTCGTCAACTTTACTCCTCTAACTCATCATTTAACGACATTCTTTTGGTCATATTTCTCCTATAAACCAATTAATGGGGTTAATATATCCTCTTTTGACTAAATCATATTATCATTCCCTTCTAGACTATTTCTACTAGCTTCCTATACTATCAATCCATTTCATTAGATTAATTAGACCTCTCAAAACCCTCTTGAAACCCTAATTCATCTCTAAACAAGATTAACTAACGTAACCTAGTTTAACTAGTCCTAACCATGATTAACCTCTTCTAAATCTAGTCAAATCTTACTTTGACTTACTAATCAACTTGTTGACTCCTTTTAGTCTCACATGCACAAAAATTCCCCACTTTCCCAAATGGAAAACAATAAATAGGACTAGACCCCCTCTTATTTCTAATATTGCCCCTTCTTCCTAGCATAAACTATAGAATTTTTCTTAGGGTTTGGATCTTATTTTATTTGTTTATTGAGCTATTACTTTGCCATTACAACATACACACAAACATTGAGTAAATGGGAAGAACCATTGGCCTTGAAGCCATTAATGGTGAGCTCCCATTCTCATAATCACAAATTGATTTCTTAGAATTCTTACTTTGGGTTCTTTTGTTAAAACTTTCAAGAATAGAGGGTTATTAAATATGTTAGGTTGCTTGTTTCTTTCAAGTTTAATGCATACAAAGTGATGAATCCTTGTTTATTTCTTATATGATGGTCCAATGACTAGTTTTTTAAGAGCCTTTGGGGTTTCTTTAGAGATTCTTACCCCATGTGCATGACACATTGAGACTATCATTTTTAGCAGGGGGCGCAGACATCCAAAACCACGCACAAGTACCTAAAAGCAGGCACACATGCCCAAATCATGGTACACATACCCTTCTTCTAGTCAAAAACCTATAACCTATCATTTTTACTAGGCACGCAAGCACCCAAACCCACGTGTAAGCACCCTATGTATTCCTAGCCCTATGTCAATATTGTTTTACTGTGCACGCACACGCACAAACCATGGCACATACACCCTTTTCTTGGTGCAAGAACCCTCTACCATCACACACACACACTCGTCATAGATTTTACCATTTTTCTTCTCCCCTAGCGCATGCACCTATTCTCTCGGCGTAGACATCTATTCATGACGTAGGCACACTTACGCTAGCGCAGGAATCTCTCGGGTAGTGAAGGAACCTTTCACACCCACTATATTTACATAGAGAGGTGCAAGCACCATAACCCACACGCAAATACCAAAAATGGCATGCATACACCTTGAAGGGTGTGTAGGTATATCTATTAATCTAGATTTGTTCATATAATTTTTAGTGCTCCTAGTTTGGGTCATATCTTTTGACCCATTAAACCGTTTTCAGATTTTGAATAGGCGTCAAAAAGAGAAAGAAGAAAAATTTGCGAGAAAAGTTCAAAAATTAATATATCTTTAATATCATTACTTATATCATCAAACTACTAAAGTTCCCTGGAGACCTCCAAAATGTAAAATACTAAAGCTGTTGAAAAATGCTAAAAATAGATTTATGGAATTTCCTAATTTTTCTTGGTTTTCTAACTTGTTTGTAGGTTCTAACAAGTAATTGCAGGTTTATTTTTGGTTTTATTTGACTAAAGTAGTTTAAGTGTTTCATTTTCTTAGTTAAAAGGGGATTTTCGAAGTGTGTATGCTCTTCCTTGCACCTTCTAGGTGATCTTGAGAATAAAAAACACTTCTAAAAACACCTTGTCACTTTTAAAAACACTTACTTTACATTTAAATAATTGGATTAATCTTTCAAAGTTGGCTAAAAAAATATACCTTTTGAAGTATTTTTCACAAAGGCTTATTTTAGTAGGTTTTTCACGTTATGTATGCTCTTCCTTCATGCCTTTTTGGTGATCTTAGGAATCAAAACAACATGAAAAATCTCTTTCTTATTTGATGGAAAATTACAAACTCCTTGCATGTAGGGCATAATGCTTGTCAAATAAAGGAGGAGTCAAGAAAAACCAAAAACTTTCTAATACACATGTTTTCATACATGTTGGAAAAGGTCTGTGCTACTTAAAACCACATTAATTTAAGAAAGATAAAAAACACATCATTTCACTTCATAGTGTATTACATGTTTCGGAAAAGGGTACGTCCCTATCTACTCAATTGGAACATAACCCCTTTGGCATAATGCCTTAAGCTTAAACAATGGGGGTGGTTCTAGGAACCCTAAAGTAATCCACTATTGAGTAACATTGTCCTTTGAAAAGAAATCGCTCCACTTACCCACTTGACTAGATTTCACATTGTAAGTTAGAGTCAAAATTTTCCATATCGTGACCCTAATGATGGTACAAATGAATGCACTAGTTTCTCATTATATCAAAGGAGTAAAGTAAAGTCGAGATACTCCCAAATCAGTCAATACGACTCTTTGGGAAAATCAAGCTTGCTCTAGAAAAGCTGTGACACCTAGTTGAGAGATATTATTAGGGAAGCCATTTTGTCTTAGAGCCCACTTTTCTAGTCTATTTTTACATCAAGCCATCATGAAGTGATGACTCACTTGGAGTCTGAACCTTTTTTCTTGAACAAGGAAAAGAGCCCATGTAAGTTTGAGCTATGTGTCTTTCATCACGGAATTAAACGATGTCTCACTTAGCTCAGTTTCTTTCTCACCTTTAGATGAGGTAAAACTCTACCCAAGTGGCGCTTAGTTTATTTTCATCCTTTTGATCTATACCCTTGTGTTCTCACTGCCCATTTGGAGTGAGAAGGAAACATGCCTCACACATTTTATCAATGATAGTACTCACCACTTTTTTTCCATTTATGGCCATCCACATTTTTAGATGGGTTGTTAAACATCTAAAGTGTGCAAGTACATTTTCATATCTTTGATAGTCCTTTGATCTTGATTTCAAGATCATCTTCACTACTGCAATTTTGGTTCATCATTTATCTCTCCTTAGGTTGATAGTTTTTTTCTCGCATTCTAGTCACACAATTTTGGTACTTATGTCATGTTTTCAATTTCTTGAGAACTTGATATAAGTCCCTTTATTGTGCATTACACTACTCACACAACTAAAAACTTCTTGTTATACTCATACTTCATTTCAGTTCCAACGTCATCTAAATTTTTTTATGAGAGTGTCAATATTTCCTTATATATACCAAAATAACATCATCTTGATACTAACACCTTACTTGCTCAGTTAATATATCAGGATAGTGTTGTTACGCTATACATACTCACAACTTCCATTTTTTAGAAAAATTATCTTTCATCAACATTCAAAATATTTTTATTATACCTCGTTGAGAGTTTGCATCAGTACCACTTTAATATTTAGGTCTTGTTAGAATTATAACTTGACCTGCGTATTGATACGATATTATCACTATCCACTTTGGACCCTTGACTTGAATCATAGCTAGGGTATAAGCTTGGCAGAACAACAATTCATGTGATCATTGCATTTGAGTGTTCATATGAGTGTCCATTGAATCATAAAAACAACTACATAACGTTACTTCTATAACACGCTAGGTTATTTTAACATCGCATCAAGTTACTTACACAAACATACGCCTAGGTTTCATGCAAAATTCAAGGACATTTATAAAATATATAATATCACTTTGACTAGTGATGCCTAGAATCACAAAGATGGCATCCAAACCAAATGATCGCAACTTAGGAGAAAACCCTTTTGAGTCCTTCCCATTTAGCAAAAACAACTTAGCACCTCTCTTTTCATAGGTCAAGGACACAGATCCATTGATTGATCATAGCGGAGAAGAATCTGATTCTTCTGAAGAACAACATAAATTATACCTAGGTTGGTTTGATGAGATTCTTTATTACAACAGAGATCAAGTACTCGCAAGAGTCTTAGAATTAGGGCTAAGCTTCCACAGGAATGCGAAGTAGAAACCAAGGTCATTAATCATAAAACAAGAATGAAGGTCCCTCTTAGACATGGATAACCCCTTTGACATAGGGTATGCTTCTACTTTAGGAAACATCATAACACCATTGAAGGAGACCCATTAAATAAAATTGGTGATCCATGATGACCTTATTACAAAGCTTCATGTAAAGTGAAGATTGAGAAAAAATCCTCACTACCTCCAAAATTTGATGAGGAAGATAATCCTTTAATTGAATAAGAGATCCTTCAAAAAAAGATCCTAAAATTGAGCCAAAAATTAACAAACTTAGGCTCTTCAAGTAGGAACATATACAAAGACAAACTCAAAATGAAATCTAGCGAGTTCCACTTTGATCCATATAATGATGCGACCTTTAAAGTGGCTAAGGCACAAATACCAATGTTGCCTACCAAAGAACAACTCATTGAATGAGAATTACAATTGATGAAAGACACACTTACTATGCTACAAGAGGGAAACATAGGACATAGTAGGAAATATTTGTATGGAGAACTATGCCCTTACCCCTTTGACAAGGACATGTTACAAAAAAATTTCCCAAAGAATTTTAGCTTTCCTAAATTTGATAAATATAAAATTAAAGGTGATCCTTGTGATCACATCAAAGAATTTTACATGGATTTCCAAGAGGTTATATACAATGATAACTTCTTAATACAACTCTTATCTTACCCAAGGGATCCATTATAATGTGGCCCATGTTAGCAAAAAAATTAATACAACATTATTCCTATAACATGGAAAATGATATCACAATGAATGACCTATACAATGTAAAATAGAATCCCAACAATATATTTGTGATCTTTTTACAAAAATGACAAGGGTTGGAAAGTTGTTTCCCTTGTGCCTTGCTATAAAAATAGCTAGTAAGCATATTTGTGCCTAAAATGAACCCAAAGATAGCCTTCCATTTACAAATTAATTATGGTTCAAACTTTGAAGAAGCTATAGAGAAGTGCAGTCAAATAAAAAGGCCCTCATCACAAAGGGAACACTTAAACTAGTTTTCAAATAAAAACATGAAGAAAAATCCTAAGATAAATTGAAATTATTCAAAAAAAACAAACATGTCATTGGAGATGGCATTACGGACTCCAAAAGAGTCCAAACTATGTAGATTAAACCTCTTTTAAAACTCTCACAAGGACCTCATCCCAAGGAACCCACCAAACGTACATTCACACCATTAATAGAATCCCTATTTTCCATACTAAAATAGTTAGATAATGTAAACATGGTAGAATACCCAACCGCGACGGTACCATACCCAAAAATGCTCCAAAACCCGTTTGGTTCAAAGAGCATAAGTATTGCGAATTCCAACATGTTAAAGGGCACGCAACATATAGATGCTTGAGAGTATGCCATTACATACAAGACCTCATTGAAGAGGGAAAAATCACCGTAGATTCTCCCCCTGAATCAAGACAAGGTCCAAATGAGAAAATGGGTATCTTTAAAGAGCCCTTTCCCAACCATGTAGATAAAAATAAAAGGAAGCCAAATCATAGAAAAACTTCCAATGACTATAGGAATGCCACTTATATTTATCCCACTAATGATAGTCCCTTCGATTCCCTCATAGGATGTATCCATTCATCTAATGAACAAGTCAATACTATTGGGATATTGGAAAAGAGTTGTGTAATATGGACATGACGCACTACTTTGATCATACCGGATCCCTTACCTATCCCTCAGGAAGGTCAATACAATTTAATAGAATAGTTAGAGAAGATTCCCACTAAGATATCAATATTAGATCTTCTCAAAATATCTACTACCCATAAAAACATATTGTGCAAAAACACTGTAGATTTCGGGAGTCTCCACTGATGTAGATCCCACACACCTCCAAGCCATGATTGCACACCATGAATTCAATGATCATATCACTTTTATTGTGTTGAAATCCCTCATAACAACCTAGAACAAAACTTACCCTTATATCTAGAAGTAGTTGTTACCCATCACAAGATCAAGAGAGTACTTGTGGACAATGGATCTGATCTAAACATTTGTACTTTGAAGTTGGTTAAGTAGCTAGGCCACTCAGAAATGTATATAGGTGCCAAAATATTACAACCATGACCTATGATAATGAGGTGTGAGAGTCAGTAGGAACTATAGTAGTTTCAATGAACTTAGGGTCGACTTGTCATGTTACAATGTTCCATGTCCTTGACTTGGACCTACCATACAACATGCTCTTAGGACACCCATGGATCCATGCCATGTAGGCCATTCCTTCAAATTTCCATCAGTGTATCAAGATGTGCCATAAAGGATAGACAATCGTCATTCAGGGTGATCCATAACCATTTTCACATTACAGAGCCTTGCATAATTTTTCTCATGCAACTTATGAATGCCCTTATGTAGACATTGTTGTTCCTTTACAAATAGAAGCTATCAAGGAATGTGTGGATCTAGATTCACTCACTCCTTGTAATCAATACTTTCCTTCATTGGTCAACCCTTTTGCATCATGGGAGGAAACATTGGAAAAATATGGCCTAGGTGAGCCGTTCACTCTTGAACAAGCTTTATTAATATCAAATTTATCAGTGTCACCTAGGACACGTGGAAAACCCTATTTTCAGTTCAAAAGAACTTAGGAAAAATTCCCTAAACCATTGGAGAAGTTCATTCCTAGTGGTTTCTTATCCAAGGAAAAGATGTTAGAAGATTCCACCAATAAATTACTTGAAGGTACCATGGCTTCATGTCATCAAACCCCGCTATATGTCAAAGGCCACCGTATGATGTACATCATGGGTTACAATGGGTTTGGATGTGGTATCAATGCACAAGGGTGATTAGAACCCATTCCTATCCCTCAATTCAAATCAAAAAAGCATGGTCTTGGAATAAGACCTCATGATGATCCACCCTTTAAGATTAATGCCACCTCTTCTAAATGTGAGGATGACTCATCTCATTTTGATAGCAATGTGGATTCCCAATGTATCCTCTACAAGGATCTTTCCTCAACTAACTTATTCCCTAATTCAATTGTCCTTACTTTATCTAGACACAATCCTTAAACAAATTTTCATGTAACCCTTGTATATCCCAAACTTGTAGATTGGGATCAAAAATTTCACGTGCCAATCAATTTCTTTGAGAATGACGAGGCATTTGCAGAATTCATGGGTCTCAGGGATTCTATTCCAGCTGGGGATCATAAGAAAGGATTTGTAATTTAACTAGACACCTATGTATACTTTGGAGAAGAAGCAGAGATGTGTGGATTCTTGAATAAGAAGGTCGTAAAAAGAGTAAGGATACTCCAGAGAAACCTTGTGTAAGGAATAAACACAAGTCTCATAGCGACAAACTTTTGAAGAACTTGTAGAAAAACAAAATGAAGAACCTATGGAAAAAATTATATATTCATTCAAGGGTGATGATGAGATATCTAAGGAGGGTGAACTTACTCTTCCCCTTATCCTACTCGGATGGAGGATACCCCTAAGATGTTTTTGGAAGAAACCATTAGTGTTAACATTGGCTCGAAAGAGGAACCTAGAATGATAAAGTTGGGAGCTTCACTCTCATCTCAAGAACAGAAGGTTTTTGTGGAGATGTTAAGAGAATATGGAGATATATTTACGTGGTCATACGTTGATATGCCTAGTTTAGACCCAAACTTGGTCATGCACAACCTCATTATACACCAATATGCTAAACCTAGTAAACATAAGTTGAGAAAGATGCACCCTAAAATTGCACTCCTTGTCAAAGAGGAACTTGAAAAGTTATTAGCTATTGATTTTATTAATCCCATTGACTATTTAGATTGGATATCTAACATAGTCTATGTTAAGAAGAAACCTCTTGGCATAAGGATTTTGCACCGACTTCTGTGACATCAATAAGGCATGTCCTAAAGATGAATTCCCCTTACCTAATATTTACATGATCATTGATTCCACCACTAGTTATGAAATGTTATCCTTAATGGATGGTTTTTTAGGTTATAACCAAATCAAGATTGTAGAGGAGGATCAACATAAAACAACTTTCATCACCCCTTGGGGAACATTTTGTTACAAGGTCATGCCTTTTGGACTCAAGAATGTCAGGGCCACCTATCAACGCGCAATGACTATCATCTTTCATGACATGATGAATGACATCATGGAGGATTACATTGATGATATTTTGGCAAAGTCCAAAAGTAGAGGAGATCATCCTAAAGTGCTAAGACGTATTTTCCAATGTCTTCAGGATTACAAGGTACACTTGAACCCCAAGAAGTGTGTCTTTGGAATTTTGTTAGGAAAAATCCTAGGTTTCATTATTTCATAGAGAGGAATAGAGGTAGATCCTGCCAAGGTTACAACTATTACAGAAATGCCTCCACCTACAACTCTCAAACAACTGAGAAGTTTACAAGGGAAGATTTAGGAAATCCATCATTTTATTTCACAGCTTGTGGATAAGTTCCACCCATTTACACATCTCCTCAAGAAGGATGTTGCATTCAACTGGGGACTAGAATGTCAAAAGTAATTTTCATTTCTTAAACAATACCTTTTCAACCCACCTGTACTCATACCGCCTGCCCTAAGTGAACCTCTCCTCTTGTACATCTCAAATACCCATTTTTCTATTGGTACATTGCTTGCCCAATATGACTGAGACCATAGAGAAAGGTAAGTTTATCATCTTAATTGTACCTTGATTTCCTACGAACTGAATTACTCATAGATTAAAAAGTCCTGCTTAGTAGTTGTCTTCACCTTTCAAAAACTTCACCATTATCTCCTTAACAAAAAAACCAAGCTAATATCCAAATTTAACCTTCTCAAATACCTTCTATCCAAACCCTCCCTAATGGGATGAATAGCTAATTGGATCATTATCATAAGTGAACTTTACATCGAGTTTGTAAACCAGAAGTCCTTGAAAGGATAGGTATTAGCAGATCAATTGGTAGAAGCTCCTCTACCATGAATAAAACCTTTGTGTCTAGGCACATCGATGATGCATCCATGATGTATGTTAAAGAGTCTATATAATGGAAATTCCATTTTAATGGATAATTAACCTTCCACAAATTGAGGGTAGGGGTAGTGATCATCACTCCCACATGTGAATTTATTTCGAGAGCATTCCATTCAGGATTCCCTTGCACTAATAACATTTTAGAGTATGAGGCACTCATTGTTGGCATCAAGTTGGCCATCACTTGGAATATAAAATAAGTATGAGTCATTAGGGACTCCCAACTCATTATTAAGAAACATAATGATGAGTATAAGGTTAAAGATGAGAAGCTTGTTCCACACAAGAAATTAGTTGAAACCATAAAGGAGTATTTTACACAAATTGTCTTGGAGAAAAAATCAAGGTCACATAATAGATCAGTAGATTCTATGGCTATAATTGGATCTCTCTTGTGTATTCCACCTCGGGAAAACAAAATTCCTTTCTTAGTAGAGCATTTACAAATACCCGCATAAGAAATGCCATAATCTTGTTTGGCATGTGAAATTATTAGTCCATCTTCCCCTTGGTATGACCCTATATTTAGATAGCTATAAGATGGCACATTTACCCCAAAAATTATCCATTCAGAGAATAAACCCCTTTTTTTTTGTATATCCCATTATACCCTCCTAGGAGGCACCCTTTATCGTTGTGGTTACGATGGGAATTTGCTTCACTATTTTGATGTTAATGACTCAATCCACACTATTAAAGAGGTACAGTGGTATTTATGGAGTGCATACTAGTGGTATGGTTTTTTCTAAGAAGCTCTTAAAGTTAGGTTATTATTGGCCCACCATGGAAGTAGACTGTTGCAATTTCATCAAGAAATTTGAGCTATGCCAAAAAATATGGAAACTTGATACATGCACTAGCATAGGATTTGCAACCTATCTCAACACCTTGGTTGTTTTCTAAATGGGGCCTGGATCTCATAAGGAAGATCCATCCTTCTTCTTCAGATGGCCACACCCACATTATCACTGCCAATGATTATTTTACTAAATGGGTAGAGTTTGTGCCTCTTACTTATGTCACTGGTGCACAAATTTCCAAATTCATCATGATTAATATCATCTTCCATTATGTCATCCCTTCCGCCATTGTCACGATAATGGTAAATAATTCAATAATAAAATGATTAAGACATTGTGTTAACGCTTCCATATTCAACTCAAGTGGTCTACCCCCTATTACCCCAAGGTAATGGACAAGCCAAAGCTACCAATAAAACCCTTGTACGAATCATGGAGAAAATGGTAAGTAAGACTGACCATAATTGGCACTTACAGATACATCTCATCCTTTGGGTCTACCGAACCTCCATCGCAATCCTATTGGTGCAACCCCATATTCCCTATTTTATGACACTAAATAAATCATACCCTTGGAAGTGGAGCTTCCCTCCTGAGAATATCTCTTTGGGATTTTCTTGATAAGGACAAAGAATATAGAGTTGATCTATTATCATAGCTAGATATCTTGGATCAAAAGTGGATAAGAGCACTTAATCACCTCAATGTCTACCATAACAAAGTATTAAGAGGATATAACAAATGGATAATTCATCATGAATTTGATATAGGTGATCTTTGGCTGAAAGAAAAGTAGAATAATACTTATCAAAGATAGAGAAAAGAAAGGTAATTTTGAGGCTAACGGGCTAAGGCCTTATGTAGTGGTTATTAAATATGGGTCGGGAGCTTATAAACAAGCATTTTAGATGGTGAAGAACGTCCAAAACTTATGAATGTAATGCATCTCAAGCACTTCTATTCTTAAGATTGGCATGAATATCAAATAAGAACTAAAAAGTATAAAAATAAAGAATAAACAAGAAAAATATGAAAAATTTGAGAAAACAAGAAAGAAAAAAGGTCGTTGTCTTTGGGTGAAAAATGGTTTCGAGAACTCAAGGAGGCTTCTCCGGTCATAAATAACTCTTGCATCAGGATGGGTAACCCTCACTGCTTTATAGAAATAACTTCCTTTTCTAGGTCTAGGAACCCTACCGAATCCATCTTCATTGAGCTGTGATCTAGCTTATTTACTCTTATATCTACATGAAGGATGTGCCTTTGAATATTTCCATCTAATGTTGGGGGAACCTTCACATTTCACCTTCTTAGAACATATGTGCATGACATTCTTCCATTTGTATATTCCCACATCATCGCTGGGGAATCCACACTTCTTTTTCCTTATACATTGCTTTTAAAACATGACCTTAGAAAATACAAAAACATTCAGAAAAGATACACAAAAATCTAAACATTCAAAAAATATCCCTTCTAGGGAAAAAACTACACCAATGTTGTAACATTGTCTTAGGGAACCTTGAAAATAATGTGAATAGTAGCCTTGAAAACTTATCTTTCAAGATAACCTAAAAATATTAGAAAATATATCAATGTTGTCCCGTAAAAACAAGGTAATGATTAAATTTCTTTTAGTTGTTGGTTTGTATAGTTTTGTTAACTTGTTCTTGTGTGTTTGTTTACTGCACATATGTTATCAGATCTACCATATATCATTCATCACATATAACATCATCTAATACATCATATATACAAAAATAATAAGTTTTACATCATGCATGTATACTAAGCTAATCATCACATATTGTATCATCAATGGGGGTAAGAGGGTTGTGCATGATCACACATCTATCCCCCCACACCAATATCATCTAATACCATCCCAAATTCTAACATCTACCAAAATATCTCACATAAAAATCATATGATATCATCTCAATCACCCTTGGGCACTATTTTCCACCTAAGTTCTTATGTCTTCACCTTGGGGAATTTTTAGATATTTCAGTGCTTCTTGTCTTCTATTTTTTTATCCATGGCCATGATTATTTTTAAATAATTATTATTGGCGGTTTGTCTTCTCGCCGAGGAATTTTATTTCCATCTAACACCCGTTATCTTTTCCTTGTGGCATTTTCATGTGCTTTTAGGTGACCTTACATTTCCTAAATTCCTCCTCGACCGATCAAAAATTTAAAAATTATAAAACCATTCAAAAACCCAAAAAAATGGTAAACACTTCAAATACGGACTAAATTTGGTCAAAAACACATTTGTAGATGAAATTTGTGTCTCTCACATGGAATTCATCTCATATCTTGCTGATGTTTTCATATGTTTTAAAACAACAACTCGTAGATCACCTAACTCTACAATCATTTACAAAAGCTATGTTGCTTACTTTGTCTATACACGGGCACCGTAAGTTGCACTGGTACTATTTTCATCATACGCATTGATTTTCCATTGAACCTAAGTGTCCTCCATAATTTCCCTTGCATATACAAATTGCTTGGGGCATCATTTTAAACCTTTATCATTTATCAAAACATTTTGGACTACATCTCGATAATAAAATATTTGTGCAATCATATAAAACATTGTTTCTTTAAGTGTGTGTGATTGTACTTATTTCCATGTTAAGTGAGTTTGTTTATTTCTACTATTGCATTTCATGTTTGTGTGTTGCATGGAGTTGTTATTTTAGCAATGAACAAATTTTTTTATCTTGGTTTTTCATGTCATTTTACACTTCCATCATTTTCGGAATTTTAATAAGGACCCATGATGAGGATTCTGAAAAAATGATGATTAAAAATTATTTTCACTTGTTTACGGATAGCTCAATATCCCCTTTTTTGTTGTTGTTGTCACATCTTCTCTTTTGTTCTCTTTACTATCAACGAATGAGTTTATTCCATCACCTCATCAACACTCAAGGGTGCATCCTTCATCCTACTAAATTTTCTTCTACCCTTCAAAATTTTCTACTCGCTTATGTTTTCTACTTTCTTTGAAGTGACGTAGTTTACGTCACCCCAAAGAGGGGAAAATGTAGACACCTATAGTTTGGTCAAAGCACTATTATTCCTAATATTACACTAACTATTCTCCTTCTTACAAATTGACAATACCTCATCAACTTGACTCCTCTAACTCATCATTTACAACATTCTTTTGGTCGTATTTATCCTATAAACCAATTAATGGGGTTAATATAGCCTCTTTTTGACTAAACCATCTTCTCAATTCCCTTCTAGACTACTTTTACTAGCTTCCTAGACTATCAATACATTTCATTGGATTGATTAGACCTCTCAGAACCCTCTTGAAACCCTAATTCCTCTCTAAACAATATTAACTTGCCTAACCTAGTTTAACTAGTCCTAACCATGATTAACCTCTTCTAAACCTAGTCAAATATTACTTTGAATTACTAATCAACTTGTTGACTCTTTTTTAGTCCCACATGCACAAAATTCCCCACTTTCCCAAATGGAAAACAGAAAATAGGACTAGACCCCCTCTCATTTCTAAGAACTCCCCTTCTTCCTAAAGCATAAACTATAACATTTTTCTTAGGGTTTGGAGCTTATTCCATTTGTTTATTGAGTTATTGCTTTACCATTGCACCACACACACACAAGCATTGAGTAAATGGGAATAACCATTAGCATTAAAGCCATTAATGGTGAAATCCCATTCTCATAATCATAAACGATGGATTAGAATCCTTACTAGGTTCATTTTTAAATATTTAAAGAATAGAGGATTACTAAATATGTTAAGTTGCTTGTTTCTTTCAATTTTAATGCATACAAAGTGATGAATCCTTTTTTATTTCTTATCGATGGTCCACTCACTAGTTTGTGAAGAGCCTTTAGGGTTTCTTTAGAGATTCTTACCCCATGTCCATGGATTTTTCAAAATTTTCATTGAACACACATGCATATCATGTTGTGCCTCCCTCATCAGGGCCTCTTGATTTTCTCATTACTACTATTGAAATGCCACCACCAATTATTACATTTTCCAATCGCGACTACCATGCTAAATTTTCCTATGATTAGATTCATATTGATACTCTTATTAGTACTCATATATTCAACAATACTATGGTCCATCCCTTGGCCCTTTCCAATGCATGCTTTGTGGCACTCTTACTAGCTATCAACTTTCTAATCTCTCAAATCATATTTCTAGTTCTGAATTCTTATAGATGTGTCATACTTTTTGCTACTATTGGGTCCCCTTACCATACCAACACCATTCCTTGTTACATCTGAAATCAAGTGCTTTGACATGGTCTTATGTCTCCCTTGGGTTTGGTCTACCCAATATATCTCTTCCATGCTGCACTTATGTCTTAAGTTCATTCATAACAAGTGAGTTATCACCATTCAAGTTATTCCACCACACAAACCATTACTTAGGCCTACTCTCACCTCTATTTCAACCCCAATCATGGCATCTAGGCATCCCGTGAATATCAATTCCAATTCTATCTTCGCACCTAGATCTCCCATTCACACAAAACCTACATAAAAACCTCTTCATCCTCACCGGCTATTAGTCTACCATGTTGGCCTAAGTCCCCTACTTGGGAAGCATGTTCCTATAAGTGTTCTCCACATCCTTTACCACTTTCATCTCCCTCAAATATACATATTTACTCACCTACACCACTGGTCCTACACCATTGTCACATTCCTTCTCCTCTTTGGATATAAGATAAGATGCCATCCCTCTTCACTATAGTCAGATAGATTTTCATCACTCGTACACATAAGGGGAATCATATTTTCTTCCCCCACCATCACTATTAGATGTCTCTATCATCTACTCATAAAATTATATACGACACTTCATGTTATGTGATTCATGGTAAATATTTCCTAGCATCTTCACTCAATCACATATAATACCTTTGTTACTTGATGATGAACTTATGTTCTTAAGGTTCATACATGAATCTTAAGGGAATTAAATGAACCTTACATAGACACTTAGAGGCATCAAACTTTCTCCCCCACCTCCATCAATATTGGATGTCTATATCATCTACTCATAGATTATCTACTATACTTAACACTCTTTGCTATAGGATACATCTTTCCTATCATCTAATCTCAATCACATACACTACCTTTGTTACCCAATGACACACTCTTGTTCTATTGTTCATATTTGACTATTGACGGAGAGATTCTAAAATGAACCTCATGTCACACATATTCTCGGTAGTAAATGAGACCCCTCTCATATGCACATCTTGTATATTACATCACACCATCACTTTCACACAACATCTACACATCTTGGTTATCTTTACTCTTGTTATCTTATACTACTTACATGTTACACTTTTTTTCCTATGCTAGTTGGATACTTAGTATGTCATTATATTTTTTATATATGGATGCATATTCATGTGGTATCTTGAGGTGAATTCAAGGCTTCTATATATTTTTACACAATGTATGATGCTCGAAACTTTGCTCTATACCAATCCTACTTGAGATTCTTTGGGGCATCTAATTTGTTTACTCTCATATTCCACACAAGATAGGTCTTCTCATGTTACAAAATTTACTAATTCTCGACACTATTAATTACTTTTTGATGATCTATACATGTTTTGACATACTATTTATCTTTCTAACATTCTAATGGGTGCTTCATGTTTATAATTTTCCTTCCAAGATAAACAACCATGGTTCTCTGTTACTTCTTATTTACTCTTATTTTATAGCTATTCCCTATGTCATTCTTGATCATTATTTTCTTATGGGTGATTCAGCCCTAATTTTCTTGTGACATTATGAGATATGTCCCATGTATGCAACTCAGTTTTGACGGTCTCTCTTGTCTTCATAGTTCCCTACTATACTATATTCTATTGCATTATATCTCTTTTATAATAACACTTGTTTCTAGCCTATTTTATTTTCATGTGCCTTGGTTTCTACCATGCACATCCTCTACCCCTATAGGTATATAATCCATGCTATGCATATTAGTTTCATCTCCTCTTATTTGGGTTGCATCCTCCTACATTAGTCACATGCATCCTAAATGAGGGGGGGAAACTATTGGTTGAACAAATCACACTTCTAATAACTCAAATCTCTAGAAAAAAATAACATAACATAGAAATGGAAAAATAACATAGTCACAGAGTGGTCTAGAATTAGACTTGGATAAAAACACATAACAAACACTAGCACCCAATATCGTTAGTAACGGTGGGTGCTTGTGTCTCGGGAGAAAAAAATATAGTTTCTTAGTTCAAAATAGTAGCTAGCATGGTACATAATGGATCTAAAATATCATGAACTTTCCTTCCATTATAGAACTCATTTAATTGGCTACATTTTAGTTATAATTAAATATAATTTAGTTACAAATCATTTTCAAATCGGGGTGTTCCAATTTGCAATGGAACTTATCATTCGAGAAGCATCATGGAAGGAGAGAAAAAATACCTCTCTCCCCAACACTCTTATCTTGGTGTGATATTTCCCAAAAAGAATCGTCCTTGGCATGAGATCAACCAAAAACCTCATCCTTGTTCATGTAGACATAAAATTACATCTTTGAGTTCATTTCTAGGTCTAAAAGCGTACTAATGTCTATCTAATTCCTAAGCAATAAAAATAGTGGTTGAAAACTATCTTTGGAATCTTTTCTTTGTATCTTGTTTTCTCTCTGGTCTTATGCACCCTATAACCCTTCTGAACTTGACTAATTTATAATTTATGGCCTCAAAGACACGGTGCCTAGTTAGGACATCAATGCCTAGGAACTCTTGTCCATATTGGGTGCTCCTAACCTTTTCTTACCTTTGCTCACTCTTTTTAGGTCTCTTTCATCTTTTGGGCATATTTTTAGTTATAATTAGTTACTTATAAAAATAAGGACCAAACAATAAGCATTATTATTACCACCTAATCTTGAATCCAAAGCCACTAAAGCCCTTCAAAGGAATCCATCTAGCATCCATACAAGAGGAAAAGGTATGCATCACTTCTACATACATTGCATAGGAGGGGAAGTCTATTTTATTCCATCCTACTATACATTGCTACATTCTACACCCAACCCGCTATCATTTGTGAAACTTGTGCAAGGGTATCCTTTCTACACACACACACGCATGCTAAAACTACATGGGTTATAAGTGTAGTGAAATTCTCAACAATAATTTCACTCTTTGGATGACCACTGGGGTCAGTTAGAATCCACATTCTACATATTTTTAATTAGATTTGATGTGGTTTATGGACATGTGGATGTATTCATTATGTTTTGTAGGTTACAAGTATACTTTGGGTAATCATATAACAAATATAAAATAATAGACATGAATCAACAATGAGACCCTTGTGAAACAGAATAAATCAATTCTTAAGCATCTAAACTACTAGTAGCACCTTGATATTTTCACTAGTGCCAAGGCATACTTTCCCTACGATGGGAACTCTTGTCCTCCTACGAGAACTTTTTTCTTGTAAATTTTTAGGGTTATAAACCCTCATTGAGGCTTTACAACACTTTGTTCCCATCCTATTCAAGCATATACATAGTCTAAATCACTCCCAAGTTACACAAAATCAGCTAAGTCATCGTCCCTCTCTCATTTTCTTAGGGTTTTACATATTTGAATGCTTATTTCTTGGACATCACCATATTTTATTACCTAAAAATCATTTTTTATAATAGTTACTTTGAAATAAGATTTTTTTTTCACAACAATGTTGTGTATAAAACAAATAAGGGTAGAGGTGAGGAGGTTTATGTGTGAATTCGAAGATGGGTTGCGTGTGTTTTAGAAGACTAGGATGAATGTGAAGAACTCCTTTTTAATCGGAAGGACAATTGAGATAGAACACAAGACCGCAAGATAACATTAATAATATAGGCGGTGGTTTGCCTAGTGGGAGCTAGATCTAAGAAGCGGGATGTTTCCTAGAAGGCTTTCAATCCACGTTCAAATACACCTTAATATAGATAAATAAGATAAAATAAGGACATCATCTTTGTATTTATATGATTTAGGTGTCTCACACAAATACAATAATTTATATTTAATCTAATAATGAAAATTAATAGTTAATCTTGAAAGTGCGATTGGGTATAAGGAGCTACAGGTGTAGTAGAGGTTAGCGAGGTCAAGGTGAGATTTGGTAAGGATTGGGGTGGTTTGGAGTGAGTTATGGGCTTGGTGGTATGGGGAAATTACCGATCACGGTGATCGACATCGGTTGGGCAACCGACACTGGTACCTAGGAATAGTCAACGTTGGTAGGGAAATTAAATAAAAAGGTTATAATGGGATGATTAGAAGATCTCTGTGATTTCACAAAGACTTAGGATTATGTAGGCTAGATGTTATGATTTATGTGAAGACTCAGAGATGGTAAAATAGATGGTTAGGGAGACACGAGAGGTTCAAACGGGAAGGTTCTCGGGTAGGTGGGTATAGGAGATGTCTAGGAGAAAAATAATGTGTAGAATATATAAATCATTACTAGAAGGTAATGGGACTTAACAACAGGATTAATATACTTATCTAGAGATTACAGGTTGATAGATGATAGTTGGTGGTGGATAGGTGCTAATAGAAGAAATAGATTTGAGTCTAGTTTCATGAAAAATGAAGCTGTATTCTTCCTTGTGGATGATCCAAAGTTGAGGAGTAAGAGGATGTCATTGGTGAAGAACTAGAATTCTCTAGTTTTTCATCGATTTTTGTATTCTTAAGAGTTTAAAATACAACAATGTCGAAACAGAGATTCAAGAACCCGGGTAAAGGATTATAAATCCTTATTTAAGGGAACCGATGAAGATTAGGTGACCAACACCAGACAAGGAATAACCAACATTGGTTAGGGAGAAAAGGTCATACTTTTCCAAAAATAACCTTTTATTCCCAATTTAGGTGTGATTTAGAATTGATTCTGGGTCATGAGTGTGAAATGACATTAAATGGATGGCAAGTGGGTTGGAGGAATGATAGGAAATTAAGGTTAGGGTTAGAATGAGTCCTAGTTAGTTAAGGGGAGTGGGGACTTAGTCTAGGTTAATTAATAGGCTTGGAATAGGTCTAGGATGAGGTGGAGAGATGAAGTGGCTAGGTGAGGTGGAAATTAATTTAATTTAGGTAATTAAATTAATAATGATGTGAGGAGGGGTCATGGTTAGATGTATGTTAATCGAAGGGGACTTGGTAGGGTGTGACCTAATTTGGGTGTCTACATTTGCCCCTTTTGTTGCATAGCTTGTATTGATAAGTGATGATGAAAAACATGAGGTGGTTTCCCCAGGTATGGGTGAAGGTTAGGTTGCCCCAAGTATGGGTGGAGGTGATCCCCTCAAACCAAGGAACTGATGAAGTAGTAGGAATAATTGGTGATGGGTTTGATAAAGTGGTAGGTGATGAAAAATGTGGTAAGGTATGGGTGTAGGTAATGGTGATATAGGTTTGGGTAATAGGTGGGGAAATTCAAATGTGCACACATGTGTAAAATGTGATAAGGCACCAAGTGAAAGATCTTACAAAATCTACATCATCAAATGTCGATAGTTTATTCAAAAGGGTTGATGTGGTCTAGGTATCCAAGTTATAGGATATGGTCCTTAGAACACAATGAGGATAGGTACATCAACGGGAATTAGGTGTGTTCCAAAGACCCAAAAGGTTTGGTCTTGTCAAGATAAACATCATGACATAAGGAAATGCAATGTCGGTAGGCTAAACAACATGAGTAGCATCATCAAAAGGTACAGTGAGGAAGTGAATTCTAGTGTCCAATGGGAGAGGTCAGGGTGGGTGTATAGGTAAGGCCATGGGTAAGGCCGTTGTGTAGGAAAAAAATTACCCTTACGTACACGTAGGTAGGGGGTTAGGTGATAAGGTGAGTAGGTGAGCCTATAGGGTTGGGGTAAGGATGAGGCAACAAGAAAATGCCATCCTACATCAAAACGCTGGGTAAATCAAGTATAATTGGTTTAGGAAAGGTTACTAATACCTATTGAAGGGGAACTAATGCTAGTAAGGGGGTGACTGATGCCGGTCACTCAGGGCATGATCAAACCAACGTCGGTCTAGTAAATTTGGGTTTAAAAAAATCCATGTTAAAAAGATTCATTTGCGTATTTGACATGGCTGAAAATGATAGAGAAGCAGTTTGATGAGAAAAACAACAAATAGGGTTAGAGATTATTTGGAAAGAGTTTAGTTGTTGGAGTAGAGTTTGCAGGCCCACGAGATCTACCTAAGTGATTGAATTGGTTAAGAGTTGAGAGAATGATTTAAATATGCCAGAGGTAGAAGAGGTCACAAGAGGAGCACTTGTGCATAGACCCGACATCCCACCACGTATACGGAGCCAAGTAGAGGTAGGATTAGATATCCATTATTGTGTTGGGTTAAAACTAAGGTAAAAATTAAAAATTTGGGGTTGGAAATTGAATTAGCATTTTGTGTAAAATTGGATGAAATTACGTATGGGAAGGGTGAAATGTAGTTTAATTAGGTGGTAAACTGAATGTAGATGTAAATGAGGGTGATTTGGGTGGCTAGTTTAAGTTTTTAAGTTAATTTTTTAAGAATGAGGATATGTGGGTTCATCCTTAGGGATGAACTAGTAATCTGATTTGGTCGGTTATCGGCTAGTATTGGTAGGCTAGCAGACGACGTCTACAGGTTTCAAGGGACTAGTATCAATCAAGGTGAGCAATGTTGGTCTTTGTGAAAAGTGACTACGTTTGAAAAGGTAAAATGGGAAGGTGAAAAGGTAAGGTAAAGGTGGGTTAGGGTTAATTTAGGTAGGAATGGATGGGTTAGGGTTAATTCGGGTAGGAATGGATGGGTTAGGTTAAAAGTGTGGGTGATTTAGGGTTAATTGAGGAAGTAATGGGTGAGTTAGGGTAGGTAGAGAGAAATGAAAAGGTGTAGGGATAGATCAAAGGTATAGGTAAATAATTTATGAAAGCAATGAAACAAATAAAGTATAGATGTTAATGATAGATAAAATATACGTTAGGAAAGTAGGTTGGGTAAAGGTGTAGAGTAGGCTAGGAAAGACATAGGTAAGTATTGGAATGGGTGGGGTCAAATAAATAATTGAAAGGGCTAATTGATTAACATTTTTGAATGGTGATGATGCATGTGAGACATTAGTTAATGATGAGAGATAGACTGTCACCCCTTTTGGTGTAGATGTGACCTAATGTCACGGGGAGGAGTGGGATCACATGAGGGATGTTAGGATGGGTGCCATTACACAAAGTATAGGAGGATAGTCTGAGATAACAACATGATGGTCACTCTCATCAACAGATGGGATCCAATGACAAAAACATTCCACTTACCAACATGAGAGATGATGATCACTCTAGAGGATGTCTATAGGATCTTGAGGCTACCTATTGTTGGGGAGCCAATGTATCAGGTTTCTTTAGATGATTCATTCAATCCTATGGTTATAATTTTTGGAGAGGCCATGAGAGAGTTGTCTTATCATAGTGTGAGAATTAGCTACGATGAGATGTATGCCACAAATCAAGTGGAGACCTAACTTGTGTTTATTTTGGTGCGCATTGGTTGTTTTTCACTCCCAGACTTAGAGGGTGGGAGATTTCCATGGGAATTGATGGGGGTTTTAGAGGATATGATTGAGGAGAGAGTTTTCTTTGCATGGGTACTAACATACTTGGTACAAATTTACAGGGAGTTGTGGGCCTATAGGAGGATTTGGAGGTTTGGTGTGTATTGTACCTATCTTCTTCATTTTTGGGCATATGAGCACATAGTGTGTTTGGGCCCATGAGGCATTTCATGACAAAATTTTCACAAAGGGGTATATAGAGTTGACTACAAGAGGTGGTTATCGATAAGGGAACATTCGAGGTCTGGAAGAAGCATCACAGAATGTGACATATTAAAGTCATATATTAGAGGGCATATCAACACTTGATATTTTGTGGTGACCCTATGTATATTTCCCTTCATATGGAGGCATGGCGGAGGATCTAGCAAGCTTATAACTACTTTGATGGATACAAGTACAATGACCTAGGGAGCACGAGATGATACCAATCGACCAAGTCGGATGCCAATTTTGGATGCAAAAGAATGTGCCTCCAACATTTCCACAGTACCACAAGGATGATGTGGATATACCATTATCTCCACCACATCCAACAGATCCCATAGGGAAAGAGGAGAAAGTTTTTGAAAGGTAGATTGATGATGTAGGAACTAATGAAAGGTTAAAGAACTGGTGGATATCCTAAAGCTACAGAAACACTGCTTTGAGGCGGGACATCCAGGACTTGGCTACTATTAAAGTAAAGAGGGACAAGTTATAGGGAAGGTGATAGCTTTACAATGGAAGCTATCTTAGGTACAGGAATAGGTGGCCACCTTACAGGGACAACTAACACATGCTTAGTCATAGGCAAAGGCTATGACACAACTACTAGTAGGGGACGAGGTGTAGGTTTTGGTCTGCAAGCTCATGTGACTACTTTATAGGAACAAGTTGCCACATTACGGGAAATGCTAGTAGCTACACAAGCACTGATAGTGGGACATGGTCCCCTTCTATAGGTACATGCACCAGGAAAGTGTTCTATTTTATAGGTAACAAGATAGGGGTCGCTAGTACAGGGATAGGGGCTAAAGGTTAGAGTATGAGTGATGAAACCTACCTAGGTGATATCCATGGACAAGTTCAAAGATGTTGTGGCCAAGGCCGGGTAATATGAGGATTATATCATAGATGTCTATCTCTGGGTTTTTCATACACCAAGCACATATCCCAAACAGAAGCCGGTGCAAGGAAATTTTCAGTGAGAGGTGACTAGTGCTTGCATGAGATGGAGGCTAGATGAGGGTACATGATAGAGAAGTAGAGGTTCTAACCCCTCATAGAGATGATATAGAGATCATAGAGATATTGCTATTTTGTATTTTGGTTTTTAATGTATATACCGGCCTGCATGCAAAAGAGGCGAGATGTATATGAGATATTTTGAGAGACACTCATTATTTATATCTTTTTATACATGTATTGACACACATACATTCCAATTATATAGTTGATGATGATATTTACATATGATGTTTTTGATTTTATTTCCATTGTATTGTTAATATAGAGATTAAATATACAGGAATGGTTGGTGATGGTTATATGATTTGATTACATGTCAATTGTATTGTTATCATGTAAACTAGATGCTTAGGAATGGTTTAGTTTAATGTCTAAGTTGTTGATGCTACGAAACCATATGTTTAGGAATGGTGTGGTTTCATTTCCAAGTTATTGATGTTATGGAAACTAGATGTTTAGGCATGGTTTGGTTTAATTTTCCAGTTATTGATGTTATGGATACTAGATGTTTAGGCATGGTTTGGTTTAATTTCCAAATTATTGGTGTTATGGAAACTAAATGTTTAGGCATGGTTTGGTTTAGTTTCCAAGTTATTGATGTTATGGAAACTAGATGTTTAGGCATGGTTTGGTTATTCTTGTTTCGATTTAATTTTTGTGTTATTGGTGTTATGGAAAATAAATGATAATGTGTATGGGTGATGTATGGTTTGTTTGGAGATAATTTCCAAGCTATTGTTTTTATGGAAACTAACTAACTAGTTTTTTGGTTATGGGGGAATAATGGCAGGGGAAAAGATTGGTGAGCTAACCTTCAATAACACAATGCCCTTAGATTTCTACCTACATAGCCCTTGCAAAGGGGCCTCATGCCGATGTAGTTGTAGACACCAAATTTGTGTCTTACGACCCCTTGTGACCCGCATCTCATCTCGCAATCTAACCTCATTACCTAAACTTTACACAATTATTTATTAATTACCTTGTAATTGATAAATCCACATCACCTTACCCGTCACCTCACTTTGCCACCTCATCATGGCTAGCCCTAACCCTAAACTAACCTAATTAAGACCCATGACTTGGTCTAGACTCACATCCATAACTAATGCCTCCTTACTCGCACCCAAAGCCAACCTTCTAGCCACTTGACCAAGCCCGCAACTGATCTCTCGGGAGAAAAGCAGGGAAGGTGGGCTATTTTACTAAAAGTAGCCTACTTTTTCCTTACCGATGCCGGTTCCTACTCGACCGCCATCGGTTATGCAACCGCCATCGGTTCCCTGTAAATGGGCTCCCCAAACCAAAAACAAAGGATCGGAATTTCATTTTGGGGATCAGGTCGAATGATTTTTGAATCAATAGAGATCATTGCGAGCGAGGAACAGAGTCCAGATCTTCACTTGACAGAGCAGAGACGAGTAAAGAAACCAAAAGTGTTTACAACCAAGGAGATCAACTTGCATCTCGGTCAAAACCAGTAAGTCACATCTTGCATGTCCTTTGTTATAACATTTCTTATGCTTCTTGAATCTCAGTGCTCCTAAATCCGTTTCTGAATCCACTACCCAACGTGCCATTGCATCTAACTGTCATTCTTTTGCTTCTAACCATCCCATTTCCTAATACCATCCAAAAACCAGCCATTACAAACACCATAGCTACCAAGAAGATCCTAGAACCCACCGGTATCGGTTATCAGTAACCGGCATCGGTTATCAGTAACCGGCATCGGTTCCTCTGATCAAAACCAGAAAACCAGCCTTTCCCCCTACCCAGTTTAACGAAATAATTTAATTGATATTTTGCAGTCTTTTGTGTTAATTCATATTAGCAGGGGAACTGACCACCTTCGAAAGGAAGTTTTATATTTCCTAGGCCCAAGGCAGTTTCCTCATTTATTGTTTAATCAAAATCTTGTGGTCTTGTGTTCTTATTTGCAGGTAGTCCTTCCAAGACAAAAAGGAGTCTCTGCAGTCAGCCTGATCTTTCTCTACGGTACGCGCACACCATCTCGACATTCAACAGGTATTCCTCCTAACCCTAACCTCATCTGTTTCTAAAAGGAATGAAAGGATAGAAGCAACTCTATTCCCAGAAGCCGAAACATTCCGAGCGAAACATTTTGGCACAAACCACCACCCATACGAACTAACCACGCCCAAACATTACCAAAACCCGCGCAATCAATACCCTCATCCTCTCCTGATTTTGACCCACTCAAAGGATCTTACGCCAAAATCCTTGCTATGTTGGTGGAGAATGCGACCATTTCCCTACCTCCACTTAGACCTTATGACCCGTCTAAGCCCCGACCTATGGGTTACGATGAGTCTAAAATCTGCGCTTATCACCACACACCAGGACATGATGTGGAGGGATGCAAAGCTCTAAAAACCATCCTTCGCCAGTCACCTCTCCCGGATAGAAAGATTAAGAAAGAAAACTTACGAAGGGAGAGACCTTTAGTTTCCATTCCCTCTCCTATACCATCTGTCCCCGCCTCACCAAGATCTGTCATTATTACAACCCCACCTCTTGAAGACCATGAGTTATCCCAACCATCTTCCTCATCTCAGGTCTACGAGATTAATATGATTAGTGTCGCTACTCGAGGGCAGAAAAACAATGGGAAAGCAAAAGAAAACACACCTGCGGCATCTCTTTCTCCGTCAAACATCCGATTGCACCACCACCTAAAGTGGTCATTCGCGGACCCGCCTATCCCGTCTCTAATGGCATTGCCCACCGAAATATGATTAAACAACTTCACCAATCACCCGTAAAAATGACCATTGTATGATCTCATTCAGACTTCGAATCTCATCGACAAGCTCTCTTTAAGATCTTCTTGAGGATAGAGGTTTTACCTAATGAAACCTTGCACTGTCGCCTCCATTCTAACACCCAATCACGTTGCTTCTCTCACCAAACAACCCACCTTTGCCCCAACCACTTACGTGCCTCTGCACAACAAGCTGCTTTATGATCGGTTTATCTAAAGATGAAATTGTCGACTTTGAGTACGAGAAGACCACGACCCTACCCTTTTCATCTCCGCTTACGTCCGGGACATTCGAGTACGTCGGGTTATGATTGACGGGGGCGCTAGCCTAAACATCATCTCTTCAAAAGCCTTCCAACAGATGAACATCCCTTCTAGTTGCATGTGTGCCAACCCCATCATCTTTGTGGTCATTCAATGACACTATTACTTCTACCTTAGGCACCGTGATCCTCAACATTCACGTAGGACCACGTACTTTACCCAAACTCTTCTATGTCCTTGAGGGAGAGTTCCAATATAATATATTGCTGGGTCGTCCTTGGATCCGAGCCATGGGATGCGTTCCCTCAACATTACATAGATGCATAAAATTTGAGTATGTGGGAAGTCTTACACCGTAAAAGCTGACCCTCCCCCCTTTAAAACCTGCAATATGTTATACCGCCCTAACGATGTGCTTATACCAATCAAGACACCCATACATTCAACCCAACCATCCTCCTCAAATATACCTCAATCATCCACCTCAATCTGCGCTTCGCCTTGATTGATGAAACCACCATCACAAAAACCACTTCCCTTCCCGCAGCTAACATTCCAACCTCCGATCCCTTAGTAGATGTTTTTCAGCGCCTTACGCTGGGGGAGTACCGCCTATATAACGTTAGTTCTTTCCCTACCCCGCAGGAGTACGGACAATTACATGCACATCCCACCTACGACCGTCGCGTGGGGGAGATAATCTCTTACGGACCACCCCATTGCCGCACTAACCTAACGTATGGGGGTGTTGACGCATCCTCCATTACCCCTGAACCTCCTCTTGGTGTGGTTCCTTTCCAATCCGATTTTCAATACTTGAAAAATCATCGTTTCGCCCTCACCTTCTTGACTCGCTATGCGTGGAAAGGCTTTGGTTTTGGCCTTTACGAACAAGGCCGACATACACTCATTCCCGTGACTACCCGTAAACACAATGATCGCAGTGGTCTCGGTTTTCCCGAAACACCTACACAGGAGACACCTCCTGTCAGCTGTATCCTGGAAGAAGAAGACGTCGCCCCTACCAAATCATCATCACCCACTTTGCCATCATCACCCATGAGAATCTATAGACCCTGAATCCATCCCTCCTAACTTTTTTTTTTTTTTTCATAAATGCTATCTTCATAGGTCCTCTCACTTATCAACGTGATAATGACGACCCATCTTCTTTGCCCCTTCTTTATCTAGACATGATCGAAGAAGATTCACCTTTGATTAATGTTGTTGAATGCCAGGATGACGACTCCATCCTCACTTACCTTGGCGCGGATGATTCTTATATTCAACGAGCCTTACCATCTGAAACCCAAACTATGCTGAACGAATCTACCATAGAAATCAACATCCACACGGAGAAGGATCCTCACATTGTGAAGATTGGACAATCCCTTAACACATCAGAACAAGCCGCCTTTACTACCTTTCTCCGTGCTCGCAACCAAGCTTTCGCATGGTCTTACGCTGACATGCCAGGAATTGATCCTACCATCGCCGTCCATAACATCACCCTAAACCCCGATTCCAAACCAGTCAAACAGAAATTGAGAAAAATGCATCCACGCATTGCTCTCTTGGTCAAAGAGGAGCTCCAACGACTCCTTTCTGTTTCCTTCATCTTGCCTATTAACTATCCTCAATGGATTTCTAACATCGTGCACTCGTCACTAAAGCAACAGGGGACTTCGGATATGCACAGATTTTCGGGATCTTAACCTCGCTTGCCCTAAGGATGACTTCCCCTTACCTAGCATTGACCAACTTGTTGATCTAACTGTAGGTCATGAGATGCTCTCTCTCATGGATGGCTTTTCAGGATACAACCAAATTTTGGTTGCCCCTACCGATCAACACAAAACTGCCTTCATAACTCCTTGGGGAACCTTCTGTTATCGTGTCATGCCATTTGGCCTTAAGAATGCTGGTGCTACCTATCAGCGGGCTATGACCTACATTTTTCATGACATTATGCACACTATCCTTGAAGACTATGTCGACGATCTTCTCGGCAAGTCTAAACATCGTAGTGAACATCTCGATGTTTTAACCATTATTTTTGATCACCTGTTACAATATTCTGTCCGCCTTCAACCGAAGAAATGTGTCTTTGGTGATCTTTTGGGAAAACTTCTTGGTTTTATCGTCTCTTTGCGTGGCATTGAGGTCGATCCATCTAAAGTCAAAGCTATCCTAGAAATTCCCCCACCCAAAAATCTCAAACAATTACGTAGTTTACAAGGTAAGCTCCAATCTATCCGACGTTTCATCTCCCAACTCTCGGATCGGTGTCAACCTTTCCATCACCTCCTTAAAAAGGATATTACATTCCAATGGAGCGAAGAATGTCACCAAGCCTTCGAAGCTCTCAAATCCTATCTCTTGCAGCCACCCGTGCTTATCCCACCCCAAGACGACCACCCTTTCTACCTTTACCTTTCCGCCACCGACCACGTTGTAGGAGCCATGCTTGCACATCGTGACTCTGAGAATCACGAACAAGCTGTTTATTATATAAGTCGTACTTTGGTGGACTATGAGACTAGGTACACACATGTAGAAAAATTGTGCCTTGCCCTATCATTCGTGGCCACCAAACTCCGACACTACCTTCTAAATCACAAGACTTTCGTCATCACCAATACAGACCCCATCCATTACATGTATGCCAAACCTCATCTGAACCAACGCATTGCTAGATGGCTCATGCTTCTCGCCGACCTCGACCTTGAGTTTGTCCACCAGAAATCAATCAAAGGACAAACCATCGCAGACCAACTTGCGGAAGCTCCTTTACCTGGGGAACAATTTACCAATTTCACATTTCCCGACGAACTCATCGCTACTCTTTCCCTCACGGAGGAGTCATACCCAATGACCCTCTTCTTCGATGGATCTAAATGCCAGCGTGGCGGAGGAGCCGGCGTTGTTCTCATTCCTCTCAATGCTGAACCTATGCCTCTTTCATTCCGACTTGATTTCCCTTGCACTAATAATACAGCGGAATACGAGGCCCTTGTTCTGGGTCTCCAAGTTACGTTACACTTAGGTATCAAATCTATCAACATTTTTGGCGACTCTCAATTGGTAGTCAATCAAGTTATGGGCGTCTACCAATGCAAAAATGAGGAACTTCAAAAATACAAACACTACGTGGATTCACTTCTAGCCTTATTTACCCACTATTCTATACAAACCATTCCCCGCTCCACTAACAAATTTGCGGATACTATGGCTTGCTTAGCCTCGCAAATTCCCACCACGCCAACTGACTCGAATTATTCGTCGTGGTCCAACAACTTTTGCCCCATCCTATTCAACCCCGGTAGTTTGTATGATAAATCGTGTCTACTAATTCACGGGATACCCGGTACCACCAATTTCACGACTACCTTACAATCTCGTCCCCTCCACTGACCTTACTAGTAACGGCAAACGTGCTTTTCTTAAAAGTGTTTCGCGTTATGTTGTCATGGGGGGACTCCTCTATAAACGTGGCTTTGATGGCATTCTCCTTCGCTATCTAACTGGCGCGGAGGCCACTCATACCATCCAACAGGTCCATGACGGTATTTGTGGTGGAAATTTTAGCGGCCTTACCGTGGCCAAACGAATCCTTCGCCTTGGTTATTATTGGCCTACTCTCAATAACGACTGCTACGAATATGTTAAGCGTTGTGTTATGTGTCAGCAACATGCCAACCTTCAACATACTCCTAGCCACCCGCTCTAGATCGCTTGAGATCTTTGGCCCTTCTCACAATGGGGTTTAGACCTTATTGGTGAGATTCACCCAACCTCTTCACAACGCCACCGTTGGATAATCACAATGACCGAATATTACAAAAATGGGTAGAGGCTATTCCACTCATTTCAATCAAAAAAGAAAAAATTGTCGAGTTCATTAACCACCACATTATCTGTCATTTTGGTGTTCCTCATCACTTGATAACAGATAATGGAAAATCTTTCAAAAACAAGTTGTTGCAAGACCTTTGTGACAACTTTGGTATCAAACTTAGTTTCTCATCACCTTACTATCCACAAGCCAATGGGAAAAGTGAGTCCCCTAATAAAACACTAACCAAAATCCTCATGAAAGTTGTCAATGAATCCGGAAGAAATTGGCACGATCACATTCCCTTTGCCCTTTGGGCTTATCGTACTTAGCATTCGTACCTCTACTAATGCCACACCTTTTCTTTGGTATACGGTACGAGGCTGTTTTTCCTCTCGAAATACAAATACCCTCCCTTAGAATATCTCTTCAAGATATTCTCACCAACGATGATTTCCGCCAAGAGCGGTTAGCCCAATTGGAGCTTCTTGACGAACGCCATCTTACAGCTCTTGATCACCTTCAAATCTATCAAAAACGCATTAAACGTGCTTATGATAAGCGACTTCATGAGCATACCTTTAAGGTTGGTGATCTTGTTCTCAAAGAGAATCAACATGTAACCAAACTAGAAAAGAGCAAACGTGGAAAATTTGCTCCCAATTGGATTGGGCCTTATATAATCACTCATACCTATGGATCTGGTACTTATCGTTTAGCTTTGCTTAATGGTAAACCTGAGCCTGAACCCCTTAATGCCTTGCATCTTCGACCATTCTACTGTTGAAATTAGTGTTATATCACTTCTTATCTACCTGCCGCTCGTCCCTTGAGCTCACTTACCACTACATACACTCTGTTTCCTACACTTCATAATAACAATCAAGCTCACATAGTTTGATCCTCACCTCCCCTTGATGATGCCTTCCCCTTTTTAGTCTAGTCCATGACTTCAAAGTATTAAAATAAGCCGTATTCTTATGGGATTTTCTTGAGTCAAACTTCCTACTAAACTAGATGCTTCACGCCAAATGAACATCTAGTCATCTAAATTAAATATAGACTGCTCCCTCGAAGGACAGCTATATGCCGAACTATTGCTGCTATTATATATAGACTGCTCCCCCGAAGGACAGCTATGCATTACAATCATATCTGCTACTATAAATAGACTGCTCCCTCGAAGGACAGCTATACACAGTCAGCCTTTATCAGAAGCTTCTCGCATTGATCAGCTTCGTGAAGACCTCAAGAATAATACAATCAATATCCCTTGTAGACTTCCCGCATCGATCAGTCTACATTCAATAAAAGAAAAGCCTCATTCAAAAGGACTTTTGAGTCATGGACTTGTCTATTTAGGGTAGGTTCTCTTTCGTCAGAACACTCACTTTGTAATAAGTTCTCCGTACCTCAGCTATATCATCCACCTCACCTCACCATTTGTTTCAACTCAAGGGACGTGACGTATATCCGATATATTGTGATTATACAACTCTTTTCACCTATCGACTTCTCGCCTATGCAAGGTACCTAGGGATTCAAGCTCATCCTATGTTAATATGTGGTTTGTTTAGCTCTTCTCAACTACGGGACACTTTTGCCTCTTTTGCTCGACTCTAGGATTGTGTGTTGACCTTAATCAGGATACGGTTCCCTACTATTTGGGTAAGCTAACTTTCACTTTACCTATACCTACATCAACATCGCCCATACCTTACCAACACCAACAACATTACCCTATCAACATCAAATTCTGATCAACCAATAAATTGCCTAACCATACCCAAATTGCCTGAATTCACCTCTCCCTGGTCCTAAGGGAGAACTACATCGGTCTGAGGCCCCTCCTTGCTTTGTGCAATGGGCTATGTAGGCAGCACTTCGGAGACATGGGGTCTCCCAAGGTTAGCTCGACCATCCCCTACCATAACCTATCCTGTGTGGTGAATATAAATATTTTTGTGTATTTCTATTTAATCACAGTCCTCTTTATCCTTTTTCAAAACACCGAAAATCAAAACACAAACAATCTTATTATTATCGTAACTCAAATCAACATACATATTCAGTTTTATTTAGATGTTAAACAAATACATCTTCTCTATCATCGACACGCAGGTCGGCATCCTTATTTATTCTTATACCTTGCTAACATTTACTCAGACCCTCACGCCTCATCCCGAACTAGGTGATGATCGTGATCGTCGACCCCTCTCGCCGGGCCTCTCTGTCCTCAAAGGTACCACGGCTATTGGTACCACCCACTGATCTGCCAATCTCTCCTGTAACATATGAATACGCCCTCTCGCATGGAGGACTCCAGCCTCTAGTCTCCCCACCCGTGACTCCGCAACCACTAACAATCCTCTTGTCTCATTCACCTGCGTTTGGAGCTGCTGAACCAAACGCTGCAGATGATCCCTCTCTGCTGTAATCACCGCTATGTCAGGGCGCTCACGTACACCTCGCAGTTCTGCTACCCACCATAATCTATAGGCCTCTGTCATTCCCGCATCCATTACCCTGCGATCGGCTGCTACCTCTTCAGGCCCTTCTGGAGGTGTTGGCCGGGGAGGTGAGAATGCTGCCTCGGCGTCGATCCTCATATATGGTCTATAAGCCAGGGGTATATCCTGCACAAATCCAAATTGTCGCCGCACGCGATCTATAGGAATCCTCTCATACTCACCCGGCCTGTGCCCTGCGATCCACCTCAATCGCTCTACACCCCTCAACTCCTCAGCTATGTTCTCTGTTACCATATAGTTTCCGTATGGCCTCCAACAGATATCCGCAACCGTCACTCTCTCCCATACCTGCCTGTAATACTCAATATCACCCGTCACGGCCTGGGATCTGGCCTCTTGTTCTGTCTGGACCCATCGTCTGAATCCCAACCTCTGCACTCTGGTTTCTCCCGACTGGATGGGTCGGCCTATTGGTCGCACACAAACAATGTGCTCATAGGCCCAACAGTGTAATAAGTATGAACAATCCAGTGTCGTTCTGTGATTTCGCCTACAAGCCCATAAACCCCTGTATAGCTCCGCCAAATATGCAGGTGCCCATGCAAAAGTCACGTTCCTTTCTATCATCTCCCAAATAACACACATCAATGCCTTTGGAAATCTTCCCCCTTCCGCCCTCGGTAACGCATAATACCCTACCGCTATCATTAATATCACTGCTAACCTTGTCTCCTCAGGGTGTGCTGCATACATTACCCCATATGTAAAAGATAAACCCCGCTGTGTCAAATCTCGTGCGTATGGACCAAATACTGCTGTTATCGCTCCCCGTGCCGCACTAGGTAGTGCCTGATATACTGGTTCTCCTGTAATAGGGAGTCTCAAAATCCGAAACACATCTTCCAATGTTACTGTCATCTCCCCTGTTGGCAGATAAAAGGTATTTGTCTCGGGATTCCATCTCTCAATCAATGCCTGCAACATAGCATGATTACGTGCGATTCGTGAATAATAGCGGATTCCACTTAACCCCAAACGATTTATCAATGTCCATTCAGCTGGTGTTACATCCGCTCGGATTCGTGACAACAGCGCTGGCACACTATCATTCATCCTCAATCCTGCCTCTGCCTGCATACACCAAAACAACAAACAACCATTCAATCCGTCAGGTTTTTTCAAACATTCTGGAAATTCCTCCAGTAACCGGTATCGGTTATACATAACCGATATCGGTTGAGTAACCGATACCGGTTCTCCCTAACCACTACCGGTCACTGTCAATTACATACATCTTGCCTAAAACAACCACCTACGACAATAAATTGCTCGTTTATTCCTCTCTGTATACACAGACATACCCGAAACCCGTGATTACCTACCACGTAACACTTACCTCACTTATAACCCTTGCTATCATGTTTTCTTCTTCATATCTACCCACTTAATCTCTTATTCATAACACATGCAAAAATCAAATCACAACCAAAACATTTACCTCTGGGGTTGCAGTAGCTTGAGGTGGCCCTTGTCTTCCCTCTTGTCCCTACCTTGGATGTTTCTCCTCGTCCTGCCATTATCACCACTCTTTTCAAATTCACCTTTCTACTTTCTGAATCTCCGATCGCATTCACCTTCCAGTCTCTTTTCTTATCACCCAAATCTCTCATACAAATTCCTGTCTCTCTTCTCCTTATCACTCAAATCTCTCATGCAAATACCTGTCTCAGTCGTCAAAAAGCGTCACGTTTGCGTATTTAACCTCTTGCATGGCTCTAAAATTAAAACTTAAGTTGCCACCCTAGCTTTTCTATTTTTAGAAAAGCTCATACCTAAATAACCAGTATCGGTTACTTAACCGATGTCATCTACTAACTACCGATATCGGTTCCTTAACCGATATCGGTTACACACCTATCTTTTCTCAACAGCGTTCTTTTCTTCATTTCTCACCTAAATTTTTGTCGCGCCCGCCTCTTTTCCTGCATAACCACACCATTTACCACATTTGTTCATCCACCACACATCATATCATTACAATTTCATTAAACATCATTTATTTTATACAAATACACAACCATCAACTACGAATTTCAAGAAACTATCAATCTCTACATCATTTGGATCCAACTCATCAGTTACATATATCACAATGTCACAAAACCAACAATTCATCACATCACATGTCATTCATATATACGTACAAAAAAAAAAAAACAAAACCATCAACATCATCCATCTATCAACATGCCCACTAAACTTATCATACATTATATATTACCAAACCATTAACAAAATATTTAAACACATTTTTGAACACTACATATGGATCAAAACATCATCTATATATATACCAGTTTTCAAAAATACAATGTGCCCTACATCGGGGCCTCTGTGATCTCATAATATACCAAAGCCGGCACGCAGGCCGCAATACCTACCAAAAATCTCGACTCGGCTCGCAGGCCGGTCTCTCATATCAAAAATATACTCGGCTCGCAGGCCGGTATCAAATGTACAACCCGTACTCGGCTCGCAGGCCGGTATATAATAAATAAATGAATCAATACAATGAATAAGTGTCGGCACGCAGGCCTCTATCAATACAACCGGTTCGCAGACCGGTGCCCGTGTCCCTATACAAAACCATGTCGGGGATCTATCAGCTCTCCCCACCGCCCTCGGCACCTCTCCCCACTGGTCCCTGTGGTGCCTCTCGCCTCCTGCCCGTCACGGACACGCCAGCTGTGGCTGCCCCTCCCTGAGATCTCTGGCTGTGCGAGGTCTCTGCCCTATGCGCTGCATACGCCTGATACTCGACTCCGGTACTATCAAGAATATCCTGATAATATCGGGCCTCTGCTCTAACCTCCATATAGCGATCTCGCGCCACTGAAGGAGCTGGGGCTGGTCCCCTGGCACCTAACACCAATACCCCCTGAGCCTGTACCTGCACCTGTGGCCGCGGTGGTGCTTCTGTCTTGCTGCCTGTCGTACTGCACTGTGGGTGTGGTCTTGGTGGTGGTGTTGCTGTGCTGTACTGCGCTGTGGCCGTGGTCTTTGGTGGTGGTCTTTGCTTTGTGCATGTACTGCACGCACTTTTTGTGGGGCGTGTGCCGGTGGTGGTGGTGCTACACTGTACGTGCTCGAGCACTGGGCTAGCATTGCCTGTAAGGCCCCTATCTGTGCCTATGCAGCAGCTAGCTGCCCCTGTAAGAGTTGCACCTGACCCCTGAGCTGATCCCTCTCTCCTATAACTGCAGCCAAGTCTGGCTGCGCAGGCGGTACTATCCTCGCTGCTCTCTGCCTAGCCCACCACACCCTGTATGCTCCCGTGCACCCGGCATCATCCACACCCTCACATGCTGGTCTCTCCGCTACCCAGTCTAGATCCAAAGGCTGTGGTGCAGGCAGTGGGGCCTCTACATCATCTCTCTTGTACTGAGGAACGGGAGGTGGCTCGTCCTGTCGCAGCCCCATCTGCCTGCGTACCCTCTCCAGGGGTATCCGCTCGTACTCTCCTGGCCTCCGTCCTACTATCTAGAATGTGTCTTGGATTAGCGCCTTGTTGTAAGCGGGCTCCTCTGCCAGGATGGTGACCTCTGTAGGGTCTCCATATAATGTCTCTTCTTTGTAAGGCCCTCTAGCAGATGTCATAGTATGCCACATCCCGACTGCCATAATGCTCGTGGTGGCCCACGACCCCAACCACCTCTGAAAGCCATATCGGTATACGACCTGTGGCCCTGGCTGCTGGGGTAGCCCTACTGGCCTGATGCATACGATGTGCTCGTATGCCCAACAGTGCAACAAAAATGTAGAACAAATACCAAATCGCCTCCTCCGGCGATAGCCCCATAACTCCCTGTATAATTACACCAGATACACTGGTGCCCATGCGAAACAGGTGTGCTCCTCCACCATCTCCAGCAGCACCCCCATCAATGCTCGTGGGAAGCGGCCTCCCTCTGAATCCGGGAGGGCGAAGCAGGTGATCCCTATCATCATCAACACGGCAAGCCGTGTCTCATGTCTGTGTGCGCGGTACATGTCACCATATCCAATGCTCGCGCTATGATACGTAAGAAGCGCGGCTGCATCCCCAAAAACCTGCAGTATGCTGTCCATGGCAGTCTCTGAATCTACCTGGAAGACTGCCTCTCCCTCGATCGGTAGCCGCAGGATGCGATACACATCCTCTAATGTGACGGTCATCTCCCCGGTCGGAAGATGGAACACATTGGCCGCCGGATCCCATCTCTCGATGAGGGCGACCATCAGGCTGTGATCCCTCTCTATCGCTCTGTACCTCTGGACCCCGCCGAGTCCCACCTCGCGCATGATGGCCCAATGCACCGCAGATACGTGTGGCCTCATCCGACTCAATAGTGGAGGCATCCTATCACGCATCGTCAACTGCTGACGTGCCTGCAAAACCAACCCACATTCTTAGACCTACTCTTTATTATAACATCTACTTTACCATCTAAACCCCCTTTTGTATCCCCCCGACCACACCCCGACTTTCTACCCCCTAAACAACCACCAAAACCCACCTAACCCACCTAACCCACCACCAAACCCTCAACCCATCCCAACGCCACCGATACCAGCCGATACACGACCGGCGCGGTCCCTCCCAACTCAACCAAACCCTGCAAATTTGCGACCGATGCCGGTCTCTTAGCGACCGACATCGGTCATTGTTTTCTTTCAGGAGCCGAACCCCCGCGTGGCCCCCAAAACCCATTTTTTCCTATTTCTACCCATTTACCCACCCAAACACCCTCCAATTTTACCCACCTAGCCGCATTACCCTATTTTATCTATCTACCCTCTCCGTTTTTCAAATTACCTCCATTTACTCATTATTTCCTACAAAATACAAATTCCTACCCAAACCCCCCCATTTAGCCTAATAACCATTTCAATGCATAAAATCACGAGTTTAGAACCTACCGGTACGACAACACGTCGTCGTGGTGGGATGGGTGGTGGCGGTCCAGCTGGTCCGGCCCCTCTCCGGCTCCTCCTCTGCTGTGCCATGGCTCCAATCCTGATCTATTGGGTCCCTGGCCAATCACCTGCTGCCTCCTCCTCAATCGGGCCCACTATCAACTCTCTCCGCCAATCAAATAGCTCCACCTCACTCAATAACCCTCCAAATCAACTCTCCACGTCAGACAAGTCAATTTGGATTGCAAATAACAAAAGTGACAATGACAAGCCGTATTTTTCTTTTTATAGGTTTTTCGCCTTTCACCGATATCGGTTTCATTTTGCCCTAAGGAACCGGTATCGGTCCCTTAACCGATATCGGTCATGCAGAATCGACATCGGTTCGCTACCCAACTTTCACCCCATTCTTTGCCCTTATTTACTCCTTGCCTCTTTTTCACCAATATCGCCTCTATCCACCTTTGCTGCACAACATTTGTTCACTTGTCCAGCCTGACCTACGGCCTCAACCTACCATTCGGCTCGACCTAAGGCCTCGCCCTACCTATTTGGCCCGACCCAAGGCCTCGCCCTACCTATTCGGCCCGACCCAAGGCCTCAACCTACCATTCGGCCCGACCTAAGGCCTCAACCTACCAATTGGCCCGACCCAAGGCCTCGCCTAACCTATTTGGCCCGACCCAAGGCCTCGCCCTACCTATTTGGCCCGACCCAAGGCCTCAACCTACCATTCGGCCCGACCTAAGGCCTCAACCTACCAATTGGCCCGACCCAAGGCCTCAACCTACCAATTGGCCCGACCCAAGGCCTCAACCTACCCATTTGGCCCGACCCAAGGCCTCGCCCTAACCATTAGGCCCGACCCAAGGCCTCAACCTACCCATCCGGCCCGACCCAAGGCCTCGCCCTAACAATTTGACCTGACCCAAGGCCTCAACCTACCCATCTAACCTGACCCAGGGCCACCGCCCAACCACTTGGCCTGACCCAAGGCCGTATCACTTCCATACCATACCCACAATCAACGTTTTATTTTATCCATCCATCATGTACCTTGTGTTCAATCGAGCTCACCTGTTCGTGTTTTAGCATGATTAGGGTCCTTGACTTGATCTGTCGACCAACTTTGCCTAGACCTAGACCATGACGTTTATCTCAACCAAACCAACCATTTGGTACTGCCGAACATGCCTAAACGTTCCTGTACCTCACCTGTTATATACCCTGGAGCTACTTCCTATGCCTTGGATACCAGGATTATATCACCCTTGTTTGGATAAACTATCGACCTTTGCCTACACATTGCTGGTTTACTCGTCAAATCATGTACCCTCGTCACACTATTGCATTTCAACATGCGCCCCGCTTCCTTGGACCTACCCCATCAACTTATCATCCCTCTACCCCATTTACCCTTTATCAACCCTATCCCTAATTTCCCGTTCATTCAATCGTGATAGATTTGAGGGGGATTACCTATACCCTTAACGGGAGTAACCACTTCATATTATTGTCCATGTGCACTTTACAAAACAAGCTACACGACAATAAGGGCTAATGTAGACACCAAATTTGTGTCTTATGACCCCTTGTGACCCACATCTCATCTCGCATGATCTAACCTCATTACCTAAACTTTACACAATTATTTATTAATTACCTTGTAATTGATAAATCCACATCACCTTACCCACCACCTCACTTTGCCGGCTCATCATGGCCTAGCCCTAACCCTAAACTAACCTAATTAAGACCCATGACTTGGTCTAGACTCACATCCATAACTAATGCCTCCTTACTCGCACCCAAAGCCGACCTTCTAGCCACTTGACCAAGCCCGCAACTGATCTCTCGGGAGAAAAGCAGGGAAGGTGGGCTATTTTACTAAAAATAGCCTACTTTTTCCTTACCGATGCCGGTTCCTACTTGACCGCCGTCGGTTACGCAACCGCCATCGGTTCCCTGTAAATGGGCTCCCCAAACCAAAAACAAAGGATCGGAATTTCATTTTGGGGATCAGGTCGAATGATTTTTGAATCAACAGAGATCATTGCGAGTGAGGAACAGAGTCCAGACCTTCACTTGACCGAGCAGAGACGAGTAAAAGAAACCAAAAGTGTTTATAACCAAGGAGTTCAACTTGCATCTCGGTCAAAACCAGTAAGTCACATCTTGCATGTCCTTTGTTATAACATTTCTTATGCTTCTTGAATCTCAGTGCTCCTAAATCCGTTTCTGAATCCACTACCCAACGTGCCATTGCATCTAACTGTCATTCTTTTGCTTCTAACCATCCCATTTCCTAATACCATCCAAAAACCAGCCATTACAAACACCATAGCTACCAAGAAGATCGTAGAACCCACCGGTATCGGTTATCAGTAACCGGCATCGGTTATCAGTAACCGGCATCGGTTCCTCTGATCAAAAAACCAGAAAACCAGCCTTTCCCCTACCCAGTTTAACGAAATAATTTAATTGATATTTTGCAGTCTTTTGTGTTAATTCATATTAGCAGGGGAACTGACCACCTTCGAAAGGAAGTTTTATATTTCCTGGGCCCAAGGCAGTTTCCTCATTTATTGTTTAATCAAAATCTTGTGGTCTTGTGTTCTTATTTGCAGGTAGTCCTTCCAAGACAAAAAGGAGTCTCCATAATCGCCTGATCTTTCTACGGTACGCGCACACCATCTCGACATTCAACAGGTATTCCTCCTAACCCTAACCTCATCTGTTTCTAAAAGGAATGAAAGGATAGAAGCAACTCTATTCCCAGAAGCCGAAACATTAAGCGAAGCAGTAGTTCTCCCTTAAACTAGGAACAAATGATATTAGGTTAGGTAAGTTGAGTAGTTAGGGTGGGTAGGTAAGTTAGGTAGGTAGGTTTGGTAAGTAGGTTAGAATAATTTATTGGGGTAAGGTATATTTGAAAATAGGAAAGGTTGAATGTTGAATAGGTAATAGGCGGGGTGAAGTAAGCATAGGAATATATGAAGGTGTTATGGTTGATTATATTTCTTGATGGTCTTGTCTGTCGAAGAAACAACAAGTGAACAGATAAGAAATGAAAAGAATCAGCATACCCATATTTAACAAGGACCATAATCATCATACCAATAAAATTATTAAACATAAGTCCTTAGATACACCTTTGTATGAGTGATGAGTCTAGAGTTGAAAGAAGTTACGTGATAATAATTTGTAGAATACATGCCATGTCCCTTGAGTTGATTTATAAGATAATAGACAAAAGGTAAGATGGAAGAGTTTGTTAAGTGTAACCTTGTTATGGGACAACATGCCCCTTCTGCAAGATACCCAAAACTAGAATAGGAAATTCCATGACAAAAAGTTTGTATTTTCAATAATTTTAATTTTTTGTTTGCTTTTTCCATGGATAGATTGATCAATGCAGAATTCTATATCGGGATAAAAAAATTCTCCTTGAGGTCTTCATGAAGATGTTCAATGCGGGAAGCTCTAGAATTATTTTATTTGAGAGATACAAATTAGTATTCTTTTGGGAATAGACTAAGTGCCATAGGTGGCTGAATTATTATAGCTATCCTTCAAGGGAGAAATTTACTTATAACAAAGGCATGAGAGAGAGAGAGAGAGAGATGTCCTTTTGAGGGAATCATCTATTCACAAGAATTTTTAATCAAGGAGTAGAGTTTTTTTATCCCATATATATTTTTTTGTATTTTTAGACTTGAAGTCATAGACAAGACTATAAAGGAGTATAGACCTCTTTTAGGAGGGAAATGTTGTTGGAGGAAATCATTGTCAAAGAGCATATCTTTGAATGATGTATGAAGAGATGGAATTTAGACATCGAGAGGCATGATCACCTCTGCATCTTGTAGACCAAAGAGAAAGGTGTGGCATTGGTAGAGGTACAAATAGTAGTGCAATAAGACAATAAGGTGAAAGGAATGTGCTTATGCTAATCCTTACGAAGATCGTTGAAGAATTTCATAACAATTTTATTGAGGGTTTTGTTAGAAAATTCGGCTTGGCTATTATCTTGGGATAATAGGGTGAAGAGAAAATGAGTTGAATGCCAAAGTTTTCACATAGTTTACAAAGGGTATTTTTATGATTTTTTTACCATTGTCGGTGATAAGGTGACGAGGAACACCAAAACGAAAAATAATATGATGACTGATGAATTTCATGATCTTTTAACTTTTGGTAGAAATGAGAGGAACAACCTCTACCCATTTTGTTTAGTATTAGGTCATTTTGATGATATATTGATGACGTTGAGAATAATGAGGGTTAATCTCTCCAATGAGATCCAAACCCCACTAAGAGAAAGGCCAAAATTCTCGACAATGTGTTAGGCATGAATAGGGGTTTGATGAAGATTATCATTATCTTGAAACTTCACACAATGATTGACATATTCACAACAATATTGGTTAAGGGTTTTCCAATAATAGCTGAGGTGAAGGATACATTTAGTAATAATGATGCCACCAAAATGTCCACCACAAATACTTTTATGGATTTTTTTAATGGCGTACATAATTTTTGAACTAGTCGGGTATTGTAGGAGGATACTAAGAAAGCTACGTTTATAGAGAAAACCCCATGACCACATAATGAGAGAAACTCTTTAGGAAGGCTCGTTATCCGTTGCAAGTGAGATCTAGAGGTAAAATTGAAAGGGAGAGGTAGTCAAGGAATTTCTATTATCAAACGTCGCGTGGTTTGGTTTCAATTCTTCCAACCAAATTGATACTATAGATAACATAAGAGGGAAATTGCAATCATTGTATTGTGACAAATATTGTAGAGTCTGAAGGTGAGGTAGGTATTTGTGAGGCGAGGCAAGCCATAGTATCCACAAATTCATTAGTAGATCGTGGAGAGATTTAAATGAGGTAAATGTCAAACATGTTCAAAAGTATGTTGACATGATATTTATAATCTTGAAGGACCTCATTATGAAATTGATAAAAACCATTTACTTGGTTCACAACCAGTTGAGAGTCACCAAATATATTAATGGATTTAACATCTAAGGCTATGACAATGTCTAAATACCCAAAACAAGTTGTTCATACTTGGCGATGTTTTGGTGAAATTGAATTCAAGTTTAAGGGATAGTGGCATAGCCTCACCATCAAGAGGAATGAGGATGACCCCTACACCACCCCCACATTGAAATTTGGAACCGTTAAAGAATAAGGTCATCTAATAAATAGTGTATGTACGATGGAAAAGTGACAAGCGAGCATGGGAATCTACAAGCAACTCTTCCTCGCACCCAACCTCCCGAGGTCGTGCCAAGATAGCTGGTGGGGATGGAATATGTATGGGATGCAGAAAAACTAGTTAGGCAATCTAATGTCTTCAATACGCACTAGTGGAATTTGTGAATCTAAGGCAAAGAAGGCCCTCCTAACTTGAACTGGTGTGATAGATTGATTGGCAAGGATGACTGCTCGAAGGCTCTAATCAATATTGAGCTCTGGCATGATTCGATCTATGGGTTGTGGAATACGTGGAAAATGACCTGGGATAGTTTCATGTACGTCTCCAGATAAGGTCATACGGTGGATGGTAAATATAGTTGACTCTATGGATGATTCTCTGGCCTAGTCCAGAACTCTCTAGCTTTGTTAGCTATTATATCTAGTAAGGATAACTGTTTGATGATGATAGGTGGAAGTGGAGTGGATCTGAATACTAGTGTGCATAGGCCAGTGTCTATGTCTGATTGACTTACAGATTCGTTGGGTTGTGGGATTTGTGGATCGCAACCGTAGACTCTCGGTTGTTGTGGTCCTGCTATGGTCATGCGTAGAATTAGTTCCCAATCCCTAACACCCAGTAATCGTATGCTTTCTCAGCCTCTATATTCAAAACTAATAGCTATGCGATCTTCTCAGAGTGCCTCATAGGTGTTCTTGCAACCTGAATTCTTAGGCTAGTATCTATGTCTGTGAGAGTGTCTCCTGTGCCTGGCTGTGGGACCAAGGGATCACAACCAAACATTTTCTCTCTTTTGAGCCCTTCTACAGTCATATGGATGTTACCTAGGGTAATCTGTAGTTTGGTTGATTCGACCAAAACGTGTGCGCTTGGTCATCCTCTATGTTTAACCCGCTCAATCTGTTAATTGATTTGTTGCAAGATTACCATTGTTCGAAGATTTGGATCCTAAGATTTTAATCTATATCAGTTATTGCTGTGATGAGATTGGGCTGGGGCATGATTGGCTCGAATACGTATTCCCTGGGCTCCCTAGGTCCTGTGATTGTCATACAAAAGTAACAATGTAAAACGAACTGTAGAAAAATAAAATTTAACTACGTTGAATATATCTATAGCATATATGATTTCTCTATTTTTTTGTATTTTCTGATGAACTATTTGAATGAATCTAAAAGAGTAACTGTTAACATATCTAGAATTTGACAATTAATTTAATGACGAAATTAAAACAAACAAGATAACCGAGTGTAGCTATTTGTCTATGTAATTTGTGAATCTATTCTAAACAATGAAATAATTGACTTAATCTATTTGCAAGGCTCTCGATCCTACCTCAGAAGTGAGGAGTGAATCATAGTTTCTCAGAAACTATCAATCCCCATAGCTTCCCTAGCAATATCGAGAGTAGAATTGATGGAAACAAAGTGATTGGCTACTTTATTTGATATGATACTAACTAGAACTTTGAAAGCTAGAACCTGGATTTTGCAGAAAAGTGGCAAATCTGATGGTGTGTGTGATCTTTTCCCCTCAGTGTGATCTCCTCATTCCTTCATGTCCGTGTGGATCCGAAAAGTGTGTAATGCTAGCATCAACAGAAGTAGATATTGGGACAAAGGCAGCTCAAGATATAGAATGAATACAATGCGAGTAGGAGAGGGATATCGCAAGAGTAGAGAGCTTGGATTATGCAATTCCTAGCGGGATTTATTGCAAGTCATGCAACATGAAACGTCTAGAACTTGAAACTATCCTATTTGAAGAACAAAACCTGTAACTTTAATGGCTTCCTATTGGTAAACAGACTATCCTATTCCAATGGATTGGATAAAATAACAGCAGTACTTGCACAAGATGGATATGTGGCTTACTAACAGTAAAACAATGCTAACTAAGCATGCAATGAAAGAAACTAAGCATTCTAAGCAAAATGAAAACTAAATCTATTGCAAAGAGAAATCAGAGGCAAATTTGAGGGGCCATTTGCTTGAGCACAAGCCAACTATTTATAGCATTTGCATTTACCCAAGGTAAAAACCAAATAGAACTCTTAAACTATAAACAATGGCAAAACACTATTCCAGGGAACCATAATCATAAATGCAAGCTTATGGCGGTGAAAGAAAGCTGGTAAAACGTTGAAATTACATGAGTCGTGTTAAAAGAGCTTTCTGGAAAATGCGTAAAGGACCGCCGCCTCTTGTGCGCAGGCAGCGGTTATAGGATCACCGCCTAGCAAGGCGGCGGTTTGTCATGAAGAGAAAAAGGCCAAGAAAAGAGGGGAAAAGGGAAAAACAAAGCACGCAGGGGCTAAGTGGGGCATGCGGGATGTTAATGCACACTTGGAGATCTTTTCCGGATCCCGAACACCTTGTGAGGAGACCTATATCATCATTGGGGCACATGTCACGTTATTTTGGCAGTACAGTACCTTACAATTTTGGGTACATAAATATTGCCCCCTCGGAGAAGCGTTTTAGCCACGAAGAGGTATAAACGGTGGGTCCAAGTATGGTGGTCCCGAAATGGGAAGTTAAAAGTTATACTGATACGTCCATGTGTTGAAATGATGCCGTCCAAAATTCCTACTACCTATAAAAATGAAAAGAGAACTCAATCACGAGATAGACACAATAGTTTGGAAAATAAACGCTAATACAATAGGAAATGAGAACGTAGCATTTGTGCGGGGATAAGAACTTACCTCCGTCGGTGCTCCAAACCTGTGAAAAAGGCATTTAAAATGAATTAGGGTGCTATATATATGAAAGTGGGCCCATTTTCCTATTCATTTGTGCGAGTTGATTCGATTGATTTTGAGCTCTGGAACCCACGGTGACGGTTTCTTGCGTGAGTAGAGTCAAAATGTCCGCGACGAGGTAGTGATCATGCCTCCATGAGTGGAACATCGACCCGCGAGATCACAGGTTAGTTTTCTTCAATTTATCCCTTTTACCCCCTTAATTTTGAAATGCTAAAATCTTTGTCATGGGGGGGTAATTTTTGAAAATGTTAGTGTTAAAAGGTTCATCTAGGAGGGGCACCTACTGGGTAGGCCTTGTTTTAGTTAGAATGGTCTTGTTTTGTCATTTTTTGGGCTTTTTAGGTTAAAAAACTTGCGTGGGTTTTCGGGCCATGACCGCTGCCCTGTTCAGGGTGGCGGTTACATGACTGCCACCCTTAAGGTGGTGGTTACAAAACCGTCTCCCTGCTCAGGGCGGGTTTTGCACAGAATGCAAAAAGATCATCTGTTTGAAATTTCTTTTGCATTTTTAGCAATTCTACGTGCTTTCATGATTTTTCCAGTATTATTCCAATGCTAACTTGCTCTTTTTGTGTGTTTTTGGGTGTATGCGGGTGAGAGAGGAGTATATCCGGTGGAGGAGAGAGAGGAGTGTGTGGCTCCCGGTGAGTATTGGATGACCTTTCATAGGATGAGGAGGACACTCTTCGAGGGCCGAGGATACTATGCATCTCACGCGTGCCCCACGTTACTCCTTCCAAGTCAAATTCTTTTTAACTTGTTCTCATATTGAGATGCTGATCGGAACACCTTCGATTTCGGGGTCCGCAGTGAGTGGACTATTACTTTGGAGGATGTCTATCGTGCTCGGGGTCCCGATTATTGGGAGACGTCTCACCCTTGAGACAAGCGAGGTTCGAGCCGAGATAGCATAGTGGGCCACATACATGGGAGATGCAGTCATCTCCACGGGGTCAAAGAAGGGGGTTAGAGTTCGATCCATTCCTAGTTTTCCCATCCCCTTACTTCGTCAGGCCATCATGGGGATCCTTGCCTCGAGACTGATTGGGGACAAGGGAGGAGATACATTGTTATACTGCTAGTCCCCCATTATTACAGAGATAGAGGGACATGGCCGAGATATATACCTAGGGAGCAGAAATACTTGGGACCACCTACCATGATCTATACAGGGTAGTTCATTTATAGGGGCAGTCCTTGAGCCACCTGACCCTAGTCATGAGTTGGGTCTATGAGAACTTCATCCCCTATGACAGAGGTGTAGAGGTGGAAGATCCCGGAGCTATGAGGGCAGCCAGATGGACAGATATGTCGGTGCTCCGAGCACCTCATCAGCCAGTTGCTTCTCTTACTACTACCGACATGGAGGCCACACCATATCAGACTATGGCAGGCATATGGGGCGAGGAGGCTCTTACTTTGATTTCCTACTCCATGACAGGGCAACTTATTGACAGAGTGAGGTGAGTGGAGATGCACCCCTTTGGCCGAGTTCCTCAGTAGTTTGTCCTACCATACGTGGGTATGCTTCCCCAAGTAGCACCAGTATACAAATCAGTCTAAGAGACCAGAGGGGGGCCTAGAGGCTGGGGTTGGATAGTGGTTACTCCTGGTGTTCCTATTGCAGCCAGGAGGATAGTACATGCCAGAGGGAGAGCCGGTGCGCCTCAGGCACCCTTGCTTTAGATTGCCACGGGTCCTGCCCATAGCAGCGATGACCCCATTGAGGTAGACTCCAAGTCTAAGGAGTTTATAGGGGAGAGATAGAGGGGAGGCGAGGAGGAGGATAGTGATCCCGAGTGGCATGACATTCGAGGATATCATATAGGCAGAGAGGGACGAGCGAGTGTAGAGAGAGTGACTCGGTTTCAGAGGAGCCACTCTCCGGGGCCGTGGTGGGGAGGATGGGTCCGTTACGGGGTGCTACGTTGCTCCGGTTATAGGAGAATCCCCTCGGTCGCAAGTGGCGGAGAATCCGTGGCAGTGCTGATCTTATAAATCCATCTTGGAGGCCGGTGATCCGAGTAAGTTACCCTCTCTCCTTTTAATGCTTTTTTTAGTTAGGATCTCCTTAGTTGCTATCTCTCCTTTTGTTTTATCTTGTATTTCTAATTTATTATTTGGTTTCTAATTTGTTTTCTCCTTTGTTTTCAGAGACTACCGATGAGTGGCGGGACATGATTCGTAGGGTATGTATTGATACCCTAATGATCCCCATGGAGAGGACCCGCGCAGAGCTGTCCGTAGATGTTGGGGAGCCCTCAATAGATGGTAGGCACATTGACATCTTTTCCCTAGTCTGACATGTGGCCAGGATGGTATCAACTCTCCACACGGAGCTAGCGGGGTATAGGATGGCTGAGTGCTTGAGAAGGAGCCATTCTCGTGGTGAGACTATGGCTACCCTCGAGATCCTGAGCACTTCATGCATTCAGAGCGCCGGCGTAGCCGGAGTCCTAGGCGTGGGCGTGCGCCTTCAGAGGGGTCTCGTAGGGATTGAGAAGCCACTTGGCTCTCCTATATTTTTTATGATACATTCTTTTGTATATCCCGGGCTCTTTGAGCGTTTTGACCATGCTTAGTGCATGATGGCATTGTACAGAAACGTTGATCATTTTTATATATATATATATATATATATTCTTTTTGGATCAAACCTTTGACATTTATGGCTTTTCTTCTTTTCTAGTTTCCTCATGTAGATAATGATGTTTATACTTGTATGCTCTTTTAAAATGTATGCAATGCGAGAAAAATGATGCAAGTGTTTATTTTCCTTTGTATTTCATGATGCTTTGATATATGATAATGTAGATATAATGTGATTTTGAATCTTAGTTTCTGTAAGCAATTTTGGATACTTCATATTTGTTTTGGCAAAGTGATGAAGATAAACTGATATGATGAGTAGATAAACCTGCCCCTACCCCCAACTCCACGCAACTAGTAAGATGCAAGGGCTCATCACCGAGAGTTGGGAAGGGCGCAAGTTATGAGATGTGTTGAAATGATATTGATGAAAGACAAATAAAGCTTTGGCGGAACCAAATTAGGATACCACAAGCCCACTCCACTCGAGTGACTTCATAGTTTTGGATGTAACTTACTTTGTGGTTTATCCAGGACTTAGATCCTTAGATGGCCACATGGTAGACAAAATTTGGGTTTTTAAGATTTTAAACTCTATTGGAATTTTGGACATCGATTCATTTGTTTCGATTCAATGACTTCAATATTTAAATTGTTTGTTTATGAATTTTTGCATTTGTTTGTCAAGAGGACCCCCTACACTTTTCCCCATACTACCAAAGAAGAAGCGTGGGTTTATCACCGTCGGAAAAGCATAGGTGAGTAAGGTCATTTCCATCCTTTCCCAACCCTACGTCACTAGTAAGAGACGCAAGCTCATCACCAAAGGTTGGTGAGGCAAGGAAATGTGTAAAATTAAATTTTTTTGTTTTGATACATATTTCACTTGTTTTCTTGAGTAAAATGTCTGTATGTGCTTATTTCTAAAGCAATATATGGGATAGATGTGACACCATGAAACTTCTAGAATAGATCATAGGAAAGGCACCTATCCTAAGAAGAAACCAAAAGTGAGAATAAACTGTAGAACTTGGCATGGTTCTTGTTAAGAGTTTGTCATATCTAGCTTTATTTGATAAAATGATTCGAGATAGTTTGATGATATCATGAAAATGGAGAAGTATGATTAGAGTGTTTATGCCAACAACATCATGAGTTTGTAATGAATTGCTTTGAGAAAAAAATTCCTTGATCACAATTTGTGTACGATACAAGCAGACAAAATGATCTTAAACTATATGAAGATGCAATGTAGATGTAATTATAAATAGTGCTAGTTGCTTACGCATAGAACCGCTTGAGGTGTAGGGAATTGACCATTTTACCAAATTCCTCACCTTCTAGTGTACATAAGAGGTATACACCATTTCCATAATCCTTCATGACTCGGTATGGGCCCAACCATTTAGGCCGGAACTTCCTTCGCGATCTTTTTTGTCGATCGGCTATCTAGCCTTAGAACTAGATCACCTTCATATATGTCGCGTTCATAGACTTTCTTGTTATCTTTGCGGCACATCTAGTCAAGCATAGGCTCTGTGTTGTTGTTCAGCATCCAACATAGCTTCATCTAGGCTTTCTAGTTGGGAGAGACGTGCTTCTCTATAAGCGTCTTCATCCAGAATCCCTTGTAAGGAAATATGGAGACTGGGTATTTCAACCTCAAGCGGGAGAACTGCCTCTGCCCCAAATACTAGTGAGAAAGGAGTTTCTCCCGTTGGTGTTCTTATTGAGGTTTGGTGGGCCCATAAGGCTGGACATAACTTCAAGTGCTAATCTCATTTGTTTTCTTTCACTGTTTTAAGGAGAATGGCTTTTAGTGTTTTATTTGTCACTTGGCGTGTCCGTTGGCTTGTGGGTAATACAAGGAAGCCGTATGATGACTTATTTTAAATTTATTAAATAATTTGTGAACTTCGTCATTCTTAAAAGAAGTTCCATTATCTAAGATAATGATTTGCAGGATACCATACTGCGCAAATGATTTGGTTCAAAATAAACTTGGCGATTACAGTAACCCAGTAGAAAGAGTAGTAAGAGGCATAGCCTCTACCCACTTGGTAAAATATTCGGTGGCCATGATTATAAAATTATGGCCATCTATAGACAAAGGAGATAATTCCCTATTAAGTCTAGGCCCCATGTAGAAAAGGGCCATGGAGTCGTAATTAGTTTTAAAGTTTGTGCCGGCATGTGGATCTCATGGGAGAACTCTTGGCACTTATGACACTGCATACAAACTCTACTACGTCGTGTTCTAGAGTGGGCCAGAATAGCCCATTCGATGTATTTTACGAGCTGTGGTATGGCCACCGAAGTGGCCTCCACACATTCCACTGTGAGATTCATGGAGAATTTTCTTGGATTCTTCTATGTTGACACATCTTAGAAGCATTCCATCAAACGCTTTCCGATAGAGCACTTGCTCTATAATGACGTATTTTGCTATGATAATGTGTAGCCACCTTCTATGTTGTGGTGTAGTCCCTTCTGGATACGTGTGGTCCATGATATAATTAATGATATCAGTGTACCAGGGACACTCAGAGATAGGAGGTCTGGCTTCAATGTAGTATACGCATTCATCTGGAAAATCCAGATCTACTAGATCACCTCCATCTAATGGGTTATCAGCTAACCAATCCATGATGATTTGTCCCTTAACGGATTTCTAATTTACAAATGTTAATTTGAATTCTCCCATTAAGGTTATAAAACGTCCAACCTTCTTAGACAAGGACCCTTGTGTGAGAAAAGTTTGTAAATGGTTTGTTTTTACCATGACCCTTGTTTCTTGATTTAGCATATAATGTCTTAAGCGTTTGGTTGCAAAGACTATGGTGAGGCATTCTTGTTCTGCTTGTGTATAATGTGTTTCATATTCGAGCAATGTTCAGCTAATGAAACAAATCACACGTTCTCTCTTGTCATCATCTTCTTGAGCCAGCATATAGGTTAGCGAGACATTGGTAACTCATGAGTATAAAATTAACGGGTGATCTAGCTTAGGTGGAATTAGCGTAGGTGGTAACAATAAGAAACGCTTAAGCTGCGTCAAAATCTTCCTTCGCAATCTTTAGTCCAATTAATATCGTAATATTTCTTGAGTAAATTGTTGATTGGATGAATGGTGAAACTTAAATCTGGGATGAATCTCCGGATTGCACCAAGCTTTCTAAGAAATGACCTGATTCCAGATTTATCCGAAGGTGGGACCATTTCGAGGACAGCCCAAATTTTGGTTGGGTCAACATCTATCCTTCGTGACGATATGATGTATCCTAGGAGCTTCCCTCCTGTTACACCAAAGACACATTTTTCTAGATTTAGCATGACTCTGTATTCTATTAGACGTGAAAGAATGATGCGAAGTACTTCAGGATGGTCACAACACTTCTTGGCCTTAGCCAACAAGTCATCTACGTAGGATTACGTGATCTTATGAATTAGATCATGAAATATATATGTCATAGCTCACTAGTATGTAGCAAAGCATTCTTGAGACCGAATGGCATAACAAAGATAAAGAGGTTCCCAAGGAGTTATAAACGTGGTTTTAGCCTGATCTTGTTTAGATATTCTGATTTGATTGTATCCGAGAATCCATCCATGAGAGACAAAAGTTCAAATCCATTTGTCACATTAACTAAGACTTCAATGGATGGTAATGGGAAGTCGTCTTTAGGACATGCTTTGTTAATGTCCCTAAGTCTATGCAGATGCGTATCTTTCCATTTTTTTTTTGAGAACGGGGACGATATTAGATACCCATTGAGAGTAATCGACCGGTTTGATGAATCCTACTTAGAGGAGTTTCATTAACTCCTCTTTTACCATGAGAGCTACTTTGGGTTTCATGGGTCTCGATTTTTGTTTAATTGGTTTTGCATCTGATTTAGATATGAGGTTGTGCACCACAATGTGGGATGCAACACTTGTCATTTCCTTATAATTAAATACAAAAGCCTTCTGATGTTTCTTGCGGATTCGAGTGTGTATTTCTACTTCTTCTGGAGTTAATGAGGATCCTAAATTCAATATCCTTAGTTCATCTTCTGTTCCGATGTTAACATCAATTGTTTCTTTGATTAAAGAGGCATTACCTTCTTCAAACTCAGGTGGGGCTGGAGGAAAGTCCAAATCATCTCCATTTTCTACTGTGTTTATGCTAGGCTCTATTTGCGAGGGAAGCTTCATCATGAGATTTCGAAGTAGGAAGACGAATGTGGGATTAAGGAAAAATCTATCATATGATAGGAGAGATGTAATGCTGCATAGGTGTTTAAGTAATTCGAGTGGCCATATCACTATCAATGTGGTCTAGGATAGTAGATTTGTTTTCATTTTCCTTTAAAAGAGAATTTTTCATTGTTTTTATTAATGGTTCATCACGAAGGGATACTATGAAACGGTGTCCTCTAACTTACTTGTTTGGAGTAAAATGTGATCTTGAACTTGCTATCAAATCAGCGAGAAGATTTTTCTCTCGCGGGATTGCTTCAATTGATATGAAGTCAAACTCCTTGCTTATATTCAACACAGCTATTTTGTAAAGCTGTAAGTTCTCGGCTTTGGTTTCATATATCTCGAGACTTGGTTTTACATTAATTGTGAGTCTCCTAAGACTCGATGTTATCAACACTCGATTCTCTTAGCTAAGATGAGGCCAAGGAGGAGGGCTTCGTACTCAGTGCCATTGTTTGTACATTCAAAATTTAGTTTAAAGGAAAATGGTAGGACTTTCCCTTCAGGGGAAGTAAAGATTACACCTGCCCGCGCTCCATAACAACATCTAGCCCCATCAAAATGGAGAGTCCAATATTTAGGTGGGAGTATAGATCTTTGGGATATTTTTGTGTTAACATCTTCTACTTCTACCATGCAAACATCTACCGCATTGTGAGAGAACCGACACCCGGGAATATCCCACGCATACGTAATCAAATGGTAAGAACATTGGTAGATCTTGTTCTATTAATTCAACAATTTTTGTAGTAGTTCCTAATGATATTGTATCTACAAGTGTTAGCCTCATATTTGGGGGTTGGAGTTGCCTTGGCTAGGCTCATAGTTTCAAGATCTGTCGTAGGTACCAACTTTTCTTTTGGTTTTGCGTCGGTAGGTTTATTAAGTTGGTTTTTCGGGAGTTCAAACTCGAGTGCATGCCCGGTCTTTTCTCTAAGTCAGCTAGGTGTACATTGAATGGTTTTGGATCACCTTTGGCCACAAATATCTTTCCTAAGTGTAAAAACCTTATTTCTTGAAATAAAGTAGAAGGGATTGCCTTCATGCGGTGTATCCAGTGGTTGGCCGAGGATCATATTATAGTTAGTTTACCGGTCTATAATATAAAACTTAGTCAAGATGGTTTTGGGTCCTAAGGTGACCGGTAATATTATAGTTCCAACCAAGGTGGCTTTAAGACTATCATAGCCCCTTAGTGTGTTTCGAGTTGTGGAACAATTGGTTTCTCCATACCCTAGCTTTTGAAGGAAAGAGAAGGGGACTATGTTAACTGCCGCCCCATCGTCTATCATTGCACGCTTTACATAGTTGTTATAAACCCATACTTGCAAATGTAAGGCTAGATCACCTCAATGAGTGATCTCAGCATCTGTCGGCATTTTGTTTATCTCGAATATGAATTCGACATCCCTATCTGCCTGCCCTGGAGGATGAACATCAAAGTCTATATGATTTACCTATGTTTCAGGAGGTGGAGTGATGTTAATTAAATGGCCCAAACCTAATGCCTCTAAAAGAGCAGCCCTGTGAGCAGGGGAATTTTTTAATAAATCCAAAAAGGAGATGTGCGAGAAGGTTTTTGTTAGGTCATTAATTAAATCATAGGCACCCACAGGTTTTGTTATGATTTGTTGGATGTCATCCGTCTCCGGCAGGTGGCTTGGACTTGGCTGAGAGAAATACTCTCGTGTCCTTGTTACAGCTTCGATGGGTAGTTTGGCATCTAACTCCACTAAACCGACTACCTTAGGCCATGGCTGACTTCCTAGTTGTGGTGTAACTAATGGATTTAACGAGGTTAAGGCTTCATGATCATTGTTTCCTGTTATTACACTCTTGTTTGTCCCAGTTAGATTTAGCCTATTGTTATTGTGATTTGGGAGCGGATCATTGAAGATTTTGAGGGTACATTTTGAGGAGAAATTGCCCCTGAAAATGTATTTGATCTTTGACGATGACGTCACGATCTACCAAGAACATATACATGAAAAGTTGTCTTTGTTCATCCGGCAAGCGTTGCATGAATTTATTGTAGTCACGACATGTTCTAGTGTCATGGCCCCGTATTTTGTGGAAACCATAATATGAATTAGGATTGTAATTCCTAGTTTGTTGGTTTGGTGCGTATTATGGCCCAAAATTTTGATCGAACTATTGTCTATTAGGATTAAAGTTTTGCATTTGATGTCTTTGGTTTGAATTATGGTTTTGGTATCTAGTTGAATTTTGGCTTGGACCCTGTGTGGGATTTTTTGTTATTGTTGTTGTTGTTGTGGATGGTTAAAATCCATTGTATTGATTGTCGGGGTAAAGTTGTTATTTCGTTGGTTGTTTATTTGTGATGGAGTATTGATAATATTTACCTTGTTAGGCTGGTCGGTTACTCCATCTGTTGTTACACCCCAATTTTTATTAAGGATTTTAGGTCCTTGATTGATGTTCATGGTAGTAGGATAAGTTGTAGTGTTCTGGTTGGAGGTGACTAACCTCCCATTTGCTCCATATGTTTTGCGACCACTATCAATTACTGGTTGATCTATTCGAAGAGCACTCTCAAGTACTTCATCGTAAGTTCTTAATGGGAACGGAATTCTTCCTTCACTTCTCTGCTAAGAGAATGAAGGAATAAATCACATAGTTCCATTTGATCCATGTTTGGAGCACTTTCCGAAGAATAAAGAACTGTACACCACCTTTGGATGAAATGGGTGACAGATTCGGTGTGTTCTTGCTTGATGTGTAAGAATTCCCTGATTCATGTCCTTAATAATTTTTTCATGTCAAAGGCCTTGATGAATTCTGACACGAGCTACTTGAACGAATGGATGGAAGCCTCGGGTATTCTATAATACCAATCGAGAGCGATGCCTTCCAAGGTTTTTGGGAATATCTTAGCAACAACCCCATCCCATGGGAGTAGTTCTCGAATGGTTGTAGCATAAGCTTTGATATGTGCATTTGGATCTCCCTCACCTTTATATTTGGGCAATTTGGGAAGAGGTCTTAGAAGCATGATGCTTCGTATGGTTAAATCTAAGGGCTCTTTCAAGTATTCTGAATAAGTCCCTATCGCATAGGTTTCGACTATTGATGGTGCTTGCTGAGGGAGCGGAGGTGGAATGGGTTGTTTATATGGCGTAGCGTATACATTGGTAGGGGCATAAGGAAACACCTTTGTTTGACCAAACATGCGTTGGGAGAGGAGAACATATCCCCTTATGGTGACTTGGAGTACATGTTTAAGTATGATGGGGTGTTGTCCAAGAATGGATTGTTTTGTATTAGACCGGGAAAAATAGTGTTAGAGATGGTGGGTCTAGTTGGCATTTGTTGCGAACCGAGGAGTCATGCCTAATGTGCCTGCTTCTTTGTCAAGAGGTCTACTTGGCTAGGAGGATTAGAATTTCTATTTGTAAGAATTGAGAATGGTGATTTGCTTGAGCAAGTTCTAACCCTCTCACTTTTTCTACTAACGTTGAAATGACTTCATTTGGTGAAGTCATGGTGTTTTGCCGTAGTGGTGTTTGTTGTATATCATGGTGTTGTATAGGCATGTGATATCCCGCTATGAACTGATCACTGCACTGTCAAGTTTCCCTGAGGACATTTCTTATATGTAGTGGCATGGAAGTATTTTCTTGAAAAGAGACCTCGGGTTGTGTTTGTAAACCTCCTATAAGTGGGTACATACTTCGAGAACGTTGGTCACTCCTGGCATAACGTACCAAATGTTCATTGTCTAAACCTCGGTATGAGTCTGATTGTCTACTAATTTGTGGTCTAAGCAACACCTGAGGAGATGAACCAGATTCTCTGGTGAATGTCATGTTATTCGAGCCTGAAGGCTCTGTTTGTTGCATTTGAGCGAGCTAATCTAACTCCTCAGTTTGAAAAGATGAGTTATATCTGATCCTTGGAGTTTGTGTTGACAACTGGTTGGTTGAGTAGTTATCACCCCATACTGAGAGTGAGGGTGATGATTGTCTATTTTGTTGGGTGTATTATGCCTCAAGGCCAAAAAGGGGCTCGCCATATGCATCGAATCCCGACATATTCGGGGGTATATGAATACTTACAAAATAATGGGAAGGAGCGAAGGTGATGGTGAGAGCTAATGAGGCGGAAAAGATGAAAAGTATACTAATTTTGAAGAACATGTAATAATATGACTCGAACTAGAAAGTAGAAATTTCACGTTGGGTTCACCAATTTTGTACGATGCAAAAGTGACAAGCAAGCGTGGGAATCTACAAGCAACTCTTCCTCGCACCCGACCTCTCGAGGTCATGCTGAGACAGCCACTGGGGATGGAATATGTATGGGATGTAGATAAACTAGTTAGGCAATCTAATGTCTTCAATACACACTAGTGGAATTTGTGAATCTAAGGTAAAGAAGGACCTCCTAACCTAAACTGGTGTGATAGATCGATTGGCAAGGATGACTGCTCGAAGGCTCCAATCAATATCGAGCTCTGGCGTGATTCAATCTATGGGTTATGGAATACATGGAAAATGACCTGGGATAGTTTCGTGTACGTCTCCGGATAAGGTCATATGGTGGATGGTAAATATAGTTGACTCTATGGACGATTCTCTGGCCTAGTCCAGAACTCTCTAGCTTTGTTAGCTATTGTATCTAGTAAGGATAACTATTTGATGATGATAGGTGGAAGTGGAGTGGATTTGAATACTAGTGTGCGTAGGCCAGTGTCTATGTCTGATTGACTTATGGATTTGTTGGGTTGCGGGATTTGTGCATTACAACCGTAGACTCTCGGTTGTTGCGGTCCTAAGATGGTCATTTGTAGAATTAGTTCCCAATCCCTAACACCTAGTAATCATATGCTTTCTCAGCCTCTATATTCAAAACTAATAGCTATGCAATCTTCTCAGAGTGCCTCACGGGCATTCTTGTAACACTGAATTCTTAGGCTAGTATCTATATCTGTGAGAGTGTCTCTTGCGACTGGCTGTGGGACCAAGGGATCACAACCGAACATTAATTTTATACGATGGAAAAGTGACAAGTGAGCGTGGGAATCTACAAGCAACTCTTCCTCGCACCCGACCTCCTGAGGTCGTGCCGAGATAGCTTGTGGGGATGGATTATGTATGGGATGCGCGACAAACTAGTTAGGAAATCTAATGTCTTCAATACGCACTAGTGGAATTTGTGAATCTAAGGTAAAGAAGGCCCTCCTAACCTGAACTGGTGTGATAGATCGATTGGTAAGGATGAATGCTCGAAGGCTCCAATCAATATCGAGCTCGGCGTGATTCGATCTATGGGTTGTGGAATACGTGGAAAATGACCGGGATAGTTTCGTGCACGTCTTTGGATAAGGTCATATGGTGGATGGTAAATATAGTTGACTCCATGGACGATTCTACGGCCTAGTCTAAGAATCTCTAGCTTTGTTAGTTGTTGTATCTAGTAAGGATAAGCTGTTTCAATGATGATATTTTGGAAGTGGAGTGGATCGAATACTAGTGTGCATAGGCCGGTGTCATGTCCGATTGACTTACGGATTCGTTGGGTTATGGGATTTGTGGATTGCAACCATAAACTCTCGGTTGTTGTGGTCCTACTATGGTCATGCGTAGAATTAGTTCCCAATCCCTAACACCCGAAGTAATCGTATGCTTTCTCAGCCTCTATATTCAAAACTAATAGGCATGTGTGATCTTCTCAGAGTGCCTCAAAGGCATTCTTGCAACCTGAATTCTTAGGCTAGTATCATGTCTGTGAGAGTGTCTCCTGCACTTGGTTGTGGGACCAAGGGATCACAACCAAACGTTAATTTTATATGATGGAAATGTGACAAGTGAGTGTGGGAATCTACAAGCAACTCTTCCTCGCTTTGACCTCCCGAGGTCATGCCAAGATAGCTAGTGGTGATGGAATATGTATGGGATGCAGAAAAACTAGTTAGGAAATCTAATGTCTTCAATACGCACTAGTGGAATTTGTGAATCTAAGGCAAAGAAGGCCCTCCTAACCTGAACTGGTGTGATAGATCGATAAGGGCAAGGATGATCTGCTCGAAGGCTCCAATCAATAACGAGCTCGGCGTGATTCGATCTATGGGTTGTGGAATACGTGGAAAATGACCTGGGATAGTTTCGTGTACATCTTCGGATAAGGTCATACGGTGGATGGTAAATATAGTTGACTCTATGGACAATTCTCGAGCCTAGTCCAGAACTCTCTAGCTTTGTTATTTGTTGTATCTAGTAAGGATAACTATTCGATCATGATAGGTGGAAGTGGAGTGGATCTGAATACTAGTGTGTGTAGGCCAGTGTCTATGTCTGATTGACTTACGAATTCGTTGGGTTCTAGGATTTGTGGATCACAACCATAGACTCTCGGTTGTTGCGGTCCTGCTATGGTCATGCGTAGAATTAGTTCCCAATCCCTAACACCCAAAGTAATCATTTTCTTTCTCACCTCTATATTCAAAACTAATAGTTGTGCGATCTTCTCATAGTGCCTCACAGGTGTTCTTGCAACCTGAATTCTTAGGCTAGTATCTATGTTTGTGAGAGTTTCTCCTGCGCTTTGCTATGGGACCAAGGGATCACAACCGAACGTTAATTTTGTACGATGGAAAATTGACAAGCGAGCATGGGAATATACAAGCAACTCTTCCTCACACCCGACCTCCCGAGGTCGTGCCGAGATAGCCAATGGGGATGGAATATGTATGGGATGCAGACAAACTAGTTAGGCAATCTAATGTCTTCAATACGCACTAGTGGAATTTGTGAATCTAAGGCAAAGAAGGCCCTCCTAACCTAAACTGGTGTGATAGATCGATTGGCAAGGATGACTTCTCGAAGGCTCTAATCAATATCGAGCTCTGGCATGATTCGATCTATTGGTTGTGGAATACATGGAAAATGACCTAGTATAGTTTTGTGTACATCTCTGGATAAGGTCATACGGTGGAAGGTAAATATAGTTGACTCTATGGATGATTCTCTAGCCTAGTCCAGCACTCTCTAGCTTTGTTAGTTGTTTTATCTAGTAAGGATAACTACTTGATGATGATAGGGTGAAGTGGAGTGGATCTGAATACTAGTGTGTGTAGGCTAGTGTCTATGTCTAATTGACTTACGGAATCGTTGGGTTATGGGATTTGTGGATCACAACCATAGACTCTCAGTTGTTTGTTATTGTTATGGTCATGCATAGAATTAGTTCCCAATCCCTAACACCGAATAATCATATGCTTTCTCATCCTCTATATTAAAAACTAATAGCTGTGCGATCTTCTCAGAGTGCCTCACAGGAGTTCTTGCAACCTGAATTCTTAGGCTAGTATCTATGTCTGTGAGAGTGTCTCCTACACCTGGCTGTGGGACCAAGGGATCACAACCAAACGTTTTCTCTCTTTCAGGCCCTTCTACAGTTATATAAATGTTACCTATGGTAATCTGTAGTTTGGTTGATTTGACCAAAATGTGTGCACTTGGTCGTCCTCTATGTTTAACCCGCTCAACTGGGAATTGATTTGTTGGAAGCTTACCGTTGTTTGGAAGATTTGGATCCTAAGATTTTGATCTATATCAGTTATTGGTGTGATGAGATTGGGCTGGGGCACTATTGGCTCAAATACGTATTCCCTGGGCTCCCTAGGTCCCGTGATTGTCATACAAAAGTAACAATGTAAAACGAACTGTAGCAAAATAAAATTTAACTACGTTGAATATATCTATAGCATATATGATTTCTCTATTTTTTTGTATTTTCTGACAAACTATTTGAATGAATCTAAAAGAGTAACTGTTAACATATCTAGAATTTGACAATTAATTTAATGACAAAATTAAAACAAACAAGATAACCAAGTGTAGCTATTTGTCTGTGCAATTTGTGAATCTATTCTAAACAATGAAATAATTGACTTAATCTATTTGCAAGGCTCTCAATCCTACCTCAGAAGTGAGGAGTGAATCATAGTTTCTCAGAAACTATCAATCCCCATAGCTTCCCTGGCAATATCGAGAGTAGAATTGACTGAAACAAAGTGATTGGCTACTTTATTTGATATGCTACTAACTAGAACTTTGAAAGCTAGAACTTGGATTCGCAGTAACAGTGGTGAATCCGATGGTGTGTGTGATCTTGTCCCCTCAGTGTGATCTCCTCGTTCCTTCGTTTCCACGTGGATCTAGAAAAGCGTGTAATGCTAGCATCAACAGAAGTAGATATTGGGACAAAGGCAGCTCAAGATACAGATTGAATACAATGCGAGTAGGAGAGGGATAGTGCAAGAGTACAGAGCTTGGCTTATGCAATTCCTAGCGGGATTTATGCGAGTCATGCAACATGAAATGTCCGTAACTCGAAACTATCTTGTTTGAAGAACAAAACTCCGTAACTTTAATGGCTTCCTATTGGTAAACAGGACTATCATATTCCAATGGTTTGGGTAAAATAATAGTAGTACTTACACAAGATGGATATGTGGCTTACTAATAGTAAAATAATGCTAACTAAGCATGCAATGAAAGAAACTAATAATTCTAAGCAAAATAAAAAATAAATCTATTGAAAGAGAAATTAGAGGCAAATTTGAGGGGCCATTTGCTTGAGCACAAGCCAACTATTTATAGCATTTGCATTTACCCAAGGTAAAAACCAAATATAACTCTTAAACTATAAACAATGGAAAAACACTATTCAGGAACCGAGAATCATAAATGCAAGCTTATGGTGGTGAAAGAAAGATGGCAAAACATTGAAATTACATGAGTCGTGTTAAAAGAGCTTTACGAAAAGCGCGTAAAGGACCACCGCCCAAACAAGGCGGCGGTTTCGTCACTGAAGAGAAAAAGGCCAAGAAAAGAGGGGAAAAGGGAAAAACAAAGCACGTGGGGGCTAAGCGGGGCATGCATGATGTTAACGTACACTTGGAGATATTTTCCAGATCCCGAACACCTTACGAGGAGACCTGTATCATCATTGGGGCACATGTCACGTTATTTTGGCAGTATAGTACCTTACAATTTTGGGTATGTACAAGTGTCATCCAGGGGAAAGAGTGGCAATGGATTTGTTAGGAAAATCAAAGTTAGAAGAGTGGTTTCTAGGAAGAGGAGCGTCTCGCAAGCTGATTTGAAATTGTTTGTCCCTTGACAAAATTTGGATGAATGAATATAAAGTCTAGTTATGTAAAGAGAATAAGCCAATGATAAGTGCATTGGTGTTGTTAAAGTTTAACAAACATGTAAATCAAAGGGTATGTGTTGGTGAAGATGAAGGTTTTATGGTTAAGTAGGTAGTGGCGAAGTTGGTGGCCATAAAGACAAAGGCTAGGTAAAGATTTTTAGAATGAGTATACCTAGTCTCATAGTCTAAAATAGTATGGCTTATGTAATAAACTACTTGCTCCTTGTGTTGCTCATTGCAATGAGAAAGCATGACACCCAAGGAATGGTTAGTGGCATAAATGTAGAGGTAAAAAGGTTTTTCATCTTTAGGTGGGATGAGCACAGGTGGCTGAAGAAGGTATTTCTTCAACGCTTCAAAGGATTTATGGCACTCATCATTCCAATTGAAGGAGACATCCTTTTTAAGAAGATGATGAAAAGGGTGACATCGGTTGGAAAGTTGGGAAATAAATCATCAAATGGATTGTAATTTTCCTTGAAATCTAAAAAAAAATTGAAGTTTAGTTGGTGAAGGCATCTCGAGAAAAGCCTTTATTTTTGTGGGATTGACTTCGATGCTCCACAAAGAGACGATGAAATAAAGGAGGTTTTGGAGAGAAGAAAGGATGCACTTCTTTGGTTGAAGGAAAATGTAGTATTGGATGAGATAATCATAGATGATGTTTACAACCAGGAGGTATTTGGAACAAAGTTTTGACTTATTGAGAAGATAATTGATATAATCTTCTAATATGTCATGCATGATATCATGGAAGATATAGGTCATAATGCATTAATAGGTTGCACTAGTGTTTTTCAAGCCGAAAAACATGATGTGATAATAGAAGGTCCCCAAGGAATGATGATGGAGGTTTTTTGTTGAGCTTCTACATTAAGTAATATTTTATTGTAACTCCAAGAATCCTTCCATAAGAGATAACATCTCATGGATGGTGTAAGATCAACAAATTGGTTTATATTAGGCAGAGGAAATTCATCTTTAGGGCATGTGAGGTTAAGGTCATGGAATTTTATATAGATGTGGATTCCCCCTTTCACTTTTGTGACTGGAAAAATGTTACAAATCCATTTTGGATAGTCAATGGGTAGAATGAACGAAACAAACATAAGGTGCTTTGGAGTTATTTTTTTAGAAGAAGGAAATGCATGGATGCATTTTTCTTAGCTTTTAATTCACAAGTTTTGTTTCATGGATAGTCAAAATATTTTGGACCATGATAAGAGGTTCAATACCAAGTATATTAGCATAAAACCATTCAAAATTGTTGTTATGATCTCGAAGGAAAGAGGTGAAGGCTTCAACATATCTTTAGATTCTCGCCAAACAAGAAGCCTTCAACTCTTTCCCTCAAGATCATAGCAATTATTTTACATGGTCTTATGATGATATGCCTAGTATTGACCCTCATATCATTGTCCAAAATATCATCACTATCCTCGATGCAAAACCTATGAAATTATTGTCGTGTAAATGTGTAATAGGGAAATTAGAAGTTTCCAAGCACGCCAACTATACCCCTGTGATGAAATTTTCATGTTTTATCATTTCTAGGCACCACAAGCCAAATCCATTAGGCTGGTCACCCGCTATTTGATGTCAAATTGTTCCCTAGGTGATTTAGGAAAGTATATTCATCCCCCTAGGTGATTTTTGGGAGTTCCAAAAAGATACTATCTTCTAGCAATATTGGGAAGGGCTATCGCTTGGTCTTCCAGACTCGGATCAACCCTCGAGAAGAACGGAAGGGTAAAATTCAACATGGAGGTGAATTTAAGACCTTATAACATCATGTAAAATATTTTGGAAGGCTCGAGAAGTTTTTAAAGATTTGGAGCAGTCTAAGTGAAATTAGGGTTCACAATCCTAGCAAAGACACAGTGTCTAAAACAATCTGCTAGACTTGAGAAGATGATTCCAGAAGATTTGGATGGAGTTAGAAGAAAAAAATATACCTCTATAAAGAGGATTAAAATACCTAAATCATCATTAAATAATATTTTTCACAACACCTTTGCGCATAGGATTGGAAGGCGGTTTTTATCAGAACAAGTGGAGTCTCAAATAACAAATCCGTTTTTAATGAATTAGATGAATGAATCAAGTCATGAGACCAAAAAAATTAGATTTAAAAGGCCATTTCTAGTAGGTATCATATACAATTTCACTAATAAATTCCACCAGGGAGCTCAAGTTATCTTCTTTCCAAGTTTCCCTCTCAAAGGGAGTTCAGGACTTAGTCATTTTTCAAGAGGACACATGTCAGCACCAGGAGCCTGGTAGAATTTCATGTCCCTAAAATCCATGAGGTCAGGTAGACCAACCATTTAAAAATTCTCCCAGCCCCCATGTAACCTCTTGGACCCTCATATGACCTCCAGACTGACAGCAGTTCAACCCCATGTGCATTTTTAGAGCATCCATTCCCTACAGTTTGATTTGGGTGCCACATGTCGGCTCCAGGACCACATTGGAAAATTATTTCCTGATTTCCCGAGGTGGGGGACATAAGACATGGAAAATTTTTCCCATCCCCAATGGGGAGTCATTTTAACACCCACGTGACCAAATTTTAACTCCTAGGTGCATTTTTGGAGCATTCATTCCCTGTCATTGGATCGGCGCCATGTGTCACCTCCAAGACAACCACGTGATCGACTTTCAACTCCTGTGCATTTTTGGTGCAATCATTCCCTATTGTCAGATCGGGTGCCACATGTCACCTCCAAGACCACCGTGGAAACCGATGTCCCTTATGTACCTAAGGGGGGACATAATACATGAAAAAAATGTGCCCACCCCTATGGGAAGTAATTTGGACACCCACGTGGATGACTTTTTTTCTCGGGTGCATTTTTCAAGCAAATCCCCTGCCATCAGATTGAGGACACATGGCATCACCTTGACCATTGTGGAAATTGATGTCCCTCACATCCCTAAGGTTAGGGACATTAGGGACATAAAAATTCACCCAACCCCTCCATCTACAAGTTTTGAATATTCAAATCCGGCACTTAGCCATTTCTTTCCCCTCATTTCTCCTTCACAACTTCTCTCCATGCCATGGCCATGTTCTTGCTTGTCCAGACACCCAGTCTGCCATTGCTGATCTAAACAAGCTTCATCATGATAAAAAAAATCTCCACATCATTAATACATAAAAATATGCAGGCGTTAGAGAAAAATGGAGTGGAATGATGAAGAATGAAGAGAAACAGGAGATTTTTCACTAGATAACAACCCGATCAAAAGCCGATCATATCTTACAAAGTACAAGTTGGATCAAGATGCCATCTTTCTAAGAATTTAAAATTTTTCATGACAATGAATATGCAATAAAAAAGAGGTCAAATGGTGCCTAGAATCATTTTCTTTAACAAAAATCCCAATTCGTGCACTAGCTCACGTTCATCAGATTTCCCATCATTCCAACAATAAGAGTGAGCTAAAAACATGCACACGAGCTCCAAATGAAAAACCTATCACAATGGAGTTGTCTTGATCTCAAACAGATACAAAAACCATACCTGTAAATTTCAATCTCCATTAATGGTCACCATGGTAGCTACATGCCCGAAGCCATTGCCAAGTCAAAATTTCAAAATTTATTTCCAATCATTCTAGACGGAAAAACTATGTGAAATTAAGAGGGTGTGATCATAACAATAAGAGGATTCTAAAAAATATGTTCCATCTCAAATCGAGCACTAGAAACACAATTTCTAAAAATAGTAAGTTTTCTTATATAGACTTGCTATGTTTGGAAAGTCATCATCAAAAGAAGCTGAGACAAAGGCAACAGGCATTGAAGATCATGAGGAATTTAGAATGAGTGTTTAGAGTAGAAAATAGTGAAAATGACCACTTACTAAAAATAGTAAGTCCTTTATATGGGTGCTTACTAAAAATAGTAAGTCACCCCAAGAAGCGGGTGAGGTAAGGGTAGTGTGCACATGATCGAATAAGGGAGTTCATTACATCATGATGGTCAAGAAGAAGAAAGAATCATCCCTTACTTAAAATAGTAAGTATCTCATCCGAGAATTTACTAAAAATAGTAAGTCACACTCAAAGGGTAGTTTTGGCACAATGGGACATTTAGAACTTTGTTGCATCAGAGCTTTCCATCAGCGAGGATCATCGGACTTCATCTAGGATGGCATCTCCTCTTCTTCTTCCTCTTCTTTCTCTCTCTCTTCTCTTCTCATACAACACTCCCTCTCCTCAATGTTATATTTTTACGTTGAGGGTTGCACTTTTAATATGACTTAAGTGACTTTAGAAATATAATGTAACTTTAAGTCACCTTTTTGTTATAAAAGGGACCTAAATATTTAAAGTGGAATATGAACAATATTAATTCATATTAAGGTATTTGAAAGGTCATGAGGAAGACAAGGAGTCAATTCTATTTTATAAATTGTAAATCCATTCCTATTTCAAATGGTTTGTAATTGATCTTGTACACTCAAGAGTGCATTGTACCTAGAGAAAGCAAAGGAGATAGCCAATTTTCTTTTACTTTCCTCCACTTCTCAATTTTTTCCATTCTCACATTATGTACAATTTTTATTTGAGTAATCAATACAAGAAGAAGGAGTTTCTAGATTTCTTTGACTAAGGGGTTTCCTAATAATTGGTGATTAGTGAATTATATTTTGTCTTGTTGCTATTCATAGAGTTATTTCTTCCCATAAATGCATGTGTTGAAGTTTCTAACTAGTGTGTGTGCAGGAATCTAATTTTCTACCGCAACATTAGTTCTCCTACCTCTTCTCTCACTCCCCTTTCTGTACTTAAGATAAAGTCCTCCCTAGCAAGAGATTACTAGATTTTCCATAGGGTCAGTGGAGTGCCCCTGTTGGATCCCGGTTAAAAGGTTACTACAGAAATCCACATTTTATTGTGCATGCATATAAAATAGCTACACCAGTTAAGTAGATGGACTTAGGTTCCTAGAGCATTGGCAGAAATCCACAAGTTTGTCCACCTGAAAAATTTTCTCACCAATATTTTTTTGTGCCCACCGTGGGGTGGATTTAGTAGCTTCGCATGTAAAATATGATCGTAAGATCTAAAAAAAAAAAAACAAAAAAAAAGAGATCATGAAAATCCATTGCTAAAGTCTACACTACTGATTTATACACATGTCTTTTCATATTCCCACTTCAAGAATTTCAAAAATTTGGTTGAAGGAAGACACACCAGGTTGAGCAGGTCGAGAGGTGTTGATGATTTAAATTTTGAGGCTTCAAAAATCAGCAAGAACAAATTAGAGATAATCCATACTTCTTCTCTCAAGCCTCCTCTCCTTCTAGATCTTCATGAATTTCACTAGGCAATCCTATTAAAACTCTTATGGATACTCCCCCTTCAAATTATCCCATTTTTCAACCACCATTGAGCATTGAGATCCCAAAAGAAGAAGAATTTGTAGAAGAAAGAGTAGAAGTAGAAATGACAATGGTAGATGAAGAAGAAAGACCCTGACCCATTATCCCATGGGGAAGGAATACAAGCCCATTTTCTCTTGAACCACCTCTCGCATGATCTACCAACAAGTTCCCGCAAGAACTTTCCAAAGTTCAAAGGTGAAAAAACACAACATCTTGAAGAACATATCTCTTCCTTCACAACATCATGTGGAATTATTGGTGTCCAATATGAAGACGCTACTGTGATATTGTTCATGGAGTCCCTCCAATAAAAAGTATGACAATGGTTCCACCTCCGCCTTCTCGATCCATCACTGTTTGGGATAACATCAATACTTCCTTCGAGGAAAGATTTAAATAAACTAAAGATTTTCAAGACCTCTTGGAACAGTTGGCTCAAATGAGGAAAGGAGAAAATGAAACCATGAGATACTTCGTGGCTCGTTTCAAATGGTTGCTTTGCCGGACACTTGAAGAGGATTCACCATCTCATAATAATGTCAAGAGATTCTTCATCTATTCTCAATCATCAAGTAGGGTTTTTTGCTGTAAAGATCCTAACTAAGGAATGTTGTAGAAGCACAAAGGATGGTAACTAAAATTTATGATGATCTCATCCTCTCTCGGAAAGATCAAGAATCCATCAAAAGGAAAGACCCAACATCCTGGAGATGAGAGAACCAAACCATCGCTACAAAATTTGGAAAATGAGATGGCATATTTGAAGAGGGATTTATTTGAATGAGTATCTTCTCAAAGAAGCAACATAAATTAGATTTCAGGATCACCCCAAAGGCTCACCTTGAGGCCCCACCCATGAATTTAAATTACAGATTTCAAGAAAGTTAAGGTGGTAATTTCCTAGAAAGTGATGAATTTGAAAATGATAGAAAAATCAGATTCTATAAGTATTCTAGATGTGATGAAGAAGAAAAAGAAGATGCACCCAGTTTCTCATGTGCAGTATTCACTCGTCCTCATTCTGAGAAAGGAAAATTCCCTTCCACTGATGTAGAGTAAAAGAAGATTGAAGATCCTCCTGTGATGACTCCATAAAATAAAATAATCAGTTAAGGATCCCCACTTACATATTCCATGAATTCCGAATTGTTGTATCTAGACCTTGTAGCAAGTAAGAAGACTCCTGCAATCCCAAGTAAGCTTTCCAATACATCTCCCAATTCTAAATCCAAATCTGCTCCTGCATAATTTAATACCTTGAAATCTCCTAGTATTCCTTTAAAAACACCATTCATTCATCAAACATCAAATCCTTCTTCTAATCCTATCAGACTCCAAAATCAGTCCCTTCACCCCCATTGTGCACATTTGCTCCCTTTCACTTAGTATAATATGCAAACAAGGCCAAAGTGTAGATTACTAAAAATGAATATTTGTGAACTCATCCTGAACAATTTGAGAGGTTCATCCGATATATCAGGAGTGGTAGTCTAACACCCAATGTTGTAACATCTAGTTCTAAAGGCATGCTACCAAACTCACCTACACCTCCCTCATAGAACATGATTTCTCTGAGTGCATCAAAGACTGATAAATTTTAACCTTTCTATGTCTCCCTTCTTATTGGAGAATATGTACTGAACAATTGCATAATAGATTTTGGTGCCTCAGAAAATGTGATGCCTTTGAAGGTCGCCAAGGCTCTCAAACTTACCATTACTCCACCTAGTGGTTCTTATTACTATTTGGAGTCAAGAAAGGTCCCACTTTTAGGGAAGGTCAAAGATACACAAATGGCTCTTGCCAAATTTCTAGACAAGAAAGTTTTAGTGATGATTTTGGTAGTGATGTCCCAGCCTCATTCGAAATGTTGCTAAGTATAATTTTCTACCGAGACTTGGGAGGTAAAATTCAAATGAATTGGTCTTCTACAACCATACCAGTGAAGGGAGACATGGATAAATTACTTCTCGAGAAGAAGATGAGGTACACGGTATGAAATTCTAGAAGCCCAGAAGCTAACATCTTGTATCAAGGTAGCAAGCATATGAATCACTTTGTGGCAACCGAGGAAGAAGAGGATATCCCCATCTTGATAGGCCTAGACATGCCTTCCCAAAGAAATTTGGATTTTAAGAAGCATTGAGGAGATTAGAGTTACAAGAGGGCAGCCTCGAATTTCCAGATGATGTAGATCATGGGGAAGAGGAGATAGTTCTTGATGATTTTCAAGAAGAAAAATTAGATTATATGTTGTTCCAAGATGAGGTGTTATTCTCATTCCCATTTGGGGATGAAGATGATCTTTGTTAGGTCATCTATGGAGAGAAAAAATCATCTTTTGATGAGCCCATGAAAGGTTTGAAAGAAATGTTTGTACAGAAAATGCTTAGAGCTACAGAAGAAACTAAAGATCCCAAGCTCGAGTCTCAAGCTCTTGATGCAAGACACAAATTTGCAAGACAAGAATGAAGATGATTTGGAAGCCTTAACAAATGTGAAGGTTTTCCATATTGAGATAAGGAAAATGAAAATATAATTCCACTCTTGAGCTAATGATTGATGGATGCAATACTGAAATGGATATATTTTTCATTCCGATTTTAAGATGAAGACTCTTTCCATGATGAAGAAATTGAAGCAAGGAGTTTCGAGACCTCTAAAGATGAAGATATTTTTTATGAATGATTGGTAGAGTGCATCGATTCTCTAAATGATAAGGTAATCCCCTAGATAGTTTCCTTGAGCTATAAAATAAAGACTCTTCAAAGGAGTACAGAGAGGAGCTACAGGAAAAAATGAAGCATAACTCCATGCAAAAAATATTAGATGTAGTGGAGATAGTGGGAGATCTTGAGCTGATTCTTTATCTCTTCACTAGTGCCATGGACATACAAGACAAATATAAGTTTTCCTCTGATCCTCCTGTCAGTACACAAATTCCTCATAGTGAATTAGAGATAAAGGATGAATAAAATGTTTCTCATGGAGAATATTTAAATGAGCATAGACTCGAAACAAAAGTAACTCGAAATATACAAGGAATTTTAATGAAAATAATCCACAGTGCAAGTAATGAGATGTTCGATGGAGAATCAGCTATATGGATAAACATGGAAGGAAACTGGCACTATTAAACTGACTTAAAAAAACATGAAGGTAGTGGAATTTCCAAGCAAGGACTTGAGCATCAAGAATTTCACATGGAATCACTCCTACAAAGTAAAAGGACAATCATGGAAGTATCTAGCTTCTATAAACAATTGAGGAGGGGAGGATACTTTCTAGAAACTGTCAATGAATTTGTAGATGATCATCACTCAGTGTTTTCCACTCACAGGTAAATTTTGAGAAATGGAAAGTGCTTTAGTGAAAATAGGTTTTCCCCCACCTTGTACCATAGGTGATTGATATGTGTGTTTCTCTTCCTGTTGTGTGTCGTGTGTTTACTTTTCATCCTTTTCATGTGCATGTTTTTTTCCTTCTTCTTTATCTCTTGTTATAGGTTGTACATGACCCCACAGGTCCCAATGGATAAGGCATTGGTCAATATGTTGTGAGTTGAGATTCTGGATTCTTCATGCCATGTCTTCTTGCACTCATTCCATATCATGTCCCCAAGCTAGAGCCAGTTGTTGCTATGTAAATGTGTAATAGGGAAATTGGAAGTTTCCAAGCATGAAAACTATACCCCTGTGTCGAGTTTTTCATGTTTAATCATTCCTAGGCACCCCAAGAAAAATCCACTAGGTTTTTCACCCTCTATTTGATGTCAACTTGGTCCCCTATGTGATTTAGGAAATTCTATTCATTCCCCTAGGTGATTTTGGGAGTGCCAAAAGATATTATCTTCGGAAGTATTGGGAAGGGCTATTGTTGGCCTTCCCAGGACTGGATCAACCCTTTGGAGTAGAACAAAAGGGTAGAATTAAACATGGAGGTGAATTTAATACCTTAGAACATCATGGAAACTATTTTGTAGGGCTTTGAGAAGTTTTGAAATACTTGGAGCAGTCTAAGTGAAATTAGGGTTCATAAGCCTAGGCAATACACTAACTACTAGACTTGAGAAGATGATTCTGGGATCTTGAGATAGAGTTAGAAGAAAAACAAATACCTCCATAAAGAGGATTCAAATACCTAAATGATGGTGAAATCATATTTTTCACAACACCTTGGTGCATAGGATTGGAAGGAAGTTTTTATCGGTATAAGTGGAGTATCAAATTAAAAATACAGTTTTTAATGGATTGGCTGAATGAATAAAATCATGAGACCACCACAATTGGATTCACAAGGCCATTTCCGTTAGGATCATATAAAATTTCACTAATAAATTCCCATTGGGAGCTCAAGTTATCTTCTTTCCAAGTTACCCTCTCAAAGGTAGTTCAAGACTTAGTCATTTTTCGAGAGGACACATGTCAGCACAAGAGCCTGTTGGGATTTCATGTCCTGAATTCCATGAGGTCAAGTACACCAACCATTGAAAAATGTTCCCAGCCCCATGTGACCTCTTGGACTCTCATATCACCTCCAGACTCGACAGTTCATCCCCCATGTGCATTTTTGGAGCATCCATTCCCTGTCATTGGATCGGGCACCATGTGTTAGCTCCAGGACCACCATGGAAACTAATTTCCCTTATTTCCCTAAGATGGGGGACATTAGACATGGAAAAATTCTCCCATCCCCTATGGGGAGTCATTTGGACACCCATGTGACCGAATTTCAGCTCCCAAGTGCATTTTTGGAGCATTCATTCCCTACCGTTGGATCGGGCACCATGTGTCACCACCAGGACCACTGTGGAAATTTATGTCACTTATGTAGCTAAGGTGGGGGACATAATACATGTAAAAATTATCCCAAACCCTACAGGAGTCATTTGGACACCCACGTGACCCACTTTCAGCTCTTAGGTGCATTTTTGAAGCATTTATTCCCTACCGTCGGATTAGGCACCATGTGTCACCTCCAAGACCACTGTGAAAACCAATTTCCCTTATATCCGTGAGTTGTGGGACTTAAGACATGGAAAAATTCACCCATCCCCTATGGGAATCATTTAGACACACACGTGACCAACTTTTAGCTCTCAGGTGCATTTTTCAAGTAAACCCCCTGTCGTCAGTTCAAGGACACATGGCATCACCTTGACCACTGTGGAAATTGATGTCCCTCACATCCCTAAGTTTGAGGATATCAAGGACATAAAATTGTGACCATCCCCTCCATCTGCAAGTTTTGAATATTCAAATCTAGCACTTAGCCTTTCTTTCCCCTCATTTCTCCTTCACAACTTCTCTCCATGCCATGGCCATGTTCTTGCTTGTCTAGACACCAGGTCTACCATTGCTGATATAAAATAGCTTCATCATGATCAAAAAAATATGCAAGCCTTAGAGAAAATGGAGTGGAATGACGAAGAATGAAGAAAAAATAGAGATTTTTCACTGGACAACTATAAAGCCACTCGATCAAAAACTCATCATATCTTACAAAATACAAGTCAAATCGAGATGTCATCTTTTCTAGAATTTCACATTTTGAAAGACAATAAAAATGAAACAAACAAGAGGTAAAATGGTGCCCATAATCATTTTCTCCAACAAAAATCCCACTTCGTGCACTAACTCACATTCATCATATTTCCCATCATTCCGGCAATAGGAATGAGATAAAACTTACAAACAAGCTCTAAATGAAAATCCCATCGCAATGGAGTTTTTTCCATCTCAAACAGAGACAAAAACAAGACTGTAAATTTCAAGCTCCATTAATGGCCGCCTTAGTAGCTCCGTGCTCGAAGCCACCTTTGCCAGTCAAATTTTCAAAAATTATTTCCAATCATTTTATACTACAAAACTATGTGAAATTCGGAGGGTGTGATCGTAACAACAAGATAGTTCCAAAAATTATGTTCCATCTCAAATCGAGCATCTTGAAACACACTTTCTAAAAATAGTAAGTTTTCCTATATAGAGTTTCTATGTTTAGAAAGTCATCATCAAAAGAAGATGAGACAAAGGAAACAGGAATTGAAGATCACAAGGAAGTTAGATTGAGCGTTCAGATTAGAAAATAGTGAAAATGACAACTTACTAAAAATAGTAAGTCCTTTATATGGGTGCTTACTAAAAATAGTAAGTCACCCCAAAAAGTGGGTGATGCAAGGGTAGTGTACACATGATCAAATAAGGGAGTTCATTACATCATGATGGTTAAGAAGAAGCAAGAATCGCCCCTTACTTTAAATAGTAAGTATCTCATCCAGACATTTACTAAAAATAGTAAGTCACACTCAAAGGGTAGTTTTGGTATAATGGGACATTCGTAACTTCATCGCATCGAGCTTTCCATCAGCAAGAGGATCATCAAACTTCGTCTAGGATGACATCTCCCCTTCTTCTTCCTCTTCTTTCTCTCTCTCTTCTCTTCTCATACAATGCTCCCTCTCCTCAATGTTATATTTTTACATTGAGGGTTACACTTTTAATATGACTTAAGTGACTTTAGAAATATAATGTAACTTTAAGTCACGGTTCTATTATAAAAGGGAATTAAATATTTAAAGTGGAATATGAACAATATTAAGTCATATTAAGGTATTTGAAAGGTCATAAAGAATACAAGGAGTCAATTCTATTCTATAAATTGTAAAGCCATTCCTATTTCAAAGGGTTGGCAATTGATCTTGTAAACTCAAGAGTGCATTGTACCTATAGAAAGCAAAGAAGATAGGAAATTTTCTTCTACTTTCCTCCACTTCTCAATTTTTTCCATTCTCACATTATGTACAACTTTGATTTGAGAAATTAATACAAGGAGTTTCTAGCTTTCTTTGACTAAGGGGTTTCTTGATACTTGGTCATCAGTGAGTTCTATTTGGTCTTGTTGCTATTCACAGAGTTGTTTCTTCCCATAAATACATGTGTTGAAATTTCTAACTAGTGTGTGTGTAGGAATCTACTTTTCTACCTACAACATTAGTTCTCCTACCTCTTCTCTCACTCCCCTTTCCCGCACTTCAAACAAATTCCTCCCTAGCAAGAGATTACTAGATTTTCGTAGGGTCGGTGGAGTGACCTTGTTAGATCCTCGGTCAAAAGGCCACTATAGAATACCACATTTTCTCATGTATGTATATATGACATCTGCATTTGGTTAAGTAGAGGGACTTAGATTCCCAAAGTGTTGGCTAGAAATCCACAAGTTTGTCCACTCAAAAAAATTTCCCACCCAATGAAATAAAAGTTGCAAAAATGCATCCACACATTTACCTTATTGTGAAAGAAGAACTCAAGCACCTTCTTTCTATTTCCTTCATTCTACCCATTTACTATCCACAATGGATTTCTAACATCATTCTTCTCACCAAAGTGATAGGGGAATCCAAATCTACACAAACTTTTATGACCTTAACCTCACCTTCCCTAAGGATGAATTTCCTCTGCCTAACATCGACCATCTTTTTGATCTTACAACCAACCATGAGATTTTATCTCTTGTGGATGGATTCTCGGTTTATAATCAAATATTACTTGTTAAGTAAGATCAACAAAACTACCTTCATCACTCCTTGGGGACTTTTACATTATCACGTCACACCCTTTATATTGAAAAATGTTGGTGCCACCTATCAGATCACTATGACATATATCTTCAATGATATCATGCATGAAATATTAGAAGATTATGTTGATGACCTTCTCGGTAAGTCCAAAATTCGTTCCAAACACCTCTTGGTCCTAAAATTCATCTTTGTTCATCTCATCTAATATTATGTTTACCTTTAACCAAAGAAGTGCATATTTTTTGTTCTCTCTAGGAAAAAATTTGGTTTCATCATCTCTTTGTGAGCCATTGAAGTTGATCCTACCAAAATCAAGGCTATTATTAAGATGCCTCCACTAACTAACCTTTGACAACTTCGTAGTTTACAAGGAAAATTACAATCCATTTGATGCTTTATTTCCCAAATTTCGACCGATGTCACCCTTTTCATCATCTTCTAACAAAGGATGTCTCCTTTAATTGGAATCATGAGTGCCAAAAATCCTTTGAAGCGTTGAAGAAATACCTTCTTCAGCCACTTGTGCTCATCCCACCTAAAGATGAAAAACCTTTTTACCTCTTCATTTCTTCCACTAGCCATTCCTTGGGTGTCATGCCCGCTCATCATGATGATCAATGTAGGGAGCAAGCAATGAATTACACAAGATCTAGTCTTTTAGAATATGAACTAGGTATACTCATGCTGAAAATATTTTCCTAGCCTTGGTCTTTGTGGCCACCAAACTTCGCCACTACCTACTTAACCATAAAACCTTCATCATCACCAACATGGACCCTCTACATTACATATATGATAAACCTTACCAACACCAACACATCATGAATTGGATCATGATCCTTGTAGACCTAGACATGGAATTCATTCATCAAATGTTTGTAAAGGGACAAACCATTTCGATCAGATTGCACATGCTCCTCTTCTTGGAAATCAATCTTCTAACTTTGATTTTCCTGATGAATCAATTACCACTCTTTCCTTAGATGAAACTATTTATCAGATGAACTTATTCTTTGATGGTTCCAAATGTCAATGTAAGGGTGGTTCAGGGGTCATCCTCATTCCTCTTGACAATGAGCCTATGCCACCATCCTTTAAACTTGAATTTGACTGCACTAAAAACATCGCCAAGTATCAAACATTTGTCTTAGGTTTTTAGAATGTCGTATCCTTAGATGTTAAATATATTAATATATTTGGTGACTCTCAACTAGTTTTGAACTAATTCTATGGTTTGTACCAATGTCATGATGAGATACTTCAAAATTATAAACATCATGTCGACATACTTTTGAATAGGTTTGACACTTACCTCATTCAAACCACTCCGTGATCCACTAGCAAATTCATGGATACCATGGCTTGCCTCACCTCAAAAAAAAATTCATCACCTTTAGACTATATAATATTTGTCATAGTATAATAGTTGTATTCACCCTCTTATCTTATCTATAGTGTCAATTTGGTGGGAAGAATCGAAACCGGCCCACGCGACGTTTGGTATAAGTAATATTCTGACTACCTCTCCATTTCAATTCTACCTCCAGATCTCACTCACAATGGCTAATGAGCCTTCCTAAAATGTTTCTCTCATTACGTCATCATGGGGGTCTTCTCTAAAAATGTGGCTTTGATAGTATCCTCCTATGATGCCTCACCAGTTATGAAATTTCATACACCATTAAAGAAATACATGATGGGATTTGTGGTGGACATTTCAGTGGCCTCTCCCTTGCTAAATGCATCCTTCACCTTGGTTATTCTTGGTTAGCACTTAATCAATACTATTGTGAATACATTAAACATTGTTTGAAGTTTGAGTAGCATTTTGATCTTCATCATACCTTTAGTCATGCCTTACATGTCTCTAAAGACTTTTATCCTTTCTCTCAATGTGGTTTAGATCTCATCGAGATATTAACTCTCATTCTTCTCAATTTCATTGATGGATCATCACAATGACCGAATACTACACAAAAAGGGTAGAGGCTCATCCTCTCATTTATACTAAAGATAAAAAGATTGTGGAATTCATCAATCATCATATCATTTTTTGTTTTGGTGTTCCTCATCACCTTATCACCGATTAATAAAAATAATTCAAAATAAAAACCCTTCATAAATTGTTTGACAACTTTGGCATTGAAATCAGTTTCGCTGTTCACACTATTATCCCCAAGCCAATGGCCAAGCTGAATCATCTAACAAAACCCTCAATAAAATTCTTATGAAATTCATCAAAGATACTGGTAAGGATTGCAATATGCACATTCCTTTTTCCTTATGGGATTATCGCACCAAAGTATTCATACCTCTAAAAATGCCACACCTTTCTCTTTGGTCTACGACACAAAGGCCATCCTACCTCTCAAAGTCCAAATTCCATATCTTTGTAAATCAATCAAAGATATTCTCTCTTATGATTATTTCCACTAAGAACATTTGGCACATGCTTGAGATACTAGACGAATGCCATCTACATGCTCTAGAGCATCTCCAAATCTACTAAAAATGCATCAAGTGAGCCTATTAAAAATGTTCTCATGAACAAACCTTAAAAATCGACAACCCTTTCCTCAAGGAAAATCAACATGTAACCAAAGGGAGAAAATTAAACAAGGTAATTTTTCTCCTAATTGGAATTAGACCCTATATCGTTACCCATACCTATGGATCAGAAGCTTATCATTTATCCTCTCTTGAGGATAAACCCAAATCTTATCCCTTTAATGTCTTACATATTTGACCATTCTTTTTTTGAATAAATTCTTGCATCACTTTATGTCACTTATATACTCATCCTTTGAGTGACCATTTATTTTCACCTACCTCTTATTAAGGACCAATGACTCAAACAAAATTGTGTGATTATCCATCACCATTCAACCTTGTCTTAAATATGAGTACCACAACTCTACTCATGGCATGATTCTCATGGATATTTTTCATCCTTTTTAGGATGGAATCACATGGACTTTTGTCACTCACAACTTCTATTTCGTAGCTAATATTTTCATGTTATGGTTTTTCCCTCCTAAAAGAGGCCTATACTCCTTTATAGTCTTGTCCATGACTTTAAGTCCAAAAATAAAAGCATATATATATATATATATATATATATATATATATATATATATATATATATATATATATATATATGGGATAACAAAGAATCTACTCCTTGAGTCAAACTTCTTGCAAATAGATGATTCCCTCAAAAGGACATCTATCTATCTCTCTCTCTCTCTCTCTCTCTCTCTCTCTCTCTCTCTCTCTCTTGTTGTTATAAGTAGATTTCTCCCTCGAAGGACAACTATAAAAATCCAACCACCTATGGAACTTAGTCTATTCCCAAAAGAAGACTAATATGTATCTCTCAAATAAAATAATCCTGGAGCTTCCCACATCGATCAACTTCACAAATACCTCAAGGAGAACTTATTTATCCCAATATAGACTTCCCTTATTGATTATTCTATACATATAAAAATCCAAAAAAATAAAAATTACGGAAAAAATAGAAACTTTTGGTCATGGACTTGCCTATTCTGGTTTTGGGTATCTTGCAGAAGGGGCATGTTGTACCACAATAAGGTTATGCTTAAAAACCCTCCCTTCTTACCGTCTATTTATTATCTTCTAAATCAACTCAAGGGATGTGGCATGCATTCTACACATTGTGATCACACAACTTCTTTCAACTCTAGGCCCATCACTCATGTAATGTATCTTGGGACTTACACTCAATAAGTCTAGGGATATGCCAATTATGGTCCTTTCTAAATATTAGAATGCTACTTATTTTCATTTCTTATATGTTCACTTGTTGTTTCTTCAACAAGAAAAGACCATCAAAAAATTGAATCAAGTATAACACCTTCATATATGCCTACACTTACTTCATCCTGCCTATTACCTATTCAACATTCAAACTTGCCTATTTTCAAAAATACCTTACCCCACAAAATTATTCTAACCTACTTTACCAACCTACCTAACCAACTTACCTACCCAACCTACTTACTCAAATTACCTAATCCAATCTCATTCTTCCCTAGTTTAAGGGAGAACTACATCGGCCTGAGGCCCCTTTCGCAAGGGCTATGTAGGCAACACACTGAGGGCATGGGCCCTCGAAGGTTAGCTCGGCCACTATTTTCCCCCACCATTCTTCCCCATAACAAAAACCTAGTTATTTTGTTTCCATAAAAATAATAACTTGGAAATTATCTCCAAAAAAACCATACATCACCCATACACATTATCATTTACTTTACATAATACAAATAATTTGGAAATTAAATCAAAACAAACACAACCAAACCATGCCTAAATATCTAGTTTCCATAACATCAATAACTTGGAAATTAAACCAAACCATGCCTAAACATCTAGTTTCCATAACATCAATAACTTGGAAATTAAACCAAACCATGCCTAAAAATATAGTTTCCATAACATCAATAGCTTGGAAATTAAACCAAACAATGTCTAAACATCTAGTTTCCATAAGATCAATAACTTGGAAATTAAACCAAACAATCCCTAAACATCTAGTTTCCATAAAATAAATAACTTGTAAATCAAACCACACTATGCCTAAGCTTCTAGTTTCCATAACATCAATAACTTGGACATTAAACCAAACCATGCCTAAGAATCTACTTTCTATGACAACAATATAATGGAAATGCAATCAAATCATACAACCATAACCAACCATGCCTACATATCTAGTTTCCATAATAACAATACAATGGAAATAAAATCAAACACATCATATGTAAATATCATCATCAACTATATAACTAGAATGTCTTGTGTCAATACATGTATACACAAATATAAATAATGAGTTTCTCTCAAAATCTCTCATATACATCTCAACTCTTTAGCAAAAGGCCGGTATATACATCAAAAATCAAAAATACAATATAAGGGGATGACACATCGATGCTCTCTCCTTTACCCTCATCGGCCTCCATCTTCAAGAACTAATCACCTCTTGTTGACTGTCCATGAGATCGGTGGCTCCCCGAGCGGCCTGGTATTATGAGTCCATGAGATGGTCCTTGCAATGACTGCTTGTTGGTCTCTATCCTCAAGCATATGCCAAATCTCGGAGATTGACATTTGTAATCCGATCCTAATAATACCTCACCTTGGACATAAAATATTTGTACTTTTCCATCGATATCACCTAGGCACGTGCCATCACTCTAACACCAAATTGTGTCCCCTATCCTTATAACAATGGCCCCTGTTCTCTACTACTTATAAAATAGGACCCTGTCCGGTGCTTGTGCCTATACAAGGGGAGCTTCTCCTCTACCAATGCATGTGTAACTACTAGTTATACCCATAATGTGGCCATATGTGCCTATAAAGTAGTTACTTTAGCCTATAGACCTTTAATATTCCCCATCCCCTTGGTGGCTATTCCGAAGCCTACGGCTGCACTTGGGCATGTCCTAGCTATCTCTACAAGGTGGTCACTTGTTCATATGCCTAAGCTAGCTACCTTTGTAAAGTTATCACCTACCCCAAGTAACCTTTCCCTCTTTACTATAACAATAGCCAAGTCTGGATGTCCTAGCCTCAACAGTTCTACCTATAGTTGGGCTATCTACCATGGCATGTACCCATGATTCATGTCAACATCATCAATCTACCTATAAGTAACCTAATTCTCCTTCCCTATAGGATCTACTAGATGTGGTGGAGATAATGGTCTCTCCATGTCATCCCTATGGTACTGTAGAAAGGGTGGAGGGACATATTTCCACAACCCAAATTGGTGTCTAAATCGGTTGACCGATATCATCTCGTTCTCCTTAGATTTCCATCCATATATCCATCAAACATTCTAGCTCCTCCTCCATGCCTCCATATGAAGGTAAATCTACATCGGTTCGCCATAAAATATCAAGTGCTTTGATAGACCCTCTAATATATGCATGTAATATGTCACATCTCATGACACCTCATCTACCCTCGAGATGCTCCCCTATTGGTACCCACATCATGTAGCCACTCGTAGACCCCCTCTGTTCCAATCCTGTTGTGGAAGGCCTAGTGGGCACAAACAGACTATGTACTCGTAGGCCTAACAATGAAGAAGATAGATGAAACACACACCTAACCACCAAATCCTCTTATAGGCTAAAAATCCTTATAAATCTATACAGGTATGTTGGTGCCCATGCAAATCAAACTCTCTCCTCAATCATATCCTCAAAAACCCACATTAGTGCCCATAGAAATATCCCGCCCTTTAAGTCTAGGAGTGTAAAATAACCAATCCTCACCATCATCAACACCGCAAGTTGGGTCTCATATGTACATGTGGCATACATCTCTACGTAACTAATGCTCATGCTATGATAAGAAAACTATGCCATGGCCTCTCCAAAAAGTGTAACCATTAAATTGAATGACTCACCCAAAGAAATCTAATACAATGGTTACCCAAAATTAGGTAGCCTTAAGATCCTGTAGACATCCTCTAGAGTTATTGTTAAGTCTCCTGTCGGTAAGTGGAATGTGTTGGTTTCTTAATCCCATCTATCAATGAGAGTGACCATCATGTTGTGATCTTAGACTATCCTCCTATACTGCCTAAGAACGCCCAACCCAACATCCATCATGTGTGACCACTCATCCTTTATGATCTTTGGGTCACATCTACACCAAAAGTGGTGGAAGTCTATCTCTCATCATAAGTTACTATCTTTCCTCCATCATCACAATTAAAATATGTTAATAAATTAGATCTTTCAATCATTTATTTGAACCTAACCAACAGAATACTTACCTATGCCTTTCCTAGCCTACTCACCTTTACCCAACCTATTTTCCTAAATTATATTCTATGTAGCTTAAACATCTACATTTTTTCTATTTCATTCATTTCCTACACGACTGACCTACCACTTTGATCTTTCCCTACACCTTCTCATTTCTCCCTACCTACCCTAACTCACCCATTCCTACCATCATGTTGTGATCTCGGACTATCCTCCTATATCGCCTAATGGTGCCCATCCTAACATCCCTCATGTGTTCCCAATCATCCTTTGTGATGCTAGGTTGCATCTGCACCAAAAGGGGTGATAGTCTATCTCTCATCATTAATTGATGTGTCACCTGCATCACCACCATTTAAACATGTTAATCAATTATCCCTTTCAATCATTTATTTGACCCCACCCATTCCAATACTTACCTATGCCTTTCCTAGCCTACTCACCTTTAACCAACCTACTTTCCTAACATATATTTAATCTAGCCTAAACATCTATACTTTTTTGTTTCATTCCTTTCCTACATTGTTTACCTATACCTTCTATTTGTCCCTACACTGTCATTTCTCTCTACCTACCCTAACTCACCCATTCCTACCTAGATCAACCCTCACTCACCCATTACTTCCTAAATTAACCGTAACTCACCCACACTTTTACCCTAACCCATCCATTCCTACCTAAATTACCCCTAACCCATCTATTCCTACCTAATTACCCCTAACCCACCCTTATTTTACCTTTTCGCCTTCCCATTTTACCTTTTTCAAACATAGTCGGTTTTAATAGTGAGTGACATTAGTCACCCCGACTAATACCAGCCCCCTTTAAACCTATCAACACCTTTGGAAAGCCTACCAACGCTGGCCCATAATTGACTAGATTCGAGTTAGTGGTTCAACCCTAGAAGGTCAACCCCCACTTCCCCATTCTCAAAAAATTAACTTAAACACCTAAACTACTCGACCCAAATCACCATCATTTGCATCTACATTCTATTTACCACCTAATAAAAATACATTTCACCCTTCCCATACCCAATTTTACACAAAATGCCAATTTAGTTTCCCACTCCAAATTGTTATTTTTCTACCTTATTTTTAACCCAACACAATAATGGAGCTTGAATCCTACCTCTTTTTGGCTCCATCTACATGGTGGGAGGTTGGGTCTTTGCATGGGCACTCCTCTTCCACCCTCTCCTTCATTTGCCATATCTGAATTTATCTCTCAACTCTCAACCAATCCAATCACTTAGGTAGATCTCATGGGCCCAAAAATCCACTCCTCCAAACACTAAACTCTTTCCAAATTACCTCTCTCGACCCTCTTTGTCGTTTTTCTCATCAAACTACTCTCCTTGTCATTTTCAATGACGTTAAATGTACAAATGAATATTTTTAACATGAGATTTTTGTTTTAAACCTAAATTTTCCTAACCAATGTCGGTCGTATTGTGCCCTAGGTGACCGATATTAGTCACCTTGCCTAAACTAATTATACCTAATTTAACCAACTTTTTGATGCGGGATGCCATTATTTTTCCACCTCATCCTTTCCTCAACCCTACATACTCACCTACTCACCTTATCACCTACTCCTACCTACGTGTACGTAAGGGAAAATTTTATTCCTACACCTCTACCTTACCCACGATCTTACCTATTAACCCACCTCGACCTCTCCCATTGGACACATGAATTTTCTTCCTCGTTGTTCCTTATGATGACATTACTTGTGTTATTTAGCCTAGAAAAATTTCCTTTCCTTCTATCGTGATGTTTATCTTGACCAGACCAAACCTTTTGGTACTTTGGAAGACACCTAATGCTCATTCCTACACCTAGCCTTATTGTATAAATAATAAGGGTAAAGATGAGGAGGTTTACCTATGAAGTCGAAGATGGGTTATGCACATTGTAGAAGAACAAGTTGAATGTGAAGAACTCCTTTTTACTTGGCAGGACTACCTACAATAGAACATAAGACCATAAGATAACATTAATATTATAGGTTGGTGGACTACCTGGTGGAAGCTAGGTTTGTAAAGCAAGGTACTTCCTAGAAGGTTGTCAATCCACATTCATATACAAATTAATGCAGATAAATAACATAAAAGAAAAAAATTCTATTGTAGTTATATGATTTAGGTGTCTCACACAAATACAATAAGCTATATTTAATCTAATAATGTAAATCAAGAGCTAATCTAGAAAGGGAGATGAGGTATAAGGACCTAAATGTGTAGCAAAGGTTGTTAAGGATGTGTGGGTGATATTTGGTAAGGTTTGGGGTGGTTTGGAGTGATTTATGGGATTTCAGTGCGGAGGAAATTACAGGTCCACCGTGACCAACACTAGTTGGGTGACCAACACTGCTACCTGGGAATAACCGATGCCAGTAGGAGAAATTAAGTAAAAATATTAAAATGGGGTGATTGGGAGATTTATGTGATTATACATAGAGTTGGAAAGGTTGAGGCTAGATGCTATGATTTATGTGAAGAATCAGAGATGGTAAAATAAATAATTAGAGAGACAGAGAGGTTCAAATGGGAAAGTTTTTAGGTAAGTGGGTGTAGGAGATATCTGGGAAAACATTAATATGTAGAATAAATAACACTACCATAAGCTAATGGGACTTAACAACGAGATTAATATAATTATCTGGAGAGTACAAAGGTTGATGGATGATAGTTGGTGGTTGATAGGTGCTTGTAGAAGAAACATATTTGGGTCTAGTCCTATGGAAACAAATCCTATATGCTTCCACCGTAGATGATTCAAAGCTTAGGAGTAAGAGGTGGCTACTAGTGAAGAACTAGAATGATTTGGTTTGTCATTTAATTTCTTGTATCCTTGAAATTTTAGAATGAAAGAATGAAAAAAACCAAGATTTAGGAACCTGTAAAGGATTTGTAATCCTTATTTAAGGGAATCGACAATGGTTAGTTGACCGGTGCAATAACCGACATTGGTTAGGAGAAAAGGTCATACTTTTCAAAAAATAGTGTTTTCTTCCCAATTTTGTCATGATTTTTAATTGATTATGGGTTAAGAGTTCGAAATGGTGCTAAATAGAGTGGGAAGTTGGTTAGAGGAATGATATGCAATTAAGGTTAGGGTTAAAATGAGTCCTAGTTAGTTAAGTAGAGTGGGTGCTAAGTCTAGGTTAATTAATAGGCATGGAGTAGGTCTAGGATGATTTAGAGAGATGAGATGGCTAGGTGAGGTGGAAATTAATTTAATTTAGGTAATTAAATTAATAATGATGTGAGGAGGGGTCATGGTTATATGTATGTTAATCGAAGGGTACTTGGTAGGGTGTGACCTACTTTGGGTGTCTAAAATTTTATTCAAATTTAATTAAATAATTTAGTGAACCCATCACTTAAAACCTACCTTACTTTTACACATTTTTGTTCTTCTCCCATGGCTACCACTCATGACAACTTTACTAATGAATATCTATGTGACCTCAAACATCATATTGTTGAGCACCCTCAAGATCTAGATCTTCGTTGACCGAATTTTCTCTTTCTTGTTTACATTAGTGAACTTGATACTAAAGAAAATTAAGGAACTTAAAGATACAAGGGTTTAAGGAACCTTTAAATAAGATAGTGATAGAAAGGTGGGTGCAAAGTATAATTCCTCACTACAAATTTGATGAATTTACATAACAAAGGCAATTAAGGGGAAAATGGATTAGATGGTAGATGAGGGGGCCACCTGACGAAGTCAGTTCCAAGAAGTGTTAACTTTCTTATCTAGATGTCAACCCTCATATTTGATAAAATATGATTAAATCAATGATAAATAACTTAATAACATACATAAAATGAAACTAAATAGAATTTGAAAATTGCTAAAATGGATGAAAAGTACAGATGTAATCTAAATCAACATAAAGAAATTTTTTTGTCTTGGTATATGGTGACCCGAGGAGTGCAGAGGGTAGGTTGATGGAAATTTGAGAAAATGGATCGGGACGAGTAAGCTAAAAATGCAGATCTAGAGGGATCTGAGTGCAACTCGGATGATGATGAAGGTTTGTAGAAGATGATGGTAACCTATAGAGGAAATTATGAACATAGAAACAAAAAGGATGTAAGAATATATGGATTTGGATGGATTGGATGACTATAAGGATAGGGGTCAAAGATGACTTGGATCAGTTAGTGGCATTAGAAGATAGGATAAATAGATTTAGACTAACAGAGAATTAGAATGACAGATCTATGTGTTAAATAAGGTGACTGAGAGAAAGAGAGGGAGGATGATTTGGACTGGAAGGAAAATGGATGTCAACATAGGGCTAGGTTGATAATGATATGACATAAGCGATGGCGTCTTAATAAGTTTTACATAATGTCAAATATAGATGGGTTGGATGGAAAACTTGTAGATAGAACAATTGAGAGAAAAAATTGGGTCTAAAACTCTTATGGCAGCTAGACCTACAAAACGTTATTTAATGAAAAATAATGGAAATGATAAGAAATGATAGCATAAACAAATAAAAGGTTAAGATAAACTCCCAAAGTATCCAAAAGTGATGTAAATAAGATCCAAGGGAATCAAAAAGACTACAACACTTGTAAAATAGTTCAAGCTCGAAGATCATCTTTGTAAAAATGTAAGAGAATTATAATTATGCATCCTTTTAGGAGGAGAAGTAAATTTGGCCTTAGAAGGTTGACAACAACTTGGGTGGGTCACCACCAACTTTGGGGAACTATCCATTTGGGTGGTAGAAGGTTGATTTATTTGAGAGATGGGGCTTTTATGGATTGGGATAAATGCTTTACAGAATTTAGGTGGGTTAGGGTTTCATAGGGAAGTGACATGGGTAGGTGGGAGATAAAATGGATTAAATAAAAGATAGAGGGACCCTAGGGATAAGAAACTAAAGAGTTCAAGGATGATAAACAACTTAGGGAAGAGAAATTAGGGTTAATTAGATAATGAGATGAGGATTAGAGGATAATTAATGAGGATTAATAATAAATTAAAATGGATAGGATAATAGATGGGAAATATGGGAATGTTAACATTAACATGAATTTTTTAAGAGAGGGTTTAGATAGGTTACTATGGGAAAATAAATGAACTCGGGATGACAAGGGTAGCGATACTAAATTTTTCTATCTACATTTTCCCATTTTTGTTGAGTGGTTTGTGTTGGGAAAGCCATGAGATAAAAATGATGAGAGATGGAAGGTAATATGAAGAATGACGAAGGATTGACGATGAACTCCCCCTCAAATGAGGGATCAATGACATAAAATGGGAATTTCTCACAAGTTTGAAAAGATAAATGGATAAGGGTGGGTAAGGAAAATAAGAAGGGGGAAAATGATAAGGCGATGAAAAATACCCCAAGTGAGAAGGATTAAAACAAAAAGGTGGAAATGATCTTAGGAGTCACATATGTAGGAAACAAAGGCCAGTCTTTAGGAAGATGACAAAACCTTCCTATAGACACGTGAGTCGATGAAATGGATGGAATACAATGAGAAACTACTCAATATGGATGCAACTATGGGGACCAATGGGTCATAGGAACACATAAAAATTATACACAACTTAATGTGAAAATAATGCAAAATACATCAATCATGAGGAATCAATGGAGGGTATGCGTCCATAAAGAATGATAATGGAAATAATGGTGCCTACATAAAGGACACAAAAATGGCCAAAAATGCAAAATATGAAAAAAATCAAGGATATAAAATTCCCCAAGGATATATGATTCGGATAGAGGATATATTATGGTAATAAAGAAACAATAAAAAGATATATGCGGAAAATTTATAATAGAACATAATGTGATGATTTGGTGACCTATGGGTATGAACGATGCTATTTTATATCAAGGATGACATGAGGAAATGATGCTTCTAACCTCATTAGAGGTAAAAAAAGAGAATCTAGATAATGTAAGGCACATGCAACCAAAACATGTGTTAATATATAACCAATGATAGTTAGTTATACAAAAATATCATGAAGGAAATATGGATATAAATCATAAACCTAATGTAAAAACAACAAAAAGGTTTATGATGTAACTTCATACATGGGAATAGGGTCCTCTATAAGTGTTTTCCCTAGGTCTATGCCCTAGCTCTAGGTAGGGGAAAGAGAGAAAACTCATCAATGCGGGAAGCTTTCTATGAGAAACCTGATCAATGCGGGAAGATTTCTTAAGATGTTGATAACATAGAAGGTTGATCAATGCGGGAAGCCCTCTCTGCCATGATACAAGAGAGTAGTATGGTCAAGTTTATACATATATGATTTTAATGGAAAGAATGATATGAATGATAGTTGTCCTTTGAGGGATCAATCTATTTAATTGATTTGATTTTTTTATTTTTTTTTACATGAAAAACTATCCTTCAAGGGAGTAGTTTGTTTTTGATAACTTTTAATTTTGATAGGAGCATCCATGAATTTTGAATTTTACATGGGGAAGAGCTGGGAATAGCTAGGTAGACTACTTAGGAGGGGATAATGGATGTACAAGCGACACCTTTAGGACCCTTTTTTCTCGGTTCCTAGAGGTAAACAAGAGGGAGATGGATGTAGTGATTGTGGATTTCTCTCCAAGAAGGGAGAACCTATCCATAAGGAAAATTCTATGGACAGATCCGTGGTGCCCATATTTAAATTCATGTCAAGGAAAGAGACGACAAACCACATAATTCCAAATCATTACCTTTATAGATGGAATAGGTTAATGATGGAGGAATGATCTAAGGATATGACTAAGTGCTCACTGATAGGTATGCTAACAATATAATGGTCGCAAGTGTAATGTGTTAAGTGGTTCCACTTTTGGTTTACCATGAAGGGAGGCCAAGCAATAGGATAGAATGATAACTTGAAAAATATGGGATACGATAACATAGATGAGAGAAGATAAAATCTATGCACTACCCTTAAGGAAGAAAATAAAATATGAGTCCTTAACAAGACAAATAAATGGCCACAAAAGTGCAATTAGGAGGAAAATATGGTGCACTAAAAAGGGAAAAAAATGGCTACTAAGGTGGACTTTGGATGAGAAAAAATGGCCCCCAAGGAAACATAAAAATGATTGATGTAGCCTAAAAATTTACTAGATAACACTCTAGTTGCACTAGCACATCACTCAGCCTAGACTAAGCGCTCACCCGAAGCGTGCAAAGGTACCAAGTCCCTCTTTAGGGTTGATGTAGAAGGATGTTAATGTGATGAAGGAAGAAACATTTATATCCATGAATAATCCATCATTATACAATGCATGCTACATTCAAATCTATGAAATAATAAGCTTAAACAAGATAATCATAATTGAATTAATAATATGCACTACTCAATTACACATAGGAATGACACTTAGATTTAGCTAATATCTTCCATCTATTAATAAACATAGAATATCCTTACAGTAATTGTAATCTATACCAATGTGCACATGGATCTGATACAGTAATCTAATCATGTGCACATACCTCTATACCATCATACATCCATCTCTCTCTGTGTATATCCTACTATGTACTTCACATCATATATATAGGGTGGGCACTTTCCCTTCACTACTTCCAAAAATAGGCCACATGCTATTAATAGCCATGCATCATTTATAGGCATAGCCACACATGCAAGTGTACCATCTATAGACCTCTTACAGTTAACTGAAGTGAAAATCCTATTCTTAGCTTGTCTCCAGCAAAATGCTTGATCCGATCCTCTAAAGATAGACAATGTGTGGCGTGCACATCTCTACATCGTTAATGCGTTCTACGCACCATCTTCTAAAAATAGGTCTTCATGCTCAAAATTGGTAAATTCCAAAAATATGAACTTGCCCTCCACGCGTGGGTTCTTCCTGTCCCTCCGCGCCCTTGATCCACAGCCTTCTCTCCGTGTAAAATTTTTCTATGATCTCTAAGAAGTATTCTTTAATCAACATTAGCACACACTAAATTCATTGTCATCTCGACAATGGGTATCTCCAAAAATTGAAGTAAAGAATAAAAGAATGGAAAGAATAACAATGAAAGAATGTAGATAAATAAAGAAGTTTTATGAGGATATGAGGTAGCCTCCTCTGCATCATTTTGAAGTATAAAATTTTGATACTCCTCCTTTATTTTGGCCTCTAAGGCCTGCCATTCAGCGAGTGCTTGTTCTTATTTCTCTAGAATGTCCACAACAATGCATTTTAACTCATCCCTCACAATATCCCCTTTTTCATTCTATAGAACTAACACAATGTTGGACATTGATGTCATTATTCCTTCTAAAAGATCCATCTTTTGTGCAATGAGCTTCCTAAGCTCTTCCAGCTGAGTCTTATGTAGCTCTTGTGCTACTGTCAGGGCCTCACACTTTTGCTTAACTATTGATAATATTTCTACATGGCCTAATGTCTCGTCTTTCATTACTTTTTGGACCTCATTATTTTCTTCTAGGGTCTTTATGCTTTGATAAGTGCCTATGGAGCGTGCATATGTTCAAATCCTAGTCTGTTTTCCTTAATACTTATTGTAGTTCTTGCAACAGGTCTTCTTAGGATGTAATCTTTCACATCAATGAGGATTTCTCTCATTCTTCCTCTTGTTCTAACTTCTTTGGTGCTATCATGCACATAGGTTCATCTTCAAGCAACAGTCCACCGACTTTCCTACATAATTTATCACCGAGGGAAACATCTCGTGGTAACTTGGTCTCCAAGGGTGGCCTTGATCTGATGACATTGTCCCCAATCTCCTCTACGATGCTGATAAATACTTTTTTCTTCTTCTACGTGAAGTTTCTCTTTTGTGTTATGCGTGTTATCTCTGTATCCTTTGTCTTTATCTCCTTGCACAATGCTCGATTATTACATATTTGTCCATGTTTCTTCTAGAAACTTTAGCAAAAACCTTCACCAATGTGTTACTAACCTGCTCATATGACATGACAGTAGGATTTACTATCATGTGTCTAGCTTAGGGTGCCTTCTTCAGCCATCTTGAAATGCATGACTCTTCACATACATAAAAGTCAGGCTCATCCATGTGGGTGTGCATTAACCATGATAGTTTCTTTCAAGTGTGCACAGTCACCATATCCTCATCAATTAGCTCTCAGTTGAACAAATCCTTCTATGATATCATGCTCTGGAAGCGGGTGTGGACAATTTTACATACGTCCTCTGCATACCCCATGGTTGGTGGAATGTGCTCTCCACTCATTCTTCTAGACCGTTGTTGCTTAGGGACCTTAGCTTCCAAATTTGGGACTTGTGTCTCCATGTCTTAAACATTCTCTATAGCTATCTCCTCTAGTCCCTTCTTGTCCTCTCCTCTTTCCTTTTATTCCTCACCTTGTTCTTCTATGTTCTCTGGAAGTGTAGGAGAATTAGGAACACTTTCCTCGACTCTTCCGCCTCCTCATTTACCTTTAGTTTCCTCCTTTTTTTTTCTCAATGGTAAGGTGATTGTACTCACTCACTTTTCTTTTCCTTATGTGAGAATCCCACTCCTAGTGACAATAACCCCCTCTGGATATTGAATCTCTAAAAATTACTTTTGGAGCCATTTCTTCCTCCTCGACAACCACCTTCTTCTTTCCTTTTGTTGTTGTTGCAACTTCCTTCTTAGGTGCCATTTTACCTTGCAAACGTCTCTTCTTTTAGCCCTACAATTTGTGAATCAAAAACTATCTCGATTCAATCATGTCGTAGGTGGAAATTTTGTGCGCTAACTCCTCTTTGTCACCCTACTTCACTCAAAACCATCAACACCGGGACACAAGCTTTTTCTATGCACGAGATCTCTTCTTCACTACTGGTTACACACCTCATGCACCTTAAAAACAATCACTTAGCTCTTTGTACTTGGCTTCTTTCAAATAATCTTAATCACAATGGTAAAAATGAATTTGCATCCCATCCTTATATATATTTTTCAAATTTTGATGCATTTATTTCTCCTTCACCTACTAAATATCCTCTCATTCATTGACCAAATTTGTTCATTTTACGTGGTACATTTTTGCACCCCAGCTATAACCTTCTAGCACGCCTTCCTACCCTCTAGTCATAGAATTTTCTTTAGTGCACATCCTTTCACCCAAATACCTCATCAATGTACCTTCTCCTAGTAGTTATCATGGCCTCTTCTTACCTCGCGTTATACTATCCTTTCATTCATCTCCATCCTTGGTCACTTTTGAGAAGCAATCTTCTTTTAACTTAAAGCACACTTGTAGCAGTTTATTCCTTTCACCTTTCAATTCCTACGAGTATTTTACTTGGATAACTAAAACCACCCCACACTAAAAGTATGTGCAGCCCTCTACGCATAAAAATTATTCACATAGTAATTATCTTCATGCGCACAAGCGCGCTTATTACACAAGAACAATAACTAAATTGACAAAGCATAATGAAAAATGAAGGAAATACATTAAATAAATACATAATGGAAACCTAATATAAATGGCAATACTACCTTATTACAAACACCGATAAGACTTATTTATAATAGGGCTTCATCCTACTCCCGTTAAAGTAACGGTAGTCATGTTCCATTAAGTGCTTCTAACGAAAAGTACGTAATTCAAGTATATAAGTGATGACATATGGCCCTAACTAATGTACCTTAATTTTTCCTGGATGGTGCAAGAAATTTGAGTCATAAAGAAGTACCATTTGTATAATCTCAAACTTCTTATCTCTTATGTTTCTATCATGCCATGCTTTCTACCTAGCCTTTTCCTGCTTCTGACTCCATCATGCTATGGCTCGTCACTCATCCATTTTAATCACCTTCTTTATGCTCTCTTCTAAATCCTACTCATTAGGTAGACCTCCAAAGTGCGCAATGCATAAAGAAGGTAACATAAATTCTATAGGGAGAATGGATTTTGTGCCAAATACCAACTGAAATGGTGTGGCATTGTTCAATCTCATGTAAGTTGTTCTATATGCCCAAAGAATAACTGACACTTTGTCATCCCAATCCTTTCTTCCAACATCAGAAATTTTTGTCAAAGTCTAGCACAACATCTTGTTGAAAGCCTCGTAGTTCCATTTTCCGAGGATGGTAGGGTTTAGTTTTATGTTGTGCAACCATAAACTCATCTAATAGGATCCTAATTGTATCATTCAAAAAGTGTGTACCCCTATCACATGTCAAGGTTAAAGGACATCCATATCATGTAAGAAAATTCCCCCATAGAAACCTAGCTATTGTAGCTATTGTATAGTCCTTCGTAGGTGCTGCTTCTGCCCACCATGTGAGATAATCTATGCAAGTAATAATATAGTGTGATCTAGTCCTACATGTGGTTGGTGAAATAGGTCCTACAAAGTCAATGGTCCATTTCTCAAAAAGTTCAAAACTAGTAATTTGTCTTAAAGGCATCTCATCTCTTTTCCCTGGTTTTCCTAGGTGCTAACAATGATCACACACCTTACAATATTCTTTACAGTCTTCATACGGTGTAACCCACCATAATCCAGAAAGTAGGATCTTTCGGGCGGTTGCATCACCCTGCATAATGGCCTCTTGCAATACCACCATGGGATTTTTCCATAATATCCTTGCACTCATGCTCTAATACATAATGGAGTAGTAATTCATCTCTTCTAAACTTGTAGAGGTCACCACTAATTAACATAAACAAAGTGTCACATGTATAGCAAGTTGTTTCTTTTCTAATTCCTTCATTCTTTACGGTGCCACACCGGTCTACAAAAAGACAACAATTTCTTCTAGTTATGATGGTGCATGTTGTAACCTATATAACTATGCATATGGCATGGTTTCTTCAATTGTCTGTGATTCTTCTCCTGAGTGAATTCTAGACAAGTGGTCTGGTCCAGAATTACGTTTCCCTGGCTTCACCACAACTGTGAAATAAAACTCTTGAAATAGGAGTACCCATCTACATATGCGCCCCTATAAGATGGGATTGTTTACCAAGTACTTCAATGCCATGTGATCTTTATAAAATACAAATGGTGTTTCTAAAAATTAATTTGAAACTTGTGTAATACATAGATCATTGAAAAAGCTTCATGCTCTGTAGTTGTGTAATTTCTTTCAAAGCATGAATCATCTTCCTACTAGCAAAACAAATTGTATGATTTATAATACCTTCACTAATTTGAGCTAACACAGCACCAATGGCCATTCCAAATGCATCCACATGCACATGTAATGGTTTATCCCATGAGGGAAAACATAGAATGGGTGCGGTAGTAAGTTTCTCTTTTAATATCTCAAATGCACACTACTACGGTTCTCCCAAATAAAACATACCTTTCCCCTTCAATAACTCTTCCAAGGGTATAAAAACATTGGCATATCCTTTGATGGATTTTCTATAATATTTGTATGACCTAAAAACTTGTGTACCTCACTTTGATTGGTAGGTGCTTCTAGGCCTAGAATGAATGCAACCTTAGCTGGATCAACTAACAAACCTTCCTTGCATATTATATGTCCTAAAAAGATTCCAAATGGTGTAACAAATATGTACTTCTTTATGTTCAAAGAGATACTTAATTATCTACACTATTCAAACATTAAGCATAGATTATCATAATGATCTTTCACAATCCCGTATACTATCCAATTATCTAGGTAGACCTGTAAGAAGATGTGAATAAAATATTTAAATACCTGAACAACTATGCACGAGAATACAAAAGGTGCATTTTTCAATCCAAAAGGCATCACAGTATAGGTAAAACTACCCCATTCAGTAGTAAATTTTGTCTTTTCTTGATCCTCTTGAGTAATCCTAATCTGATGAGACTTGGAAAACCCATCTATGAAATAATATATTTCGCACCCTACCACTCCTTCTGTATATCCTCATTGAATGGCATAGGAATGGATGCGTGATGCATGCATCATTCAACCGCTTGTAGTCCACACATATTCTACTTTTTCCATCCTTATTAATACTAATCACCATTAGGATAACCCATTCGACTCATCAAGGGGCTTGATAATTCCAGATTTCAACATTTTATCAATTTCTTCTTTTACCTTTTCACACAAATTAGGATTCATTCTATAAGGTTACTTTCTAACTGGTCATGCACCATCCTTAAGATTTATCTTCATTTCACCAAGTGATTCATACATGCATTTAAGTTCATGATATCCTTGAGGGAATAAGTCCTAATAATCCCTGAGTAACTCAATGATCTTTTCTACCTCAGTCGACAAGTATTATCCAATTATGGCCTCCTTAGGCTCGGTCTCCGAACCTATATTCACCTTATTTTTCTTCATGGGTTCATGATATGTGAATGTATCCTTTTCTACATATTCCAAGACCTCGCACACTCCTTGTGAATGTTCAATATCCAGGTTCTCAACTTCCTCATCATCCACGATGTAATCCATCTTTCCTTTCTATTTCTCGGGAAAGCGCATTCAAGTAGTATGGATTCCATTTCTTCTTCCTATTCAAAACATGCTCTAGACTCGCCTCACCAAATAATTCCTAAATATTCTCTTCTACTTTTGCACTATCTCCCATAGTTAAGCACTTGAAAAATTTTAACGCCTCTTCTATTGGAGGTTGGGAAGAAAAGTAGTCAAAGGTTTGGATCATTCTGTAGTCAAATTTTCATAGTTCCCAGGTCTCTCGATGTAGTTCTACGTATACATACCAAGTGAGTGTGCATCCTTGTAGTGTAGAGTACAATCTATGCACCTAGAGTGAAGGTGGTAATGCTTTCTATCCTATTGTCCGAGTCTCTCACACTACTTGAATGTGATGTTGAATAGGTTAATCACCATGATAAGGGAAGATCTATGTATGTGTATTTTTCCTTACAAACCTAATAATTAAGGTGACTCAATCTCTTCCCATTTTATAAGATTATCTTTGTGGACTACCCACTTGTGTACTATTATCTAGCATGAAGGTATGTACTAACATATCTATTCTCTAAATTTGATCTGTTTGTTGTGTTTCCATAGATTTCAAAAATATAGGAAGATCTTCTTCCCCTATATACTAAGGTATTGTGCTACCTATCCATTGAAGCAAATGAATTCCATTCTTATGCACAACCGTGATTTTCACCTTGTGCCCTACTAGTTAACATGTACCATGAGTCCAATTGTCACAAGAAATACTTGTAGTATCAATAATAGAATGAGAATCCTGCCATTGTAGGATTCGTTCGTTTGATGGCTCATTGACCTCTGGGTTGTGAAATAGCACATACACATTTATGTTTTTAAGTCCTCCTCACTTAGAGGCTCAACATATGGTGTAGACTTCCCATCTGTCAAAGGTATCACAACCCTTTCCTCCTTGTTCTCAAAGGTGATATACCCCTTCTTGAATCTCAAATCAAGTATTATTCACATAACACCAAGGGTGTCCAAACAAGGCTGGAAAATTATGCCGCTTCTACAAGTGCTAATACCTCAAAATCTCCAATGAACTTGGCCCATTGTATGGTTATAGATGCATCCTTAAAAATTCCTATGGGAGTGGCCTTAGTTCTATTTTCCATAAACAACACATTAGATGATGGCTGCAATGGAGGCCTCCTCATTTGCACCCATGCATCTAATGTAAGCACATTTACTTCCACACATGTATCAATCAATATGTTACTCAGTAGCTACCCATCCACAACAACATTCAGAGTAATTTCCTTTTCATAGTCAATGCTATCAGGGGGAAGATTTGTATGCAGAATCTACCATCCGGTCTCAATACTTGCATGTGGAGTGTTCCCTTTTAACCAACTTCATAATAGTGGAATGATATTCTCTTAATGCAACATTTTATACACTTCTCTCGGATCATTAATATCGGTTTGCAATATCTACGATTAATTTTTCTACTCCTTGATGTCGTATCTCACCCGAAGATTCCTTAACACTTCCATGGTATCCTAGTAAACTTCCTTTTGATGAGAAGGATCTAGGTACCTTGCATGTAAAACCTCCTCCTTGGTGATCATAGGTTTCTGGTGCAATTCCTCTCTTACACACACCACTTCATCTCATGTAGTAATCTTCACAGTTAATGCCTTAGGTCTTGGTGCTATCTTGGGCATCCATTGATCTTCTACTGCATGCTGGATTCTAACCATCTTGATGCCTTTGTTTTCTTTCTTATGTTTCTTACTCAGATGCTCATATAAGTCCGGGCACTCTTCATAGCTATGGTTCTTTCCGCAGAAAGAACATGTAATATTATGAGGAAATTCGCACCTATAGTGGTCAAGAGATCCACACGTATAACATGTTCCATGAGGGAACTCACCTCTTCCTCCACTATGGCCCCATCCTCCATATCCACCATGATATCCACGTCCCATTCCACAACCTCCTTTAAAACTCCCTAAGTCTTGTCACATCATGTTTGATTATGATCCTAATACCGGTGATCATTTTTACCATTAGAATTATCTCATTACACTTATCTGTCGTACCCCAATGTTTATAACACCCCGGATCTAACCAATCAACCAATAATCTTGAGTATCATGGGTCATGGACAGGAAATTTTTTCAAAATCAGGATACCTTCTTACTTTTCACACGCTGTGTAACAAAGGACATTAACTAGCATCATGATTCAAATGATAGATCTCACAATCCAATAGTAATCAGCATATATATCTGTGAGGGAAACTATCCTTGGTGTGACCTTCAACTTCACAATCTGTACACCAAATTCCTGAGCACGTTTTATGGGATAAATTTTCGATAGATTCTCTAACTACTTTGTCATAGCTGTAATCTATGCCTCAAAGAATGGACTAATGTCGGTGTCAATAATCCCAACTTCCTTAGCATGCAAAGCTACTTCTAGTGCTTCACGTGGATCAAAGTATGTCTTATGTGACAGTGCCCTTCTAAATGGTGTAATCAATTTTCCAATTAACCATTGTGCATGTTGTCTTGCGTGAATATCAAAAGATAACCTAGATAGAAGTGTCTTAAAATGGGCATCATACTCACATACACTCTCAATCCGCCTTTCTTTATATCCTTGAGCATACTAATACTCTTCTACTTAAACTCAGGGATATGGATCTCTTTCAAGAAAGCATCCTTTAATGCTTTGCATAATCCATACAAGTTTGATCAGGGTCAAACTTCATGTACGAGCCGTGTGAACGTCCCTGTAATGTAGTAGTAAATTGACTTGCCTTATGCTCAGTAGCCATGATCCCTTTAACGTGCCATAAGACTTCACACATATGCACATGTTTGGCAACATCCTCTATGCCTCTATACTCCAGAAGATGAAGAGACATCTCCATATAAATATTTTGTGGTTTCTACAGGCCTTGACCACCTGATCCAGAACCTCCTATGTTTCCTTTGCCTCCATAGCCACCAGATCCACCAGAAATAGAACCACCTATACCTTTTATTTCTCCACCTATAGCTAGAATAGGACCTATAGATGTACTCCCCGTGGTGCGATAGTATTACTATCCGAGCCCCTATAGTCTATGATTTAGTTCCACTTCGAGAGGTGAATTCAACATTCTACGCATTCACGTTCAGTGTGGATGATGCACCTAAGAATGTTCCTCCAAATATCATTGAAGCCATTTGTCCTGCCATTGATGTACTTTCTCCCTAACTTACTCCTGCTCTCCTACTTCCCAAGTTATCTTGTTGGTTACTTGTTGTACTAGATACTAGAAAACCAAGCACAAGGGCTAGGTCACAGGTGGATTAAGATGCACGCATGTGGCCCAGGTAGTCTCTGCTAGCACACTTTTGTGTGAGGCCAAGGGGGATATCTATCATGTTTTCCAAGATGGGGGAGTTCTTGATGCTCTGGCTCCATGTCTTCTACGTGAGCTATAAATCCTTCACGAGCCATCTCTCTCCTCAACACCATACTTTCTACAATGAAACATTGCTTCTCTATCTCCCTCTCATGTGCCTCATTATACTTAAGCTACCTCTCCTCTCTCTACCTCTCTACCACTAGGTCTTCCATCTTTCACCAAACCTGTTCCTTCCTCGTGTGTGGTGAAGTTTAGTTAGCCATCGGTTTACTCTCCAGTTCAAAGTTACCATCAAAATCTTGATAGCTCATGGAATACCTTGCAAATATGCTCCTCTTGGATACCGTACAAACTGCAATTCAGCTACCTCTAGGAAAGAGTATGTTGAAATTGAATATTCTAGAATATAACTATTTAGAACACCATGAAACCACATATCCAAAGTGCGTGTCCAAATCAAATCAGCATCACAAAGGGCCTAAAATTATTCCTATGTCCGAAAAGTGCACGATACCTCAAATTACACTTAGATGCATAAGAAGTAAGCCACTTGTATAGTTCTTGCAAAGATAGCAAAAAATCTCTCGTATAGGCTGTCATAAAAATTCTATTCTACCCAAATCCATGCATTAAACTCATATCCACTACTAAACCGCCATGCATATTCTTCCTCTAGATTGTGTATCCACTCCACAATACTTTCTAGAGTTAACCAATATGTCTTCTTCACGAACCATACTAAAAACCACTTAAAAATAGGTCCCTTAAATAGAACCAATGATGCAGCCTAGAATTTTCCAAATAATACCCTAGTCGTGTTGGCACATCACTCACCTAGATGAGTCTTTGACCGAAGTGCACAAAGGTACCAGGTCCCTCTTTAGGGTTGTTGTATTAGGATGTTAGCGTGATGAAGGAAGAAACATATATATCCATAACTAATCCACCATTCTATAATGCATGTTACATTCATATCTATGAAAGAAAAAGCTTAAACAAGTAATCATGATTGAATTAATAACATGCACTACTCAATTACACATAGGAATGACACTTAGATTCAGCCAATATCTTCCATCTATTAATAAACATATAAGCTCCTTACAATAATGGAAATCTATACCAATGCACGCATGGATCTAATACAATAATCTAATCATGTGCACATACCTTTATACCATCATAAATCCATCTCTCTTTGTTTTTATCCTACTATGTGTTTCACATCATATATATAGGGTGGGGAATTTCCCTTCACCGCTTATCTATTCCAAAAATAGGCCACATGCTATTAATAGCTACGCACCATTTACAGGCATAGACAAACATGCAAGTGTGTTATTTATAGACCTCTTACAGTTAAATGAAGTGACAATCTTGTTCTTAGCTCATCTCCATGAAAAATGCTTGATCCGATCCTCTAAAGATAGAAAATGTGTGGCACACACATCTCCATATCGTTGGTGTGTTCCACACGCCATCTTCTAAAAATAGGTCTTCATGCTAAAAATCGGCTAAGTCCCAAAAGTTGAACTTTCCCTCTGCACATGGGTTCTTCCTGTCCCTCTACACCCTTGATCCTGGCCTTCTCTCCCACATGGAATTCTTGTGTGATCTCTAACAAGTATTGTGTCGATCAATAATGACCACAAAGGTGGAATTTGGACGAGGGGGATAGATAAGAATATTTAGAAAAGATAGATTAGATAAGATTGGATGAGATGGATATGATAAAATATATGCAACACCTTGAAAATGAGGAAGCAAGAGATATGTGTATTAGGAAACAAGATAATGGCCACAAGAGTGGGCTTAAGAATAGGATATGTTTCCCCAAGAGAGGCACAAATATGGCCAAAAAGGTGGACTTAGGATAAGAATATGGTGCTTGTAAGAAGGGCACACATATGACCAAAAATGTGGACTTAGGAGGAGAAAAAGATGACAAATAGATTTGCTAGCTAAAATGAGACAATAAACTAGATGAGATTGGGTGTGATGGGCTTGATAAGATTGGATGAGATAAATAAGACAATGTTAAGAATTTATAAGGATTAACCTAATGGTACATCGATCCTAAAGTGAAGTCCCCCAACATCAAGGGAGTTGTTTGGATGGATAGGGAGATGAATTGATGTGGATAAGATGTGTGGATGAGGAAATAATGTGAGAGGATCAATAATGAGGGGAAGACTCTCCCCAATGAAAGAGACTATATTACATTGGGAAACTTAGATGTAGATGAGCTAGTGGATGTCGAAGGAGATTGGATGGGATCGTTAGAAGGAATGTCAATGATAACTTTGGATTTGGATTGGATAGATGGTTGGGGATCATAGGGGTGATTGGAAAGACAAAAAAATTGATGAACAAGGGAGGAACCTCTTTAGGAGGAATGATATGCAAAGGAGAGATGATAAGGGATGATGTGGATGAAGGAGGAGACTTAGAAAATTTAATGGATGGGGATGTAGAAATAGGAATTGGATTAGTTGTGGATGGAGAAGGAAGATCCCCTTAGATGAGAGATTCATTTTCCTCAATAAGATCATAGATGATGGTTTGGAGGGCCTTACAATGCTCAGTGTCATGACTCGGGGTATGATGATAGGTGCAAATGAGATTGGGATCAAACCATGATGGTTTCTTACTATGAGGATCAAAATATTTAATAGGAGGAAGTATGATGGCATATATTTGAATTAAATGTCAAAGGGTATCTATGTAGGACCTGATTGAAGTGTTGGGAGGAAGATAAATCTTATGGGTTTTGATAGGATATTTTGACTTGGATTTAGGGGAAGGAGTGGATGTAGATTGGATGGTAAATTAGATGTCTTAGAAGATGAATCAAATTTAGGAGGAGGATTAGATTTTTTAGATTTGGATTGATCATTGGGAGATGTCTTAGATGAAGGACCTAGCCCTAAAATAGATGGGGGTACTCCTAGGATGGATTTTGTGACATTGGATTACTAAGGAGAGGTAAGATCTAACTTCTTATGAGGATGCATAAAATACCTTTGGGGATTCTTACCAAGAGTCTTAGGTTTTGATCGAGAAGGTTTACCCTTAGTAGGGATGAAAATAATCTCAACTAAAGGATCTGAATATTGTGGTGTAGGGGTAGATATTGATGGAAAAAGAGGTTTTTGTATGATTCAATTAATGAGGTTTATGTGAGAAGTAGGTTGTGTAGGTTTTGGATTGTTTAATGTGGAAACAATTGGTTTTGTATAGGAGATAAGAATACCCTTTATGTTTTTCATAGGTGAAGGTACTTTTTTCATAACTGTTTCAAGGGGTATCATTGATATGTTTACAAATCGAGAAGATGTTATTGGTGTGGTAGTGGGTATAGATGTGGAAATGGTAGATGTTGAAGGATTAAGTGTATAATATTGGGAAGAAATAGGTGATGTGGCCATGGGAAAATATGTAGGTATATGTGATGAAGATGTCAAGGTAGATGTAAGTGAATTTGTTGATGTGGTATATATAGAGGTAGTTGGGATCAATAGAGAGGTGGGTATAATTGGAAAATTTAGGGATGTAAGTGATGTAGTGATAGGTGTCTTTAATGTAGATGTGGATAAGGCATTAAATATTATAGGTTGGATCATGAAACATGTGGATGAAGTGCTAGGTATAGTCAAAGTATATGTAGATGTGGAAAAGGTAGGAATAGATGTAGATGTAGAAAAAGTGGTAGAAGTTAATGTGATATGTGTGGTATTCATGGATATGGTTGATGTAGATATGGGGGTAGATATTGAAGAAGTTATAGGAAAATGTCTAAGGTAGGGTTAGATAATGAGGTAAGTGAGATAGATCAGGATGGAGGTGTTTGATGTATAGTATTGATTGCATAAGGGTTAAATTTGTAATATGTGGAAGGTGAAAATTGATTTGTCAATGGTGGATTAGGAAAGGGGTGTTTGAAGATGTCAAGGGGTTGGCTAAGAGATGAGACAAAATTGTCTATTTGGAGATCCCCCTAATTTATAATTTGTTGAATGTGATATTTAAAAGAACAACACTTTTTGATGTCATGACCCATGAATTGATGATATTTACAATAGTGACCCTCGTGATACTAAATGAGTTTGGGGTATGATTCCTCAATAGATTGGATGGGAGGAAGTGTGATAAGGGGAACCACCATCCACTTATCAAAGATCGAATTGTAAGATTCCCTTAATGGGTTATAACTAGAAGATGCTATAAAAAATTTGTGTGAAGGAACCACGTAATGTGTAGATGGTTGTGGTTTCACTTTGTAGACACCAAAATTTGGTTTCACTACCCTTGACTACTGCGCATGTACATTATTTTCACCATTTTCCTAGCTAGACCCCCTTAATTCATTTCTTTTATTTAAATGGCCATTTATTAGTCCATCACCTTTAATGTTTAATTATTCTTTATTATTTAATATTAATTAGCTAATTACACCTAATTATATTTCATTACCCCGATTAGTTAATTACCTCTAATTAGCTTTCTTTGGGATGATTTTATCCCTAACCACCTAAATCCACATCCATACGTTTTTTCTAGCTTTTATCCTACCCATCTTTATCTCCTATCTACCCATGACACTTCCCCAAACAACCCTTACCTACCAACATGCTTTAAAGCATTTATCTCAATCCCTAAAGCCCCATATCTCGAGTAAATAAATGATTTTACCATCTAAAGAATGGTTTTCAATAGTTTGCGGTGACCGCTTAGGTTTCGTAGACCCTATTAAATTACATTCACCCCCTCATCTGAGGCATGCATGAAAGCACCTCACCTTTCTTGTGACTTGCGAGCTTTTTCTAGTGCTTGAACATCCCTATAACAGATTTACAAACCTTTTGGATATCCTTCTACATTTCTTACATCACTGCATTATACATCCTTTATAAGATTATCATAATTTTTTGATTTTTATTCAATTATTATCATATTATTATTGTTTTTTATCTAACATTTTATAGGACTAGGATCATCTCCATAGACTTCATTTTCACCATCATGTTCATCCCTTGTACTTGTAGGTTATCCATCCAGCTTATCCATCCTTGGCCTTGTCTTGTACTTTATAGGTCACCATCAACCTAGTTTTGTGTCATCATCCTTTATTTTTTCTAGACCTCTCTCGTTCGGTGTCTGTTCTTGCCTTACTATTTCCAGTTCTCATCTTTATTATATGGCTACTTTGTCACTCTAAATCTATTCTATCTACATCCTAGTCGTCATCGCTCTACCTTAGTTATCATCGACCGAGTCTTTATTTGTACCCAATCCCTCCAATCTCTATCTTTTCCCATACTTTATGTTTCCCTATCTCACATATCATTCTCGCATGTTTCGTTAGCATTTACAAGTCTATGACATCATCAAGTTTGCATTCGATCCTTATAAATATGCATTTTATTCATTGTTCTACTCCATAAAATCATATCACAATTGACCTACCCTCTACAAAAGTATGGGTCATCATCGACCTAGTCAAGAATTGTTTATTTTATATAAATCTAGATCATATTTGTATGTGCTTTAAATTTCTACATTTTTAGTTTCTATGTGCCTCAAATTCTACATATTATCCTGTTTATTATTATTAATTTTATCATCTTTTATCAAAACATGGGGTTGACATCCACCAAGGAATTTAACACTTCTTGGAGCTAATTTCATCAGAAACCCCCATCTATCATCTAATCCATTTTCTTCTTAGTGTCTTTTTGTATAGTTCATCATCTTTTAGTAAGAGGGATCCATCATCTACTTTACACCCATATCCATTACATCCCACCTCAAGGTACCATAAACCCTCCTTGTTCTGAGTTATTTAATTTTATTTAATACTAGATCATTAAATGAAAAGGAAAAAATATAGATCAACATTCTAGCACACCCAGTGGGACCACCCTTTTAGGTGATTCCTTGCATTTCTTGTTATTTTTTGTGTTTTCTACTAACACTATAGGGAAAATCTTTATTTTTACTTGTTTGTGTTGTGCTTGATTTCTTGGATCACTCTTCACTTGCATCTTCTTAAAGATCAGATAAAAAGGAAAAGCATTCTACATGTATTCTCCTTTTTGTCTTATTTTTTTTTTTACATCGCATTTTCCCTTCCTTGTGTGTGTTCTCATCGAAATTTCACATTTAGATTTGGCTTAAAAAGAACCCTTTGCATCCTTGCTTGAAAACATAGTTTAAGTAGGGGTTAATCGGTTGCATCTCACATTCTATCACACACAACCAAAATTCACACATCAATCAACACATCTAGACATCTTCCTACCAGGTAGACTGATTGGGATTTTATCACCCAATAAGAAGCCACTCTTGTGTTCTATCTAGCTTCAAAATCCTACACAAACTCGGGTCTCACATACCTTTGCATATATCTAGGACTACCCAACAAAAATACATGAAACCAGCCTTAGACGGCCATTTCCTAAGTACTTTTGTTATCCATTTTCCCTTTTTTTTCTCATATCTTCTAATTAATCATGTTAATAAAAACGTCATTGCTTGATTTGTTTGTTAATAAAATTCATAAACAAATATTTTTTTCCTGTTAATACCTCTTCTCGATAATGCAATATAATATATCCAATGATCTTGAGATTTTGTATTAGATCTCTCAACCTTGTAAAGACCATGTCATTCAAATCGATCCCCCTTTTGAAACCGACTCTCCTATCTCCCCTTAGTCTATTTCCCTCGACCTACCACACCTACATAGCCTAGTCCTTTAGAAAATCTAAATTCTCCTTATATCCCCATGTATGACTTCATATTTTGTAGATCTCCCACGATCTCTCAATCTCATCAATCTACTCCATCAGTGGATCCTATTCCATCACCTCAAACCAACATTATCCCTACTTCATCTGATATTATCACTAGAATACCTATCCAACCATCTCAATCTCCCAATACTCAACAATAAAATATCCCTATCTCATAATAGTCTATTCAACCTCACTAATAGTCATTATCATAACCTATCCCATCCTGTCACATTCCTATTCAATCTCCACCCTTTAATTATATCCCCTCTTATCAAACATTACATCCTTATCCATCCACTTCTCATGTTGTGCAACCACAACCATCTACCTCTTATGTGAAACTTTCACACGAAACTTTTAGACCATATCCTAATTATACCCCCTTAGGGAATCTTATAGTTTCGTCTTTGACAAGTTGATGGCGACTCACCTCCTCATACTTCCTCCCATCCGGCCTATTGAAAACTCACACCCCAAACCCACTTAGTATCATGAGGGTAATTATTGAAAAGTGTCATTCATTTAAATATCACATTCAACAACTTAAAAATTAGGGGTATCTCTAGATAGACACTCCTACCTCATCTCGCATCAAATCCCTTGACATCTTCAGACAACCCTTTCCTAATGCACCACCCATAAATACTTTTCCACTTTCCACATCTTACAAATTTAATCCTTATGCAATCAATACTATACTTCAAACATCTCCATCCTTACCTATCTCATCTACCTCATCATTTATTCATACCTTATACATTGTACCAAAAATCTAACCACATCTATCACATTAACTTCCACCACTTTTCCTACATCTACATCTATTCCTACCTTTACCACATCCACATCGACCACATCTATTATAACCCAACCTATCATACCTAACCCTATATATATATATATATATATATATATATATATATATATATATATTAGTCACACCAATCATTATATCACCCATACACATCCCAATTATACCTATCTCTCCATCAATCCCAACTACCCCTATATCTACCCCATTAACAAACTCACTTACATCTACCTTGACATCTTCATCACATATACCTACATCTTTTCCCATGGCCACATCACCTATTTTATCTCAATATTATACACTTAATCTTCCAATGTTTACTGTTTCTACATTAACCAATCCAAAACCTACACAATCCACATCTCACATAGACCTCATTAATCGCATCATACAAACACCCCTTTCCCCATCAATATCCACATCTACACCCACCATTGATCTTACACCTTCATCTACTTCATCCCTTATCACATCCACTTCATCGGATTTGATCATACCTACTACATCTACATCCATTCCACCCTTACCTATTATACCATCCATAGAATCAATCCTAGTTCCTCTTTCCACACTTCTACCCACACCAATCACATCAACTATTGTAACTACATCATCTTCATCTTCTCCTCCTACATATTTTTCATCATTTGAAGAGTTTGTGAAAGCATTCCAATTCACCTTGACTTCAAATGATCCTCCCATCTCATCCTCACAATCAAACACTCCCCATCTTCTTTAGACATTATCAAAATTCCTCCACCAATACCAACCACACAACCTTCGGATCCTCTAGTTGAGATTATTTTCATCCCTACCAAGGAAAATTCTCTCAATAAAAATCTAAGACTCTTGGTAAACATCCCCAAAGGTCTCTCATGCATCCTTGTAAGAATTTAGGTCTTCCCTCTTCTTAGCAATCCAATGTTACAACATCCATCCTAGGAGCACCCCCATCTATTTTAGGGTAGGCCCTTCATCTAAGACATCTCCCAACATTCAATCCAAATCCAAACAATCTAATCCTCCTCCCAAATTTGATTCATCTTCTAAGATATATAATTTACCCATCCAATCTATATTCATTTCTTCTTCGAATCCAAGTCAAGATATCCTGTTAAAACCCACAATATATTTCTTCCTACCAACACTTCAATCAGGTCCTACGCAGATACCCTTTGAAATTTAATTCAAATATCTACCATCATGCTTCCTCATATTAAATATTTTTATCCTCATAGTAAAAAACCATCGGGGTTCAAACCCAATCCTATATGCACCTATCATCATATGCAAGTCGTGACATTGAGCATTGTAAGGCCTTTCAAACTATTGTCAATGATTTTATTGAGAAAGATGACTTCTTCATTTAGAGAAGCCACCCTTCTCCATCCATTGAAACCAATCCAATTACTATTTCTACATCCATCGAGTCACCTCCTACATAATGTCCTCCTTTGTTCATCAATACTATTTGTCTTTTTAATCCCCCTATGTTTCCTAACCATATATCCAATCAAAATCCAAAGTTTTTATAAACATTCCATCTAAGACGATCCCATTTAAATTCCTTCGACATCCAAAAACTCATCCACATCTAATTTTTTGAAAGTTATATAATATATTTAGTTAGGGGAGAATTCTCTCTCTTTTATTAATCCTTTCATATCCCATCTGCATCAATTCATATCCTATCTATCCAAACAACTTCCCTTAACTCGGGGATTTTAATTTTGACTATGTTTTATTTTAATCTCATCCAATGTTATTCAACCCATCTATTCATACCTTTAGCACATTTGTCCTTCCCTTGGGGGACCATTTATTTTCATCCAAAATCCACCATTATGGTCATATTTTTCCCTCCTTTTGGGACCATTTATTCCTAAGTTCACTATTTTGGCCATATTTGTCCTCCTGTTGGGGGACCATTCATCTTTGTTCTCATCATAGTCCACCTTTGTGGACATATGTGTGCCCTTCTTGGGGCACCCTTTTTTCATCAAAGTCCAATTTTGTGGCCATATTTGTGTGAACCATATTTTTCATCCTAAGTCCACCTTTGTGGACATATTTTTTCCCTTCTTTATGGAACCTCTTTTTTCATCAAAGTCCACTTTTGTGGCCATATTTTTGTCTCTTTTAAGGCACCATATTTTCCTATCGTAAGTCCACCTTTTGTAGCCATCTTTGTCTCGTTAGGGATGTATTTTTCTCTTGCTTCCTTACATTTGTAAGGTAGTGCATATTTTCCATCTCATCTCATCTTATATATCCCACCTTATTCTTGTTAGGGACACATACTTTTCTCGCTTAGTCACTTTTAAAAAGGTTGCATAGTTTTTTTCTCACCTATCTCATCTAATTTATAATCTCGTTTCATCCTAAGTACACTCTTATGGCCATTTCATCATCTCATTAGGGACACATATTTTCTTCACTTCCTCAAAAGGTAGTGCATAGTTTTCATATTCTCTCATTTATCTCATCGTATCCCATATTTTTCAATATGTCATCTTGTTTTATCACGACTTTAAATTTAGTGACCTTATTCTACTCTAGAAAGGATCTAACGTGGAAAGTTTCCCCGAACTAGATTGGACCATACATTATCACACACAAGTATGGCTTGGGAGCCTATCTCTTGGCCTCCATTTATGGTAAACCAGAAGTGGAACCACTTAAAGCATTACACATGTAATCATTCTATTATTGGCATACATACCGGTGATCAATTAGTCATATCCTTATATCATTCCTCCATCATTAGCCTCTTGCATCTATCATTGTAATGATTTGGGACTACGTGGTCCACCGTCACTTTCCCAAATATTACCTTAAATATGGGAATCATGACTCTTCCCATATAATTTTTCCTTATGGATAGGTTATCCCTTCTCAGTGAGAACTATGTGACAATTACATCCATCACCCTCTTGTTTACCTCTTGAAACCATGCAAAGGGTGTAGGGGAATATCTTTTACATTCATCATCCCATCCTAAGTGTTCTACCTAGCTATTCCCAACTCTTCCCCATGTTGAAAATAAATTTCATGGATTCACTAATCAAAATTAAAAAGTTATCAAAAATAGATTACTCCTTTGAAGAAATATTGTTCATATAATTTTTTTAGCGAATCATATCAAAAATAAGACCGATCCCTCAAATGATGGCTATCATGTGTATCATTCTTACCATCTATATTATAATGTATAAAGTAGAACATACCCTCGAAGGATGGATACTCTTTTGTATCATGGAATTCAAGGCTTCCCACATTGTTCATCTTTCCATTTTATCATTGTTTTAAGAAATATTCCCGCATTGATCAACTTTCTTCTAGAAAACTTCTCGCATTGATCAATTTGCTATTTCCCCTTCCTAGAGTTGGGGCATAGATTTAGGAAAACCACTTATGGAGAACTCTCTTCCCACATACAAGTTACATCACAAAACCATTTTTGATGTTGACATTAGGTTTATAAGTTAACTTAATGATCTTTTGGTATAACTAATTATCGTTGGTTATGTGTTAACATTTTTTTGGTCACATATGCCATGCATCACTTGGATCCCCTTAGTTTTTACCATTAATGTGGTTAGAAACATCATTCCCTTGTGTGATCTTTTGATCTGATGTAGCATAATTTGTACCCTTTGGTCACATATAGTTTGATCAATATCTATTATCTCATCTCATATATTGTCTCATATATCATCCAATTACACCTTATCTATCTCATCAAATATTATCCAATCTACCACATCTTAAGTCCACTCTTGTGGCCATCTTTGTGTTCCCTCTTAGGGAATCATATCACACATTTTATTATCTCTCCTTTTTTTCCATCTTTGTGCTCTTTTTCTAGGGAACCATTTCATCATTTCATCTTATCTCAAGTCCACCCTTGTGGCCATATTTATTCCCCCTTGGGGCATTTTATATCATCATTTCTTATTTTTCCTTTTCATCCATTTTTCATGTCCTCTGCTGGGGCACCATATTATCATCCATATCTCATCTCAAGTCCACTTTTGTGGCCATATTTTTTTCCCTCTCAGGGAACCATACCTCATCTTTTTATATTTCTCCTCCTTGGCCATTATCATGCCCTTTATTGGGGTACCATTATTTCTCTCCTTGTCTATTTTGTGCTCTTTGTTAGGGTGCCATCTTATTATCTTTGTTCTAAAAATTCCACCTTGTGACCATATTTATTCCCCCATTGGGTATTTTTGTTTCATCACTTTTTATATTTTTCCTTTTTGGCCATTTTCGTGCCCTTTTTAAGGGAACAATTATTTCCATGCTCTCATCCTTCTGACAGATAACTTTCGTTTCGATTCCTCATGTATGAAGTATTTCACATTATTTTTGCATTTGGTTACACATATTTTTATTTCTACCTCGACCCATTGGTCCTCACAACTCACATCCATTTGAGAGGTTTCCCATTGGATTCCCTCTATTTCGCAGTGATTTTCTCCCGCTCACTAGTTTATAAAACATTACCACCATCTCCATTGAGACCCTCATTTATTACCTATGTCTGTAGAACATTACCACCATAGATTTTTATTATTGCGTAAATCCTTCTTGTTTGGGGAATCTTTCCTCGCTTTATCATTTTACCCATCTTTCTTTTCCCACCCACCCTTCAACATCTACCTTTTTCAAACTCATCATCAATTTCCATTTTCATTTATTGATCCCTTGTTTGAGGGGGAGCTCATCATCAATCTTATGTTAGTTTTCATCCTATTCTTTTTTCTCTCATCATTTTTGTCTTGCGGCTTGCCCAACATAAACCACTCGACAAATATAGGCAAATGTAGACACCAAAATTTGGTTTCATTACCCTATACTTCCCGTGTGCACATTTTTTTCATCGTGGTATTAACTAGACCCCCTTAATTCATTACTTTAATTTAAATGACCATCTATTAGTCCATCACCTTTAATTTTTAATTATTATTTGTTATTTAATCTTAATTATCTAATTACCCCCAATTATCTTTCATTACCCCTAATTAGCTAATTACCTCGGATTAGCTTTCTTTGAGATGATTTTATCCCTAACTACCTAAATCCACATCCCTATAGTTTTCTAAGTTTTTAGCCTACTCATATTTATCTCCTATCTACCCAAGAAACTTCCCCAAAAAACCATTACCACAAAATATGCTTTAAAGCATTTATCTTAATCCCTAAAGCCCCATATCTCTAGTAAATCAATGATTTTTCCATCTAAAGAATGATTTCCCACAAGAAGATGAGTGACCCAACCGGGTATCCATTGACCATATTATGTTACATTTACTCCCTCTTCCCGAGGCATGTATGCAAACATCCGAGCTTTCTTGTAACTTGTAAAAATTTTCTCATGCTTGAGCATCCCTGCAATAGTTACAGACCTCTTACATTTCCTTTCATCTTGTTTGCATGACTCTTATACATCCTTCATAAGATTATCATAATTTTTTGATTTTTATTCAATTGTTATCATATTATTGTTTTCTTGTTTTTATCTAACATTTTACAGACCAAAATTATCTCCATAAATTTCATTTTTGTCGTCATATTCATCCCTTATACTTGCAATTTTTCCATCTAGCTCATCCATCCTCACTCTTATCTTGTATTTTCCAAGTCATTGTTGCTCTACCAAGGTCGACATTAACCTAGTTCTATGTCATCATCCTTTATTGTTTCTAGACCCTCCTCAGTGTCTATTCCTTTCTTGTTACTATTTCTAGTTCTTAGTTTTGTTATTTGGCTTCTTTGTCACTCTAAATATATATTGTCTACATCCCAGTCTTCATCACTTTGCCTTGGTCACCATCAACCAAAGTCTTGTTTTACACACAATCTTTGTCCAAATATCTTTCTTTTTCCATCCTTTTTATTTCCATGTCTTATATTTCATTCGTAAGTTTCGTAACCATTTATAGGTATGTGACATCTTCAAATCTACATTCAAATCCTTCTAGATCTGAATTTAATTCATTTTTTTGCTCCATCTTCTCGGTGTATCTGTCAACCCGCCCTCTGCAATATGGTTCATCATCGACCAGTCATGTATTCTTTATTTTATATCAATCTAGATCATATTTGTATGTGTCTTACATTTCTGTATTTTTGTTTTTGTGTGCCTTAGATTCTACATATTATCTTGTTTATTATTATTGATTTTATCATATTTTATCAAAAATGAGGGTTGACATCCACCAAGGAAGTTAACGCTTCTTGGATCCAAATTTTTCAGGAAACCCCCATCTATCATCTAATCCATTTTATTCTTAGTGTCTTTGTTGTGCAGGTCATCAACTTGTAGCAGTGGGGATCCATCATCTACTTTACACCCATATCCATTACATCACACCTTGAGGTATAATAAACCCTCCATGTTTCGAGTTATTTAATTTTCTTTAATACTAGATCATTAAATTGAAAAGGAAAAATATGATATCATCATACACAACATGAGAAGTGGATGGATAAGGATGTAAAGAAGCTTGGGGGTATGTTAAAGTTGAAGGGAATGTTTGATAAGAGGGGATATAATTAAGGGGTGGAGATTGAGTTGGTTGGGGGAACATGTGATGTTGGAAAGTAGGAACGTGATAGGATGGTTGGGATTGGATGGAAATATTTGATTGTTGAGGCACATGAGAAGTAGGAATGTTAGTAGATTGGGATGGTTGGATAGGCATTCTAGTGATAATATTAGATGAAGTAGGGATAATTTTGATATGAGGTGATGGGGTAGAATAGGATCCACTAATGGATTGGTTTGATAGGATTGAGAGATCATGGGAGATCTACAAAATATAAAGTAATAAATGGGGCTAGAAGGAGGCCCAAAAGAATCTAAAAGAGAAGAAGATAGTGGTGTGACAAGTCGAGAGGAAATAAAATGATGAAATATAATATAATTGGTTTCAAGAGGGGGATCAATTTAGATGACATAGTCTTCACAAGGTTGAGAGGTCATGGAAACATAGGGTTGGGAGACCTAAGGTGAGGTCTCAAGGTTATTCAAAGAAGAAATAATGTTGGATATATTAGAGTGTTACATTGTCTCCTTTTGAGAACGGATATTAATAGGCATGAATGGGAAAAGATCTATTTATGAAATTTGTTAACAAACAAATCAAGCAAAAAAATTCTTATCAACATAATTAATTAGGAAATTCAAGAAAAATAAAAGGTGAATAACAAGGGTTCCTAAGAGATGGCCATCTAAGTATGGTTTTAGGTATTTATGGGTGTGGATTCCTCGATATACTTGAAGGTACATGAGGCCAAATTATGTAAAATATTTATAACATGGCTGTAACATCGTGGTGAATTTTCTTTTTGGTGATCAAATCCCAATTAGCTCCACCTGGTAGGAAATATTTAGATGTGTGAATTGATTAGTGTATTTGGATGTGTGTGAAGAAATGTGAAATGCAACCAATTAAACCCCTACTTACACTATATTTGCAAGAAAGAATGCAAGAGGTTCATTTTAAGCCCAAAACTAAATGTGGAGGTTCGATGAGAACAAACACATAAGGAAGGGAAAATGTGATGCAAGAAGGAGAAACTAAGACAAAAGAGGAATACCTAGTTTTCACTTTTCCTTTTTATCTGATCTTCAAGATGAAGCAAGCCAAGAGAAAAAAATCAAGAAATCCAAATTCCCAACACAAAAAATAAAAAGCAAAGCCTCTACCTGTAATGTTAGTGGAAAATAGAAGAAATATGGAAAATGAACGAAATGTAAGAGACTCACCTAAAAGGTGGTCCCACCAGTGTGCCAAAATGTTGATCAAATTTTTTCTTTCCTATTCAAATTATTGAACTACATACTAAAGAAAACTAAGCAACTCAAATATGAAAGGGTTTAAGGTACCTTGGAAGAATATAATGATAAACATGGTGTAGGCACAAACTATACTTCCTTGCTGAAATTTTGATGAACCTTCACAACAAAGGTAACTAAGAGGAAAATGGATTAGATGATAGATGAGGGGGTCTCCTGATTAATTCAATTCTAAGAAGTGTTAACTTCCTTATGCAGATTTCAACCCCGTATTTGATAAAACACGATAAAATTTGTTTTAAATTGAGTATACCTTAAGAATTCATCCAAATATTACCCACAAGGGAATGGTTTGGCTAATTATAGTAATAAAAACCTCATATAGATAATCAAGAAAATAATGGAAACTAATAAACATACTTAGCATACACAACTCAAGACTTCCTTTTGGGTAGACAGGATCATGCTTTAGAGGGCCATAGGAAATTCCCTTTTATTCTTGTGTATGGTAGGAAGAAAAAACTACCATTATCTCCAGAATTTCCCTCTTTAGAGTTAGCACATTAGTTGAAGGTTATGGAAAGTGATCCTATGATGGTTAGGTTTTTTGAATTGATGGAATTGGAAGAAGTTAGGAATAAAGTAATGAAGAATGTGGAACAACATCATGCTCAAAATAAGAAGACCTTTGACAGAAGGAATCTCACAAAAAATTTAGGAAGGGGATTATGTTCTCAAATGGGATGCTGACATGGCTAAGCTAGTGATGCACACAAATTTTTACACTCTCTGGAGTAGGCTATAAGTTATTACAAGCTACAAAGAGGTAAATTAATTTTTATCATCAAGGTTCAATGGAGAATCACTTCTTATCCTTATGAGTGAGATACATCTCAAAACTTGTTTTTGAGAAATTTTCATCATGTATAGTATTAGTCTAGGTTTATTTTCTCAAGTTCTTTAAACAATGTTTGGTCTTCTTTGTTTTGTTTTGTTTTTTTGCTTGGTTTTTCTTTTCTTGTTTGTGTTTTTTTTTATGAATATTTTCAAGGTCTAGGAATCTTTTTCCGATGGATTGTTGAAGGCTATTAAACTAATGCTTAGCAGAAAGCATCCCTAGAGAGGTCGCCAACATTTTAACTTTGCAAGTTACCCTTGCTAGGAGGGCTTTTAAAAATTCTTACAAATTCTTTTCCTTTCCCAATCCTTAGTTATTCAAAAAAAAAAAAATCAAAAACTCCCTTGGCATCATTTTTTCACTATATTTCAAATTTTGGAAGTGGACTGGATCTTCAATGTAAAATGCATATTGATTTATGAAGTATGAATTCAGATACCATTGGAATTCAGAATCTGGAATTCATAATTGTAGGTGCATTCTACACACGCTTTCTTTCCGAGTTCAAATCTGATTCCACACCATTATTTGAGACTTCGGAGTTTGAAGGCTAGACTACATGCAGTTTGTGTGTCGGACACGATTTTGAAAACCCCCTTTACCATTTCATAACTTTGGAATTTCAGACTTATGAGTTGAGTGCATGTTACATATAACATGCACATCGACCTCTCAAGTCAAAATTCTCAAGGAATTAAATGTTCAACCACCTCACATGTGTGGCTCAGTAATTAATTTTTACCTTCCTATAAATACTTGAGTTTTTAATTATCAATTTTACCGGATGATTAGGTAAAATGACAAGATAACATCTTTGCATACTCCACCATACCCTCTAAGGTGATTTTGAAGTTTCATTGTCACAATTTTCTCACTAATTTTTGTAAGTTTTACAAGTTTAATTTTATTTTCAATTTTGAGGTTCTTACTCTATCTTTTTCTTTTCTTTCATCCTCCATCCCACTTTGTTTCCTCGAGGTTTTGTTCCTAAATTTTAGAAAATTAATTTCCTATCCCTTTTATTTTTTTATTTTCTAAGTCTGAAATGAAAATTAACTTACAAGAAAGAAGGAAGAGATTTCGGTTAGGAAGCAAGGAGTGTTGGAAAAAGTTGAAGATTATGAGTTTTAATATTTCAAGTTTCAAAGGTGGTTCTACACTTTGCACTTTGGAGTTTGAAGGTGATTCATTTTGAAGGTTTAGGGATTTATTTTTGAGCTTTGAGGGTTTCAAACTTCTATTTTGTGATTATTTTTATTCAGATTTTGAAGATTGGAGTTTCATTGTTTGAGTTTTGGAAGTCGAGTTCTAGAGTGTTATATTTTTTAGATTTTTAGGCTCTTTAGGTTTCATAAGTTATTTACTTCAGGATTCGAAGTTGGATTTTTGTAAAATTAGTTGTTTGGATTTCAAAGATTAGAGTTATAGTGTTTCAAAATTTTTGAAGTTGTTTTTCAAGGTGTAAGTTTTGATTTTAGAACTTTGGGCTTCGGGTTTTCGAAATTCAAGGTTGGTTTTACAAGGTGTTTTGCAGAACAAACTTTTACTTTGAATTCTGATTTCTTGATTTTTTCAATAGGGAAGATGTTTGGTTCTTCATCCTAAGGGAAGGATAAAATTAAGTATAGCTACCAAGGGTATCACCCCTTCCAATAAGAGAACATTGGGGATACAGATTTTGGACATATTGATATGTCTAAATTTTGGGAAAGAGTGAAGGCCCCAAACAAGAAACCATGGATGGAAGCCATTTATAATAGTGTACTTCTCCTTGCATCTGAATTTCACCATTCTATACAATATCTTTAGTTTTTACTTGCCGTAACATCTCATTTTGACAAAGATTCACATACCATAAAGGATGATGATGGCATAATGGTAATTAGGGTAGATAGTGATTTCTTTGAGGACCTCCTAAAGCTCCCTGATGTTGAAGAATATGCCACTATCTCTCTGGAGTCTACTCTAGAGCATTGGGTCACGAGTATGACACTTGTACAAGGGTTATCAACAAGAGCTATTTGGCTAAAACTAAAACCTCATTGTCTAGATTCCCCAAGACAATTCCTCGGTCTGATTTCATATTGGAAGTGAATGATATTATTACACTATTGAGAAAGGTTACAGGTCTTCCTTCTACTAGGGAATTCCAAGAGTGGATGTACCTCTATATTGCCACAATCAAGAAGAATAAGGATCTCATTTGATGGGGTGAACACATAAGCAATGTTATATGCTTTCAGCTGGAAGATGTGTTAAGTTTGGGAAACTTCTTCATGACCTCCTACCTAGTATACACAATAACAAGGATGAGAGAATACCTTAGGTTAACTCCAAAGGGGTATAAGAGCATAGCTCAGATATATGAGTACTACCCCTAACTCACCATGGCAGAAGATCCCAACCATTTTCAAAGGGTAAGTGATGCTTTCTTTGCATCTCTCTTGTACTTCTTTGACAAATATTTATATAATCAAAGGATCTTGGATGAATCCTAGAAGGAAGTACAGGAGTGGGGAGGTATTTACCTATAGTTCCCAACATTCACCTACATCAGGGTGCCAAGGTTTGTAGGTTCTCCTCTTAAATTTCCAAGATGCCCAACTGATAAGTGGGTTTTGATGGAATTGGCTCAGTAAATTACTTCATTATCAGTAAATTCAACATGATTGACACAAAGTAAGGGCCCAATTTCTAATAATGATAAAAATATATATGTGTGCATCGATGTATAAGGATAAAAATATTGAAGGAGAAATTTCTCTAATGACTCTAAGAACATTTCATTTGCACACCAATTTCTTTTATTGGGATAAATTTGGGAAAACAAGATCATCCAACAATCATATACCTCAACTAGAATATGTAGTAAGAGAGAGGTAATTTAAAAGGATAACCCTATAGGAAATAACCCAATATGGAATTTCAGTCATTCTTGAGGGCCTAAAATATGATAATCAGATGCTAGACCCTTCCTATGATCATGGTAATGTTGTAAATCAGCATTTTCTTTGGATATATTGGCCAATCGATGAATGTAGAAACACAAAGGAAATAATGGGAATCATTTCACAAAGGACCTACCAATGGCTGAAATTTTTTGGAATTACACCTAAAGCATCAGAAAAACTAGCCACAAAATTTGTACAAGCACAGTTGTCAGTGGGTCAGCCCACTCCATCAAAACGAAGGAGGTCGACTCCCAACCCGATTTCCAAACCATGTAAAATTTCTTGTCTACTAGGGTTTGATATCTTTTCTAGCATTCTACTACGGGAGTTGTATCTTTGAAATTACAATCAATGAAGTTATATATTTTAATTCCTCACCACAAACTCCTTAAATTTTGTAGTCACCTCTCTCCTTATCATTTCCATCTTTTCCACCCTAAATTACTCTATCTTCTCCACATCTCACTCTTCCTCCGATCGTGTCCTCCATTTCCTATATTACCATTCTCTCTACGTTTTTTACCGCTTCTCCTCCAAGGCCTAGGTATTATCCTACCTTCTAACACTCTCAACTAGAGATATTTTGGGAATAGGGTCTCCTTTTACAACCCCTCTTCCTAGAAAATATCTTTCAACTCGACTGCTCTACTAACACATGAGGCCATCCTTTCCACTCCACCCTCCATTGTTACCACTTCATTACCACTTTTCGTAACTATAACCAATGCTCTAGTCATATCAACTACCCCAAGTACTACTGTAACAATTCCTATATCATTTTCTGAGTCATCTTCTTCTATTTGTGTTTGGTTGTATAGGAAAATACTAAAATCAAAGAATAAATATCTTAGTATTGATGTTGTTGATTTAAGTGCTCCGAGATATAACTCTTCCAAGGAAAGGTAATCGTAAGAGAGTTGTTTCTAACTTATCAATTGATCAAATGGGGGAAAGATTCATCGATATAGCTACTCCATCTATAGGAAAAAATAGATAGACAATCAAAATATTTGATTATAAAATTTCCATGTTTTCTCGTCGAAAAGCTACCCATGAACGTGCTAAGAAAGATGTCCAGTGGCCCTAGGTAATTTGCTAGAGAAATATGATAAGGAAAAAGAAACCAAGGATGAACTTAAGGGAAATTTTGAATAGTTAACTTCTCTCTTGACCAAAATCATGCAACCTATCTAGACTACTACCACCCTCACTATTCCTCAAAGTTTTGACGACACATCATTTCATATAGTGGAAAAATTGAAAAGAAAAAGGGAAAATGGTAGGAGGCTATATGGAGAGCTTAATTTAGGAGGTGGAACCTTGTATTAAAGATGGTGTGGACTTATATGGTGAATTATGTGCATAAAAGGATGTTATCTTGAGGTTGAATGGACTCCTCACTAAGGAGAGTGATAACTTAGATCTTACCCTTGAAACATGGAAATAAATTTGAAGTGTCATCTCATAATTGTTGTTGAAGGAAGGTGTTATAGATGATTTTTCAAAAAAATGAATTTAAGGGAGCTATGGAGTTGAGCTCGGGTATTACAAGAGATCATGTTAAAATTGGAGGATAAGCGAGTTGAAGTAGTGGATGGTTTGAATGATTTGATAAAATCAACTACAAATTTCTAGATGAAAATGTTGATATTCTTCTAGTTGAATAAATTACTACCCATTTTAAGAGTTTGGTAAATCAAGATGATTATGTGACCAAATATTTTACTCTCTATTCTATTTATTGGTTGATATCTTATCAAAATTTCTCGATCCATCTCAAGAAGGCTAACAAAAAGACTCAAATACTATTAGCAAGGGTTTCATAAGAAACTAAATCAAAGGATATTGTGACCCTTTATGCATATGGAACTGATGAGGAAGAGGTACTGAGAATAATTAAACAATTTTTCAAATACGGGAGCATGTTAGCCATAGAGGAGAAGAAAGAAGAACCAGAAAAGGAGAAGGATTTTGCCAGCCCTAGCTAGGCATGGTGGCCATTGTTAGAAAACCTCAAAGATTCATAACTAGTGGGTGTTAAGGGGTTTAATTATTTTTGTCTATTTTTATGGGATATTGTTCCCTAAACATTAATGCATTTTTTTAGTAGGTATTATTTATAATATAGATATAAAATCACTCAATCTCCTTATTCTATAAATAGGAGGATGCATTATGTTTAATTTTTTTAGATCTTATTGTGAAGGGGCTCTATAATTTTGAAGAGTCCAAGAACAAAATTTAATCCTTTGATATATTCATAACACTATTTTTCCTTTGAATACTTGGTGTATTGTGTAATTTGATATTTTTTTAAAAATTTTGAATGATTTAATTCCTTATATGTGATAAGTTATATTGCCTTTATATCAGTTATCTTCTTCCAATTGATTGTGAGTTGTGGTATGAAATATTTCCATTTCAGTTGTGGAAAATCTTAAATCCCTTCTGTTATTAAAGTTTTATACTTCATTAATTCAAGTGATTGAAAGGGATTATTATGATATTTGCATGTCATATATTATTACGTGATATTGATATGTGCATATGAACTAGATCTTCTTGTTCCATCAACGCTTGGTTTATTATCACTTTTATTTATTTCAACTACTCTCTTATCCCTTTTCCCATGAATAAAAATATTACATTTTTTTCAAGTCTTGTATCCCTGCATCTTGATCTTAAATCATGTGCACCAAGTTTAAAAGGAATTCAACATTCTCGGAGGTTCATCCCAAAGAGACTAGGTTCCACACCTTAGGGATGTTCCCATGTTGTACTGGATCACTTAAGGATTCAATGAGTGCACGATCCAAGTGAAAACAATTTTTGGTATGCCCAAAGTGGGACATCTAAGAGTTAGTATTCCTCTTAGTATTTGCAAAAATAAAGGTACCTGACAACTCTACATATTTGGATTTTGGATCTAGTGTATTAACTTATCTGAAGATTTTAGACAAGATATTCTTTAAGGAAAGGAAACCAATGGAATATTGAGTTATCTTTTTCTCCTCCACGAATAAGAAAAGGTGAAGCTTCATTATCATTTTGTAGAGGTTATTTGATACCTCCTTTTAGAAGGTTTTCTCCATTATGAGACAATCAACCACTCATCACCATGGCCATAAGAAACCAAGTTTTTCCTCCTTTCAATACCAAAAACTCTCTTCTATTGGCCCAATGTGATTCTATACTTGCAATTGCTCTCAAAAGTCTTCTTCTTTTCTACACATTAGAGACCAACATTACTCCTATAGAACCTATTCAAGACGTGACTAGTATTTGTGCAATACACAATATCACAAAAGATAATGTTCCAATCAGACTTCTTGCTACCTCCTTTAATGGAAAATCACTAGAAAGGTTTTATGGGTTAAAATCAGGTACTATACACACTTGGGATGAGTTGGGAGAAAAATTTTGCAAACAATTTGAGGATAAGAGTGATCACATGTCACTCATGGAGCGACTAATCACAATAAAAAGAGGCTCTCAAGAATTTATGAGTGATTTAAACTTCTGATTCAAAAGACTTGGAATAGGATTCCAGCATTGATAAAACCCTCCCCAAATAATGTATTCATGTATTATATAAGAGCTTAAAAAATTAAGTTGCGGTTATGATCCAATCAATGGGAGGAATGAATTTTCTCGATGCTTATGAAATCACCATAAATGTTGAGAATCGTTTGATCCAAGAAGGGAAAATAGCTCCAATACCCCCCATTCCTTTATATCCCAAGCTCTCTACTAATCAACCAACCATTTCTCCTCTTCTAGTGGTACCTAACCAACCAAAGAGTCTCACGCCTTCCCCATCAAATGATCTTCATGAGGTTAAAAAATTTCTCCAAACCTTTGGAAATGAATTGGTAGCCCTTAAGAGGAAAAATTTCTAGTATGCTCATCCTTACAAACCTTAGAACCAATAATATCAATCTAATAGGAAACCTTTTCAAAATAACAACCAAGCTCAAAATCAAGTTTCCAATGTTAAACCCCTAAATGTTAAGGATCCCCTTGCTGCTAGTTCCTCTAGATCCCTTATATACCTGTACAAAACAATTTGGTTCAAGATTATGAATGGTGTTACCCATTTTCTCAACCCCATAATCAAAATCTATGCCCCAATGGAGTGCTTAGTCAAGCCCTTATGGTCCATAACATATCTCGCATCAACTAAAAAAATGGAGGATGTAAAATCCCAAGAAGTTGTTGATCGCTTAAAAGCCTCAACAAAAACTACCTTATTAAATTGGAAAGAGGAAGATTTTTTTGGGTTTAATAAATAATCTACATCAGTAGATGTTAATATTTGTTTGAGAAAGAGAGGGTTAGAATTCTCGTAACTAAAATTTAATCAAGTATCTACCTCTCAACCTCGTTTATAAGTGATTTTAAATAAAGAAACAGAGAAGAAGTTGGAAGAGACACGAGTTAATGAGGTTGCAAAGAAATAAAATTCTTCAAATGTTACACTTCCTAATGACCATTTTCTAAAGGAGGATACCAACATTCAAAGTAACATTGGTAGATTAGGAGGTATTCCTTTCAGTATTGTCGAGTAAATGAAGAAAACCAACTTGAATATCACTATGTGGGAAGAACTTTCAATTCATTCTCAATAAATATATTACAAGAGGATCTAATAAAATTTGGTGCATCTGGTGAAGTAGTGAGTTGTGGAACATAAACTGTTACAAGCTTGTGTCAACCAGAAGGAAGAAGTGGTCCTAAAACCAATAAGCCACATCCATTCTATATTTCTTTAATTATTGGTAGGAAGTTGGTACATAACTACATGATCGACTCTAGAGCTAGTAGCTTAGTCAAGCTTAAACATATTGTAGATGTACTAGGTATCCATTATATGCTAGTCTCAAGAGGATTTTCTTTAGTTGGATAGCATAAAAATTCAAACTATAGGGATTATCGAGGATCTCCAACTTACTATTAAAGTATGTCCTAGTTTGTCATTCACACAAGACATATCAGTCATTGATCTTCCACATTTCTTCGCCGCATTCCTATAAAGGGACTTCACCTCCAAAATGGGTGGTTATTTGTCTACTAATTGGTCACACATGCTCCTCAAAACTAGGTATGGAACTAAGCTAGCTATACAAGAAAAACCAATCTATAAAAATCATTTTTTTTATTAATCCTATAAATGGAAATTATCGTAATTGTGATCAAGAAGAAGTTGTAGCTGATGATTCCACCACTCTTGTAGAGAAAGTTCCTGATATTGTACTTGATGATGTCACTACCAAACATTATTTTGATCCCTATGTTGAGGCATTGGAAGAAGAAGAATCTAGTTTGATGGTTTTAGAGGAAATTGGGTTAGGAATGTATTGTACTCATGAAGAGGGAGCAGTTATACCTCAACTTCTTAAAACCCAAGACAACCTTGAGGGACTATGACAAATTATGTTTGGTGGTTCAAGGGGTAAGAATGGATCAGGTGCTGGGGTGATTCTTATTTATCCACAAGGTGATAAATATGTCTCATCTTTTCAATTGCAGTTTAGTTGAACTAATAATTTGGCCGAGTACAAAGCACTAGTGCAAGGAATCTAGTTAGCTCAGAAAAAAGGAATCAAAGCATTAGTTGTTTTTGGAGATAGTGAACTTATTGTACACCAGGTAAGAGCCTGAAGTGCATCAAAAATGATCTCTTGAGGTCATACAAAAATAGGGTATGGGATTTGATTGAGGAGTTTGACACCTTTTTGATCCATGTTATACCCAAAAATCAAAATTAGGATGCGGACAGGCTTGTTAAAATTAGATCATAGTATAGTGTATCCATTGATATCATGAAGGATGAACATAATCCTGTTAAAATAGTTATTCAACCTACGAGGACCATATTATGTAGGTAGTTGGAAATTTTTTTGATAGCGATAAACAAATCATTCTTTTCCTACAGGAGGAAGTTGAGTTTACATTGAAAAACCAAGCCAAGCTTCAGGAAGCATACAATGATCAAATTATACAGTTGAAAACTAAAAAAATTCCAAAGGGTTTGGTCACTCTCGAAGGAATTTTTAACTCGGATGACCAAGTTAAAAACAAATCACCAATATGGTAATCAAGGAAGATGATTTTGAGAAGGTTCGAAGTCGGGAAGAAAAGCTTATGAATATTGGGAAAGTGTGCTCTCCGGAAGAAAAGATAGCTTTTGTTGATATTTTCCAGGAATATAATGATATTTTTGTATGGACCTATGAAGACCTTCATGGTTTTGATTCAAAATTGGCACAACACATTATTAAGCTAAATACAAATGCTAAGATGGTTAGAAAAATTAGATACCATTCAATCCCAAGATTGATCTGTTTAAGAAGAAAGAGCTTTCAAAACTCATTGAATCTAGTATCATATTCCCAATCAAACATTCCTCTTGGGTGGCTAATCTAGTTCTTGCGGAAAGAATAATGGGGAGACCGGGATATGTGTGGACATTAGAGATTGGAATCGATCCTCCTGAAGGATCATTACCCTCTTTCGTATATAAAATAGATTCTCCAAATAGTAGTAGGTGTAAAAATATTTTCATTACTCGATGGCTATTTAACGTATCACCAAATTTTGGTTAAGGATTCTGATCAGTTTAAAATGACCTTCACTACCAAGTGGGGTATGTATGCCTACAATAAAATCTCTTTTGGATTATCCAATTCCAGTCCTAATTTCAAATGAGCTATGGATATGGCCTTAAAAGGGATAATAAATTACATGATCCTTGTTTATATTGATGATATAACCGTGTATTCTAAGCATGTAGAAGATCACATAGATCATTTGGAGAAGGTTTTAAAGTGATGCAAAGAATTTGGGGTCTCTTTAAATCAAAAGAAGTGAATTTTTCCAATGCATGAAGGGAAATTGTTAGGGCATGTTGTTTCAACAAAAGGAATCTCTATTAACTCAGAAAGAATTCATTCAATTTTGGATTTTTTCCTTCCAAGCCATAAGAAATGCCGTTAGAGTTTTCTAGGATCTATGAATTTTGTGACAAGGTTTACCCCTCGGTTTCTTGCCTTGGCTGGACCATTGAAAACCATGCTAAAAATATTATATCCTTTAGCTTGAAAAAGGAAGGGAAGGAGACCTTCAAAGCCATCAAAACAACTATCTCCTAGGATCCTACATTGGTGAATCCTAGGTATGATAAATATTTTATTCTTTACAACGTTATAGTAAAAGAAAGAATTTCAGGAATCCTCACGTAATAGAATTATGATTTGATGGAGCAACCAATTTGTTTTTTCAGCCAATATCTTAAGGATTATGATCTCAAGTATTTGTTTGTTGAGAAACAGGTTTTTACTATCATCTAGGCGTTGAAAAAATTCAAGCATATTTTGTCAAAAAAATACGATTAATGGTGTCACATCTAGGGGTAAAGGATTTCTGTTGAACAAATATATGACTAAGAAATATGCTTGGTGAATTACTAAGGTTAGGGATTTTGACATGCATATCAAAGCAACTAAGCTAGTTAGAGGGAAGAGATTGTTTCAAAAACTCATTATGGATTTGGAATCATAAGACAAAGAGAACATGGTGCTTCATAATCATTCCAATGAAGAAACTCTTACCGACTGGCTATCGAAAATGAATAATTTTATTCTATTAGGAGAGTATCCCCCGACTTAGATAAAATTTAGAGGAAAAGTTTTTGACTTCAATCCATTCCTTATGTTCTTTTAGAAAGTGTTATTTTTTATAGAGATTTGAGCATTGTTCTTCTCCAATGTATAACATTAGAACAAGTGGAAAAAATATTGGAAGAGTTTCACTATGGGTTGTCAAGAGGAAACTTATCAACAATAACCATTACTTCAAATATCATGAGGTGTGTTTAGTATTGGTCATATTTTTCAAGGATGACCATCAATGGGTGAGGAAATGTAAATAATGTGCCTTTTTCACAGGAATCATACGCTAGTTTCCCTTCCTCTCCATCCAATTCAGGTAGATTAACCCTTTATTTAGTGGGGGTTAGATTTTATTGGAATGATCAATCCTTCATCCAAAGTGATAGAAATGAGTGGGTTTTACCACAATATATTATTTTACTTGATGGAAAGATGCCATAACACTGAAGGAAGGAAACGAGAAGTCTATTTTGGATTTCTTTGAAGGAATTATGATAAGATTTGGTGTCCTTTTAAAGTGATTTTAGATAATACCATGGACTTTATCTATCCGAAAATAAATGAGTGGGCTGTTAAAAATTGAGTATACCTTAAGAATTTATCCAACTATTACCTCCAAGGGAATGGTTTGTCTGATTCTAGTAACAAAAACCTCATATGGATAATCAAGTGAATAATGGAAAATAGTAAATGTACTTGACATACACAACTCAAGACTACCTTGTGGGAGGACATGATCACACCTAAGAGGGCCATAGGAAATTCCCCTTTTATGTTTGTATATGGTAGGGAAGAAAAACTCCCTTTATCTCTAGAATTTACCTCTTTGGAGTTAGCACATCAGTTGGAGGTTATGGAAAGTGATCCTATGACGGTTAGATTTACCGAATTGGGAGAATTGGAAGAAGTTAGAAATAAATCAATGAAGAATTTGGAACAACATCAAGCTAAAACTAAGAAGACCTTTGATAAGAAGGCATATAAAAATAAATTTATGAAGGATATTTTGTTCTAAAATGGGAAGTTGGCATGGCCAAGCCGGTGATGCACAAAAAGTTTCAAACTCTCTAGAGCGAGCCATACATTATTACAAGCTATAAAAGGGCAAATTCATTTTTCTTATCTAGGATAAATGGAGAAGAAATTCCTATCCCCGTGAACAGGATACCTCTCAAAACATTTTTTTGATAAATTTTGAACTTATATAGTATCGGTATAGGTTTATTTCCTCCAAGTGCTCTACATATTATTTGGTCTACTCTGTTTGGTTTTTTTGTTTTACTTATCTTGTTTTTGTTTAGTTCTAAATTTTTCAAGGTCTAGGACTCCTTTGCCCAATGGATTGTTGAAGGCTAACGAATTAATGCTTAGTAGGAAAACATCCGAGAGGTCACAATTTTTTTAACTTTGCAAGTTACCCTTCGGGATGGCTTTTAAATTTTTTTGCAAATTCTTTTCCTTTCCCATTCCATAGTTTTTTCAAAAAAAAAATCATAAATTGCCTTGGCATCATTTTTTTACTAGATTTTGGATTTCATAAGTTGACTTGTATCTTGAATGCAAAATACATGTTGAGTTCTAAATTCTGAAGTCCAATCCCATCAAAATTTAGAACCGTAAGTCGGAATTGCAAGTGCATTTTTCATGTAGTTTCTCTCTTGAGTTCGAAATCTGATTCCATACCATTATTTTGGACTTCAGATTATGAAGGATAGATTACATGTAATTTGAACATCAGATCTTGATTTCGAAAACCCCCTTTGCCATTTCATAACTTCAAAATTTTAGACTTCGAGTTTAGAGTGCATGACACATGTAACATGCATGCCGACCTATAAATTCTAATTTCCAAAGGCATTAAATGTTTAACCACCCTACACATGTCAGCTTGAAGTAATTAATTTTTACCTTCCTATAAATACGTGAGTTTTTATTTATCATTTTTTTTAGATAATAAAGTACATTGACGTGCGACATCTCTGCAAACCCCTCCATTCCCCCTAAGGTGAATTTTGAAGAGTTATTTTCATGATTTTATCATGAATTTAGGTAAGTTTTGCATGAGTTTCATTTTATTTTAAATTTTGGGGTTATTGTTCTATCTTGTTCTTTTCTTTGATTCTTCATCCCACTTTGTTTCCCCTAGGTTTTGTTCCTAAATTTTAGGAAATGGCTTTCCTATCCCTCTTGTTTTTGTTGTTTTTAAGTCTAAAATGCAAATTAATTTAAAATCAAGAAGGAAGATGCCCATAGTGTCGGGGTTTGTAGGTAATCCTTTTAAATTGCCAATATTTCCAATCTGATTAGTGGGTTTTGATGTAATTAGTTTGGAAATTTATTCATTATCACAAAATTCAACATGATCGGCACAAAACAGAGGCCCATGACCATAGGAAAATATACATGCGAATCTACGTATAAGGCTAAAAATGTTGAAGGATAAATGTCTCTCGATGAATTTTAGAACAATTCATCCACGCGCACCAATTATGCCTACCGGCATAAATTTGGGAAAATAGGATCATCCAACATTCATATACCTCAACTAGAAGATATTTGGATTCATTTTTGAGATGAATATGCAAAGAAGAGAGAGGGAGCTTGAGAGGCTAACCCTATGGAAAATAAGCCACTATGGAATTATGGTCATTCTTGAGGGCCTAAAAGATGATAATCAGGTGTTGGATCCTTCCTATGATCATGGTAATGTCACAAATCAGCCTTTTCCTTGGATATATTTTTCAATTGAGGAATACAAGTAACACGAAGGAAAGGGCAGATCTCATTCTACAAAGGACCTACTAATGGTTGATAACCTTGGGAATTACACCTAAAGTGTTAGACCAACTAGCCATAGAATCTCTACAAGCACGCTTGTCAATGGGTTAACCCGCTTCATCAAAAGGGAGGAATTTGAATCCCAAACCCATTTTCAAACCACATAAAATTTATTTTGTCTACCAAGGTTCAAGATCTTCTTCTAGGATTTCTACTATAGGAGATTTATCTCCAAAATTAAAATCCACTAAATTTATAGATTTGAGTACCTCACCAAAAATTCCTCAAGCATTGTAGTATCCTCTTTCCTTATCCTTTCCATATTCACCACCCTCAATTCCTCTATATCCTCCACCTCTCACTCTTTCTCTAACCATGTCCTCCATTTCCTCTATTCCTATTCTCTCTAGATTCCTTACTACTTCTCCCTCCATGCCCCAAATATTCTCCTCCTTCTAAAACTCTCAACTAGATATATTTTGAGAATAGGGTCTCCTTTTACAACCCATCTTCCTAAAAATATCTTTCCACTCGAATTCTATTCCACTCACACCTGAGGTCATCCTTTCCACTCCACCCTCCATCGTTACCACTTCATTACCACTTCTCATAACTATGACTAGTGATCTAATCATATAAAATAACCCAATGACTACTTGTAACAATTCCTATATCATCTTTTGAGTCATATTCTTCTATTCGTGCGTGGTTGTATAGGAAAACACTTTGAAAAAAAAAAAAAAAAAAAAAAGTTCTTATTATTAATGTTGTCGATTTAAGTGCTCTAGATCTAACTCCCTGAATGAAAGATATGAACTGATAGTTATTTCTAACTTATTAATTGATCAAATGGGGGAATGATTCATTGATATTTTTACTCTATCTACATGAAAATAGAGCGATAATCACAATAGTTGATTATAAATTTTATAGGTTTACGCTCGAGAAATCTACCCATAAAGGTGCTAAGCAAGATGTCCAGGTGGCCGTAGGTAATTTTATAGAGAAATATGATAAGGAAAAAACAACCAAGCATGAACTTGAGGGAAATTTCGAATATTTAACTACTCTCTTAATAAAAATCATGCAACCTATCCAGACTACTACTACCCTCACTATTTCTCATAGTTTCGATGACACATCTTTTCATATAGTGGAAAAAATTGGACAAAAAGAGCAAGTGGAAGGAGGATGGATGGAGAGCTTAATTCAAAGAGGTGGACCATTTGATCAAGGCTCATGTTGACTTATATAGTGTTTTTTTGTGGAAAGGATGTTATGTTGAGGTTAAATGGACTCCTCCACCGAGGAGAGTGATCACTTAGATCTTACCCTCAAAACATGGAAAGAAATTCAAAGTGTCATAAAAAATTGTGTTGAAGGAAGGTGGTATAGATCATGTTTTAAAATATTTTGAATTAAATGAAGCTATGGAGTTGAGCCGGGTATTGCAATTGGTCATGTTAAAATTGGAGGATAAGTGAGTTGAAGAAGTGGATGGTTTGAATGATATCTCTGAAGAATTTGATACAATCAGCTATAAATTTCTAGATGAAAATATTAATATTCTTCCAGTTGAACAAATAAGTGACCATTTTAATAGTTTGGTAAATAAGGATGATGATATGACCAAGTATTTTAATCTTGATTCTATTTACAAGTTAGTATCTTATCAAAACTTCTTGAGCCAGCTTAAGAAGGTTATCAACAAGAATCAAAGAATGCTATCAAGGGTTTCGGAGAAATTGAATCAACGGATATTCGACCCGTTATGCATGTGGACCCGATGAGGAAGAGGTCGATGAATTATAAAAAAATTAAAATACGGGAGCGAGTTAGATGTAAATGAGAAATAAGAAGAACCATAAAAGAAGAAGGATATTTCCATCCCTAGCTAGGTGTGGCAGCCATTATTGGACAACCTCCAAGCTTCAAACCTAGTGGGAGTTATAGGGTTGACTTGGTCAAACATGTGTAACTATTTTTGCTATTTTCATGGGAGGTTGTTCCCTAAACATTAATGCATTCTATTTTTAGTAGGAAGTAGTTAGAAGATAGAGCTATAATCATTCAATATCCTTAGTCTATAAATAGGAGGATGCATTATGTTTCTAAAAACTATTATATCTTATTGTGAAGGGGCTCTATAATTTTGAAGAGTCCAAGAACAAGCTTTAAGCCTTTGATATATTTAGAACACTATTTTTCCTTTGAATACTTAGTGTATTGTGTAATTTTATAATTTGTTTAATACTTGTAAATGCTTTAATTCTATGTAAATGGTAAGTTATATTGCTTTTGTATCAGTTACCTTCTTCTAATTGATTATGTGTTATGGTATTAAATATTTTCATTTCAGTTGTGAAAAATGTTAAATCCCTTCTATTATTAAAGTTCTATACTTCATCAATTTAGTGATTGAAAGGAATTATTATGAGATGTACATGTCCTATATTATTCTACAATATTAATCTATGCATATGAAGTAGATATTCTTGTTCCAACAACTCTTGGTGAATCATTAATTTTATTTATTTCATATATTCTCTTATCCCTTTTCAGAAGAATAAATAGATTAGTTTTGTTTGAAGTCTTATAGCCCTCCATCTTGATCTTAAATCAAGTGCACCAAGTTTAAAAGGAATTTGAAATTCTCTGGAAGTTCATCGCAATACGCCAAGGTTCCACACCTTGGCCATGTACCCATGTTACACTAGATCACTTAAGGATTCAACGGGTGCATGATCCAAGTGATAAAAAAATCAATAATAAAGGAATGAATAACATGCGAAACTAAAACTAAACAAAATATGGAAATTACCAAAATGGATGAAAAGTGCGAGATCTAATTTAAATCAACACAAAGGAAAATTACCTAGCTGGTCAATGGTGACCCAAGCTACAGAGGGTAGGTTGATGGAAATATGAGTGGATTGATCTAGACAAGAAGATGAAAATGCAGATTTATAGGGATGCGAGTGTAGTTTAGATGATGATGAAGGTTGGTAGAAAATGATGATAACTTTGGAAAGGATAGTCTATGATAGGGAAACAAAAATAATGCAATAAGATAGGTATTTTGATGTATTTAATGACTAATAGGATAGGGGTCGACCACGACTTGGATCAATTGGTGGAAACCAATGACGGGTAGAACAAATTTGGACTACCAGAGAAGTAGAATAACGAATGAGTCTAGAGTAAGGTGACAAAGATAGAGGGATTCGATGTGGACCTAGAAGGCGGCATGGATAACAACATAGGGATAGGTCGATGACTTCACGATAAAAGTGAAAATGACACGGGAAGTAGTAAACAATATTGAATATGGTTGGGTTGGATGGATAACCCGTAGAAATAACAATTGGGAGAAAAATTTGGGTTTTAAACTCTAATGGAAGTTGGACTGCAAAACGTTAATGACTCAAAAATAATGGTAATGATAAAAATGACATTATAAACCAATACAAGGTCAACATAAACTCCCCAAATTCTCCACAAGTGATGTAAGCAAGCTCCAAGGGACTCTAAGAAGATTAAAAAAACTACAAAAATCTCAATCTTGAAGACCAGGTCACAAAAACCCAAGATAATTCTAATTATTCCTCCCTTTGGGAGGAGAGGTAAATTTGGACTTATATGATCAACGGCGACCCGGTGGATCACCACCAACTATGGGGATTCATCCATTTGGGAATTTTTGGATTGGGATAAGTTCTTTAAAGAATTTAGGTGGGTTAGGGTTTCATAGGGAAGTGATATGGGTAGGTGGGAGATAAAAAGGATTAAATAAAAGATAGAGGGAGCCTAGAGATAAACAACTAAGGAGTTTAGGGATGATAAAAAACTTAGGGAAGAGAAAATATGAATGATTAGGATTAATTAGATAATGAGATAAGGATTAGAGGATAAATGATGAGGATTAATAATAAATTAAAATGGATATGATAATAGACGGAAAATATGGGAATGTTAACATGAACATGAATTAATTAAGAAATGGGGTCTAGATAGGTGACCCTGGTAAAATAAGTGAACACGGGCGACAAGGGTAGATATAACAAATTTCAATGTCTATAATCTCCTCTTATTCACTTTGCTCATAAAGAATCCACCAATCTAGCTGAGCTCAATCTTCTAGTTTCTAATGACACATCTATTCCTATTACAACCCAACCTCCTCATTCCACTATCCCACCTACCTCTACTATTCCTATTTCTATGCCTACTCCTACCAACCATTTTACCATGCCTATTACTTATCACACCTACCAAGTCTCCTCTTTAGGAACTCAGGACCTAGCCTCTTTATACTAGGATCTCCAACTTCAAATTCATCAACTACAGCAAGCTACTTCACATTCCTCTCCATCTCTTGATTCCTCATTACTCCTTCACACCCCTTTTGTACCTATTATACATTTTTATCCCCTTCCTCCCAACTTCATTACACCTAAGATTCCCACATTCAATTACCATGGTGACCCTCAGCGAGAATCTTCGATCTTTCCATGTGGCATGTCTTTACTATGTGGATGACCATACAATACTAGCTAAGCCATTTCCTAGAAGTTTTCAAGATTACAATGTGCATTAGTTCTATGATCTACCTATTAATTCGGTAACTTCTTTTACACACCTATTCAATGATTTCCTTGCTCACTTTTCCATAAATATAGACACCAACATCTCTTATACACAACTTTATCAAATCAAACAAGGATGTAATGAACATCTAGCTGATTATGTGTTGCATTACAAGAACAACCTAGCTAAGATGAATAATGTACTAGCTGATTCTAAATTGTAAGATATTTTTATTCAAATTCTCTTACCTCCACTACAAGAGAGTGTTATCTTTGAGACCTCTCCATCATTTGATCAATTATGCCATACAATCAAAATGCATAAAGGAAAACTCTTATCTATAGGAAAATTGAAATACTATGAAAATTCTTCATCCTCATCCTTTACTCAGTTTCAAGCTAAATCTAATTTCAAACCATCTCCCAAGCCCATTGAAGTAAAGAACAGTGTTAGTGTTGTTTCTACACCTCAAAATATTCCATTACAACCTCCAAAGCATACTTTTACCAAATTACCCCACGTACCTCAGTTTCGTTGCCTCAATTCATCAAAAAAATCTTATTGCTCTCCCACCACCAATCAATCTTGATCCCTCTTGCCCCCATGGCCACAACTATGATGAAAATGCATGATGTGATTATCACCAATGCATTGGGCACTCTATTGATTATTGTTTTAAACTCAAACATATTATTCAAGATCTCATTGACAATAATGCAATCGAGATCCCTGAGTCATCTACTTCTAATCTGGTCAATGATAATAAAAGATAAAATATTTAATGACCCTTTTCCCAAGCATGATAAAAAGATGATGACTCTTTCGCTAACTATATATATATATCCCATTGTGTCTCCTCCTTCATCGAGGCGTCTTGATTTCCTTGATGCTACTCACTGATACACAACCACTATTTATTACATTCTTCAATCATGATTATCATGCTAAATTTACTTATAATTCCTTACACATCGATTATTCTATTGGTTCCTATCTACGTCAATAATACTATGATCTATCCATCATCTCCTACTAATGTATACTCTATTATAATCCTCTTAGCTATTAAATGTCCAATGTCTAGTATCACCTTTCCAACACCTATTATTTTCACTATGTGAGGCTTCCCATTTGTTGGCCCCCTTACCATTGGCCCCCTTACCATGCTTGTACCATTCATTGTTGCATATATAATCAAAGGCTATGACATTCTCTTAGGTATTTCTTAGCTCGAGATGACCAATCCATCCCTTTCATGAACCATTTGTGTCTCTAGTTCATCAACAATAAACAACTTACTACTATCAAAGGATTTCCACCATGCACACTTTGTCACATCCCACATTTTTATTTCATTTGGTTGTAAAATTAAGTTATTAATGAGAAGTTGATCACGAGGACTTAGTGATTGGAAGTGTTACTTGGCTAGTGTCATAGCTAGGCATAAGTAAATTTACCAGAAAAGGATAAACATAATTATGAGTAGTTGAGAAGCCAACCATGTAATTATTACTGTGGGGAAGGAATCACAAGATACATTACGTTTATTCTTTATACTTATTTTCCTAGTTACCTTAAAATTGATCTTCAATACTCCTTAGTTGGGAAATGATATGGATAAATGTTGAAAGGTAGCTACATGGTTGATAAGAAGGTTTGTATAAATGTATTAGACCATGTTATTTGGATTTTTGATTAATAATAGTAATATGGAATTAACCATATTCAAATGGAAAATATTTATTATTTAACATATTTAAATTTGTGTGGTCGATTTATGACAGATGCAAGTTATTAAGGTATGTATTATAATCTATCTTCGACCAATCAAGTTAATTCTCCACTTGGTTTATGAGGGAAATATGGATTGATGATTGTGGTTAATTGGTTAGCCACTATGTGGAATATTTTGAATGGAACTACATTTACTCCACCTAGGAAGCTTGAAGCTTCCTCGAAATCTATCATGTATACTTGTTTTCATTTTTATTATTGCATGTAAAATTTCAAGCTCTTTCTCCATCCTCTCAATATTCTCGCATGAGGTTTCTAGAATTTTTTTGTTGATTTTATTGTGGAAGACATAATGAACAACCCCGCATTATTTAAATATTGGTTTGCATGGATGTTTAGTTGTTATTTTCTAGATCTCGGGTTGCATTTTTTTATTCTTGTTGAGAAAAACCTGGTGGAAACTTATCTCGGTAGATTGAAAGATTTAGAAGGAAATGTTTTGGAAATATCATCCCCCACATGTCTCAGGTTACTTCTCCTTCTATGCTTTTTTATTTCTAAATAATAAAATATCTCTTGAATGATAATGGATGTTAGATATGTGTTTACTTACTACATATTTCGTAATCATGTTGATTTGTGAACTAGGTTTATTATTTATTGGGTTGTTTGAATGTGTGTTTAAATGTAGTCTTTATTTGGAGATTTTCCTGTGAACTTGGGGCTGTATTTTCTAGTTTATATTTTCCATAGTTTGTAATATAAAATTTATTTTGTATTTATCTCGTGGAGCTCTACTTCAATGGTTATGTGTAACACCCTTTAAAGTTGATATTTTCTCTTTTACATTTCAAGTGTTGACATGTGATTTTCCTTATGAGGATATGTTCTTTTGATTATGGGAAATCATGCTTGATATGGTTAAGTATTTTCTGCTCTTGAGATATTTTGATTGAACTGGAATGTTTCCTGGATTCATTTTTCACTTCTCATAGATGAGTGCATTCTAACTTAAGGAAAATTGTAAACTTATCTATTTATATGACTCATCCTTGGATCAATTTCAGTGATCCAAGGAATGTTTTAAATCTATTCAGAAGGAACAACTGATGAATTGGCATTCCATGAATTAAGAGCATATGGAATGAACTTAGTAGACGTAAGTTCTTTAATTCTCTTTTTGTGTGAAAATATTTCCATTCAGTGGAAAGTTTCGTTGGATCTTTGGAAATCAACCCTGGCAGGTCATTACGCATAATTGGGATTTCAGCCTATTCATGGCATTGGAGAGAACCAAAATCCTAAGCTAGGTGAAAGTATCTCCTACCTAAGCTATGTTACTTGATGTAATTCTGACTCTAACCTAAACTTGGTACTAAGGAGTTGGAAGGGTTGCTAAGTATTAAAACTTGAACCTAATACTACAAGGCTATATGATGATCTAACCTAGTGCTTTAAACTATGGCATTTTTGATTACTTACCTATGTGGAATTATCTAACCTAATTTCTAAGGACCTATGTTAGGGGTTAGTGGTTAGTGTTATATCCTAAGGTATAAAATTTAATCTACCTAAGATCTAACCTAAGCCATTAATCTATCCTAAGTTATTGGCATGAAGGGGAACCTAAGGGGTCACAAGTATTGGGCGACGGTTCCTAAGGCATTAATGTTGTTGATAAGGATGAAAGGACTTGCGGTACTACCAACTTTGGCAGGGGCTAGTTGGGTTGGCGGAGGCCTAGGTGGCAGTATCACTAAAATTTGAAATGTTTGTTAAATTCGACTTGGCAATCGCCAGACTTGGCGGGCGGTGGCAAGGAGGATTGAGCGGGAGATTTGGAGTTAATGAAATTAATTGCGTTTGGTTTTGAGTCCAAACTACCTTGGTAGGCATGCCAGCGGATTTTGCATGGGTTGTTTCATTTTGCATGTTCTCTAATTTTCACTCTACATGAACTCTAGTTTTTCAAACCAGCAGATTAAACTGCACTTCATGACTATTTTTGAGGTTTCAAATCTATTTTCATTTCATGGAATTTATAAGAGGCATTGTGGAAGAAGTATCTGGTTGTTTGATATTTCATGGAAAAGAGGAAAAGTGGTGAGCTTGGCTAGAGGTCTTCTTCGATTTGACTGAGACACTATCAGGCATGATAGGCTCTAACTGTTAAAATCTTTTTCTCTCTTCTACATGATTTCATAGAAAAAACTCTACTGTTAGTTTAGTACATTACATGTTGCCTAGTTATTTGTTATTGGGTTTATTAAATCTTTCTCTTCTTGGCTTGAAATCCATTGCAAAGAATAATCTTGATTGGAATATTTGTTGTGTTAGTGTTAGCATATGAAAATTTAAGCTAAAAGGGAACTCTGTAAGTTGCTTGGCATAATGGGAGCTGGTAATCATGGGTATTGGTTTTTGTTTAAATTTATACTACTGTTACTCACTGAGTTTTCTTGGGAACCTTGGGTTCTTTTTGTTTCTATAGAAATGAATGATTTATGGTTTTAATCTGGATAGAACTATGTTATTGTTTGAGGAATCTCGTCTGAAATGGTGGTCTTAGTTGAAACTTATCATTTATCTGGGTTCTGCAGATTTAGTGCCCAGATCTTATGATTTTTGTGACTCGTTTCATAGTGGTAAGAACCACGTTGTGTTGAAGATGGGTTATTCTTGTTCGTCCAACTTGATAAAACTATGAGTGAAGTTTGGAAACTATGAGTGAAGTTTGGAAACTGTGTGATATAAACAAGGAAACTAGGTCCTGTAGTGAACCCGTATTTGGTTGGAGTTAAATGTTTTATTGAGACCCTATAAAGGTTTATAGGGAGTTTCCTTTAATGGAAATGGTTTTGATATTTATGGGAGTATGGTTTGAACTCTGAATTTAATCTTTCAAATCGTCCCTATTATTAACCAAGGACTGAAAGGTGATTATGTAAACTGTCTTGACTAAGTTAGCTTTAAGGCTTACTTACCACTCTCGATCTTGTTCTATGATGTGGAAGCTTTTGTTGATTCATTGGGGGAAATATGTTGCAAGGCAATTCAATGAATTTGTTTTAAAATGATTGAAATGATATCGAGGCAAGGTGTCGGTCCAGTTAAGAAGCTAACTGGTTTTCTTTATATGTATTGTAAATTATTAAATGGTTGAATGATTTGATTTGGTAAGAGCACATGCTGAACTAGGTGCTCGAGTTGTATTTCGAGACTTGGGCATAAAGGTTTTTGTTGTAAATCCTACTGCAGTCTATTTTTGGTTGAACTTTTGTAAACTCTGAACTTGAAATGAGACAGTTGCATGTTTGGGATAGTTGCATGTGTTTGGAGGAAACTGGAAATGATAGTCTACTAATTGTTTGGTAAACATTGAAAGTTGACTGTAATTAGTTTAGTAGTTACCATTCTCAGTTGCATGTTAAAAGATTAGTTGCATGTACTTTGGAGGAAACTAGAAATGATAGTTTTGTCTAATTTCTTGTAACCATGGAAGGTTTGACTTGAATTCGTTTAGTAATTTCTATTCCTGTTAGGAATTCAATCTTTTACCTTAGGAGTGTTAAGTTGAGAAGTAAGAAATTAATTCTATCTTGGCTGAACTCTTGGGTAAATTCTGAGTATGAGTTCTTACTCGGGTTTCAATTCTTGATTGGGTTCATTGAATTAATATAGATTTTATAAGGAATTATTATGACTCTTTGTGTATTATGGCTGTGTATAGCCTTTACTATTTTAATGAATTAAATGAAATGGATCACTTGTTTGATTGAGAGATCTTGGTTTATAAGTTTCTCCTTCTTGCTTAAAAAGTGATTTGGATCTCTTCCTTGGAACCTTTTATACATTTGTAAAATTGTTATTGGATTGAAAAAAAAACTGTTATTAATGAAAGTGAAAGAGATGATTGTTGTAGTAGGTACACTATTGATATGCTTCTTTTATATTCAGTTGGAATAAATTTAGTTGTAAGGATTTACGATTGAATGTTCTTAGGATAAAGTTAAACATTGTTGATTAGCCTTCTCTTACTTATCTTTGGACTAAAATACAAAAGAAGGTGAATGATGATTAGTTGTTGAAAAGGGAATGCAAACTGTTGATTGGGTGATATTCTCTCTCTCCTTATTGGGTATTTTTATATTATCCTGTTGTGATGAACATCTTAATTAATGTTAGATGAATCATCTTAATTTGAATCATGTTGTAAGAAACCTTTTTATCTTAAGATAAATAACTAAGTATCATATACTATTGTGATGAGGTTTGGAATACAATGTGATAGTATGATCTGTTGTTGTTGAAGGAAATCAATGGAATAAATATTATGTTAAAATGTTAGGATAGATAATATATATCATATTCCACTCTTCCCTCTTGGAAGTGATTTCAGGATGTTATTGCTCTTCTTTACTGATTGTAATTACTTACGCCTATTGTATGATATACTAATTGATCCTTAAAGTAGGGTTGTTTTATGGAAGCAATTAGTTGAGTGCACTTCATTTTAAGGATTAGTGCTTATCATGCTCAGTTCATTGAACTGACTCATGCTAGTAATTTTTGCAGATGGACATCGTAAGTGATAAAAGAAGGCACAAACTTATATGATGCATTGGCTATTTTAAATCTAATTCTTATAAAGAAATATGATTGGCATTGATTGTACTGAACAGAAAAGTTATATTCTTTTTGAGGAAAGGTTGTTGTTATGTCGTGTGTCTAAGTTGCATAGATTTTGTAAATGTATAAGTTTGACTATGAATTGAAAGTTGAGAATTTTTGGCATTGGTTGTATAAATTCTCTTGTACCTTTGTCTGTAGGATGGTATCTTGTCTTGAGGATATTCTACTTATTATCTATATGATTGGATGTGAATTTTGATGAGGATTGTAAAAGGAACTTAGATGAATTCCCTAAGTAAGTTGCAGTTAAATAAGTGGCAGAATGCAACATTCTTATCTAAGTATTTCATTATATCATGTGATGTGAAGTAAAACTATAATGAAAATTGTTGAAATTGTAAAAGACATGAAATGGGGTGTGTTATACTCTAGCATTTAACTATAGGAGGAAGACTCTTCCTCTCTAACAAAGATATACATAAAAGAGGAAGATATGATTGCTAATCATTAAGACTTAATTATAATAAGTCTGATAAGTTTCAGCCTAGTAGGTTGTTACACTTCCTTAAGTGGTTAAGTCATTTAAAAAGAAAGGAACTCAAGTTGTTGTTGTCCTATTTTTGGATAACAGGTTGTTAAGCCAAAACTAACAAATCTGGAAGCAATCTTAAGTTAATTAAGTTCTTAGGATTAATTGAATCTGACTTTTAAAAAGGACTTAAAGAGTGTTGGACTCAGGGTTAGATGGGCTACCGAAATATGTCGTCTATTAACCCAAATTTAACTTAACATAAGTAAACTCTTGGAGGTATGTACATCCTAATGAGGTTGTTCTATAGGATGTTGGCACACGTCAACTACAGGGTTGTACCTTTGAGAAGATTAGGATCTTCTCGAGGATACAACAATACAGTTAACATGTGGCAACACCCTTCTGCATTGATCATCAGGATCTACACACCTTTGAACTTGAACAAGTTTTCCCTCTAGGTCTAGATAGTAACATAGTTAGGATATGAAGTAGCCCTCTAAGACTCAGGGTACCTTGGCACATGGGGATAACCTAGGTTGACCCAGTATGCCAATTTATCCTAAGTCTTTGTGAGCCTCTTCATATCATGACCTATGTTGTTAACCTGAACTAGAGTTAAACTTTGGGCAAGGGGACTAATAGAAGTCAGTATAAGACATTCTAGATAACAAAGGAGTGGGGTGAAGGACGTATTCCAGATTCACAAGTATGCCATCAAGGAATAAGTAATACGAATAGTATGTTATAAATCTTTTTCCAAAGTATCGCAAGTTATTGATTACATTGTCCTATGTCACCTAGTCTAAGGATCGTGATGCCGATGAATATTGGTAGCAAATATTCAGTTAGGTTCCTTAGACTAGATCACTCAATACCTAGAGTAGGGTAAGAGAACCAAGTATATGAAGTATTCAGGAGAATATTCAAAACTCAATGTTACACATGAATAGATCGGTAGTTCACCGAGTCATGGAATGAATAGATCGGTTGCTCACCAAGTCATTATAGCTGCATATGGTTATCTATTATAAGAATGGTTGTTATGAAATGTGTGTTCTAAATTATGTATTTAGAACAGAGAACATTAATCATACAAAAAAAAATCTTTCTTCTAAAGTCTTAAATTGGGAATGTTACACATGGCCATGAGTTGAAGGATAGAGACTGTTATTATCTTGATCAACTCATTTTCAACGAATTTCTTGTTATGGTTTTTTAGTAAACCCTTACTAGTGTTTGACCGGGTTGGTTATCTATCGAGCTATCTTTGATATATGTTGTTAAGATATGTCATTTCCTTTAATGAATTCACTTAGGAAATAAACCCAAATGGGTATCATATTTTTTTACTCTCGGGAAGGGGACACCAAGATAAACTAAAACCTTCACCAGTTTTTAGTAGTGGTGGTGCTTAGATATATAGGATATCAGCCATAATAAGTCTTGGTTTTTAATTTGATCGAAGGACTGATATCTTCATTTACTTGTATTTTAATAGGTGAAATATTTATTTTTTTATCTATTATGTGGTTATTGAAATTTTGATTCAATACTTGGGTAGGAATACTTGGAGTCATGGAATGGATCAAAAGGATTTGGTTGAGTGACCTTCCATAAAAAAAATATAGTCAAGTATATATAGTTGAGATGTCTTGTTAGTAATTGATGATTCCGTATATCTTTGTGAATGATTGTTTAATTGTTGATTGATTTAAACCCATCCTTGGGTATATGTATTGTTAATACATGAATGGATGGCTTAGTTTGAATTGTATGATTGTATGATACTTAGTGAGATTGATTATTTGGGGAATTAAATTCTATTTGTCAAGATAAAGAAAAATCTTTGTTGAAGACATTTCTCACTACTTGCATTCTTAAGCAATATGATATATATATATATATATATATATATATATATATATATATATATATATATATATGGGAAATAAGCATTCACTAATATCTAATAATCGATGCAAGTGGTATTAATTGATGTATCATCCTAATTGAAGGCAATTGGGACCATTCACTAGTAAGAAGACATGTTTTAGTTAACATCGGGTATTATGAATAAAAAGAAAAGAACTTGTTTTTCTTCCTGATTTTAAAAAAGGGTTATCAAGATGACTTATGTGAATATAATACATGTTGTCAGTACTAATTTTTAGAAAGATAATGTGTAGTTTAAAAGTGATTAAGTTTTAAGTTTAATCAACTTGAATATGGCTTATAGAATTGTGAATTTTTAAGTTGTTAATGATAGGAACCTGTTTTATTTTATTAGATAATTTTTTTATACGGTACATATATTGATTACATAATACTTGATCTTATTTTATTTAATAAAATAGTAAATATTTAATTATTTCAAAATGAAATGAATAGAAAGCAGAGATGTTACTCCATGTTAGTTCTAAAAACTGACCATGTACATTATTATTTTTATTTTACAGATAACATGATGGATTATTTATTACGGGGATTAAATTTGGATTGTTTGCATGCATGCTTGTCATGTGATAAATTACTTATCGATTGTAAACACCGATTCCATGAATATCTTGATTTGGATCATGTAATCCTTATTAAGTGAAATATTATTTCATGAAGTTGTAAATGGAAGTTGGCCAATTATATCATTATGAAATTATTATTGTAATTTTTAAATAAGGAATTATCCTTAATGAGTTCAACATGTATTTAATTATTTAAATAAATTCTTTGAGTTGTAATAATGATGTATGCTATTTTCATCAGCATTTGTACTTGATAATGATTGTGAAATAAATTGAACTTGATTAATTAATTGTACCTTACTATATCATTTAATCTGAAATATATTAAATGAAAATTATTACAATGTTAATCATGACAACATTATTTAATGCATAAATTAATGAATTAAATAACTAATGTTGTTTTAGGGCGATGAAGTGGTACAAAGTCGTGAAATAATATATTTCTTGGACTCATTCAAAATTGTTTAATCACATAATTGATTAATTATATAGTACAACCTAATAGTACATGGATGACTATTTGTACCTTCATTATGATACCAAATTAAATGACATATGATGTCAAAGTACAAAATTAAAATACTTGCAATCGATTATTAATGTTAAACAAGAATGAAGCATTATGGAGAAATGATGATATTAAAGACTTATACAAATATATGAGAAGAATATATCTCTTTTTAAGAGGTACTTCATGTTAGATATTATTAAGGTGAAACACGACATTATCTAAGAAAGATTGGGATGATAACCTAATCTTAATAAGATGGTTAAGCTATAATTAAATTTAATAATGGAAGAGGCGTAAACTGACACTTTGAGTTTGGAAACTTTGAATGAAAATAATTAACATGTTATTAATGACTTTTTGTTAATCGTATAACCTTACTTAAAATATTACTTGGTAAACCTACCTTAAAATATTCTTTCATGTCAAGTAGGAATTGACTCTAAATCCTAATTTTGAGTTGAATATAATCTAACCATACCATCTTAGGACATCGATGGGAAGGGTATTGATTAATTTTGACAAGAGTTAAAGTAATCATTATCTTTCTCATAGGGGTCCTAAGCTTGGAATGTGAACGTAAACTCAAGTAAAGATGCAAGGCCTATAATTTAGGCCTAGAATTTAGTCCTTCTTAACACATAAGTTTAAAAAATTTAACTATTAAGATGAAATCTAGATAACTGTGTAGGATGAATGTGTGGTGATGGGAAAAAAATTTCTTGACTTATGTGTGGTCATGAAACTAAGCATGAAAAGCATAGATTGAAAACTTTATCCTCAGTAGTGTACTAGCTGAATACACTTTAAAATCTCTAAGTTCCTAATTAGCAATGTGAGATGCCAATTGAAATTGGGTAAGCTAAGTTTTAGGTAAAAACTCGGGAATTGCATCGATTCCCAATCCTAAATGAATAGGTTGGTCAATTGAATACAAGATATGCACACTTGAAAGAGTGAAGATAAATGGGATAGCGTAGATCTAATTGAAGTTTAAATATGCACATGGTTATGTTTTATCAGATGGATTGTAAAGTAAATTACTTGTTGGATCTTATTGCTAAAGTTTAAAAATCATTGAAAGCATGTAATGGGTTTTTTTAAATAATGTCCCTTAATCTGGAGTTGTTGTAAAATTAGGTGTTTCATAGACCATTACCTCAACCTAATTTTTATGATACACCAATCATGACATCTAGGCTTCTTATGCCTCTCAAATATAAAGCAACTTCTGCACCTAGCTCTCTTATTCGCACATGACCTACACCATGACCTTGTTATCATCATAGATCTCTTAGTCCACATCATCAGCCTAAGTCCCCTACTTGGGAAGCCCCTTCACATAGGTGTTCACCACCACCTTCACCACACAGGTCTCCTTCATCTACACATAATTACTCTCCTACACCACCAATATTAGATCATCATCACATGACTTTATCTCCTTACATATTAGGTAGAGGGCTGTCGTCCTTCACTATCATTGGATAGCCTTCTATAACCTATACACTTATGGGCATAAGGATTTTTACCCCCACCCTTCCGTCATATTTTATCCTTTCCCACACTTTATGCTTCGTTCATCATATATAATCTTACTAATCACTCCCACACCTTTTGATACATACCTTATATCATCATAACCCTATGACACTCTCTAGTTCCACGGTTCTTACTCGACTACCGGGGATAATTACGAAACCTCACAACATTCAAACTCTATGATATGTGCTTTATGATGTATATTTATAGTATCTACTCTCACACAACACAGTCATTACCTAATGACACACTCTTGTTCTATAGTTCATTATTGACTATTGAGGTCCCCTATAAATGAAAGTCATCTTATACACATTTGTTGGGGGAAATTACTCCTATCATCTTCACATTTTGCATACCACACCATTATATCCATACACAACATTTGCATGTATTGGTTTCATTTGATCTTGATATCTTATCCTATTTACATGTTACACTTTGTTTTCCATGCTAGACAAATTCTTAGTATGTCATTAGATTTCTACACATACACATGTGTGTTCACTTCATCTTTTGAGGTGAATACAAATCTCTTACATGATTTTACTGAGGATTTTACATGATGCAATGATGTTTGACAATATACCTTTAATGAGTCCCACCTTTGAGGCTCTTGGAGGCATTTAGTTTTACTACTTCAACATTTTACACACTCCGGGTTCTATTGCTACATTGGTCTTTATTTCTTATTAAAAATTACTCTACTTTTTTCGCTGATTTATAAATGCCTTGACCTACTATTTATCTTTATAATATGATAATGGGTGCTTCATGTGTGGCATTTTCCTTGTAGGACTATATACAACCATGGCTATTTGTCACATTTTTCTTGATTTTGGTAGCTTCAAACTTGATTGTCTTCTGAAATTGTGAGCGGTGTCCCATGTATGAAAGACACTTTTCACGGTCCATCTTGTTTACACACTTACTTGTTACATTTTTTTTCTAATGCATGCTAGTTACTTTAAATACTAACACTTGCTACTAGAATGCTTTGTTTGCATGGTCCTTGGATTCTACCAAACACATGCCCTACCCCTATAGGTATCCATTTCAGATCAACATCATGTCATCTCCTTTAGGCCACATTCTCCAACAATTATCACATGCACCCCAAATGAGGGAGAATACATTGGGTGAATCAATCACCCCTAAAAAAACTCATAGTTATTGTTTAGATTGACATAGTACAAATATGACACAAGAACACGAGACACAAAATGGTCAGAATCGACTTGGACCTCAAAATAATATAGACACTAGCACCCAGAACAGGACACTAGCGCCTACACACACACACTGTCCTCCCTAGGTGATAGTGTCTTGGGGAAGAGACAATCATTTTCTCAGTACAACATAGTCTACATCAATTTACAAAATAGTTCCATGATAAAAAGCACTGACCTTCAATCACATAATGCATTTTGTCTCCTAAAATCGGGACAATAGGAACAATTCATAACTAATTGAGACAAACAGAATAAATCGAGACATACCATCTGTAATGGTGCTTATTGGGTAGAGTCATAGAAGGAGAGTAAACCTAGATCTCTCTCCCCAACACTTCCTCTTTGGTGTGAGATCACCCAAAACCTCACCTTCAACATTTAAATCAAAAACTTCAAGCACATGACACTTTTCTATCATTTACTCTCTTACATATCAGGTGCACACTTTCATTTTTAAAAAATTTTACAGTCTTTACATACTTATACACATGTTTCTCGATTGATCATATAAAAATCTTTGACTCCTATCGTTCTCTTCTTTTACGAGGTTTTCCTTACAAGAAGCATCTCCCTCAAGCTATAACTACACAACTACAATGCATACTCTTCACCCATAGGGTCCACTTCCCTTTCATATTCTCCACACTTCACTTTACAATCACTCCACACATCATTTGTCCACTTGCAGACTATTCAAAACACTCTCTACATAATCATAAGGTACACATCTTTTATCTAATTTATGTTATCGAGTATTCACTCAACAACATAAAGTAGGGGGAAATGTAGACACAAAATCATGCACTTGGGTACATTTCTAGGTCCAAAAGCATACTAATGTGTATATTATTCCTAAGAAATAAAAATAGAGGTTAACAACTATTTTTGGCCTCTTTTATTTTTATATTTCTTTATGTTTGGTATTATACACCCTACAACCTTGACAAAATTTGACTTATTTATGGCCTCAAACATTGGTGCCCAATTATGACATCAACACCTAGGTCTCTTGTCCATACTTGGGAACTCCCGACCTTTTCTTACCTTTACTTGTTCTTCTTGGGTCTCTTTCATAGTGTGGGCATATTTTTCACTTATGATTCGACCTTCCTATTTTCAATTACAAAATTCAAACAAGGGAATCATATATAAACTTAGTTACTTCTAAAAAATAAGGACCAAGAACTAAACATTACTATTACCACCTAAGCCTACATCCGAAGGCATTAAAACACTTCAAAGTCATCTATCTAGCATCCATACAAGGTACAAGGGCTGCATCATACGCATACACTCCATAAGAGGGGAAGTCTATTCAATTCCATCCAAAAATACTATCCATTGCTACATTCTAGATCTATCCCACTATCATTTGTACAAATTTCACAAGGGTGTCCTAGGGAATCATTTCTACACATACACTAGAAATACATGTGGTCTAAGATGTAGTGTAGCAGACTGGGTAGTAATTTCACTCTTAGGGTGACTGCCAAGGTTAGTACAACTTGAAATTATATATCTCTTTTATTAGATTTGATGTGGTTTGTGGACATGTGCAAGTAGTCATTCTATTTTTCAGGTTATAGGTATCCTCAACTATGAAATAGAAATATCGAGAGATATATAGGAATCGAAATGAGACCCTTGTGATACACAAAAATAAGTTCTCAAGCATCTACACAAATAATGCCCATATCTAGTCACCAACACCCAGGAACCTCTACCCTCCCATGGGAACTCCTTTCCTCTCGTGAGAACTTCTATCTTGTACATTCTTAGGGTTTTAAACTCTCATCGAGCATTTACGACTTTGTTACCATCCTATTCTAGAAAATGCACAGTCTAGATCACTCCCAAGTTGCACAAAATCAACTAATCCATCATCCCTCTCACATTTTTTTAGGGTTTTACATTGTTGAATGATTGTTTCTTGGAAATTGTTGTATTTTATTACATCAATATCATTTGTTATAGTAGTTAATATGAAATAAGATATAATTCAAATTAGATTAAATTAGGTGAAAAGGAACTCAAATCCATGGCTCAACGCTTTCTTTTTAGGAATTTATCACTCTTAACCCCATCTAACAATAGCTCTAAGACAAATAAAACAACTTTCTATCTTATACTATCTCATACATTAGGTGAAATATTTCCTTAGCTACTAATTTTACATACTTATACATACGTTATTATGATTTTTCACGTATGGGACTTTGAATACTCTTTTTCCATTCTTTTATAGGTCAATCCTTACAAGTAACAAGAAGAATCTAACATCTACAAACACAAGCTAAAACAAGACTTAACTCATATGGTCTACCTCATTTTCCTAGTTTCCACACTTCACATTACGATCACTTCATGTTTCATATGACTACTTGTCCACTCGACACACTATCAACTACACTTCTCTTTGGTTTACAAGGTATGTTTTGAGTAGACATACTATTGTGCTAAGGAGAAGACCCACATTGGATTTTTGCATGGGAACAAGGTGCATTTGAAGGTGTGGAAGGATAGGAAAGGAAATGTGCGTTAGAACAAGTTTGATTCAGGACTTAGCCATTTTCATGAATACATGCTATTTTGGGAGATATCGTGTGGGGAAAACATTGTGATGGAGACTTGTACAACATGAAAATGTTATTTCAGAAATGAGCGACTAATAAATGTCATGCATGAGTTCAAGATAATAATAGGATTACTTCTTCTAGTTAACTATATAATGTCTATCATTAGCGCACTTGCATGTGTTTATGTTAACGTAAAGGTGCATGGCTATTATAAACATGAAACCTATTTTTCAAAGTGCATAGGTGGTGAAGGGAAAGTCCCACTCCTATAAATATGTATTGAAATTTATAGTTTTAGGGAGTTAATTATTGTAAAGTTATGATGTTAGATCTAATGCGCGCATGACTTAAAGTGATACTATTTAATGTAAGAAGATTCCATGTTTTACTTTCCTTAATAATAGAGTATATTGGCTAGATAATGGTGTTAAACATGACTGTAACTGGTTCTTGTATAGTTTATTTCATTATAGTTATTGTTTAATTCATGATTCTCTAAGATCTAGATCTGGAATATGCTCTGTGGAATGTTTATGGTTAGTTATGGTTCTGAATGTATGCTTTATCTTCATCACACTAACATCCTACACAAGCAACTCTAAAGAGGGCCTGGTACCTTTGCACACTTTGGGTGAGCGCTCAGCTCAGGATGGGTGATGTGTCGCACGCCTTTGGGATTTATATAGTGAATTCTAGGCTACGTCATTGGTTTCATTATTAGGACCTTTTTTCAATTTTTTAAGGATGATTCATGATGAAGACGCGTACTCGGTTGACATTAGCAAGTGTCAAGGAGTGGATAAAATATCTGGAAGAAGAGTACACTTAGAGGTTCAACACTAGATATAAGTTTGAAACACACACGTGGTTAGAGTAGAACTTGTATGACTATTTTTATGAGAGATTCTTTTCTATCTTCCGATAGAATTATATGATTGGATGACTGATTATGTGTCTAAAAGGAATTGGAGGTATTGTACACTTGTATGGATGTAGGAATAATTTCAAGCCCTCTATGATGTTGATCTGATTTGGATGCGCATTGTGGACACTTGGTTCCATGGTGTTCTGAATAGCTAGATTTTAGAGTACTCAATTTCCATTTATTCTTTCATAAAGGTAGCTAAGTTTCATTTTTAACATTATCCAAGGGGAACTTATTTCTAAGGAATTCCACTAGTGATCAAAATCTTGATAGTAACCCTGAATTTGGAAGAGAAGTCGATGGCTAGCTAAATCCCACCACACGTGGGGAAGGAGTAGGTTTGGTGAAAGATGGTGGACCTTGCGGTAGAAAGGTAGTGAGAAGAAAGATAACATAAGTAAAATGAGGCACATGAGAGGGAGATAGGGAAGAAACTTGATATTGCAAAGCGGATGGCATTGAGAAGAGAGATGGATCATAAAGGATTTGGAGCTCATGTAGAAAGCATGGATCGAGAGCATATGGAACTCCCCAATTTTGGAAAGCATGACAGGGAACCCTCATCATCCTCACATGAGAGCATGCCAGTAGAGACAACATGGGCCATGGGCATGCATCTGAATCTACTTGACAATCTATCCTTTACGCTTGGTTTTCTAGTACCTAGTATAACCAATAGTCGAAAAGCTAGTTTGGGGGAGTAGTAGAAAAGGAGTTAGTCAGGTAGAAAGTGCATCTATGGCTAGAAAAATGTCTTATTTGTTATTTAGCGGTACATTTTTAGGTGCATTGTTAGTGCAAAATTTTTAACTCACTTGGGGAGTAGTACCACTTCACAAACTATAGGAGTTCGAGTTTAGTACCACTTTTGTAACACAACAAGTAAATCTACTAGTCCACTTTCGGCTACGGGAGGAGGATCAAGGGGCATAATTGGCTCTAGTTTTGGTGTATCGGTGGTTCTAGAGGTAGAGGTAACATATGAGGTTACGGCTCAAGTGGGCGGGGTCCTTAGTAACCCTAAAATATTTACATGGATATGTCTCTCCATCTTCTAGAGTATAGGGGCATAGAAGATGTTGTTGAACATGTGCACATGTATGATATAATGTCACCTAAGAAAGGGATTATGGATTATAAGCACAAGGAAAGTAAATTTTCAACTACATCATAGGAATGCACACATAGTTGGTATAGGAAGTTTGACCCTGATCAAAATTGCATAGATTATACAGCATTAAAGGATGCTTTTCTCAAGTAGTTTTATATCCCTGATTTTGAGAAGAAGAGTATAAGCGTGCTCAAAGATATTAAATAGGGCACTCCTAAGAGTGTTAAGGAATATGATGCCCATTTTAATACATTTTTATCAAAACTCTCATATGATATTCACGTAAGACAACATGCACAAGTGGCTCATATGGGGGTTGATTACACCTTTTAGAAGGGTGTTGTCACATAAGATATACAGAGACCCATGTGAAGCACTTGAAGTTGTTTTGCACACTAAGGTAGCTGGGAGTATAGATTTGGAGTAAGCCCATTCATGGAGGCACATATTATAGTTATGGAAAATTAATTGGAGAAACTATCAAAAAATTCTGCACATGATTCACGCATCGGGGTTTGGTGTACAAATTTTTAAGTGGAAGGGTACACAAAGATAGTTGTCCTTTTATATCAATGCATTCATTATTGTTAGACAATGAGATATGTCATTTAAACCATGATGTAACCCATTGCCCATCATTACAAAGCATGATAAGAAAGAATGTATCTTTCTATTATACGATTTTTAGACCACGCATCATGATACAAAAGACTGTTGGTTGATTGGTTAGATCCATGATTCCATAGATATTGGTTTGTGATAGAAAAGAGTACTAGATAAATCTAAAATTAAAAGCTGAGCACCATGATTGTGATTGTAACCTGGGTGTTATTATTGGAAGGAAGGGAACTTTAAAGGAAATTGTAGCAGAGGTCGAGGATACCATGGTGGATTTTGGGGACCGAGGCCATGATGGTGAACGAGGCTAGTTCCCTTATAGAAAATATTTTACATGTGGATATCTTGACCCCTTTGCTGCAGTGTGAATGTCATCGAGAATATTATTTGTTCCTTTTATGGGAAGAATCATAGCTATGAGGAATTCAGCGACCTATATGAGCATATTAGCAATAACATAAACAAGAGAACAAGGGCACATGGATGGTTATAATACAAAACACTTTGGAAAATCATTAGATGCCAAAAGCGGCATGAAACACGAGGTATTAATCTGTGAAGATTACTGCACACTTTGAAGGTTCATATGTGAGGGAATCATGATAATAGAATCCTACCATTACTAAGGAGGAAGTTTTACATGTAAGGTACCCAGATCCTACACATTAGAAGGAGGTTTATCAAGAGACCATGGAGGTACTCATAAATATTTAGGGTGAAATACAGTGTTTAAAGTAATATTCACGAAGTTGAAGTTGGAGCGAAGAAGTGATTAGAGACAGTCCAATTGGATATTAATGACTTAAAAGAGGTATGCAAGATGTTGTGTGAGGAGAACATCATTCCATTCCTACGGAATTTGATAAAGGAAACACTCTACATGTAAGTATTGAGACTAGATGGTAGATATTACATGATAATATTCCCCCTCATAGCTTGGATTATGACAAGGAGATAAATTTGAATGTTGTTGTGGATGGATGGCTCTTGAGAAATATATTGATTGATACAAGCACGGAAGTGAATTTGATTACTTTAGATTCATGGGTACAGATTGGAAGACCTCCATTACAACCATCCTATAATGTATTTTTATGGCCAATCGAGCTAAGTCCACAAAAATTGAAGTTTTAAAGGATGTATACATTATTATACAAGGGGCCAAGTTCTTTGGGGACTTTGAGATCTTAGCACTTGTAGAAGCGGACAACTTCCCCTGCTCTACTTGGGATCCCTTGGTGTTATGAAAATAATGTTGATCTATGATTCAAAAGGGGTATATAAGTTTTGAGAACAAGGAAGAAAGAGTTATTATTCATTTAACAGATGGGAAATATGTACCTTATGTTGAACCTTTGAGTGAGGAAGACTTGAATAGAATTTATGTACGTGCCATTCGGGACCTTGAAATACTTGAGCCATCTAAGAAAGGAATCCTCGAGTGGGAATATGCACATTCTATTAGTTATACTACTAGTATTGCTTGTGATAATTGGGTGCATGACACTTATGAGATGGTTGGGCACGAAGTAAGAAATGATTTTATGGGGGAATTAAACCTCTTTGTATTAGGAGGATAGGTAAATTTTTACCTTGGTACACTAAAGAAGGAGACCCTAAGGTATTTCGGCACACCATGGAGTAGCAGTGGAGGAACCAAGTTGAAAGAAGAAATATGTTAGTATATACCCTACACGAGGATGACAACACATGTTTCGATGGTTCATAGGTATAATCTCATGGAGTAGAATGAAGTAAACATTTCTCTAACCATTCTATTCTTAAGGAGCAATGTCCCTACTACAATTTGTATGTATCATGGTAATCAACCTGTTCAGCACCACGTTCAGTAGTGTAAGAGACTCTAGACATAGGGGTAGGAAGCTTTACCACCTTCACTTTAGGTGTACAAATTTTATTCCACTTTGGAATGTTACACATGCACTTGGTATGTTTATCCAAAACTGCATAGGGAGACAAGAAATTGGCAAGACATGATTGCGGGAATGACCTAGATTTTTTAGTCCTTCTCTACTAAACCCTCTACAGTAAAAGCTATTATCGGTTATGGAGTGTTTGACTATGGGAGATAGTGCGTTAAGGCTAAATAACTCCTTTAGGAGTTATTTGATGAGGAAGAACAAGGAGAGTATTTTGATGAAGTAAATGATACATATGATGAACTATTTACATGTGCTTACCTTGAGAAGGAAAAAAAGATGGTCTATATAGTGGATGACGAAGAAGTAGAAAATTTGGACATAGCCCATTCAGCAGGTACATGTGAAGTGTTAGAAAATGTGGATAAGAATGTGCATGCCTATCATGAACCTATGAAGACCAAGAAAGTGAACATTGGCATGGATACTAAACCTAAGGAAGCAATAATCAAGGATTATTGGTCTGATTCTGAAGTGGCAAAGATAATTGAGTTATTATGAGATTTTCAGGATTTATTCCCTAGGGGCTACCATGAATTAAAAGGAGTGCATGAGTCATTAGGAGAGATGAATATTAAGCTAAAGGAAGGAGTGCACCCGGTTAGGAAGAGACCTTACAGGATGAACCTGAACCTGCGCATAAAAGTTAAAGAAGAAATTGACAAAATGCTAAACGTTGGCATCATTAAGCCCCTAGATGAATTACAAGTGGGTTAGTCCCATGGTAATCAATATAAATAAATATGGTCAGATTATAATTTGTGTGGATTACATGGAGCTAAATTTTCATGTTTGATTGATCATTTTCCTACGCCTTTCATCGAGGAAATATTAGAAGGTGTTGTAGGGCATGAGGTTTAATCTTTTACGAGATGGATTCTCTAGGTATCAAAGTTAGAATTACATAGGAAGATAAAGAGAAAATGAATCTTTCACCAATAAATGGGGATTTTTTTCATATACTATGATTCCCTTTGGTATGAAAAATGTGCACATTGTATTTTCACGCATATTTGTTAAAGCATTCTAGGATTTTATTCATAAATTCTTACAGTTTACTTGGATGATTGGGACGAGGCATGGGCTTGTTAAGGATCATTCGACAATTTATGATTAATGTTTGACATATGTAGAAAATTAATCATCTCCTTAAACATCAAGAAGTGCATGTTTGCTACACCTTGTAGAACTTTGTTAGGGCATATCATCTGCAAGGAAAGTTTATTAGTTGATCCTGGTAAGGTTGTAGTTATTGTAGGATTGGAGGAGCCTACAAGTCAGAGTGAGGTGTGTAGATTCTTGGGCCACCGAGGTTATTATAGAAAATTTATTAAATGGTATGCAAATATTTTCATGCCCCTGGAAGATTTATTAAAATGAAAAAGGACATTCTATTGGGGAGAACCGCAACAACACGCATTTGAGTCATTGAAGAGAAACTTACTAAAATGCCTATTTTGTGTTTTCCCTCATGGATCCAACCATTTAATGTACATCTGGATGCCTCTAGTATGGAAATTGGAGTAGTGTTAGCTCATCCAGAGAAGGTATTATAGATAATCTTATTTATTTTTCTAGTAAGAAGTTAACTCCTATAGAACAGAATTATACAACTATAGAGCATAAGGCCTTATCAATGATCTACATGCTACATAAATTTAGAAAATATTTTCTATCAACACCCTTTTATTTCATAATGATCACATGAAATTAAAATAAATTTTAAATAATCCCATTCTACAGGGGTGCATATGTTGATGGGTGCTCTTATTCTAGGACTTTGATTTCATAGTTACGGTAAAACTAGGTAAAGGTAATTATGGCTAGGACTGCTTATCAAGGAGATTCAATCAGGGGAGGAAGCACGAGGCGATTGCAGACACAATGTGGGATGGGAAGTTGTATAGGTTACATCGTGTGCCCTCATAATTAGAGGATATTTTAGTCTTTTTGTGCACATGTATGGTGGAAGAAGGAATGAAGGCCTTATAGAAGAAACAACTTACAATTCATGTGACACCCTTCATGTTAATCAGTGATTACTTATACAAACTAGGTTGAGATTAAGTATTGTATTGGTGTGTACTAGAACATGAGTACATAGATATCATGGAAGAATATCATGATGGTATTGTAGGTGGTAACTATACAAGTAATGTCACTATGCACAATATTCTACTCATTGGATTATGGTGGGAGACCCTATATAAATATTTCAAAGAGTATTATAAGGCGTGTAATCCTTTGTCGAGTGCCTTAGAAATCTTGGGAAAAGAGATGAAATTCCTTTGAGGCCTATTAATAGTATATATCCCTTTGAGAAATGGGCTATAGACTTTGTGGGACCTATCTCCCCATCTGTTCATAGAACTAGATCACGTTATATCATCACTTGCATAGATTATCTTACTAGGTGGGCAAAAGAAACACCTACAAAAGATTCTATAGCAGCTACAATAGCTAGGTTCTTATGGGAAAATATTCTTACTAGGTACATATGTCCGTTGAGCTTGATAAGTGATAGGGGAACACACTTCTTGAATGAGACAATCAGGATATTGTTGGATGAATTTATGGTTGCGCACCACAAGACTACACCTTATCATCCTCAGGAAAATGGTACTGCTAAGGCCTTCAACAAGATATTAAGCCAGACCTTGACAAATATTTGTGATGTTGGAAGGAAATATTGGGATGATAAAAAATTGTGCTTTGGGAATGTATAAAACAACCTACAAGAGTTTGAATAAGGTCATGCCCTTTCAATTAGTGATTGGCACATAAGCAATTCTTCCAATGGAATTTATGTTACCATCATTATGTATTTCACACTGCTTGGAGTTCTAGCCAATGAGAAAGAATTAGAGGAAAGGATTAATAAGTTAATACGGTTGTATGAGAGGCACAACACAACACGTTAGAGTCGAAGTAGGAAAAGACCGGGTAGATTACATGGCATGATAGACACATCAAGGACAAGAAGCTTGAGGTTTTACAGATGGTACTACTATATGATTGTAAGTTTTTACACCATTTAGGCAAGCTTAAGGTGTATTGGTTGGGACCGTATGTTATCACTCATATACTTGAATCAGTGCTTTCGAGTTAGAGGAACTTGATGGAATATGATTGCCCGAGTTACTTTAATGAGAGTAGGATGAAGCCCTACTAGAAATAAGTCTTCTTGGTGTTTTTCATAAGGCAATATTTCCATTTAGTATAGGTTTCCCTTTCGTATTTTGTTTAATGTATTTTCTTTTTCATCGAATTGCTTTATCAATTTAGTTTTTGTTTTTGTAATAAGCGTGTTTGTGCTTACTGGAACCTAATTAGAATTTGAAGTATTTTTATGCACAAAGGACTACACATACCATTGATGTATGGTGGTTGTTATTTGTTATTCACAACTAGGTACACATGAGAATAAAATTTTATAGGTCCTATTTAAGTATGGAAAGGATCTATTTGAAAGGTGATTACTTCTAAAGAATTCCATAGATGGAAATGAATGAAGGAATGGTATAATGTGAGGTAAGCGGTGGCCATGGAAAATACTAGTAGAGGAACATTAATGAGATACTTCACGCGTGGAAAATAAGTCTGTATCCATAAGATAGGAAGGTATGATAGAAGGTTATATCTAGGGCGTGAAGGTGTACAATGCAGAAATTGGGAAAATGGCCAATTAATGAGAGGATTTTTAGTAGGTGAAGGAGAAATAAATGTATAAATTTTTTTAAAATCTATATAAGGACATGATACCGGTTCATTTTTACCTTTGAAATCAAAATTATTCAATATATTTAAGTGCGACCAAGCAAAGAGAGTTGTATTGAGGTGCAAAGAGTTGTGAAACCAGATGTGAAGAGTAGATTTGTGAATAGAAAAGTCGTGTCCCAATTGGTGAAGGGTTTGAGAAGCGAGAATCATTGAGAAGGAGCTAGGGCATGCGGTTTAAATCTAGGGAACATGATTTAGAGCTAGGGTTTGATTTTACTTTACACAGAAGACAAAAGGTTGGATTTTGACAATTCCACCAAAGAAAAAACCTATAGAAGGCACAAAGGGATAGAAAAAGGTGGAGGTTGAGGTCGAAGTTGTTCCCAAGAGAAACTTTTGAAATGCGAGTACCAGAAGCGTGATAGTTGGATGGAATTGGGATTCCCACATTTACTGATGCAAAGTAAGTGATTACAATCACCACACCATCAAAAACAAAGGAGTTTTGGATTTGTTATTAAATAAGAAGACCAACAAACGCACGGTGGATTATTGGTTAGTATATAATGATGCTAGAGAGAAGTTGTTAAAGAAGGTAGGATTTTATCAACTGTTTAAGCTCCCATATTTTGGAAAATATAAACCTTTATACCAATGGATTATGAGCAGAGTCCATGAAGAATTTTTCTATTTCACCGGAGGGAGGGTTAGGACCGTAACAACCCCTATTTCCATACTGACAAGACTGAAAGGCATAAGGGTAGACATTATTAGTGATCTGACATATAAACCAATGGTTATATCCACAAAAAAAAAGTTGGGGTATACAAAGAGTCCATGTGGAATGGACATAGACAAATTGAAGAAGTTTTATGTAGTGCGAGGCAAGTGTGCATCTACTCACCAAGTTGAATGATCAAGAGATATGGTCGCAAGTAAACACCATGTGGCTTCATATTGCAAAGAAAATGTCTCAGGGAGAAGTGTACAATTTAGCAATCTATATTGTAGAAACCATTGTTGAGGAAGCACGTGTGGGAAAAAATATAATTTTTGGTGCTATCCTATTATCTCTTGTATTTGTAGAAATTGGAGTGCCTGATGGGCCAAAGAAATTTTTTTGGGAATACCTTGCTGAGAAGAAGTACCTTACGGAGAGGTTTGAGAAATATTTATGTGAAGGTTCAATGGGTGGCCCATTCAAGTAAAGGGTAGAACTATGGTATGATTGACTTCACTTGGCATTTGAGGAGGACTGACACATTTTAAAGGAGCTACCTTTGGTAGTAGGAAAGGTAGTACAATTCACGTTGTACCAACACTTTTACATTGCATAGTTTTCCATGAAGGATGGGACATGGAGTCCATGATACAAACTTCCATATGCCTTTGTAATGTGTTACTTATAGGATTTTGTTCATATATTTTATTATGCGTGTCACCTAAACATAAATGCAGACAAGGTAGATTGTGACTACCACACTCTTAGGAAAACATGTATATATCCAGGTTAGTCTGCCTACATTAAGAGGCACGCTTCAGATGTCATCAACATAAATTTAGTCATCTTATCTATTGGGGACAATGGATTCATGCTCATATATCTTTAGCTCAAGCCTAGGCTAGCGAATAATAAGTATGTGGAGAATGATTTTATACTCCCAGGAACGCCTAAGGGAAAACATACAATGGAGAATGTGCCAGCTCCAAATCCTACCATGACCATATAAATAGATGAGGAAGAAGAAGAACATGAAGATAGTGGAGGATTGGATCATAGAGGCTAGAGGTAGCCCACAGACAAAGTGGAGAGTGAGCACACAAATACTCCACAATAGGTGCAAGATAAAGAAGAGGACTTGGACATGGATGTAGTCCTGAAGAATACCAATTTAAGAGGGTATTTAGAAGAACCAGGACCCAAGGTGTAGGAACATCATAGCCAGTAAGAAGATCACCTCGACTCTCCCCTCAAAAAGAAACACCTGAGAAGAAAAGAAGAATAAATTTGAAGCTTGATGATGAGGTGGAGGAGTTCGAAGAGATCACGCCTTGAACTCTAGTATAACTAGAAGATGTGGAGGAACCTAGAGATGAAAATATGAAAGATGAAGAAGGGGTGAAAGAAGCAGAAGAAACTTAGCACAAGAAAACCAACACACCAATTATGACTTAGATAGGAGAAGGGCCAACTCCAAGTCTTGACACTTAGGTTCCTAAGGGGCCAATGATAAGGAGAAGTGAGGAATATGTTGTGCTAAGTATGGGCTATGCTAAGGACACAAGTAAGATCGTTCATGCCTAATTTCAAAGTAAAGTGGACCTTAAATATTTATATGGGTGGGAGATGATGGACCCAAATATGGCCACTACACGCATAAGGAAATGACTATCCTGGTCGATGCAAAATCACAAGGATGAACCAGATTTTAATGTTTGCGAGGAGTCTTGTGTCTCAAGGAGAGTAAAGAAAGCACCTCAGAGCAGGAACATGACCATAAATCCCACACTTATGTCTAATGAGCAGGTCAACAATGCCTTAGTTAAGGTATTTTCTGAGGTGGTGTGGAGAAATGTTGATAAGGATGCCACCATTAGAGCACCGATAGAGCGCTTAAAGGCGAGAGAAGGATCAAGAATGAACAAATAATTAGGCCTTTGTTAAAATGGAGGAGGATATTGGTGACTACATGCTGAAAGCAAGGCCTCATCTAAAACCAAAGATACTTGGAAAGTTTCCTTCTGTAATGCATTATGTATGTACCTTAGTTGATTTAGTGCTGGAAGATGGACCAATGAGAATTCCGACACCAAAGGATGTTGAACAAGAAGTAGAGTGACCAAGGGCCTCTATTATAAGGAAAATTTCAACTTATGAGGCATTGCTCCAAACTTTGAAGGATGGGCTAAAGAAATTTGACCAAGATTTCAATATTTGTTCAAGACTTAGAGGCAGTAATAAGGACCAGAACTTTGGTTGATGATAATGTAGTCATAGAAGAAATGAAGGATTCTAATTTAGGGCTAACAAAAACATTGGAAAATGTAAAATAAAAGTGTGAAGCCCGTGCAACAGTCCAAGACCTACATAAGGAGAAAATATATGATATTGGGAAACTCATAGCATAGAAGAAGGATCTTCATGAGGGAATGATATCTTTTATAGCCAATGTTGTCTCGTGTGTTTTGAAAAATGAGAACGAAAGGATTACTCGGGACGAGTCGGATGCCATCACTATATACATTCTAGAGACAACAAGGACCACACTAGATGACACAGATGGACATTATAGGCTGAGATTAAAAAAATCCAAAGTTGATCCTCCCGAGTTAAAGAAGAGGGAGTTGCAGAGTAAAGATATTATTTTATACAATGATTATTTACATTCTATCCATTCTTATTCTTTATTAATTAGGAACATTAGAGAGAATCCCATTTCTAGGATGATAATGTACTTTAGTGTCATTAATGTGGAGTAGAAATATTATTGTGCTAAGGAGAATACCCACATAGGATTCACGTGCGAGGGGAACAAGGCACATTTGAAGGTGTGGAAGGATATTAAAGGAAACGTACCTTAAAACAATTCTAATTTGGGAATTATCCATTTTCATAAATACAATCTATTTTTGTAGATAGCATGTGGGGAACACATTGGGATGAATACTTGCGCAACACACAAATGCTATTTTGGGAATGAGCAACTGATAAGCACTATGCATGAGTTCAATATAATAGCGAGGATTATTTCTTTCAGTTAACTATAGGATTTATATTATTAGTGCACTTGTATGTGTGCATGTTAATGTAAATGTGCATGGCTATTATCAACATGCGACCTATTTTAGGAAGTGTGTAGGTGGTGAAGGGAAAGTCCCCACCCCTATAAATATGTAGTGAATTTTGTAGTTTGGGGGGAGTAAATTATTGTAAAGTTATGTTGTTAAATCTCATATGCGCATGACTAATGGTGATACTATTTAATGTAATAATATTCCATGTTTTAATGTGCTTAATATAATGGAGTATATTGGTTGGATAATGGTGTTAAACATGATTTTAATTGGTTCTTGTATGGTTGATTTCATTATAATTATTATTTAATTCATGGTTCCTGTTTCACCTTTTTCTTAGATTGTTTCTTTGAATTGTTGATTAAACAAATAGGGTAACGGGTGTATGAGGAATACCTGTTCAAATGTTGGTTGATGGTTTGTTACACATGTATGACTTCCAAATCCATAGCTGACCGTGAGAGCTTCCTTTTGGCTAGGAGGAACTACTTGTAATGAAAGAAAGACCACCAGAAAGAATTAAACAATATGGGTAGTAAACTGTCTAGCGTGAGCTAGATCCGGGAAGCATGATACTTCCTAGATGGCTGTCAGTCCATTGTTTTAAACAAATTAATGCTGAAAACAAGGTAAATCCTATTGTTATTTTGAAATGATTTAGGTATCTCACTTAAAAACACAATAAGAAAATAGACCTAATCTAACAGGGATAAGCTAGAATAGAGTGTACGGGTCAAATGGTTGGTTTTGGGTTCTGCAGGTTTGATAAAGGTCTCGGGTAGGTCACAAGTGAGTGAGGGTGAGGTAAAATTAGGTGGATAGGTCTCTGTTTAAGGATGTGTGGGCAAAAATAGTGACCAAGTGTTGGTTAGGGGTGTCCAAACGTGGTTAGGTACAACCGGCACTTTGAGTTACTTATGAGATCTGGAAACGTCACAGAATGGGGTTTTGGTCTCCTTTGTGATTGCACAAAGGATTTGGTTGGTCGGGATGAGGTATTGGGTGATTGGAATAGGTTTTGTGAGGTTTTAATGGGTCTATAGAGGTGAAAAAATTGGAGATGGTCAATAGGGAGCAAGATAAATAATGGATGATAAAATGAAATAACTAGGAAAGTATGATGTTGTACTTACTTGGATTTCATTCCTGAAAGTCTATGTGTGAAGGATGGAGGTGCTGATGATGGGTTTGAAGGTTGTAAGTGATCACCAACTAAAGAAAATCTTCTACATGGGCTGTATGCACACTCCTCTTTTTCTTGGATAGATCAAAATGTGGTTGGGATGGCTGTGCAGGAGAAGATCCTCAATCTCCTTCCTTGGATGTCAGTTCTTGCTAGAATTGGCTCTCTGAAGATGCGTTATCTCTTTGAGATTTTTTTCTTGCTCATCCACTTTTCTCCCAATGTTTTCCAACCATGCGAATAAGGATTTTTAGGGGATAAAAGGGTAAGCGGCGTCTAGTTAACCGGTGACGGTTAGGGAAACCGACGTTGGTGAAGGTGGGATTTTCTAGGTTTACTAATCTTAGGAGATCCTCTTGATTCCCTTGGATCTTGTGTCATCATCCCGTGGATTAGACTGGGAGATTCTTGTGAGCATGTGAGAATGTGGTTAGAGGGAGTGTAGGCATTGATTTGTAGGGTTTGGGTAAGTCTTAGTTAGTTATGGTAACTTGCTAAGAATATGTATTAGATTGAGTTAACTTGGTGAGGTGTCTAAGTGAATTGTTTGTGTAGATATTATTTAAATAAGATATTTAAATAATAAATATAGTGAGGATAATGCATTAATTTAATTAAATTAATATTAGTAGGGTGAAGGGGGTCATGGCTAGGTAGATGTAATAAAGGGGGGCTTATATGTCAAGGGACGAAGGGGGAGTGTGACCTAATTTTAGTGTCTACATTTTGCCCCTTTTTGTTGTGTAGCTTGTATTGGTAAGTGATGCTAACAAAAATAAGATGTGGTTGGCCCATGTGAGGGTGAAGGTGATCCCCCTCAAACTAGGAATTGATTTGAGGCAATAGGATGAAGTGGTGATTTTTTTGATAAAAGGTAAATGTGAGGAAAAGGTAAGTGGGTATAGGGGAAGAGGGTGAAAGGTCTATTCGGGTGATCTAGATAATAGGTTAGGGTCAAAGGTAGCAACAGTCAAACATACACACATGTATAAACTACAGCACACTATCATGTTGAAGAGTAGGCAAACTCTACATCATCTAAGGTTGATAGGTTTATCCAAACAAGTGTGAAGTGAATATGGTATCCAAGGTATAGGATAAGGTCAGGAAACACAATGTAGGTTAGGTGCAGGAATGTGTAGGTATGTTCCAGTACACCAAAGGTAGGGTTAGGATAAACAGTCATGGCAATAGGTGAGGTAAGGTCATTGGGTCAATCAACATAGGTAATAGTGCCGTAAGGTATAGTGAACACATGAGGTCAAAAGGTCACTAGCAATGGTCCAGGTCCAAATATCAAGATGATGGCACGGGTAAGGCTGAGGTAGGGGTAAAATAAGGAGGCTTCAACAGCGGATGTGGTGAGGTTAAAGAAGGTGGAGGGCTAGAAGTGAAGGTAAAGTGGTCCAAGTAGGTGTAGGGAAGGCAAAAGAAAGGGGAGGTAAGGAAAAGTAGGTGAATGTGAGGGAAATGAGTACGCAGGGTAACCGACATCGGTCGGTATGAACCAATGACGGTGTAGGGGAATTGATGGTGGTTATCTAGGGCATCAGACCAGCCTCGGTCAAGGGTTTACGAAGTTGGTCGAGTCGGGTAGGGTATAAAAAGTGGGAAACCCGCGTGTTTAAAATTCATTTGTGCATTGTGAAAAGGAAGAAAAGGACAAGAAGAGAAAAGAAAAGAAAGGAAGAGGACAAAAGAGTACGGCATAGAGCTGAGTTGGCGAGCCACATAGGTGAGATTGATTGAGTGAGAGGTGGGGTCAGGAGATCGAATCGAGTGAGGTGATTGGTGGAGAGAGTTGGAGGTCAGTTGAGGATGGTGGAGGCCAGAGAGGGCTCAATAGGAGTGGTGTGGAGGTAAGAGGTTCCACCCGACGGTGGTAGTGGGATCGGGTAGGAGTTAAACCATTGTTTTTATTGTTTGGTAAAATTTCCTAGAAAAAGGATATATGAAAAAAATGGGGGTTTGAGGGGGAAAATTTCAAAATGGGAAACATGGAGGGTAATGGGCATGGGGAAGGGTAGGGGGTAGGGTAAAAGGGTAAGGTAGGAACAAATAAGGGTGTAACGAGGGAGTTGGGTGTGTAGAATGACTAGGAAGGGAAAAATAAGGGTTGGGAAGTCGAGGTGGGTGGCACGGCGGTGGCAGACGTCGATCGACTTGTGGCCGACATCGATGGGTAGTGACCGATATCGTTATTCAAGAATAGTGATGATGCGGTCAAAGGGATACCATGGGTGGTAAAGGGATAACCTGTGGTCGATTGATGAGAACCAGCGTCGGTGAACCTAAGGGTAAATGGGGACCAAAAACTAGGTTAGGTGGGGAAGGGTTACACAGGAGGGGAAGGGATGAGGGTGATTTTGGGTGAGGTTAGGGAAGATAGGTTTGGGTGGATGGGTTTGGGTAGATTTGGGTGGGGGTTAGGTTAGATAGGTTCAAGTAAATGGGTTTGGCTAGGTTTGGGTGAGGGTTAGGTTAGATAGGTTCAGGTAGATGGGTTTGGGTAGGTTTGGGTGAGCGACAAGGCCAACGGGATGGGGGTGGGGAAAGAGATTAGGGTAGGATGTGGGGTAAAATAAGGTAAGTTGGGAAGGTGTACTAATACATTGCATTTATGGGATGCAGGCCCGAGACGAGTTGCGAGATGAGGGCCTGGGTGCTACCCTTATTATTGATAGTACAGGAAATCATGACACGAGTAGAGTGATAGCACATTGCAGAGGTGGGGCTGATAGGGGTGAGGTGCTACCGGCATGTAGTCCGAGAGGTGAGTCTTATGGTTTCTATCATCGGTAGATGGGACTCGGTGACCAACACCTTCCATTTTCTGATGGGTGAGATGATGATCACCCTGGAGGACGTCTACAGGATCCTACAGTTTCCCATATTGGGGGCCAGTGTATTCAATCTCTTTTAGAGGTGTCTAAGAGCTACCTGGCACCCCTTTTTCGTAAGGGTGTAGAAGACCTGACATTCCATAGTGCTAGCATGAGCTATGGAGTGATGTATAGAGCTCATCCAAAGCAGATGAGGTTAGTGGTACTCATGATGGAGGCAGTGTCTTTGCTTCACATTGCACAAATACGAGAGGGGTGGAGATTCTTGAGGTCACTTATGGGAGTCCTCCATGACATGATGATACATTGGACATGGTTTTCATGGGTACTGCATTCTTGACATAGGTGTATAGAGAGATATGGTCCTACGAGTGACTGCGAGAGGTTCAACATCTCTGCATCATACTACTACTACATTGCTAGGCATACGAGCACATTGTTTGTGTTCGACCAGTGGGGATTCCCCAGGAAAATGCATTCGATGGATAGTTTTGAGAGTTGGAGTACAGGCGGTGGGTACCGGCCATGGGAGAGGCCCGAGGTGCTAGAGCTATGCATGATGTAGCTTATTACAGGAGGTTACTGGAGGGGTTGTCTAGGGTGGACATCATTTAGAGGCCATATGTGGGCTTCCTCTCATACAGACAGATGGCCATGAAGCTAGTTGGGCTACAGATACATCTATGGATAGAGGGGAGGAGAGCGGGTGAGCATGAGTAGATACCCGTAGAGTGAGTTAGATGCCAGTTTGGATTAGTCCAGGTGTACCACCTCCATTCCCTGCAGTACATGAGAGATGATGTGGAGAGACCTATGTCTCCACCGTGACCCTGATGCCGAATGGATAGGAGGAGAAGCTTTGTAGATACACATATTGATGATGTTGTGGTTACAAATGGATATAGGTAGTGGTGGGCAACACGGTGAGAGTCATACCACCGAGGCCAAGGCAACAGAATTAGCCACCATCACAGTCTAGAGAGACACCCTACAAGGGTAGGTGGCTACTTTGGTGACATAGCTTGGGATCATGCAGGGGTAGCTAACAGGTACAGAGGCACAGGTTGCCACATTATAGGCCTAGATAGTGATGTTGTAGGCTTAGGTAGGGTAGGGATAGGTACCTACACAGGTGGAGGTAGGGGGAGATGGAGATGGAGAGGAGGTAGGTGGAGATGGAGGGCAGATAGCCACCCTACTAGGTGTAGGTGTAGGCTTTATAGGTCCAAAGAGGCCATAGCACGGGGGCAGGTTACGGGTCATAGGGCTAGGCGATAGCAAAGCACGAGGCATAGATTATGACCCCGCAGGCTCGAGATACTGAGCACAAGCACAGATTTCCGGGCCACCTCGGGTTCTACTACCAACATAGGGCTCAGTGTAGGTTTAGGAATAGGGTCCCATTATACAGGTATCCCCATAGGTAGTGGGACCCATGGCACCTCCAAAGAAAGTGCCCATGACTAGGTTTAGAGATTCCCTAGGAGAGGCACGGTATAACCACAATCATGTGTTAGCTTCTAGGATAGATGTGCCCTCCTATGCCGAGTACAGAGCATAGCAGGCCTCTAGTGAGAGGACTAGATCCCACACTCATAGTGTGGAGAGTACGAGAGGCTAGTGAGTCTAGGGATAGGGTCATGGCTAGGCCACTAGTGTGCAGAGGCTAGCCCCAAGTGAGGGGCCATCAACAGGAGGTGAGGTAGGTGTTGGGCCCCAGACAGGTGTGGCAGAGGGGTCGGGAGAGACACAGTCATAGGGAGCATTCCCCGACATCAGATGGGGAGATGATTGACTCATTATACACTACCTGCATACCGATTTATTTTTGTATGGATTATATATGACACCGGCTTGCATGCTAAAGAGATTTTGTATTTATGATTTTTTTGTACATGATACCAACCTGTGAGCCAAATATATTTATGTATTGGATAGTGGCCTATGAGATGATGATGTATGAGAGACACACGTGATACCGGCCTATGAGCTGAAGATATTTTTGTATTGGATACCATCCCGTGAGCCGATTAATGTATGAGAGACACACATGATCTTTGGCATGCGAGTCGAAGATATTTTTGTATTGGATAGCATCCTGCGAGCCGATGATGTATGAGAGACACATGTACTTTTGAGATGAGAATACATTATTGTGATACATAGGTATTTTTATGATGAGATGTGTGAGGTTTAGATGATTATGTGTTGTGATGTGTGTGTTATTTTACTTTCATTATGATATGAATGGATTAGGTGAGTTAGGCATGGCAGAGTCAGGTCGGCTTAGGCATGGGTCACGTCAGTCGGTTTAGGCATGGATTGAGTCAATTTGATTTAGGTATGGATCGAGTCAGTCGGTTTAGGCATGGATCAATTCAGGTCAGTTTAGGCATGGATTGAGTCGGAGTTAGTTTAGGTAGATTCATTATGGTTTACAATTAATGATACTATTGGTCATATGTGAAATGTTGTATAATATCTGCATAGTGATGAGAGAGTGATGGTAGGTGTAATAAATGTATGCTATGGTAAACAACTTGTTATGTATGTGGCTCAATTTCCAATTTTGTTAGAAAATAAGGGAACTAAGTGAAATGTGGGGTAAATGGTTAGGCATGGTTAATTTATTTTTAGGGTAGAGAGTGGCCAAGCTAACCCCCAAGGGCCCCATGCCTACAGAGTGCTACCTACATAGTCCTGGCAAAAAGGGACCTTAGGCCGATGTAGTTCTCCCATAAGCTAGGGAAGAAGATGAAAATGAGTTGGTAGGTTTGTGGTCATGTTGTAGATTTGGGTTTAATAGGTTGGGGTAGATGACAGTAAAAATGTGGCAAGTGAGGGTGACTATGGCAAAAGGGGAGGATGAACCCAAAAGGTAAGCATCGAGGACCAAGTCCTGTATAAGGTAATCACAATGTAAACAAAGATGGTTAAAAGATAAGAGGGGGTCAATAAAGCCATCTGATTGTGTAGAATCATACCGAGTAGATCATACCTTGAAAAGGTGTGATGAATACAAGACCCAAAAGGCATTACAATATTAACTTTTCTACGGTGAAAGTAGTCATAGGATCACCAAATGTCAAAATTCCAAGATGTCCCTTGAGGAAATTTAGGAAATGAGAGTGGAAATGGTAAGGTGGGTGAAAGGTAGTTAATTGTATATGTTTGGAGTGATAGGGCTTTTGGGCAAGAGGTTCGTGGTCACAATGGTCAAGTCCATGACTAAAAAGCATTTTTGTTTTGATAGATTGATTGATGCGGGAAGTCTATATGGGATAAATAATATGGTACTCCTTGAGGTTTTCATGAAGCTAATCGATGCGGGAAGCTTTGGTTCTCTCTATATATATATATATATATATATATATATATATATATATATATATATATATATTTCATTAGAAGTTTGACTCAAGGAGTTTTGGTCCCAGTGGAGGTCTTATAAATCATGGATAAGACCAAGGTGAAGGATAGGAATCTTGTTCAAAAGGAAAGGTGGAAGCGACCATGGGATCTCATCTAAGGGTAGATGAAAAGTATCCATGAGAATCATTCTAGGTGTAGTGTCATAGTACACATATTCAAGAGAAGATAACAAGTGACGGTACTCAAATGATTTTTGTTTAATTGTTAGGGAGGTGTATGGAGTGGATAGCACTCAAGGGATGAGCTTGTTAAGAGACAAAGGGTGAGGTAGGACTACGAGTTAAAAATAAAATGGTCAAAGGTGTAATGCGTTAAGGGCTCAAGTTCGGGTTTACCCTCAAGCGAGGATAGATGATAGAAACCCTATCAATAGGTATGAGTTCTGTTGTATGGTCCAAGACAATTAGGAGTGAATTTTCCCCATTTACTTTTTTTGCTTTAGTTACATGTTGATTTTCTTTTAAGACAAGTTCGCTGACTTGGAAGGTTCATTCATGCACATGTTTGTCATAGGCACATTTGATACGTTGTTGATAAACTTGAAGGTGATCCAGAGCGTTAAGATGACATGAGTCTAATAACTCTAGTTGTGCTAGGTGGTCCTAACGAAAGTCATCATCAGTAAGCTTGTCCTGGAGAGACATGTGGAGTGAAGGGATTTGGACTTCAAGAGGTAGAATAGCCTCTATACTATAGACCAGAGAAAAGGGTGTAGCCGCAGTGGAAGTGGGAATACTAGTGCGGTATGCCCATAGAGAAAAAGGAATGTGCATATGCCAATCCTTCTGAGTATCGTTAACCACTTTCATGAGAATTTTATTGAGGGTTTTGTTATTGGATTTGGCTTGGCCGTTGGTTTGTGGGTAATAAGGTGAGGAGAAACTAAGTTGAATGCCGAAGGTGTCACAAAGTTTTTACAGTGTTTTGTTTTTGAATTGTTTTCCATTTTCAGTGATGAGGTGAAGAGGTACACCAAAATCACAAATGATGTGATGGTTAATGAACTCACATATTTTCTTAGCTTTCATGGAGATGAGTGGTATGGCTTCCACCCATTTTTTGTAATATTCGATAGCGGTTATGATCCATTGATGGCATTGGGAAGAATGAGGATTGATTTCTCTCGACAAGATCCAAATGCCATTGAGAGAAGGGCCAAAGGTCATAAGCGACCTATAAGGCATCTTTGGGTGTATGATGAAGGTTGGAATGTTGTTGACATTTCACGTAGTGTTTGACATAGTCACAACAATCATGGTTAAGGGTCAGCCAATAATATCCTAGGAAAATAATACGCTTAGCAATAGCGAGGCCACTAAAGTGACCTCCACATAGGCCATCTTGAACCTCTTTGATGGTATAAGAAATTTCAAAATTTTGAGGCATTGTAAGAGAATACCATCAAAGCCACTGCACTTATAAAAGAGTCCCCCAGGATAATGAAATGGGATACCTTCTTAAGGAAGGTACATTGTCTATTGTGGGTGAGATCCGAGAGGTAAGATGGAGAGGGAAATGTAGTCGAGTATTGTTTATACCAAAGGTCACTCAAAGTTAGGAGTGTCGGTTACGATTGAGTAAACATCATGAGGTAAATAAGAAGGTGAATGGAGGATTTATACGGTGACAAACATTTTGGAATCGGTAAGGGAAGTGGTATTTGGGAATCTAAGTAGGCCATGGTATCTATGAATTCATTGGTTGAACATGGGATGGTTTTAAGGATGTGACGATCAAAGGTGGTCAAAAGAATGTTGACATGTTGTTTATACTTTTGAATTATCTCGTTACAAAATTGGTACATACCATTGACTTCACTTATGACCAATTGTGAATCACCAAAGATGTGGATTGATTTGACATCCGGGGCATATGTGGCACTGGAGACCTAGTATGACCACTTCATACTCAGAAATATTGTTGGTGCATTCAAAGTATAATTTAAAAGATAAAGGCATGGGCTCTCCATCCAGAGGAATGAGGATAACACCAGCCCTCCCCCCCCACACCGACACTTAGAACTGTCGATGAACAATGTCATTTGGTAAGGGGTTCGCCTAGGAAAGGGTAGCGATGGATTCATCGGGAAAGTCAAAATTAGAGGGTTGGTCCCCAGTAATAGGTCCATCAACCAGTTGGTTAGCGATAGCCTAGCCCTTAATGGACTTTTGGGGAATGAATTCATTATCAAGATCAGCCAGAAGCATAAGCCATTGCACGACACGCTAATTTTTATAAGGTTTGGCATACATGAAGTGTAAAGGATCAGTGTTGGTCACGACATAGGTTTTGTGGTTGAGTAGGTAATGACGGAGTTTGGTGGCAACAAAAAATAAGGCTAAGCAAAGCTTTTTTTGATGGTTGTATCGGGTTTCATAGTCCATAAGAGTATGACTTATGTAATAAACCACCTGCTCCCTATGTTGTTCATCATGATGAGTGAGCATAGCTCCCAAGGAATGATTGGTAGCTAATATGTATAGGTAAAAAGGTTGATCATCTTTAGGTGGAATGAGTACGGGTGGTTGGAGAAGGTATTGTTTTAGGGCTTCAAAAGCTTTATGATAATCATCATCCCATTTAAAGGAGACATCCTTCCTAAGTAGATGATGAAATGGTTGACACCAATCAAATAATTGTGAAATGAAACAGTGAATGGACTGCAATTTACCTTGTAGGCTATGGAGTTGTTTAAGGTTAGTGGGTGGAGGCATTTCCATAATGGCCTTGACTTTAGTTGGGTCAACTTCTATACCACGGAGGGAAATAATAAATCCCAAGAGTTTTCCGAGAGAAAGCGAAGATGCACTTTTTAGGTTGAAGGCAGATGTAATATTGAATGAGGCGGTCAAAGATGGTTTTGAGGATGGCGAGGTGGTTCACACGACGCTTAGATTTGGCTAAGAGATCATCCACATAATCTTCCAATATGTGATGCATGATATCATGGAAGATGTAATTCATAGCACGTTAATATGTAGCAGAAAGCGTTTTAAGGCCAAAAGGCATGAATTGATAGGAGAAGGTCCCCACGGGGTGATGAATGAACTTTTTGTTGATATTCGGGGCAAGAAAATATTTGTTATAACACGAGAAGCCATCCATGGTTGATAGCATCTCATTACAAAGTGGTGAGGTCAATCAACCGATCAACACCGTAAGGGAAAGTCATCTTTCGGGTAGGCTAGGTTGAGGTCATGGAAGTCCATGTAAATGTGGAGTCCCCCTGTTGCTTTAGTAACATGGACAATGTTATAAATCCAATGAGGATAATCAATGGGTAAGATGAAGGAAACAGAAAGAAGGTGCTGAAGTTCTTCTTTGATGAGAAGAGTAATACGAGGGTGCATTTTCCTCAGCTTTTGTTTGATGGGTTTGGCATCGAAAATGGTTACAATATTATGGACCACTATGGTGGGCTCATTACGAGCATGTCCGCATAAGACCAAGCAAAATTTTGGTTATGATCTCGGAGAGAAAAGAAGTGATGGCTCCTATTCAAGAGATCTAAATATTTTCCTATCTTTACGATGTGTGGATCATGCGAGTATGAATGCTGATTTCTATAGTCGATTCATTCAACATGGTTTGCATCTCGAGGGTAATGAGTGATGAATATATGAGTCTTCTACACCAATGTAGATGATTATGGATTCATCATCATGACATTGAATGATGTTAATGGTCGAGTGTGTCATCGTCGATCATCTCAAGATACGAGAACGAGAGAGCGGAAGGGGCCTTGCATTTGTGTTGATAAGTCAAAGGCCCCAAGGAAATGGTGTTTATGAAAAAAAAAATTAGGGGGGATGGATTCAGGATCCATCAACTCCGTCGGTGAGGGTGGTGATGAAGGTGGAGAAGGGCTAGGGTCCTTAATGAATTCAATACGAGCCTATTTGGTAGGAGGTTCATGGAATCCAATACCACTCGATCATTATGTTTACAGTGGTACATGGAATAATGGTATGGCAACATTTATCGTAAAATCCAAAACAAAAACCCTTACATGCACAGTGGTGTAGGAAGGTGTGGGAAAAACGACGATTGGTAAGTGACTAGAAGTCCGTGAAAAATGGGTGGGGTTGTGATGGTGGTTTAGGTGTATAGGTGGTAGTATCAAGTCCCCCATAGGTGAGACTTGTACAAAGATGAGGAGGACCATAAAGGAGCCATTCTCCTATACGGTGATCACAGTGAGGGTGTTGATGAAGGCTTTCATACTCGTGTGGAGTAAGGAAGGTGTTAACACTATATAGGAAATATTCCCAGTGAGGCGTTGAAAAACACCTTCCAAGAGATCGAGTGGTTTGTATGTGAGTAGTTGGTATAGATGATGTGTCATAGGTTGATGCAGAGGTGGAGTAATGGATTGGGAAGCTAATGGGTCAGTCGTGGAGGTGATAGCGGTGATAGGAATAAATGAGGTATTTGTCTTGAAAGCAGTGGCTATACTAGTAGGTTGAGGTGTAGGTGAAGCGGTAGTGGTTATGGAGGTAGATGGCTTGACAGAATGAGCACATCATTAGGTCGGTAAAGCATGTTGCATGTTTTGAAAGGTGATGGGTCAGCTAGAATGGTATAAGTGTGTCCCTCGTGTTCAAACTTTACACATCGATGAAAAGTGGAAGGAACACAACCTATGACATAGATCCAGTGGTCTACCAAGCAATAATTTAAATTGGAATTCCCCTCTAAAACATAAAAAAAAAAAAAAAAAATTGGAACAGTGGGGAGGCCCATGTGAATGTGAAGGATGACAGTGCCTAGTGTGGAAGTGATGGCATCATTGAGCGAATGCAACATGACCAGATGTTTATGCATGCAATTGTCAGGTATGCGCATTTGAGCAAATACATGGGATGAAATGATGTTAATGCTAGTGCCTCCATCAATCATTACATGGTGTACCCATATGTCATCAATGTGGACAGAGATGAAGAGGGATGGGTCTAGGTCATCGTTTTGGTATGGCGTGATCTCCTCCTCCGAGAAGCCGAGGAGGCCACTTGGTGGAAAAGGTGAGGTGAGGATGAAGGAAGTAATTTGGTGAGAGATGCTACATGATGGGGTGTGATAATGGAGGCTACAGGTGTAGGGTCATTGGGTAAAACCTCAATAGATTGAAGAACCTCCATGAGAGCTTGACGATGGGATTTTGAGGTTTGGATGAGGTCATATAAGGACATTTTGAGGGGAGATTCATGTAATTGTTTGATCATGGTGTGATGCCATTAGAAATGGGGTATGCGGGGCTGCGGATAGTTATTTTAGGTATGGATGCAGATGGTATGTTGGGTATAGGATTAGTTGGTGGGTCAACTACCTTTTATTTGCCCTTGTGCGCATGTGTAGTGACATGTATCATGTTAATTTGAGGGGAGTTAGCAAATGGAGAAGGTGTAGGATGAGTGGTATAATGACATGAATGGTGAAAATCTACTAGATGAGAAAATCCCTATGAGGTTAGCTAGGCGCAACAACATTTGGGTGGTGGCATGGTAAGTTCTCTAATGTGAACCATGTTAATTTCAAATTTTGGGGGTGGTTTTACGAGCTGTGAGGGTGGAGGTTGTGGTTATGGAGTGGATAGTGTGGGAATGGGTGTAGGTGAAGCAGGATCCTCATCAAGAAGGTTGTCATCATCAAATTTGGTTTGGTGGACACAATTGGATAAGGATAGTTTTCAAGGCCTTGCAGTTCTCCACATCATGCCCTGGCACATGATGGTATGCGTAAATTTTAGTATCATCAAACCCTTTTGGCTTGGGTTTGAGGGGGTTAGTAAGGTCGAGTGGTGGTAATGTGATAAAAAAATTCTCGAGGAGGTTGGTTAAAATTTTGGCATAGGACCTTGCTAGTGGATCACAATGGGAAGTGAATGTAGGTTTGGGTGTAGGTGTGGTTGGTTGTCTAGGAATTATTTTTGGAAGAGTAGGAACAGGTCGAGCTATGGGTTTAGGCATCAGTGTGGTTTGAGGTATCGGTCGGGTTCATTTGGGTAGGGGTACAGTAGATGGATGGGTAGGAGGGTGTGGGTTTGTTTTGACTACCTTGTTGTGGGGTAGTGGGGTTTTGTTTTTGGGTTGCACCTTCTTGGGTAAAGGTGATGTGGGTATATGGGGTCTAGAAGGAAAAGTAGATGGAGGAAGAGGGTGAGTTACCCATGGGGATAACGGGGGTGCTATGAAGGTAGATGACATGGGTCATGCTTGGGGTGTGAGGGACAATGACTGAAGTGTAGTAGGTAGTGAAGCAATGGCTAAAGGTATCGGAGGTATTGGTGGTAAAGAGACTACATGTGTGGGTATGAGTCATGTTGTGTGCCTAGGTAGGTTAGAGATTTGTGGGGAAGGAATGGGCTTTTTTTTTATTGGGTTATTAATGGGTGAGTGGTGCTTGACCATGTTAGGCAGCTGAGGTCTTAATGCAGACAGGACAAGTCCGGGTGTGATTGGTGTAGTAGGGGTATGAGTTTAATGAGTTTATTTCTTTAGTTTGGGTATCGAGTAGGTGTGGTTTAAATGTTGGAGGATGTAGCTAAATCTAGTTTAATAGGTGGATGAGTAAGGCTGGGTGTCGGGGTGAACCCTAAAGTGGTAATAGGTTTAGTGGAGGTAAATATTGTGGATATGGGTTTGGGTTTAGGCATAGGTTGGGTTATGGGTAAGGGTGTGGTGTGAGTGTTAATAGATATCATGGAAGGGGTTGCGACAGTAGTGGTTGTATGTGGTTTTATGGGTGGAAATGTGCTTGGGTAGATAGTGGAGGTGTCATCAAGGGATCTTTGCATTTGTGTTGAGACAGGGAGTAAGAGGCACCACCATAAATAAGCCCTATACACATAATCTAAGTGATGCCAATCATGAGAACGGCACATCCATGGGTGGGGTTGGTGAAGACCTAATGGGAATTCCTATGAAATCTTAGAGATGGGAAATTGGCTAGCTTCAGCTTCCATAGGTAAAAGAGTTGAAAGTACGTCCATTGGATGTTGGGTGGCTGATGGATAATGCTCGTAAAGAGGTAAAGGTATCTCCACTACGTTTATGATGGGTGCAAGAGATGATGGGAGTTCCTCATGAGTGGAGAAATGGATAGGTACTCTTCTATGGGTGGAGGAGGTGATGGGTGCTCCTCTACAAGAGGAGAAGATAATAGGTACTCCTCATGGGTGGAGGACGTAATGGGTACTCCTCTACGGGTGGAGGTATGGTAGGTAAAGGTTCTCTAACCGGTGAAGCTAGGGGTGAGAGGGGCTTGATGTTAGTGGAAGACTCCTCCATTGGTGATGAAGGAGATGAAAGGTGTTTCTCTGTTGGTGAAGGAATGGTGGAGGTTGATTCAGATGTGGAAGGAGGATTTTGGGCTAGGATTTCCTCTATGGAAGGGATGTGAGGTAATTGAGAGGTGACATGTACCTCGTTAAAGATCGCATGAACCTCACGAGTATGGGTATCATGAGTGGATGTCTCACTTGTTTGATTGGATGAAGGGGCATGATTGGGAAATGGTTTTTTAAAGATTTGTAGATTCTAGTTGGGGGTGGCGTTGGGATTATCCATAGTCAACTCACCTTTCTCAAGCATTTCTTAGACAATATTCTTAAAAGTGATGTAGTTTCCGTCACTATGACCCTTCACTCGGTGATAGTTATAGAAATCTTGTTCCTTATACCATGTGGGCATGGGGTGAGCAGGGTCAAAACCAGTGTGTGGTTTTATGGGTGGAAGGGTGATGGCGCCAACTTTGATAATCTTTTGTAACACAAAAGAGTAAGCTTCCCGGTTGGGGTATATTTTTGCTACTCTTGTCTAAATCGAAAAGTCCTGGATAGGTGATAAATTGGATGAGCTTGTAGCTTGATTAGAAGGATGTGTTGGGCTAGCCTTGAGTACCACTACGTTAGCAGTACACTTAGCCTTTGAATAATTGGTTGGTGGTTTGGAAGAAGAAGAAGTTTCATTTGACTTGAATTCTGAATTCTTGTTTTGTAATTGGATTTTCTTCTCTTTGATGGCCTGAATCTCTAACTTTCATGCCATAGTGAATGCCTCATCGAATGTTCAAAAGTTTTGGACCTGCAAGGTCAGGGAGATATGTCTGGCACAAGCTCATGTGAAGATTTTGATGAGTTCAGTTTATGGTAATTGGAAGGTAAGTTGGTTGATCAAGTCGTGCCAACGAGCTACAAAATCCATGATAGATTCATCCTCGTATTGACGTGTGGAATATAGATAGTTCTTGGTAACCTTCTTAGAGATATTGATAGATAAATGATCCAAGAAAGATTGGGCTACTGATTGAATGAAAATATAGAGTGTTTAGGTAACCCACTATAGCAATCTAGTCTTTGGACTAGTGAGGGACATGGGAAAATTTCTCAAAAGAAAGGCATCATCATGAGCAATGAGATAAAACTTGTGTTTGAACGAGTGCAAGTGTTGTTGTGGGTCTTCCTTATTATTGAAGTGGTTGAATTTAGGCATTTCCCAATGCACATGGTGGTATGAACGGATAGGATTGGATGGGTGAATAGGCTCATTGCAAATCTCATCGTAGGTGAGAGTGTTTTGGGAGCCAAAAACTAATGCCTCCAATGTTTACATCTTATCCAATATCAATTTAATTAGGTCATTGGTGGGTTGTGATGATTGGATGCCTCCTATAGCATGAGGAGGTTGGTTTTGGGCATATAATGAGGGTGGCATTCCAATGTATGGGCCTGCCATGTAATGTGGTGGAGAAGAAAGTAGTGAAACAAGGGGTACATACCCAAAGTGAATAATATATGAAATGTGGTAGTCGTAGGTAGTATGTATACGGGGTGGAAGGGTCATGGTAATCCTAGTGGTGATAGGGGCTAATGATTGTAGAATGGGAATAACTACGCTCCGAAATGTGGTAGGGGTCACCAAGATTACTAGAGGTGGTAATGTAGCTACATGTATGTACGAGACATTAGGGGAAAATGAGGTTGTGTGTGGCGTAGTCATCGACAAGTATGGTGGATGTGATGGGTACCAAAGAGGTAAAAACGCAGTAAATCATAAGCGGGTATAGAACCTAACTACAAAATGACCGGGGTAAGATAGCTATGGGTAGTGCAGAGCCCAATGGGGCTGATGCGTATGGGTGCAAGAGTTGGGGGGATAGATACGGGCATTTCATATATCAACCGACCCAAGGTGTGTCGAGTGGACGAGTGGGAGAGGTAAAACCGCAAGGCGGAAAGGTTCTCGGTCAAGGAGTCGTGGTGAACTCCTCATCTTTGGTAACGATAGTAGTAGGTGGATTGAGTCCATGGCTGGTGATAAGATAGAAGGTGGTGAATGGATAGGTAGGAGTGGTGGTGACCGGTGTGGAACACGAGGGAATTTTCTTGTCTTCGGGCCAGCACCATGTGAACCAAGATATATCGTAGGGCTTCTTCTCCGTAATCGACACAAAGAATAGTAGGAACAAGTGAATATGGGGATAAAAAAGGATGAAGTAACAAATGATGGGTGGAATATGAAATAGGATAAGCGATGTTGGTTAGGAAAATCGACGATGGTTAGGTGTAACCACTACCTGACACTGTAGAAAATGGATAGTGATTAAACCACGAGGCAGAAGGCAAGATCTGACAAGAATGCCAAATCTGGGGATGTTTAAAACGTCAATGTAAAAAGTGACAGTGACAAAGACTATGGAAAGTGAAGGAAAGTGAAGTGAAAATGTCCTTTTGAGTAGGTTATCAAAAGGACCTAGAACCGACGTTGGTTGGGTATAACCGATTGTGGTCAAAGGTAACCGACAATGGTTACTATGAAATTGAGATAATGATGAAAGAAAGTGGTTGTGAATTAAAATTTGGTGTGGAATCAGACCTAGAATTCTAGGAATGATGGTGATATGGCCTAGGCACACTTAGGTGAAGCCGGAATACACCAACTATGATGAGGAGCATGCCAGGATGAACAAATAAAAGTGATGAACATGTTCTTTCACCTCAAAATGCAAGCCAAGCAAAAACACTAAGAAAATGTGATCCTAAGAGTGCCTTTTTCTATTATGTTCATGTAGCTTATGCTATTTTAGGGACTGACACATGAATTGTGAAATAGATTTTTTGGTGAGGGTGGCTTCCTACAAAGAAGGAGATCTAAAATGTGAGGTTTCAGGTATGTTATGGTGGGGCGGGCTTTTCTCTAAAGTATGACTCGATAGATCAGCGAGCTAGGTGCCCACTGTGTCGTGATCGTGTGATCACCTATAGCTTCTTCCAGGTAAGATTTTGTTTTATCTTTTCCTCTTTCTCTGAGTCTTGCCAAACCATCAGCTGGTCATGACCTCCAAAGCATATAGGTTGCCCTCAATTAATGTGAGCTAATGAGCTAAATCAGAATGCATGCACTTGTTTTAAACCCAAATTGAAAGTATGATATTTGATGACAAAAATAGATGAATAGGAAGATGGATGCTCTTTCACTAAAATGTAGAAAACATGAAGAGATGATTCTTTTTAAGTACACAAAAAGAAAAGTTTCCTTTAAAGAAAATAGAAAGAAGCAAAGTGGATTACCAAGGGAAGAAAATTAATGTGTAATCTTTTTAGAAGGGAAGAAAATACACAAATTACTCCTAGGAATGAATGAAATGCAAAGAACCCTGGATGGGTCCCACTGGGCATGCCACAATGTTTCACAATTTTCTTAGATTGTTTCTTTGAATTGTTAACGAAAAAATAGGGTAATGGGCATAGGAGGAATAATTTTAAATGTCGATTGATAGGTTGTTGCATGCGTATGACTTCCAAATCCATAGTTGACCTTGAGAGCTTCCTTTTGGCTAGGAGAAAATACCTGTAATGAAAGCAAGACCACCAGAAAGAATTAAACAATATGGGCAGTGAACTACCTAGTGTGAGCTAGATCATGGAAGCATGATACTTCCTAGATGGTCATCGAGTACCCACTATTTTAAACAAATTAATGCTGAAAAAGGTAAATCCTATTGTTAGTTTGAAATGATTTAGGTATCTTAGTTAAAAACACAATAAAAAAACATATCTAATCTAACATGCTAAGCTAGAATAGATTCCTAGGGTCAAACGGTTGGTTTTGGGTTCTGCAAGTCCGATAAAGGTCTAGGGTAGGTCATAAGTGAGTGAGGGTGAGGTAAAATTAGGTGGATATATATCTATTTAAGGCTATGTGGGAAAACATAGAGACACTCGTGTCGGTCAGGGGGTGACCGTCCACGGTTAGGTATAACTAGCGCCATTATTGTGAGATCACGGAAACGCGTCATAAAATGGGTTTTGGTCTCCTTTATGATTACACAAAGGATTTGGTTAGTCGAGATGAGGTATTGGGTGACTGGAATAGTTTTTGCGAGGTTTTAATGGGTCTATGGGGTAAAAATGTTGGAGATGGTCAATAGGGAGAAAGATAAACAATGGATGATAAAATGAAATAACCAAGAAAGTATGATGTTGTACTTACTTGGATTTCATTCTGAAAGTCTATGTGTGAAGGGTGGAAGTACTAATGATGGGTTTGAATGCTATAAGTGATCACCAATGAAGAAAATCTTCTGCATGGGCTGCATGCACACTCCTCTTTACTTGGATAAATCGAATGTGGCGGGATGGCTATGCAAGAGAAGATCCTCAATCTCCTTCCTTCAATGCCAATTCTTGCTGGAATTAGCTCTCGAAGACGGACTATCTTTTTGAGATTTCATTCTTGCTCGTCCACTTTTCTCCCAATGTTTTCCAACCATCGAATAAGGATTTTTAGGGGATAAAAGGGGTAGCTCACGTTGGTCTAGCTTAACCGGTGATGGTTAGGGAAACCACGTTGGTGAAGGTGGGATTTTCTAGGTTTACTAATCTTAGGGAGATCCTCTTGATTCCTTGGATCTTGTGTCATTATCCCATGGATTAGACTCGGGAGATTCTTGTGAGCATGTGAGAATGTGGTTAGAGGGAGTGTAGGCATTGATTTGTAGGGTTTGGGTAAGTCTTAGTTAGTTATGGTAACTTGCTAAGAATATGTATTAGGTTGAGTTAGCTTGGTGAAATGTCTAAGTGAATTATTTGTGTAGATGTTATTTAAATAAGATACTTAAATAATAAATATAGTGAGGATAATGCATTAATTTAATTAAATTAATATTAGTAGGGTGAAGGGGGTCATGGCTAGGTAGATGTAATAAAGGGGGTTTATATGTCGAGGGACGAAGGGGAGTGTGACCTAATTTTAGTGTCTACAGTTCCCTAAGGTCTAGATCTGGAATATGCTCTATGGAATGTTTATGGTTAATTATGGTTCTAAATGTATGCTTTATCTTCATCAGACTAACATCATGTATAATAAACTCTAAAGATGGGCTTGATACCTTTGCGCACTTTGGGTGAGCACTCATCTTAGGTTGAGGTGATGTGCCAGCGGGGTGGGTTTTATATAGTGAATTATGGGTTGCATTAGTATGCATCTTCTATCTACTTTATACTATTGAGTATCCACTAAAAACATAAAGTAAGGGAAAATGTAGACGAGAAAATATCTATACTTTGGTACATCTATAGGTATTAAAGTATACTAATGTATACATGATTCCTAACTAAGAAAACTAGTGGTTAACATCTCCTTTTGACATTATTGTGATTTACATAACTTATATATCTATCATCACTTGAATGATTTATGTCTTATGGCATTAGACACTAGTGCCTAAGTAGAATATAAGTTCCCATACACTCATGTCCTTTCTGGGCACCCCTATCCTTTTATTTCTTCTTCTTACTCTTTTTGGTATTTTTCACTTCTTGGTCACCTTTTAACACTTTGGGTCAGCCTTTCAGTTTTCAATTATGAAATTCAAATAAGGGAATCATATATATACTTATTTACTTCTTCTAAATCAAGGGCCAAACATCATAAGCATTATATATCATCACCTAAGCTTGCACAAAGGCATAAGAGCACTATAAAGCATACATCTAGAACATTCATACATGAGAGAAGGGAATCATTGATCTCGCATACACAAAAATGAAAGGAGTTTATTCTACTCCATCAAACATATTTTACATGTTGGATACAATATAGATCTATCCCATTATCATCATTCAGCTTGCACAAGGGAAACCTAGGGCATGAAACAAACACACACACACACACACACAAAGAACTACATGGAATCTGAGATGTAGTGTAGTACTTAGTCTTAAGCTCACTCTTCAGTGATTACAGGGCCATCGACTCCACATTATACTTCTTTTTTGTTATATTTTATGTGGTTTGTGGACATGCATAGGTATACATTTGTGTTGTAGGTTATAGGTGTGATCAGAATTCTAACAATGAAGTTAGAGCCACAAAAAGAATATTGGAGAGAATACCTTCGACCCTGAATAGACCACTCTCCAAGTATCTTAGCAAACACAAACACCTAGATAGGTAGCTAGTGCCTAGGGTGCTTCTATCCTCCAATGGGAACTTCTATCCTATACATTCCTAGGATTCTAAACCATCATCAATCCTTAGAAACACTATTCCTAGTCTTTTCCAATACATAAATAGTCCATATCACTCCCGGGTTACACGAAATCAACTAATTCAACATCCATATCTCATTTTATTAGGGTTTTTTACATTGTTGAATGTTTGTTTTCTTGGACATTACTGTACTTCATTACTTGAATATCATTAATTACAACATTTACTCTACAATTAGATTTAAGTTAACTTACATTAAATCTATATAAGAAGGCTTAGGAACACCTATACTTGTATATTTAAATTACCCCAAAGGCTTGGTATGGTAAGTATAATTTTTATGTTTATAGACCCTAAGTACCTAATGTTCTAAGTGTGGACTTTAAAGAAGACAAATATGATGATCTTAGGGAAGATTGGAAAATGTTAGTAGACCGGATGAGTGATGGATGATAAGGTGGAAATAATTCTCAACTACTGTGTATAAATAGTCTAATGATAATATTAACCATTTATGTTATTTGATGAAATCGACTATGGTCAATGAAATTAGATGTGAAAATATTAACCCAATGAAATTGACCATGTTTGATGCCATTGGCTAGGATATACACTCACCGAGATCCCATCAACCATGGTTGATATCATTCAATAAGGAAATGCGGTGTAGACACATAAATTTGGTATCTATTCCCTGTTGCCTACGTTCACATACTTTATTCATCTTCCATATTCATCTTTACTAAAATTAATTAATTAATTAATTAATTCCAATACTCGATCACTTTCCTTAATATACTTATTATTTATCAACCCTATAATTTTTATAGCCTATCTCCACCGTAAACACTGTAATTTGGCCAATGCACTATTACGACTAATATTGCGCTAGTTGTGCTTCTCCCTGCAAATCGATGATACACGCCGATTCAACCTATCAAACTTTCTTCCTATGACATCCTTTTGTTTTTTTTCCTCTTGTAAACCATTTAAACAAGCTATAATAGCTTCGTTCTAGCTACATTAGCTTCTTACTTTCTTCTAGTCCACTTCTACCACCTTCCTGGTCTATCAATCCATTCCATTGGATTGATCTAACCCTTCAAAACTCTCTCCAAACCCTAATCACCTCCTAAACATGTTTAATTAAGCTTAAACATGGTTTTTCACTCCCTAAACCTAGTCAAAGTAAGCTTTGACTTGCTAAAAGTGTTTTTTGGAATTTAGTGTTTGTCCCACATGCACTCAAGTTTTCCTTTTCCCAAATGGAAAACTATATATAGGCTAGACCCCCTCTCTTTTCAAGAATTCCTCCTTCTTCCTAAGCATAGATTATAGTATTTTACATCTAGGTTCTAGATTTCATTTCTAGTTTACATATTGAGCCATTTACTTCACTTTTGCATTGCTAATCCAATTTTTAGAGTAAAAGAGAAGAACCATTAGCTCAAAATCCTATAATGGGGACATCTATTTCTCTTAATCACTAAAACTAATTGCTCGTGGCTTACTAGGTTCATTATTTTAAGCTTTCAAAGAATAGAGGTAGTTTTAATTAGCTTAACTTTGAGTGTTTACTTCATAACATGTGCTAGTTAGGAAATCTTGCTCATTCTTATCAGATGGTCCACTAATTTGTTATTTGAAGCCTTTGGGGATTCTTTAGGAATTCTTACCCCAAAATCCATGGCTTTACAACTGTTCTTTAAACACATCCACTACCAACACAGCTATACCTTATCGTTGAAAAAATCTTCCCACCTTATGCTTTAAAGCATTCGGCCAACTGTCTAAAAAATAAATCACACCAAAGGTAAAAAAATCCTCCCATTGGGGAAAATTTCCCCACAATTGGTGGCGACCCAACCCACCACCTTGTCAACCCTATAAAGCTAGATGATTTATTTCTATTCATCATCGAATGCATCCTGAATTACCAAGATTCGCTATGCGACCTATGCATAATCTCCTATGAATGAGCCTCATAGAAGAAATTACAAACATCCTGAGACCTCCTTGGAACATGCTCACATCAATCATGATCAGCCTTTGTGAGATTGTTATCATTTTATATTTCTTTAATTATCTTTTATCATTTTATCTTGGTATTTCTTACATCTAACCTTTTGTAGATCCGAGAAATGGTCAAGACTCCATTATCAATCCATTCTATGAGCTTTTTTGCTTGCAGGCTATATGATTTAGCTTGTTTCTCTCGGCCTTGTCCAACACGCTGCTCCGATCATCGTTGATCTTCCCAGTCTCTATCGACCATATCTTCTATTCTTATCCTTTTCACTCTATATTTATTTTAGTGTCTATTCCAAATCTTACACTATTTTCAAACCTCGAATCTCCATCCCTCTCCTCTAAACGTGTGTAGTTTTCAGCCTAGATCTAACGTGATTCTTACTACCTTGTATTCCTTTAATTTCCTTACGTCGACCTCCTCCGTAGGTTATTTCCAGTCTCTACATGTTCCTATTCTATTTTATATGCACTCGGAGCATCGTGGTCTTCATTTACTTTTTTTTTTTCATCCTTCTGCCTCAAGTCACCATCGACCTAAATCTACATAGTTTGGGTCACTATCAACCTATACTAGGTGAATTTAATTTTTATTTCATTTCAATCAGAACAAATTTAAATCAATCATAATTACTTTCATATTTTGTAAATCTTTCAATTTTTGCATATTGTTAGTTTACCTTTACTTTGTATCAATTTTGTTTAACAACGGGGGTTGACATCAACCAAGGAAGTTAAACAATTATTGGGTCCGCTTTGTTAGGAAACCCCTACCCAAACCATATAATCATTTTCCTTTCAGCGGAATCCATCATCATCTTACACCTAAATCACATCACATCCGAGGTAACATAAACCACTCAACATTTCTGAGTTTTCTATATTCTTTAGTAGCTAGTGCATTAACCCCTCATTAATAATGAGAAACTTGGTAAACAATGGGAAATATAAGATCAAGAAAGAATTCCAAGATAGATGGAAGGAGATCTAAGGTGTTGAGGGATAAAATGATGAAGGCATGAGTATGTTAGAAGTATGTATGAAAATGATCACTAGAGAATAACACGGTGATATCATGAGGAGAATGTAAAGATGATTGCAATGGATGCAAAATATGACTACAAGGGGTGTGAAAACATGTGAAATATATGATATAATTAGAATAAACATCAAATATTTATCATAAGTACATTTTTTAACCAACTTGATGCTACTTGAAGTATGCAAATAACTATTTCTAGTTACTCCTCTCATAGAAGTATCTTAGAGGACACCACTCCAAGGAAGATAATGTGTCAATGGTGCCCATGAAGAACAAAATTTGTTATAGTGAAAACTATGTGTAAACATATACCCTAGTCAAAGATTATCACATGTCATAACAAGTTTATGTAGACACTAGAATTCAGTACTTTGCACTTTGAAAACCCTTGATTGTACTATTCACTCTTACTATGATAAATACTATTTCTCTATTCCCTCTTAGCACTTTTCGAGGTCAATTTTTTAGATTTTTATCCTTGCATATTGACATGTGGAAAAAATATGAGAATAAAATGCATAATATCTATAAAGAAACATTAGTTCACTAGCTCCAAACTTAATTCATCATATTATTTTCTCCTATAAAGGACCTATACAGTTTGGTTAGATTTGTAAAATTTGGCCATGACATCTTTTTACGGTCTTGAACGGGAATGTTTTTCAAATTCACTTTAAATTTCACTTATGTAGTTGGGTCTTATACTTCATTTATGTCGGCCTTTCCTAGAAAAAGCTTCTATGGAACCTTATATAATAAAATAAACACTACCTCAATTTCTTATCTGGAACTCCTAAGGTAATGCACTAGAGAACTCACTTCATACACTTGCAAAAGACATCCAAAGCTCCATAAATCTTGAAATTTCACATCTAAAATAATTAGAGGAATACCCACATCATTTCGAAGCTACAAACCAGCTCAAAGAAATTATTTCTCTCATCTATAAGTGTCCAAACATACTATACCCAATTACTTTGATCAAGAGCCAAGTCGAGGAAGCATGGTCATAGAGATTTCCAAATTTGATTGATCTATTTAGATATCACATGTTAGGTGGAGAACAACGTGTGGTTTGAGACCTCTTTAGAGTAGTGCCAATGTTAGTGGTGCATGACAAAGTTGCCCATAAACCTTCTAATTTTTTTTCAAGACTCTTCATATATGGATAGGGTTTGAAATGATGTTTATTCCATTTATAGAACTTCGTTGTATGTGTGACAAATATGGTTTGTTAGCAATAGATAAATCTAAGAAGGAGAAAAACCTATAAATTTTTAGGGTAGAATCGATAAGGTAAACAACCATAAAATGGGATGGACCATAAATGGTCATAACCTAGGTGCAATTTTAGTTTTAGTTAGATTCGTAAGGATTTATAAGGTTTAGTTCTTCTAGTTTCTCTATTACACATTCACAAATATTTCCAGAAATCGGTAAAAATAAACTAAGTGCTTTTGTACCTTTATTTTTTGCTTCCGGTTGAGTGTTATTTTAATTGGTGTATGAGTATTCTTCCTATCTAATCTAATTTTAAATCTAGATTAGGTGTTATATTATTGCATCTTTATTATATTTTTAAAATAACTATAATATATCCCACACTGATTAAATTGAATTATAAATTTGATTCAAAGCTTAATTTTTTTATGAAACCACTTTTGATCAATCCTCGAAACTAATTTAGGATCTCTTTAGCTCCTTGTGTATTAGGCCTACTAATCTACCAACTGTAGATATCCTAGGGTTAATGTTATTGTTCCTTCTTTATTGGACTATATTATTTAAAATTACACATGTTTTACTCATATGCCCTTCTCGATGTATTGTTTGGATTTCCAATTGGCCCATTGATCATTTTGAGATTTCTTCCTTTTCCACAAGCATTGTAATTCCATGGCCTCATCTCTAATGAATAATCCTTCCCTCCTAGACCAAGCTAATGAGGTACCATTGCATGATCTTGAAACTTATAATGAGCATTTTGATGAATTTTACCATGATGATACAAACATTGTGGATACAAATAAGGTTTAACTTATGTTTAGTTTCTATGACAAACTTTGTTAAAACCCTCACCATATTGATCCCATCATCAAAATATTTCTTATAGCTAAATCATCTTGTGATACGAAGTCTAGTGAAGAATTTCTTATTAGGATACCCTAATCTTCTTTAGCATTTTTGACATCTATTGTTCCCACATCTATGGTACTTATCCATTTGGGTACATGATCTGAAAATAATCAAATTATTACTACCTGATCTCAAACCCTTATAGGCTTTAAGTATTTTCTAACAATTTTCTCCTTTTAAGTAATCAATTTAAAATAATGCAAGACAATATTGACAATTACACACAGATTGATTACAGAGCTCGTAAATTTCTGTCTCCGGGTTCTTATCGAACCATTCCACTAGTCAAAACTTGTAAGTTACAATAGTACTTTCATAAGAAAACCTAATGGAAACTATTTAACCTTGCTTAGAAGAATAACCAGACCTTCGGATGACAAGGGTGAAAAATAGCACCCAACTTCCACCTTCCTGGCGTATTCAACAAGCTTGATGGCTCCAGCTCCACTGTTCGGAAACCTCCGGTTCTCGATCGGCCTTCCGACGCTACTATAATGCCCTATGGCTCTCCGATCGATATATCAAGCTTCACAATAAATTACTGTGGCACTATGGGCCGACTAGGTAGTTTGAATAACTCCTAGCCACAAATATTTAATTTATTATTGTGTAACAAATAATAGGTCAATAATAATCAAAATAATAATGCCTAAATAATTTAGGTCTTCACACAACAACAATTTCTCATATGCCTTCCAAGCTCTAAGCTTGTCTTCGTATTTTGTGTGTGTCCATTATAATGAACTAGGTACCCTATTTATACAATTTTAGGGCCCTTGAAAAATGCAATTACATATTATCTTAGGCTAATATTAGCCTAAACCCATACCATGTAATTTGGGATAAAAATTCCCATTTGGGCGGATTAGCATATGAGATGGGATTAATACCCATTTTAGCCGATTTGCATTTTTAATGGGATAAAATCCCAATTGAGCGGCTAAGGAGAAGTGGGGCGGTTTGCTTATTTAAGTGGGATATCCCACATGTTGTGGAGTGATAGGGTCTTAGGCGTTATTAAGCCTTTCAGGCTTTGTTTGAAGTGGTCAAAAGACCATTAGAGGTATAACCACCCCTATGTGGATTTCCATGCATAACATTAAACATGCTCCCCACCATCGCTTCACTCCTCCTCCATGTGGAAGTATAATATGTTTTTGGTTTATACTAATGTTTGAACATTAATATATATATACGTGGCATTTGGAATGGTGTGTAAGTGGACTTACCAAGTAAATAAAAATTTGACCCATACCATGGGATATCGAAATTAATTAACTTGGTCATCATGTAGTCCACTTTTTGTCTCCCGATAGGCAAATCGAGTGAATTCGATGAGTGGTGGCTTGTGGACCCACCATGTCGGTGATAATACCATAGTCCACACGGCGGCCGAGCTCCCTTCCATAACAAAAGTTGAGCCTCTTGTTCCCGTGCACCATTTTTATGCTCGTCGAAGACCGGTGATCAAAAACCAACGGACAACTTCCTTTTGCCTTTTCGCCACATGTCATAGTGCTATTTGTCCAATATTGACCAGTTGACCAGAGTTGACTTTCCCGCTATCTGGACTTTGACCGAACATATCTAGAGCTCCCGATGTCTGTTTGTTGTGATCTCGAGTCATTAGAAATCTCTCGAGATGATATTCTACACTGACACCATTTAGGGATGTTTAGGGAACTTTTAAAAATGATCCCCTAATCACACCTCCCCACTGAGAAAGGATTTTTGTCCCAAAAAGCTTCCATACTATCCTGAATCTGAAAAACTCTGATGCCACCTCGGAAGTGCTGCTACAATAGACCCTTGGGTCTTCTCCTCCAACCTTCTCACTTCGATAACTCTTCTCCGATCCTAGGATTTATGGATTATGGGCCCACAACGCTTCATTGCGCCACTCTAATATCCAAAGAAGACCTCCATGCCTCCACTTTATGGTGCTAAGTTTCTGAATGAAACCTCAATGCTCCTTCTGTGCAGTGCTAAGCTTCTTGATATCTGACAACAAGGATCTTCTTTGACTCTATAACACAGCTCCTGGCTCCAAGTTGATTCCACATAATCCAAACTAGTTTGAAGGAACTCCATGTTACGTAGAGCTTTGATTGATCCAATGTCAATGATGGACAATGAATTGTCCCTTTTCAGACCTCAACACCTCCGATGCACGATGATAAGCCTCTTTCAAGACCTCTAGTCTCCAATGTATGATGCTAAGTTTGTTACAAACCTCAACACCTCCGATGCATGATGTTAAGCCTCTTGCAAGACCTCGAGCCTCCAATGCATGATGTTAAGTCTGTTGATCAACTACCATTTGTATGTGTGGTTGCAATTTCTTGACACCAAATAACGTCCGAGATAATCCTTTGAGAGATCCTCTTGTTGACATACTAATATCAGGTATCATTCTGCTGCGCGGTCGCAATGCCTCTACACAGAATGAAGTTCGACCTAACGTCAATTCCAATGGTGATTTTAGCTACCATTCTCGTTACATGGTCATAATGCCTCTACATAGAAATAAGTTCTGAGCTGATCTCTGTGAACTCTATTGTCTACATAAATGGAAGATCAATCTCCAAGCTTTATATGAGTTAAATCATGTGTCCAAGCTGTAATAGGTACTCATAAGCTTATTAGGGGATCTATTTGGAGCATTAATCAAATTTTCTAAGTAAGAAAATCCATTGAGTATGGTAAACCTTTCTCTCAGCATTTTCTCACAAAATTTGATCTCCAAACTTAATACTACATACGATTCATCAATATGAATTATGCAATATATAATTGAAAAATTGTTGACTTACCCATTTTAAAGGACTTTCACTTTCAGGTATTACCTGGTCCTGGGTTAACTTATCAACTGGTGGTGGAGTAGAAACTTCCTTTGCCTTTACAATAGGCCTCCATTCCATCTTTGGATTGTCGTTACTACGATGGAAAGATGGATGCAGTTTCAGAAATTTTCCACCCGATGCCCATTCCTCTGCAATGAGTAAAAAAATTCCTCTTAATCTCCTTCTTCTCGGGATGAGGAACTCTTTTTCCATTTCTCGACTCTGCATGACGAGATTGGTCTTTCTGATTTTCCTTATTCCCGATTTAACGGAATCAAATTCTTCATCAGTGTCCTTCTCTTCCAGCATCTGGTCACTGAATGATTATGCAATCCACAAAAAGTACATGGAAAAGAATTCCACATCTTCTGAAAATCATAACCATACTTCTTAAGCTGAAAAAGTGGATCATAATTTTTACTGTGCTTACGATTATGGTAAGAAACGGAGGTGGAATCTCATTATCTCTTCACTGATTTTTCTTACCATATTCTACCTATGAAAACGAAGCACAACTTTCCTGCTTAGAATCTTCTTGCAGGACTAGTGGGGTAATATCTTTTCTTTTGGAAGCTTGTCTCCCATCAGCATTCTTGGAGCATTCTCCAATTTCCATTCCCACACTAGGATAACCCAAACCTGCAAAATGAGGATGATCCTCGACCTGTATTGCGTTAGCAATACCTTGGCCATTTTTACCAAGGCCTCTTCCATCAAATCCTATTTTATCTTGTAACTTGGATCCAATTCATCTAGTATGCTTTTCAAACAAACCAAAGACTTCATTACCTAAATATGAAACCAAATGGGAGGAAGAAGAAGATTCTGATGGTGAACAACTTACAGTGCAGTCATCTGTCATGGTCACTGCATCTGAAGTTGAAGGTATTTCCTTCCTCTGATCACCACACTGCAACCTTGCCAAGAGCTCATCCTTGGTTTGCAGTTCTGATTTCAAACGAGCATACTCCTCTTCCAAGGAGTAATACATGGATCGCATGAGAGAGTTCTCTTCCTAGATCTGGTGATTATAAGCTTCAATTTCCTCGAGCTTTGCCTATTTAGACATCTTGCCCATAGTGCACTTGTACCCTATTCACACAAATTGAACCAACTACACCAATCTTGAAGCAATCACTTTGTTAATCAGATTTACTGAAAAAAAAATATGGAGCTAAACTGCTCTGATACCAAACATGATCCAAAAATAATCAGATTATTACTACCTGATCTCATACCCTTATAGGCTTTAATTATTTGCCGACAATTTTCTCCTTTTAAGTAATCAATTTAAAATAATGCACAACAATATTGACAATTACACATAGATTGATTACGGAGTTTGGTAATTGCCTATGTCTCTGTGTTCTTATCGAACCTGTTCCACTAGTCAAAACTTGTAAGTTACAATAGTACTTTCACAAGAAAACCTACTGGGAACTATTTAACCTTGCTTAGAAGAATAAGGGTGCCCTTTTTAACCATTCTTCCCAATTCCACATGATGTGGATACATTTAAAAAGATGACATGAATTTTAAAAGGATTAGCATGTATTTTAAATGGGATAAATCCCATGTGGAGCACCCCTTTTACGTGGATAAAATCGCACATTGTGTGGGATATAAATGTTTATAAGGTTTATTTAAAACCTTGCCCACCATTTTTAATGTGGGAATCTCCATGTTTGGCATTTAATTGCCCCAACACCGCTTCATCTCCTTCACCATGTGGACTTAGCATAAAAGGTGGATGGCGGATTTGTATGGGTAGATGTATTAATGTTTAAACATTAATATATGGCGGTTTGACATTATGCATGGCATTTGGAAATAATGTATGGCAAAGAATTACAAAATAATATGAAATTCAACCCTACATGATATATGACGAATAAGACCACCTGTCGAATCCCGATAGGAAAATCGAGTGAATGCGATGAGCCATGGCAAGCCACGTGTCACAGTGTGATTGGTCCAATATTGACCAGTTGACCAGAGTTGACTTTCCCGTTGTCTGAACTTTGACCAGACATATCTAGAGCTCTCGTTGTCCGTTTGTCACGTTCTCATAGTCGTTGGAAAGATCTCGAGATGATCTTCTACACTGACACCATTTAGGGATGTTTAGGGAACTTTTAAAAATGATCCCCTGATCAAGTACACCTCATTTATCAATGCCACACCTCTATTCCTATTCCCGCCACTACAATTTTCACCACACATCCCATATCTACTCCTCATGGTTCACATGTATCTTCTTATAACACACAATATCTTGAACCTCTTGTTCAAAATTTACAAGAAAAAATATTACAATTATAACAAGGTGGATCTATTTCCACTAGTGTTGTATATTCTACATAATTACTTCACAATCACATGCACTCGAACCGGTTTCTTATCCTCTACATGTTGGTTTTTTTGCTCCTAATATTCCTATCTATAATGGAAAAGGATATCTTTCTAAGCATTTTTTTCCTTTCATGTTGTTGGATTCGATTATGCTTCTAAATACATATTACTTACCAAGATCTTCCCATGAAGTATTAAGGAATTCACATTAGAATGGTTTTATGCTCTTCCAACCAATTTTTACATGCATTTATTACTTTATTAATTCTCTTCTTAACGTAATTATCCATAAATATAAGATACAACATTTCTTATGGACAATTGGCTCAAATATGACAAGGGTTTACTAAACCTCCTAATTCCTATGTGTTGCATTATAGAAACCTAATAACCAAGATGAAAAACATCTTAGTTCATAATGAATTGCAATACATTTTCACTCAAAGCTTATTATCCCCCTTGCAAGATTTGTTCATGTTTGATAAATTTCAAACTTTTGACCATCTATTCCATACGTGGAAAGAACACGAGGCTAACTTGTTTCATATGAAAACTCAAGTACATTCCTAGCTCTCCTCCTGCATTTGTTGATAAATTTTCAAGAAAACCAACATTCAAAAGTAATTCGAATGAGGTTAAATTTTTTTCTAAATATACCTTTAATGCTATCTTAGAACATGTTAAATTACAACCCATCCCATGTGTCATCAATTTAATCGATTTCCAAGTTCTCCCATTCTATTGAAACAATTTCTTGAGTGCAATATCATGTCTCTCCCTCTACTATTTAAGTAAACGTTGGGAAAATAACCTCAATGCTAATGCTTATTCTAATTATCATCAATATATCGGGCACTCTATCGAAAACTACTCAAAGCTTTTCCATGCTATTAACCATCTTATAGATTCTCAAGATATTGAATGGGGTGAGCCTCACTGAAGCTTCTAATCCAACAAATGATAATGTTAATCTTAAATATTCAACAATCCACTCCCTAATCATGACAATGCAAAATATTATTTTTCATGTACATAATTCTTATAGTGTGGCACCTTCACCAACCTCTTATGATCACCCCTTGAATGCAATGATTGGAATAGTTAATCATGAACTATCATCGATGCACTCATTACCTTTAATGAATCTAATATCGATGTTACACTTATTTTAGATACATTATCTATTCTTGCTTCTATTAATCACAAACCCATTTAGGGTGTTTTGGTTGATCCACACAATAAGTATAATGTGTGTTCTCTCACATTGCTTTAATATTCAGGTATTCATAAGCACAATCTTTCCCTTGTTATAAATCCTCGACACCACTACATTATTATACTCATTATTATTGGTCCTCTTACTACATAAATTTTATTCTTAGTTGTATCCAATCTCAATTATAATTCCCTATGGTTATGTATACTTAATTTAAGTACCCTCATGACCATTCCTTTAGTCATACACTAATGGGTTAATTTTGTTCAAAATCAATATGTCATCACCAAAGTAGAGGTATTCCCTTTAAGGCTACTCCTCCTAGAGTTCCTATTCCTCCTTCTCGTATCTTCTCCTCATATTCATCTTATAAATAAGTTTGTGGTTGTGCACAATATTGTGATGTGCGTTTAAAACAACCCACGTGAGACCCAAGAAACAACCTAGGATTAGTTAGAAAATTATGGAATAATTTTTTTATTAGAAGTGTCCGCGACTAGGGTGCAAGATAATGATTGACACTATCAAGTTCGGAACAAGTCTAAAATACTAGAACATAATTTTCCTTTATTAACAATCATCAAACTCACAAGGCCCTAAACTCGAGGGTTACAAGATCCGATTAGGTTCGGGAGTAATTTACCCCCATACCCACTCTCTAACAGGCTTAGAGTTTCAACTAGATTTTTCTCACACTTAATGCATTCAAAATTTCCTAAATCATTCCCATTGGATAGGAAATTTTCTCACCTTTCCGGTGATATAAATAAGTCCTCCTAAATCCTTGTATAAATCTAGTTATGAGCAGGTGGACTTTAGGGGTCAAATTTTCCCCAAGGGGACACGTGGCGAGAGGGGAAGAAAAGTTAAATTTGGGTTGACAAGTCACTCGGGCGGCGTTTGGAATTTTTCCTTATGCGGGAGAAAATACCATTTGCACCCATGCCTCCATGGATCCTCTAAGAACATGTGGCACTCCTCAATTTTCCGCGAGGAGAAGAAATAAGGGAACAGTAGAGCGGCGGGAGATTCAGTGAATTTCACCAAAGGGAGGAGATGGAATGAAGGGTGCGTGTGGGCCCAAGAATCTATGGAAGGAACTTCTCTAAAACTAGGTGGGAAATTAGGGCCAGGTGGAAAAATAACAATGGCATGAGGGTTCTTCCCCTCCGCTAGCACACAAAGCTGCCATGTGCCAACCCGTGATCTTCGAGAGGAAAAAAGGTAAAATTTTCCAAAATTCTAAAAAGGTCCAAAGGACACAATAATGCCATGCCTCCATGGCTACACCGTGATGACACTTGGCACCCTCTCGATTGGCTATGGGCTGGTGGAGGAAAATTCAAAAAAATTCTGAGCCTAAAATTTAAAAATTTTCTAAGGATTTTAACAGGAATATTTCGGGACGCAGGCCTGCCAAGGAAAATTTTCTCAAATTTTCCCGCCAAGGCAGAAAAACTTCAAAGTGCCATAAATTTTTCTAGAAATCTCATTTTTTGGCAAACAAGAACTTTCTGGAAAGCTCTTAATGCTCTCTTTGCACACGAAACATAAATTTTACCTTTTAATGAAGTTTAAGGGGTAAATTTGGCAAAAATAAACCTATGAGCTTTTAAAAATCCAACTGGTAATTTCCAACTTATAAATTTGATTAAATTTGATCACCTCCTTCACTCAACATGCCAAACAGACATGGAGGATTACTCTAGGAAGGATTTAAAGTGTTTTAGGGAGGTAAATTTGCTTGTTTGATTTTCAAATCACGTTTTTCCAACAAATGACGAAAATAGCTATGGAAGGAATTTGGCTCAAATTTGTAATATTTAAAATTATTTTGTCTAGTTTCCTTTGTCAATTGAGTTCCTTAATGTCTTAGCATGCTAAATTATATCAATTCCAAGTTGATTATTAAGTGTAGGTCCGAATTGTGCATTTTATTTAAATTTACTTGCCAATTTTAAATATTTACAAGAGATCAAATCTAAAGAGATCTATCTAACTTTTCATCATTCAAGTGTGGCATTTCATTTTTAACTAATTCAATAAATTAATTTGTTTATAAATAAACCATTTCAAAGCTAAATTACAAATTTGATTTCCACTTTAATATATTTCAAAAAGAAACAAGGTAATATAATTCCCTCATACGTATTTCTTTTTCTTCCGATTTTCTAAACAGAGATTCCAATCACAATTTAACATTCCAATTCACACAACAATGCAAATGAGAGAAGATCTTGCAATTCTTTATTAATCCAAAAAGGAATACATCTTTACATCTTTCCATGTTTTGAATGCAAATTACACATTTCTAATTATTTCTTTCCAATAACTAGAACGAGAATATAAATGTCTTTCATAATTCAAATATCCACTTTCATAATCAATTACATACATCTTTTCTTTACAAAATACATGTTACAATTTCATCCACTTCAAGTGGGAAGGGTTACAAATGAAGTATATTTCACAGGGGAAAATGTCAAACTACATTTTCCTTTGCTCCAAGACAACAAGATGCACATTTTCTCTTTCTCTAAGTTGATCACAAAAATAGGGGAAAGGCAATGCTCTCCACCCAACCAAAACATCTAATGAAAGGAGAATCCTTCCTTCATCATTGGCCCCGAGCCCCAACCAAAACACAATAAGAGGTGTGATTCAACTCATGGCAACAATCGGCTTCCACAATACACAACATTCTATCAACCATGTAAATTTAAATAAATAATAATAATTCAACACAAAAAAAAAAAGTTTACAACTAGAATAGAAAACATTCAAATCAAAACTTAGGCTTGATCATGCAAGCTAAAGGAGAAATGTCTATGGGGAAGCTACTTATGCCTCCCAATTGGGAATTGGGCATCCACCAAGAATAAACTCGCTAAAATAATTCATCACACACATATCCTTATGCCCCCACAAAGTAAGAAATACAAGATATTTCTTTTCCATGGTGGATCCCAAACCAAAACTCCCTCAAGAAAATTCTGATGCCAATGACATTCCCTTATGCCCTCCTCACGGATTCCCTATAGCCTTATCTTACACCATCCCTATGGTACTCTACCCAACTAGCCAACAATTTAAAACAAAACATGCACCATACATTCATACAAAAAATAAATAACCATCACAATGCCAAAAACATAGTCCCAAAACAGCAATCTCCAAGCATGCAACTTTCTCCAAATTTCTTCCAAAAGTAAGAGCTCCCAACATAAGAAAAATGTGCCCCAAGGAAGCTACCAAAAGATTCAACAACCCAAAACAAGAAAATATTTTGAATTTTATAGAAGAGGGAAGAGAAGATGATGATGTGGATCCATGTAGGATGCCACATCACACATCCTCAAAATCAAACAAAAAGAAAAAATTTCATTCTCCCAAGAACAATAAAGAGGTGGGTGAAAATATGACAAGTTACTTGCACACTCCAAAAGCCCACACCTCAAGGGATAGAAAAGTAAATAAAATGTAAGAAAGTGCAATCAAAACATGCAACATGACTTAATAAAATGCATTATAAAAGTCTAAAATCACCTCTCCAACCATAAGTATGGTTGGTAAATTAAATTTAGAGGCATGGGACAAGTTTTACTTGTCCCACAAGCCTCCAAAAACATCCCCCAAGGACAAATTCGAATTTCCAATGAGGTGGAGTGTTTCATACTCCAAAATTAGACTTAAACATACTCTTACACAACTTACACATCCCTTACATAATTAATACAAAGATCCAACAACTTCCATTATTACTTTCCCATATCCCAATTTTATTTATTTAAATTTTAACCATATGTCTTCTCACATTAATCTATCACAACTTTAATTAATTAAAAGAAAGGAACACCTTACTAATAAAATACATACAACTATTAAAAAAGAAAACACATTAATAAAATACACAATACCCATGGTCACATGTAAAGGTAATCCCCCCCATGGGAATCCCTAACAAAACAACACACAACACAATAACACAAGTTACCATGGTGACCGTGTCGAATTCACCTATAATTCTGTTGTGGTTGATCTCCAATCCCCGATATTTTTTTGTGATATTTTTACCCTGTAAAATACAAATACCTCCTTCGACCTTGTGGCCATATCAGAACATCCAACATGATATAAATGAAATCACAAAACCAACTATATAAATGAATCACAACAACATCAAAGTAACAACTACATCATTTGCATTTTTAATCAACAACTATATCATCATCATAAAATATCTATTTTCTAGATCTACTCATAATATCCAAAATCACATGTCTAACAACATCCATAAAACATCCATGTCAAATAATATATCAACATCTACATATAAGGTGTCTCTAATAATCATCATGTATCATATCCAAATCAAGGTCATCAATAATCCATGATCAAATTCTAACAACATACTAAATCAAAACATAGTAATGTCCATAATGTGATCAACTCGTATCGAATAAGTATTAAAAGGTGTCAAAGTGAAGTGGGCACTACATCCACCTCCCCTTAGACTCGAATTCCTCTTGTAAGTCATTGGAAAAAATGTAGAAAATGAAATCGTTTTGAAGTAGCATCCTCCCATGTAGATGTAGTGTCATTATATCTTTCCCACTACACCCAAACCTAATCAACCTCTCTACCTTGAAGGCCCGTGGTCCTATGATCTAGGATGCAACGGGCTCTACCATCACTTGACCCCGATCCTACACTTGGAATGATGTACAATCTAACACATGAGAAGGGTCTGTGATATATCTCCTGAGAACTGAAACATGAAAAAAATCATGTATGTGAGACAAGTTGGGTGGCAATGCTAGATGGTAGGCCAAAGGGCTGATACGCTCCAAGATCTCAAAAGGACCAACAAATCTAGGAGCTAACTTAGAACCTTTTTTGTAACGGATAGGGATCTTGTGTGGCATGACATGAAGGAACACCTTCATGCCCACATCAAAACTATGGTCGATCCTATGTTGATCTGCATACTTTTTTACCTATTATGTGCCTCCTGCAATCTCTACCTGATAAAAACTACATGTTGCTCTATGCCCTATAAAAGAGCTAGTCCAAGAGATACTCTATCCTCTAACTTGTCCCAGCTAAGAGGTGTCCTGCACTCTCTACCATACAAAGCCTACAAAGGATCCATTCCTATGGAACTTTGAAAACTATTATTATAGGAAAACTCCACTAAGTATAGGTACTCCTCCCATTTAGTTTGTTGATCCATCACATACATCCCGAGCATGTCCTCTAAAATCTGATTCACCCAATCGTCTATCCATATGTCTCGGGAAATATGTCTTTGCTGAAGTTGATTCTCATCCCAAGAACATAATGCATGGTAGTCCAGAAATGTGAAGTGTACAAAGGATCACAGTCACAATTCCACGGAATCCCATGTAACCTAAAAATTTCATTGAAATATACCCGTGTCACTACTCTAGTGTATAAGTGGTATTCATTAGATAAAAGTGAGCCACTTTTGTCAATTTATCAACCGTGACCATAATGGCGTCGTGGTGATATCTCGACATCAATAGCCCAACAATGAAATCCATGGAAATGGTTTCCCACTTCCATTCCAGTATAGCATAAGGATAAAGAAGGCCTTTCATATGTTGATGCTCGACCTTAAACCTATGGCCCTCTAAACACCGTGACACAAACTAGGCCACGTCTCAACGAATTCCTCTCAAGTGATACAAATGCCTCAAGGTGGCGTGCATCTTCTTCACCCCAGTATGGGTTGAATAGGGTGCACAATGTGCCTCTACCAAAATGTCCTGACTCAAGCTTCCATCTCTGGGAACATATATTTGGCCTCGTGCTCGAGAATACCATCTATTTCTAAGGAAAAACCATCAAACCTCCCTTATGGGATCTCTCGTGACTTGATCTCTTCTTGTACTAAATGCAATGTAGAAGCTATCAAGAGGAAGCTACTAAATAATCCTGCTCCACAAATCTGAGTTCATTGAGGTGGCCATAGCCACATGTCTCCACCTACCGAGAGTGTCTACCGCCATGTTCTCCTTCCCTTTTACATTCTCTATCTTCATGTCATACTCACAAAGAAACTCCATCCAATGCCATTGACAAGCACTTGAGATTGGGCTATGTGAAGAGGTGGTAAAGACTCAAGTGATCTATCCTGTGTGTGAATCTCTGACCAAGAAGAAAGTGTCTCCATTGAACCAAAGCATGCACAATTTTTGCAAGCTCAAGATCATGGGTCGGATAGTTAAGCTTTTGATATTTGATTTTGTGATACTCAAAAGCCACTACTCTACCCTCCTGCATCAACACACCTCCAAGCCCTACCAACGAAGCATCTATGCAAACAAAGAACTCACCCTATGGATTTGGCACTGCGAGAATAGGTGTTATGGTGAGGCATTCCTTCAATGTCTTGAAGGCCTACTCGCATCTATTTGACCAAACAAACTTCTTCCCTTTCCTCTAAAGGGAAGTGATAGGGTGCGTAATCTAAGAGAAGTCCTAAATAAACCTCCTATAGTACCCTACTAATCCAATGAAGTTACTCACCTCGGTCACTGTAGTGGGTGCCGACCAATCCATAATGGCCCTAATCTTGGAAGGATTGATGGGGATGCCTTCCCCAGAAATTATATGACCCAAATATTGCACCTCTGTCTAAAAGAAAGTACACTTCTCCAAATTCTCGTAAAGTTGTTGCTCATGAAGACTCTAAAGAACCTAGCAAAGGTGCCCCTCGTGCTCCTCACGCATACATGAGTATATAAAAATTTCATCTAGGAAAATAAGCACGAAGCGATCTAAGAAGGTCCTGAATACCCCATTCATCAAACTCATGAACACTGTAGGGGCATTAGTCAATCCAAAAGGCACCACTCTGAACTCATAGTGCTCATATCTTGTGCGAAAGGTGGTCTTATAAATGTCTACCTCTAAAATCCTCAACTGATGGTAGCCTGACTTAAGATCAATCTTAGAGAAAACTATGGCTCCCTTCATCTGATCAAACAAGTCATCAATACGAGGAAGAGTATAACGATTCTTGATTGTTACCTTGTTCAACTGGTGGTAATCAATACACAACCACAAGGATTCATCGTTCTTCTTCACAAAGATTATCAGTGTACCCCAAGGGGATACACTAGGATGGATAAGGCCTTTCTCTGAAAATCCCTCAAGCTACAACTTGAGCTCATAGAGCTCTGGGGTGGTCATCCGATAAGGTGCCTATGAGATAGGCTCTGCTCCAGGAACTAGATCTATATGAAAATCAATCTCACATGGGGGTGGTAACCCTGGTAGCTCCCCTAAAAAGACATCAAAAACTCTATCAAAATGGGATGATCATCTATTGATGGTCCACTAGACCCATCCTCTGATCTTTCACTGACTGTAATAGCATACATCTAACAACCTGTCACACACACCACTTAAGCTGCATAGCGGAGATGGTGTGAATAGAAACAGGTCTCCTAACCCCAAGATCACCGACTCAACTCCCAAATCATTTGTATAAGATATAGTCTTGTGATAACAATCCATCTTGGCCCTGTGTGTACATAACCAATCCATACCCAAAATGACTCCATACAAGCCCAAAGGAAGGATACAAAGATCTGAGGTAGTGGTGAAAGGTCCCAAATCCACTACACACTCCTTAACTAAGGAGTCAATAGAGATCTTGGCTTCACAAGCCATCTCGACATCCCAACTAAGACCCTACCTAACTAACACTAGCTCGAACCGCTATACTAAAGATGGTGTAATGAAAGAATTGAAAGAACTGAATCAAACAAAACAGAGGTAGGAATACGACCAATGCTACATATGGTCTCAATGACTATGCTCTAATGCTCTACCTGGCAGTTCTCAACCACTGCATAGGTCTTGTGGCTACATCTCATGTCACCAACATTCAGCTCGAAATATACATCTTACCCTTGTTATTAGGGTTTCGTGAGTAGTCTCTCCAAAACTTTCTAGTAACTCCACAACCAAAACATCCTCCCGATCCTCCCAATGAGTAGCACCTCTATTAGGTGCCCCTGGAAGTCTGTGGTGTGAACCACGATGATCCGGCCTATGGTCTGCGAGGTCTCGCTAGTGAGCTCCCGCCGACCGAGCTATAGGTCCACCCTATGTCTGGATGGGATCCCTAGAAGGAGGCCCCATACTCTTACCTCTCTATGCATCATATCTCTGTGGAGGTCTATGAGGTGAGCGGAAGCTGTTGGTGTTGTTGCTGCTATGGCCTAAAGGATGACTATGATAAACCTTGGCCACCATGAGGGAGAGGTACTGACCCCATCATCCTATCATCCTACATGTGTTATATGTGGGTCTGGACTTGGTCTCTAGCCTATTGGGTCTTTCCCCGAGTCTCCTCTATAATATATGCCTTCTCGACAGCCTCAGCTAATGTTTGTGGACAATGGATCTGCACCGCACCTCCAATATCTAAATTCAAGCCTCGGATGAACTTTTGAATCTACACCTGCTCATCCTGCATGTACTCTACATACTAGAGTAGATCCAAAATCTACTCTCATACTCTACTACTAAAAGAGATGCCTATCGAAGGTCATGGAACTCATCGATCCTCTGTCTGTATGAACCACCGTGATAGTTACCTACTCCTGAATCTCTCCTCAAATAGCTCCCATATCACTGTCTCAGAATCTACATGGAGGTTCTACTCCTCTGTCCTCCACCATACTCCTAATCCATCCCTTAGTAGATGGATCACAACACGAGCTTTCTTGTTGCTATAACAAGGACAAAGCTTAAAGTAACCGCTCAAGCTCACTAGCCAGGCCTCTGCTTGAAATCCACCCATGTCACCTGAGTAATGTGAGGGTTGATGCTTCAAGATCTCCCGATGTGATCTGCGGTTGTGGTCTGACGGCATCTAGGTCTTTCTACACGCTCATACCTAAGCTTAGGGCTCGAGACCTCTCTTTATGGTCTAGAACTCTATCAACCTATCCCCAGGTGGTGACTCTACTCACGGCTAACTCTACATGGGGTTCTCTCCTCTATGCTCCTCATTTGGGTCGAGGAGATACGAGCCTTGATGGAAGGGGCTCTATAATGACTGGTTATATGTTCTCCTTCTAAGCCTCCATGTAGAGCAGCATTGACATCTTGAAGAGTCTGTAAAATTTGGGGTAAAATGGTGCTACACCCGATCTAGTGGTGGTGGTGGTCGTGGTGAGTTTGAGTCTCTGTGAAAGATTCTCTCACTCTGATTGAGCCTCCTACACAAACCAAAGTGAGAGTTAGTTCATTTTTCCAAGTTTTACACAACTTCCATGTTGACTAAAACATACAAATTCTAATTGATTTATTTTCTATATTTAAAAGAAGATGTGCAGTTTAAATTTCATGTCTCAAGATTTCTAGTGTGCCTAGTAGTCCAAGCCTTCCAACCTCACTCTGATACCAAAGTGTGATGCCCATTTAAAACAACTCACTTGAGACCCAAGAAACAACCTAGGATTAGTTAGAAAATTATGGAATAATTTTTTTATTAGAAGTATCCGCAACTAGGGTGTAAGATAACAATTGACACTATCAGGTTCCAGAACAAGTCTAAAATTACTAGAACATACTTTTCCTTTATTAACAATCATTAGACTCACAAGGCCCTAAACTCTAGGGTTAGAAGATCCAATTAGGTTCGGGGAGTAATTTATCACCATACCCACTCTTGAACATTCTCAGAGTTTCAACTAGAGTTTTCTCACACTTAACGCATTCAAAATTTACCTAAATCATTCCCATTAGATAGAAAATTTTCTCACCTTTCCGGTGATTAAAAAAGTCCTCCTAAATCCTTGTAGAACTCTAGTTATGAGCATGTGGACTTTCAGGGTCAAATTTTCCCCAAGGGGACACATGGTGAGAGGGGAAGAAAAGTCAAATTTGGGTTCGCGGGTCACGTGGCGGCATTTGGAATTTTTCCTTACATGGGGAAAAATTCCCATTTACGCCCATGCCTCCATGGGTCCACTAAGAACATGTGGCACTCAAAAATTTTCCATGGGGAGAAGTGAGATGGAGATAGGTGGAGTAGTAGGTAGATTCGAGAAAATTTTGCCAAAGGGAGGAGATGGGGTGAAGGGCGCGTGTAGCCCCGCACATCTATGGAAGGACCTTCTCTCGAAACTAGGAAAGAAATCGGGGCTATGGGAAAAAGAAAAAAATTGCAAATGAAAATTTCAAAATAGAAAAGGGGCATGAGGGTTTGCCCCTCCACTAGCACCCAAAGCTGCCATGTGGCAGCCTATGATAGGCCACGGGCCGGCGGGGAAAAAAGGTAAAATTTTCTAAAATTCTAAAAAGGTCCAGAGGACAAAATAATGTCATGCCTCCACCGCTGCCCTATGAGGACATGTGGTGCCATTTTATTAGCTACGGGACGGTGTAGGAAAATAAAAAAAAAATTCCCGAACCTCAAATTTAAAGTTTTTCTAAGGATTTTAAAGGGAATTTTTTGGGTCATGAGCCCATTAGGGAAAATTTTCCCAAATTTTCCTACCAAGGTAGAAAGCTTCAAACTTCCATAACTTTTTCTAGAAAGCTCGGTTTTGGGAAAATGAGGACTTCCTAGAAATCTCTTGATATTTGCTTTGCACACGAAAAATAAAATTTACATTTTGATAAATTTTATGGGGTAAATTTTGGAAAAAATATCTACAGAGCTTTTAAAAAGCCAACTGGTAATTTCAACTTATAAATTTGATTAAATTTGATCACCTCCTTCACTCAACATGGCAAACAGACATGGAGGATTACTCTAAGAAGGATTTAAAGTGTTTTAGGGAGGTAAATTTGCTTGTTTGATTTTCAAATCACGTTTTTCTAACAAATGTTAGAAAACAGCTGGGGAAGGGATTTGGCTCGAATTTGTAATGTTTAAAATTATTTTCTCTAGTTTCCTTTGTCAATTGAGTTCCTTAATGTCTTAGCATGATAAATTATATCAATTCTAAGTTGATTGTTAAGTGCAGGTCCGAATCTGTGCATTTTATTTAAATTTACTTGCGATTTTAAATATTTACAATGAGATCAAATCTAAAGATATCTATCTAACTTTTCATCATTCAAGTGTGGCATTCCATTTTTAAACTAATTCAATACATTCGGTTGTTTATAAATAAACCATTTCAAAGCTAAATTGCAAATTTCATTTTCACTTTAATATATTTCAAAAAGAAACAAGGCAATGTAATTCCCTCATACTTATTTCTTTTTCTTCAAATTTTCTAAACAGATATTCCAATCATATTTTAACATTCTAATTCACACAACAATGCAAATGAGAGAAGATCTTGCAATTATTTATTAATCAAAAAGGAATACATCTTTACATCTTTCCATGTTTTGAATGCAAATTACACGTTTCTAATTATTTCTTTCCAATAACCAGAACAAAATATAAATGTATTTCATAATTCAAATATCCACTTTCATAATCAATTACATACATCTTTTCTTTACAAAATACATATTACAATTTCATCCACTTCAAGTGAGAAGGGTTACAAATGAAGTATATTTCACAGGGGGCTGTCAAACTACATTTTTCCTTTTCTTTAGGACAACAACATGCACATTTTCTCTTTCTCCAAGTTGATCACAAAAAAGAGGGGGAAAGGCAACGCTCTCCACCCAACCAAGACATCCAATGAAAGGAGAATCCTTCCTTCATCATTGGCCCCGAGCCCCAACCAAAACACAATAAGAGGTGTGATTCAACCCATGGAAACAATTGGCTTCCCCAACACACAACATTCTTTCAACCATGCACATTTCAATAAAAAAACATAATTCAACACAAAATAGTAGTTTACAATTGCAATAGAAAACATTCAAATGAAAATTCAAGCTTGATCATGCAAGCCAAAGGAGCAAGGTCTATGGGGGAAGATACTTATGCCTCCTAATTGGGAATTGAGCATCCATCAGTAACAAACCACCAAAAATAATTCATCACACACACATCCTTATGCCCCCCACAAATCCCTCCTTATGCCCCCCACAGATTTCCTTATGCCCCTACAAAGTAAGAAATTCAAGCTAGATACTTTCCATGGTGGATCCTAAACCCAAACTCCCTCCACAAAATTTTTATGCCAATGGCATTCCCTTATGCCCCCTCATGGATTCCCATAGCCTTCTCCTACACCATCCCTATTCTACCCAACCAACCAATAATTTAAAACAAAACATGCACCATTCATTCACACACAAAAGAAATAACCATCACAAAATAAGAGCTAAGCTCCTACCTTTCCATGGTGGCTCTTGTTTCCAAAACAAGCTCTCAATGCCAAAAACACAGTCCTAAAAGAAAACTCCAAGCATGCAAAGTTCTCCAAATTTCTTCCAAAAGCAAGAGCTCCCAACACAAGAAAAATACACCCCCACGGAAGTTACCAAAAGATTCAACATCCCAAAACAAGCAAAGTGTTTGAATTTTATAGAAGAGAGAAGAGAAGAGGATGATTGTGATCCATGTAGGATGCCACATCACACATCCTTAAAATCAAACACAAAAGACAAAATTTCATTCTCCCAAGCACAATAAAGAGGTGGGTGAAAATATGACAAGTTACTTGCACACTCCAAAAAGCCCACACCTCAAGGGACAACAAATTAAATAAAATGTAAGAAAGTGAAATCAAAACATGCAACATGACTTAATAAAATGCATTATAAAAGTCTAAAATCACCTCTCCAACCATAAGTATGGTTGGTAAATTAAATTTAGAGGCATGGGACAAGTTTTACTTGTCCCACAAGCCTCCAAAAACAGCCCCAAGGACAAATTCGAATTTCCAAGGAGGTGGAGTATTTCATACTCCAAAATCAAACTTAAACATACTCTTACACAACTTACACATCCCTTACATATTTAATACAAAGAACCAACAACTTCCATTATTACTTTCCCATATCCCAATTTGATTTATTTAAATTTCAACCATATGTCTTCTCACATTAATCTATCACAACTTTAATTAATTAAAAGAAAGGAACACCTTATTATTAAAATACATACAAACATTAAAAAAGAAAACACATTAATAAAATACACAATACCCATGGTCACATGTAAAGGTGATCCCCCCATAGGAATCCCTAACAAAACAACACACAACACAATAACAAAAGCTGTCATGGTGACCATTTCGAATTCACCTAGAATTCCATTGTGGTTGGTCTTCGATCCCCGATGTTTTGTTGTGATATTTTTAACCTGTAAAATACAAATACCTCCTTCGGCCTCATGGCCATATCAGAACATCCAACATGATATAAATGAAATCACAAAACCAACTATATAAATGAATCACAACAACATCAAAGTAACAACTACATCATTTACATTTTTAATCAACAACTATATCATCATCATAAAATATCCATTTTCTAGATCTACTCATAATATCCAAAATCACATGTCGACAACATCCATAAAATATCCATGTCAAATAATATATCATCATCCACATATAAGGTGTCTCTAATAGTCATCATGTATCATATCCAAATCAAGGTCAGCAATAATCCATGATCAAATGTCGAACAACATAGTAATGTCCATAATCTGATCAATTGTAATAGAATAAGCATCGAAAGGTGTCAAAGGAAAGTAGGTACTAAAAATATATTTAGCTGTAACACATATATGTTACTTACTAAGAAGGTACTCTTGCACTCTAGTTCTAAAGTTAAATATTCTCCTATATCCCTTATTGTACACACTTTCTCTCCAAATGTTGATCCTCTTAGGTATCCTATTATGCCTTCGACTACACACTCTACATCTCGTAACTCTAGTCCTCCTCTTAGGATTTCCATCCTTGGATTTGTTTTTCACCGTGCTCAATCCCATAAAATCTTACATCAATTATTTAATGCACATGCTACCCGATAGCTTCTTGGTACTCTCCCAATGGTCATCACACTCATTCCTCTAGTCTATCACATTAGCACAATACTATGCATCTTATTGCCACATCTATGCAACATTATTTGGAAAATGTCACTATAATGGTCCCACTAGCATTTGCATCTGCATTAAGGAATGAATCTCCACCTTTATTGAAAACTCCTTCACCTCCTTAGGAGGTTCTCATTGGTTATCTCTTTTTCTACTCACATCTTTTGTACATAGCTATGCATTGTGTAGTATAAAAACATTCAAATATTTACAAAAATATAGAATTAGGACTTGTCCATTTTATTGGATTCATTATCACTTTATATTATACATGTTATTTGTCACTTTAGTTTAATAAATAGTATGTTTTATTTATTTACACACATGTGTTCACCTAGTATATATAGTTGGATGAAGGAAACACATATTGACACATGCTTATAGGATAACTCACTTCTCCTTGCATTCTCATATTTTTGGGGCAATCCCTCCACATCTTACATGTGGTATTGTTCTATTATAGTTCATTCACATTTCCTCATTCATACCCAATTATATACATTTTGCAGTTTCTTCTTTTCAAACTAACATGACTAACAAATGTGTCTTATGTAGTTTCGTTATCTCTTGTTTCATATATTTCTTCCATATTAATTACTACATGTCACATCATCAAACTTTTCCATATTAGTTTCATGTATACATGCTTGTGTGTGTATGTGTGTGTGTTACTTCTTGATTATTTTCCTTTATTGTGGCCTATGTGCCTTGATTGTCTTGTGACACCATAGGCGCCCCATGTTTGTCACATCATGACTATCTTGTTTGCAATTTCTTACTCTAGTTTGTAGGCATACAAGCTATGATTAACTTATGGCATCATGGGTGTCCCATGTTTGCAGTACTGAAAATCCTTTTGTATGCTCTTATATGACATTGTTTGCAAATTGACTACATGGATGTTGTTTATGTTTTTCTACATGCATTGTTTCTACTAATTGATTTTTTTACTAGCATCCTTAGTTTTTGATAGCATTTTTTTTTACACGCCATGGTTGCCACCATGAACAAACATATTTCCTCTTGTAGGAACATTTTCTCCAAGAAGGCTACATCTTCAACACTCCACACATATTTTCAGATATATCCTTCAATATTATACACTTATTTCTTTTGAGCCACATTCTCAATCATGGTTTTCACACATGAATTAAAAGAGGGGAATTTATTTAGGTTTATTTTACACATTCAATAGACACAAAGATAATTTGAGCGGTAGATGCAAGTATAGATAGGGTACAAGCATGAAAAATATAATTACAAAAATCTTGGCAAAATTAACATAAAAGGCAAATCCATACACTTTCATCAAGACTATATGCTATGGTCCTACCCCCATATGTTTTTGGTCGAGGGAAATTTGAGAAGGTTTTTTCAACATTTTCAAAATTTTAAATTACTTACATATGTTTTTACAATATTTCATATTCAAATTACTCGATTCAGATCAAGATCTTGGGGAATGAAAGTGTTCATTCCTTCTTCGCTCCAACACTCAATTTCAATTTCATTTTTAGAAATCTTAGGGGCACGGGTATACTTCCGAGTTCAAAATTGTTAGCACATTTTTAGCGTATTTCAATATTTGTTTCAATTCATACCTATCTATTTGGCATATGGGGAGAGGTTGAGGGAATCTATTCTCTTTTGTAATGCAAATCCTTGTTTGTAAAATCAAATCTACATCTATCTAAAACAATGTGATCCCTTGGGTTATGGTAGGAAAAAAATAACTAAGGTATTCATGGGAAGACTTTCCTCTCATATAAAACTTTATGGAGAAGATATCGAGTTGTTGAATAACTTTGATACATGGTCTTCGCCTTTTATAATGGGTATCTATACCTCTTTCTTATTCTTTCTATTGCACATCTCTGCGTTAGGTTGTTGTTAGCAAGGTAAAATTAAATAAATATTTAATTGGTCTCATATGAGAAATGCAAAGCAACATGGAGAAGATAAAGAATCATTGGAAATACGAAAGGAAAACATTTTACATAGATATAGATGAAAGGAAATGGGTAATTAGAGCAAGTTTTAGAGATATATTTTTCTACTCATAGCCTCTTAGTTAAAGATTGTAATTTTTATGATGTTTAATGAAGGATTTCGATTTAGGTTTCCTCCATTTGTCTATGTCATGTTCATTTCTCATTAATTATTGGTTAATTTCATCCTTTTTTAGAGTTTCGATATGTATAAGTTTATTAAATGTATTTAAAGTTCTCTTAGCATGTCCTATGACAAGGGACATTGCTAACAATGGTGTAGTTTGAGCGTGATGAGAGCATGCGCAGAGGTTTTAACATGGATGAGAGCACATAGAAGGAATAATGAAGAGAAAAACAATAACATCGGAGTGTGGATGAGAGAAATTTTGTTAACCATGGAATTAGAAAATGAAATAAAGAAGAAAAATTACATGAAGGAATTGAAGTCTAAATATTATAGTATGGATAAACTTTTGCTTTATGAATTTGGGTGGGAAGAATACACATCACCAGTCTTGTTTTTTATTGCAATGAGTATTTTAACTTATTTCTTGTTCATTGAGGGCGTATTGATAGGAGTTGAGGCATATCCATTGTATTCAAAGCCATTGCATATCACTTCTATATGTACAAGTTACCATGCATATTCCCTTGCATGGTATAAAGTATTAAAATAGTTCATGATAAGTTATGCATGTTCTGGTATATCACTACTCATTAGTTATCCTCATTAAGGTACCATTTGATGGGAAGATGAATTCATCCTCGGTGATTCAAAATAAGAACGATGCTAAGAAAAAGAGGACAAATGAAGAAATAGCTTGCTTGTAGTCATAGTTCATTGAATATTTCAAGATGGGTGATCTAATAGGGGAATTGTCTACCCTCCTTTGAAAAATGCACCACTATGGTGAATCGCAGTCATCCATTTAAACAAGGATGGTGTGATGCACCTAGTGGTGTATTTTCAAGGTGGTAGACATCGCCTCAAACAAGGTGGATCCTAAGTTGGTAGATGGGACTAGTAAATATAAGGATTCTAAAAAAATAAAAAGGACATAAAGGAAAAGAAAAAGGGAAAGTCACACAACAAAGATTATTTTATAGAAAAATTAAATGCCTAGAAACATTGATCTTATTAAAGTCGAAGTTTCTATTTCCTAGAGAAGATGAGGAAAACCAAATGATAGGATGGATAGGTTAGGGATGCCAAAAATAGGATTTGTGCATAATGATATTAATGTTTAAACTACATCCCGATTGCATATCTTGGTGTGCATATGTATTATGGTAGAGTAGGAGAGAAATCTAGGACTACTTCTCATATGCCGCAAAATGTTTGAGTGCATTGTAGAAGCCTTCACATTGATAAGTTTATTTTGTCTCCCTCAATCTAGAAAATGATAATTACGCAATGGAATTTGTGCACTAGACTACACAAGGATAATTGTAAGTGGTGTCATACACATCATAAAGAGGGATTTGTAAATTATTTCTCAATAAAACATTACATAAGGGATAAAATATCAATAAGTATACATATGGAACACAAGATAATGTGCACACTAATTTGTTGCAAAATAATTACATGGTGAAATACAAATGACATGGAGGTCATGCAAGTAATGCACATAGAATTGTGAAGACCGTGAGACATTTTTAGGAAGCGAAATGAAAAAAATGAGCTCAAGGAGGAGGTAACCTTGATGCCACTGTCAAAATATAAGGAACATGTGGAGGTCACCACTTTGGAAGTATAAAAATAGTGTGTGCAACATATAAATAAAATAAAATATTGTGCAATAATGGATTAGAACAAAAATTTATGAATTGCGAGGCATATTGTGCAATATTTATTGATTACATATATATTACATAGTGAACCCGTAATTACGATATTATTAGAAAAATAGTGGAGGACCAAGAGGTTTTAAGGATGTGGTTTTAATTAAGAAATATTTATTTTTATCCCGATGATGTAATAACTAGACATGGTAAAGAAAGTTAGAAAAGTATGAAGACAGTTGTATGGTAGAATAAGATGTACCAAAAAGGGTGCAAGAGATGTAGACCTTGATAGGAGTAGACATAGTTGGTAGTTCTCATACAAACATGTACCAGATGTAATGTTTTCTATTTTTGTCTAAGGACGAGACACCAATTTAAGTCTAAGAAAGTGTTAGTGGGTAAAATTAAATAAAGATTTAATTGGTATCATATGGAAAATGCAAAGAGACATGGAGAAGATAAAGAATCATTGGAAATATGAAAGGAAACTATTTCAAATAATACAAATGAAACGAAATAAATAATTAGAGAAAGTTTTAGAGATATATTATTATGCTCATAGCCTCTTGGTTAAATATAGTAATTTTTCTCATGTTTAATGAAGAATTTCAAGTTAGGTTTCCTCCATTTGTCTATGTCATGTTCATTTGTGATCACTTGTTGGTTAAATTATTTTTTTTTCATAGTTTATGATCTATATAAGATTATTAAATATATTTAAAGTTTTTTTAGCATGCCCTATGCCAAAGGACACTAGTAACAATTGCATACACCTAAAACTTATGTTTCTCCTTGACATTGATTGAGGATTGATCAACCCAAATCCTTGAGTGAAGTTCAACAATATGCATCTCTAAGCACAAGTAAATCTTGAGAAAACACATGTATTCTTCCCTTGTTTACATATTTTCACTTTACAAATATGTAAATGTAAATATTTTCTATTACAATTTTTATTTGAGTTATGATCAATTATCTATCATGGACATTGATTATACTTTGTGTTGCATGTTTCATTATGAAGCATGCCAACACTAAGCACTACAACACAACTAAAAAAACATTCAAGTAAAGGAAAAGCATGTTTACACACTCATGTATGATTTCCTTTAAGCATGTAATTTTGAATTTGAAACCTAAAGGGGAGAAAACATAGATACTCAAATTTGGTAATTTTCACTTTGGCAACCCTTGATTTGACTATGCACTCTTGCTATGATAAATGCAACTTCTCCATTCCCACTTAGAACTTTCTAAGGTCTATTATTTATCTTGTTTATCCTTGCACATTGACATGTCGAAAAAATATAAGAATACAATGCAAAAAATCTATAACGAAAAAATAGTTCAATAACTCCAAACTTCATTCAAGATAGTCTTTTCTCGCCTAGGAGCATATAGTCTAGTAGGGCCATACTATCTCTTCCTTTTTTATAACTTACTTCATACACTTGAAACATACATCTAAATATCCCTAAATATTAGAATTACACATCTATAGTCATTAGAGCAGCATACACATCAGGTATAAAGGTAAAAACTAGGTCGGGACAACCATATATTTCATCTAAAATCATCTAAACATCCTCTCTGTAAGTGTTTCTACCATGAGCCAAGTCAAAGCAACCATGATAAAAACAATTTCTGGATTTGATTGATCTATCGATATATCACATGATGGGTGGAGAATGAAATGCGGTTTGAGGCCTCTTTGAAGTAGTGCCAACATCAGCGGTGCATAGGCATTCCCACAACCCTTATAATGTTTGTTTTACAGGAATATTCATCCATAGATAAGATTTGAGATGATGTTTAATCTATTCATAGAGCTTCAATATATGTGTAATAACTAGGGTTTGATAATGTCGACAAATCCATGAAGGAAAAAAACCTAAAAAAATTAGGAATAGATTCAAAGCAAGTCCAAAACCATACATAAGGGGTATAATCATAGGCTACAATATTGATTTGATGGTATGGTCCTAAAATAGGTGAACATTTAGTTCCAATCTAATTTGTGAGGTTTTCTCGGGTTTAATTCTTCCAATTTATTGATTGCACAATCACATATCTTTCTAGAAATCAACAAAAATAGGTAAGTTCTTTTATACCTCCATTTTGTGCTTTCGATTGAGTGTTAGTTTAATTTTGTATTGTAATTATTATTATTTGATCTAAGTTTGAAATCTAAATTAGTTCTTGTATTGTTACATATTTATTAGATTTGTAAAACAAATCCAATATATCCCACACCTAGAAATTTAATTTAGGGTTAAACAATGTACATGAGATGGTCTTCAAGAAAGTAATATGCAACACTAAAATTAAAATATTGAAAAAGATGTTAGAATGGAAATAAATGAAAGAGTGAAGTCAAATAAAGCATACCTATCTATATACTTTCCTTCTTGTGAGTGTGTCGCATAGTGAATCACTAGTGTAGAAAGTATTGGAGCATGTAATGTTTTGTGGGGTTCACACCTATTATTGCCTTGTTAAACAAACTTACATTACATTCACTATTCTAAGTTTTTTTAAAACTTAGGAAAAATAACTTTCTTTACCTTAAAGTTTACTAAGTTATTATAACCTTGTATTAATTTTAAATTAGGTAGAGTGTTGTAACCTTTCACATGTATAAAAATTATAAGATTATTAAGAGGAAGGTGCGATAAAAAAATTTATTATGAAAAAATAAGATCACCATGCTCTAATAAATTATTATAAAATTCATGAAGAATATGTCAAGGAGATGTTGTGTAAATTTGGGTTTTGATTCCTCAAGTAAATAAAGGATAGTGCATTTGTGTGTGTGCATTTTTTCACCTAGAATGGTTTTCCGATGTAAATTATAATTTTCAATGTTATATTGTTTATATTGTAGTTTATATAAGAGTATTTGAATTTCGTACAAGTTCACAATTTAAATTTTTTTATGATTACTAGATCGGTGTTCCTTAGTTTGGTTTCTAAATATGACATGGTATCGGTGCCACCTGATTTCGAATATTGTACGGATAGATTATATGGAAATCTTTGGAGATGACTATACAACCGTAAAACATAGGAATTCTTTTAAAATTCATGTTAGGAAAATTAATTAATACATTGTTACTACACCAACTTGGTTGGTTATGCCTTCGTGGCATCTAAGCGACAATGTGGTTCCCTTGTAACCATCCCTTCATGCCTATATATATTTTCATGATTATTGAATATTAATTAAAGGTATTCAATCATTTCTATTCTAATCTTTATCTTCATTGGTATCGAACACTTCTCGACATGTGGAGGTTTGTATTTGTTGGAAATTTGTTTTTGTATTAGTGTTTGACATGCAGAGTCATGGTTGTCTCTCTCTTTCCTTTGAAGTTTTTAAGAAGAAACCAGTGAAATAATTTTCTTGTGTGGAGCCTTTGGTGCCTTTATCAATACAAATGGCTTTATTGATGTAGATCAGGCATATTTTAAAGGTGCAATTGATTTTTGTTTTGGATATGGTTGATGTATGTAGCTTCCCATTATTTTCCAAGAGGGAATGATGTATGTAGCTTCTCGTTATTTACCAAGAGTGAAGTAGCAAATATGGGGCTTCCAGTCTCATCTACATTCCATTATCATTATTTATTTATCCTCCTCTCCCCCAATGTAAAAACCCCTTTTCATAACATTCTCAATCCATTCAATAGATTGCATTTGTGATCCCATTCTTATTCGTACAAAAATGTTTGCTTTATTTCAAAAGGTATTGTTAGACATGCCCAAATGATATCTTTCTTTATATCCACTCATCAACTTATAGATGAATGGAGTGTCATGTGGTAGATTAGAGTGGCACAGCTTTGCGCATAGAGATCGGGAGAAAGATATGTGATAGGTCTGTTGTTAAAGGACAAAACATTGATATTGGGATACAACATGATGTTAAATATCACAAGCACTAAGAGGGGGATGAATCAAGTTAGAATAAATACCAATCCAAAATTCCTTAATAAAGTGTACTAGTGTTTTATGTAATTTAATCAAACATATATAAGACAATGATAATCTTGAACACAAGATTTATAGTGGAAACCCTTTCAGGAGAAAATACCACTTTATTAGGAACAACAATTCCAAAGCATATAATATATTGGTTTTTGTTGATCACCCACTCAACTTATAAAGCAACATATTCAGATTCTCCAAGCACCCACTTTAAAATGACTAAGCACCCACTAAACATATTTTAGCAAGCTTGATTTGTAAGGAGAAACCACCCTATAATCTAAGCACCCGATTAGAAATATGATATTACAAATGAATCAATCATATAGCTTCGGGATATCTTACATAATTGATTATGATCACTTTTCTCTATCTTTCTATGCTTTCTCTTTTAGTCTCTCAAACTCAACATTCTCCTTCTCTTTGTCTATGTCTTTCAATCTTGATCTAGGTCTCGATTCTTGTGTTCTAACACTTTCTTTGCACTTCTGAGTAAAATTATCTTTCTCAATAGATCAACCACAAGGATGCTCTTCTCATTTGGTATGATCTTCAACACTTCATCTGTTAGCTATATTTTGTCTCTCTTTCTTCCTCTTTCACTCCTTCAACTCGAATGCATCTTTTTCTCACTTGAAAAACCATCGTATTTTCATGGAGTATTGGTTTTATAGACAATCAACTCTCTCCATCACTTCCTTGGTGTATCATGCACTCTACCACACCACAATGCATTTACAAATTATGTCTAATAAATGAATTCCACCAACTTCAAATTTACTCTCTCTATATTTAGCTTTAAAACTTTACCTTTCTATTTTCTGAGTGCATTAAATATTGAATGCATTGTTTGTGGAGCCAGTTATGGAACAATTTTTAAAATAAGATTTCTCATCATTCTAGGATTTTCAACAGATCAAAAAGAATGATCCATATTTCCTCTCTAATATTTAATTATGCCTTGAAATATGGATTTTAGATTTTTGATCTAGAGGATGTAATCAGATTTTCCACAAAGTCAAAGAGCATTAAATTTTACATCTTGCTATGGAAATATTTCAAATTGGGTATGGTTTTTGTGAAGAAAAAGTTCCATATTATTACTACGCATAGCACACAAAGTATATTTTCTTTTGATCCTTTTCAAAACATTCATCCATTTCCTTCATTGATTGAATAAATCAAACTTGTTCCATATAGACAAGGTTCATTTGTCACATCACATATCCACACTCCACTCTTTCCTTGTATTGTGGCTTTGTCCTTTGATCCATGGATTTTGTATTTTTATGGAATATTTTCTAGTCTTCCATGGATTTAGTCCTTTACCCACTAATTTTATGGTCTATTATGGATTTTATTCTTTACCCATGGATTTCCTTTCCTACCCTTAGCTTTTCTCGTCTATCATGGATTTTCTTGTTTATCTCTGTGGCTTTATTCCTTTTGTCTGCGAATTTCACTAGTCCTCTATGGCCTCTTCCAAACTTCAATGTATTCCTTTAGACTTCTGCACCTTCCTTCTTATGTACGCCCCATTCACAAAAACTTGATTAATCCCCTTAGAATCATCCTGAATCATCTGAGAGCTAACACTACCAATCAACCTTCACAATTCTCTTATTGAGTCTTTCTTGAACTACTTCCTAAAGCTTGTTATAGACTTGTTAACACCTTTTTCATACATGGTTGACCTTGAGACACCTGCACAATACCTGCACCATACTTTTTTCCATCAATGCCACTTGACATCAATGAAAACACCAATGACAAATGAAAAAGGTCCAACAAACTCCCCCTTTTTCATTGATGGAAAATTTCTCGAAACACTAAACCCTTGATGGAAAAAAACATTTATTCTCTCATAATTTCTTTCTAATTTCACTCTCTCATTTACAAGATGATTTCTAATTTCACTCTCCCCCTTTGGAATCTATGAAAAAGGACCATTTTAAGGATCTCCCTAGGCTCATGCTTCATTTCCACAAATTTGATCCACGTGACTTGATATGAACTACAATAATGCTTAGCCCGAGATGACGCATATTGTGATGATTTTTACTCGTCTCGAGAAAATTTCACTTATAATAAGAGAATATAAAAATGAAGTTTCCAAACCAGGAATGTCAAAATGATCTAGCAAGCTAGCTCCCCTTACATGAAGATTTGTTTGCACTAATTAGGAGTTGATATTACATGAGAATGCTCTGTTACCTTATCTCAACACTTTCTAGTTGTTAGTAGGATCAGGAATGACCCCCAATTCATTCCTTATGTGCTCAAATGTTGCTTTTGGTAGTGGTTTTGTCATAATATCAATAATTTCTTCTTTTGTGCTCACATACTCTAGACTAATTTTATTTTCATTCACTTGTTTCCTCTAGAAGGGATATTTAATTGGGACATGTTTGGTCTTTGAATAGAACATAGGGTTCTTAGAAACACTTATTGCACTTTTAATATCACAAAGTAGAGGCTGTGCTATCATATTTTACCTTGTAATATGTCGGTGTTTGTTTCATCTAAATAACTTTAGTACAACACATTGTGGAATCTATATACTTTGCCTCACATGTTGAGAGTGGCATTGATGATTTCTTATTTCTTAACTAGGATAATAGGTAATTACAAACAAATAATGCACTTCCAATTTTTCTCTTCCTATCATCAATGCTTCCTACCCAATCTACATCAGTGTATGCTTTCATGTTGAAATCATTGCTTTTAGGATACCACAGTACATTTTTGAGATTACCCATGAGATATCTCAATATCCTCTTGACTTCCTTGAAATGGGTTTCCCTTGGATATTCTTGAAATCTTCCAACTAGACCCATAACCTACATGATATCAGGTCTTGATGTAGTGGAACTACCTATCATGGATTTGTACAAGGTTTTGTCTACTTTTGGTGAGTTATCATCTTTTCTCAGCTTGCATCCCACTTCCATTGGTGTTCTTATAGGTCTGTATTCTTCCATCCTAAACATTTTCAGCATTTATTTGATATATTTGGTTTGGGATATGAATATACCTTGGTCTAATTGACTAATTTGTAAGCCCAGGAAGAATGAGAGATCCCCAAGCATAAACATTTCAAATTCTTCTTTCATCATATCAACAAATTCATAAGTCATCTTATCATGATATCCTCCAAATATGATATCATCTACGTACACAATGACAATGAGAAGATGATCCCCTTCTTCTTTGATATAGAGATTACTGCTAGCAACACCTTTTCTAAATCCTTGCTCAATGAGATATGAATCCAACCTGTTATACCAAGCTCAAAGAGCTTGTTTGATTCAATACAAATCCTTTTCATCAATTAAAGAAAATCCATCAGGTTGCTCACCTCTTCATTTAGATAAACATTGAGGAAATATGATTTAACATCCATCTAGAAAAATTTGATTTTCTTTTATGCAGCGTATGCTAGAAATAGTCGATTGCTTCCATCCTTGCCACTGGTGCAAACATTTCATCAAAGTTGATTCCTTCCATTTGTGTATATCCTTTGCACACAAGTATTTCTTTGTTTCTTTTCACTTATCCTTTCTCATTCATCTTGTTTTTGAATACCCATTTAGTTCCAATCAAATTCTTGTCCTTAGGTCTTGGCACAAGCTCCCATGTTTCATTCTTTTCAATATAATCAAGTTCTTCATTCATGACATCCACCCATTACTAATCCTTACTAGCTTCGTAACATTTTTGGGTTTTGTAGACACTAAATTTAGGTCATACTCCCCTTTGGTCCCTTGATAAATAAGCACCCTTCATCACATTCACCTAGCCATGGCCCTCTTCACCCCACTAATATTAATTTAATTAATTTAATTAAATTAATTCATTATCCTCACCATATTTATTATTTAAATATATTAATTTAAATAATATCCACACATACACCTCACTTAGACACCTCATCAAGCCAACTCACCCTAAGACCTATTCTTAGTAAGTTTCCATAACTAAGCGAGACTTACCTAAACCCTAAAAATCAATGCCTACATTCTCTCTAACCACATTCCCACATGCTGATAAGAAGCTCCCAATATAATGTGGGTTAATGGCATGAGATTCAAGGAAATCAAGAGGATCTCCCTAGTTTAGTAAACATAGGAAATCCTTCTTTGACTAACGCTAGTTACCCCTAACCATCGTAGGTTAAGACAGAACCACCGTCGGTTACCCTTTTAACCCCAAAACAACCTTATTCTCAAGGTTGGAAAAAGGTTGGAAAATGATTTGAAAAATTTGGCGAACATTAGCACATTTCAGTGAGAACACGCATGCAAATAAGGAGATCAAGCATCTTTTCCTACACAGCCATCTCAGCAATGATCTCGATCTAACCAAGCAAAGAGGGATGTACATGTAGCCCATGTATAATCTTTCCTTCATTTGGTGATCACCTTCATCCATCAAAACCTCTCATCATCTCCTCCATCCCTCACTCACATGCATCCAAGACCAGAATCTAAGTACGTAAACATTATACTTCTCTGGTTCATTCCATTTCATCATTATATTATCATATTTTGTTTACCTAGCCACCTATTGACCTCCTCCAACACTCACCCCTCCATATACCCATTAAAACCGCACCAAATCCTACCCAAATAACCCAATACCTCATCGACCAGCCAAAGTCCTTTGTGTAATCACAAAGGATACCTAAATCCGTTCTATGGCATTCCCGGGTTTTCCACAATAAGCGGCACCGATTACACCCAACTATTGTCGGTCACCCTTAACCAACATCGGTCTCTGTATTTTCCCATATAACCTAGAACAATGACCTACCCACCTAATTCCCTCTCACCCTCATTCACTTGTGATCTTCCTGAGACCTCTATCAGACTGCAGAGACCCAAAACCGGTTATTTGACCTTCGGATCCTATTCTAACCTAGCCTATTAGATCAGATCTATTTCTTATTGTGTTTTAAGTGAGATACCTAAATCATTTCGAATTACAATAGGTTTTACCTTATTTACCACATTAAATTGTTTAAAATAGTGGACTAACAGCCATCTAGGAAGTATCACACTTCCGGATCTAGCACACGCTAGGTAGTTCACTGCATATATTGTTTAACTTTTTATGGTGGTCTTGCTTTACATTACAGGTAGTTCCTCCTAGCCAAAAGGAAGCTCTCATAATCAGTTGTGGATTTAGAAGTCATACACATGCAATAACCCATTAACCAGAATTAAAGTAGGTATTCCTCCTACGCTCATTACCCTATCTATTTCGTCAATACTTCAAAGAAATGATCTAGAATCAGGTGAAACATTTTGGCACGCCCGGTGGGACCCATCCGGGGTTCCTTGCATTTCATTCATTCCTAGGAAAAGTTGTGTGTTTTTTTCACTTTTCAAAAGCATATAAATTAATTTTCTTCCTTGGCAACCCACCTTTTCTTTCTATTTTCTCTAAAGGAAACCTTTCTTTTGGTATAACTAAAAAGAACCATTTCTTCATGTTTTTTACATTATAGTGAAAGAGCATCCCTCTTCCTCTTCATCTTATTGTGTCATCTAACTTCACACTTCAATTTGTCCTTAACAATAAGTGCATTTCATTCTGATTTATCACATTAGCTCACATTAATTAAGAGCAACCTATACGCTGGAAGTCATGACCAGTCGATGGTTGACAAACGAACCATAGAAAGAACTTTCTTTCTCTTTCTCTCTCGAATCTTACCAAACCTCACGAAAATTGAAAATACACACATTCTTAAAAACATCTTACGGAAGAAGTATAGGTGATCACACGATCATGACATAGTGGGCACCGGCTCTCCCACGCTTTCTGTTGAGTCATAATTTAGAGCAAGGCCTCGCCCCCACCATAACATACCTAAAACCTCATCTTTTAGATCTCCTTCTTCGTAGGAAGCCATCCTCACCAAAAAACTCTATTTCACAATTCACATGTCGGTCCTTAAATATCATAAGCTAAACAAACATAATAGAAAAGGAACTCCTAGGATCACATTTTTCTTAGTGTTTCTACTTGGCTTTATTTTTAAGGTGAAAGATCACGTTCTTCATTTTTCTTGTTCGTTCTTACATGCTCCTCATCGAGTTGGTGTATTTCATCTTTAGCTTAGTTTTCCTAGGCCATATCATCATCATTCTTAGAATTTTGGGTTTGATTCTACATCAAATTTTAATTCACAACCACTTTTCTTTCATCACTATTTCAATTTCACAAGTAACCATCATAAGTTACCCTCATTGTCTTTAGTTATACCCAACCGAGCGTCGGTTCAGGTCCTTTGTTAACCTAACCAAAAGGACATTTTATTCACTTTCTTCCACTTTTCTGAGTCCGAGTCACCGCCATCATTCCCATTGACATTGTAAAACACCATCAGATTTGGCATACCGGATTTGACCTTTTACATGGTTTTTCACTCACTGACCATTTTCTACAATGACCGAAGCGGTGGTTACCCATGACCGGTGTCAATTTTCATTAAGCGGTATCGGCTAACCTATTTCACTTTCCAACCAACATTTGGTACTTATTCCACTTTTCTCGCTAGATTCATCTTTTCTGCTTATTTTTGTGCCATTTATAGAGAAGCAACCCTACGATCGATCACGGATTCACATGGTGTTGACCCAAAAACAAGCAAGCACACTTATATTTCACACCGTTATAAATTACTCCCACCTAGTCCTTCACCACCTTCCATTTTATCACCAGCCATGGATCCCATCAAACCTATTACTATCGCTACAGGAGATGAGGAGTTCACACAACTCCTTGACCAAAACCCCCGCCGCTTTGCAATTTTATCTTTCTCACTTGTCCACTCAAGATGCCTCGGGTCAGTTGATATATGGAATGCCCGTATCTATCCCCCTGACTCTCACTCCCACTCCTGCATCGGCCCCATCTAGCTCTATGCTTCCGTGTCTACCTTACCCCCAGTCATTTCGCAGCTAGGTCTTATACCCGTTATGGTCATCACGTCTACCACCTCGTGACACCGCCACATCTACCATACCCTCGATAACTACCCATAACACAACCTAATCCACCCTTAATGTCTCACAAATACCCGTAGCTACACTACCACCTCCCTTTTAGGTGATCCCTACCCCTTTTCAGAATGTGGTCCTTTCCATTCCATAATCATTAACTCCCATTGCCACTAGGGTTACCATGACCCTTCCACCTCCATATACATACTATCAAGCAGCCTCCCGTTTCCTCCATTATTCACTCAAGGTACATACCCCTATTTCACTACCTTCTTCCCAATCAACCTACATGGCAGCACCATACACTGGAGTGCCACCCCTATTATATGCCCAAAACCAACCCTCTCATGCTACAAGAGGCACCCAATCATTGCAACCTACCAATGACCTAATCAAATTGATGTTAGACAAGATGCAGACATTAGAGGCATCGGTTTTCGGCTCCCGCAACACTCTCACCTACGATGAGATTTACAACGAACCCATCCACCCATCCATTCCTATCTGCCCATATCCCGTGCATTGGGAAATGCCTAAATTTAATCATTTCAATAGTAAAGAAGACTGCAGCAATATTTGCAGTCGTTCAAACATGGGTGTTATCTGATCACTCACAATGATACCTTGCTCTTGAGAACTTTTCCCATGTCTCTAAATAGACCTATATTAGATTGGTATAGTGGGTTACCTAGACACTCCATATTCTTATTCAATCAGGTAGCCCAAGCCTTCTTAGATCATTTCTCTATCAATATCATCGAGAAGGTTACCATGACCGACCTATACTCCACGCCTCAATATGAGGACGAATCTATTGTATATTTTGTTGCTCATTGGCATAGCTTGATCAACCAACTCATCTTCCAGCTGCCACAAATAGCACTCATTGATTTTTTCATGTGGGCTTGTGCTAGAACATATCTCACCGATCTTGCAGGTCCAAACCTTTCAAACATTTGATGAATCATTCACTATGGCACGAAAGGTAGAGATTCAGGCCATTGAAGAGAAGAAAATCCAATTACGTAATAATAATTTCGCATTCAAGTCAAATGATACCTCTTCTTCTTCCAAACCACAAAATAATTATTCAAAAGCTAAGGGCTCTACTAATGTAGTGGTACTCAAGGATGGCCCAGCTCATCTATCAAATCATGCTACCCCCTCATCTAATCTCTCACCCATCCAGACTTTTCAATTCAAACGAGAGCAAAGCAAAAATACACCCCAATTGGGGAACCTTACTCTTTTGTCTTAGAAAAGCTTATCAAAGTCAGAGCCATCACTCTTCCACCCATAAAACCACACACTAGTTTTGACCCTACTTGCCCAATACCTATGTGGTATAAAGAACATGACTTTTATAACTATCATTGAGTAAAGGGTCATAGTGATGGCAACTACATCACTTTCAAAAATATTTTCCAAGAAATGCTCGAGAAAGGTGAGTTAACCATGGATAATCCTAATGCACCTACTAACCAAAACCTACACATCTTCAAGAAACCATTTCCCAACCATGCCCCTTCATCTGATCAAAATGGTGAGACCTCAACTCATGATACCCATACCCGCATGAGGTCCACACTATCTTTAATGACGTATCTGTCACCCCCAATTATCTCACATTCTATCCATAGAGGAAATCTTAGCCTGAAATCCTCCTTCCATGTTGGAACCCACCGAACCTACTCCTCCACCCATAGAGGAACACCTTTCATCTCCTTCATCACCTACGGGGAGTCTTCCACTAACATTGATACCATTTCACCTTTGCCTTCTCTACTTAGAGAACCTTTACCCACAGTACTTCCTCCACCCATAGAGGATCACCCATCACCTCCTCCACCCACAGAGGAGCACCTATCTATTCCTCCACTTACAACGGAGCTTCCATCACCTTCTACACCTACCATAGACCTAGTTCGGATGTCGTTGCCTCTTGGTGAGAATTCTCCATCCACTACCCAAAATCCTACAGACCTACTTTTGGCTCTCTTACCCACGCAAGTTGAAGCTAGCCAATTTCCCATCTCTAAGACACATTTTACGAGAATTACCATTATGTCCTCATCAAATCCACCTACAGGTGTGTTTTTCTCATGTTTGGCTGATCACTTAGATTATGTGGATATAACCTTACTATGGGGATGCCTTTTTCTTCCTATCTCAACGCAGATGCAAAGGTCACTTGCTGATACCTCCACTATCTACCCAAAAATATTTCGACCAATCGAACCAAACAAAACCACCTCTATCACAACTCCTTCCATGACACCCATCATAACTTCACATACACCCTTACCCATAACCCAAACTACATCTAAACCCAAACCCACACCTATGACATCATCCTCAACTAAACCTATTACCACTTTAGGGGTCACCCCAACTACCAGCCTTACTCATCCACCTATCAAACTAAATTTAGCTACATCCTCCAAAGTCAACACCACACCTACTCTAACACCCAACCAAAAGCACAAAACCCATAGAACTCATACCCCTGATGTGCCAATCACACCTTCACCTATCCTATTTTTCTTAAGACCTCAGCTTCCCAAATTGGTCAAGCAACCTCCACCCATCAATAAACCAAAAACACAACAGCCCATTCCTCCCACACAAACCTCTAACCTCCCTAGACACCCAACATGACTTACACCAGCACCTGTAGTATCTTTACCACCCATACCTCCAATACCCTCAGCTATTGCTTCACTACCCACTACACTTCAGTTGTTGTCTCTCACACCCCAAGCACAACTCGCATCATCTACCTTCATAGCACCCCCGTTATCCCCATGGGTAACTCACCCTCTTCCCCCATCTTCCTTTCCTTCTAGACCCCGTACACCCACATCACCTTTACCCAAGAGGGTGCAACCCAAAAACAAAATTCCACTACCCCACAATAAGGTAGTCAAAACAACCACACACCCTCCTACCCATCCATCTACTATACCCCTACCTAAACAAGCACGACTAACACCCAAAACCATTCCAGTAACCCAAACCCATTTCTTGACTGCTCCTCCTCTTCCAAAGGTCATTCCTCAACAATCAACCACACCTACACCCAAGCCCATGTTCACTTCTCATTGTGATCCACTAGCGAGGTCCTATGCTAAAATTTTAACCAACCTCCTTGAGACTTCTATCATCACATTTCGCCTCTCAAACCTTAGGATCCCCTCAAACCCAAGCCAAAAGGTTTTGACGATACTAAAATTTGCGAGTTACCATCATGTTCCAGGACACAATGTGGAGAACTACAAGGCCTTGAAAACCATCCTTATCTAGTTGTGTCCTCGAGAAAGCCAACTTTTACGATGATGACCTTCTCGATGAGGATCTGCTTCACCGACACCCACCCACCCCACACTATCCACTCAACAACCACAAACTCCACGCTCACATCTCCTAGAGCCACCCCCAAGATTTGAAATTAACATGGTTCACATCAGATAACTTGCCACTCCCCACCCAAATGTCATTACACCCGACTCACCTCATAGGGTTTTTCTTCTCGGTAGGTTTTTTCTCATCGTGTCGTTATACCGCTCATCCTACACCTTCTCCATTTCACAACTCTCCTAAAATCAACATGATACATGTCACTACAAGTTCTCAAAAGGATAAGGGTAAATAAAAGACAACCAACCCACCAACCAATCCTATACCAAACATACCATCTCGCACCCATACCTAAAATCACTATCTTCCGCCCCACGTACCCCATTTCTAATGGTGTCACACATCGCACCATGCTCAAACAATTACACCAATCTCCCCTCAAAATTTCCCTATATAACCCCATCTAAACCTCATAATCCCATCGTCAAGCTCTCATCAAGGTTTTCCAATCTATTGAGGTTTTACCCAATGACCCTACACTGTAGCCTCCATTATCACACCCCATCGTGTAGCCTCTCTCACCAAATTACCACCTTCATCTTCGCCCCACCCTATTCACCAAGTAGCCTCCCTTATCTTTTCAGAGGAAGAGATCATGCCACACCAAAATGATGACCCAAACCTATCCCTCTTCATCTTTGTCCACATCGATGTCATACGGGTACGTCGTGTGATGATTGATGGGGGTGCTAGTATTAACATCATTACATCCCATGCATTCACTCAAATGTGTATACCTGAAAATTGCATACATAAACATCTAGTCATGTTGCATTCATTTAATGATGCTATCACCTCTACCCTAGGCACCATCATCTTCCACATTCGCGTGGCCCCCGCATTGTTCGAGAATTATTTTATTTCTTGGAGGGGGAATTTCAATATAACTTTGTTGCTTGTGAGACCACGGATTCATGTCATGGGTTATGTTCCTTCCTATTTTCATCATTGTGTAAAGTTTCAACACAAAGGACACCCCTATACCATTCCATCTGACCCATCACCTTTTAAAACATGCAACATGCTTTACCGACGCAATGATGTGCTCATACCTATTAAGCCATTTACCTCCACAACCGCTAATTCTTCACCTACACCTCCACTTACCAAGAGTAAGCCGTTGCTTCTATCGTACAAAATTCCTCCATTCCTACCACTACCATAACCTCCACGGATGATCCATTAGCTTCCCAATCTATTAAATCAACCTTTATGCATCATCCATTCCAGCTACCTACATACCAACCACTTTGATTCCCTGGAAGGTTTTTTTCAATGCCTCGCTCTAGGGGAGTATTACCTATATAGTGTCAACACATTCCTTACTCCACAAGAGTACGGAAGTCTTTACCAACACCCTCATTATGATCACCATAGAGGATAATGTCTCCTATATGGTACCCCTCACCTTTGTACTATTATCTCTTATGGGGGACTTGATACTACCAATTACACACCCGAACCATTGTCACAAACTCACCCTTTTTCTGCTGACTTCCAATCACTTACCAATCACCATTTCACCCACACCTTCCGCACCAATGTGCATGGAATGGTTTTTGTTTTTTCTTTTATGAGCAAGGCCATCATACCGTCATTCCATGTACCACCCACAAACATAATGATCGTTGTGGTATCGATTTTCCTAAACCACCAACCAAACAAGCTTGCATTGAACTCATTAAGGACACTAGCTCTTCCCCACCTTCTTCACCCACTTCACCTTCATCACCACCCTAACCAATGGAGTCGATGGATCCTAAATCTATCCCTCCTAACTTATTTTTTTCATAAACACCATTTTCTTAGGGCCTCTAACTTATCAACGCGAGGGTGAGGCCCCTTCCACTCTTCCCTTCCTGTATCCTGAAATGATCGATAATGATACACCTTCAATTAACGTCATTTAATGTCAGGATGATGAATCTATACTCACCTACCTTAGTGCAGAAGACTCATCAATTCATCGGTCATTACCTTCTAAGATGCAAACCATGTTGAGTGAATCAACTATCGAGATCAACATTCATACTCAGGATGACCCGCACATCCTAAAGATCGGTCAATCTTTTTTGTTGTTGAATAGGAATCCATCACTTCTTTTCTCGAGATCATAACCATGCTTTCACTTGCTCTTATGCATACATGTCCAGTATTGACCCCACCATAGTGGTCCACAATATCATAACCATTCTTGATGCCAAACCCATCAAACAAAAGTTGAGGATAATGCACCCTCGCATTGCTCTTCTTGTCAAAGAAGAACTTCAGTGCCTTCTTTCCATTTCCTTTATCTTACCCATTGATTATCCTCATTGGATTTCTAACATTATCCCTATCACTAAATCAATAGGGGGACTCTGCATTTGTACAAACTTCCATGACCTCAACCTAGCATGCCCGAAAGATGACTTTCCCTTACCCGATATTCATCAACTGGTTGACCTTACCTCTGGTCACGAGATGTTATCACTCATGGATGGCTTCTCAGGTTATAAACAAATCTTTCTTTCCCCACAAGATCAAAATAAAACCTCATTCATCACCCCTTGGGGGACCTTTTTCTATTGAGTCATTCCTTTCAGCCTTAAAATGCTAGTGTCACATATCATCGAGCTATGACTTACATCTTCCATGACATCATGCATCACATATTGGAAGATTATGTGGATGATCTCTTGGCCAAATCTAAATGTTGCTCGAACACCTAATTGTCCTCAAACAATCTTTGACCATCTCATTAAATATTGCATCCGTCTTGACCTAAGAAGTGCATCTTCATAGTGCTCTCGGGAAAGCTTCGGGATTAATCATTTCCCTTAGTGGTATAGAGGTTGACCCTACTAAAGTCAAGGCCAAAATTCTTCTACCTACTAACCTTAGACAACTCTCGTATCTGCAAGGTAGGTTGTAGTCTATTCACTATTTCATTTAATAATTATCTTATCGGTGTCAACCACTTCATTATCTACTCAAGAAGGATGTCTCCTTTAAATGGGATGATGACTATCACAAAGATTTTGAGGCCCTAAAACAACACCCTCTCCAACCACCCATGCTCATTCCACCTAAACACGATCCACATTTTTACCTATACATATCCGCTACCAATCACTCCTTGGGAGAGCCATGCTCTCTCATCGCGATGAACAATACGAGGAGTAGGCAGTTTATTACATAAACCACACTCTTTTGGACTATGAAACTCGATACACCCATCCTGAAAAAAATTGCTTAGCCTTAGTTTTCGTTACCACCAAACTCCATCATTACTTACTCAACCAAAAACTGATGTTGTGACCAACATCGACCCCTTACACTTCATGTATGCCAAACCTTATCAAAATCGTGTGCCGCCGCACAATGGCTTATGATTTTAGCTGATCTTGACCTCAAATTCATTCATCAAAATTCCATCAAGGGCTAAGCTATCGCTGACCAATTGGCCACGAAACCTATTTATGGGGATCAACCCTCTAATTTTGACTTTCCAGATGATTTGATTACTACCCTTTTCCCTGGACAAACCCCCTTACCAAATGACACTCTTCTTCGATGGTTCCAAGTGTCAACGTGGGGGTGGGGTAGGTATTATCCTCATTCCCTTGATGGTGAACCCATGCCTTTGTCTTTCAAATTAAATTTTGAATGTACTAGCAATATTCCCGAATACGAAGCACTTGTACAAGGTCTCTCGAGCTGCCTACACCCTTGATGTCAAATCAATCAACATCTTTGGTGATTCTCAATTGGTCATAAACTAAGTCAATGGTATGTACCAATGTCGTAACGAGACACTTCAAAAGTATAAACATCATGTAGACATAATTTTGACCACCTTTGATCATTACGCCCTTTAAACTATTCCATGTTCAACTAACAAGTTTACAAATACCATGTCCTACTTAGCTTCCCAAATACCCACTTCACCCATCGATTCTCAAATATTTGTCACCGTACAATGACTCCAATCACCTTCTTATTTACCTCACGATGTTTACTTGATCAGAACCACTACCCCTAACCCGAGTGACCTTTGGTACAAACAATACTCCAACTACCTTTCTCTCTCCATCTTACCTCCTTATCTCACCTGTAATGGACAACGCGACTTCCTTAAAAAGGTCTCTCATTACATCATCATGGCAGCCTCCTCTATAAATGTGGCTTTGATGGTATTCTCTTACGATGCCTCACAATTTCTGAAATTCCTTATACCATTAAGGAAGTTCATGATGGCATATGTGGAGGTCACTTCAATGGCCTTGTTATTGCTAAGCGTATTCTTCACCTTGGATATTACTGGGTGAACCTTAACCATGATTATTGCGACTACATCAAACATTGTGTAAAATTCCAACAACATTCCAATCTTAATCATACACCTAGTCATGCCTTACAGGTCACTCGAGACCTTTGGCCCTTTTCTCAATGGGGTTTGGATCTTGTCGGTGAAATCAATCCTCATTCTTCCTAGTGCCATCAATGGATCATCACCGCACTTTCGAATACTATATAAAATGGGTGGAATCCATACCACTCATCTCTACAAAGGATAAGAAAATATGTGAGTTCATTAACCACCACATCATTTGTCACTTTGGTGTTCCTCATCGCCTCATCAATAACAATGGAAAACAATTCAAAAACAAAACCTTACAAAAAATTTGTGATGCCTTCGGCATTCAGCTCAGTTTCTCATCACCCTATTACCCACAAACCAACAACCAAGCCGAATCCACTAACAAAACCTTAAATAAAATTCTTATGAAAGTGGTTGACAATCTTTGGGAAGGATTGGCATACGCACATTTCTTTTGCCCTGTGGGCATACTGCACTAGTATTCACACTTCCACTGTGGCCACACCTTTTTCTCTTGTCTACGATATAGAGGCAGTCCTACTGTCAAAGTCCAAATCCCCTCACTCTACATTTCTCTCCACGACATGCTCAATGATGATAAGTTTTGTTAGGACCATTTAGCACAGAGAGAGTTATTAGATGAACACCGTCTTAATGCTCTGGATCACCTTCAAGTTTACCAAAAGTGTATTAAACATGCCTATGAAAAATGTGTCCATGAAAGAACCTTCCAAGTCGATGACCTTTTCCTAAAAGAAAATCAACACATAACCAAAAGAAAAAAAAGTAAACGGGGAAATTTTCTCCTAATTGGCTTGGACCATACATCATTACTCATACCTATGGATCAGATGCTTATCGTTTATCTTCACTTGATTGTAAACCCGAGCCTAAGACCCTTAACGCCTTACATCTTTGACCATTCTATTGTTGACTTATCATCCTACCTCACCTTTTGTCTCTTTCCATGCTCATCCCTTGAGTGTTATTCACTTCATTCACCTAATTAATGATTAAATAAGAATCATGTGAGTACCCGTCACTTGTTATCGTCTCTTGAATATGTGTACCATGGCACTACACATAGCATGATTCTCATGGATAATTTCATCTACCTTTAGATGAGATCCCATGGTCATTTCACCTTGCCTTTTGAACAAGAGTCTTATTCTCCACCTTTTTATTTTCCATGACTTCAAATACCTCACATGAGACAAAACTCCTTGAGTCAAACTTCTACTAAAATAATAATCCCTCAAAAGGACATCTTCCTCTCAACAATCGCTGCTATAAATAGATGCTCCTCGAAGAACAGACTATGTGAAGCTCTTAAAAAAATGAGAGCAACCAAAGCTTCCACACCGATCAAATTCACGAAGACCTCAAGGAGTTCAATTTTATTCATCCCATATAGACTTCCCACATCGATCAGTCTATTTCAAATATAAGTCAAAAGAATAACCTTTTTCCATAGACTTGCCTATTGTGACCTAGGTTCTCTTGCCCAAAGCGCATGCTACCTATACCATATAAAATTACCTACTTTTCACCCTTGAAACCATGCCCACTCTCATTTCCTACTGCCTCAAGGGACTTCTTGGAACTTAGACATTTGGTGATCATGTGACTACTTTTCACCATAGAACAATCAATCATGCAATGTCTTTACAGCTTTTACGTTCATCACCTCTTTCAAGGTGTGATTTACTCGGTATGATCCTACCCAACTATGTGGCTTTATTACCCCTCTAATATTTTAACCATATTTGTTTATGTTTTGATTACCTTATATAGGACTTGGTCCTCGACGCTTACTTTTGGGGTAATCTTCTTCTTTCACCATAATCACCCGCACCTACATCATTTTACCTATAATCTACCCACACCTAACAAACCTAAACCCACAACATTCCTAATAACCTACCAACTCATTTTCATACTTCCTTATATTCTTCCCTAACTTATGGGAGAACTACATCGACTTGAGATCCCTTTTTGTTAGGACTATGTAGGGAGCACTCCGAGGGCATGGGGCCCTTGGAGGTTAGCTCGCCATCGTCTACCCTAAACAATTCATCTTTTATGTGCCTCACATTACATTACACCTCACTTAGTTTCCTTTTCTACCCAAATTTGAAAATAAACCACATATATTACCAATTGTTTCATATTTTTAATATTATCACAAGCATATATTTATTACGCCTACCTTTTCTCTATCATCACTATGCATAGATTATACCACATCTCACATATGACCAATATTATCATTCATTGCGTAAAATAATGAATCACCACTTCACCTACTTTTGAATTAACCATGCTTGCACAAACCTAACTCAACCATGCCTACACAACCCGACTCAACCATGCCTATAACCTAACTCAACCATGCCTAAACAAACCTAACTCAACCATGCCTAACCAATCGACTCGATCCATGCCTAAACTAACCTGACTCGATCCATGCCTATACCAACCTAACTCCATCATGCCTAACTCACCTAATTTCCATCCATATCAACACAACAAATTCATATCTCATAAACACATCAACAACTCAAAACATACCATGTATCTCATCATATAAATAAATCAATGTGTATCTCAAATATACATGGCTATCTCGATCTAATCTATCAATGCAAAATGTCATCAACACGCAGGCCGGTCTCATATATACAATAAAATAATGAATCAATACAAAATATCTTCGGCACGTAGGCTGGTATATGCTTGAAATATACAAAATCACTCATACATCCTCACTATCTTTGGCATGCATGTCGGTATATAATCACAAAATCACTATCATACATCAAAAAATTAGGTGACCGCATATCAGGCATCTCGGTGGATGTCCTCCATCTCTGTATCACTGTACCCTCAACCTCCTAGGTCCCTGTTGGCACCTCAACTAGAGCTGGTCTCGTGCACTGGTAGTCTCTGTCTTGATCGGGCCTTAGAGCTCGCTGACCCCCTATGCTCTCCATACTATGAGTGTGGGATCTCATCCTCTCACTGGATGCCTACTGTGCCATGTACTTGGTATAGGATATGAATTCTATCCCCACCACCACCAACTTGTCTCCGATAGTACCTAGCCTCACCTAGGGAATCCTATAGCTTGGACACAGGCATGGTCTGTGGTGGTCCCATAGGTCTCGGCCCCTGTACCTACCCTATAGGACCATTTTTCGCTCCTTCCGTGAATCGGGACCCGGTCCTAGCACTGTGATGGTGGTGCCTATGGTGGTACCCCCGTCCCTCGTGCTTATGTCTGGGCCTATAAGACCCCAATTTATGCCTAGGTTATGGCCAAGTGGCCTCGTAAACTTGCCACCGAGCTCATAACGCTACCACCTAACCATCCCCTCCTCTCCATCTCTATCTCCTCTACCACCATCTGGGCTTCAGATCGCCACTGTACATGTAACTCTGCTGCCTCTACACCGTAAGCCCTCCTGTGTGTGTCTGCGGTATACCTAATTGGGTAAAGAGTGTAGCTACTGTGCCCTGTAGGGCATCTCTCTACATTTTAATAGTAGCTAGATCTCGCGGCCCCGATCGGGGTTGTATGGCTTGTAACTAAGCCCCCACCACCACTACATGTACTTGTTTATACATCCAACGTCATCTATCTATTGGTCCAATGGCTACTCCTCCTACCCTATGGGCACTATAGGACTGTGGTAGAGGTAAGGGTCTCTCCATGTCATCTCTCCAGTACTATGGGAAGGGCAGAGGTATGTCCTAAACTAGCCCGAACTACCACTGGACTCTGTCTACTAGGATCATCTCATCCTCCCCGACACGGCAACCTTATATCCATATCTCTAGCTGGAGCTCAGCTAGCTCCTCATGCATATGCCTATATGAGGGGAATCCCACATATGGCCTCTAGATAATGTCCACTCTGGACAACCCCTCCAGTAACTGTCAAAATGGGCCACATCATGTGTGGGCCTCTTAGATCCCCGTTTTCCAATCACTGGCACCCATCTCATGTACCCCACACACAAAAATCTCGATGGGAATGCATCTGCTTGGGGCATCCCTATAGGCTACACACAAACTATGTGCTCATATGCCCAGCAGTGCAATAAAAATGTACAGCATAGGCTGAACCTACGCAACCACCCATATGCCCACAACTCCCTGTATAACTACACCAAGAATGATGGTGCCCAGGAAAAGTGGGTCTCATCCACCATCATGTCGCAGAGTACCCCCATCAGTGATCGACGAAAGTGTCCACCCTTTGCATTTGGCAGTGCATTGCAGCACATTACCTCAATCAACATAACCACTAGCCTTGTCTCCTCTAGACGGGATAGGTACATCTCTCCATAGCTCAAGTTGGCATTATGGAATCTTAGATCGGCCATCCCCTCTCCAAAAATAGACACAATCAGCTCCTTTGAGGCCTCATAGGAGATAGAATAAACCTGGGCACCCAATATGGGTAACTGAAGAATCTGGAACACATCCTCCAGGGTGATAGTCATCTCACCCGTTGGCAAGTGGAACGTGTTGGTCACAGAGTCCCATCTATCGATGAGTGTGACCATCAAACTATGCTACCGTACTACATGTCTATAGTGAAAACCCCACTCAATCCCACTACCTCCACATGTTGCAGCTCCTCTAGGTCGTTGCGCGCAGCACTGTCACACTGTAGAGGTGGAACCTTGTCCCGCATATGTAGTTGCGCTCTCCCCTACATCCAATACAAGCATGACATTAATTTACATGTATCATTCCATATTCAATAATTATCATTTTCCTACACCTTATTTTCACCCTATCCATCTCAACTACCTAGCCCACATCGCTTTTGGACCTTTGTGCCCACTAATTCGACGATGCATTTCGGTTCATCCTAATCGACCCGGTCACCCTTTAACCAAAGATCATTCCCTCTGTTTGGTGACCGATACCGGTTCACCTTTACCAACCCTGGTTACCCCTTAACTAGCATCGGTCACCTATTTGGTGACTGATACCAGTTCCACCTAATGGCGACGCTTGCCAACCTTGATCGACGCGGTCATGTCATGGAAAAACCCGTGATTTCGAAACCCCCTTTCTAAAAAACCCCCTTGCCCCTTTTACCCACCTACAATGACCTCACCTAGCCTTGGACCTCCACCCACCCCCTATCCTATTTATTACCCTCCCCATTCCTCCTTTTACCCAATATTCCCCCCATTCCCAAATTTAATTTGTGCCCACCCACCAAACTAAAAAACAAACAAAACCTAAACCAGACTCAAATAATCCTCTAATCTATCAAATTAACAATGTATAGTAGAGCGCTTACCTTGTTGACCGCCACCATCTCGAGTGGCACATCTAGCAAAATTGTTGTACTAGTGGCCCACCTGATCCTTCTCTAGCCTCGCCATAACCAAATCGATATCCACAATCTCGGCCCAATCGAATCCCTCACAATGATCCTACGGACCCGCCGCTCACCAACCACTCACTCATCAATCACATTGTAATCTCATTGTTTCATTTCATCTAGACACTTTTCTCTCTTTTCTATCTTTTTTTTCATTTTCTCACTTTGTAAAATACCAAATGAATAACAAAACATGCGGATTTTTGTTTTTATAACTAACTCAACCTAACTCGACGCCGCGAGTTACCCTTGACCGGCATTGGTCACGTGCCCTACTTAACCATCGTCAGTTTACCCATACCGATGTTAGTTATCTATGTGGCATTGGTCACTATCACCTACACATTGCCTCAATTTAACCCTTTTACCCTCCCCTACTTTTATTTTTTACCTCACCCAACCTTCACCCTAATCATTTACCTCACCCCACATTTACCCTACCCATTTATCTCACCTGTCCTAACTTCATCATTTACTACCTCCCTTTTTCCTCCTTTGGGGACTCATTATTTTACCCCTACCTTGGCCTTACCTATGTCATGACCTAGATATTAAGACTTGGACCATTGCTAGTAACCTTTGACCTCATGTGTTCGCTATATCTTGTGGCACTCTTACCCGTGTTGTTGGCCTAATGACTTTATCTAGCCTATTACTATGACCATTAATCTTGACCCTACATTTGGTGTACCGAACATACCTAAACATTCTCGCACCTAACCCACGTGTTTCGACCATATCTTATACCTTAGATACCAGAATCACTTCAACCTTGTTTGGATAAACCTATCGACCTTACACGATGTAGAGTTTGCTCGCTCTTCAACCTAGTAGCATGCTATAGGTTATACGTGTCCGTGCATTTGATTTGTTGCTACCTTTGACCCGATCCATTACCTAGCTTACCCGGATAGACCTTTAACCCTTTTTCCCCTTTGCCCACCTACCTTTTCCCTCTCATTTACCTTTTATCAAACCACTGACCGATTCTCGCCTCCCGCCTCATCAATTCCCGGTTTGAGGGGGATCACCTTCACCCACACATGGGGTAACCACATCTTATTTTTATTGGCTTCACTTACCAATACAAGCTACATAATAAAAAGGGGCAAAATGTAGACACTTCGAAATTACGTCATACTCCCCTTTGGTCCCTTGATAAATAAGCACCCTTCATCACATTCACCTAGCCATGGCCTTTTTCACCCCACTAATATTAATTTAATTAAATTAATTCATTATCCTCACCATATTTATTATTTAAATATCTTAATTTAAATAATATCCACACATACACCTCACTTAGACACCTCATTAAGCCAACTCACCCTAAGACCTATTCTTAGTAAGTTTCCATAACTAACTGAGACTTACCTAAACCCTAAAAATCAATGCCTACATTCTCTCTAAACACATTCCTGCATACTGACAAGAAGCTCACAGCCTAATATGTCGGTTAATGGCACAAGATTTGAGAAAATCAAGACGATCTCCCTAGTTTAGTAAACCTAGGGAATCCCACTGATCGATGCGGTTACCCCTAACCGTCGCCGGTTAAGATGGAACCACCGTTGGTTACCCTTTTAACCCCAAAAAACCTTATTCTCAAGGTTGGTAAAAGGTTGGAAAAGGAATTGGAAAATTTGGTGAACATTAGCACATTTCAGCGAGAACACGCATGCAAGGAAGGAGATCAAGCATCTTTTCCTGCATAACCATCCCAACAATGATCTTATCTAACCAAGCAAAGAGGAATGTACATGTAGCCCATGCAAAAGCTTTCCTTTAGTTGGTGATCACCTGCAGCCTTCAAAACCTCTCATCAGCACCTCCATCCCTCACTCACAGGCATCCAAGACTAGAATCCAAGTAAGTAAACATTATAATTCTCTGGTTCATTCCATTTCATTATTATATTATTATATTTTGTTTACCTAGCCACCCATTGACCTCCTCCAACACTCACCCCTCTATATACCCATTGAAACCTCACCAAATCCTACCCAAATCACCTAATACCTCATCCCAACCAACCAAAGTCCTTTGTGTAATCACAAAGGATATATAAATCTTGTTCGTGGCATTCTCAATTTTCCATAGTAATCAAGACTTGTTACACCCAACCGTAAATCGAGTCACCCGTGAATCGACATCGGTCTCTGTATTTTCCCATAAAACCTAGAAAGTGACCTACCCACCTAATTCCCTCTCACCCTCATTCACCTGTCATCTGCCTAAGACCGTTGTCAGACCTGCAGAGACACATAACCGATTATGTGACCTTTGGATCCTGTTCTATCCTAGCACTCGTTAGATTTGATCTATTTCTTATTATTTTTCAAAAGTGAGATACCTAAATCATTTCAAATTACAATAGGTTTTACCTTATTTACCACATTAAATTGTTTAAAATAGTGGACTGACAGCCATTTAGGAAGTATCACACTTCCCGGACCTAGCACACGCTAGGTAGTTCACTACATATATTGTTTAGCTTTTTTTGGTGGTCTTGCTTTGCATTACAGGTAGTTCCTCCTATCCAAAAGGAAGCTCTAACAATCAGTTGTGGATTCAGAATTCATATGCACACAACAACCCATTAACCAAACATTAAAATAGGTATTTATCCTATGCCCGTTACCCTATCTGTTTCATCAATACTTCAAAGAAACAATCTAGAATCAGGTGAAATAGGTTCAATCATGAATTTAAGTGTTATATCTTCATGATTTTCTTGATCTCTTATTTTTCTTGTTGTGATAATGTCACCTTATTTTTTCCAATGATTTGGTTTTCTGGGTGATCCCTCTTGACATGTCTTGAGGGTGTCTTAGTCTTGTCTTTCTTCCACTTCTTCATGTACACAATCAATTTATTCATCATCTTCTTGATCTTCATGACTTTCATTGGTGAGTGTTGGATTTGGTAGGATAAGCCTCATCAAATTTCACATTTTTTCTCTCCTTCACTTTTTGTAGCCTCTTATTATAGCATCTATAGGTTGCACTAATTGCTTAGTAGCCAAGAAATATGCCTTCATCACACCTAGAGTCAAATTTTCCAAAGTTATCTTCATCTCTTTTTATGTAAAATTTAATACCAAAGACTCTTATGTTTTTTACGTTGGCTATCATGTTTTTCCAATTTTCATAAGGTGTTTTTTCATTGTTTATTCTCTATTCGACTCTTTTTAGAATGTAGAACACTTTGTAGACTGCTTCACTCCAATATCTATCAAGAAGTTTAGATTCATTCAACATAGTTCTTTCCATTTTGTTGAGGTTTTCTGGTGGTTGAGAATTGCCTTATAATCCCATGTTCTTAAAAAAACTCATCAAACTCATTGGACCAAAATTCTCCACCTCTATTTGATCTTAAGAATTTGATTTTGGTGTTCTTCTCATTCTCCACTAGTTCCTTGAAGGATTTGAATCTGTCCAAGGCTTCTTATTTGTGCTTCAAACAAGCTACCCATGTCATTCTGGTGTAATCATCTATTAGTAGCATGAAATACACATCTCCTTGTAGAATTTTAGTTCTTGTAGGCCCACAAAGATATGTATGGATCAGTTCTAGGGGTCTTGTGGTCAAGTAATCCTTAGATTTGAATGATCTTCTTTTTTTTTTACCATGCAAGCATGCTTTGTAAAGTGTATATGTTGGTTTTACAATATTTGGCATATGTCTCACACCACCCTTAGCACTTAGTTTCACAAGATTTTTAAAACTCATATGTCCCAATCTCCTGTGCCACAACCAACTATAATATACTTTACTTGTGAAACATTTTTATTTATTTATTTCATTGAGAAAATGCATATTTTTCTTATTCTATTTATCTTTTGTAACTTTCTTTCCTATTTTTCCATTTATAATATCACAACCTTTGTCATGGAATATCATATTATAACCTTTCTTACACATTTGACTCACACTTAACAGATTATGCTTGACACCTTCAACATATAGAACATTCTCAGTAATATTTTTTCCATTTTAAAGACTCAAAGTTCCTTGAAAAAAATTCTTTTCTAAAAGATTTGAATTTGATCTTCATAATATTTTAATGTGCATCTCAGTTTTTTATTATTTCTCCTACACAATTTCAATTCTTCAAGAGCACAAACAAGTTTTTCTTCCAAATTTACATTTGTTTCTTCTTCATCAAAGTCTTCATAATTAACAACATTATTATCTTTTGATCCACATTCTTCAAAGACATGCATGGCCATAAAAAGTATTCAGAATGAGTTTCATCATCCTCACTTTCGAGCTAATCAGTATTACTTGAATTAGATTCACTTGACTCTTATTTTGAGAAGAAATTACTTTTCTTCTTGTCAAATTTCTTCTTGAAGTTCATCTTTTTCTTGTTGTGTTTGTGATTTTCTTCATCATGATCAAACTGAGTTTTTTTATTCTTATTTGGGAATTTAGCAGCAAAATGGCCTACTTTTCCACACTCAAAACATTTGAATGGAATTTTACCTTTATACTTACCTGAGCCTCTTCTTAGTATTCTCACAAACATTGCTTCAATATTCTCATCATCTGATTCATCCTCTGAATTTGTTTTTGTTTTTCTTGTTTAGATTGGGACTCTTTTTTTTATTTGAATGCTACTTCTTTATTGGTAGACTTGGATCCAATATTCCTCATTTCATATGCTAAAAGGATGCTTTGTAATTCATCAATTGTTAGAGTCTTCATGTCTTTAGCTTCTTCCACAGCTAAAACCTTTGCATCATACTTGGCAGTCAGAGACCTTAGAATCTTTTTGGACTATAAAAGATTCTTCTAGCTTCTCACCTAAGCCTCTAATCATAACACTTATTTCACTAAATCGAACATATTTCAATAAATATAGACTCCAGTATTTCAAGTATTGGAAGAAATCCATCTCCATTTTTGTGTATATTGGATTCCATTTTTGTCTATATTGGATTCCATTATTACTATTATTGGAATCCATTAGTAGCAATATTGGATTCCAATATTGTCATTATTGGAATTATTCTAGTTCCAATTTCACTATTATTGGATTCCAATATCACTATTATTGGATTCCAATTTGGCTATTATTGGATTCCAATTTCATTTTTTTATATTTTCAATGTTGAGAGTATGTAAGGCTAGAAACCGCTAACTATTATAAGGCATGAGCCCGTTGGATTAATAAAAATAAAAAATTAACAATAACTTCCTACAAAAGCTAGTTCAAATTCATGAGTGGATGCTAACTATTATTTTTTGAGCCCATTGTATTAAGGTGAGTGGTCACTAACTATTATAAGTCATGAGCCTCGATGTAAGGTGAGCGGTCACTAACTATTATAAGTCATGAGCCTCAATCTAAGGTGAGTGGTCACTAACTATTATAAGTCATGAGCATGTTGTATTAAATGAAAATGAAAAATCCTTAATGTAAGGTTAGTTTCCAGTAACTATTATAAGTCATGATCTCGTTGTATTTAAGTGTGAGCCTCACACTCTAAAAGTGTGGGCTCATACTTTTAAATTCTAAGAGCCTCGAAGTTTTGACATGTGAGCCCCACACTCTTGAAATTGTGAGATCCCTGTAATTTTTAAGTGCTAGCCCCGCACTATGAAAATTCCTAGCCTTGAACTTTTGAAGTGATATACCCGTAATTTGAATAATTCAAGCCTTGCACTCTGAAATTGTGAGTCTCGCACTTTCAAAGTTTGAGATTCACACCTTGAAATTGTGAAGTCTCACACTCACACTTTCAGAGTGCGAATCTCAAACTTTGAAAGTGTGAGGCAAACACTTTAAATTTGTAGCTTGCACATATTCTTAAATTTGACACTAGACTTAAATGTTAGTGGTGTTATTTTGACTTCTGGTGGAACTCACAATAAAATTATGTTCCCACCAGAAATATACCTTGTAACAACGTAAGTATTGGTTTGTTGGATTGTACAAGTTTGCTAGTGTTTATTATTATAAACTATATCTCGAGTTATCATTAAAAGAAAACAACTTAGTTAGTAATTTATGTATATCACAAATTCTATTACTCGAAAGATAGTATAATTTATGATTGTAAATTTTTCCATTCTCTATATAAATAATGAGTCACTTTTGTGAGAAAGAAAATGAAATAATCCTTGACACAATGCAAGAAAAATGTTTGTGAGAAATGTTTTCTTATGCCCTCGGAGATACATTGAACCATTATTTTATAGTTTACATCAATCAAGACACTCATTGTGCGCAATTGTATTCTTTATGATTCAAGAAATAACAAAACCGAGCTGGCATCATATTTACATTGAAAGGTTTTATCTATACATTTAAAATTTGTTACAAATTCATACATATACAATTGTAAATATTATATGAGGAGTTGTTTCCTTTTATGGAAAATTTTATTTTCACAAAACATGAATACATTTTTTGCCTCTAGAATGGGACTGCCAATTTGGATACAAGTAGTGTTGAGTAAAGTAGCAGTGGAGGTGATATCAAAGTAGAGACTAGTATTTATGAGTAGGAAACAACAAAAGAGTGTACTACTACTAGTATCAGAAGTGGATTGATTTATCTATGATGAAAACAATCCTATTGGGCAAGTGGAAAAGGAACAAAATGCCCAAAACCCAATATTTCCCCTTCTAAAAGAAATTCAAGCACACTTTTATCTGTTTTAAGGGTTTGGAGTGGTTTGAATTATTATGGAAAAAATGGTCATTGTTTACTTAAAAATTGGCTTAGTCATTGAGAAAATCAGACCCCGAGAAAGTGAGGACTCGGGGGATTTTTTTTTTTCCATCACAACACCGTCCAAGTCTCATTCTAGTCAAAAAGTGTTTTATGAAATCACCTCACTAAATCTCACAAACAAATGCCTTTCAGAAGCACAACTTGTGCTCCATGTAACATCGTTGTGCTTACCATTTACATATCCATCCAAATACCTCTTGTAATTATTAATAGGGGTGGGTTGGTTTGTTCGGATACTAGGAAAATTACATAACAAAGTAGGCACCGATGTCTTCAAATTTAGGACTTTGGAAATGTCATACATGGCGGATCAAATAGATGTCCATTTCTTGGTACAAAGCAAGGCCAATTGGAAGTTTTTTCCGAGAATCCTAAGATCTCTGTAAGTTTCAAACTTCGTATCAACAGCTTATATGAGTGTGTTGTAGTTTGCTTTTGATAGAATATGGGTTCACTTGACAATGTCAAAGACAATTCCATCCACATTTGATTGCTCCTGACAAAAAACCTTAAAAATACTTAAACAACGTACAGTGTAAGCTCTGAATGAAAATTAACAAACAAAAATCTTACCAACTTTGGTAGATTTGAGTTATTGGCCACAACTTCCTTCCCATCAAAAATTTCGGTAAGAGAAATGTCGAATCAGTATACATCAGATTTCTTATTCAACCTTGATGTTCTTGCATATTTTGGGTCAATGTAACAAATGGTACCCATAACATAGGTAGAGGTGTGGTGTTTGATCGAGGAAATGCACTTGGAAATGCCAAAGTCTAACAAATTTGCATCAAAATTATAATCCAAAAGAATGTTATAAGTCTTCACATCCCTGTAAACAATGTGTGGGTTATAGTCATAATGAAGATATGGCTATCCTTCTTTAGCACCATGAGCAATCTTTAGCCGATTGTTCCATTCTAGCTTAATATTCTTTGATGATCCTATACGAAAATAAAAATTAATAAAACACTTGTTATATTTTCCAAATATCCATTTTAATATGAAGGTTAGAGGTTGATTGGACACTTCTATTTCAAAAATTGAATCTACAATGTACAGATCCATTTTTATTCATAACATAATCATTTTACTCACCATGTAGGATGTCCCACAGACTTCCATTTACCATGTAATCATAAAACATCAGGTTTCCAAGTGGAGAAAGTGAACATCCATGCAAACTCTCAAGATTCCGATGCTTGATGCTTCCAACTATTTCCACATTAGTTTCAAATGCAAGCAAGCTTAGTGGGTAGTGATGTACATTCTCTTTATAGCAATTGGCTTAGAATTATTTAGATCACATTTATAAAGATTGCTTGTAGCACCATAGCCAATTACATATTTATCTTTAAGATTTTTGTGATTTTCATTATGTCATCGTACATGTAAAGAGCCATGTTCATGTGTAGTATGACCAACCTTGGAGAACCTAAATGTAACAAATAGATGTGTCAATAAAGAAATTGTAATATGATATTGCTTTTTGATTTGTCGTTTGATAATCTATACAATATGAAATCATGTCTTGTCATGTTAGTTTTAACACATTGTTCCATGTTTTTTGCAGAGCCTTTTGTAAATACCTTTAGATGATTTGAATGGTACAAAGCTATAATTATGCACAATAGTAGTATTGAACCCTAACAAATGCAAATAATTTCTGGTTTTGAGATGGATGTTGTTCATTGCATTGGGCCACAATTTTGTTAGACAACATCATACATATCCAAGTTTGCCACAATTTTTATCACAATAGAGGAAGGTATCGGAACTCGAGCTATTTAAAAGACAATTATTATTTCTTACATCAATTAATTGGTGATATCCTATTTAACCATAAGAAACAAAAATGAATTAGAACACGAGATAAAATTTGTGGTTATATCTACAATTGTATGGAGGAAAACCTAAAAAAAAATTAATGACAGAATTTCCCTAGACATATTGTTATAGGAGAGGTTTTTGTAAAATAAATAGAGCCATTTATAGTATCTTTTATTATTAGGGAAAGAGAATTAAATTTATTCCTTTCTCAAAGACTTCCATAGCTTTTGAAAGTGAAGACCTCTAGGTTTCCACAATGATGTAGTGTAACTCAAATTTTTTTAAAGTGAAGGGAAGATAAACATCAATCCCTTTGTTATCTCCTCTATCCTAAAGTCAGTACAATTTTTTTACATTTACATAAAAATATTCTATAATATATTGATGCTAGCAGCCGCTAATCTTTACTTCTAGTAAAAATTTGACATCTTCAAACAAACCAAATTTAATAGCGATTAATTGTTGAAATTTCATAGTGCAACGCACAATAAAAAAATTTATTAATGATTTATTTATTTTTTATAAGTGAGGAGGGTTGAAGGGTCCCTCTCCCTTTATATTATAAATACAATGAGAGGATCAATCTAAAAAAATAGAATGATTCAACAATAATTTGGTGAAAAAATAATTAAGGGCCTATTCTAAAAACACAAGTGATTAGGAATACAAAAAAACCCAAACCAGTAAGACATACAAGATGATTTGGTAACAATGTTGTGACAAGGCTATATAACGACCAAAAAAAAGTTATAGCCAGACAAATTTTAGAAGAAATTATTTATTTTAATCAGATGACACATCCATATCCTCCCCTTTAACGAGGATGAAAATAGTTTCTATAGGAAGTTTCAGAAAAATATTCTCTTTTCCAGTAGGAGCCCGACTCTTTAACCAATTGTATGTCCGACGATCTTTCTAATGAAGAAGATCCCAATGTGTCGGGTTTATATTATAATGGAGAAAAATATCATCCAAGTTAGGCAAGGGGAACTAACTATGTCCCACCCTCAATGTCTCACCCCATTTGGACACACCAAACATGAATGACAGTAGGACGTTAAACCGTTTGTACAACTCGGAAAAAAGCTATGTCCACCAAACTTTCCCATTTATAATGATCCTTAGATAGCAAGGGCCACAACGTACTCATGGTTTTTTCCATTTCCACTTCCATTCCAACCCTATATGTTGGCTTGATGCAGTGACAACCCATATCCAAAGCCCAATCCTTCACCGAGTGTATCATAAGAAGATGAAAACGAACCTCAAAGAAAATTTCACATTTACCCTCGGACATCCCTCTAGAGAAATATAATCATCTCCAAGAACTCCCTCAATAATAACTAGGTCTTTCTCTGTTTCAATTCAAAAAATGGATTTCAAACAAAAACATGAAATTTGGTATAAAATGTCATTTCACACACCGATGTGGAAAATTGATGAAAGGAAACATTGGAAAGGCCATGACAGATGAAATAAAATCCATTGAAATAAAAATGAAAGGTGTGAAAATAAGGAAGAGAGGATCGGTAAATATATGGAGTGACTATGCCATCACATGCTTGTAATTAATATAAGATTGCTAGGGGATTTAATATTGACCTTTATTGGAAAATGTGATGATTCCGGTGCTCAACATATTTATTTCAAATCTTATCACAAAACACTTTGATGACCCATGATTTTCTATAAAATATTCCTTTTAGTAGCCTCCCAATATATAAGATTTAAGGTCCAATCTGTAATTAATGAAAGCGTAAAAAATGAATTTTATTCACACAAGTTTTTATGGCGGCGTTAGCAATAATATGAGATTCACCTCTAATAATTAATTCATTACTATTCAAGTTAATATAAATGGACCAACACTTTAATTTATTGATTCATATATTTATTAATTTACATTGGGTGAGAATAGGGGTATGTCTGCAGTCAAGGGCAACCTCGTAATCAATATCATGATATTGCAAAATTTAATCTTCAAAATATCAATAATCATTAAAAACTAAAAATTCTATATTTTTTCCTTCGAGTAATCTCAATAATTTTTACATATACTTTTAATTTACTAATTTGGGATTGATGGTGTGTGTTTTTAATGAATAACATCTTATGTTATATTAACAAGTAAAATGATATAAGAATATTCACCAAAAATTGGGTGGTATGGAAGCACGCCCAAAGCCATGAGTTCAAACTAGGCAGACAAAAAGCCTAGGAGTACATCTGATTACAAAACATCACAAGACAGAAAAAGCAAAAAGATAAACCACCACTATGAATTACTAATGAGAAGGGCACAAATCTTGATCATTCCATCAAGATCCAAACAAGTCTTGAGGATAAACAATTCCCTTTTATTGCTTTCCTTCGAAATAACAAATATCGGTGTGGTCTTGAACAAAAAAAAACTCATTACTTAAAATTTAATGAAAATAGTCTAAAACTTCCATATTGCATCATTTTTCATGATACAAATCATATAGTCAAGCAATATGAACCACTATATTGGAAAAAAATTGATCAATACAATATTGTATTGACAAGGTTGGCTATAGAAAATTACTTCTACACAAATTATACACAACATGCTTTCCACTAAAATTCGTTTCTAAATACCCTCTTCAACATTCTCTGTAATAACACCTTCGCATTTGTGAAATGACTACTTGAAATGTACTACATATATGCACAACCACACTTCTCTTACATTAATCATCATTATCAACTTCTATCAATCCAATAAACACATTCAAACAAAAATTATAATCGTTGTTAGAAATAATCTAACACTTTATTCACCATATGTGGGTTAATGTGTAATTATAATAAAGTAATTATTTAATTACTTTAGTTAGCTTAGTTGTTAGTGTGTTGTTGTCATCCCTTAGATTGTGGGGATGTTATTTAGTTAGAATATTGTTCTCGAGATGATTTCTGTAAAGGATTTTTTAGGGCAATATGCTATTATTAAATATTTTCTTTGCTTAGGAGATTTGTTCCATGTATTGTGGAAGAGATAGAAGCTATCCAATATCTATAAATATTGCAGCTCTCTCTTTTGATTGTAATGCTTCATTTTATATTAATAAAATCACAGCAAGCTCTGCCTTGTTTTTGCAATTTAATCTAGTTTACAGATTTCATTTGGTAGCAGAGCAAGTGAGTTAAAGCTGTAGATAATTGCTGAGGAAGTGTTAGAATATTTGAGGAAGGAGGACTAGAAGCCTAAGCTAGGAGGAGCCATAGATGCCCCTAGCCTCTTCACAGCCCCTCACCAACTCCACATCCTAGCAGTAGATTCCAGAAGTAGCAAAAGAAACAATTGACGATAATTCACGGCAATTGGAAAAATTGTCTAGGGAGTGAAAAAAATTATTTTTATTTTTTAGAAGTGCATTGAATAATATTGTTATGCATATATGATCAGCGACCTAAGTACCCTACTCACATTCCAAAGGCATAGATCCTAGATTCCATGAGAGCCGACCTTGAATCAAGCCACCTCCAACATTGATCCTACTCCAAGCGATCTCCCAAAGCATCGATCCAACAAAAAGTGACCGCAAACAAATAAAAAAGGTGGCCATGCAAAGGAAATTTTTGGTGGAAGAGGAGTTCTCCGTTCGACTCCAATCGACCCTGCAACAAGAAAAAACGACCCAAAGTGGTAAGAAAATATAGAAGGGCTATATACAAACCTACGTTTTGAGTTGAGCAAAGGTGTCCATGCAAAAGGAAGAACAAGATTGCAAAAACAAAACAAAGCAGATGAGCGGATTATAAACAAATAAAATCCATTTTTTGAGATAGCTAAACTACCTTCTCTCCACTGCAAGCCACGTGGTCAAATATGAGCGGTTCGAAGGTAAGTGAATTGGACTGTTTAATATTAAAAAAAGAGAAAAAAAAACTTTCCTTTTTGGAATTTGTGGAATTTTTTTAGTGAATTGGTACATTTAATATTAAAAAAAGAGAAAAACAAAACTTTCCTTTTTTGGATTTTGTGGAATTTTTAGGAGAGAAAAAAAAATCCATTTTAGGAAAGGGGTCCGGAAAGATCATAAAATCAAAACTTGTATTTGTCATTTCTTTCCGCCGGTACCTCGGATTGAGGTGCCATTTTTTTTTTAAAGTATATGTTTTTTCGAGCTCTACGCTTTGGTCCAGTCAAAGAGGCCAAAGAGCCCAAAACTAAATTTGTAAGGGAAAAGAGGCCAAAGTGCCCAAAAATTTAAAAAATTGCGAAAATATTAATTTTTCGTAAACAAGAAGGGGGTGCAATTTTTTTAATTTACAAGATGTTTGTAAAAACGGCCGATAGTGCCGAAAAATCATTGTAAAAGGCCAAAAAGGAGCCCACACTCAATAAAAATCAATTTTGGGGGGGTGTGTACTAATTTGAGGGGGATTTGTTTCGTGTTTGATTATCTATCTCTCTTTTCTTTCATGCACAAATGGCCAACAATGCGCCTAAATTTTTTTTTCCCGATTCACAACTCCTACGAGGAGATAATTATGTTGCATGGAAAATGAAAATTAAAACTCAACTTGAATTTGAGGACATAATTGGTGTAGTTGATGGCTCGATAACGAGACCAGAAAATGATATTGCTCAACAACATGTGTTTGATTGTGCTAATCAAAAGGCAAAACTTATAATTCTATTTGGCGAATCGATGATGTACAACCTCATATTTGTCAAGCAAAAACTGCAAAAGAAGCATGGGATAAACTAACATTTGTACATGAAGCTAAGAACAAAAATGCTATTTTGTAATTACAAACACAACTCCATTGTCTCAAAATGAATTCTAATGAGTCTATTGAAGGTTTTCTAAAGCATGTTGCTATATTGAGATCATCTATCCAAGCTTTGAAAGAAGAGGTCACCGATGAATCTATTGTCCCTATTGTATTGAGAACTTTACCGACCTCATACAAAATATTTGTCACAAATCTCAACATTATGGGTCCAACTACAAGTTTTGATGAGTTAGCGAACATGTTACAACATGAAGAGTCCATGAACAAACATGTAGAAGATGAGGAACAAGCCCTCTCTTCATTCCATAAGGAAAAGAAACAGATTCATAGAATTGGTAAGCAACACAAGCAGCATTCTCAATAGAATAATCAACGGAACACTCAACAAAAGTAGTGTCAGATTTGTGGTAGAAAAGGACGCGACTTAAAAGATTGTTGGTATAACACATTTTAGAAGGGTTCATCTAGTGGCAAGAAGCCAAATTTTCAACAATCTAGTCAGGGTTATCAAAACAAAAAACAAGGACAAAGGAAAAGTAACTGGAAAAAGAAAACACCACAGCACGGAAACATTTCTGAAAAGGAAGATAACTCACCAGATGAGGACTTCCTATTTGCTGCACAATCAACTCAAGAAATCAATTCACCACAGGTAATTTGGTATGTTGACTCAGGAGCAACAAGACATATGACCGGGAGAAATGATTGGTTCTTAGAGTTAAAGAATACACCTAACAAATACTTTGTTTCGTTGGGTGATGATTCATCATACAAAGTACAAGGAATTGGAAGCATCTCCTTACCTCTTAGATCAAGAAAGTGCACAATAAGAGATGTTCTATATGTTCCTAGATTGACAAAGAATCTACTTTCAGTAAGTCAACTTTTGGAGCACAACTTAACAGTGGATTTTGATTGTACAGATGGAAATAAGATGTGTTTAATCAAAGATAAGTCTAAAAAATCCAACATTGTTACATGAGCTTCTGGTGTAGTTCGTATGTTTCAATTGGATTTTGTTCAAACCAAAAATCAGGCCCTTATAGATAAGGGTACATTATCGTCACAATTATGGCATCGAAGATTGGGCCATGTAAGTTTTGGCTATCTTGAAACACTTCAAAAAAATAACATGGTAAGAGGACTGCCAAATTTCAAGAAGAATATAGACAATTGTACAAATTTTTTGGCAGGAAAACAACATAGAACTTCTTTTCAGAAAAGCAAGTACATTTAGGGCCCATGGTAGACTTTATCTAGTGCATACCAATCTATGCGGACCTATGAGACCTAGTCATTTAGGGTTTTAATATTTTATGCTCTTTGTTGATGATTACTCATGAAAAATGTGGGTATACTACATTCGCACCAAAGACCAAGCCTTTGAAACTTTCAAGAAATTCAAAGTAGCTTGTGAAAATGCAACTAGTAAGAAAATAAAAACACTCCGCTCAGATCGAGGGGGTGAATACACCAGTAATGAGTTCAAAGCTTTTTTGGAAACACATATAATTCGTCAACAAATGGCACCTCCATATACACCACAAAAAAATGGTGTAGTTGAGAGAAGAAACTAAAGGAGTGTAGGACGAGGGTCTGGAAGGAATACACATGCACCAAACAACTACACTTCACCAAGAAAGGAGTTGCAAGATAAGGCAAGCAAACTTGTAAGAAGCAATGTGCATGCATAGAAAGCTCAAGATTTGAAAATGGAGTGGAATAGAATGCTCTTGGATTTCCATGGACCAAAAAGAAGAGGAGTACAAATAGGGGAGTGAATGTGTAACTCCCATGTAAGAAAAGATTCCTCCATAATGGAGAAGAGGAGTTACTTTCCCAAATGGGAATGTAACTCCTATGACACACTTACACATATGACAGATTCTGTAAGAGAATCTGTCATAACTAAAATGACACCTAGATCCATGTCCACCTAAGTGAGATGACTCACATGGTGTAGGTGGAAATAACACTAAATAATTAAATAAAGTGATCAAAAAACACCTACACCAACACCCCCCCTTCATCGAAACTAGGATGGGGCAAGGTAAGTCAAGCAAGACAAACAAGAAATGGGTCCCAGCTATAAGCCTGATGAGGTACCCATGCACAAAAGGTCTCAAGTAGTGAGGGGAAAACCCAGTGGGAAAAACCTCAACTTACAAGAGATAGCAAACAAACTCTCCTAAACTACTAAGAAGAAGGAGAGAAGAAGGAGTCTATCCTACCTCCCAAGAAGATGATCCAGTCATGAGCCACCTGTCTTTGAGTGAAGAGGAGGAAGAGGACCCCCGAAGTGCCAAGGTGTTGTTCCAATCAAGGGAACAATGCTCGTATGTGAGGTGGAAAATCCAGCTGCTGCATGAAGAGATCCTGAAGTGGTGGCAATGAAGGAAGGTGGAATGCTCTGAACCTGTGAAGAAGTGTACCCAATGCCTGATGAGTCCTGAATCATAGTGCCTACTCCCTGAAGTGTCTGAAGTGGACCAGAAGTGGGAAGATCAAGAGACAACTCCTCAAGATGTGGCAAGTGATAAGTGGATGGTGGAGGTGGGTCCCCATCATCATGGCAATCAACTATGCTAGAAGAGATGTCCAAAACATCATAAATGGGCTCAGAAGTATCCTCAAGTCCAGCTGAGTCAGATGAAGAATCTGAAGGAGGAGCAAAGTGAGAGAATGAGTAGCAGAGTGTGATGGTCAGCTATACCAACTACAACAATAGCATCACTGTGGAGCTCCCTAACATAAACTGAGTCCGGAGTGAACTCAACTCGCAAGCCCTATCCAAGATGAGTGATCTGATAGACTGAAAGAAGGTTTGTTGAAAGTAAAGGGATACTTAAAACATTATTGAAAGTACCACCACTTACTTCAACTGATCCTCTTCCAAAAACCTATGTAGTGGTGTTGTCACCAAGCTGAATAGAGGACATGTCACATGGCTCAAGTGAATCAAACTCAATGTCTGATGATGCCATGTGATGAGTTGCACCTGAATCAATGATCCATGTAGGGGTAGGTGGCACAACTGTCACTAGAGCTCTTCCCTTTGGTTTCTCCTTGTTGGATTCTTTTACTTTTTCTTTCTCTTGTACTTTCTCTTTTTCACTCTCTTTTTCCTTAGAACTGTCGTGGGATGATGAAGGTGTTTTGAGAGAATCTGGGACTCCAATATTGTGCTTCTCAAGTAGATCAGTGAGGAGAGCAATCTTTTTCTTCAAGCACTTTTCTTCATCATGCATGCCATGGCAGTATCCACATTTGATTCGTTCTTTGGAATTTTGGGAGGTGGAAGAGGAGGTGGAAGAGTTGTTTTGGGGTTTGTCCTTCTTTTCATGATCTGGTTTCTTCTCCTTAGAAGCTCTCGGCTTTTCCTTTCCAGCAATGAGAGCATGGGATTTTGTGGATTTCAAGCTACCCATTTGAATCAATTTACTTTGTTCCCTGATCAAATCTGCAATAAACTCATCAAGAGAGGGCATAGACCAACTTTTTCCAAGTGCCCTTTTTGTTGCATGGAAGGTGGAGACAAATACGGAGTATTCGGGACCAAGTTTGGTAAGGATGGATAAAATGAGTTGAGATTCCTTTTTCTGTATTCCACAATCTTCTAACTGCAATCTGAGTGATATGAATTTGGAGAAGAAGTCTTGAAGGGTGTCAAAATCATTGGGACTAAGGCTTATTAGGCTATTCTCAAGTTCATGTCCCCACATTTCATCTTGTTTCCCAAAAAGTTTTTGGAGAGTATCCAGAACCTCTTTGGGTGTGGTGGAAGAGGAAATGTGAAAACGTAGCTCTGGAGATACACACATGGTCATGAACCCAATGGCTTCATCACACTTATCAAGCCACTTTTCTTTGTCTCTTTCATCATCAGGTTCAACTTGCAGACCGGTGGCAATGTGGAACAATTTCTTTCCTTTTAAGGTAGTGTTCATAGCATTCATCCATTCTTGATAGTTGAATGGGGTGAGCAAAGGAACACCATGATTATCCATGACAGAAAAGAAATGTGCAAAAAGGAAAGATACCCCCCCAAAAAGTGGCACTTTATAACATAGTGTGTTTTACAAAACTAATATTCCCATCATGTAGATTGCAGAAAAACATCCAATTTTGACTAAAGAAGTGCTCAAAAAGGAGCAACGAGTCAAAAGTTATGGCTTAAAGAAATTCCCGCAACTGATTAAAAAAACTAGTTAGCCCTGCAAAACATTAAAAAAGTGCCCGAAACACATTCAAAAGGTATCATGTTTGTGCCCATTGGAAATGGCATCAAATTTCAGAGGGGGTTTGTTTTGACTGCAAGGGGGATTAGCCTCCTGCCAATCCCGGACCTCACCCTCCATCTTTGACACTCAAAGGAAGGGCCACCAATACAAGTAAAATGCCCAGATTTTAAGACAACCAATAATATGAAATGTTTTAATACCTTAAAACATTTAGAAAAAGGTCTGATCTGATTTAAATTTACCTCCAATCATGTTTTAAAGAGGAAAGACCATGTTGATGCTTTGGTGATTGGAGTGGACTGGTAAAGGTTGCTGCGTTGTCAAGGCATGACCAGATTTTAGAGTTGGTTGGCACTGTAACCGAACTGCAGTGAGTGGTGTAGGTAACGGCTAAGTAGACTAGGTGACAGTGGTGTCAATGTAGCCAAAGACAGTCAATGCGAGATGGTGAGAGGAGGGGGGACGTCCAAGCAGAGCAAACAAAGAGAAACCGTCAAATTCAAGCAGATTCGTAATAGTTCGAGGTGTAAGGTGTTGTTCCCACATGCCGAGACCTCCTCCTAACCTCTTTGTACCACCCGGACCCTCCGAACAACTCAATGAAATGGCGGAATGATGTTGAAGCCAAAAATGGGTCCATGCAATGGGTCTAGTAAAAACGGGTCTGTGTAACTTGTAAAAACAGGTGTGTGAAGCGGGTGCAGTAAAAACCGCTCAATCCGAGCTGCTGCACAAACCAAAGATCCTACAACAACACTACGAGTCAAAAAAAAAAAAGGTGGAATAGGCATTAGATTTGAAAAGGATAGTTGGAGATCAAGTTTGAGGCACAAAAAGAGCATGAGCACACACAGCCAATAGCCAAACCGATGAACCAATGTTGGCCAATCCAAAAACATGAGCGGAGGAGTTAATCCTTGCAGCCCTTCACTATTGAATGAAGACTCAAACCGCACCCCCTTCTTTTGAACCTACAAATGTTGAATCCACAACCAACAAGAAGCACACTAACAAACCATCGAAAAAAATAACCACAAGAATCTGAAATATGCAGGTAAAGCACATGCAAAAGCTAAAACTTGCACAAGTAACTACATGGTGGAGCAACAATGGTGAGCAACATGATTCCAGTCCCCAAGCTCTGATACCATGAAGGAGTGTAGGACAAGGGTCTGGAAGGAATACACGTGCACCAAACAGCTGCACTTCACCAAGAAAGGAGTTGCAAGATAAGGCAAGCAAACTTGTAAGAAGCAATGTGCATGCATAGAAAGCTCAAGATTCGAAAATGGAGTGGAATAGAATGCTCTTGGATTGCCATGGACCAAAAGAAGAGGAGTACAAATAGGGGAGTGAATGTGTAACTCCCATGTAAGAAAATATTCCTCCATAATGGAGAAGAGGAGTTACTTTCCCAAATGGGAATGTAACTCCTATGACACACTTACACATATGACAAATTCTGTAAGAGAATCTGTCATAACTAAAATGACACCTAGATCTATGTCCACCTAAGTGAGATGACTCACATGGTGTAGGTGGAAATAACACTAAATAATTAAATAAAGTGATCAAAAACACCTACACCAATAGAAACATAACTATAATGGATATGGTAAGGTGTATGATCGATGATTCAAACTTGAGTAAAAATATTGGGCAAGAAGTAGTAAAAACAATAGTTTATCATGAATAGAGTTCCCATACGCACTTGATGGAATAACACCACAGAAGCTTGGTCGTGGGACAAACCATCTATAAAACACCTTAGATTTTTTAGATGCAAGGAAAGTATGCACATTCCTAAGAAAAAAGGAACTAAAGTTGATATGAAATCAAAACAACTTATATTCTTGGGATATAGTGATGAAGCCTTGGGCTACTGAGTTAATGGATCCAAAAACAAGAAAAAAATTCACAAGTAGAGATGTTCGATTATTTGAAAAATAAAGAAGCAGATGCTCCTTCCATAAACTCACAAAACAATCCCACTAAGAAAATAGAAGATGTTCTTGATGAAGATAATGATGATAGGGATAATTCAACTCCTCCATCTACAGGAATAGCTAAACGTATGCCTAAGTGGTATACTAATCTAATTCGAGATGTTAATTTGGATAGTGATCCTAACACATCCACTTTAGGACCAAGAACTCATAGTATGGCTCAAAATGAGGTAAACTTAGCCTTGATGAGTACAGTAATTGAATCAAGTGAGCCCACTACAGTTCAGGATGCCAAACAGTCAAAACCTTGGTCAGATGCTATGAATTCAGAATTCAACTCTTTGATGAAAAATAATACTTGGCAACTTTCAAATCTTCCATCAGGGAAGAAGGCAATAGGTTGAAAATGGATATTCAAAACAAAGTACAAATCAAATGGAAGCATTGATAAATACAAGGCAAGATTGGTAGCTAAGGGTTATGCACAAAAAGAAGGCATTGATTATGAAGAAACATTCACACCAACAACTAAGATAAAAACAATCAGGATGATATTTGCTCTAGCTACACAATTTGGTTGGAAAGTTCATCAAATGGATGTAAAAAGTGCATTTCTCAATGGGGATTTACAAGAAGAATTCTACATGACTCAACCAGAAGGTTTTGTCATACTAGGTAAAGAAGGAAAGGTATGTAGACTCATAAAGTCACTGTATGGTCTCAAACAGGCTCCTAGGGCATGGTACATAAAGATTGATGAGCATCTCATCAAACATGGATTCAAAAGAAGTCCATATGATCCTAATCTCTATCTCAAAAAGCAAGGGGGGGAGATAGTGATCATAGTAGTATATGTCGATGATCTAGTCATCACTGGAAGTTCAAGTGAAGATGATTGAAACAACTAAGGAAGATCTAAATCGATCATTCGACATGACAGATCTCGGGCTTCTTCATTATTGTCTTAGACTTGAAGTATGGAAAAAGGAAAATCACATCTTTGTTACTCAACTAAAATATGCCAAGACAATGCTCGATAAATTCAGAATGATGGATAGTATACCAATGGCTACACCTATGGAGACAAGGCTTCAATTGTCTCGCATAGATTCATCGAACAAGTAAGTGTTACTCTTTATCAACAGTTGATTGGGAGTCTCATTAACTTAACTTATTCTAGGCGGATATCAGCTATGCAAATCGGTTATATTTTTCAATTTATGCAAGAACCAAGGGTTTGTCACCTGGAAAGCGAAAAGAGGGTACTTGAGATACATCGGAGGAACCATGGACTTTGGCCTAGAATACAAGAAGAATGATAACTTCTTCTTAACGGGATATCTGATTCGAGATCACGCAGGGAACGTTGATGACAAGAAGTCTACTTCAGGATTTGTGTTCTTTTTGGGATCTGGACCTATTTCATGGGGGAACAAAAATAAAATTGTGTTTCAAGGTCTTCCACAGAGGTAAAATATCGCGCAGCAAGAGGAGCTGTCTGTGAAGCGATTTGGCTCAGACGGATACTTGAAGGATTGGGAATTCCACAAGATCATCCAACAATCCTACATGTAGACAATGAAGGAGTAATAAAACTTGTTCAGAATCTAGTTTTTCATGAACGCACCAAACACATTGAGGTGCAGGTACATTTCATTCATGAACAAGTTCAAAACAACAACATTCAGCTTTAGCATTTCCTGACAAAACATCAGCGTGTAAATATCTTCACAAAATCTCTTGCAAATCCTAAATTTGAGGCATTCAGAGTACTTCTATCTTGTTCACTTCAAAATATGATGAATTAAGGGGGGGAATGTTATAAATAATCTAACACTTAATTCACCATATGTGGATTAATGTGTAATTATAATAAAGTAATTATTTAATTACTTTAGTTATCTTAGTTTTTAGTGTGTTGTTATCATCCCTTAGATTGTGGAGGATGTTCTTTACTTAGAATATTGTTCTCGGATGATTTCTTGTAGAAGCTTTTTAGGGGCAATATGTTATTACTGAATATTTTCTTTGTTTAGGATATTTGTTCCATGTATTGTGGAAGAGATAGAAGCTATCTAATATCTATAATGTAACATTCTCATTTTAGTACATTAGAACAAGTAAATTTTTATTTTTTTGATAAATGCTTCCTAGTTCTAAATACATAATTTAGAACTCACAAATCAAACAACCATTCTTATAACAGATAACCATATGCAGCTGTAATGACTCGGTGCACCACCGATCTATTCATTCCATGACTCGGTGATCTACCGATCTATTCATGAGTTTCACAGAGTTGGTGTTTTTACTTTAACTCTTCACTCTTGTGGTTCTCTTCCCTAATCTGGGATTTCAGAATGCTCTGTCCAAGGAACCTATCTAAATAATTGTTACCATTATTCATCGGCATCATGTCCCTCAGACTAGGTGTCATAGGACAACGCAATCAGCAGCTTGCGATACTTTGGCCAAAGTTTTGAAACATACTGTTCATGTCTCATATTCCTTGATGGCATACTCGTCAATCTGGAATACGTCCTCCACCCCACTCCGATGTTATATAGAATGTCTTATACTGACTTCTGTCAGCCATCCCTCTCCCAAGTCATTCACTCAGGAACGGATTAATAACATGACAACGTTATAAGGATGCTCTCGAGGACTAGGGATAAGCTGACATACTGGGTCAACCCTAGTTAACCCTGTGTGTCAAGGTACCCCAAATCTCCAAGGGCAGCCTCATAACATGACCATGTTCCTAACCAGATCCCGAGTAAAAACTTGTTCGAGTTTAAGGTGTAAATCTTAATGATCAATGCAAAGGGTGTCGCCATAAGTCACCTGCATTGTTGTATCCTCGAGAAGATCCTAATCTTCTCGAAGGTACAACCCTGCAGTTGTCATGTGCCGACATCCTACAAAACTGCCTCGGAAAGATCTATTAAACTTAAGGTGTTACTTACGTTGAGTTGCAATTACACTTTAAGACTCTCCTTTCTAGGTAGTCTTTTCCCAACTCCTGGGTTCCTCATCATTGAGTTGTCTTACTTATTTAAGATCCATTCCTCAGAGAGAAATTTAATAAGATTTGAGATCTCGTCATAGAGTTCAATGATTAACAATAATCTTATTCAACGAAAATGGGCAGTAGCCTAAGTCTCCTCATAAGGATGCTAAATATCCCCTTTCAAGATTAAATCGGTTTTCAAACTGAATTATATCTTACTTATTTTTATTAAGATATAGTGATTTAGATTTGTTATGTACGTTGTCTTGGCTTAGATCGAAGTTAGGGAGTAATAGATTACTCTTCCCGTTCAGCTACCTATTAAGATTTATTTAAACCTTAGCTTCTTGGAAGACAGTGGACTAATTTCCAAATTAGCCTTATATAGAACATAGCAGAACTACTAATCATTCACAAGTGTTCAGTCACATAATCTTTACAAGGCCTACTTAGAGAATCCAAATATCTCCAAGGTATTCAATACTAAAAAAAGCACTTAAAAACAATCGAACCAAAGAGGATCAATCCATCACAATACAAATACAGCCACATAGTAACAATTCCCTCATTTCATTTATTTCTAAGCCAAATAATTACAATTTATGCATTCAGCATATTCGATACAATACTCAATAGCAAAAGAACAACTTCCTTCATATAATACAATTAGAGAAGTCAAGTTGGAATTCATCATAAAACCAAATTAAATAATCTGAGCATCATATCGATCGGCGTGCCTTTACCACTTACGACAACCATCTGCGCAAAATTGCCAACACAGTCGGTTCATGAACTGAGCATGATAAGCACTAATTCTTAAAACAATTGCATTCTACCAATTGCTCTCATTAAACAACCTGTTTAAATGAAATCATTTCTTCAAATTCTTAACATAAATCAGACTAATCATCATTCTGTAATTCTAACATGACTTTTGACGCATGACCCACATTATAGTTACCAATTAATCCTTAATACCTTTCAGATAATTCATCTTATATGTAAGAGACTAAAGACAAATGATTACAACCATCCTAAAGACAACAATACTCCAACAAGAATGTTTTTAAAAATACACAAAGGCAGTTTATAACATTCAGCAAGCTCAACTGACGTAATTCCTTTTCAATTATACATTATTTCAATGGTATTGACAAGTATACCTACTTATACTGCAACACAATTTTTACCAGTCTCTCCATACAATTTAATAGTCTATTTTTGTTATGCTCTTACCGCAGAGTTCACGTAAGGATTCAAAGAAGAAAGCACTCAAGGTTTTTAGACAAGGAGAGAATATTTTCTTTTCCTATAGTTATATATATATCAACATGTACTTTTCAACTTAGGAGAAGGAACAGAGACAATCAGATTCCCATATCAATCATGTTCTAGACTGTACCGACTCCTCTAGAATAACACAATTACATTTACGCATGCGACTAAATCAGTCAAGATTACAAGAAGAAGCTACAGTTTCATCAAAATCCAATATAAAATCACCGGTAGCTATTTAAGCCTTACAAGATTTCTTGCGAAAAAGCAGTAGTAAATAATCCAACCATAATAGACTCAACAAATCTTTCCATATCATTCATCAAACATGAAAATACCCAATGCCATCGCCTAACACGGCACAGCTAGGAACTCTTTATCTCAGTCAAACACGAGACTAGATAACACTATAAACAGAAGACGTAACCATATCCAAACACAGCGACATTCCCACTGAGTCGAAACACTCAGCTACATTCAACTGAGTCGAAACACATACATACACAGCAACATTCAACTGAGTCTAATCCCTACGAATATACAACAAGGACTTATATCAGAAGCTGAATTCAAGAAGGAATAACCACAACAAGGACTTATATCAGAAGTCGACTCCATATCATAATTTCATCAAAGTTTCATCCGAAGTCGAGCTAATACGAAAATATAGTAGGGACTCAAACAGAGTCAAGTTTGTAATGTAACCTAGCACACATTTCCACATAATCGAACTGAATATAAACACAACAACATTAAGAAAGAGTCGAATCAATATGCATGCACAGCGAGGACTTAAATCAGAAATCGAGTCACACGCAACACATCAAGGACTTCATCAGGAGTCGAGTTCAAATGGGAATACTGCAAGGACTCCAACAAAGTCATATCCAACTAGTACTCACGACCAGGGTTTTGATTGAAGTCGAATTCAATATGCCCACAATTCAAGTACACAAACAGAGTCAATACCAAAATGTAATCACAACAAAGCTTCTACAGAAGTCAAAAACATAAGATACGTTTCAAGGACTCCAACAGAGTCATACCATTATGTAATCACAACAAAGCTTCTACAGAAGTTGAAAACATAAGATACGTTTCAAGGACTCCAACAGAGTCATACCATTATGTAATCACAACAAAGCTTCTACAGAAGTCGAAAACATAAGATACATTTCAAGGACTCCAACAGAGTCATACCATTATGTAATCACAACAAAGCTTCTACATAAGTCGAAAACATAAGATACGTTTCAAGGACTCCAACAGAGTCATACCATAACTAATCCTTGCAAACCTTCATCGGTGTCTAACCAAAATTGAAAACACATAAAGGACTTTACAGAAGCCACGTTCAAGTAAATTACCCATAGCAGGCATTCCAATCAGAAGAAATTTTAAGTATACCCAGCAACATTTAACAGGATTCCGCAACATAATATCATAGCTGGGTCTTCAAACGAAATGAATCCAAAAAGAAAAATTAAGTACAGTAACATTTCAACAGAATCTTTACATGACCTGAGGTTCCTAAACCACAACAAAGAAGAACCAATACATTGTTTCAAACCAACTGTACTAAAATCACCTAAACAAAGTTGTTTTAATGAAATCATTTGAAGGAAAGCAAGATTTTTAAAATTTAGGGCCTATCATGCCTGATAGTGTCACGTAAAAATCCAAAGAAGACCTCTGAATGTTCTCGCGCCTTCCCTTCTTCTTCCACAATAGCTTAAACAAAAATAAATTGTTACCTTCATGCCTTATAAACTTTCCTGATAGAGAAAAGAGCTAGATATTCTCAAAGTTGCCATGCAACATAGAGTAGACTGGTTCAAAGAACCAGTGATCAAGCAGAGAGAAAAACAAAACACATGGAAAACCAAAATACCAACCAATTTTTCATTTACATGCCTTCCCAAGCAATCCATGCTCGGGAACCGAAGTTTATCAATGGCATTAACTCCAAGATTCCCTCATATTCTCCATTGCCACCAACCGCCTAAGTTGGTGATTGCCAAATGAAAACAAACAACCATTTCCAAATTTGGCGACTCTGCCACGTCAGGTCACAATAGCCATTTGCAACCTCTACCAAATCCCTTGTCCTTCATGCTTATCCACCTCATTTAATGCCATGGAAACCACCGCCCATGACTCGTACCCCTTCATAGGTCCCCCTCCATCCATTATCATTAGTTAAGATAGGTTAGAACATAGGTTAGATCATAAGGTAAGACATTAGTCTTACTTCCATAGTGCTAGGTGTAGCTAACCTTAGGAGCATTAAGATTATAGTTAGGGCTAGGTTAGATTAGCAATAATTCAACCAATAGGTTATAGTTTAGGTTAAGGTTATTAACCTTAACGAATCCAGTCCAGGTCTCACAAGTAGGACCGATCAGTATTAGAACCAAGCAGGGTATAACATTCCCGTAATGGATTCTATCCGGTATAGCTAATAAGCTTGCAGTATACACCAGAATTTCTTACCTGGCTTAAGGTCTAGGCCTTCCTGATATTATGATATCGGGAACCAAATTCATTTTACACGATCATCCTGAGTTAAACTCCGGAATTGCTCATTCAACTCATTCAGACCTTGCAACTTTCGTAAGGTCAATAATTTTTTGTTCATCCTGAATAAACTTAAAACATCTCTTGGATCAATGCAACTGATCCAAGGCTGAGTCATAAAGACGGATAAATCCACAATTCCTCCCAAAATCAAATTGAACTCAGGTGCTATAAATGAAAGAAATAAAAGAGTCCAAGCATATCCTGACTCAGTCAAAGATCTTCAAGAGAAAAGAAGATACAATCCATATCAAGCATGACTTCACAATCAAAGGAACACATCCTTATACAGAAGAAATCATATATCAACACTTGAATGCTCAGGAGGAAGTAACAATAGTTCAGGGTGTTACATATAAATATTGCAGCTCTCTCTTTTGATTGTAATGCTTCATTTTATATTAATAAAATCACACCAAGCTCCGCCTTGTTTTTGTAATTTAATCTAGTTTCTGATTTCAGGTTGTTAGTCGTGTTATTAATTAGGTGATTATCATCTCGAAGAAGGTCACCTTTTTTTCACGTCTATCTTTCCAAAATAGCACCGAGGATTTGAGAGAGTCTGACATGCACATATAGCACTTAGAACCAGATTTTTCATTTTCTTAGGTCAACAAAAGTTTGTTTATTTTATCAAACACACCATTAGGCATGCTATATCAGAAATATTTGATCAATGCAATAGAATTCTATCATTTAATATTGTGCAAGAATCTTTTCCACCTTCATCCTACGTATGTGCTTGATCCTTTAGGTATATTTTATTTGAAGGATGATTTTAAGAAAATATGCAAGGCCAAGATAGACAGAACATGTGTTCAAGTTTAAATGATGTACATCTGTTATGATGATCTAACATTTCCATACTACATGGCTATGTTAATTACAATAAATTGTCAATCATTGCGAAAATTATAATCATTAGTCATCCTTCTCGAAGATTTGTTTTCAAGGACTTGGCTCTGCCAAGGATAGTCCATCAAATATAATATAATTACAAATAATGACTTCAAACCTGTTGAGATTGTTTTTTTGCATTGTTAAAATAGATTCGTCAACAATATAGAGGATAGCGACTGATAGCCTTCTCATCAATGAATAATTGGTAAACATAAAACATGTATTTATCTTCACGGTCTTGGATCATTCATTTTTAGAAATACCTGTGTTCATCTTTACCCTCCATTTGTAGTAAAAATTTAGGACTATTTTTTTAATAGGTTATTTCTAGAAATATGCAGGGCCAAGATGATCAAGATACGTCTTCAAGTTTAAAATATGTACTTCTATTATTATGCTCTAACTCTTATCTTTGTCGCTAAGAAGACAATGATTTTTATTAGGTCAATATTTAAAAAAAATAGAAATAGTAGAGCCTAGTGAGTGCCAAGCCACTCCTTTCAATAAGTAATATAGCTTAGCGGTTGCTATGCATTTTCTTTGATACAAACCGACATGAAAAATTCCTTGCGATGCCATTTCATCCATTCATATGATCTGTTATCTGAGCGCTATGTTCTGTAAGTATCGTAGCTTAGCGGTTGCTAAGCATTTTTTGTAATATAAACTTTTTTTTATTTCTATTTTCTTAATTAAGAAACAATTTAGCCTAGAGGCCAATAATCTATTCCTTTCTCATTTAACAATAAACAATAAGTGTAGAGTGTTATGTTCTGTAAGTATTCAAGCTTAGTGGTTGTTAGGAATTTCTTTTATACAAACTATTTTTATCTCTATTTTTGAAATTAATAAACAATTTAGCCTTGAGGCCGCTAATCTATTACTTTCTCAAAAGACCTCTGTAGCTTTCGATAGTAAATTTTTTTATATCTCACATATTTTACATCTAAAATTTTCATAAAAATGCCTAGCGCCCAATAATATCTATTACTATGATATGTTATTAGAGCGCTATGTTTGAAATAAGATATTTTTAGCCTAGTTACTAACAAATCATTCCTTCCTATAAGTATTCAAGATTAGTGGTTGCTAAGCATTTTCTTTAATATAAAGATTGTTTGATCTTTATATTCAAAATAAAAAAGCAGTTGAGCCTAGTGGCCGCTAATCTACTCCTAAAAAGTAGTGGAGCTTAACGATCGCTAATCTTGTTCATTGATGCACATCGATGTGTAAAAATAAAAGATGCAAAGGTGTGTGCCTAGCAGTCCCTATGATGTTATATGAGCACCCTAAAAACATTTTAGTAATCATCTTTCTTCTCGACTATGCAAAGACCTTCATAGCTTTCGACTTGATAAAATTTTCCATATCTCACATATCTGTCATCAAAATATACTATGGAAAATTCCTAGTGACCACTAATATCTATTACTATGATTTATTCATAAAGTATCTATGTTATCAAGAAATTATTTAGGCTATTTTCCACATAATAAGTCATTTTGGTAAGTATTTTATCTTAGTGGTCGCTAAGCATTTTCTTTCACACAAACTGTTTGATTGATCTTGTTCAAGTAATGGAGTTTAGCGAGTCGCTAAGTATTTTACTTGATACAAAACGAACAAAATTTTGTGTTAACCATGAAAAAATTTATGAGTAATATAGAAGTTGAGATATCTTTCAATGGTATGTAGTGCCACACTTGGTTGTGGAAGGAATGTATAGTCAATAAGATAATATTATAGTTAATGAAAATACTAGTGATTGAAAACTATAGAGATATTTATTTACATTACTAGAAATGAAACCTAAGAGTTGTCAGAGAGGCTAGTGACCACTAGGATTTCGCTCAACAAATAGACAGACAACATACAACATGTAGAGTTGTTCATTAACATGTGCTGAAGAGAATACCCTGATCCCCTATAAAATCTAAGTATTTATTATTTTTAATTTGGTGTTGTAAAAATATCATTCTAATGGAGCTTAGTGGTCGCTATTTTATTTCCTATCTATAAAGTACTCTGAAATTCTGGTGAAGCATAAAATTATGTTTTAGTTTTTCGACGTAAAGAGTAAATAACCCCAAAACATATACAATTGTAGATATATTAGAAATTTCATGCCGCGTGGCAACATTTTAATGGATTACCGTTATAACTTAATAATGTAGATTTTTATAGGTAATTTTTTTGGTTAATTCTATCGCTAATTAAAATTTTCTTAATAAATGTGTCAATTATATAATTGTGTAATTAATTAGTTCAAACTTGCAAGATGCCACATTTTATTGGATTTTTTTTAATTAACGCAGATGATAGCTAAAAAATATTGAATTCACACTCGATAAAAATTAATAATAAATGAGGCGTATATCGCTCTCTTAAAATTTAATTTTTTATTTTGTAACGTTCACTTCTATTTTCTAAATGGTTTTATTATGCTTAAATTAATATTTTTCATTTTCCCGTGAGTTCACAAAGAAAATTTTGACGTTGTCCCACCAGTTTCTAAAGTAGGTAGTATTAATAAATTTTATTTCCCATATCCCACGCTATCCCCCAAATTAACGTGAATTATATTTATAAAATATCGAATTCACACTAGATAAAAATTAATAATTAACGAGGCATATATCGCTCTCTTTAAAATTTAATTTTTTGTTTCCTAATGTTCACTTCTATTTTCTAAATGGTTTCTTATTATCTGAAATTAATTAAAAAAATTCCCATGAGTCCACAAGGAAAATTTGTCACTGTTGCATCGTACTTATTTCTAAATTAGGTTAAATTAAAAAATAAACCATTTCCCCATATTCCACGCTATCCCCCAAATTAACATGCATTATATTTTAAAAATATCAAAGTCACACTCGATAAAAATTAATAATTAACGAGGCGTATATCACTCTATTAAAATTAATTTTTTTGTTTCCTAATGTTCACTTCTATTTTCTAAATGGTTTTTATTATGATTGCATTAATATTTTTGTTTTCCCAAGTGTTCACAAAGAAACAATTTTCATTGTCCCACTCATTTCTAAAGTAAAATTAATAAATTTGATTTCATTTTATATGCGCTATCCCCCAAATTAAATGTGATTATTAATTAGTGGTAAATTCTAAAGTAGGTAAAATTAATCAATTTGATTTCCTCGTATCTCATGATATGCCCCAAATTAAATGCAAATATTAATGATGAGTGAATTTAAAGTACGATTTTTGAAATACCCGATATTTTAAATATCAAAATCCCACACTTTCGCTTTAAGAAGGGAAATTCAAATTTTGAAATTTCCTATTCCCATTTTTTTTTCAATTTTTAGAATTTCTTTCATTGAATGCATTTGGAAAAAACTAAATAAACCAAAGAAATATATATTAGGGTTTCTTTTTTATTTTGTAATCGCAGAAAAGGAGCTCTTGAAATTAGAATACAACACACATAGGCACTAATTTATTGGTTTGAGTGCTCGATTCCTGGACATTTTTTTGAATGGTAAGCTAAGGTAGTGGTCGTAATTGCATTTGGAGGCCCATAAAAAGAAAGAAAATAGTGATTTTGGATAAATCATTGGTGTCAGTCACGGATCAAGAGGCCTAAAAAGGACAGAATCAAAAGAGACAAGAAAAATAGGTTGTAGATAGAATCTCACTGATATTGTGTTTTAGAGAGAATACAAAGATTTAACAAACATTATCAAGTACGTCAAAATATCATATACAACTAAAACATGTATTTATCAAAAGCATCTATGTTATTGTATGTGTATCGTAGTTGATTTGAAAAACACTTTCAACCATTATGTATTCACATAGTTCTTGTGTTTTACACTGCAATCCATCCCTGGCTTTCTCTTTGGCTCATTTTTAGGTACATTCCATCTTCTTGTCAAAATGTGTTGCTCTATTTAAAACCACATTTTTGTCCACCCATGACTGAAGATTTTGTAATCCCTTTTAAAATATTTATTCCTTCTAAAAACCCATTTTTTATGTTCAGCCATAGCTCAAGTATTCATGTTTGTTAAATAGGTTCCCTTTTCAACCCTTATATATATCTCTTTGGTTAATGTTTTGTTGATTTTTCATTCTTCTTCGTCTGTTTATTTTTTCCCGTAAGCGTTGACATCTATCTCTAGCAGTAAAACACGAGTCACATTTTTTTATAAATCGTAATGGTTTGCTTTTGTATAGTTTAGGTAATCATTTTGAATGTTTGTTATGATTTTTTAATATGAAAGAATTAGTCGTGACTAATTATTCAATTTTTATTCTCACTTGATTACTGCGTTGATATATAGTTTTTTATATTTATTTTCCCATCTAGAAATAATTAAATGCAGTGTCTTTACAATTTTGTTTAGGTTTAGTAAAAGGTAAGAACATTATATGTACTTGTAAATATTATTAAATATAAATGTTAATCATTCTATTTACAATTAGTAACAACTTACTTGATAAATGAGCCAATATAAAGTAATAATTTTTAAATTCTAAAATAACATATTCCAAGACTAGAGGTCATTAAGATGGATGTTTAAAACTAGGAATGCTCACAAAAAACCGAGGTAAGAAACATTATTATATTTATATTTCTATATTAATTTATTATAATCCTACCATGATATTCAAAGCCTAGCAACCACTAATGTTGAAGTTTATTAAATAGCATTTGTGGAATATAACAAACACTCGAGATTAGCGCCGTTAAGATATTTGTTTCCTTGCATATATGACAATTTTACCTCCTAACACTAGTGACCACTAGGGTGGATGTTTACTTTATTTGTTTGGTGTTCCATGACAACAAATATTCGAAGACTATTTATTTAAACAATTTTCCGAATACACATATTCCAAAATGAATTTTTTTCATTGTGGCCACTAATTTCAATATGTTATTCAAATTATATCACATGATATTCAAGCATAGCATCCGCTAAGGTCGAAGATTATTACACTTACTGTGTAACATAATAAAGAATTAAGATTAGCAGCTATTAGGATAATTATTTTCATGCATTCAAGATATTGATTAATGACCCAACTAAAAACTTTAAAGTGAACTAAGCTCCAACACCAATTGTTTAGCTAGACGACCTTTGAGTATAACATGTTATTCGAAGTTCATTACATGATATTCCTAGCATCTACTATAGTTGAAGATAATTACATAAAGACTGGAGGAAAATCAAAAATACTTGAGGTTGGAAACCGATAGGATATTTGATGTCTCATATTTCGGACAAGTTGTAATGACTCAAATAAAAATATAACTATGCTCCCGCAATTATATTTAAATTTTAAAAGACTATTTTCAATGACTAGCGACCACTAAGGTGGTTTCTCACTACATTTCTTTCCTGAATACTCATGATTCTAAACAAAAATTTAAGCCTAGAGGTCACTGAGCTCAATAGGATATTTGAAGTCTATGACATGAATTCAAAACAAAACTTTAAGCCTAACGGCCTCGGGTTCAATTTGAATCCTAACTACTATTGGGTTCAATATGTTATTCTAATTAGTGTTGTTGTAACATCATAAAGGCTTGAGGTTAGCATCCTTTAGGATATTTTTTGTCTTACATACATGAAAATTAGTAATGAGTTGACAAATAAATGCACTAAGGTCCATTATTATATTTAGAATTTTAAAAAAGGTATTCCAAGACTAGTGACCGCTAGGGTCAATGTTTACATCATTTCCTAAATATTCAAATACACAAACTATACAACAAATATTCAAATACATGAAAAATATTAACAATTTTCTAGAATATGCATAGCCCCTAAGATCGAAGCTTATTATACTCCCTTCATGTAACATAACGAATTTCGTGATTGTAAATATTCCAAAAATAAATTTTCAACCTAGTAGCTGTTGAGTTCAATATGTTATTTGAATTCCACCACATGATATTCGAAGGATAGTGGATGCTAAGGTTGTAGATTATTTCATGGCGTTGGTGTAACATAACACAGTCTTGAGATTAGTGGTTGCTTTAGGATAATTCTTGTCTTACATTAAGGCCCCTCTAACCTAAAGCTATAAAGATTGTTTTTTTACATTAACAAAAAGATATCCTAGAATATATATATATATATATATATATATATATATATGCTAGCATATGCTAGTATTCACTTCTACCAACAAATTGACAACTTGAAACAAACCAAATTTAATAGCAAGTAATTATTTAAATTTCTTAGTGTAACGCATAACATAAACTTATACTAATGATTTCTCATATTTTATAATTAAATGAGGGTTGAAGGGTCCCTTTTCCTTTACATTACAGATACAATAAGAGGACCATTCTAAAAACTTGAATGATCCAAAATTACTTTGGTGAAAAACGCAAGGGTAATTTCCAAAAACACAAGTGGTTGGGAATACAAAAAACCCTAGACTAGTAAGCCAGATAAAGTATGAATCGATAACAATGGAACTAAAAATGTTATATAACAACCAAAACAAATATACAACTTGACGGATTTTAGAACCACTTATTTATCTAAATCAGATGATATCTTTGTAACCTCTGCATTAATGGGCATGAAAACGATTTATGTTGGTAGTTTCGAAAAATATGCTCTTTACCAAGAGCAACCCGACTTTTTAACCAATTGTATGCCTCACAAACTTGACAGAAAATAACATGCCAATGTATTGGTTCCTATCATAGCAGAGTAGACATAGCATCCAAGTAAGGAAAGTGGAGCAGTGCACCTCTCATCGACGATGTCTCACCTAATTTGTCCACTTCATATAAGAAATTATTTAGGATGTGAAACCGTTTGTGCAACTTTGAAAAAACATCCATGTCCACAAAACCTTCTTATTTGTAGTGAGCATCGAAAACAAGGGCCATGAAACACTCAAGGTTTTATCTATTTTCACTTCCATGCCAACCCTATACGATGGCTTGATCCAGTGACAACCCATATCCAAAGCCCAATCCTTCACCAAATGTATGATAAGAAGATGAAAAATGAACATTAAATAAACTTTTGCATTTACCCTTGGATGTCCCTCTAAAGAAAGATAATCATCTCCAAAAAATCCCTCAATTGCAACCGGTATTTTCTCGATTCAATCTAAAAATGGATTTCAAACGACGACGTGAAATTTTGGTATAAAATCCCATTTCATGCATAGCCATGGAAAATTACATGAAAGGAAACATTGTTCGCCATGATAAAATAAATGAAATCTCATGAAAGAAACCCAAAAGGTGTGAAAATAAGGGGGAACAATTAGATAAATATATGGAGTGAATATGCCATCGCATGCTTGAAATTAATACAAGATTGCCAGCAGATTTAATATCAACCTTTATTGGAAAAGGTGATGAGTTCAGCCAATCAACATATTTATTACAAATCTTATCATAAAATCTACCTATTTAGTAGTTATCTTAATAGATAAGATTTAAGGTCCAATATGGAGTTAATGAGAGCATACAAAGGGAATTTTAATCACACAAGATTGATTTTCCCTGACAAGGTCTACTTTTTAATGACAATGTTAGCAATAATATGGGAGTCACCTCTAATAATTAATTCATTACTATTCAAGTCATTAGCCAGGGACAAATAACGTTCTAGCACTTAAACTTACTGATTTATACATTTAATACTTTACTAAATTTCTAGTCATTAGTCACCCATTATTTTTCGTGGCTACCATGCCATACAAGCTTTGAGGATACTTCTTCTACTATGATCTACTTGTGCTACTATGATCTAACCTTTCCTAACTATGTGTCTATGTTTATTACCAACCTTAACTAATGATGCTTACCTTTCATTAACTAACGATGTTTAATGGTTGCAATGTTTTTTTATATGAAAATATATGGATTACATTTTATGCAAAAATATCAAATGAGAACTACATAAGGCATCAACCTTCTCAAAGGTATGTATTTAAGGACTTGGCTCTACCAGGGATAGTCTAGCTAATATAAAATAATTACAAACAATGACAACAAAGATGTTGAGATTGTTTTTGCATCATTAAAATGGATTCCCCAACATTGTAGAGGCTAGTGCCCATTAGCCTTCTCATCAATGAATAATTGGTAAACATAAAACAAACATTGCTCTTCACAACCTTTGATCCTTTATTCCTGAGCAAGGTTCATGTACATCTTTGCCCTCGATGTTTAGTAAATTGTTATAGACTATTTTGTTTAACGGGTAATTTATGAAAATATGCAGGGCCAAGATGAATAGGATATGTCTTTAGGTTTAAAATATGTACTTCTATTACTATGCTCTAACACTTATATTGTTGAATTTGTAGAAAGTGAATTTTTCATTGATGTGGTTTATCCGTCACTAAAAATTTTCATTGAAACAAACTAGTAATACATAATACCCTATCCTAAAGGAATTCAATTTAGAGGAAACTACCTAAGGGTAGTCAAAAATCTTAGCGTTCGCCAAGAATTATAATTTCTTTGATGTTCCAAGACAAGAGAAGACAACAAATATTCAAAGATAAGAAATATATTTACCACTTTCTGAATACACGTAATTAAAAATATTTACCACTTTTTTGAATACATGTAATTAATACAAGAATATTTGAAGTCTATTACATGTTATTCCTAGCCTAACATACTATCTTGATGTTGGTGGCTTCTACAATATTTGTTGTCTTTTATACAAGACAAGTAGTAATGACTCCACTGAAAAACTAACTATTCTCCATTATTATATTTAAATTTTACAAGACTATCGACCACCAAGGAGGATGCTTACTATATTTCTTTGATGTTCTAAGATAAGAGAAGACAACAAATACTCCAAGACAAGAATTACAATTTTTTTAGTAGATGTGATTCAAAATGTAGATTCAAGAGAATATAATACACATAGTCAAATACATAATCTTAAGCCTAGTGTCCATTAGGTGGATTAGCCATCACAAGGATCCTAGAAGGCGTTAGGGTTTTCCATGATTTTTTTAATTTGATCACTAATTTTAAAATAAGTAACTATTACAATGATACCGGGAAACCATTACTTTCAATTACTAATTGAACCTAGCGACTACTAGGCATTTTCCTTTATACTAGTCAATTTCAATTATGTGATATACATGATATATCTTATGATAAATATAAAAGGAACCTAATTACAACACCCAAACACATCACGACATGTAAGATTTTTTATTATTAAATATTCAATTCTCAACCCTTATCACCCATGTTGGATTCTAGGTTTTCACAATGATGTAGTGTAACTCAAATATGTTTTTTACAAAGTGATGGGAATATATAGATGCTAGCAGCCTACTAGTCTTCACTTCTAGAAAAAAATTCACTACTTGAAATAAACCAAATTTAATAGCGACTAATTGTTTAAATTTCTTAGTGCAATACATATAAAAAAATTATTAATGCTTTCTTGTTTTTATAACTAAAGGAGGGTTGAAGTATGCTTAGTGACCGTTATGCTATAAATATTTATTCCTATTGACTTTTACTCTATGAAAATAATGACATCAAGATAACTTATTTTTCAGGTAACATGTCTTCCATTGGCCGCACTCCGTTCATGAAAATTCCCCGAAAAATTACCATGGTGATCTATGGTTATTTTTTGTTAATGAGGATGTTGTTAGTGAAGTTGGTATGGTACTAAATTCAAAATTTATTGATGAGAAAACATTGTGTATTTAGGTTGAACGCATTGACATTGTAATGAATAAGTGCCTTATTCTTGACATGGAGTTGGAAGTTTCATTGTTCAAGAAACTAGAAATGAAGGCTTCTACAAAAATATGGCATGCTCTTGTTTTAAATATGGTTGGAATTTGCAAAAGTTCATACAGTAAAACAAAATAGGCTATGGAAATTCCTTGAATTTCATAATAACATGAATTTGGTATTCAAAAATTGTATAGAACCGAGGATACCTCTTCTATTTGTCATTATTTGAATAGGAAAAAATCTTTCTCCACCAAAACATGCAAAGCTATTTGCAACGCTGAAGAAATATTATTCATCTAAATTAGAGATAGATCCATATAAGTCAAAGTTACAAGGTATTTACAAGAACTAAAAATTGGATGTGTTGTTGAAGAAAGAGACCAGTATATTTGAGTAAACATAAACTTCAAATCCTAAACAATTAAAATTTTTTTGTTCAATGGTGATGTTTTTCCAATTAAAGTTTCTAGGTGCCATTTGGCACCTTGAGAATATCAATTTCATCATGTGCATGATGAGAATGTTGACCTTATTTTATATTCAATGTTTATTAATGTTTTTCCTACACTGAGGGATGCACTTCTTCTTCCTTTTTACCTTCTACAAAGGAACTTGTGCAAATTGAGGATCCAGATGACCTGAAAAGGGATGAAGTGTATTTCTATGTTCTTGATAACCAAAATAAAATTTGTGCCCAAATTGTTTTTTTGGCTGAAAGAAAATACAAGTCATTACATACTAAGATGCAGTTTAGAAAGGATTGCATTATGTATTCACATACTCCTGGTGGAGTCATTGTTAAAATTTTCCAACAACAAAATGATGTAAACAAAAATTGGATTGATACCAATTTTATTGATGTACTCTGCAAGGCTTGAATTATTTGGAGATCCCTAGGATGTCCTCGGAGGCCCTGGAGCAGGAAAATAAAAGTCAAACAATTTGAAGGTAATATAACTTAATTTAATGCATTTGTTCTTAAAATTTAATTTTGTAATATGCATAAAGTAAATATATTATTTCCTCTTTCAATGCAGTGTTTTGAGATGAAATGTCTTGCTATTTTCAAAGTGGCTAAGGATGAGATCCTTTCTAAAAAATGACATTTCTATTTTTACCTGAGGACATATGGAAAAAATTGACAACAATCATTGAGTTATTTAAATCAGTTCGGTTGGCTTGTTCTCCTTTTAAGGATAACCAACCTAACTTTTAACAAAATTCATTCGCAAGGTTCATGGAAAATTACTTCAGGATTGCAAGAGGAATGACCACAAGGAGATATCAATTCTACTAGATAAAGTGCAAGCAGGTAAAGTATGGCTAACTCGCTCTATTGAAGTAGATGTCATAGTAGATACTTTAGATACTTATTGCCAAAGAGTAAAAGATGACAGAAGGATGAGAGAAAAATTCTAAAATATATGAAAAGTAAATATCTAGGTAATAGTGTATTGGTAGAATGCACTGAAAAAAATATTGTTGAAAACTTTAGTAAGCATGATTATCACTACTTTTAGTGTGTGTACTCTTGGGAGAAGAGACTAAAGGAAAAAGAAAAGATGATTCTAGAGGAAGTGAAAAATCAACAAAAAGAAAAATTGATGCTAAAGTAGCTAGAGGTTCTCCTAGTGGCAGCTTAAACAATTATAGACAACTACATGATTGCAATGGAAGAAAATATTCCAGCAAGGATGGAAGACACCGAAGACTTTACCTGTCAATGTGCATATCCCTTCCATCTCCAATTAACAATATATTCTATTTCGTCAACTAATCCATTCAATGCAGAATGTGTGATCACAGATTTCTGCAATTTGTTTAGTGTACTCACTTTCGATGCAATAATGGACCTACTTACAGTTTTGGAGCTCGTCTACTAAATTGTGTAATTATTTTTCTCTTACCTATTGCTTCTTCAAAAATGTTAAGAGATACAATTAAAAATACATGAAAAAAGTCAAAAACAAGGGGGAATCAGTTGTGGAAGGTTGTTATAGATTTTATGACAGCAGTGTAAAATTTAAGAGCTTTTGTCTTATGTACACAATAACTGATGTGCAAAATTGTGATGTTGACAATGGGGATATAACATAAATCACCATGGATTGGATGGATCAACTTTCATAGCAAATTGTGATTGCAAGTGAAATTAACCTACGGGAAAGACACATCATTTTCTTTACGAGAGATCTTATGGGTTTTGGTCTCATATGTTCACTTGACTCACTTCCGACAATGCTTCATTATATTGTTGTATGGCGGTAGTGTTACAAAGGCATGCTTTAGTTGACTTAGGTCTATCTATGGTTTTTATTGTTGAATCACATGATCAAGAAATATTTTTACAACATTAATATTGTCATTTGAAAAAGGTACGTTGATTAAGATCACTTTAAACAATTTTATTAGTTTAATGTATTTGAACTAATACATACAATATTTATGCAGATAACCAAACAATAGAGGAAGACACCATCTCTTCCTCTCCACATAAAAATAGAGGAGACAATGTCGATCTTAGTATGTCACAACCAATTACACTTGTTACCCTAGATTTTACTTACCATCCATCCAATAAATCTATAAAAGGTGAGTGATAAATGCTCATTTTATAAATTTATTGCTACACATTATTTTCCATTGTCATTGATTAAATATTTTTAATAAAAACTTCAATTGTTTTTCAAATTTGATGCCAAATGGGGAGGTTGTTGGCACATCACACATGAACTCATAGATGGAAAATGGTATGATAGTCATATACAATTATAAAGAAAACCATTTATAAGACCCTCATAATTGAAGGAACCTATAGCAAAGTAGTTTATTTGTAATATGTATTACCCTAGTGGTTGCTAACATGCATATTTTAATTAGATTTATTTTGAATTGAGTAAATTTTTGGTTTATTGGTTAGTATTAGATTGCAAAAATTGAAAAAAAAAAATCTTTTGTATAGTTGGCTATTAGCGGTCGCTAAGCCCATCATAGATTGTCAACCCAAACATAGTCCATGCATTAATAGGTTACACCTAATGGTCACTAATATACAACTATATCTATACAATATTGTATAAAATCAAGTTGTATCACATATTTTTTTACGTCAAATTAAAATTTAGTTTGAATTGATTATTTTTTATTTAAATATAATGAGCATCACAAGAACCTACAGAGGGGGAGTGTGAGGGAATCCAAGACGAAATCTCAATCAATAAGTGTTAACATACTGAAATTTTGATTATTTGAATTGGTTAATATCAAATTGCATACAATTGAGAAAAAATTACTTCTATGCAAGTTGGCCAAAAGTATTATTTAATTATTTTAGATTTTGAGGGTTTTCTCTATGAGAAAAACCAATCCTACAAATATTTGACAATCAAGTCTGGTAAGGAGACTCTAAACTTGCGAAGTGGGCTCAAGGAATTTTTAAAGATCTTGACAACAAAATTTGAAGTGGGATTTGTGTCTAGCTATCTCTCTTGTGCTGAAGTTGAAAAGATGATTAAGGAATTATAAAAAAATAGCATTTGAATTCAAACCATTTATTATTTTGGGTAATGAACATTGTTGTGTAGAAGATGAAATTACAGAGAAAAGATCTCCAAAATATTTAGAGTAGAGATGGCATTGTTTTTGGCCTGAGAGAAACATTGTGTATTACAATGGTACCAAAGGGAAACCCTCCGAAAAAAATTATGGTGGGGAAGAAATCCAATGAAGAATTTTTTTTCAAAGATAAGTGGTTGATGACCAATTTGTACATAAACATAACACAGATACTATGTCATGGTTTGAGTGTTGTGGAGGGCATCCAAAAATTACAGAAAATAGAAAATATATAACTATTAATTATTTCAAAAAAAAATTACAATGATATTCATTTGTAAAGTCATATGGTCACTCTCTATTTTATATGTTAAGATTACAAATTTAAAATTTGGCAGTATTATTATCCTCACTATGATTGAGATGATATTATAATCTTACAAGTTGTTTTATAAGTTGATTTTGAGTTGTGATTAAATACTTTGATATCTTATTTTTAATAACTTTTGGAAGATTACATTAATTCTGAGTTGTTTTTATAGATCCTATTGGGAAGCCTCATAAATTACTAGTTTTGGGAGTTGAAGGTTTGTTGTTTGGAATTTCTGGTATTGGTGACAAAATACCTCGTAATATGGTTCTATATTTTAGATCCGGGAATACTAAATAATTTGAATGATAGTTTAGTGCTGACTTGATAAGTAATACATCAAAATATTTTAACACTACCTTATGGTCTTCATTTATGGATTCAACAACGGTGAAGTACATGTTCATCAAAAAATTAGTTGGTTATGAGAAACCCACTTCAGGTTCATTTGGGGATGCCAACAATGTAAGTTCAAAAAAATACAAGCCAACAGATAGTAGACATTTATGGTAATGTCTATGGTGAAAACAATATACTTTTGATCGATGATGCAAGATTCTTGTTGCATGAGGTCAAAGAATAAATTACTCTCAAAACCCCAACATACTGGAGATTTGATGGAAACTATAAGACTGATTCAAAAATTTACATTGAATTATGTACATGGTTGAAACATGCAGGAGAACACAAAAACATGTGTAGATCATTGAAAATGTTCAAACGCACCATTAGCATTTTAATTATATAATTTGATTCCAAATCCAACAATGTATTGTGTATTTTTATTGAATAAAATAACTACCTTAATGTTCTATAAGATTCAGCGAGTGCACAATCATTTTTTTCGATTCTTTTTTGGGAAAGAAACACATTTTTTCTAACTTTCGTGAAGAGGAACTCATGGATCATGGACCAATAAAAGAATGATTTTCCCCAGATCTACATAGTTTAAACTTAAAGAAATTGGTAGGTCCATTATTCCCACTAAAAAATTAAGCCTAGCGGCCACTAGAACGTAAAAATGGAAAGATATAATGTTCATCATTTCGCACATAGATGTTGGATTTTATGAAATAAAAAACATTTTACCCCCAATTATGATTCGTTTAATCTTAAAGACATTTTGAAATTGATAGAAACATTATTCGCAAGAAAAAAAAATCCTAGTGGTTGTTAGACCGTATAAAAATAAACATGTTATGCTTATTGATTTGCAGATCCATGGAGGTTTCCCTGAAATCATAAAATGATTTTTTACCAGATATTTATATGTTAATTTTAATAACATTTTGAAAATGATAAAAAATTGTTCCAAATAAAAAATAAATCCTAGCAGCCACAAAAATGTATAGAACTGAAACATTTTCTGTTTATTGTTTTGCAGATCATTATTTTAAAGATTTTCTGTTTATTATTGTGTGGAATATTGCATCGTCATCAAACATACCATTTATCCAATATCCAGGAATCAAAACATATTTCTCAAAAAACTTAGCACCATTTACAACAAGTGTAATTCATATTACAATTGTAAAATGTGCCTATTAAAGGTGTAGACACCTATAATTTAGCTCGAGCAATTTAAATACTTAAATTGTGCTAATTATACCCTTTTCCTCAAATTGACAACATATAGTCAATATCACACATTTTCTATGCTATCATCATTAATTAATTACATTACATTATTTATTAACGCTTCTATCCAACAATGACACCAATTAATGACCTTCCGTTAATCAGCTCCCCTTTCTATCTATATTAATTAATTATTTCTAATTAATTAAGCTCCCTTTTATATACATTAATTAATTATTTCTAATTAATTAATACCCCTTTCTATCTAGATTAATTAATTATTCTTAATTAATTAATTCTCTTCTATTTAATCAATAAATCGTCATTTATTTGATTAAAATCATTTCATAGTCTAAATCATGCTAATTATTCCTCTAAAAAACTTCTATAAGCTTGCACACCTATTAATTAATCACTTTGGTTAATTAATAAAGCCCCTCAAACCCCATGGGTCACTAAAGGAAAAACTAAACTCTCATAAGGTTGACTTAACCCTTTCTAAACCTCCATATCCACAACTAACCCAACCTCTCCATTTATCCCACATGAAGAGGGATGTAGAGATTCTTCTATCCATTGGGCTATATAAGGAGCCCTCCTCCTACCTTTCTATTTACACCTACATTCCTAAATGAGCATAGAGCATACACTATAGCCATTTATCATCTTTGAGCATTCTTCCATTAGAAGAGCTTGCCTTCTCCATTTCTTGTATTCATCCACCCAATTTTTGAAGTCATATGGAGATATGTCAAATGGTCTTGTAGCCATGATTTGACAAGACTCCATTCTTAGAAACCTTGGGATTTCAAGAACATAACCAACTCTTTGATTGCTAGAGGTCTACCTAGGTTCAATCTCATCTTATTTTTAGCATTCAATAAGATATAGAAGTTAGTTTATTTAGCATATTAGCTTGAAATGTTCATTTCATGTTTAATGTAGAAATGTTGATAGGTTAGCTTTGTTTAAGCTCTTAGCATGATGATGCATAGGTTTAGTTTAGTATTGTATTGAAGCTACTAGGTGTTAGTTTCAAATTTACTTGCATTACTAACTATTTCATGCATACATATGGCATGCCTGGTGGGACTTACTCCATTGTCATTTACACTTAATTTCATGTTTTTGTAGTTAAGTTTCAGTTTTGGTTACTAACCCTCTTTTACACATGTTGATCTAACTTATTTTATTGAGTTTGCATATGTTGAGTCTTCCTTGTAGGTATAAAGGAGGTGAAATGCTGTCAAAATTAGAATTGATGGGAAAATTTCAAGATATCTTGGTAAAAAAAAATTCAAGATTTCATCATGTTTTTATTTTTAGAGCTTACTTTTTCATCATTCTACATGCTAGTTTTGCCAATTTTTTGAAAATCTTAAATTCTTGAGCATGTATGTTAATTTTTGATAGAGTTGAGTCTTCTATTCATATATTAATATGATGGGTTGTTCTCAAAATTGAATCTTGGTTGGAAAATTTTGACCATTTTACTGATTAAGGGATGTTTTTTTTACATTTCTTGAGTGCATGTCAAGTGCATACTTGTGATCATAAAAGCATATGTGTAACCCATCTTCCGAAAGCCATAAATTTTTCTCCCGAACTTGAAATGAATCCATTTTTTTGCGTTGGAAATCTAATGAAGTTAACTATGCAATAAAAACATAAATTCGGGATTTATACTTACGAAATGTCAAAGTTTTCCTTTTATTTTAAAAATGATAATTTTCTAACATGTCTAATGTTTTAATGAATGTTGTATTTCTATGCTTTACTTGATTTAGACCAAAGCATGTGTATGTTATTCTCTTTCACCTTTTGGTAATCTTAAGAATCAAAACAACTTTGATCTTTATCTTTTTAATATTGGGATTAAACTTGGAAATTTGATTATTCATTTTGCTTAAAGGAATGAACCTTTTACAAAATATTTTTCAATGGTCCTTTGATTTGAATTTTTCCATTTCTATATAGTTGGGCTAAAATTTGTATATACTCTTCTCTTGCACCTTATGGTGATCTTGAGAATAAAAAGAAACTTTAGTCTTCATTTTATACCATTTAGTAAATTGGAAACTTCATCTTTTGGTGTAAGGGAATGAACATTTATCAAGCTTTTTGTATGGTTCATTGATTGTAAATATTTTCTATACTTTTTTACTTGGATTATTTGTTGTGCATGCTCTTCTCTAGCATCTTTGGATGATATTGAGAATCAAAAGAAACACTTAATCCTCTTTTAAATAATGTGATTTTCTTAGAGAAATACTAACGCTTGAGTGTAGGACCTAAAAATGCTTGTCAAAGAAAGGAGTTTGAAACAAAATTAAACTACTAATACATTTTTATGCAGGTTGCCAAAATTTGTTCAAGAAAACCACATCTAATTTAAAAAAGATAAAAAAACACACCACAATCAACACACTTGTATTTGCAAGTTCGGATAAGGGTACATCCCTTCGCTTAAAACTAGGACATAACCCCTTTGGCATAAGCCTTAAGCTATAAAAATGGGGGTGGTCCTAGAAACCCCAAAGTACTCCATGCAAGATTGAACCTTTTTGGAGAAATGGGAAGTTCTCCGCACAACTTACTTGACTAGTACTACCATTTGTGATATTTAACATCACAAGTCGTCTCGTATGGAAACCCCAATGAGAGTACATAGTGGACACATTTATTTCCCATTGTCTTTGAATGGGGTAAAGTAAAGTCAAGATACTCCCAAATTATTTAGTGTGACTTTTGGGTAAATCAAGCTTGTTTAAGATAGTCTTGATGACACCTAGTTGAGTGAACCACCCAGGAAGCTATCTTTGACCAGGAACCCACTTGGACCACATCAAAGAAAATTTTGAGTTAAGAGCTATTGTTCATCATGAAACATGTGAAGCGTTACTTTTTCTTAGTTTTTCACTTGCCCTAAGGCAAGGTGAAACTCTACCGAAGTGAGGCCAACATTTTTCAACCCTAATTGATCTACTTCCTTCACTTTCTTTTGACACTTTGTTGATCAAAAGAAGAGTGACTACCTTTATGTTATCAATTGATTGTTTCACCACATTTTTTTGTTTACACCCATCCGTGTTTGCGGCTGGGTTATTAAACATCTAAAGTGTGTGAAGACATTTTTATATCATTGGTAGTCTTTTTGATCTTGATACCGAAGTCAAGATCATCATTTTAGTTAGGCTTGGTTAATCACTTTGATTCTCCTTTGAATGGTTATCTTGTTTATATCATGACAATACAATTTTCATATTTACATCTTGTTTCTTGTAAACTTAGCCTAAATATTTATATTGTAAGGTTACACTATATACACTTTAACAATTCCTAGGTATACTATCCTTTTAGTTTGATTTTAATTATTACCTCGATTCTAAAGAGTGTTAAGCGTTACCACTTGTGTGTGTTATATCAATATCATTTTGATATTAATACCTTACTTTCTCATAAATTATGGTTAACATATCTTGGTGAAATGTTTGTGTCACCCACGGTTGAATCGACACCCTTTGGAATATAGGTCTTGATTGAATTTGGGTTTGCTTCTAGTATACTTTGTTTGGAGGTCACGTTAACTTCTTGTTATTACTTACACCTTGTTCATTTATTTGAACTCGACATAAGTAGGGACATTTTGTTAATCATCATATGACACCAACTACCTTTTCAAAGAAAAATTTAGGAAGTAATTCATTTGATTATTTGGTTTAAAGCTCAACATTGTGTGACTGATTCTTGCTTGGCTCATTCATTTAAGAGAAAATTATTGTGTCACTTTGGTTCTTTGACATTCATAACATACCTTAATTTCTGGACATTCCTTCTTTCACTTAGGTTTGATAAAAATATTTGAACACATTCACAGATACCTTAGTGAAACTATTACACATTATGGCTCCTAAAACATGATTAGGACTCAAAAGGAAGGCTTTGGAAACTAGAAAAGTGCAAACTTGGGAAGCCTCAAACAAACAAGGGTCAAACCCTTTTATTGGCCATGATCTTGGGCCTTTATTCTCCACTGAAAAAAAAGGTAGAAGAAATGATAGATCATAGTGGTGATGAGTTGGAATCCCCACATGCAGAGTTTGAATTTGACCCCACCTTGTTAGATGAATTCCTTTTTAGAAACAAGGATTGGGTACTGGAACGAGTTGTAGAATTGGGAGCCATAATGCCTATTAAACAAGAAAAAATACCACCTACAAATGCTGCTAAGGAAGAGGAGAAAACCCTTATTAACATGGATGATATATTAACACATGGACATGCTTCTACTTCTAATGTGGGAAATTATAATGCGGAGGGATATAGAATACATTTCCTTAAAGTACCACGTAAATTCAAAATAGAACACAAAAATGTTGAACAACCTCTTCAACATGAAGGAGAAGAGGAACCTCTCGAATAAGAAGTCACTGTTCAACAAAAAATTAGGAAACTTAGTCGACAATTGGCTTTGTTAACATCTCATGTGCAAAAGGAAACAAACAATAATGCATAAAAGAAAAAACCTAAAGTCAAAATTAGTGAGCTTCAATCTGGAAAATCAAGGAGAAGAAAATATGGAACATTATCGTGTATATATCCTTGCTTCGCTACCAAAAACAACTACTCTCTCAAGAAATGTAATCTATGAAAGCAACACTTGCAATCCTCAAAGAGAGAACTATGGGGAATAACATAAAATATCAATATTAAGAGATATGTCCCTATCCATTTGATAAAATGATGATGCTTCAACCCTACCCTAACAATTTTGACATGCCAAAATTTGACAAATATAGAGGGAAAGGTGACCCACGAGACCATGTAAAATATTTTTACATGGCATTCCAAGAAGTGGCCTACAATGAAAACTACCTCCTATGACTATTTCCAAAGAGTCTAGGGGCCAAGACTTAGAATGGTTTACTAACTTACCTCGTGGGTCTATTTACATGGTCCGAACTGGAAGAAACATTTGTACAAATTTTCTCAAACATTATAGAAAGTGACATCACCATGGTGGACTTGTGTGTCACTAAAAAATGTCCCAACGAAACATTCTCTAGCTTCATACAAAGATGGAGAGCGATAGTGACTCGCTTCCCTTGTACATTTCCTAAAAAATAGTTGGTGAGTATCTTTGTGCCCAATCTCAACCCAGACATCACTTTTCATCTGCAAATGCATTGTGTTCACACCTTTGAAGAGGTTATTGAGAAGGGCATTCAAATAGAGAAAGCCCATGTTGCCAAGGGAACCATTAAACCTCATTCTAAGGATAACCAAAATGCAAAACCTATGGAAAAGCTGAAAATATTTAATAAAAACAAGAATGTGGTGGGATATGGAATCACAAATTCCAAACACGTGCAAACGTTTCAAATTGGTCAACCTTTTAAAATGACTAAAGGACCTATTCAACCACCTCCTAAATGTAGAATTTTCCCTCCTCTCAATGAGCCTTTTTTTATTTATATTAAAATAACTGGATGTGGCTCACATGGTGACTTATCCCACGACACAACCCTTTGATGAAAATGCTTAAAAATCATCATGGTACAAAGAGCATGACTATTGTGAATTACATCATGTCAAGGGACACAAAACAGACAAATGTCTATGAATTCATCACTACATCCAAGACCTCATCGACAATGGGTAGATAGAAGTGGACAACCCGGAGAAAACTCATAATCCTAATGAAAAAGATGGGAATATAATTAGAACTATTCCCTAAACATTGTAATTCATATGAGCCAAATCCAGATCGAGGAGAGTCATCTCGAGTTACAAAATGACGAATTATCTATATACCAAGAAAGACAATAATCATTACGATTCACTCATTAGATGTATTTGTTCCCCTAGTGACCATGTGAGCACCATTCAGATCAAGGGAAAATATTACACCACAAGAACAAGGTGTGCCCACCTCACAATTCATGAACCCTCTCTGTCGACCCTACAAAATGGTAGTACAACCTCTTAGAACAAATTAGGAAGACATCTCGCCAAGATTTCAATCTTCGATCTTCTCAAAATATTGAATGTACACAAGGACATCTTTGTACAAGACTCTTCAAGGGTCAGGAGTGTCATTATAAGTCAACCACTCACATCTTTGCCGTGGTGGCTAAGATTGTGCCAACCGATTATATCTATCTTGATCATAAGGAGAACCCTATTGAAGATCCAACCCATAATATCCCCTTGTAGTGATGCTTCTACATCAACTTCCCCTTTTGATTCATGGGAGATGAAGGTTATGGAATACGATTATGAGGAGTATAATGTGCAACAAGCTCTTTTGGTTTTAAACCTCTCATTGTCACCTAAAACTAGAGGCTGACCCAACTATCATTTTAGATGGCCTAGAGATGAGTGAACTATTGGGTCATTTTTACCTGGAGGGTTGCTCGCTGAAGAGAAATTATTGGACCCACCTATGACTTGGGTCCGGAAGATACTCAACCAACTTGTTACTAAATCCCGAGTATGAGAAGTCTAGCTGAATGATGTATTCCATGGGCTACAAAGGTCTAGGATGCAGGAAAGAATGAGCAAGGACCGAGAGAACTAGTTCCTCTCCCACATTTTAAGATGGAAAGGTATGGCATTGACATTTGACCATATGGATTTCACCCTAATCAAGATGCCACTGCTCTAAGCATGAAGATAGCTCTGATTATTTAGATAGTGATACAAATTCCCACTATAGCCAATATGAGGATCTTACCTCCACAAACCTATTCATGAATACCGTTGTCCTCACCATAACCCCTACTGAACCTAAAATTGACCTTGTTTACCCTTGCCTTATCGAATGGGACCAACAATGTCATGTGCCACTGGATCTCTTTGAAAATGATGAAGCCATTATAGAATTCATGGGCATTCAAGATACAATTCCAATTGGAGACCATAAGAAGGGTTTCTACATTGACTTAGATACTGCATGTAATTTGGTGAGGAAGTTGAGCTTTGTGGTTAGCAAAACTTGAGAAAAAGAAAGGAAAAGTTCCAATGAAAAGCCTCAATAAAAACAAAAGTCCAAGTCACACAGTGAAAACCTCTTTGAGGCGCTGGATGACAAACAAGTAAAAAATCAATGGACAAGAAAAGTGACCATGCCAAGGGTGAAAATATCATAGAGACACCCTTGGAAGAAGATCTCAACCTTCCTCCCGATCCTATGCATATGGAGGATTTGTCAAAAATGCTAGTAGAAGAAACCATTGATGTGAATATTGGAACATAAGAGGATCCAAAGATAGTAAAACTAGGAGCTTCACTCTCGGCATGGGAACAAAAAAACATTCACCATGCTTTTACAGGAATTTGTATATGTATTCACATGGTCCTATAAGGATATGTCAGGCTTGGATCTAACTTTGGTAGTGCATAACCTAGTAGTGCACGCAGACACTAAGCCCATAAAAAAGCTCAGAAAAATGCATCCGTGGGTGGCCCTTCTAGTTAAAGAAGAGTTAGAAAGATTGTTAGCGGCAGGCTTTATTCGACCTATTGATTACTCAAAATGGATATCAAACATAGTCCCCGTACAAAAGAAACCTATCGAGATAAGAATCTGTATGGATTTTAGAGACATTAATAAGGCATGTCCAAAGGATGATTTCCCATTTCCCAATATTGATATGATTTTTGATTCAACTGCAGGATATGAAATGTTATCTCTTATGGATGGATTTTCTAGGCTACAATCAGATCAAAATCATAGATGAGGATCAACACAAGACAACCTTCACAACCCCCGGGGAACTTTTTGTTATCAGGTAATGCCCTTCGGCCTTAAAAATGCAAGAGCAACTTATCAAAGGGAAATGACCATGATTTTCCATGATATGATTCATGACATCATGGAAGACTATGTGGATGATATCCTCGGAAATCTAAGACAAGAGAAGATCACCCTGAGATCTTACGGCATATCTTCGAGCACTTACGGGAATACAAAGTTAGATTAAATCCTAAGAAGTGTGTGTTTGGTGTACTTTCAAGAAGGTTGCTAGGATTTATTATATCTCAAAGAGCTATTGAGGTAGACCCCACTAAAGTTACTGCCATTATTGAAATGCCTCACGTAAACATCAAACAACTATGCAACTTGTAAGGAAATATACAGCCATACGCGCTTCATTTCCCAACTTGCTGATAAGTTTCATTCGTTTACTCACCTACTTAAAAATGATGTTTCCTTTATTTGGGGACCAAAGAAACAACAGGATTTCACCTTTCTCAAGCAGTACTTAGCCAATCCACATATCCTCATGCCTCCAATTCCTAGTGAGCCATTTCTGTTATATATTTTTGCCACACAATTCTCTATTGGTGCATTTCTAGCCCAATATGACCTCGGCCATAAAGAAAAATATGTGTACTATCTCAGTTGTACTCTCATTTCTTACGAGCTCAACTACCCACTGATTGAAAAATCTTGTTTGGTTGTAGTTTTTACTCTCATTTCTTTGACATTGAGTATGTGCACCAAAATTTAGTAAAAGGCAAAGTACTTGTGACGGGCCAGTTAAGTAAGCACCGTTACGAGGAACAAATACTATAAGTCTTGAGCTATGAGATGCTTCACTATTATATATTAGGGAATATTTCATGTGGTAGGTGCACTTCGATGGATCTTTTACATTTCATGGTTCGGCGGCAGGTTTGGTTTTAATTACTCCTTCTGGTGACCCTATACCTCAAGCTTTTCTCTTTGGGTTTCCTTGTACAAAAACATTGTGGAATATGAAGTGATCATTGCAGGGAAAAACCGACAATCAAATGGGATATCCATCATGTTAATATCGTTGGTGATTCACAATTGATCATCAAACAGTCAACAATGAGTATAAATTCAAGGATGAGAAACTCATCCCCTACAAAAAACTGGTGGAAACCTTGAAAGAGTATTTTGTGTGTATCACATTCGAGTAGATTCCAAGAGCACAAAACAGATCCATCAGATGTTATGGCCACCGTAGGTTCTATGCTATGAATTCCATTAGAGATAAATTACATGTCGTTCTTAGTTGAGAATCTACGCCAGCCTGCGTATGATATGCCCGAACCATGTTTGGCTTGTGAAGTTGTTGGTCCCTATTCCCCATGGTACATGCACATCTATACTTATCTTAAACACAACACCTTCCCTCCTGACATCAACCATACCTAAAAACAAATCCTTATCCACTAGATAGCCCTGTTATACCCTCCTAGGAGATATGCTCTATCATCATGGCTATGATGGGAATATGTTGTGTTATCTAGATGTAGCAGAGTCAGTATAAGTGATTAAAGAGGTGTATGAAGGGGTGTTTGGTGCCCATACAAATGGAATGTTTCTAGCTAAGAAATTATTGAGAGTAGGCTACTATTGGCCTACTATGGAAACAGACTACTGTAACTATTTAAAGAAATGTGTATTATGTCAAAAGTATGGAAATTTCATCCATCCGCCATCACAGTCGTTGCATCCAATCACAACCCCATGGCCATTCTCTAAATGAGGACTCAATTTAATAGGAAAGCTCACCCCTACGTGATCTGATGGTCATACTCACATCATCACTAATATAGAATATTTCATTAAGTGGGTGGAGGTTGTTCCTTTGACTTATGTTACATGAGCTCAGATTTCAAATTTTATCATGAATCACCTTATCTACCGGTATGGCATCCCTATAGCCATAGTTCTCGACAATAGAGTAGCATTCAAAAACAAGATAGTTAAGGACCTTTGTCATCGATTTTAGATAAAATTTAAATGGTCTACGTCATATTATCCACAAGATAATGGGCAAAGAAGCCACTATCAAAACATTGGTTTGAATCATGGAAACGATGGTGAGTAATACATGTTGTAATTAGCACTTGCAAATTCACCCATCCCTTTGGGCTTATAGGACCTCCATTCACACTCCTACTAGTGCAACACCCTATTCCCTAGTATTTGGAATTGAATCCATCATCCCATTGGAAATCGAGCTTCCTTCCCTGAGAATATCTCTTAGGGATTACCTGGACAAGGATGAGGATTATAGAGTGGCTAGGCTAGTAGAATTAGAACTCTTAGATGAAAAGTGCATCCATGCCCTTAACCATCTCAAAGTGTACCGAAACAGAGTCTCCATAAATTACAAAAATGGATCATACCTCGTTAGTTTGAGGTCGGAGATTTGGTCATGAAAGAAAATCAGTTTAACACAAGGGTAGAAATGTTGGGGTTAACACACTTTGGTTGTAAAGACAATATATCAGATCTAAGTGTACATGCAAATAAAAGTGGATATTCTCTCAAAAGAAATATACAAAACAAGAGACATAAATCAACACCAGATTTAATGTGGTTCACCTAGTGTGGGCTACGTCCACCAAGAAACAAGCCAATATATTATCCAAAGCTTTGACAAGATATACAATGAAGATTTACAATCTTCCACACCTCTCAGATGTATAATACTTTCTTTCTCTCAAGATTTTTCTTCATCACCAAGAATTCTATCTCTCACCAACCTTTTGCAAGTTCTTTCTAATTCTTGTTAGTCATACTCCTACACCCTAGATTTTATGCTTATATAGTCATTTATAGACTTAGGGAACTTAGCCATGCAATTACAATCAATAGATATACTTTAATGCTAAAAATATATCTAATTCCCAAGAGTTAATTAAAACCTACTCGCACAGGTAACCGACGCCGGTTAGACCTAACCACTTCTGGTTCCTCCCTTGCCTGACTGATGCGGTCATACGACCGACCAATGCCGGTCTGGGTGATTGATGCCAGTTCCCCCTAACCGATGATAGTTACTATATTTTCCAGTAAGTTTCCATTGCATGCTAAACTAAAGTAATTGAGCTCCACAACTCAACAATCTCCCACTTGGAGATTAATTACTACACCATACTTGTATAACGTCATTCTTGGATCCTTAGCTTTTTTATTCCTCTTCAAATCTCAAACTTGAAGACCAACAGAAGTGGAGTGTAACTCAAAATTCTCCTTTGTTAATGGCTTTGTTAGCATATGTGCATGGTTCTTGCTCATATGAATATTTTCTAGACTCAACTTTCCATCCTCCAATACAGCCGTATGAAGTGATACCTCAACGAGAATGTGTTTTGTTCTCAAATGGAAATTTTGAGTTCTTTATCGATGAATTACAATTTGACTGCTACTAAACAATTTACAATCACCTTTCTCTTTCCTAACTCCTTCATGAACCTACTCATCTATTTCATCTCCTTGCTAGCCTCTATAGTTGTAACATACTACTCGCCTCTATATGGGAAAAAACTTGCATCCAAAGAGTCCGGAATTATAGATCCCGGAATATTATCTTCTTGACAATCTTCAAAAATGGATGTATCTTTGTCCTTATCAAGATCTCTGACTGTTTCCCTCTTGTTTTCCTTATCTTGACCCTCTACAACAACTATCTCTTCTGCAATCTGAGCTTGAGTATTCTTATCCTTGAACTCCATAGGCTTATTTATCTATCTCCATGAGGGATTGACCTTTTATGGTACACTTACATTTGGTTGCATTGGTCCCTTTCCCTTTACATCTTATTTAATGGTTCCCTTATTCTTCTTAAGCAAGGCTTTCTAGGTAGCCTCCTCTTTAGCCTTAGGAAATTTTGAGATTGTGGCCTACTTTAAAGCAAGAGAAACACATGAAAGGGGAAAAATCATAATCAATCTTTTGGGTATGAACTCCCCAGGGTGCCTTGATCTCAATACTTCTAGGTAATGAGGTTTCAAGGGCCACATTGACACAGAACCGAGAAAATAAGAGCCTTGTTCTAGCACAGGTAACCGGATCAATAATAACCGAGTTCTAATGGCCTTAGGAATCCCCTGCAATATTTCCAAATCCTAACATTCCAGTAGTAACCTTGTTGCTTGAGACCCAAATAGGGTATTCTTTGATGACAGTCTCTAAGGGGTTGAAACCTAGTGACTTTTTGAACCAGGACCACCACACACCCCATGAACCAAGGTCCCCTAGCAAGGATTCTTAAGAAATCCTCCTCCAAGGATAGATTGATCACAAAAAAGGTGTTAACATACGTTGTTATTTCCATCGATCCTTTGGGCATCCACTTATTATCGCCCATTTTCTAAACTCTTCGATATTAGGTCTGCTTCCGAGAATCTTGGCAAGAATGGTATTGCACATTGAGGATCGCACCTGGTTGGCCAAAAGTTTAGGTATTTCTAAGAAAACACCCTTTTCATTGCAAATAGGGATAAAATCAATCAAAGATACATGTTTGGTGGTTTCTTGACCACTCGTTGCACCCACGTGATAGGAGATTATTTTCTAAGTCGAAATTTTCCCTTTTGTGGTGAATTGTGCATCCTTCCCACCATCCTCGTGGATTTACCCCATGAAACCCTCCACCAAGTTCCTTCTTTGTTTCTTGATCAAACCCAAATTTAAAAGTGGTTGCTTTCTTCACTCTGTCCATTCGTTCATATTTAGCTTATATGTTTTCACCACATAAAAGGAGTTAAGTGCAAATCATCTCCACTTTATTTAGGTTACACCATGGGTCCTCTCACCCCAGTCTAAGTAGGACCAAAAGTAGCAGGATCGGGCCATCCCCTTTGTGTGTGCCGCTCAATCACCCCAAATCTTGATCCCAAGGTAAGTTCTAGACATCTTCCTAGATGCAAACGACATGTACTAAAAAAACTACCACTATCCAAGCATTATCATTCTCTTAAAATTTTTTCAAGCCACCAAGGGATGTAAAATTGAGGGCAAACACACTTCTACGGCACCATTTTCCGAAACTTTTTACTCTAAGCAAGGTTAGGAATACATATCTTTGCCAAGATTATGCAAATATAGACCATTCTGCTAAGTATTATCCATAATTTTCCAAATATAAGAAGGTTTTCTCGTAAGAATACTAAAGGTTGGTAGCCAAAATTATTTGGAAAACCACAAAGATCTATAAATCCTTTTATCTACAAGGTTATTAAGCAAATTTTATGAATATTTTGAGTTAATCTACATATCTAGGGTACAAGGTCCTATTGGTGGATTTGTCTCTCAAAAAAATATGGGTTATCTTGCAGTACTGAGATCTTTTATCTTAGCCACCTTTTTAATTAACTCTCCCCTTTATAAAAATGGAAGGACGAATGTCATTTTTCAGATTTGATCCTACTAGGATATTACTCCCATGATTAGAAGGTTCTCATTTGAGAAGAAAGAAAATTTGGAAACCTGTTGGTGGTCAAAATTCAAGAGAAGAGGTTGTTTAACCTTTTGAATTTGATCCACTTTTAGTAGAATACTACTCTAACACATCGGCATCTACGATTTGAGTATTCATCAAGCATATTTAAATTCCTTTTTTAAGGAGGTTTAGTATTTATCAATAACAAAGTTATTCCTCATATTGCCTATTTTTGACTCGTGGTAATAGAGTATTTTTAAAACTGATTCCCCAAAAGATTTCCATTTTGTGGATCATACTTCTCTATACCAAAGATCTCTAGTTCCACACTATTTTAACACTCCTTTTGAAACTTCACCAAATAATAGGGAACAACCTCTACCAAGGGCTCCTATTGTAGTCACCACTTATAGACCAATAAGGATCTGTGGAATGGTGGGTTATCCTAAGTGTTGGTTGAATGATCGAATCTCGATATAAGCAATATTTCAGGGGATGAAAGTCCCTCCTCTTTATGGGAGAGGTTCCCTTATTCCACACACACACAAACAAGAAAAACTACCTATTTACAAATATACAAACTATTAATATTTGAATGAGGATTTTGATGTTGAAATTGTTCCCATATCAACAATATTCTCAATACAAAAGATAAGAAGAGTATAAGAATTCATCATAGGAAACAATAGCCTTAAACAAGAAAGACTAGTTGGAAGGAAATCTTGAGTTCACTTCTTGCCTATCAAGAACATGAATGTTCTCCTTGGTTACCCAAGATCACTGACTATTGCAATGAAGGAGAAGAGAAGAAGGAAACACTTTTAGACAAATAGATAGTAGAGTGATGCCCTACTAATGCATGCATGAAGATTTAAGAATTATATGAATTTGCATATATCCAAATAACCCATGAGATATAAATGTTTTAGACACAAAGTTCTTTGCACTACATCCAATAGGTTGAACACAAATTTTCTTATTTGAATATAACAAAAACACATATACGAGATCAAGGAATAGAAAAAAATAATATGATAGACGAGAGACAAGAGGGAAGATCTTCTTATATATTGATCGAGTTTTGTGTATTACATTTCAATCATCAAAATCCAAGCACTTTTAAATGATAAAAAGTTGTTTAAATATCACATGGGCAGTTACAATTAAGGTTGATTCAATTTCCCTATATTTTAATTAATCATTATCACTTAATCCAAAGTGATATAACCTTGAGTTGTTCTTAGTTACAAATCACATTATCATCTAAGATAAATCCAACTTTGAATTACATTAATTAAAAGAAAGGACTATACACTAGATGAAGAAAATTTTGAGGAAGAAGCTGCTACAATCTTCACTTTTAGAATATGGTTCTTAAACTTCACAAGTGCTCCAGCAATCTCCATGCCTCGAGGAATAGTGGTGTTTGCAATCTCATTTTCTTAGTTTTCCAGATAGTCCTCCATCTCTTTTCCAAAGCTTGCATTCTATAAGAAACCTTTGTTTTCCTCAATGAATACAACTTGAAGTTCACAAATATCCTCCATCTTCTCTCTAGTTATAGTGTCAGGCTTGAATAAGTCTTCTTTGATGAGTGCTCAAAATTTTTCTTTGGCATCCTACACTATATTTCTCTCTGTGGAATTTTCCTTGAAGAACTGACAATGGATATCCTAGAACTTGGCAACTAAAGGAGCTTGGAATTCTTCTCCTTTTTTTGTGTGCTTCAGTTCATCAATTGCTTCCTCAAGTACTCTCATCTTCCATTCCACATTGTATACCCATTTCTTTGAGAGATTGTTCTTTGAATCATCAAAAAAATTACTTGCAATGAGGACTTGATCATCTGTGTCACTCATCAACCTAAGGTCCTATATGCATTCAATCCACAATTTGAGTTCTTTCTCAAACCTATTAATAGTTGAGTCAAACCTCTACTGGATCAAAGAAACATTGTCATATGCTTTGGATGCTTCCTTAATGAAATTTAGTTCAGAGAGAAACACTCCATCAACCATATCCTTTGTTGCTTTCCCATAAGCAGCATGCTTATGGATGTCCTTGATAGTTTGAACTTCATCATCAATCAAGATGGTGGGAGGAGGCATTGAGGTTAGAGGAGCTAGATCCAATACCTTGTCACTTGCCAATAAAGACTTGATGAAATCTAAAAGGGTTTGCACTTGTTCCTACGGCTTCTCTTGTGTGTCCGATTTCCTTTCTCAACTCTTTCAATGACCTTTGACACAGTCTCTTACATATTATGATCCTCACTTTTAGGAGTTGATTTACCTAGTGGGATCCTTGTTAGCTCTAGATCATTCAAATTCAAATGTCTTTCATTCTTCTTTGTCTTAGGTTTGGAAATCTCCAAAAAAAATAATCCTTTTGAATCAGACACCAACCTTGAGTTAGTCTTGGCCTTCTTGATAGATGGAGTAAGATTTTTGGCTAAGAGGGAAGTGTTTCACCTAATTCTTAGAGCATTTCTTTGAATATTGACAAAACAGATCAAGGTAAATGGGCAAGGAGTAATACCTATTAAAGTTGGTTGAAGGTTATTGTGTAAGTATGACTTCTTGATCCACAGCTGATTGTGAGAGCTTCCTTTTGGCTGGGAGGAACTACCTAAAATGAACAACAAGACCACCAAAAGAGATTAAATAGCATATGACAGTGGACTACCTAGTGTATGCTAGTTCCAGGAAGTGTGATACTCCTTAGAAGGTTGTCAATCCACTGTTTAAAACAATTCAATGTTAACAATAAATGAAATCCTATTGTAGTTAAAATGATTTAGGTATCTCATTCGACTACAATAAGAAAATTCGTTCACAACAAGCTAAGCTATGATTGAATCTAAAGGGAAAGGTATCTGTCAAAGTATTGGTACTAGTCAGGGTTTGGTTTTGGGTTGTTTTGGGTATTTGGTGGGGAATTTAGGCTCTGTTCTTGGTTTGAGGGTAAAACATAGAGACCGACATCGGTCTAGTGTAACTGATGATAGTTCGAGAATGGGTGGTGATGGTCGTGCGTAACTAGCATCGGTATAGTTGGGTGATAGAAACTTATTAAAATCTTGGTGTTGGGACAGATCTGAGGCTAAATGAAAATGGAGAGGGTAATGGAAAGGTTTGTGGAGATCTTAGATATACTCAGAGGTGTTTAACAGTCAGGTATGGGAAATTTAGTGGTGTGGGTGAAGGAATGATCAAACTTACATGAAGGTAAATGGTGGGAGAATGGGGGTGCAAGTAGAAATTGATAATAGAGGTAACAGAGCCTACTAAAACAAAAAATGGATGAATGTTCGTTAACAAAATACTTACTTGTTATATGAGCTTTGTGGCTGGATGGCAATGGTAGTCGATCAGATGGATGGAATTTGATGTGGTGATGGTGCTTCCTTAGATGCTTTCATGAATGCAAATGGCTCTGTGATCACTTCTGATGTTGGTTGTGGATGTTTAGGTGCATGCACGAATGTTAGTTCTTCTTCCATGTAACTCTCATTTCATCCCTTTCTCTCTAAAGGTGCCAAAAACCACGAAATAAGGTTATTTTGGGGAATAAATGGTAACCGATGATGGTTCTGGGTTGACCAGCGGTGGTTTAGGATGACCAACATTAGTTATGGTGGGATTTTCTAGGTTTACTAAAAATGGGCGGATCCACTTCATATCTTGGATCTTGTTCGTTTCCCTCCATGGGTTAGAATGGAATATTCTTTTCTAACAGGTATAAATGTGGTTAGAGGGAATGTAGGCTTTGATTTTTAGGGTTTAGGTAGGTCTTAGTTAGTTATGGAAACATACTAAGAATAGATTTGGGGTGAGGTGGCTAGGTGAGGTGTATAGGTGAGGTGGTGGTGTGAGAATTATCTTAATTAGGATAATTAAATAATAAATATTGTGTTGACATGGGTTAATTTAATTAATTTAATTTAATTAATATTAGTGTGAGGTGTAAGGGGCCATTGTTAGGTGAGTGTGTTCAAGGTGATTATTTGATGAGGAACCAAGGGGAGTGTGACCCAATTTTTCTTTGTCTAAATTTTTTCCATTTTTGTTACATAGCTTGTATTGGTAAGCGACAACGACAAAAATAAGGTGTGGTTGCCCCATGTGTGGGTGAAGGTGATCCCCCTTAAACTAGGAACCGATGAGGCGAAGGTTGAATCGGTGAGTGGTTGATAAAAGGTGAATGTGATGAGGAGGAAGGTGGACAACGGGGTAAAGGGGTAAAGGTCCAATTGGGTAATCCATGTAATAGGCCAGGTCAAAGGTAGTAATAGTCTAACCCATGCACACGTATAAAATGCAGCACGATACCACGTGGAAGAACATGCAATCTCTAGATTTTCTAAGGTTGAGGTGATTACGGTATCTAAGGTATAGGATATAGTCATGAAACATGGCGCAGTCGAGTGTAGGAATTTTTAGGTATGTTCCGATACACCAAAGGTCAGGTCAAGATAAGCAGATACGACAAGAGGTAAGGTAAGGTCATTATGTCAAACAACAAAGGGTAACAAAGATACCACAAGGTATAATGAGCACATGAGGTCACAGGTCACTAGAAATGTTCCAGTCTAAGTAGCTAGGTCATGGCATGAGTAGGGCCGAAGTAGGGGTAAAATAACGAGTCCCCTGAATGATGAAGAGGGTAGGTGGTAAATGAGGAGGTCAGGAGGGTAAAGGGAAATGTCCAAGTCAGGTGTGGGTGAGGTAAAAGGATTCAGGTCAGCAAATTAGGGGTAGTGGGTAGGAAGAAGACTAAGCAGGATAACCGACAATGATTGTAATGAACCAATGTCGGTCAGTTATGGAATGACCATGGTAGGCTAGGGCACATGACCGATGGTGGTCAAGGTCAAACCGGCCATGGTAGGTTAGGCACGGGACCGATGTCGGTCAAGTCGGGTAGGCTATAAAAAGAAAAAGTGCCACATTTTAAAATCATTTACCAAATTGGAGAAAATGATAAGAGAGAGATAAAGAGGTGGAAAGTGACCAAATGATGCGAGAGATATGAGTTGGCGAGACACTAAGCGAGTGATCATTGGTCGATATGTGGGTCTACAAGCGCAACGTGATTTGATTGGGGGATTGATTGGATTTGATTGAGCTGGCGTAAAATTGGTGATGGTAGAGGGGAGAGGGATTGAGTGGACCTACGCAGCGACCTGAGGTGCCACCATGTAGACGGTAACATGATGAGGTAATAACCTATTCCAATTGTTATCGATTTTTGTGAGTAAGTGGAGGCGAGGAATTGGGTAGGAGGGAAATGGGGTTTGTTTTGGGGAAACTATTAAAATTTGAATGTGGGGATTTAATGAGAAAAGGGGAATAAGAGAGGGTAGACTTAGGGAAATGAGGAGTGGGAATGGGAATTGGGTAGGTATTGGTGGGGAAGTGAGCAGAAAGGAGGAGTTTGGGAGAAAAGGGGTAGGGCATCACAGGTTTATCACCACGAAAGTGACCAATGTCAATGGGTAAGGACCGGTATCGGTCATAAGATGTGATGACCGATGCCGGCTATGGTAGACCTTGGTTAGTTTAGGCTTACCGATGTCGGTTAGCAGGCTAAAGAGGAAAGCCCTCAAGGAGTGAAAATGGATGGATTATGGATAGATAGGTAGGGGTAGGCAGAAGGTGAGGTAGGACTAAAAGTCAATAGTAGAATGGTTGAAGATGGAAGGCATTAAGGGGCTCAGGTTCGGGTTTACCATCTAGTGAAGAAAAATGATAAGCAACTTATCCATAAGCATGAGTCACGATGTATGATCTAAGACAATTAGGAGAAAATTTGCCCCATTTAGTTTTTCTGCTTTGGTTATGTTGGCCCCATTATTGAGTTTTCATAATGTGCCCTAATTTCTTCTGTCCAAATTTTCTCACAAATGTTTCATTTTTTCAATTTGATGATCTGCAACTCGTTTATCCCAATGGAATCCTTTGAAAGTGCCTAGGTTGTTATTATTTTTCCCTAATTTGAACAAATTTCCAAGTTCCCCCCTTCTGTGCCCTAATTTCTTCTTTTCCACGGGCTGTGTCATTTTTCCTTTGTCAAAACATGTAAGAAACTTGGATTTGATCGAATTCCATTTATGTGCAAGTGAAATCCCAATCCCCTAGTCGAAACTAATGTCAAAACATGATTCAGTTGGTTTAAAACCAAGAAATCTGTCCTCCTTGTGAAAAAATTTGATTTCTAGGGCATCCCATGTATTTTTACATTTTGATGGGCATAAGAGTGTCATTTGCCCATCAAATTAGTCATCACAAACTTTTGGTGATGTGGCAAGCTCCTATTGGCCGAGGATATGTGGGAGAATGTTCTAACTTGTTACTTTTTGAAATTTTGACAAAGGAAAAAAATTTTCACGCGGCCCCACATTGCTACAGTGAAGTGCCTACATGGCACAATTTGATTGGCTAGAGGATCGGTGGGTGGCGGAGGCGAGATAGAAATTTTTCATCCACTTTTACAAATTTCTCAAAATCAAATGTTTTCCCAAAGGCCCGCCTCCAATAAGAAGTGGACACGTGTCCAGGAAAGTCAGCATGGAGGGGCGGAGTTTGTGAAAATTTTGAAGTTTTTAACTTCAAAATGTTAAAGTTAAAATTTGGCCAAGAGCCCGTGACCAATTGGAGGAAGACACGTGTCTCAGGAGGCGAGATGGAAGAAGGGGCTGAGGGAAAATTTTATGAATTTTTGCCTTTATGTTTGCAAGGTAAAAAATGAAAAATGGGCCCGCCTCCAATGAAAAGTGGACACGTGTCCAGGAAGGTCAAACGGAGAAGCGGGAACTTAGAAAAATTTGTTGTTTTTGGGCTCAAAGTTACAAAGGAAAAAATTTTCCCAAAGGCCCGTGTCCAATTGGAGGAGGACATGTGTCCAAAAGGAGGCGGAGGTTCAAAGCTCGGCGAAAATATTGAAAATCTTACAAATTTTGGTGAAATTTCTCAAAGTCAAAAATTGATCCGTAGCCCGACAGTAAATTTTGAAAGTGTGCCCCTGCATCCAATGATGGGGTGAAACATGGCACATTGCAAAGGGAAAAAGGAGAGCGCGGGCCCACACGAGGTTTTTTGTGCTGCTGAGATGGTTGAAGGCAAACTTGGAAGGTCGGCTCCACAGCGAATGGGAGACCGCCACATGGCAAGGGAGAGAGCGGGTGGCGAGGCCCACGAAGTTTTTTGAGAATATTTTCCTTTTCTCAAAATGGTGGAAAAATTCATCAAATTGGCCCTAGGTTTTGGTAGGGCCCACATGTGGACACGTGGCAGTCCAGGGGCAAGCGGGGAAATTTTTAAAAATTTTCCAAAGGTCAAAAAGGGTTTAAAATGTGTTTTTTAAGATGGCGACCTGCTCTAATCATGTTTGGACATGTGTCCACCTTATCCAAAGGAAAACAAGGGAATATCTTAGACACGTGGAGGGCTAACATTAAAATTTGATTTTTAAATCAACGGTTGCTATGTGTTTTCATTTCTTTCCGCCATTGGAGCTCCAGGAAGCTTGGAATTGTCATTTCTTCACCAAATCACATGAAATTTTATATGGTTTCACATCCCCTTGGCCTTCTAAATGCAATTCCATCATTTTTATGAGCTAATTTGGTGCCCTATGGTGTTTTTGATGAAATTTTTATTCAGCCCATGTAAAAAACATGAAAGGTGAAAATTAAAGTTGTAGAGGTGAAAAATGATGAAGTAAAAGGTGGAAAATGATTGCAAAAGCATGCTGGCATGTCTGAATGCCAAAAATGTGACCCTAGGATGGATAAGGATCTGAATTCATGTAATATTTTAAAATATTTGTGCATCCCTAGCATTTTACGAGTTGTTTTATAGTTTAATGTCATTTTCATGAAATGGATAAGGTTTCTTGTAACAAATTTGATCCCTAAGCATATTATTTGCTTGGGATGCAAGGATCCAAGCTGGCATGAGGTATAAAATGTATTTTTCAAGCATTTGTAAAGAGGGGAGATAGAAGAGAGAAAAAGACTCTAGAATTTTCAAGCAAAAAAGGCTGGAAGAAATCCATTTCTCTGGAGAAAACCGCCTAAGAGTCATTTTTAATTTCATTTTGTATCAGATTTCATTGTGTTGAGTTGGTTTCAGTTGTAAAGCCATCAACAGGTTCTGAGATTGTTCTTATAGAATTCTCCTATTGATGTATTTGATCATATTTTGCATTATGTGGTGTTATCTCTTGGAAAAATTTGCATTTACTTATGTCTCGGAATATTTTTCAATTTGTGTTTCTTCCTCATGTTGCAATCTTGTGTTTAGGATCTCTTTAATCATACAAGGTCTCATTTCTTGTTGATGGTTTAATGGCATTTGCAATCTTATTTTTAGAAGATCTTTCATCTGATAGAAGATAAACAGATTTAAAATCATTTCTTGTCCTTGAATAATGAGACTGTTTGTAAACCTTTGGGTGCACCTTAGGTCATGATTAAATAGGGATTCCTAGGTACTTTGTTGGTATTTTGCTTCAAGCTTTTGTGGCAGGTTATCAAAGGTTGTGTGGAAGAGTGTAGATCTGGGCCTCCATCTATGCACATATCCTGGTTGAAGGAGCATTTAAAACCCCTGGAAGCATTCCTGTTGTGTAGATATTGCAAATTTCCTACAAAGGTTCTCAAAGAAGTTGGTAATTCCTAGCTAGTCTTATCTAAACATCTCCCCACAAAAATTTCATTCAGAATAACTCATCCTACCAATACTACCCCTGCATTGCATTGTGTGTCAACAAAAGAATACAATCCTTCCACAAAAATGCACAAAGCATATCAAGGTTTTATCATGTCTTTAGCAGCCCTAGCTTTGTTTTGAGAAAATTTCCATCATTTAGTAGTGACAACTCCTTTGAGTTTGGATAATGGATGCTTGATCATGTTTTCACAAGGCCTCTTCCATACCATATGCAAAACACAAGGATATCTCAATCTCCTTTACCATATAAGGGTTGTAATAGAGGTTCTCTTGCCTTAGTTGAGAGGCACTGACCTAAAACAGTGAGGGTTAGATCAAAAATCTTTTGAAGGTTCTATCCACTCCCTCAAATATTGAATGCAAACAAGTAGATAGGTGTGCTTCCGGCTACAAATGATATATAAACCATCTATCTATCCTTGAGTGTCTTGTGCAAGTTCGTGATGTTGTTCAAGTTGTGAAAGAGATTAAATATAGATATAAACACCCGAGTGGCACCGTTGTCGGGGAATTATTTGGATTTCTTGGTGGTTTTTAAGTTTTTGAAAGGTTTGAGAATTTGTGTGATCAATTATTTGAGCTATTACATTCTTGGGATATCATTTCATACTTCAGGTCTGCATGTTTTGGGTAAAATTTTCAAAGCTCAGCCTGCTCTTCTCATTTACCAACAATTTATATAATTTGGATGCATTGTTTTTGGTTGAATTGAGAAGAAGAAGATCTAATTTGTATACCCTTGCAAAGTTTTCAGTCATAACATACATTTGATAGAATATTTTAGTGCTTTCTTGCACAACTAAGGTGGAATTCCTTAGTGGCGACTCCATGCTATTTGGATCTTGAAATACCAGTTGTCTTATACATCTCTGTCATTTGTAACTTGTTGTTTAAATCTATCAAGCTGGAGGGAAGGAGATCCCTCTTCATTAAGGACTCTTCTAAGAAGTTGCTCACCGAATCAAGAAGCTCAGAACTAGAAGGAAGAAGAGTGTGGAAAGTGGTTGGTGATTTGGTTGCAAGAAAAGAAATCCCCATAGTTGAATTTGAAGGAGAGCAGCCTGTTGTTGAAGATTATAATTCTTCTTCAAGTAGATCTGATTCAGACAATCTTCTTGTTGATTTGCATTCTCCATCAGGTGAGGGACCTTCTTGTGTATTTAAAAAACTTGCTCCTAAATCTGTTCTTCCAGTTTCTAAGTTTGCTAAAGTTTATCAAGAGAAAGAGCCTTCGGGGGGTTGTCATTTTGAAGATTACTCATCTATTCCAATCAGACCCATTACTACTCCTCACCAGCTTGTTTCACCTCCAAGATCACCCCCACCAAACAATATGGCTCAGCCTAGACTTCCATTTGTTGTTAACACCTTTGGTCCTATAAATTTTGGAGGAATGGATGGTTATCCAAATGCTGTCCCACAAGATGTGAGAAATAGGTTACCAAAATTCCAAGGTAACAATGTCATTACCGGTGATCAGCATCTCAAACTATTTGATAATATGATGGAATATTTTGAGATAGAATTTAAGGATGTATATATCAATTTATTTATCCATACACTTGAAGAAGATGTTAGGGATTGGTACAAGGCTCTACTTGATAACTCTATTGATTCATGTACTGGGATGAAAAATGCATTTAGGTTGCAATATGGTGACAGGACTGATCCTAGATTCCTTTTGTCTGAATTTGAGAATATCAAAAAGAACCCGAATGAGATAGTCCATGACTTCAATACAAGATTTAACAAAACATTGAGAAGGTTACTTGTCATTTTGAGGCCTTGTGATGAATCTTGCTTGATCAAATATGCAGATGCATTTGATAAAAAGGTAGCCTATTACTTGAGAGACAAAAATCCTACAAACTTGAGGCAAGATTTCACCATGGCACTCCAAATTGAAAATAATATTAAAGCTTTTGGTAAACCACTTAAGAGGGATGGTGTGAAGTGATAAACCCCGAGAAGCATCAAGCTAACAAGGGGGCTGATTTACGAGATGTTGTTAAAACTTTGGCAGGGGCTGTGAAAGAAATCTCTTACAAACTAGCTTGGGCTGAGAAAGGAATTGGGAAAAGTTCACAAGGACAGAAAAGAACTCAAAACCATGATAGATCCGGTAATCATCCTAGGGGTGATCAAAGACAAGATGATAGAGGTAAAGGGCATGTTGGATCGTAAACAGATGACACCTCAAGCTCATGAAAATAGAGTGGTGCCCGACCCTTTAAGCTGCAAAGGTTGTTGTTGTTTAAGAAATTGCTGATATGGATTGGTGTGATAGATGTTTTTTTCCTCATCCTCCATGTGAAATGGACCAGAAAGATATGGATGATGATAATGAGGATGAAATGGATGATGACATTTGTATGATGGGAAGCTCTTCAAGCTCACAACAAGTAGCAACATCAACAGATGTGATAAGTGCAAGGATTGCTACAACCTTTTGGGATTGCATAAAGAGGGTACCATTTCTTTCTCTTCCTCAAGCTCATGATGTAGATGTAGTTCAGGCCTTTGAAATTCCTAATAATGAATTTGAATATCTAAGGGCTTTAATGATCAAGAAGTATGATGGTGGTATTCCTTTCGAGGAAGATAGACAGTTGTTAATGAATGTTGTGGTTGGACAAGAGAAAGAGTACAATACTAGAAGTAAAGTTGTTAGAGGAGCTAGTCCTCAAGCCAAGCCAAAGACACCCTTTCTCTCAAGCATTCCTAAAGACAATCCTAGAAAATAAACAATTACCAAGAACCCTACTATCCCATGTAAAAATATCAGTCCTCTTCATGCCCAGGCTGCCAAGAATACTTCTCCATATGAGGAACCTTCTTGTTTCCCTTCCAATTTTGTCTTACCAAAGAATGTTCCATAAGATATAGCCCATGTTTTGAGCCAAATTAAAGTGAGTGTTCTAATTATTGAATTTCTTAGAATTCCTGAGCATATGAAGAGAGCATTTGAGTACTTAGGATTGAAAGAAAAAAATATTACCCCAAGCAGAAATGTAAATGTTGTTGATACTCCTCTTCAAAGCATTGTTGGTCTTGAACCACCACCACTAATGGAAGATCTTGGAGAGGCATCTGAAGTATATTTGGGGACATCCTTGGTTGATTCCTAGTTGAATGTTGATCCATTTTTCACAACTTTTCTCATAAAAGATAGGTTGCTTCACAATTACATGTTTGATTCCGGTGCATCATATAATGTTATGCCTCTAGAAGTCATGAATGAGTTAGATATCAAAGTGAAATGAGCATATGGGAAGTGTACAGCCATGGATTCAAGGGAAGTGTCGGTTGTGGGTTGTGTGAATGGTTTATTAGTGAAACTTGCAGCATATCTAGGTAAGAATTTAAAACTTGATGTTGTAATTGTTAATTTCCCTGCCAAATGGGGTATGATTTTTTCAAGAAAATGGGCTGCAAGTGTTGGTGGAAGTGTTCAAATGGACATATCCTTTTCCACCATTCCCATTGAAGGCAGCCTTGTCAAACTCTATGGTGAAAAGAATATGTTGCACTTGATTGAAGATCCCAACAATGCTTCTTATGAAGTGTTGTTTGCTGATGTGGATGTTGACAACTTCATTGGTTTTGTTGATGGAAAAGATAACAAGATGGATAAATAAGAATGCCTTGGTATGGTAGGTTCTCCATGGACCTTTCTATTTGATGGATCTTGCTCCAAAGTTTGAAATGGTGCTAGTATAGTGTTGGTTTCTCCTAGTTTGGAAGAATTTTCTTTTTCCTTCAAACTTAATCTTGAATGCACTCACAAAATATCTTAATACGAGGCAATTGTTATTGGAATTAATGATTGCATGGAAATATGGAGTGAAGGATATTGTTGCCAAGGGGGATTCAGAGCTGGTTTTCAAGCAAGTAAGGAAGTTATATGCCACAAAAAATCAGCGTATGAAACAATATAAGCATGTTGTTTGGGACTTGATTGAAATGTTTGATTCCTTTAACATTGTTTACCATGATAGAAGTCTTAATGTTGCTACTGATAAGTTGGTTGTACTTGGCTCTAGATTTGACAATTGCACCATTTCACCCTTTTGTGAATATAACATTGAAGTGCTAACAAGGCCAGCTATCTCGAGATAATGTGAAACATTGGCAGATTTTTGATGATGATGCCCAAGTATTGAGATTCTTACAATGCCAAGGTGAGTTTGTTGGTCAAAACATTGATTGGGAGCCAATGGTATGCATGAATGAAGGGAGAGAAACTTTATTTGACAAGGATATTATCTAGTTGAAAACAAATACCATTCCTAAAGGTCTTATTGCACTTGAGGCAAATTTTAACAATGTTGATTGCATCATAAATAGAAAGATGTATGCTTAAAGGGATGTGGAAGAGCACAACTTGGGAACTAAGGAAAAACCAAGAAATATTTGGTTGGGCAGCAATCTTAGCAAAGAATAAAAATAGTCATATGCCCAACTTTTAAAGAAGTATCAAGATTGCCTTGTCTGGTCTTATTTAGAGCTGAAGGCATATAGAGAAGATTTATTTCAACATGAGATTCCTCTTGAGGCTAAGACTAAGCCATTCAGACAAAGAAAAAGGCCTATCAATCCACTTCTTTCTATGAATATGCAAGAAGAGTTGAAGAAATTGAGAGATGGTGGTATCATTCAGCCTACTAGATACTCATCTTGGGTGGCAAACCTTGTGCCAGTTAGAAAGAAGAACGGAGATATCACACTTTGTGTGGATTTTACGAATCTAAAAAAGCATCTATGAAGGAAAAATAGCCCTTGCCAAACATGGAAAATATGTTGCAGCTTGTGATGAGGGTTAGAAATGCTTTCTACTTTGGATGGTTTCTCTGGATACAATCAAGTGGTTATCAAAGAATCAGAAAGACTTAAGACAACCTTCACTACGCCTTGGGGAACTTATGTTTTTGTAAGGATGCCCTTTGGATTGATGAATGTTGGTGTTAATTTTAAAAGGGCAATGGATGTTGCCTTTGCTGGTTATATTAATGAGTTTATTGTAGTTTACCAAGATGATGTGACTATTTTTTCAAGACATCGAGCAGACCATTTGCAACACCTAGAGAAAATGCTGATCAGTTGTAGAGAGTATGGAATTTCACTTAATCCAAAGAAGTGTCATTTTGGCATGAAAAAGGCCAAGATGTTGGGGCATATTTTGTCTAAAGAAGGTGTTATGATACCTGAGAGAGTGGAAGAAATCAAAAATGTGCCTATCCCAAGAACCAAGAAAGATATCCAATCTTTCTTTGGCCAAATCAATTTTATTAGAAGGTTTGTTTCCAATTTTGCTAAGCTAACTCTTCTAATCACAAGCATGCTAAGAAAGGATCAATTTATCAAGCTGGGAGGAGGTTTCCATTCAAGATTTTGAAGGAATAAAGGATGTACTTAAGCATGCACATGTTTTAGTAGCTCCAAACTATAAGAGGCCTTTCCAAATTTTTTTCTTTTGCCTCCGAATTTACTATTGCTTCAAGTTTGTTGCAAAAGGATGAGAATGGAGCAGAGAGACTTATTGCCTTCTTTAGCAAGGTTTTACAAGCAGCTGAGTTGAAGTATACAATCATGGAAAAACAAGCATTTGCATTGGTAAAAGCAACAAAGATTTTCAGGCCCTATATATTGAGTTCAAAAGTTGTTGCTTATGTTCCCCACACCATGGTTAAAGACATCTTATCAGACATGGAGATATCAAGAAAGAGATGTAGATGGGTCAACAAATTACAAGAATATGATATGGATATCCAAACAACAAATCTAGTAAGAGGTTTGGGTCTTGCCAAGCTCATGGCTGAGAGCAATTTGTAAAATGTAGAAGTGAATCAGCTAGAGGAAGAAAGGGTAGATCTTCTTGACAAATTGATAAGGTCTGAGTGGTACAAATATGTGATCTTCTACCTCAGGAACCTATGTTGTCTGGTCATTTAAAAAAATAGAAAAGAGCCCTCAAGCTGGCTTGTCAAAAATATATCATAACAGACCTTGGGTGGCTTGGAAGAACCCTGAAGGTGTCCTCTTAAAATGCATAACTGAAGATGAAGCTCCAAAGTTGATTGCTGATTTCCATGGGGGAGTATGTGGAGGAGAAATTGCTGGGAGAGTGACAAGCACATAAGATTTTAAGAGTTGGCTATTGGTGGCCAATTCTTTTAAAGATATAACCCAAACTAGGTAGAAAATGTAATAGTTACCAACGTTACTCTAGAAGACCGAAAGCTTGGGCTCCCTTCCTTTACATCCTGTATCAATTGAAGCTCATTTCAAACAATGGGGAATGGACTTCATTGGTGAGATTTCAGATCCTTCTAGTGCTGGTCATAAATGGATCCTTGTAGCTATTGACTACTTCACAAAGTGGGTTGAAGTAATTATATCTAGAAAGGAAACACACCAAGTGGTAATGGATTTCTTGTTGAATCATATTATATGTAGGTTTGGAGTTCCAGATTAATATTGTATCGATAATGCCATGAGTTTTAGAGCCAAGCCTTTGATGGAAATGTGCAATGAATATGGGATAAATCGACTTATTCTTCAAACTACAATCCACAAGGTAATGGGCAAGCGAGTCAAAGAATAAGAAATTTCTCAAGATTATTAGAAGGACCTTGGAAATCAACAAGAAGAAGTGGGGAGAGAAATTGAAATTTGTAGTTTGGGCTGATAGAATAACTCCTAAAAGAGAGCAACTGGTAAAATTCCATTTGAATTAGTGTATGGAACTCAAGCATTACTGCCCTTACATTTGCAATTGTCCACATTTCAGTTTTCCCAACAGTTAGAAGATCAAGAACATGGCCCATATGAATCAAGGATCAATCAAATCATTGAGTTAGATGAAGAGAGAAGAGATTCTCACCAAAGGCATGTTAGATTTAGAGAGAAATTGAAGAAGTTGTTTGATAAGAAGGTCACTCCTAGAGCCTTCAATGTTGGAGATCTAGTTTTGCTATGGGATAGTAGGCATGAAGACAAGGGAAAACATGGCAAGTTTAATGCTCTATGGATGGGCCCTTTTGCCATTGATATTAGGATTTGAGAAAATACATTTTATCTCAAGGATCTAGATGGGGATTTCTTTGGAGCTTCTTGTTAATGGGAGACATTTAAAACACTTTTTGAACTAAATCCCCATCTGAGGTATGCACAAGTTGTACATTTTGTATAGCCTCTTGTTTTGCTTTGTTTTTTGCTGTTGTTGGCTTGTGGTTTGCCCTTTTGTCTTTGGCAACCATTTTTGGTCTAGTTTTCTCGACTGTTTTTGGTTGAAATTCTAGTTTTTAGGGATACTCTACATTTTTACTCCTTGCCCAATGGATTTCTCGGCACTTGGTCTACATTGTGATCTTGTGGCACTTGCTGGAAGTTTCCATCCCTAAGCAGGATTCAATGTTGGCCCCATTATTGAGTTTTCATGATGTGCCCTAATTTCTTCTATCCAAATTTGCTCACAAATGTTTAATTTTATCGATTTGATGATCTACAATTTTTTTATCCCATTGCTATCTTTCAAAATTTCCTAGGTTGTTATTATTTTTCCCTAATTTGAACAAATTTCCAAGTTCCCTCCCTTTTGTGCCCTAATTTCTTCGTTTCCAAGGGCTGTGTCATTTTCCTTTGTCAAAACATGCAAGAAACTTGGATTTGATCAAATTCCATTTATGTGCAAGTGAAATCCCAATCCCTGGTCGAAACTAATGTCAAAACATCATTCAGTTGGTTTAAAACCAAGAAATTTATCCTCCTTGTGAAAAAATTTGATTTCTTGGGCATCCCATGTATTTTTTACGTTTTGATGGGCATACGGGTGTCATTTTCCCGTCAAATTAGTCATCGCAAACCTTTAGTGATGTGGTAGGCTCCTGTTGGCTGAGGATATGTGGGAGAATGTTCTAACTTGTTACTTTTTGAAATTTTGACAAAGGAAAAAATTTTCCCGTGGCCCCGCATTCTTACTGATAAAGTGCTATATGGCACAATTTGATTCGCTGGAGGATCAACGGGTGGCGGAGGGCACTTAGAAATTTTTCCTTCACTTTTGTAAATTTCTCAAAATCAAATTTTTTCTCTAAGGCCCGCCTTGATAAAAAGTGGACACGTGTCCAAGAAAGTCAGCATGGAGGGGCGAGTTTGTGAAAAAATTGAAGTTTTTAACTTCAAAATGTTAAGTTAAATTTTTTCTTGAGAGCCCTCGACCAATTGGAGGAAGACACGTGTCCAGAAGGCAAGATGGGAGAAGGGGCCGAGGGAAAATTTTATGAATTTTTCCTTTATGTTTGCAAGGTAAAAATGAAAAATGGACCCACCTCAATGAAAAGTGGACACATGTCCAAGAAGGTCAAACGGAGGAGTGGGAACTTAGAAAAATTTGTTGTTTTTGGGCTCAAAGTTACAAAGGAAAAAATTTTCTGAAGGCCCGTGTCCAATTGGAGGAGGACACATGTCCAAAAGGAGGTGGAGGTTTGAAGCTCGGTGAAAATATTGAAAATCTTACAAATTTTGGTGAAATTTCTCAAAGTCAAAAAATGATCCGTAGCCCCGACAATAAAATTTGGAAGTGTGCCCCGCATCAATCAAGGGGCAACACGTGGCACATTGCAAAGGGAAAAAAGGAGAGCACGGGCCCGCAAGAGGTTTTTGTGCTTGCGGATGGTTGAAGGCAAACTTGGAAGGTCGGCTCCGTAGCGAACGGGAGACCGCCACATGGTAGGAGAGAGCGGGTGTTCGGGCCCGTGGATTTTTTTGAGAAAATTTTCCTTTTCTCAAAATGGTGGCAAAATTCATCAAATTGGCCCACATTTTTGGTAGGGCCCACATGTGGACACGTGGCGGGTCTAGGGGCAAGCGGGGAAAATTTTCAAAATTTTCCAAAGGTCAAAAAGGGTTAAAAATGCATTTTTAAGATGGGGACCCACTCTAATCATGTTTGGACATGTGTCCACCTTGTCCAAAGGCAAAAAGGGGAATATCTTGGACACGTGGAGGGCTAACATTAAAAGTTGATTTTTAAATCAACGGTTGCTGTGCGTTTTCATTTCTTGCCACCATTGGAGCTCCAGGAAGCTTGGAATTGTCATTTCTTCACCAAATCACATGAAATTTTATATGGTTTCACATCCCCTCAGCCTTTTGAATGCAATGGCATCATTTTTATGAGCTAATTCGGTGCCCTATGGTGTTTTTGATGAAATTTTTATTCAGGCCCGTGTAAAAAACGTGAAAGGTGAAAATTAAAGTTGCAGAGGTGAAAAATGATGAAGTAAAAGGTGGAAAATGATTGCAAAAGCATGCTGGCATGTCTGAATGCCAAAAACATGACCCTAGGATGGATAAGGATCCAAATTCATGCAATATTTTAAAATATTTGTGCATCCCTGGCATTTTACGAGTTATTTTACAGTTTAATGTCATTTTCATGAAATGGATAAGGTTTCTTGTAACAAATTTGATCCCTAAGCATATTCTTTTCTTGGGATGCAAGGATCCAAGCTGGCATGAGGTATAAAATGTATTTTTCAAGCATTTGTAAAAGAGGGAGATAGAAGAGAGAAAAAGACTCTAGAATTTTCAAGCAAAAAATTGGAAGAAATCCATTTCTCTGGAGAAAACCACCTAAGAGTCATTTTTAATTCCATTTTGTATCAAATTTCATCATGTTGAGTTTTTTTTAGTTATAAATCCATCAAGAGGTTCTTAGATTGTTCTTATAGCACTCCCTGCTGATGTATTTGATCATATTTTTATTATGGGGTGTTATCTCTTGGCACAATTTGTATATACTTATGTCGAGAATGTTTTTCAATTTGTGTTTCTTGCTCATGTTGCGCAATCTTGTGTTTAGGATCTCTTTGATCATACGGGGTCTCATTTCTTGTTGATGGTTTAATGGCATTTATAATCTTATTTTCGAGAAGAGCTTTCATCGATAGAAGATAAACAAATTTAAAATCATTTCTTGTCCTTGAATAATGAGACTGTTTGTAAACCTTTAGGCGCACCTTAGGTCATGATTAAATAGGGATTCCTAGGTACTTTGTTGGTATTTTGCTTCAATATTTTGTGGTAGGTTATCAAATTTCGTGTGGAAGAGTATAGATCACGGGCCTCCATTTGTGTGTTGGTATCCAGATTTAATCTCCTTCACAACTTGAACAACATCATGAATTTGCACAAGACACTCAAGGATGGATAGGTGTTTTGTATGTCATTTATAGCCAGGGAAGCACACCTATCTGCTTGTTTGCATTCAAGAACTGAGGGAGTGGATAGCACCTTCAAGAGGGTTTTGATCCAACCCTCACTATTTTAGGTTGTGCCTGTCAACCAAGGCAAGAGAACCTATATTGCAACCCCTATATGGTAAGGAGATGGAGATATCCTTATGTTTTACATATGATATGGAAGGGGCTTTGTTAAAACATGATCAAGTATCCATTATCCAAACTCAAAGGATTTGTCACTACTAAATTATGGAAATGTTCTCAAAACAAAGCTAGAGCTGCTAAAGACATGATGAAACCTTTATCAACTTTGTGTATTTTAGTGAAAGGATTGAATTCTTTTGTGGACACACAATACAAATCTTTGGGGTATTATAGGTGGGATGAGTTAGTTTAAAATGAAATTCTGATGAGAGATGTTGGGACAATAATAGTTAGGAGTCATCACCTTCTTTGGGAAAATTTGTAAAAGAATTGCACACCGCAGCAGAGATGTTTCAATGAGTTTGAAATACTCTTTCAACTATGATGTGTGCACAAATGGAGGCCCAAATCTGCACTATTCCATATAAACTTTGATAACCTACCACAAAGGCTTGAAGAAAAATATCAATGAAGCATCCAGAATCCATATTTAATCATGACCTAATTTGCACCCAAAGGTTTATAGATAGTCTCATTCATCAAGGACATGTAAGATGATTTTAAATCTATTTATCTTCTATCAGATGAAAGCTCTTCTGAATACAATATTGTAAATGCCATTAAACCATCAACCAGAAATGAGACCTGTATGATCAGAGAGATCCTAAACACAAGATTGCAACATGAGCATGAAGCACAAATTGAAAACATACTAAAATATAAGTTTATGCAAGCTTTACCAAGAGATAAAACCAGTTAATCCAAGAATTTGATTAGATGTATCAGCAAGGGAATGTTATTTAGACAATCTTAAAGCTTGTTGATGGCTTTACAGCTGAAACCAACTCAACATGATGAACATTTGATGCAAACAAGAACCAAAATGGCTCTAAGGAAGTCTCTCCAAAAAGAAATGGACTTCTTCAAGTTTTCCACATGAAAATTATTCTCACCTCCTCCAAAATTCTCAATGAGCCCTAAAAAAAGCCTCCAAATTACATGATATACCCTCTGCTAGCTTGGATCCTTGCATCATAAGAAAATAATATGCCAAAGGGATCGATTTTTACAAAACCCTATCCATTTATAAAAAATGATATAAAACTATAAAACAGCTCGCCAAATGCCAGAGATGCACAAAGATTTTAAAATATTGCATGAACTTGGATCCTTATCCATCCTAGGGTCACATTTTTGGCATTCCACCATGCCAGCATGCATTTTCAATCATTTTCTACCTTTTTCCCTTATTATTTTTAACTCTGCAACTTTAATTTTTTACCATTCATGTTTTTTACACGGGCTAAGGAAAATATATCATGAAAAACACTATAGGGCACCGAATCATCTCATAAAAATGATGCCATTGCACTCAGAATGCCAAAAGGATGCAAAATCATATAAAATTTCATGCGATTTGGTGCCAAAATGACAATTCCACACTTCTTGGAGCGTCCATGGCACCCAAAAACGAAAAGATGCGATGTAGTTGATTAAAATCAACTTTAAATCTCTGCCCTCCATATGTCGAGATCAAATCTTGAATATTCCTTTGAAAATGCCCTTTTTCCCTTTTGATGAGGTGATACACATGTCCAAATACCATTGGACCGAGCCTTCCTTTTTAAAATTTGCATTTGCGACCACTTTTGACCTCGAGAAAATTTTGAAATTTTTCCCGCTTGTCCCCAGAACACGCCACTTGTCCTCCTGTGGGCCCTACTGAAAACCGTGGGCCAAAATGATGACTTTTGCTCCTTTTTTGAGAAAAGGAAAATTTTCTCAAAAATCTCCGCGGCCCGAACACCCACTTGCCTCTTACGCCACGTGTCTCTGTCTCATTAGATGCGGAGTGACCCTCCAAAATTACCATTAAACCTCGAAAGCACAAAAACCATTGCAGGCACATGCTCTCCATCTCATCTTTTGAAATGTGCCACATGTCGCCCCCTGATTGGATGCGGGGGGACACATTCAACTTTTCCTGTCGGGGCCACGGACAAGCTTTCTGGTTTTGGGATTTTTGCCAAAATTTGTAAATTTTTCAACATTTCTCCCGTGCTCAAAATCCCCGCCAAGTCTAGGACACGTGTCTCGCTTTTCATTCGTCATGGGCTTCCGAGCCAAAATTTTATTTTTACCCTGTGAAGTTTAAAACTTCAAATTTCTCCAAACCTCCGCCCCTCCATTTCATCCCCTGCATACGTGTCACTTTCCTATTTGATGCGGGCCTCCAGATCAAAAATTTTCTTTGGCATTTTGAAGTCAAAAAACTTCAAAAAAATTCCAACTATTCACCTCTCCATGCTGACTCTCCTAGACACGTGTCCATTTCTTATTGGAGGCGGGCTTGCGGGCCAAAAATTGACATTGAGAATTTTTCAAAAATTGAAGAAAAATTTTAAGTGACCCCCGCCACCCGCCTGACCATCCTGGACACGTGTCACCTTCCCATTGGGCGTGGGCTCACGGGCCAAATTTTTCCCTTGACACCCTGAGCCAAAAAACACAAAAATTTTCCCAAGTCCTTCACCATCGCTTGGCCCTCCTGACACATGTCCACTTCTTATTGGATGTGGGCCTCCAGGTCGAAATTCTCCCATGACATTTTGAGCCAAAAATTTGAAAAGAATTTCAGCTCCATCATCACTTGCTTGATCCTCATGTGCCACGTGTCACCTTCTCATTGGGCACGGGCTCGTGGGCCAAAAAGTGACTTTGAGGAATTTTCCAAAATGAGAGAAAATGTTAAGTGACCCCCGCCACCCGCCGATCCATCAACTAATCACATCGTGCCACGTAGGCACATCACTGTAGCACTGCGGGGCCATGGTCAAGAATTTTCCTTTCACCAAAATTTCAAAAATGACAAGTTAATAATGTTTTCCGCACATCCCCAACCAATAGGAGCCTGCCACGTTAGCATAAAGATTGTAATGATAAATTTGACGGCCCGAGAGCCCGTCAAAACGTGAAAAATACAGGGAATGCCCTAGAAACCAATTTTTTTGATAGGGAAGGCAGAATTCTTCATTTTAAACCAACTGAATCATTTTTTGACATCATTTGTGACCTTGGGATTGGGGAAACACTTGCACAAATTCAGGATTTGATCAATTTCAAGTTTTTACACGATTTGGCAATGGAAAAAATGCAAATGACCCGTAAAAATGAATAAATTAGGGCACAAATGGGGGAAACTTGGATCTTGTTTCAAAATAGGGTAGAATAACAACATTATGAGCATATCAAAGGCATTCAATTGGAAAATGTGAACTGCAGACCACGAGACCAAAAATGAAATGTTTGTGAGTACATTTGGTCATGAAAAATAAGGCACATTATGCAAACTCAATAATGGGACCAACATTGGCTCCTACTTGGGGATGGGCACTCCCAGTGAGTGCCACAAGATCAAAACGTAGACCAAGTGCCAAAAATCCATTGGGCAAGGAGTCAAAACATGCAGAGCAGCCCAAAAACTAGAATTTTCACCAAAAACAAGCCAAGAAAACTAGACCAAAAATGGTTGCCAAGGACAAAAGGGCAAACCACGAGCCAACAACAACAAGAACAAGGCAAAGACAAAAAAAACAAGGGCTATACAAAATGTACAACTTGTGCATACCTCACATGGGGATTTAATCCAAGAAATGTTTTAAATGTCTACCATTAACAGGTAGCTCCAGCAAATCCCCATCCAAATCCTTGAGAAAAAATGTATTTTCTCCAATCCTGATATCAATGGCATAAGGGCCCATCCATAGAGCATCAAACTTTCCATGCTTTCCCTTGTCTTCATGCCTACTATCCCACAGCAAAACTAGATCTCCAACACTAAAGGCTCTAGGGGTGACTTTCTTATCAAACAACTTCTTCAATTTCTCCCTAAATCTGACATGCTTTTGATGAGAAGCTCTCCTTTCTTCATCCAACTCAATGATCTGATTGATTCTTGATTCATATGGGCCATGTTCTTGATCTTCCAACTGCTGGGAAAACTAAAAAGTGGATAATTGTAGGTGTAATGGCAGCAAAGCTTGAGTTCCATACACCAATTCAAATGGACTTTTACCAGTTGCTCTTTTTGGAGTTATTCTATCAGCCCATACTACAAATTTCAATTGCTCTCCCCACTTCTTCTTGTTGATTTCCAAAGTCCTTCTAATGATCTTGAGCAAGTTTTTGTTACTTGATTCAGCTTGCCCATTCCCTTGTGGATTGTAGTTTGAAGAATAAGTCATATTTATCCCATATTCATTGCACATTGCCATCAAAGGCTTGGCTCTAAAACACATAGCATTATCAAATACAATCTAAACTGGAACTCCAAATCTACATATGATATGATTCAGCAAGAAATCCATTACCACTTGGTGTGTTGCCTTTCTAGATGGAATTGACTCAACCCATTTTGTAAAATAATCGATTCTTCTGAGGATCCATTTGTAACCAGCACTAGAAGGATCTAAAATCTCACCAATAAAATCCATTCCTCATTGTTTTAAAGGAGCTTCAATTGATATAGGATACAAAGGAAGGGAGCATGAAGTTTTCAATCTTCCCGAGAAGCGTTGGCAACTATCACATCTTCTAACTAGCTGGTTTGCATCTTTGAAAAGAGTTGGCCACCAATAACCAGCTCTTAAAATCTTATGTGTTGTCACTCTCCCAAAAAAATGTCCTCCACAAACTCCCCCATGGAAATCAGCAATCAACTCGGGAGCTTCATCTTCAGTTATGCATTTCAAGAGGACACCCTCAGGGTTCTTCCAAGCCACCCAAGGTCTGTTATGATATATTTTTGAGAAGCTAGCTTAAGGGCTCTTTTTTTATTTTTATTCAAGTGACTAGGACAGCATAGGTGCTTGAGGTAGAAGATCACATCCTTGTACCATTTAGAATTCATCAATTTGTCAAGAAGGTCTGCCCTTCCTTCCTCTAGCTGATTCACTTCTACGTTTTGCAAATTACTCTCAGCCATGAGCTTGGCAAGACCCAAACCTCTTACCAGACTTTGTAGTTTGGATATCCATATCATACTCTTGTAATTTGTTGACCCATCTACATCTCTTGCTTGATATCTCCATGTCAGATAAGATGTCTTTAACCATGGTGTGGGGAACATAAGCAACAACCTTTGAACTCAAAATGTAGGGCCTGAAAATATTTGTTGCTTTTACCAATGCAAATGCTTGTTTCTCCATAATTGTGTACTTCAGTTCAGCTGCTTGTAAATCCTTTCTAAAGAAAGCAATAGGCCTCTCAGCTCCATTCTCATCCTTTTGTAACAAAACTGAAGCAATAGTAAATTCAGATGCAAAAGAGAAGATTTGGAAAGGCATCTTATAGTTTGGAGCTGCCAAAACAGGTGCATGCTTGAGTGCATCCTTTATTCCTTCAAAAGCTTGGATGGAAGCCTCTTCCCACTTAATAACTTGATCCTTTCTTAGCATGCTTGTGATTGGAAGAGTTAACTCAGCAAAATTGGAGACAAACCTTCTAATGAAATTGATTTGGCCAAAGAAAGATTGGATACCTTTCTTGGTTCTTGGAATAGGCACTTTGCTGATTGCTTCCACTCTCTCAGGGTCTATCATAACACCTTCTTTGGACACAATATGCCCCAACAGCTTGGCCTTTTGCACACAAAAATTACACTTCTTTGGATTAAGTGAAATGCCATACTCTCTACATCTGATCAGCATCTTCTCTAGGTGTTTCAAATGGTCTCCTCACTACCTTGAAAAAATAGTCACATCATCTTGGTAAACTGCTATGAATTCATTGATATAACTAGCAAAGGCAACATCCATTGCCCTTTGAAAAGTAACACTAGCATTCATCAATCCAAAAGGAATCCTTACAAAAACATAAGTCCCCCAAGGAGTAGTGAAGGCTATCTTAAGTCTTTCTGATTCTTTGACAACTACTTGATTGTATCTAGAGAAACCATCCAGTAGAAAGCATTTCTAACCCTGTTACAAGCTGCAATATATTCTCCATGTTTGGAAAAGGATAGTTGTGCTTCATAGATGCTTTGTTTAGATTCCTAAAATCCACACAAATTTTGATATCTCCATTCTTCTTTCTAACTGGGACAAGGTTTGCCACCTAAGAAGAGTATCTAGTAAATTTGAATGATGCCACCATCTCTAAATTTCTTCAACTATTCTTGCATTTTCATGGATAGAAGTGGATAAATGGGCCTTTGTTTGTCTAAATTGCTTAGTATTGGCCTCAAGGGAATTTCATGCTTAAATAAATCTTCTCTATATGTCTTCACTTTGAATAAGACCAAGCAAGGCAGTCTTGATATTTCTTTAAAAGTTGGGCATAAGACTGTTTCTCCTCTTTGCTGAGATGGCTGCCCAAACAAATTTTCCTTGATTTTTCTTTAGTTCCCAAGTTTTGCTCTTCCACATCCCTTGAATTAGACATCTTTCTATTAATGATACAATCAACATTGCTAAAGTTGGATTCAAGTGCAACAAGACCTTTAGGAATGGTATTTGTCTTCAATTGTATAATATCCTTGTCAAACAAAGTTTCTCTACCTTCATTCATGCATACCAATGGTTCCCAATCAATATTCTGAGCAACAAACTCACCTTGGCATTGTAAGAATCTCAACACTTGTGCATCATCATCAAAAATATGCCAATGCTTCACATTATCTCGGGATAGCTGGCCTTGTTAGCACTTCAATATCATATTCACAAAAAGGTGAAATGGTGAAATTGTCAAATCTAGAACCCAGAACAGCCAGCTTATCAGCAGTAGCATTAAGACTTCTATCATGGTAAACAATGTTAAAGGATTCAAACATTTCAATCAAGTCCCAAACAACATGCTTATATTGTTTCATATGCTGATTTTTTGTAGCATACAACTTTCTTACTTGCTTGACAACCAACTCTGAATCCCCCTTGGCAACAATATCCTTCACTCCATATTTCCATGCAATCCTTAATCCCAATAATAATGCCTCATACTCAGCAATGTTGTTAGTGCACTCAAAATTGAGCTTGAAGGAAAAAGGAAACTTTTCTAAACTAGGAGAAACCAACACTATACCAGCACCATTACCAAATTTGGAGAAAGCTCCATCAAATAGTAATGTCCATGGAGAACCTACCATACCAAGGCACTCTGATTTGTCCATCTTATTCTATTTTCCATCAGCAAAACCAATGAAGTTGTCAACATCTACATCAGTAAACAACACTTCATAAGAAGCATTGTTGGGATCTTCAAACAAGTGTAACATCTTCTTTTCACCATAGATTTTGACAAGGCTTCCTCAATGGGAATGGTGGCAAAATACATGTCTATTTGAACACTACCACCAACACTTATAGCCCATTTTCTTGACAAAAGCATACCCCATTTGGCAAGGCAGTCAACAATTACAACATCAAGTTTTAAATTCTTATCCAGATAGGCTACAAGTTGCACTACCAACCCCTTCACACAACCAACAACTGGCACTTCCCTTGAATCCATGGCTGTACACTTCCCATATGCTACTATCACTTTGATATCCAACTCATTCATAACTTCTAGAGGCATAACATTACATGATGCACCGGAATCAAACATGTAATTGTGAAGCAACCTACCTTTTATGAGCAAAGTTGTGAAGAATGGATCAACATTCAATTGGGAATCAACCAAGGATGTCCCCAAATACACTTCAGGTGCCTCTCCAAGATCTTCCATTGGTGGTGGTGTTTCAGGGCCAGCAATGCTTTGAAGAGGATTCTCAACAACATTTACATTTCTGCTTGGTATACTCTTTTCTTCCTTCAATCCCAAGTATTCAAAAGCTCTTTTCTTATGTTTAGGAATTCTAAGCAATTCAATAATGGGAACACTCACTTTAATTTGGCTCAATACCTGGGCTATATCATATGGAACATTCTTTGGCAAAATAGCATTGGAAGGGAAACAAGAAGGTTCATCAGATGGAGAAGTATTCTTGGCAGCTTGGGCATGAAGAGGACTGATATTTTTGCATGGGACAGCAGGGTTCTTGGCAATTGTTTCCTTTCTAGGATTATCTTTGGGAATACTTGTGAGCAAGGGTGTCTTTGGTTTGGCTTGAGGACCAACTCCCCTAACAACTTTACTTCTAGTATTGTACTCCTTTTCTTGACCAACCACAACATTCATTAACAATTGTCTATCTTCCTCCGAAGGAATACCACCATCATAATTCTTGATCATTAAATCCCTTAGATATTCAAAGTCATTATTAGGAATTTCAAAAGCCTGAACTACATCTACATCATGAACTTGAGGAAGAGAAAGAAATGGTACCCTCTTTATGCAATCCCAAAAGGTTGCAGTAGTCCTTGCACTTATCACATCTGTTGATGTTGCTGCTTGTTGTGAGCCTGAAGAGCTGCCCATCATACAAATATTATCATCCATTTCATTCTCATTATCATCATCAATATCTTGCTGGTCCATTTCACATGGTGGATGAGGAAGAAAACATCTGTCACACCAATCCATATCAACAATTTCTTGAACAGAGAAACTCTAGCAGTCAAAGGGTTAGGCACCACTCTATTTTCACATGCTTGGGGTTGTCTACTTGTAGATCCAATAGGCCCTTTACCTCTATCATCTTGTCTTTGATCACCCCTAGGATGATTGCCAAATCTGTCATGGTTTTGAGTTCTTTTCTATCCTTGTGAACTTTTCCCAATTCCTTTCTCAGCATGGGCTAACTTGTAAGAAATTTCTTTAATAGCCCCTACCAAAGTCTTGACAACATCTTCTAAATCAGCACCCTTGCTAGCTTGAGGCTTCTCAGGGTTTATCAGCTTCACACCATCCCTCTTAAGTGGTTTACCAATAACCTTGATATTATTTTCTATTTGAAGTGCCATGGTGAAAGCTTGTCTCAAGTTTGTAGGATTTTTGTCTCTCAAGTAATAGGCTGCCTTTTTATCAAATGCATCTGTATATTTGATCAAGCAAGATTCATCACAAGGCCTCAAAATGACAGGAAACCTTCTCAATGTTTTATTAAATCTTGTATTAAAGTCATGAATGGTCTCATTAGGGTTCTTCTTGATATTCTCAAACTCGGATAGAAGGAACCTTGGATCTGTTTTATCTCCATATTGTAATCTGAATGCATTACTCATCTCAGTCCATGAATCAATAGAGTTATCAGGTAGAGCTTTATACCAATCTCTTGCATCTTCCTCAAGTGTATGGATAAACAACTTAATATACACATCCTCAAATTCTATTTCAAAATCTTCCATCATGTTAACAAAGAGTTTGAGATGTTGATCTCCAGTTATGGCATTGTTACCTTGGAATTTTGGTAACCTATTTCTCACATCTTGTGGGACAGCATTTGGATAACCATCCATTCCTCCAAAATTTATAGGACCAAAGGTGTTAACAACAAATGGAGGTCTAGGCTGAGCCATATTGTTTGGTGGGGGTGATCTTGGAGGTGAAACAAGCTGATGAGGAGTAGTAATGGGTCTGATTGGAATAGATGAATGATCTCTAAAATGACAACCCCCCAAAGGCTCTCTCTCTTGATAAACTTTAGCAAACTTAGAAACCATAGGAGAAGATCTAGGAGTAGGTTTTTAAATACACAAGAAGGTCCCTCACCTGATGGAGAATGAAAATCATCAAGAAGATTGCCTAAATTAGACCTACTTGAAGAAGAATTATAATCTTCAATGACAGGCTGCTCTCCTTCAAATTCAACTATAAGGATCTCTTTCCTTGCAACCAAATCACCAACCACTTTCCACACTCTTCTTCACTCTAGTTTAGAGCTTCTTGATTTGGTGAGCAATTTCTTAGAAGAGTCCTTGATGAAGAGGGATCTCCTTCCCTCAAGCTTGACATATTTAAACAACAAATTTCAAATGATAGAAATATGTTAGATAACTAGTATTTCAAGATCCCAACAGCATGGAGTCACCACTAAGGATTTCCACCTTAGTTGTGCAAGAAAGCACTAAAATATTTGTCAAATGTATGCTATGAAAACTTTTCAAGGGTTTACAAATCAGATCTTCTTCTTCTTAATACAACAAAAAAGCAGCATCCAAATCATATAAACTGTTGGTAAATGATAAGAGCAGGCTGAGTTTGAAATCCTTTTTACCCAAAACATGCAAATCTGAAGTATGAAATGATATCTCAAGAATGCAACAGCTCAAATACTTAATCACACAAATGCTCAAACCTCTCAAATACTTCAAAACCACCAAGAAATTCCAAGAAGTCCCCTCCGGTGGCACCACTCGGGTGTTGGTATCTAGATTTAATCTCCTTCACAACTTGAACAACATCATGAATTTTCACAAGACACTCAAGGATGGATAGGTGTTTTGTATGTCATTTATAGCTGGGGAAGCACACATATCTGCTTGTTTACATTCAAGAACTGAGGGAGTGGATAGCACCTTCAAGAGGGTTTTGATCCAACCCTCACTATTTTAGGTTGTGCCTATCAACCAAGGCAAGAGAACCTATATTGCAGCCCCTATATGGTAAGGAGATGGAGATATCCTTGTGTTTTACATATGATATGGAAGAGGCTTTGTGAAAACATGATCAAGTATCCATTATCCAAACTCAAAGGAGTTGTCACTACTAAATGATGGAAATGTTCTCAAAACAAAGCTAGAGCTGCTAAAGACATGATAAAACCCTGATCAACTTTGTGCATTTTAGTGAAAGGATTGAATTCTTTTGTGGACACACAATGTAAATGTAGGGGTATTGTAGGTGGGATGAGTTAGTTTAAAATGAAATTCTGATGAGAGATGTTGGGACAAGATTAGTTAGGAGTCATCACCTTCTTTGAGAAACTTTGCAAAAGAATTGCAACACCTAAGCAGCAGAGATGTTTCAATGAGTTTGAAATACTCTTTCAACCAGGATGTGTGCACAAATGGAGGCCCAAATCTGCACTATTCCATACAAACTTTGATAACCTGCCACAAAGGCTTGAAGCAAAATATCAATGAAGCATCTAGGAATCCCTATTTAATCATGACCTAAGGTGCACCCAAAGGTTTATAGACAGTCTCATTAATCAAGGACAAGTAAGATGATTTTAAATTTGTTTATCTTCTATCAGATGAAAGCTCTTCTAAATACAAGATTGCAAATGCCATTAAACCATCAACCAGAAATGAGACCCTGTATGATCAGAGAGATCCTAAACATAAGATTGCAACATGAGCATGAAACACAAATTGAAAACATACTGAAATATAAGTGTATGAGAGCTTTGCCAAGAAATAAAACCAGTTAATCCAAGAATTTGATTAGATGTATCAGCAAGGGAATGTTATAGAGACAATCTCAAAGCTTTTTTATGGCTTTATAGCTGAAACCAACTCAATATGATGAACATTTGATCCAAATAGGAACCAAAATGGTTCTCGGGCAATCTCTCCAAAAAGAAATGGACTTCTTCAAGTTTTCCACATGAAAATTCTTCTCTCCTCCTCCAAAATTCTCAACAGGCCCTACAAAATGCCTCCAAATTACATGATATACCCTCTACTAGCTTGGATCCTTGCATCCCAAGTAAAGACTATGCCAAAGGGATCAAATTTGTTACAAAACCCTATCCATTTGATAAAAAATGATATAAAACTATAAAACAGCTCGCCAAATGCCAGAGATGCACAAATATTTTAAAATATTGCATGAACTCGGATCCTTATCCATCCCAGGGTCACATTTTTGACATTCCACCATGCCAGCATGCATTTGCAATCATTTTCTACCTTTTTCCCTTATTATTTTTAACTCTGCAACTTTAAATTTTTTACCATTCACGTTTTTACACTGGCTGAGGAAAATATTTCACAAAAAACACTATAGGTCACCAAATCAATTCATAAAAATTATGCCATTTCACTCAGAAGGCCGAAAGGATGTGAAATCATATAAAATTTCATGTGATTTGGTGCCAAAATGACAATTCCACACTTCTTGGAGCTTCCATGGCGCCCAAAAACGAAATTACACAGTAACCGTTGATTAAAATCAACTTTAAATCTCTGCCCTCCACATGTCAGATCAAATCTTGAATATTCCCTCGAAAATACCCTTTTTTCCTTTGGATGAGGTGGGACACGTGTCCAAATACCATTGGACCGGGCCTTCCTTTTTAAAATTTGCATTTGCGACCCCTTTTGACCTCGAGAAAATTTTGAAATTTTTCCCCACTTGCCCCCTGAACGCGCCACATGTCCTCCTGTGGGCCCTACTGAAAACCGCGGGCCAAAATGATGACTTTGCTCCTTTTTTGAGAAAGGAAAATTTTCTCAACAATCTCTGCAGCCCGAACACCCACTGCCTCTTCTGCCACATGTCTCTATCTCATTGGATGCGGAGCTGACCCTCCAAAATTGCCTTTAAACCTCTAGAAGCACAAAAACCGTTGTGGGCCCGCGCTCTCCATCTCTGCTTTTGAAATGTGCCACGTGTCACCCCATGATTCGATGCGGGGGACACATTCAACTTTTCCCATCGGGGCCACGGACAAGCTTTCTGGTTTTGGGATTTTTGCCAAAATTTGTAAATTTTTCAACATTTCTCCTGCACTCAAAATCCCCACCAAGTCTGGGACATGTGTCCACTTTTCATTCGTCGTGGGCTTCCGAGCCAAAATTTTCTTTTTACCCTGTGAAGTTTAAAACTTCAAATTTCTCCAAACCTCCGCCCCTCCATTTCATCCCCTGCATATGTGTCACTTTCCTATTCGATACGGGCCTCCAGATCAAAAAAATTTCTTTGGCATTTTGAAGTCAAAAAACTTAAAAAAATTTCCAACTATTCGCCTCTCCATGTTGACTCTCCTAGACACATGTCCATTTCTTATTGGGGGCAGGCTTGTGGGCCAAAAATTGACATTGAGAATTTTTCAAAATTGAAGAAAAATTTTAAGTGACCCCCACCACCCGCCTGACCATCCTGGACATGTGTCACCTTCCCATTGGGCACGGGCTCGCGGGCCAAATTTTTCCCTTGACACCCTAAGCCAAAAAACACCAAAATTTTCCCAAGTCCTTTGCTATCTGCTTGGCCCTCCTAGACACTTGTCCACTTCTTATTGGATGCGGGCCTCCAGGTTGAAATTCTCCCATGATATTTTGAGCCAAAAATTTGAAAAAAAATTCAACTCCATCACCACCCGCTTGATCCTCCCGTGCCACGTGTCCCCTTCTCATTGGGTGTGGGTTCGCAGCCAAAAAGTGACTTCAAGGAATTTTCCAAAATGAGAGAAAATGTTAAGTGACCCCGCCACCCGTTGGTCTATCAACTAATCACATCGTGCCACATAGGCACATCATTGTAGTACCAGAAACTGCTGGGGCCGCGGTCAAGAATTTTCCTTTCACCAAAATTTCAAAAATGACAAGTTAATAATGTTTTCCCACACATCCCGACCAATAGGATCCTGCCACGTTAGCATAAAGATTGCAATGATAAATTTGATGGCCCGAGAGCCCGTCAAAATGTGAAAAATACAGGGAATGCCCTAGAAACCAATTTTTTTGACAGGGAAGGAAGAATTCTTAATTTTAAACCAACTGAATCATTTTTTGACATCATTTACGACCTTGGGATTGGGGAAACACTTGCACGAATTCAATATTTGATCAATTTTGAGTTTTTACATGATTTAGCAATGGAAAAATGACACACCCGTAAAAATGAATAAATTAGGGCACAAATGGGGGGAAACTTGGATCTTGTTTCAAAATAGGGCAGAATAACAACACTATGAGCATATCAAAGGCAATCAATTGGAAAATGTGAAGGCTGAGACCACGAGACCAAAAAAAAGAAATGTTTGTGAGTACATTTGGTCATTAAAAATAAGGCACATTATGCAAACTCAATAATGGGACCAGCATTGTGCACATATCCCGCTTGAAGGAGCGTTTAACACCCACGGAAGCATTCTTGTTGTGTAGATATTACAAATTTCTGCAAAGGTTCTCAAAGAAGTTGGTAATTCCCAGCTAGTCTTATCTAAACATCTCCCCACAAAAATTTCATTTAGACTAACTCATCCTACCAATACTACCCCTGCATTGCATTGTGTGTCAACAAAAGAATACAATCCTTCCACAAAAATGCACAAAGCATATCAGGGTTTTATCATGTCTTTAGCAGCCCTAGCTTTGTTTTGAGAACATTTCCATCATTTAGTAGTGAAAAATCCTTTGAGTTTGGATAATGGATGCTTGATCATGTTTTCACAAGGCCTCTTCCATACCATATACAAAACACAAGGATATCTCCATCTCCTTTACCATACAAGGGCTGCAATAGAGGTTCTCTTGCCTTTGTTTATAGGCACTGACCCTAAAGCGATTAGGGTTAGATCAAAACCCTTTTGAAGGTGCTATCCACTCCCTCAAATATTGAATGAAAACAAGCAAATAGGTGTGCTCCCCGGCTACAAATGACATACAAACCTTCTATCTATCCTTGAGTGTCTTGTGCAAGTTCATGATGTTGTTCAAGTTGTGTGAGAGATTAAATTTGGATGTCAACGGGTTACATGTTGATTTTCCTTGAGACAAGGTCACCGACTTGGAAGGTTCATTCATGGACACGTTTTCATAGGCACGTTTGATATGTTTTTGGTAAACTTGAAGATGGTCAAGAGAATTAGGACAGTGTTCGTCTAATAACTCAAGTTGTGCTAAATGTTCCTGGTGAAAGTCATCATCATTAAGCATGTCATGGAGGGAAATGTTTAAGTGATGGAATCTGGACTTTGAGAGGCGAACAACCTCGTCACAGTAGACCAGAGAAAAATATTTGGTAGCATTGGAAGTGCGAAGACTAGTACGGTATACCCACAGGGTGAAAGGAATGTGCGTATGCTAGTCTTTCCCAGGATCGTAAACCACTTTCATGAGAATTTTTTTCAGGGTTTTATTAGTGGATTTTGCTTGGCCATTGGTTTATGGGTAATATGGTGATGAGAAACTTAGTTTAATACCAAAGGCATCGCAAAGTTTTCACAAGGTTTTATTTTTAAATTATTTACCATTATGCTGATGAGGCGATGTGGAATGGCAAAGTGATAGATAATGTGATGATGATGAACTCACATATTTTCTTGGCTTTCATGGAGATGAGAGGTATGGCCTTAACCCATTTTATGTAATATTTGGTAGGAGTGATGATCCATTGATGTCACTAGGAAGAATGGGGGTTGATTTCTCTGACAAGATCCAAACCCCATTAAGAGAAGGACCAAAGGTCACTTTGGCAACCTGTAAGGCATGACTAGGTGTATGGTGAAGATTGGCATGTTGTTGGCATTTTACACAACACTTAACGTAGTCACAACAATCATGGTTAAGGTTTGGCCAATAATAACCTAGGTGAAGAATACGCTTAGCAATAGCAAGGCCACTGAAGTGACCTCCACATATGCCATCATGAACTTCCTTAATGGTATAGGGGATTTCAGAACTCGTAAGGCACCGTAACAGAATACATCAAAGCCATGCTTATAGAGGAGGCCACCCATGATGACATAATGAGAGACCCTTTTAAGAAAGGCGTATTGTCCATTACGAGTGAGGTCGGGAGGTAAGATAGAGAGGAAACATAGTCCGAGTATTTTTATACCAAAGGTCACGCGGGTCACGATCGGGGGTTCTAATAGATTAAACTTCACGAGGTAAATAAGAGGGTGATTGGAGTCTTTATATGGTGATAAATATTTTAGATTCATCGGGTGAAGTGGGTATCGAGAAACCAAGCAAGTCATGGTATCTACAAATTTGTTGGTAAAGCGAGGGACGGTTTGAAGGGCATAATGGTGAAGGTCGTCAAAAGTATTTCTAAATGATGTTTATACTTTTGAAGTATCTCATTACAACAAATGGTATATACCCTTGACTTGGTTTATGACCAATTGAAAGTCACTAAAGATGTTGATTGACTTAACATCTAAGGTGTAAGCAGTTGACTGGAGACCCAATACAAGTGCTTTGTATCTAGAAATATTGTTTGTACAAACAAAATTGAGTTTGAAAGACAAAGGCATGGGTTCACCATCAAGTGAGATAAGGATAACACCAGCCCCACCCCCATTCTAACACTTGGAACCATCAAAGAAGAGTGTAATTTGGTAATCGGGTTTTTCCGAGGAAAGGGTAGCGATAGACTCATCGGAAAGTCAAAATTAGAGTGTTGATCCCGGGAAATAGGTGTGTCGGCCAATCGGTTGGCGATATCTTGGCCCTTGAAGGAATTTTGATGGATGAATTCAATGTTGGCTAGAAGCATAAGCTAGCATGTAGCCTGTTGATTTTGGTAAGGTTTGGCATACATGAAATGTAAGGGGTGGGTGTTGGTCACAACATAGGTTTTGTGGTTAAGTAGGTAATGGCAGAGTTTGGTGGCAACAAAAACTAAGGCTAAGAAAAAAATTCGGTATGGGTGTATCGGGTCTCGTAGTCTAGAAGAGTACGGCTTATGTAATAAACCACCTACTCCCTATGTTGTTCATCGTGATGAGTGAGCATGGCCCCTAAGGAGTGATCGGTAGCAGAGATGTATAGGTAGAAGGGTTGATCGTCTTTATGTGGAATGAGTACGAGTGGTTGGAGAAGGTATTGTTTTAAGGCCTCAAAATATTTGTGGCAATCATCATCCCATTTAAAGGAGACATCCTTTTTGAGAAGATGATGAAATGGCTGACATCGATCAGAAAGTTGTGAAATGAAATGACAAATAGACTGCAACTTACCTTGTAGGCTACTGGAGCTACCACAGATTAGTGGGTAGAGGCATTTCGAGAATGGCCTTGACTTTAGCAGGGTCAACCTCTATACCACATAAGGAAACAATAAATCCTAGGAGCTTTCCTGAGAGAACCACAAAGACACACTTCTTGGGCTGAAGGCGAACACAATACTTAATGAGGTGGTCAAAGATGGTTTTTAGGATGGTGAGGTTCTCAGAGTGGTGTTTATATTTGGCAAGGATATCATCCATGTAATCTTCCAATATACGATGCATGATGTCATGGAAGATGTAATTCATAGCCTGCTGATATGTGGCACCAAAGCATTTTTAAGGCCAAAAGGCATGACTCAATAGCAGAAGGTCCCAAGGGGTGATGAATGCAGTTTTGTGTTGATCCTCTAGGGCAAGCAAGATTTGGTTATAACCCGAGAAACCATCCATGAGTGATAGCATCTCGTGACCAGCGGTAAGGTCAACCAGTTGGTCAATATCGGGTAGAGGAAAGTCATCTTTTGGGAAAGCTAGGTTGAGGTCACAAAAATCTATGTAAATGCAAAGTCCCCATGTCACCTTAGTGACTAGGACAATGTTAGAAATCCATCGAGGATAATCAATGGGTAAGATGAAGGAAATGGAAAGAAGGCGCTGAAGTTCTTCTTTGACCGAGAGAGCAAACGGGGTACATTTTCCTCGTTTTTGTATTTGAGTTTGGCATCAAGAATGGCTACGATATTGTGGACCACTATGGTGTGGTCAATATCGAGCATGTCCGCATAAGACCAAGAAAAATCATGGTTATGATTTTTAAGAAAAGAAGTGAAGGCTTCTATTCAAGCAGATATCAAAGATCGGCCAATCTTTAGAATGTGTGGGTCATCCCGAGTGTGGATTTAGATTTTTATAGTCGATTCATTCAATATGGTTTGCATCTCAAATGGTAATGACCGATGTATATATGAGTCTTCTACACTAAGGTAGGTGAGTATAGATTCATCATCCTAACATTAAACAACATTAATAGAAGGTGTATCATCATCGATCATTTCAGGATATAGGAAGGGAAGAGAAGAGGGAGCCTCTCCCTCACGTTGATAAGTTAGAGGCCCTAAGGAAATGGTGTTTATGAAAAAAATTAGGAGGGATGGATTCTAGATCCATCAAATCTATTAGTGAAGGTGGTGAAGAAGGCGGAGTAGGTGAAGAAGGTGGAGAAGGGTCGATATCCTCAATGAGTTCGATGCGAGCCTTCTTGGTAGGTAGTTTAGCAAAGTTGATACCACTACGGTCGTTATGTTTGTGGGTAGTACATGGAATAACAGTGTGACAGCCTTGCTCATAAAATCCAAAACCAAAACCCTTCCACGCACATCGGTGCAGGAAGGTGTGGGTGAAATGGTGATTGGTGAGTGACTAGAGGTCGGCAGAAAATGGGCGGGTTTGTGATGGTGGTTTAGGTGTATAAGTGGTAGTATCAAGTCCCCCATAGGTGAGATTGGTATGAAGGTGGGGAGGACCATAAAGGAGATGCTCTCCTATGTGGTGATCATAGTGAGGGTGTTGGTGAAGGCTTCCATACTCTTGTGGAGTAAATAATGTGTTGATATTATATAGGTGATACTCCCCCAGTGAGGCATTGAAAAAATCCTTCCAAGGGATTGGTGGTTGATATGTGGGTATCAGGATAGACGATGTGTTAAATATTGGATTGGAGGTGGAGCCAAGCGATTGGAAGGCTAATGGGTCGGCGAAGTGGAAGTCGTGGCGGCGGTAAGGATGGAGGAGTTAGGTGGGGTTGAGGTAATGCAACACTTGGTGGGCGGAGGTGTAGGTGAGGAGGAAGTGGTCATGGATGAAGATGCCCTAATGGGTATAAGCACGTCATTGGGTCGATAAAGCATGTTGTAGGTTTTGAAAGGTGATGGGTCAACCGAATGTTATAGGTGTACCCTTGAGCTCAAACTTCACATAATGATGCAAAGTGGAAGGAATGTAACCCATAACATGAATCCAAGGTCTACCAAGCAATAGGTTATATTGAAATTCCCCTTCCTAGACCTATAATAACTCTGGGAAGCAGTGTGGGGTCCCATGTAAATGTGGAGGATGACAGTACCAAGTGTAGAGGTGATAGCGTCATTAAATGAACGCAACATGATAGGATGTTTATGCATGTAATTTTCGAGTATGTGTATTTTTTCGAATGCGAGGAGATGATGTTAATGCTAGCACCCCATTGATCATAACATGTCGTACACATATATTATCAATATGGATAGAGATTAAAAGGGCTAGATCTGGGTCATCGGTTTGGTGCGGTGTAATCTCTTCATCCGAGAAGGCGAGGGTGGCTACTTGGTGAGTAGGTGGAGATGTAGAAGAAGATGGTAATTTTGTAATAGAGGCTACATGATGAGGTGTAATAATGGAGGCTACTAGTGTAGGGTCATTGGGTAAGACCTCAATAGATTGAAGAACCTCCATGAGACCTTAACGATGGGATTCGAGAGGTTTGGATGAGGTCATATAGGGACATTTTGAGTGAGGATTGATGTAATTGTTTGAGCATCGTGCGATGTGTAACCCTATTGGAAATAGGATATTTAGGGCCACGGATAGTGAATTTAGTTGTGGGTGTAGATGTTATGTTGGTTATAGGTTTGGTCAATGGGTCGGGTTGCCTTTTCCTTACCTTTATCCTTTTGTGTGTGGGTAGCAATGTGGATCATGTTGATTTGAGTCAAGGAGGTAGGTTAAATAGGTGAGCCATGAAAGGTATAGCAACAGGAAGGGAAGAAGCCAAGAGGCGGGAAGGAACCTTGTGAGATGAGTTGGGCACACCAACATTTGGGTGGAGGTTTGGTGAGTTCTCTGATGCGCACCATGTTAATTTCAAATCTCGGAGGTGGCTCTAAGAGTTATGGGGTGGAGGTCTTGGTCATTGAGTAGGTAATGAGGGAAGAACTATGGAAATTGGTGCTGGAGAAATGGGGTCCTCATCGAGAAGGTCATCATCGTCAAAGTTTTCTTTAGGAGGACACAACTAGACAAGAGCAGCTTTCAAATCCTTACAGATCCTCTACATCGTGTCTTAGCACACTTTGATAGGTGTAAATTTTTGTTTCGTTAAACCCTTTTGGTTTGGGTTTGAGTGGGTCGTAAGGTCTAAGAGGTGGTAATGTGATGACGAAGTTTTGAGGAGGTTGGTTAAGATTTTGGCATAGGATCCCGCTAGTGGATCACAATGGGAAGTGAATGTGGGTTTGGGTGTAGGTGTGGCTGATTGTATAGGAAGGGTCTTTGCAAGAGGGGGAGTGGGTTGAGCCATGGTCTTAGGTGTTGGTTGTGTCTACTTAGGTAAGGGCATGGTAGATGAACTAGAAATAGAGTGTGTGGTTGGTTTGACTACCTTATTAGAGGGTAGCAGATTTCTACCTTTAGGTTGCACCTTCTTGGGTAAAGGCGATATGGGCACACGATATTTAGAGGGAAAAGCGGATGGTGAAAGAGGGAGGGTTACCCATGGGGATAACCGAGGTGATGTGGAGGTAGATGGCGGGGGTCGTGCAGGACGTGTAAGGGAAAGGGAATGAAGTGTTGTGGGTAGTGAAGAAGTTATAGATGGTATTGGAGGTATGGGTGGTAAAAATGTGGTAGGTGTGGGTGGAAGTTATGTCGGTGCTTGGGTATATTAGAGGTGCGTGAGGGAGGAATGGGATGTACATTTTTATTTTACCGGTGGGTGGAAGTTTCCTAGCCAAGGTCAAGGAGTGAGGTCCTAAGATGGGCGAAAGGGGTGAAGGTGATGAAGGTGTGATCGATGAGGTTGGGGTATGAGATCTAGGGATTTGTTCTTTTGTTTGGGGCCCAGATTAAGTTTGGTGTTAGCTTTGAAGGATGTAGCTAAATCTAATTGGATGGGTGGATGAGTAAGGCCAGCCATTGGGATGACCCTAAAGTAGTAATAGGTTTAGGAAACGAAGATGATGTAGGTATGGGTTTAGATGTAGATGCATGTTGGGTTATGGGTAGAGGTGTAAGTTGAGCCATGAGTGGTATCGTGGGAGAATTTGTGATAGTTGTGGTTGTGTTTGGTTTGGTCGGCTGAAATAATTTTGGATAGATAGTGGAGGTGTCAGCGAGTGACATTTGTATTTGTGTTGAGACAGGAAGTGGAAGACGCCCCCAAAGTAAGGCTCTATCCTCATAATCCAGGTAGTCGGCTAAGTGTGAGAACAGAACTGCAATGGGTGGGGTTGATGTGGATCTAATGGTGATTCCTGTAAAATGTGTTTTAGAAATAGGGAATTCGATAGCTTTAGCCTCTGTGGGTAAGAGAGCCAAAAGTAAGTCAGCAGGATCTTGGGTGGCTGATGGATAATGGTCACCTAGAGGTAACAGCATTTCTACTCGATCTTTGATAGGTGGAGGAGATGGCGGGTACTCCTTTGTGGGTGGAGGAGATGAAAGAAGCATCTCTCATGGGTCGAGAGGTATCTTGTTGGTGATGGCTCTCTAGGTGGAGAAGCCAAAGGTGAAATGGTCTTGATGTTTGAAGGCTCCTTCACGGAGTGTTGGAGGAGACGAAGGGTGTTCCTCATGGGTGGAAAAATAGGTGAAGTGGGTTCATATGTAGGTGGAGGACTTCGGGCCAAGATTTCCTCTATATAAATAATATGAGGTAATTAGAAGCAACTCGTGCATCATTGAAAATAGCATGGACTGTTTCACTCGGAAAATGCTTCGTTCCTTATAGAAGCAGATAAGGTTAGGGTTAGGAGGAATACACCGTAGAATGTCAAGATGATGTGCGCGTCGTAGAGAGAAAGATCAAAGGTTGATGCGGAGAACTCCTTTTTATGCAGGAAGGACTACTGCAAATAAGAACACAAGACCATAAGATTTGATTAAACAATAAATGAGGAAGCGCTTGGGCCAGGAAATGTAAAACTTCCTTTCGAAGGTGGTCAGTTTCCCTGCTAACATGAATTAACACAAAAGACTGTAAAATATCAATTAAATTGCTTGGCTGAACTGGGTAGGGGAAAGGCTGTTTTTCCTGGTTTTTGATCAAAGGAACCGATGCCGGTTACTTATAACCGATGCCGGTTACTGATAACCGATACCGGTGGGTTCTAGGATCTTCTGGGCTGGTTGTGGAGTTTGTAATGGCTGGTTTTTGGATAGTTTTTTAGGAAATGGGATGGTTAGAAACAAAAGAATGACAGCTAGAGGCAATGGTACGTTGGATAATGGATCCAGAAACGGATTTGGGAGGACTGTAATTCCAAAAGCATAAGAAATGTTATAATGGAGGACATGCAAGATGTAACTTACTGGATTTGATGAAGGTGCCAGTTGATCTCCTTTGCTGTAAACACGTCTAATATTTTCACTCGTCTCTGCTTGATCAAGTGAAGATCTGGACTCTGTTCCTCGTTCGCAATGCCCTCGCTTGATCCCGAAATCCTTTGACTGATCTCTCAAAATGAAATTCCGATCCGTTGTTTTGGTTTGGGGAGCCCATTTACAGGGAACCGATGGCGGTTGCGTAACCGACGGCGGTCGAGTAGGAACCGGCATCGGTTAGGAAAAAGTAGGCTATTTTTAGTAAAATAGCCCACCTTCCCTGTTTTTCCCGAGGGATCGATTCCGGGCTTGGTCAAGTGGCTAGAAGGTCGGCTTTGGGTGCGAGTAAGGAGGCATTAGTTATGGATGTGAGTCTAGACCAAGTCATGGGTCCTAATTAGGTTAGTTTAGGGTTAGGGCTAGGTCACGGTGAGGTGGCCAAGTGAGGTGGCGGGTAAGGCGATGTGGATTTATCAATTATGAGGTAATTAATAAATAATTGTGTAAGGTTTGGGTAATGAGGTTAGGTTGTGAAATGGGATGCGGGTCACAAGGGGTCGTAAGACACGAATTTGGTGTCTACATTAGCCCCTTATTGTCGTGTAGCTTGTTTTGTTAAAGCTGCGCGAACAATAATATGAAGTGGTTTCTCATGTTAAGGATATAGGTAATCCCCCTCAAATCTATCACCGATGGAGTGAACGGGAAATCAGGGATAGGGTTGATAAAGGGTACATGTTGTAGAGAGGATGGTAAGGTGGTAGGGAAGGTCCAAGGAAGCAGACGCATGTTGAAATGCAACAGTACGACTAGGGTATATGATTTGACGAGCAAACCAGCGATGTATAGGCAAAGGTCGATAGTTTATCCAAACAAGGGTGATATAATCCTGGTATCCAAGGCATAGGAAGTAGCTCCAGGGTATATAACGGTGTAAGGTACAGAACGTTTAGGCATGTTCGGCAAAGATGCAAAAGGTTGGTTTGGTTGAGATAAACGTCACGGTCGGGTCAGGCAAAGTTGGTCGACAGATCAAGTCAAGGACCCTAATCGTGCTAAAACACGAACAGGTGAGCTCGATTGAACACAAGGTACATGATGGATGTATAAAATAAAACGTTGATTGTGGGTATGGTATGGAAGTGATACGGCCTTGGTCAGGCCAAGTGGTTGGGCGGTGGCCCTGGGTCAGGTTAGGTGGGTAGGTTGAGGCCTTGGGTCGGGCTAAATAGGTAGGGCGAGGCCTTGGGTCGGGCCAATTGGTAGGTTGAGGCCTTAGGTCGGGCCGAATGGTAGGTTGAGGCCTTGGATCGGGCCAAATAGGTAGGTTGAGGCCTTGGGTCGGGCCAATTGGTAGGTTGAGGCCTTAGGTCGGGCCGAATGGTAGGTTGAGGCCTTGGGTCGGGCCAAATAGGTAGGTTGAGGCCTTGGGTCGGGCCAATTGGTAGGTTGAGGCCTTAGGTCGGGCCGAATGGTAGGTTGAGGCCTTGGATCGGGCCAAATAGGTAGGTTGAGGCCTTGGGTCGGGCCAATTGGTAGGTTGAGGCCTTAGGTCGGGCCGAATGGTAGGTTGAGGCCTTGGGTCGGGCCAAATAGGTAGGTTGAGGCCTTGGGTCGGGGACAATTGGTAGGTTGAGGCCTTGGGTCGGGCCAATGGTAGGTAGGCTCGAGGCCTTAGGTCGGGCCAAATAGGTAGGGCGAGGCCTTGGGTCGGGCCAATTGGTAGGTTGAGGCCTTGGGTCGGGCCAAATGGTAGGTTGAGGCCTTGGGTCGGGCCAAATAGGTAGGTTGAGGCCTTGGGTCGGGCCAATTGGTAGGTTGAGGCCTTAGGTCGGGCCAAATAGGTAGGGCGAGGCCTTAGGTCGGGCCAATTGGTAGGTTGAGGCCTTAGGTCGGGCCGAATGGTAGGTTGAGGCCTTGGGTCGGGCCAATTGGTAGGTTGAGGCCTTAGGTCGGGCCGAATGGTAGGTTGAGGCCTTGGGTCGGGCCAATTGGTAGGTTGAGGCCTTAGGTCGGGCCAAATAGGTAGGGCGAGGCCTTGGGTCGGGCCGAATGGTAGGTTGAGGCCTTGGGTCGGGCAATTGGTAGGTTGAGGCCTTAGGTCGGGCCGAATGGTAGGTTGAGGCCAGGTCGGGCAATGGTAGGTTGAGGAGGCCTGGAGTCGGGCCAAATAGGTAGAGGCGAGGCCGTAGGTCAGCCTGGACAAGTGAGCAGATGTTGTTGCAGGCAAAGGTGGACGAGAGGCGATATTGGTGAAAAAGAGGCAAGGAGTAAGTAAGGGCAAAGAATGGGGTGAAAGTTGGGTAGAGAACCGATGTCGATTCTGCATGACCGATGATAGAGAAGATGTATTTGTTTAACATCTAAATAAAACTGAATATGTATGGTGATTTGAGTTATGATAATAATAAGAATGTTTGCGTTGTGACTTTTGGTGTTTTGAAAAAGGATAAAGAGGAATGTGATTAAATAGAAATACACAGAAATATTTATTATACCACACATGATAGATTATGGTAGGGGATGGTCGAGCTAACCTTGGGAGACCCCATGTCTCCGAAGTGCTGCCTACATAGCCCATTGCACAAAGCAAGGAAGGGCCTCAGACCGATGTAGTTCTCCCTTAGGATCAGGGAGGGGTGAATTTAGGCAATTTGGTATGGTTTAGGCAATTGGTTGTTTGGTAAGAATATTGATATTAATATTGGTAAGGTAAGGTTGTTGGTGTCGATAATGAATTGGTGATGTTTAAAAGGTATAAGGAAGTAAAGAAAGTTAGCCTACCCAAGTAGAAGGGAACCATGTCCTGATTAAGATCAACACACAATCCTAGATGCGAGGCAAAGCAGAAAGAGTGCTCCGTAGGTGAAAAGAGCTAAACAAACCACACAACGTAGAATGAGCTTGAAGCCCTAAGTACCGCAGTATAGACGAGAAGTCAATAGGTGAAAAGAGTTGTATGATCACAATATATCGGGTGTACGTTACGTCCCTTGAGTGGAAACAAATGGTGAGGTGAGGTGGATGATATAAGCGAGGTACAGAACTTATTACAAAGTGAGTGCTCAACGAAAGAGAACCTACCCTAAATAGACAAGTCCATGACTCAAAAGTTCTTTTGAATGAGGCTTTTATTTTATTGAATGTAGACTGATCGATGCGGGAAGTCTACAAGGGATATTGATTGTTTTATTCTTGAGGTCTTCACGAAGCTGATCAATGCGAGAAGCTTCTGATAAAGGCTGACTGTGTATAGCTGTCCTTCGGGGGAGCAGTCTATTTATAGTAGCAGAGATGAGTTTAGTGCATAGCTGTCCTTCAGGGGAGCAGTCTATATATAAGAGCAGCAATAGTTTGGCATATAGCTGTCCTTCGAGGGAGCAGTCTATATTTAATTTAGATGACTAGATGTTCTTTGGGCGTGAAGCATCTAGTTTGGTAGGAAGTTTGACTCAAGAAAATCCCATAAGAATACGGCTTATTTTAATACTTTGAAGTCATGGACTAGACTAAAAGGGGAAGGCATCATCAAGGGGAGGTGAGGGGTGAGCTTGATTTTATTTCGAGATGTAAGAGACAAGTGTATGTGGTGGTATGTGAGCTCAAGGGACGAGCAGTAGGCGGATAAGAAGTGATATAACACTAATTTCAACAGTAGAATGGTCGAAGATGCAAGGCATTAAGGGGTTCAGGCTCAGGTTTACCATTAAGCGAAGCTAAACGATAAGTGCCTGATCCATAGGTGTGAGTGATTATATAAGGCCCAATCCAATTGGGAGCAAATTTTCCGCGTTTGCTCTTTTCTAGTTTGGTTACATGTTGATTCTCTTTGAGGACGAGATCACCAACCTTAAAGGTACGCTCATGAAGTCGCTTATCATAAGCACGCTTGATGCGTTTTTGATAGATTTGAAGATGATCAAGAGCTGTAAGACGACGTTCGTCAAGAAGCTCCAATTGGGCTAACCGCTCTTGGCGGAAATCATCGTTGGTGAGAAAAGTTAGGAGGGATAGATTCAGGATCCATCGACTCCGTGGGTGACGAAGGCAAAATGGGTGATGATGGTTCGGAGGGGTGACGTCGTCCTCTTCCAGAAGGCAACTGTCATGAGGTTCTTTTGGGGTAAGCGTTCCTGGAAATCCAAGACCACTACGATCATTATGTTTGCGTGTGGTGATGGGGATGAGAGTATGTCGGCCTTGTTCGTAAAGGCCAAAACCAAAGCCTTTCCACGCACAGCGAGTCAAGAAGGTGAGGGCGAAGCGACGATTTGTTAGGTATTGAAAATCGGATTGGAAGGGAACCACACCAAGAGGAGGTTCAGGGGTAATGGAGGATGCGTCAACACCCCCATACGTTAGGTTAGTGCGACAATGGGGTGGTCCGTAAGAGATTACCTCCCCCACGCGACGGTCGTAGGTGGGATGTGCATGTAATTGTCCGTACTCCTGCGGGGTAGGGAAAGAACTAACGTTATATAGGCGGTACTCCCCCAGTGTGAGGCGATGAAAAACATCTACTAAGGGGTCGGAGGTTGGGATGTTAGCTGCGGGAAGAGAAGTGGTTTGTGCGACGGTGGTTTCATCACCAAGGCGTAGGTGCAGTTGAGGTGGATGGTTGAGGTACATTTGAAGAGGATGGTTGGGTTGAATGTATGGGTGTCTTAATTGGTATAAGCACATCGTTTGGGCGGTATAACATATTGCAAGTTTTGAAGGGGGGAGGATCAGCTTTTACAGTGTAGGACTTCCCCTCGTACTCAAATTTTATGCATCGATGTAATGTTGAGGGAACGCATCCCATGGCTCGGATCCAAGGACGACCCAGCAATATATTATATTGGAACTCTCCTTCAAGGACATAGAAGAGTTCGGGTAAAGTACGTGGGCCTACGCGAATGTTGAGGATCACGGTGCCTAAGGTAGAAGTAATAGCGTCATTGAATGATCGCAACATGATGGGGTTGGCACACATGCAACTAGAAGGGATGTTCATTTGTTGGAAGGCTTTTGAAGAGATGATGTTTAGGCTAGCGCCCCCGTCAATCATAACCCGACGTACTCGAATGTCTCGGACGTAAGCGGAAATGAAAAGGGCAGTGGTCGTGGTCTTCGCACCAAAGTCGATAATTTCATCTTCCGAGAAACTAAGCGCAGCGGCTTGTTGTTTTGAGACGTAGTGGTGGGGAGATGGATTGTTTGGTGAGAGAGGAAACGTGATTGGGTGTTAGAATGGAGGCCACGGGCGGTGGTTTCGTTGGGTAAAACCTCTATCCTCAAGGATCTCAACGAGAGCTTGTCGATGAGATTCAAGTCCGAATGAGATCATATAGTGTCATTTTTACGGGCGATTGATGAAGCTGTTTGATCATGGTTCGGTGGGCAACTCCATTAGAGACGGGATAGGCGGGTCTGTGAATAACTACTTTAGGTGGTGGTGTAATCGGGATGGTCAAGGAGAAAGAGATGCCGCAGGTGTGTTTTCTTTCGCTTTCCCATTGTTTTTCTGTCCTCGAGTAGCGACACTAATCATATTAATCTCGTAGATCTGAGATGAGGAAGATGGTTGGGATAATTCATGGTCTTCAAGAGGTGGGGTTGTAATAATGATAGATCTTGGTGAGGCGGGGATAGATGATATAGTAGAGGGAATTGACGCTAGAGGTCTTTCCTTCGTAAGTTGTCTTTCTTAATCTTTCTATCCGGGAGAGGTGACTGACGAAGGATGGTTTTTAGAGCTTTGCATCCCTCCACATCATGTCCTGGTGTGCGGTGATAAGCGCAGATTTTAGACTCATCGTAACCCATAGGTCGGGGTTTAGACGGGTCATAAGGTCTAAGTGGAGGTAGGGAAATGGTCGCATTCTCCACCAACATAGCAAGGATTTTGGCGTAAGATCCTTTGAGTGGGTCAAAATCGGAAGAGGATGAGGGTATTGATTGTGTGGGTTGTGGTAATGTTTGGGCGTGTTTAGTTCGTATGGGTGATGGTTTAGCCGAGGGGTGCTGACACATGTTTTTCACTAAACGTGGTTTCTTGGACATAGAAGTTACGTTCAGCTGGTTAGATGATGAGGCTACAGATGGCGTGGTAGCGGGAAACAACCACGGAGAAAGGGGAGTGACAGAAAATAAATCCTTTGATGATGGGATTGGTTTAGGGTTGATAGGTGGACCGGATACGCGGGGTAACGATGTTGTGATACCCTTTGATCTCTGTATAGGTGTAGAAGGCGTAGGTCGTTTTGCAGAAAACAACGGAGGTATGATATATTGGTGTAAAGTGGAGGGATGAGGTCCCAATATGGAAGGTGGGTGTGACGATGAAGGTTTTAATTGTGATAGAGGCCCGGATTGCGTTCGTCTCCTAGGTGGCGGAACGGATTTATTTTTGGATAGATCGAGTCGCTTAGGCGGGTGTGTCAGATTGGGCATTGGTGAGGTCCCAAGCGTAGGGGAAGATCTGGTTAAGTTGATAGAAGTGGACGGGGCATTTGGTAGAGGTGAGGGGGGTGAAGGCGAGAACAGGGGCATTTTAAGCTTCTGTAAGCACTTCGGGTAGATGGTGGAGACATCAGGATCAGTCATTTGCATTTGAGTAGAAAAAGGGGTACTCAAACGTTCCCATAGGGCCTGTCTATCTTCTGTGGAATGACAGTCTCCAGGTGTGATTTGTAATTTTGGTACGGAAGAAAAGTGAGTTGTAATTCCAGTCCATTGCGGGTGTGACACAGGAGGCAGATGAGGCACTGTATCAATAGATGTTAGGAGGTCAACCGGTTGTTGAAAAGATTTAGGCGATGAGGGACTAATAGGTAGGAGGGCGTGTTCGAGGAGATCTGTCATGTTAAAAGAATGTGGTGATGTTAGTGTAAGAGATTTCTCGTCTAAGGATGTCAAAAGGAGTGGTGAGCCTTCCTCTTGTGTAGCAAGAGTGGTAGAAGGGGACGTTTGGGAAATAGATAAATTAGATAGCATCCGCTCACAGTCTTGTAGGGATGTGGTGTAAGAAGACTCATTGATGGGAAGGGAAGCCTGGGCTTAACTCTTCTATGGGTAAAGGAACGATTTCGCTTTGGCTTGATGGTGGTAAAGGAGGTTCGGGCTCCTGTGTTAGTGAAGAGGTCTGATTCAAAATTTTCTCGATAGAGGCTTTTGGCTGAGAATCGAAGACTGCATGGATCTCATGAACACTCTCCTCAGCTAAGATATCTTGGTTCACGTTGCTGCTGGACGAGTGATTCGGGAATGGCTTGTTGAAAATTTTCAGATTTCGGTTAGCAGGGGCGTTAGGATTATCGAGTGTTATATCCCCTGCGTCAACCATTTCCTGCACTATGTTTTTCAACATCTTGCAGTTTTCATGACTATGTCCTTTTACGCGGTGAAAGTTACAAAAGTCATTTTCTTTGTACCAGGAAGGTATTGCGCGGGTGGAGTCAAACCCAGAGTGAGGTTTAACAGGGGGCAAGGTGATAGCCCCAGCTTTGAGCAATTTCTCCAATATCACACCATAGGTTTCTCCCAAGGGAGTGTAGCTGATGGGTTCGGCTTTGTATTTATAGGTGGTTTTTGGTGGAGTATTGGACGGTGGTTGGGATTTGACCATCACCGCGTGGACAGCTCCTTTTGATTTAGAAGAGGTGGACGCGTGAGGAGTGGTGGTATTTGGTTTATTGGTAGAATCAGGAGTTCGGAAAGTGGAGTTCTTGTTGCGCAACCGCAATTTCTCTTCCTCTAAGGCTCGAATTTCTAATTTTCGAGCCATAGTAAAGGCCTCGTCGAATGTACGGAAAGTTTGAATTTGGAGGGTAGGGGAGATGTGCTTAGCAAGCGCAGCCCGCGTACTTGAGTTCGATAAGTTCGGTTTGAGGCAAGGCATACGTAAGTTGGTTGATAAGGCCCCGCCATCGTCCAACGAAATCTGCGATAGATTCGTCTTCGAATTGTCGGATGGCATAGAGGTCAGTGATAGATACTTTCTTGGCAATGTTAATGGAGAAATGATCCAAGAAAGATTGGGCTAGTTGGTTAAAAGAGAAGATTGAGTGCTGGGTTAAAGCACTGTACCACTCCAAGGCAGGCCCTGATAAGGACATGGGAAAGGTGCGGAGTAACAAGGCATCATCATGGGCAATCAAATAACAAGCATGTCTAAATGATCGCAAGTGTTGTTGAGGATCCTCTTTACTGTTAAAACGAGTAAACTTTGGCAACTCCCATTGAGGAGGATATGAATGAAGGGGGACAGAAGGGTGAATGGGCTCCCGACAAACTTGCTCGTATGTCAAGGCGCTACGACTTCCTGAAACGGAAGCCTCCAGGTTTTGCATTTTGTCCATCATTTGCTTGATGAAATCTATGGTTGGATGAGATGATGGTGCCACAGAATAGGGATGTCCCATATAAGGTGTTGAGGTTACTGGATACGTGTATGGGAATGAAAAGGTAGGCGGAGCTTGAGAAGGAAAGCTCGTTTGAATAGGTGGCAGAGAGTAAGTCATGAATGGAGTGGTCTGAAAGAGAGATGAGATAGGGGCAGTTGGTGGTAACGAAACGTGGGGTCCAAGATTAACAAAAGGAAAGCTAATCGGGGTCGTATGAACCTCTGCAGCTGTCGGATTGGGAGACGGGGCTAGAGATGCAGGAAGCAAGGCGGTATTATCAGGAGGAGTGGGAGCTAAATGAGCAGCTATACTGATAGGCATACCTACAAGGAGCTGACCATCAGGTGTACGGTCAGGGGTATGAGACAAATAGTATTGTACAGCGCTGGAATTAGCATCCAGAAACTTGGCAAAGTCCTTATCTCCCACAGGAATTTTTGGAACCTCACTGGTATCAGTAGGATTCCCCATAGAAGGTGAAGGGGGTGATTCAGGCAAAGAAACAGAGCAAGCGTGTGAAACCATGGCGGCGGCTTGTTTTCGAGTGATAACAACCATGGACAAGAACACACAGGAAAGTTTCAATCTATCAAGAACAAAAACAACCCCAGAATGATGAATTTGGCAAGTTGCTGGTTTGTCAGGGGCTGATGGAGACAGTAACCGATATCGGTTTACTAACCGCTGTCGGTCGTAGGGGAAACGACGTCGGTCCCTTAACCGATGCCGGTGTCAAAAATCTAGGATAAGAAGATACAAAGGGCTGCTAATTTGATTTTTAGCAACGTTGAGTATATTTATCAACTTATTGATCACAAAAGACAGAGTATGACAGAGAAAACAGAATTTAAAGAAACAAGCAAGATGCACACGCAAATCCAGAGATTAACCTTAGGGTTAATTTTAATTATTGTGGGCTTATGCCTTTAGACGTAGAATGATGTCAGAATCCTAAACAAGAGACTTAGGGGAAATGTCAAGTTGTTTTGGCTTATAAGGTTACCTCAATCGGGCGGAGGAATACCGCGGAAAAAGGGGGGATGTTTGAGCTGTTGTGTTAATTGTGAAGTGATTCGGTATGTGTTGTGTAGTGAATGTAAGATTAATTTCCTGTCAATACCGTGGATATCACCCCCACGTGTACGACCTGTTACTTAATCTATGTTCACTAGAATTGAAAAACAACAGGCAGGAATGCAATGCATGTGTTTTAAAACCCAAATCGAAAGTGATATTCGATGAAGCAAAAGAGATGACTTTTACTAATGCAAGATGCAAAAACAAAGCAAGTTCTTTTACCAGAATAATAAAATACCTTGTGAATATCTCTAGAAGAAGAAAACAAAGCAAGTATGCTCCTATATGAAAGCAAGCAAGAAATAAAGATAAACCCAAAATGGGTCCCACCGGGCGTGCCAAAATGTTTCACTCGGAAAATGCTTCGTTCCTTATAGAAACAGATAAGGTTAGGGTTAGGAGGAATACCTGTAGAATGTCGAGATGATGTGCGCGTACCGTAGAGAAAGATCAGGTTGACTGCGGAGAACTCCTTTTTGTCTCTGGGAAGGACTACCTGCAAATAAGAACACAAGACCACAAGATTTGATTAAACAATAAATGAGGAAACTGCCTTGGGCCCAGGAAATGTAAAACTTCCTTTCGAAGGTGGTCAGTTTCCCTGCTAACATGAATTAACACAAAAGACTGTAAAATATCAATTAAATTGCTTGGCTGAACTGGGTAGGGGAAAGGCTGTTTTTCCTGGTTTTTGATCAAAGGAACCGATGCCGGTTACTTATAACCGATGCCGGTTACTGATAACCGATACCGGTGGGTTCTAGGATCTTCTGGGCTGGTTGTGGAGTTTGTAATGGCTGGTTTTTGGATAGTTTTTTAGGAAATGGGATGATTAGAAACAAAAGAATGACAGCTAGAGGCAATGGTACGTTGGATAATGGATCCAGAAACGGATTTGGGAGGACTGTAATTCCAAAAGCATAAGAAATGTTATAATGGAGGACATGCAAGATGTAACTTACTGGATTTGATGAAGGTGCCAGTTGATCTCCTTTGCTGTAAACACGTCTAATATTTTCACTCGTCTCTGCTTGATCAAGTGAAGATCTGGACTCTGTTCCTCGTTCGCAATGCCCTCGCTTGATCCAGAAATCCTTTGACTGATCTCTCCAAAATGAAATTCCGATCCGTTGTTTTGGTTTGGGGAGCCCATTTACAGGGAACCGATGGCGGTTGCGTAACCGACGGCGGTCGAGTAGAACCAAGCATCGGTTAGAAAAAGTAGGCTATTTTTAGTAAAATAGCCCACCTTCCTCGTTTTTCTCCCGAGGGATCGCCATGCGGGCTTGGTCAAGTGGCTAGAAGGTTGGCTTTGGGTGCGAGTAAGGAGGCATTAGTTATGGATGTGAGTCTAGACCAAGTCATGGGTCCTAATTAGGTTAGTTTAGGGTTAGGGCTAGGTCACGGTGAGGTGGCCAAGTGAGGTGGCGGGTAAGGCGATGTGGATTTATCAATTATGAGGTAATTAATAAATAATTGTGTAAGGTTTGGGTAATGAGGTTAGGTTGTGAAATGGGATGCGGGTCACTGAGGGGTCGTAACACACACAATTTGGTGTCTACATGGACCTTGCGGGTATGGCTATTATTAGTTGGCGTCTCTCGAATTTGATCAAAAGAAGGGGCGTGATTAGGAAATGGTTTCTTAAAGATGTGTAGGTTTTGGTTAGCAAGTGCATTAGGATTATCCAAGACAAACTCACCATTCTCGATCATTTCCTAGACAATGTTCTTGAAAGTGATGCAATTTCCATCATTATGACCTTTGACCGATGATACTTGTAGAAGTCATACTCTTTGTACCATGTAGGTGTGGGGCGGCAGAGATCAAAACCAGTGTGTGGTTTTATAGGAGGAAGGGTGATGGCTCCGGCTTTAGTGAGCTTTTCTAAGACAAAATAATAAGGCTCAAAACCAAGCAGTGTGTGGTTTTATAGGAGGAAGGGTGATGGGGCTTTAGTGAGCTTTTTAAGACAAAATAATAAGGCTCCCTAATTGGGGTGTATTTCTGTTGTTCGTCTAAATTGAAAAATCTAGACAAGAGAAAGATTAGATGGGGCTTAGCCTTGTTTGATGGATGAGTTGGGTCAGCCTTGAGTACCATTGCATTAGTGGTTCCCTTGGCTTTTGAATAATTATTCTGTGGTTTTGAAGAATAAGAGGTATCATTTGACTTAAATGTTGAGTTCTTATTGCGTAGTTGAATTTTCTTTTCTTTGATGGCCTAAATCTCTAGTTTTTGTGCCATGGTGAATGCCTCATCAAAGGTTCAGAAAGTATGCACTGCGGAGTTTAGTGAGATATGTCTAGCATAAGCCCGAGTGAAGAGCTCTATGAGTTCGGTTTGTGGTAATTGGAATGTGATTTGATTGATCAGGCTACGCCAACGAGTGACAAAATCTGCGATAGACTCGTCGTCATATTGACGCATAGAGTAGAGGTCAGTCATGGTAACATTCTTAACAATGTTGATGGAGAAGTGATCTAAGAAGGCTTGGGCTACCTTATTAAATGAAAAGATAGAATGCCTAAGTAACCCATTATACCAGTCTAATGCGGGCCCGGTCAGAGACATGGGAAATTTCCTTAGAAGTAAAGCGTCACCATGGGTGATCAGATAACACCCATGTTTGAAAGACCACAAATGTTCTTTGTGGGTCCTCTTTGCTATTGAAAGCGATTAAATTTAGGCATCTCCCAATGTACTAGATATGGAATAATAGGAAGAGATGGGTCTATGGACTCATTGCTAATTTTGTCGTAGGTGAGAGAGTTGCGCGAGCTAGAATCCGATGCCTCCGAGTGTCTACATCTTGTCCATCATTAACTTTAAGAGGTCATTGGTAGGTGGTAATGGATGGGTACCTCTGTAGCGTAAGATTGTTGGTGTTGGACATATGATGGAGGTGGCATTCAATTATATGGTGATACCGCATAGGTAGGTTAGGAATGAGGAGTGAGATAGAGTACGTACCTTGAATGATCTAAAATCAAATTTAACTAGCAATTGTGCACACACATTTCTTTGCTTTGTATTGATTTTCGATGTAAAAATTGAGCATTATATCCTTTTGTATTTTTAATAAAAGAATTAAAACTGAAAGTATTGTGTAAAAATAGAAGATAAAGAGATGAATCACCAGCAATTTGACACAAGAATTGATAACGGAGTTCGGCACTTGTGGCCTACGCCTCTGCAGGTCCGGTTGAATGGGACCGATCTATTAAAATCTTGAAAATAAATATTTACAAAGATTTCTACAAGAATATTATCTTCTCATCACGTTCCTCTACCAAAAATAACAGTAGTCACTTTTTACTTCATCTCAAAATTCCCTCCCTAGCTCAAGTTATGAGCATTTCAATATTTTACACAGACCCGAATACCCTTCAAATACAATAACACTCCTTATATAATGTTTCCCAAGAAGTGGCGCGGCGGTCAAAGCCCTTATCTTTTACCATGGAGACCACGGTTCAAATCCCCCCCATATCTCCACTTCCTTCTCCTTAGGTGGATTTCAAGAGGTTTATCCCACATTGTGGGTGCGTGAATGAAGGGAGGTATTTAATAATGCAAAGGGGGACTTTTGTATTGGCTTGTGAGCCACCTTAGCCACTTGGGATGTGGGTGCATTTTTGGTTGGATAAGGATGCGCATGCATGTATTGACATAGTTTTAGGTGCCTTGTTTAATAATGATTGTGGAGGTTTAAATTAAATGCAATGATTATGGAGGTAGTTAAATAATGCGTGGAATATGGAATTGGTCTTTGGTTTAATATGCACTTATCAATTAGTCCCACATGCATAGCAAAAATGCAATCAGAGGCATATATATACACAAGTTGGTATAATGATAATATGAGAAGGAGGCCAAGACACCCCTCCATAATCAAGTGTGTCGAACCTGGCTGAGGGCCCCCAGCCAGTAAATAGCGGGGTCCATTTGTCCACGAACGAGTGTCCAAGACCGGTGTTCCAAAAACCACTTTTTGTCTATCACACAAATTGTCCATGTGTCACAATATGATTGAAACACTTGGCAAGCATGCACACGTCCAACCTACACAAAACTCCAAATTTTGCAGTTGCCCAAAAATTTCAGTGGGCTATAACTTTTGCAAACGAGCTTCATTTCCTGCAAACAAGATATCAACGGAATCGTATAATTTTTCTCCACACTTTAAAAATGACTGTAACTTATTCTGAGAAGATCTTATATCAGTGTTTCTCTATGAGGATCCTCTAGATCACCAAATGAATGATGGATGAAACAGGAGGTGCTGATTGTACATATATGGAAGTGGAAGGGTCAAGGTAACTCTAGCAGTTGATGATGGGGGATAAGGACCGTGGAATATAAAGGAAAATGTTTTGAAATAGGGTAGGGGTTGTCAACACAGGGGTGGTTGTGTTGTTATGGGTATATGTGAGACAATAAGCAAAGATGAGGTTATATTCTAGGTGGTGGACAAAGGTATAGTGGATTTTGTGGGTGTAATAGATATGGCAGATACGGTGGTCACAGTAGGTACGGGGCCTAACTATGAAACGATTGGGGGTAAGGTAGATGTGGGTAACGCCTGAGATAGAAGGGGTGACACTGAAGTATGAACGAGAGTCGGGGAGATAGATACGGTCATGTCGTATATCAAGCGACCCGAGGCATCTCGAGTGGATGAGTGGGAAAGATAGAACTGTAAGGTGGTAGGGTTCTGGTCAAGGAGTCGTGTAAACTCCTCATCCCATGTGGTGATAGTGATAGGTTGGGTAGGATCCATGGGTGATAGAATGGAAGGTGGTGAAGGACTAGGTGGGAGTGGTTGAAAACTAGCATGGAATATGAGGGTGTTTTCTTGGCTATGATTCAACACCATGTGAACAAGTACTTATGTGGTAGGACTACTTTCTATAAATGACACATAAATACAATAAAAATAGAAAAAATAGGCAAGTGGTAGGTGGATTAGGTACAAAATGTCAGCTAGAAATTTCAACAAGGCTAACCGATGCGATTAGGGTAAACCGACGTCGATCCACGAGTAATCACGGTCAGATCACTCTAGAAAATGGATAGTTTGCCAAAACAAGGCAAAAGGCTAATAATCTACCAAGTAGATAAGATGTTGATGGATTTTATTAGGACAGAGAAGATGATGAGAGTTACTAGAGACTTTGAGTAACAAAGAATATGAAACAAGTGTCCTTTTGGGAAGGTTAACCAAAAGAACAGTAAACCGACGTTGGTGGGGTAAAACCCGGTGATGGTGAGAGGGTAACGGCGATTTACGGTCACTGGACAACATCGATTCTTTGTGAAATTGAAATAGAGATGAAGAAAATGTGGTTGTGATTTAAAATCAAGTGTGGAATCAAACCCAAAATTCTGAGAATGATGAAAATGGGGTCTAGGCACACTCAAACGAAGTTGGAATACACCAACTATGATGAGGAGCATGTAAGGAGAAATAAAAAGATGAATAACGTGTCCTCTCACCTCAAAATGCAAGCCAAGTAAAAACACTAAGAAAAATATGATCCTAAGAGTGCTCTTTCCTTTATGTTTGTTCAGCTTATGCTATTTAGAAGACTGACTCATGAACTTTAGAATAGATTTTTGTGAGGAAGGCTTCCTACGAAGAAGGAGAGGTTTCAGGTTATGTTATCGTAAAGGTGAAATCATCTCGAGATAATGACTTGGCGAGAATAACGAGCTTGGTGCCCATTATTTCGTGATCGTGTGATCCACCAAAAGCTTCTTACGAGTAAGATGTTGTTTAAGAATGTGTATATTTTTCAATTTTGTGATGTTTGGGTATGACTAAGAGAGAGAAGAAGAAAGGAAGTGATTTTCTACGATTCATTTTTCAACCATCAGCTAGGCATGACTTCCAGCATATAGGTTGCCCTCATTTAATGTGAGCTAATGCAGTAAAGCAGAATGAAATGCAATTGATTTTAAGCCAAACTCAAAATATTGAATTTGATGACGAAAAAAATGAACAAGAGAGAGTATGATCTTTCACTAATGCAGTATAAATGACAAGAGAAGAAGAGTTCTTTTTATAGCACCAAAACATGATTTCTTTGAATCAAATAGAAAGAAGAGAAGATTCCAGGGGATAAATTTTAATGTGAGAACCTTTCAGAAAGGAAACAAACATAAAAAATTTCACCTAGAAATGAAGAAATGCAAGGAACCCAGAATTGGTGTCCCACCGAGCGTGCCAAAATGTTTCACCTGATTCTTAGAGGGTTTCTTTCAATATTGATGAAACAGATAAGGGTAAATGGGCTAGGAGGAATACTTGTTAAAGTTGGTTGAAGGTTTTTGCATGCGTATGACTTCTTGATCCATAGCTGATCATGAGAGCTTCCTTTTGGCTGGGAGGAACTACTTAAAATGAACAACAAGACCACCAAAATATATTAAATATCATATGACAGTGGACTACCTAGCGTATGCTAGTTCTTGGAAGTGTGATACTCCCTATAAGGATGCCAATCCGTTGTTTAAAACAATTCAATGTTAACAATAAATGAAATCCTACTATAATTAAAATGATTTAGGTATCTCATTCAACTATAATAAGAAAATTCATTCACAACAAGCTAAGCTATGATGATGAATCGAAGGGCAAGGTCCCACTGTTAATCTTGAGTACTAGTCGAGTCCTGGTTTTGGGTTGTTTTGGGTATTTGGTGGGGAATTTAGGCTCTGTTATTGGTCTAAGGATAAAACACAGAGATCAACGTCGGTCTAGTGTAATCGATGACATTTTAGGATGGACCGTGTGACGGTCATGGGTAAGCGGCATCAGATGACAAGCAATAACCGAAACTTATTAAAATCTTGGTGTTGGGACAGATCTGAGGCTAAATGAAAATGGAGAGGGTAATGGAAAGGTCTGTGGAGATATTAGATATACTCAGAGGTGTTTAACAATGTATGGGAAATTTAGTGGTGTGGGTGAAGGAATGATCAAACTTGCATGAAGGTAAATGGTGGGAGAATGGGAGTGCAAGTAGAAACTGATAATAGAGGTAACAGAGCCTACTAAAATGAAAATGGATGAATGATGGTTAACAAAATACTTACTGTTATATGACCTTGGTGGTTGGATGGCAATGGCGAGTTGATCAGATGGATGGAATTCGATGTGGTGATGGTGTTGCCCCGGATGCTTCCCCGAATGCAAATGGCTGCGGGATCACTTACGAATGTTGGTGCATGCGCAAATGTTGGTTCTACTTGTATACAACTCTCGTTTCATCCCTTGCTCTTTGAATGTGTCAATAACCATGAAATAAGGTTGTATCGGGAATAAATGGTAACCGACGATGGTCTGGGTTGACCGGTGGTGGTTTAGGATGACCGATGTCGGTTATGGTGGGATTTTCTAGGTTTACTAAAAATGGGCAGATCCGCTTAGTATCTTGGATCTTGTTCATTTACCTCTGCGGATTAGAATGGAAGATTATTTTCTAATGAGCAGGAATGTGGTTAGAGGAATGTAGGATTTTATTTTTAAGGATTAGGTAGTGCTTAGTTAGTTATGGCAACATACTAAGAATAGATTTGGGGTGAGGTGGCTAGGTGAGGTGTATAGGTGAGGTGGTGGTGTGAGAATTATCTTAATTAGGATAATTAAATAATAAATATTGTGAGGACATGGGTTGATTTAATTAATTTAATTTAATGAATATTAGTGTGAAGTGTAAGGGGCCATGGTTAGGTGAGTGTGTTCAAGGTGATTATTTGACTAGAGACAAATGGGAGTGTGACCCGATTTTGGTGTCTATAAAGCCACAACATCAAACTTGGGAGAAATAATTTGAGATGAATTTTTCATTTTCTTTCTCTCAACAAAAGGTTGAACCCAAGTGAAGGTGGTACTAGAAGGAGGGTGACAAGAGGACCCAAGGAAAGTGTGCTCATGGAGCCAAGGGTTTGTGTAGCAGACACTTCCACAATAGATGTTTCAACACTAGAGGCAGGTATCTCTTTGACAAGAGTCTCTAGGATGCTCACTATTTCAGCTCCTAATTTTACATTCTTTTTTAGCCTCCACTTCATCCTCTTTCTCAGTGCTACCTCCTTCATAGTTGATTTATTCTTATTCTTATGTTTCCTTCCCTTCTTCTGAAAGATCAATGATTTTCTCAACTTCATGGATTGTCTTTGTCTGCTTGGGAGAAGGAGATTTCTTGTTTTCTTCCTTAATTAATTATTTTGTCTTTCCAACCTTTTCAGCCTTCCCTTTCTTAATGTATACTAGAGTTGAATATTCAAGAGGAGAGGGAGTTGATTGAGTATGTACTTCAGGAACTGTGGTAGGAATATCTCTTTGAGATGTAGATGCTTCTTGGGAAGGAGATTACATCATGCCTACTTTGTATGCTCTCATTTTTCTATCAAACCAAACCTTTGTTCTCACCATGACTGGGTTTATGATTTCTTGTAAGTCATCCTTCTCTTTTTGAACCAGTCAATGGTGGCAAGAGGAGTGTGCCTAATAGACTTAATGTATTCAAGAGATTGCAAATCCTCATCATCATGTTATAAATCCTTGGGTACTTTATAGATTCCAAAATCCCTAATTTTTGTAAGGAGAGTCTTTCATAGTACCTTCTCCTTGCCTCATAATCATCTGAGCAATCTACCCAATAATCTTAGAGTAGGGGAGTGATAGAAAGACATTCTCAAACTGTTGGAGATGAAACCTTTGAGATCAAAGCAAGATCTCTTCTGAAAAGAGTAGAAATTGAAGGAAACAATGGTTCTCTCAACATTTTGTGCATCAAGAGCAGTTCTGCAGGTATAATTACCCAATGTGATTGGGAATTGGATGTCATCTATCTTCTTATCTCTGCAAGTTCTATGCAACATATCGAGTTGTCTACAAACTTCCACAAGAGTTATCTTATCACTACAAAACAGTGGAAGTTTGTAAGGTTCTCCCTCAAATCTTCCTTCCAATCTGATGTAAGAGAACCTTCTAAACTAGATGAAATAGTTGCCATAGGTGGAAATCAATTGCTTGGCCTCAGTAGAAAACCTTTTAGTTGTGTTGCCCTCCGAAGTTTGACAATGTACATGGTGAAAGCATCATTGACTCTCCGAAGTGATGTTTGTTGTTCTCCAAAGTCAATTGTGGGTAATATTCATACACTGGAGCATTCTTTTTACCATCCACTGGAGAAAGACCCAACCATATTCTATATGTTGCAATGGTATACATCAGATAAGAGGTCATATGGAAGACTTGGGTTCTTTGCACATTAGCCAATTATTCACTGAGGTTTTCACAAATGATTTCCCCCAGTTCAGACTTTGTTTTCCCTCACAAATGATATTCAGGTAAGGGCACATCCAAAAGTGGAACTCATTAGTTGAAGGAAGACCCATGATTAGGCTAGGAAGGTGATAATATCTTAAAGCTCTTCTTTAAAATCAACTCTATACATGGTCTTGGGCAACCTGGAGGCTCCTTTCTTTGGGACTTTAAACCAAGACTTGGCCACCATGTGTTTTTATTTCTCCTTGTCTTGATCAAACAAACACTAAGCTTGAGCCAAAGTAAGAATATTTGAATCTTCCACTACATGAATTCCAAAAGCAACATTGATGCACCTAACATCAGTTTGGCAATTACTTGGCCTTGAGGGTCTTTGATTTCCTTCAAGCCTAGATCAAAACAAGAACCGTAAGCCAATACAGGATTTGGACATTGGTCGAGATTGTAAATCCTCCAACATGAGCTATTCCAAAATCTCGGATAGTTTGAGCCATAGGAGAGGGATTATCACTATTAATTCTGCCCAAAAATCATTGAAATCAATATGTTGCACATCGTTATCCCCTATGTTTGGTACAAAGGTATCAAGGGAAGAGAGGTGTTCATGACCCACAAAATGGTACTTCATGATAGCAAATGGGGTGAAAGGTAAGCACTCAAAAATAAAAATGAGGATTCAAAAGTGATTTTGGGAGAAGAACAATGCATTAGTGCATGAAAAACACTATCCTCAAACTCCCACAAAAATCTCTGAAACTACTAACCTTGATTGCAGAATGATAGGCGACCTTCCTAGGAACACGATACACCTTTAAATTTTAAAAATGGCTAATAAATATTCCTACTATGGCTAAAACGGCTTGAGAGACATGGGAACAGAATGCATGAGTTTGATTGTGATTTGCAATGGTGGAAATGACCAATCACATTACTTTTTATATTACCTCATTCAAAAAATGTTGGTGGAATGCATTAAATGGAGGAATTTAATGTACTATGAAAAAAGGAGTTCTCATAACACGAGAATGTTGACCTTTCTAATAGAGTGCGGATATGGTGAAAGAATGAAGCACGTGAGGCCCAAAATCATATGGGACATTATGGACACAAGAATCCTACATCTTCGTAACACAAAGAAAGTTGATGCAATGTGGTAAATGCGGTTACGAGGAGAAGCCGAGGGTCAAGACACACTCGGGACACCCAAATCACGAAATGCCAAAGATCCCGCAATACACCAATGTTCAATGAAATGTGGGTAAGTCGAGTGAAAAGTGCACATAAGGCCTATGGGACATGAGGACACAAGTTCTCCACTAGTCCGAAAAGTCCACAATATAAACAGGACTTAGAAAATTTTGAAATACAACTTGCGGGTTTGTTACGCGTGTAGATAATGTGGAGATGCGGAAAACTAGTGGTTGTGAGGCACAAGGGTTGTAGGTTCAAAAAATACCAAAACACTGTGATATATAGAAAAGCAAGTCAATTGCGAGGATGCATGGAACATGAATCTCTCAAGAACTTGGGACATGTGGGACATAAAAACTTGAAATACCCACAAAATAAAACACCCAAAACTTAAGAATTAAAAATTGACTAATTGTAGGGATCATCTTTCTTTCCCCATACTTCAAAAAGGCAAACAATGACATCATAAGGGGTAACTTACCCAAAATTTTGGAAAATTTGGCAAAAAAGCACACATTTTAGGGTGAGTGTCAACACTAATGAAGTTCCAAATGAGATCCAAAACAGGTTTCCTTGATTTCAAGGGAATAATGCCATAAGTGGGGATCAACACCTTAGATTCTTCCAAACTATCATGAATAATTATGAGGTTGAATTTGAGGATGTTTATGTCAAATTTTTCATGAATACATTAGAGTGAGATGTCAGGGAATGGTACAACTTTCTTCCTATAAATTCAATTGATTCTTGGACTGAAATGAATAATGTTTTCATATTACAATATGGTGATAAGACTCACCCAAGGTTTCATCTATCAGAATTTGAAAACATCAAGAAAATTCAAATGAATGTGTACAAGATTTTAACACCCGATTCAACAAGACCTTAACTAGATTACTAGTTAATATAAGGCCTAGTGATGAGTCTTGCTTGATTAAGTACTTAGATTCCTTTGATAAAAAAGTAGCTTATTATCTTAGGGAAAAAATACCAGAACTCTAAGGAAAAAAAATTCTATGGCCATCTAGATTGAGAAAAATATTAAAGCAATCAGAAATCCTCTAAAGAGGGAGGGCATTAAGTTGATTAATCCATAAAAGCCTCAAGAAAGCAAGGTTATAGACTTGGAAGAGGTGGTTAAAAATTTGGTTGGAGTAGTCAAGGATATCTCATATAAGCTTGCGAGTGGAGAAGGGATCAAATCCCCAAAATCATCAATGAGACTTCAAGAAATAATATATTTTGGAATCACCCTAAAGGGATCATTGACTATAAGAAGGAGGAAAATTGCCCATGGTTTTACGAAATAAGTAGCAAACCTTTAGAGATAAAAAAATAGTCTCAGATCCACTAACAACAAGAGTATCACTTTGGTGGACGAGGAGAAAATCATTTATTAGTGTGAGAAATGTTTATGTCCACATCCTCCTTATGAGAAACCTATTGAATATGACGATATTCATAAGGAAGCTTATTTTGGTGATTTATGCATGATGGAGTGTCCCAATGATTCAATACAAGGAGCCACTTCCACCGATCTCCTTTATGACAAGACCGTAGAAGACTTTTGGGCTTACACCAAGCAAGTGTTCTCCTTTCCTCATATAGTTAATGCTAATGTAGATATTGCACAATCATTTGATCTCCCAAAATATGAGTTTCAATATTTAAGAGCTCTAATGATCAAAAAGTGTGATGGTATAATTCCCTCAAAAGAGGATAGGAAATTATTGATGAATGTTGTTGTTTCCCAAGAAAGAGACTATAACCTTTACAATAGACAAGTTAAGGGACCTACCCCGCTCCCAAACCAAAGATGTCTCTCTTAACTAATATCCCTAAAAATGCTCCCAAGAAAATCATGCCAAATATAGGCCTTGTTATTTATTCAAACCAGACACTTCTTCTTCGCCCAAATAATAAGGGATAGTATCCCATCATAAAATACATTCACCCTTACCACTAATACAAATGTGCCCAAGTATGTAGCATGTGATATAGCCCAGATTTTGAGTCAAATAAAAATCACTATCCCTATTATGGAATTACTTAGAATTCCTTAACATAGAAAAAGGGCATTTGAATATTTGGGGTTGAAGGAGGATGCGGTTGTCAATGAAAGGAGTACAAATAATGTGGTGGTTATTATCACTATAGCTGAAATTGAAATAACAGAAGACCAAGAGAATACAAAAGAACCCCGAAGTATATTTGGGTACTTTCTTAGTAGAATCACAATTGGATGTGGATCCTTTCTTTACCACTCTAATTGTCAATGAATGACTTCTCCATAATTGTATGTTTGATTCAGGGGACTCATGTAATGTTAGGCCTTTAGAGGTCATGAATGAATTGGACATAAAAATTACAGCAGCTTTTAGAAGATGTTTTTCATGGATTCAAGAGAAGTGCCTATTGTTGGATATTTCAAAGTTTTGGTGGTACAACTTGCTCCTATCCTGGTAAGTACTTAACTATGAATTTAGTTATAGTTGATTATCCGATAAATTGGGCATGTTGTTATCAAAAAGTGGGTGGCCAATGTAGGGGAAATGTTCAAATGGATATGTATTTCACTTCCATACCTTTGGAAGGAAATGTATTCAAGTTCAGTACGAGAGAAGAGAAAATGTTCCACCTTATTAAGGATCCTCTAAATGCTTCTTATGAGGTATTATTTGTTGATACGAATTTGGGTAACTTTATAGGTTGTGTTGATTTTGAAGATCACTATATGGATATCAATACACACCTTGAAGATGTCAATGTCCCATAGACATGGGCATTTGATGGAGCATGCTCCAATGTTGGAAATAGAGTTGGGTGGTTTTGACTTCTCCAAATCAAGGTTCCTTCAATTTCTCTTTCAAATTAAAGTTTGAATGTACTAAAAACATTGCTAAATATGAAGCATTTCTCCTCGGTTTGATATTTTCATGAGGGTATGGGATTAAGAATATCATTGTCAAAATATGTTCTGAATTAATTGTAAAGTAAGTTAGGAAATTATATGCAACTAAGAACCAGAGGTTGAGACAATATAAGCATGCAATTTGGGATCTCATATAATTGTTTTATTCTTTTAATATCCTTTATCATGAGAGAACTCAAAATGCAGAGCGACAAATTGGTTATCTTACCCTCTCAAAATGAAAATGAAGTAGTATCTTCTTACTGTAATTATGAAGTAGAAGTGTTATTCAAACCTTGAGTTCCTAACAACATTCGGCATTGGAAGTTTTTTGAAGATGATACTCAGATTTAGAGGTTCTTAAAAAAGGTGAATTTACAAATAAACTCATTGACCTCGAACCTATGGTGGTGTTATGTGAAGGAAAGGATACCCTCTTTGGAAAGGACATAATCTAATTGAAAATAAATCTATTTCTAGAGGACTTGTCATCCTCAAGTCAAATTTTAATAGTGCAGACTGAGTCATGAGTAATCCCATCCATGTACCTAGATATGTTATGGAGTGAAATTTGGGAACTTCTCAAAACCCAAGGAAATTTTAGTTAGGAAGTATCATGAATGAGGAAGAAAGGAAATCTTATACCAAATTGCTAAGGAAATATCAGGATTTCCTTGCATGGTCTTATTCAGAATTGAAGGCTTACAGAGAAGACATTTTTCAACATGAGATACCATTGGAGCCTCACACCAAGCCCTTCAGGAAAAATAAAAGGCCTATCAACCCCCTCCTTACAACCAATATATAAGAATATTTGACAAAGTTGTGATATGGTGGGATGTTCCAACCCATTGGGTACTCTTTATGGGTGGTAAATTTGGTACCAAATAGAAATCAAAATGGGGATATTAGGCTTTGTGTAGACTTTAGAAATCTAAACAAAGCATCACTCAAGGATAATTACTCATTACCTAACATGGATAATATGATACAAAAATTAACAAGATATGAGTTGTTGTCTACATTGGATGGTTTCTTAGGTTATAACTAGGTGGTGGTAAAACAATTTAAGAAATTTAAAATTGCCTTCACTACCCTATGGAGAACATATTTTTATGTTAGGATGCCTTTTGGATTAATGAATTTTGGGGACACTTTTCAAATAGCCATGGATGTGGCCTTCTTGGGGTTCATTAATTAATTCATTGTAGTTTATCAAAATGATATAATTGTCTTCTCTAAACACAAGGGTGAAAATTTTGGGCACCTTGATAAAGTATTGATCAAGTGTAGAGAGTATGGGATTTCATTAAACCCAAATAAGCATCACTTTGGGGTGAAAAAGGAAAAATTGATGGTACATATAGTCTCACAAGAAGGATTTATGATAAATCTTGAAAGGGTAGAGGCAATTGACAAAGTCCTAGTCCCTATGTCTAAAAAGGGTATCCAATCCTTCTTTGGGAAAATAAATTTTGTAAGAATATTTATCTCCAACTTTTCTGAGATCACTCTTCTCATTATAAGCATGTTGAGAAGGATCAAGTCATCAAGTGCGAAGAAAGGGTTGTTTAAACATTTAAAGGAATAAAAGAGGCACTCAAGACTACCCCAATATTGACCAACCTGATTATAAGAAGGATTTTCAAATATTTTCTTTTTATTCAGAAAATACAATTGCTTTTGTGTTGCTGTAGAAATATGAATACAGGCATGAAAATTCCATTGCATTTTTCAACAAAGACTTGCAAGGATCTAAGTTGAAATATTCCATTATGGAGAAACAATATTTTGCCTTGGTAAAAGCTACTAAAATTTTTAGACCCTACATTTTAAGTTCCAAAATCATAGCCTATGTGCCTCATACAATGGTAAAAGACATTCTATCACAAATGGATATGTCAAGCAAGAGGTGTAGGTGGGTAAATAATCTGCAAGTGTATGATATGGAAATTCAAACCAAAAATTTGGTTAGAGGTTTGGGCTTAACAAGGCTAATGGCAGAAAGAAATTTACAAGTGGTTGAGATACACAATATTGAAGAGGATGAGAAACATCCCCATGAAATGATAATTACTTCAACCTGGTACAAATACATGGTATACTACCTAAGGAGCTTGAATTTCCCTGCTCATCTAGAACAAAAACATAAGAGAACACTCAAGTTGGTTTCTCAACAGTATATCTTGCTGATATTGGATTGGTTTGGAAGAACCAGGAAGGAGTTCTACTAAGATGTATTACAAAAGAAGAGGCACCTAAAATAATTGTTGAGTTTCATGGAGGATTATGTGGTGGCCATTTTGTTGGGAGGGTTACAACCCACAAAATCTTAAGAGCGTGTTATTGTCGGCCTTCACTTTTTAAAGATATAGCTATTTTGGTTAGAAAATTTGAAAGTTGTCAGCATTTCTTAGGAAGGATGAAAGCTTCTAGAGCCCTTCCCTTGCAAATTTTTTCAATAGAGGATCCATTTGAATAGTGGGGATTGGATTTCTTAGGTGAGATATCAAATGCTTCAGTGTTGGCCATAAATGGATATTGGTGGCCACTGATTATTTTACCAAATGGGTTGAAGCTATTCGCACTTAGGAAGTCAACTCATCAAGTAGTCATGGATTTTATTCTCAATCACATAATTTGTCGTTTGGGGTCCCCACCAAGATAGTTGACAAAAATTCCATAAGTTTGAGATAAAAACCATTCGTAACAATATGCCATGAGTATGGTATATGTTTTAGCTTATGCATCAAATTACAATCCCCAAGAAAAATTGCCAAACAGGATCAAGAAATAAGAACTTACTTAAAATCCTTGGGAGATCATTAGAGATAAATAATAAGAAGTGGGGTGAGCAACTCAAGTTTTCACTATGGGAAAATAGAGTTACCACTAAGAGATCTCTGTAAATATCCCTTTTGAACTAGTTTATGGGGTTCAAGATATTTTTCCCCGCACTTGCAACTTTCTACTTATCAATTCATGCAACAGTTTGAGGATGGAGGAGAAGAAATTCCATATGACGCCTACATCAACAAAATTATGGAATTGGATAAGGTAATAAGAGAATCCCACCAAAAACATTTCAAGTTTCAAGAAAAACTCAAGAAAATATTTGACATAAAAGTTACTCTAAGGACTTTCCATGTGGGAGATCTAGTTGTGTTGTGGGATAGTAGACATGAAGACAAGGTCAAACATGGGAAATTTGATGCCATGTGGATGATCCCTTACTCCATATAAATTAGGATTGGGGAGCACACCTTTTCCTAAAATATTTGGAGGGACACTTGCTCGAGTTTCCTTTTAATGCTAGGCATCTCAAGAATTTCTTGGATTGAAGCAAGTCTTCAGGTATGTCCTTTGTATAGTGTAAAGTTTCATATTTTATTTTATTTTTCCCTTTCTCTACTTTGGTATATAGTGACCAAGTTTCATTAGTTGTTAGTTTACCCATGACTTTTGTATTTGTTTAAGAGACCATGTATGTTTTTCCTCACGACTCCTTACTCAATGGATTAGGCACCACGTCTGTTTATATAAATACTTTTGGTTCTTTTGGTACTCACGGGGTGCCCATCCCCAAGCTAGAGCGGATGTTGGTGTTCATTATAAACCCTATTTTGAACCAAGTTGAGTCTTCCAAAAAAATTCTCATACCATTTAAAGACTTAGATTTACATATGTTCGGTAACACCAAATATTTTTGAGTATCCATGATCACTCCTTCCCATAGTTTTGAACAAATTAAAAGATGGGCATGACCATTCAGTTCTAAGGAGACCGCAGTGCACTAAGTTGGTAATCCACAGAATGAAGAACTTAATTTTCTATGGATTGCTCCAATTTGTGAAAGGATAAAAATCAAATAAGGTCCAAGGCATAATTATAAAATGGTTGGTAATCATTCAAAGTGACTTAGTCTCTCAATATGAAATAAGAAAAGATAGTATGAGATAACTATTTGTGAGAAATGGGGAAATGTGGTTAAATAACAAATATGTGGCACACTAGTCTAGTATTCAGCAGGTATGTCATAAGATTAGTATAGACACAAAATCATGCACTTACTACTATATTACTATGTCAATAAGTATGATGTTATATATATGGATCTTGAGCGAGAAAAGTATTCACTAGTAACACATCCCCTTGTCTATCCCCTTTTATTTTCATTGTCTTCTTTTGAATTACTCTTTTTATATTTGTCACTTCTTCTACATCTATCTCTCCCACACTCCTTTCTAATCAAGTCACGGGATCTATTTTTATCATTCTTTTCACATTTGTCATTATTTTCTCTAGGATATTAGTGCACTGGCCATGACACTAGCACCCAAGAACTCGTGCCCGTATACGGGTGTTCATATCCTACTTATTTCTTCTTTTTATCTTGACATTTGTGGTCAGTCTTTTCAGTTATCTTACCCTTATCTTGAGGTCCTAGTTGGCATGTTGTGTTACTAGTGTCAAAATTTAAACAAGATATCCCTATATATACACATCATACATACCATTATTAAGGGTTGGAAACTATTAAGGGCTATCTACATACAAAGGGACTGCATTCTTTGGGCTTCTTATATCTACATACACTACATAGGAGGGGTTTCTTTTATTCCATCCACACATTTTGCATTCTATCTAGTCATAGATTGTTATCTTGGTGTCATTGGCGCGAGGGAAACCTAAGGACACTATAACACACCTAATCCCATAGAACTACATGGATTCTAAGATATAGGTATTGCTCAATCATGAGTTCACTATGTCGGGTGATTTGTTGGGGTTAGACTGACTCCCCATTTGCATTCTTTCTTGTTTAGGAATTCATGTGTTTTGGGTTTTACGGGTCAATATTGTATTGCAAGCTACGGGTGACATTTTCTGCAGCTATGCGACATACTAGTGATAGGAAGAAAATATCAATGACAACCTTGCGACCCTATGGAAATCAATTCCTGAGGTTTTGAGCAAAATCTGGTGCCCAGATAGGGATCCTAGCACCCAGCCTACCATAGTACCAACTCGGGCACCCAAGTCCGGCCGTTAGGTTAATTATTAACTACCTATATATTAATTATGCATTTCATATTAATTAATATATTTATTGTTTATATGGTTATATTTAATTATAAACCATATTATTATTTGTAGTCAAACCATATTATTGTTTGTAGTCAAATAATACGGATGTTGTTAAATAGTTCTAACAATACTATTGTTATTATTCATCCTGTGCTTCCCCGGATGTGATTTGGAAGCTACTATATTTTAATTTGGTTGTTGCATTGTTGCTGACTCTTTCTTTAATTGTATCTAGTTGTGCAATACATATATATATATTGAAGTATGCTCTGTGTAAATGGTTGATTGGGTTTAATAAAGATAATCGGGCTTCCACCCCTACTACTCTGGTACTGAGTGAATTAAAGCTCTGGCAAGGTTCTTTTGAAGGTTTACAAAGGAAGAAGAAATTGTGGAGAAAGAAATGCTTCATCGGATAGCCATTGTTACGTCAAAGACATCCCACATCTCCCTACTGAACCCACAACCTCTGTGTGACTTCCAAGTAAATGTAAAAGAAAAAAAAATTCCTTGGTGCCCTACACTAGGTAAATTTGTTTAAGGGGCTTACAAAAAAATTAAAAATCATTTTCCCATCAAGGGTTTTGTATTTAAATTGTCTAGTTACAGATAATTTATCTGTACTATAGTATATTCTGTATTGTTGTTGCATTGAGCATTCGGGCCAACATTGGGCGAGTTGGTCAATGTTATTTTTGAGTCGAGTTTGCTTTATCCACCAAGCCCCTGACCGGATTGGTTTGCTTCATTCAAAGACTAAGCTATAATTATTTGCTTGGACATTTTTATTGTGGTGAGCCACGTAATCTACCTGAGTCGAACCATTACAAAGCATCGCGAGGTCACACCACCCCTATTGCTGAAGGTCTCTTGTTTTTGCATTGGCGCATAAAGAGCATTGTATTACATGTTCAAGTTAGTTGAGCCCACCTTGGCTCCATCCCTTCTCCACTCGGTCATCCCCTAGCACGGGACTGTAGCAAATCGTGACCCTGCATGCATGCATACACAACTAAGATCAATGGATTTCATTAACTACGAGGAGAGGCAACATCATATGCGTCATTTTTGGTGAAGATGACATTGTGGTAGAACTGTTGTCCCTTGCGACTTGCAACAAAAAAGCGAAGCATAAGAAATAACTACAACAATCAAGCAAATAATAAACGGTGAAAGTAAAAGAAATTTGTGAAGAATAAATAATAAAAATATGGCATTCAATCCAATACAAGGGTGGTCTTTACATGGTGAATGAAATAAAAATAGAAGCTTCGGATCCGTTTTCTACGCAAAAAGAAACCCTAAATCACCCGTTACTCATTTGTAGACACATGGATACTCTGTCAGGTTGCATTTTACAAAGGTGAGTTGACTTTGGCCTTATTTAAATACCATTTTGTTCATTTTACATCATAAGTGCACAAGCGGCCAAGGTGGTTAGAGAGAAAGCTTTAGAAGCGGGAGGTTTGGGGTTCAAACCCCACCCCAACACAAGATTTTGTTTTTTGAAATTTGGCAGAAAATTTGGAGAAACCGCCAAAGTTGGAGGAATATTTAGCAAAAAACCACTGCTAAACCATTTAGTTATAACTAAACAGGTCACTAAATATTTAGCGAGAAAATCCCTAATTTAGGGTAAAAACAATTCTCCATTAAGCCTATTTTTTTATTTTGGGAAACATTTTCCAAAGGAAGACCATCCAAAAACTTCATCTTGGGCCTCTTTTTAACGGTTTCCAACATTTTGGGTCATATTGGGCTCCAGAGGCCACCAAGGCCCACAAAAAAAAAAATCATGCCATTCAATTTTTATAAATTTTTGAATGTAATTGTATACTTCATCATATTGTACTAATTTGCAAGTTGCCATAGTCAACCGCAAATATTTTAACTTCTCAAAAACTGGTAAAAATTTGTAATAAAAAAAAGTTAAAATTGGTTTTGTAACACTCACGAGATCCTAGATCTCATTCGCAACGCGTCGGTATATATGATGCCTCTGGGAAGCGCTTATAGGTAAAGCCATCGCAACTACTACTGCACTTAACACCTAATATAGCTACAACAACATCATTTGGGCATCGACCCTTTAAATCGATGGGGAGTAATAAGGTCACAATGCACACACTATGAGCCATCCCATCCATCTGTGAATGATTGCATGACATAAATCGACTGAGAAATTATCCAAGTATATAGTGAAGTTACGCATGTGTATGAGGATATTTCTTTGAGCCGGTGTCAATAATCACATAGACCCCTTTTAGTACTATCTTGGTACCACGTATTGAATTCTTTCACATACATTAACGCCTCTTTCATGTACCGCTGGGTATATAGAAAGGAGAGCTTCTTCCACGTACCATCGGGTATATCGGAAGGGTGCATATATAGAAAGGTTTGGTATATCGGACTGACGGTATATAGATTGGGAGACCTTATACCTAGAGTGATAAGAGCCAAACCCTATCAGTGTTTTCTGCAAAATGGGCACCAATGCCCCCAATTTTTTCTTCCAGATTCACAACTACTCAGAGGAAACACTTATGTTGCATGGAAGACAAAAATCAAGACACAGCTTGAGTTTGAAGAGATCGGCATCTTGTGAATTGTACTCTAACCAGATCAACTACGATACAACACAACGGTGGTAGTTTGATAAAGTAGATAAGAAGGCCGAAATCATCATCTTGTTTAGAGTTTCGATGATGTGCAACCCCACATTCGAGATTCCAAAACAGCAAAGAAGTGTGGGATAATTTAAGCACGAGTATACGAGGCCAAAAACAATAATGTTATCTTGAATTTCAGAGTCGATTACACATATTGAAGTTCAAGCAGAATGAGAAAATAAAAGCTTTCTTAAGAAGAGTTACAAAATTGAGGGCTTCACTTCTAGCCCTAGGAGAAGTGGTCAAAGATGATGATCTCATTCCCATTGTTATGAGAGCACTCCCTTCTTCATACCGTATTTTTGTAACAACACTAAACTTTTCCGAGATCTGATAGTTAGTTTTGACAATTTGGAAAATCTCTTTGCATCAAGAGGAAGCAATGCACAATAAGGATGATGAAAAAGAACAAGAAATTTCTCACATCAAAAATGGAAAAGAAAAGGTAAAGAAAAACCTAATTCTTATCAAAATTCCCAAAATCAATATCGTATATCGAGGGGACAGACAACCGAAGAAACAATGTCCAATTTGTAAAAGAGGACATGACTTAAAATATTATTGGTATAATACTTACAAGAAAGGTTCGTCAAGAAACTCTTGACCTCCACAACAATAGTCTTATAAGGGACATTCTAACAACAATCACGGATAGAAAAGGGGAACTTGAAAATAAGACCCCATCAATAAGAAAATATTGTTGAGCAACAAAAACGATTAGAAAATGAAGACTACTTATTCACTACTAGATCAAGTGAACCATCCACATCATCTAGTGATGTTTGGTATGTTGATTCGGGGGCCACTCAACACATGACCGGCCACATATATTGGTTTACTTCAATTAGGGATGCGCCATCAAAAAATTATATTTCATTGGGAGATGATTCTTCATATACAGTTTAGGGGATTGGGAACATTTCTCTACCCATTGGTTCACACAACTTCAAACTTTCAGATGTCTTATATGTCCCTGGGTTGACAAAGAATTTTCTTTTAGTCAATCAAATCCTTTATCACAACGTAAAAATTAACTTTTATAGTCATTCCGGAGAAAAAACATGTTTGATTCAAGACAAATTAAGAGGCTCGAAAAATAGTTGCAAAATCCTTCAATGTGGGGCGCATGTTCCAACTTGATTTTATTCACAGAAACGATCAAGCACTTGTGGATAATAACTCCACCTCAGCACAGTTGTGGCATCGGAGACTTGGTCATGTAATTTTCAAGTATCTCGAGACACTTTATTGGCATAATATGGTACATGAGCTACCATCTCTTCATAAGGATACAAACAAGTGTCCTCAGTGCCCAATAGGAAAACAACACAGAGTGTCATTCTAGAAGAGTACATATCAAGCTCATGGTAATCTTGATCTGGTTCATACCGATATTTGCGGTCTGATGCAACCAAGTCATTTTGGGTTCTAGTACTTCATGCTTTGTGTTGACGACTATTCAAGGAAAATGTGGATTTTTTGTCTTCGTAAGAAAAGTGAATCTTTTGAAACCTTCAAGAGGTTCAAAGTAGTAGTTGAGAACGAAATTGGTCATCACATCAGAACTCTCCACTCAGATCGAGGGGGGAATTCACTAGTAATGAGTTTAAAGACTACCTACAAACTCATGGGATTCATTGAAAAATTCCTCCTCCACACACACCGCAACAAAATGGTGTTGTTGAGAGAAGAAATCGTACTATCATGGAAATGGTGTAATGCATGATTGATGATTATGGACTTGCAAAGACATTTGCAGGAGGAAGCGATAGAAAATTAACGAGTGTATTTGTTAAACAAAGTGCCCATCAGTTTCTCTTGAAGGAGTAACACCATAAGAAGCATGGTCAAAGTGGAAACCATCTATTGCACACCTTAGAGTATTCAGGTGCAAAGCAAGCATGCACATACCCAAGCAAAACAGAAATAAATTGGACATGAAGTCACAGAAACTCATCTTCATTGGGTACAGTGAAGAGACTCTTGGGTATAGATTCATGGATCCTAAGACTATAAAAGTCTACACCATGAGAGATGTTGAGTTTTTTGAGAAGAAGGAAGCAGAGTCTCCTCCTCCAGACTCACCAGATGTAGATTTTTCACCAGTTGTAAAAATTGAAGCTGATGTTCCCACAGATGATGAAAGTGAAGATGGGGATGATGGTGTTGATTAGATAGAACCACGACCCACGGGAAAAATTCAGCACATGCCCAAGCGGTGTACTAGCACATTACGAGATGCAAGAATGGATGCTCCACTGGATACATCCACCCCTAGACCACGGACTCACAATAAGGCAAGAGAAGAAGTTAACTTTCTTTGATGAGTAGAGTTATCAAGTCTGATGAGCCCTCTACAGTCTAGGAATCCCTACAGTCAAAAGCTTGGAAAGATGCCATGGATTCGAATATCAATCATTGATGAAAAAAACACTTTGACTTGTCGATCTTCCACCAGGGAAGAAACCCATTATATGTAGATGGATATTCAAAATGAAGTATAAAGCAGATGGGATAGTGGACAAGTATAAAGCAAGACTAGTAGCAAAGGGGTATGCACAAAAAGAAGGCATTGACTACGAGGATACATTTTCTCCCACAGCTAATACCAAAATGATCAGGATGATCTTTTCTCTAGCTACACAATTTGGATGGAAATTCCATCAGATGGATGTGAAAATTTCCTTCTGAATGGATATTTACAAGAAGAAGTCTATATGACTCAACCTGAGGGATATGTTGTACCTGGTCAAGAAGCAAAGGTATGCAGACTCAAGAAATCTCTGTATGGCCTTAAACAGGCACCCTGGGAATGGTACATCAAGATTGATGAGCATCTCATACAACATGGATTTGTTAGAAATCCATATGATCCCAATCTTTACCTCAAAAATCAAGGGGGATATTGTGATTTTTGTTGTCTATGTCGATGATCTAGTCATCCGTGAGTTCGGTGAGGATGATCGATGTAATGAAGAAATATCCTAATCGATCATTCTACATGACTAATATTGGGCTGATGCATTATTGTCTTGGATTGGAAGTATGGCAGAAAGAGAATCACATTTTTGTTTCTCATATGAAATATACCAAGACAACACTCAATAAATTCAGGATGATGGATTGCACACCAATTGCTACACCTATGGAGAAAAAATTGTAGTTATCTCGTTCGAGATCCATCTCTGAGGTAAGTGCCACTCTCTATTGGCAGTTTATTGGGAGTCTCATTTACCTAAACTACACTATACTAGATATTAGCTTTGTAGTAAGCTATCTATCCAAGTTCATGCAGAAACCCAAAGTGTGTCATTGGAAAGAAGCAAGGTGCATCTTGAGATATCTCAAAGGATTAGTGGATCTTGGTCTAGAATACAAGAAGAATGACAACTTCTTCTTATTAGGAGATTGATTCGAGATCATGCGGGAAATGTTGATGATAGAAAATCCACTTATGGATTTGTATTCTTTATGGGATCTAGACCAATATCATGGGGAAGTAAGAAATAACACTTCGTTTCTCACTCTTCCACAGAAGTTGAGTATCATTCTGCAGGAGAAGTTGTATGTGAAGCAATTTGGCTACGTCACATACTAGAAGGACTTGGAATACCACATGACAAACTGACCACCATGTATGTTGACAATGAAGGTGTTCTCAAACTTGTTCGCAATCTAGTGTTTCATGAGAGAACAAAGCACATTGAGGTATAGGTTCATTTCATACATGAGCATGTGTTGAAGCACAACATCTAGCTTTAATTTTGTCCAATAGCTAAACAATGGGCAGATATCTTCACAAATTCACTTGCACGTGACAAGTTCGAGTTGTTCAGAGAGTTCCTCTCCTCATCCCTTGAGACAATGCACAATTAAGGGGGGGAATGTTAGGTTAATTATTAATTACCTATATATTAATTATGCATTTCATATTAATTAATATATTTATTGTTTATATGGTTATATTTAATTATAAACCATATTATTATTTGTAGTCAAACCATATTATTGTTTGTAGTCAAACAATACGGATGTTGTTATATAGTTTTAACAATATTATTGTTATTATTCATTTGTGCTTCCCGGATGTGATTTGGAAGCTACTGTATTTTAATTTGGTTGTTGCATTGTTGTAACTCCTTTTTAATTGTATCATTTGTCATGCAATATATATATATATAGTGCAGCCTACTCTGTGTAAATGGCTTATTGATTTTAATAAAGATAATCGGGCTTTCGCCCTATTTCTCAATTTACACTAGCCACATCCGACATCTCTGTAATTTTTGTGTAAAATTTGTGTAGTTTGTTATCTTTGTTTACCATTTTTTCAGCATCGAGACACTTCAAAGATGTAGCGAATCTCAACTAAGTCATTCTTCCTTCTTTATTACACTTAGGGTTTCTATTTTATTAGCTTATATACTTGTATTGTAGCATTTTTAATTATATATGACACTACAATTTAGAATTAATATCAGATTTTGTTAGATCATTTTGGTGAACTCATCGATATTCAAACTCATTTCCTTAGGGTCCTCATGGCTAAGAATCAATATTCTTCTCCTAGGCAAGCTATGTCTCATGAAAGTGTGAACCTTATCCTTAATGATGAGGTTGTTTTGGATAAGCTTATTTCTCTTTTTAGTTGTTCTCAAACTGATAACAAAGTTCAAAGAAATCTCCTCACTCACCAAGCTCAAATTCCATCTACTACTCCTAATGAATATGGTCTTCACATAGTTACACCTGAAAAAAATTCACACGATGCTCTCCTTTTTATTCCATAGGATCTCATGTTGTTGTAGATTCTTCTCCTGTTGTTGACATACATGCTAATGTTATAGATTTTGTTCTTGGTGATATGTTTTCTCCTATAGATACGAACAATTATATTTCTGAAAATGTAAATGCACATGTACATGATATTGTTTCTACTCATAGTCAAGATGAATTTAATGCTTTATCTCATAATGTTTCTAGTGATTATAATGATGTATCTCATGCTAGCTCTTCTAATTCTTTATATGTTGATGATAGTTTAGAAGAATTGATTGCTTGCGAAAAAAAATTGGTGATAGTGACATAGATATCATGAGCATATTAGTCAAGATGTTCCTTCTTTCCATACTGTTGAATGTGAATTTTCTACCCCACTTTCTTCTACTTCTGAGATTGCTTCCAATGTCATGCATGATGATTCTCCTCCTCTCATTGTCACTCTTGATTCCACATCTAGTGTTGTTATCGATCCTCCATGTTCTTCACCTCCTATTTCTATTCCTTCTATCAATGCAAACCTCTCATAGTCTCACCGGAGGTTCCACCTTGCACTCCTCTTGAGTCTCCATCTTCTGCACCTCCTTCTACATCAACTATTCCTTCGCAAGTTCCAATGATAACTCACAATGGAAAGGTTCAACCACTCAATGTGCCTCTTCTTTCACCTACCATTCCATCACATGATATCTTATCACTCATGCATGTTTTTGGCCAATTGCAATCTCAGGTCCAATCTCTCACTCTAGAAATAAAATCCTATTATGCATCTATTGATAACAATTCTCTTCATGGAAATCCTATTCCTAAGAAAATTCATAATTCAGCTTTTCCTAAGGATTTTTTCATGCCTACTTTCACTTTCTTTGATGGAATAGACAATCCTTACTTACATCTCAAGCATTATCGTCTAGCTATGGCTTCTTATTCTAATGATCGATTACTACTCAAAGACTTTTCACCATAGCCTTGTCGATGATGCTCTCAATGGTATACACATTTACCTTTTGGGTCTATTAGCACATATTATGACATGGAAGATGCTTTTCTTAGGAGATTCATGCTTAAAAATGGTCCTAGAATCACTCATGATCACTTTCCTAGCCTACATCAAGGAAAGACTAAACCTATATTAGACTACATCTTACGCTTCAAATTATTTCAGCCAGTTGATTTAGAAAAGCAATTTATATTTTGTCAAGGCTTGATTCCTACATTTAAAGAACAACTGCAATATGATACATGTGAATCATTTACACTTTTATGCTATAGATTTATCGATCTAGAACAAGACTTGATTATTGCACGTGTTATAGATCCTCCCTCTATTGCTTCTACTTCTGCTTCTAAGGCTTCTTCTCCTCTTCCATTAGTTGAGCATCCTCCTAGGTATCCATCTCCTCCACCTTGCAAGTGTGTTCCATCGCATCCACCATGTTAGCATCCTCTATCTCCTCAACCATGTAGGTCTCCACAAAATACTCCTTCCACTTCTACTCACAAACCATTGCAATTTTCACATGTTGTTAAGCCTCATGATGTGTTGCGTACTTTGCTAGATAAGTGCTTAATTCACTTTCCATCTAATCAAAACCATCCTCCTCATTATTTACATTCCAGTGCGATCATCCATATTGTAATTTTCACTACATTAATGGCCATCAAGACAATGATTGTTGTGCTCTACATGATAAATTACAACAAATTGAAAATCAAGGTGTCATTTCCTTTGGCCCTCACTCTCATGAGTGGTCTTTGTCTCATATTCCACATAAGTGTGCTTCCGCTTCAGTTCACTTGTCTTCATCACCTACTTCTAAGGTCGTTGCTCATCCACCGCCTAAGGTCATTCTTCATTCACGTCCTCCACCTAGTTCATCCACTACTACACCATCTCATTCATCGCATGATGCTACTTCTTCTCATTCATTTGCCTAATCCGTCAGCATCTCCATTGCTTGCTACCACATCTCCATTCATTACTACTACTTTTCTGAACATTCAATTTGGTTCTTACACTCAAGTTTTTATCATTTCACATGCTTCCACCCTACCTTGTTGACTCTCCATCTTTGGTAGGTGATTTTTGTGTGATCACCTCATTTCCCGACAATGCACTCATGTTCTTAAGGTTCTTACATGACTATTGAGGGAGATATACAATAAGAACCTCACATCACTCACTATCTACATGTTGCACTTCATGTTCTATCTTTCTTGCATACATTATCACACCATTTTCAATGACACACTCTTGTTATATGTTTCATTCTTGATTGTCAAGGGGTCTTATATAAATGAACTTTGTTCTCTTTTCTTACACATAAATTGGGGGCATTGCTCTTCTCCCCCCACCTCTTCATCACGTTTCAAAGCACAAATCCATACATTATTTTCAATCCATGCTTAGTCATACATCATTTTAATACATAACTACATTGGTTACGAGATGTAGTGAAGCACTTAGTCATAAGTTCACCATTGTGACAATTGAGGATAGTTCAAGCCCTCATTCTACATCTTTCTTTTTGGGATTTGATGTTTATTTAAGGGTGTTGCATGTTAATTCTTTATGCGGGTTTATAACAACCTCGGTGATCTTGGTATGACCTCAAAGTGATCAAAGGTGACTAAAGGTGAACACCTTGCAATACCTCAAAGTAGGTTTTTTGAACATTTCTTCATACACATGTACCGAGAATCGGGACCGAGTGCGCGGGTGCCCTTATCCCTCTCCAAGTGCCCCGGTCCATCCTATTACTATAGTTCTAAAGTTTACATGGTTTTTGTGTTACAATTCTTCCTCTCTGTTCATTCGGTCAGAGCTTTGATCTAGTCTAGACTTTACTATGAATCAACTAAGGCTTTTTAACCTCTTTTTTTTAATTATTGTTTTCACATTTCATTTCTCGGTTTGTTTGGGTGTATTATTGTACTTAATTTATCATTCATTTAGTACTACTATAGCATCATATAAGGTTTGTGTATTTACGTTTTAGTTTATTCATTTTGGTGAATTAAGCACACAGTTCTTTGATATGTCAAAGAGGCTTTTGACAAGGTAGAGTGTCCATTAGCACTAGGAATTTAAACAACGGCTTTTATAGGGAAGAGATTCCTTAGCACATACACCTTTGTAGTGCCCACTTCCCTTTGACACGTTTAGATATTGATTTTGATACTATTGATCATATTATGGACACTATTATGTTTTGTTTTAGTATGATGGTTAGATCATGGATTTTTATTGATCTGGATTCAGTTATTATACATGATGATTACTAGAGACATTTTCTATATGTGGTTGATGATATACTATTTGATAGGGACATATTATGGATATTGATTTGGACTTGTGACACTTGATATTTGGAGTAGACCTAGTATGGTAGATTCTTGATGATGATATAGTTGATTTATGAATTAAAAATAATGATGTTGAATTCTTGATGTTGTTGTGATTCATGTGTTTAGATGATCTTGGAATGTTGTTTATATCATTTAGAATATTCGATATGGCCATGAGGCCGAAAGAGGTATTTGCATTTTGTAGGTTAAAAATCAAAAAAGCGAGTGTCGGGGATTGGAGACTAACCATATTGAAATTCTAGGTGAAATCAACAAGGTCACCATGGCAACCGTGTGTTGTTCGTTTGTGTGTTGAGTTATGTTAGGATTTCCCATGGGGGTCTCCATTATATGTGACCATAGGATAAATTTTTATTTATGTATTCCTTTTTGAATTATTGTTGTATGTATTTTATTTGTAATGTGTTCCTTCTTTTAATTAATTTAAATGTGGTAGATTAATGTAAGAGATCATATAGTTAAATTTTATTTAAATTAAATTGCGATGTGGAATGAAATTAATAAAGTTGTTGTCTTTAGATATTAATGTTGGAAGAGTGTATAAGTTAATGTTGTAAGGATGTATAGGAAATTTGTAAGAGTCTTGTAAGGTAGATTTTGGAAGGTCAAGCTCTCCATCTTTTATGAAATTTGAATTTGACCTTAGAGGCCAAATTTGGAGGCTTGTGGTATAAGTTAAACTTGTCCCACACCTCTTAAAATGATCCACCAACCATGCCTATGGTTTAGAGGTTAAATGTAGGTATTTATTATGCTTTTGAATATGTAAGTTTCAATTGCACTTCCCTTACATGTTTTAAATTTGGTCATTTTGGAGTATGGGCATTTTTGGAGTGTGTAAGTCATTTTTGTCATTTTATTTATTGTGATTTGGTGAAGGATGTTGAATTTCCTCTTGGGGTTGAGGAAGAATGATGTGGCATCCCACATGGATCCACATCATCCTCTTCTCTTCCCTCTCCTATAAAAGTGAAACTCCTTGCTTGTTTATGGTTGTTGAAACTTTGTCCATTTCCTCTTGGGGTGCTTTTTTGGTGTTGTTTATTTTGGAGCTTGTTGAGGAAGAGCTTGGAGTCTTTTTGCTTGCTTGAACCTTGTTGAATTTGGACTATATTTGGCATCTTGGAAAGCTTGTGAGCTTGGAACAAACTCCAGTATGGAGAGGTAGGATCTTGAGTTGTGTTTTAATTGTTTTTCCTTCTCTTACATGCATGTTTGAAGGGTGTTTGTGTTTACATTCTTGGCTGGTTGGGTAGAATGCTTAGGGCATGGTGTAGGAGAAGGCTATGGGGATTTCATATGGGGGGCATAAGGGATTTCCAATGGCACTATTTTATTGAGGAGGGAGTTTTGGTTTGGGATCCACCTTGGAAAATAAATTGCTTGCATTTCTTACTCTTGGGGGCATAAGGAGGGGTTGGGAGATATAAGGTTTATGGGGTTGATATGTTTATTGGTGGTATGTATTTTGGTGGATGCCCAATTCCAAATTGGGAGGCATAAGGAGTTCCCCATAGTTCTTGCTCTTTTTGGCTTGCTTGATCAAGCCTATGTGTTGTGTGTATGATTTCAAATGCGGTTGGGAATTGTTGTCTTGTTGTTGCATATTTTATTGTTTGTATGAAATATGAGGAATGCTTGTTTGTTATGGAAGAATCCTTGTTGTCATGTGTCGATGTTCATACTTTATTGGGGCCAATGAGGAAAGGATGGTTGATGTCTTGGTTGGGTGGTGTTGGCTCGATATTTTGTCAAACCAAAATATGAGGAACCAGGTACATGGATTAAATCCCTCCTCATTGGATGTCTTGGTGGGAGGTTGGATATTTTGTCAAACCAAAATATGAGGTTGACCACGGTACATGGGATTAAATCCCTTTATTGCTAATCTAAAACACGATGTAAATAATATATAAAATATTCACACTAATCTAACCATTGGGGATTGGGATGAAATCCCGAAATCCACATTCACACGATTCAAGGATATTGCTTTCGTAAGTGAAATAGGTTAGAAAGCATTACTGATGAAAGAAGCACGGTAGAAAAGAAATGGGAGAAACGTATTTTCTTTCGAGTAAACACAAGAGCACGAAATAATCATACGAGTTTTAGATCACGGATATAGTGTCGAGATAATTAGAAACACGAGATTCTATGCAAAGAATAGCTTTAAGATCATGAACATAAGAACACTTTGTCTTAAATAAGATATATTTCACAACACAAAGTCTGTAAAACAATATCAACTTCTATTCTTCAAAATGATTGAAAGAAAACACAAAGTTTTCTCCTTTCAATAGCCTCTTAATGCTTCAAAAATTCTCGACCCTTTAGAATGCACAAGCATTCCTTATTTATAACAAAAGAAGCTAGAGATAAAAGCAGACAGATCTGAAAAGTAGCATGCTAACTAGAGTTCAACTTTGCATGATTCTCACGCAGGAGATCAAGTCAAAGTATGAATTAAAAATAATGACAAAATGGAAATAAAAGATATGTCATTCTAAAAATAGAAATGTCATGGGACGTTGGAACTTAATCCGAGTCATCATCTTTTGATTCTTCTTCTTTCTCTTCCTCCAGCTGAGACTGTTTGTTCCGGAACTCCTGGAACTTCCGAATAATGCCTTGCATTTCATTTTCCTCAGGTGCAGTGGAATGATCATTCCACATTTCGCAGGTCTCATGGATATCACTGGCACTGCCGGGAAGCTTTTTCAACCTTTTGCTGAGCTTTCTTAAGGCCTCCAACGTATGTTCAATCCTCACAAACTGACCAATGACTTCAAGGTCGAATCCATCTACAGGTTCATGCTGAACAGTCTCTTGAACTTGTTTGAAGAGATCATCTGCTGATAGGGCACTTGAGTTCCCAACTGACACCTTTGGACAAATCTTAAGCAATTCTTCTTCCAGATCACTTTTCCCATCGATCAATTTATCTCTTGATTCTCTCAACTTGCTGCAGGCTTCGTTGAGAATCTTTACTCTGAACTTGATGGCCTTGATCAGCTGAAAGTGTTTATCGTATGTGGAAGAACGCCTTCTTCTACCAAGAGATGTCTTTGGTATTTGCTTTAGCACTTGGAGAGCTTCACAAGTCAAATCAAGTTGCCCAAGTTCTTGATGAATTCCTCATCCATCTTCTCTCCTTCCTACGAATCTCTGCAAGGGTGATGAACTTTCACCACGTCTTGAATTACTTCCTTCCCTTGTTGGAGCAACTTTTGGATCCATTCATCAACCACCCTTCCTTTTTTAGTAATCTTCTCAATCGTAGGCACCGATGAGAAATCGAATCCGGCAGATACAGAGGAAGATGGTATGGATTCCAGGGGTTTTGAGAGTTTGATCAAAACCTCTGTCAACTGCTCCACTTTTTCCTTAAGCTCATCTCTGCTGACCTTTGTTTCTTTCAACTTTTGGCACAGGACGTCTATGGAATCCTTTGCATCTTGCTGCGCCCCTTTTGCTGTTACTTTCCCTAGAGACACCCTGGTTACCTGGTAATCAGCAGTTGTTACATCATCTCTAGTTTTGTCAGCTGAGGGAGTGGCAATCTCTGCGAACTTATCTCCTGAAGCATCTACCAAAACCCTTGAAACTTGGCTGATCTCGCAGTAGAAGCCTTGAGTGAGCTGAAATCAAAGGCTGGTAGGGGTACAATCACTTTCCTCTTCCTCGGAGTTTGTTCGAGTAGCCATTGTGGTGTATCAGAGGAAACTGCCAATGTTGTAGTAACTGGTATTCTACTCTCAAGGGGAGCAGATTCTACTATTGGAGGGGGAACAGTAGTCAACGTGGTAGTAGGTGCGATGAATAGAGGCACGAGGTTGTGGGGAGTGTTGGTGATCACTTGGGTTCCAATGAGAGGGGTGAGAGCCGGAGAAAATATTGGCCATACTTGAAGAAGTGGATGGGGAATGAGGAGGTGGAGTGGTTGTTGAGGGGAGGCACTGATTCGGATTCCAAAGCCTTGAATGCAAGAGATAAGGTCTCTCCAGTTGAGCAATCAGCAAATGGTGAAGACAGAAGCTGGCTTCCTCCTTCTTCCAAATTAATTTCTCCTATTTCTGGTGGTGTTGGTGATTCTGGCACAACCACCGTTTCAGCTGGAGAAATAATTGAAGAGATTTGTCTTTCTTTCCTCTTCTTGGGAATCCTGATTTTTATAGGCCCCTCAGAAGATTCTTTGTCCTTTTTCTTTTTGGAGGGCCCCACCTCCGAAGCAGCCAACTTTGGAAACTTGTCATCTTTAAAATTCATGCCCCAAGAAGAGAGCCATTTTTTGGTGCGAGCAAGAATGAGAGCCGACCTATCTGTGATAGAGGCTTTTTCGCTGGCCGACCAATCAATAGGCGGGAAAACGTATCGATCTTCATTAAGCCCATCATAGGACATATCCAACACACTTTCATTGTCAGTTGTGTCATCTAGAAAATCAGAAAGCTCTAGCGTCTGAATCTCATTAATAGTTAACCTACTTATTATCTTTTATGACTATGCAACTTCGTTGCGCGAGATCCACCCAGATATCCTCAATGTCGGGCCTGTGCAGATGTAGGGCTCCATAGGTTCTAAGTACTCCTCGGATGTCAAAACCATCCCGAGACTTCATATGCTTCTTTAGTTTCTCCTGGAGTTCACATTCAACATTTTTGGCCTTTTCCTTTGTTGCACAAGTATATCTCCCAATAGAAATTGGGAAGGGATCTTTGCTGCCTTATGCTTGCTTTCTGTTGGAATTTGTGAAAATCCAATAGGTATGCGACAATTCTAGCAATATCAATCTATCCCACTGGATAGCGAGGCAAACGGAAAGGCTCTCCAGTACATGACCGTTTGAAGGTAGGTAAACTTCTTGAAGCTAGAAGATACATCCCCATTTAGATACTTGAGCCCATGCCTTATCGAGACCCTTGTCTTTCTTACAGGTTGGTGTGAGATGTTCTCGTAGAAAAAGGCGTCATTTACCCTCCTAAAATGATCCTTGGACCCCTTCTTCGTTATTTGAGGATAATACTTATATTTGGATTTATCGTTCGCTTCCTTTAGTCTCCGGCCTAGGATAGCTCCTCATCCCAGCTGCTGCATAGGCCACATATGAGAACATATAAAACTTTCCGGTTGACAGGACCGTCGTCATCTGGGAATCAATTTCATCACTGATAAGGGTCCCCTAGTCAATCCTTGCTTGTTCTTCTTGATGGTGACCTTAAATTGGTACATCCATCCATGAAATAAATTTAATTCAATGACAAGCCAAAACCCGGCTCGGTAGGGTGATAATATCGTTGATTTCTTGTATGAAATCCAATCTAGGGATAGTTCTTGGAAATCTAGATATTCTTGGTTTTCCTTGACCAAGAACTTCTTATTGACATCCCTAATGCAATTTTCAGTTCTTGTCCCGGGCCTTTGAGCCGACTTGATGTCTACAGGGCCCCATACTCTTCAAAATTTGGTAGTTTAGGAGATCATCAAAATAAGCCCCATCTAGTTTGATAACTACTTCACTGGCTGATTCCTTACGGAGCGAGAAGCGAGTCGTAGGCTGGATGCACACGCCAAAACAAACTCTGGACATTGGGCGGACATGGGGAAGCTTCTTTGCGAGGGCAAGCCACTTTGTTAGCTAAAGCCACCATCCATGGGGTTTGAGAAGAACTCTTCACCCTATTCCAAAAGTCGTCCATATCTATGTTGCCCATTTCGGTATCACGATATCATAATTACTGATCGATATATGACGGGGATTACGGTTTCTTAAATTTGTATTTCATCTGCTAGATTTTTCGGCCTTCTCTGTGATGAACCGAGGATCCGGCATGAAGAATATTGGAAGGAGAAAGGCTCGGAACTCGGAGATCTTTGTGCACACTTTGAAAAACTGATTGGTTTGAATACGCGTCGGAAGAAGAGAGAAGAACCCGGAAAACTTTGAGAAGTCCGATATATCGGAATCTTGGCGAAACCCGACACTTCTTTCAATGGCGGAAGCAGGAGAAAACCCGGCACCCACTTTCGATGCGGAACTTAGGAGATTAGGAGGCACTTAGTGTTGAGGTCGGAATGTTGAGAAACCCCGTCACTTCGAGCTTCCAATGTTCTTGGACTTTTGAATCTGCAACACAACCTTCAAAATCCGGGAAACAAAAACAGAGTCTTTCCTTTGAATTTCTACATACACAACTTCCTTTCTTTTTGTTATTCATATTCCATACATCATGCAAGTAATTGGAATTTGGAAGGAACAGCACCAATTGATAGTCTCAAAAAGAAAATAAACCCTAAAAACCCAAAACCCTTTCCAAAACAACACAGAAAGAAGAAGGAAGAAAAACCCTCAACAACTGGCAAGAAATTGGAAAGAAAATACACGCAGTCGATCCAGAAAAATCAAGAATAAAGAAGGAACGAAAAATACCTTCAATTCGAGACAGGTAAAATCGAAAACAAAGCGATCCGATCTGCAGTACGTGAGTTTGCGGGTTTTGGGAGCGGCAGAGCATGCGAAAATCCACGAATTAAAAATATGAACGGTAAGAATGACGTGGAATTCGGCGTATTTATAAGAAAATCAGTAATAAATACACTTCGCGCGGCACGTGCCAACTCGCCGACCACTCGGCATGAATGCCACGTCAGCGTGTTGGAGGAGTCTGAAAACCCGACGCGAGGAGATTTAGTGCATTTCGGGTTTCGGGCCGGAAAACATGGAGCACAAAACATGTTTTGAATCATGAATGTTCCGATGCATTGAACTTCCGAAAACCCGATTACAAAGGATTGAGCGGACTTCGGGAATCGGAGAACATGGCGAATAAAACATGTTTTGGAACATGAATGTCCGATGCTTTAGAGTTAAAACCCGAATACAAAGGATTGTCTTAACACAAGGCGGGTCTCGGGTTTGGAAGTCACGTGACACAAAGCATGTTTTAACTCAAGTATGTTCCGATGAGTTGAATTTCGAAAACCCGATTCTGAAAGGATTTTCTCATTCTGAGGCGGGTTTCGGGTTTCGGAGGTCATAAGACATAAAGCATGTTAAAACTTATGTCAAGCTGTTAGTAACACCCGAAAACCCGATTTTCTCTAAAAGAGGTCATAATGCAAAATCACTTCAAAAATTTTGTAGGGGTTATCCGATCGTTTCGTTGTGAACTCAAAACGGGGATAACAGCTGGCTCCAGTTGGGGACTTTCTTTGTAATACCAAAGGAAGAGAACTCAGAATCTCTGGTCTCGCGGACCAGAGTCTTATCCATTGGGCTACGGGGTCAAGGAGAAAACCAAAACAAAACAAAACGAAGAAAGAAAGAAAGAAAACCAAAAGCAAACACACAACAAAAGCAAAATATGTACAATGCAAGAGAGCATCTTGCATTAATGGTGGAACAGCTTTAGATGTTTCCCACTGAAAGGAAAAGGAGTAACCCTCCATCTAGATATGATAGAAGGAAACTATTTTCACCATTCAACTCGTGGATCTTGAAAGGTCCTTTCCATAAAGAATCAAACTTTCCATGCATTCCTTTCTGTTCTCTCCTTTTATCCCAAAGCAACACCAGGTCTCCAATCTGGAAGTCACGCTGCTTTGATTTTTTATCAAAAATCTTCTTCACCCTGCTCTGATGATCTGCTATATCGATCAACCACCTTAATTCGCTCTTCTTCTAGCCTGGTTAGGTACATAACCCTCTTTTCGATAGAATTCTGAAAAGCTACATCTTCAACCGCTTTCGCCAACTGCAAGGCCGGCAATTCTACTGAGATAGGAATTTCAGCATCAATCCCGTATAGCAACTGAAAAGGGGACATCCCTATGGCTCGCTTTGGAGTGATCCGATCAGCCCACAATGCATCATACAATGCTTTGTGCCATGTCCTCTGATTTTCATCTACTAGTTTCCTGATTATAGTAACCAGATTCTTATTGCTGGACTCAGCTTGCCCATTGCCCTGGGGATAATAGTCAGATGAATGAGCCAGAGTAATGCCGAATCCATAGCAGAATTCTGTTAATTCATGTGACGAGAAGTTAGAGGCATTATCCGCTACAATCTTATGAGGCACACCAAATCTGACGATTATGTTTTCTTTCAGGAACTTGCAAACAGCTTCAGAAGTCGCTTGCTTGATTGGTACAGCCTCTACCCACTTGGTAAAATAATCTGTAGCAGTCAGCACATAGTTGTGTCCAGCACTGGAAGCAGGATTCAATGTTCCGATAAAATCAATCCCCCATTGGCGAAAAGGTTCTTCAATCACCACAGGCTTCAAAGGAAGAGCTGCTAGCTTGGGACGACCAACGAAATGTTGACAAGCTTCACATTTAGACACCCATTCTGCTGAATCCCGGAAAAGAGTAGGCCAATAATACCTAGCCCGTAAGATCTTATATGCTGTTACAGAGGACGAAAAATGTCCTCCGCATGCTAGGCTATGAAAGGATTCTAATAACTTTTCCTGTTGTGATTTATCGACACAACGCAAGAAGACACCATCAATACCTTTCTTGTATATTGCATTATTCCACAAAAGGTATTTTGCAGATCTTAACTTGACGGTCCTCTTCTCTTTTTGATTTAAATGTGGAGGGCATTCACCATAAGTTAAGAAGAAAGCAATGTCCGTGTACCATTCATCGGTCGTACTCACAAAAAGCACCATAGGCAGCTCGGAAGAAGTATCTTGATTCTTTTCACACTCTGCTTCAGCATGATTCTCTGCAATCAATTGACACAGGCCTCTTCCTCGTACCAACTTGGTAGGTTTGATGTCCAAGTCATACTCCTGAACCTTAGCTATCCAAGTACCTCTTTGGCTTCCCAGCTCTTGTTGAGTCAGAATGGATTTAACAGCGGTATCAGGAACAAGAACGAGAGTATGGGAATTCAGCACATAGTACCTGAAGTGTTTTACTGCTCTTACCACTGCGTAAGCATGTTTTTCAATCTGTGACATCTTCAACTCATGTTCCTTCAACGGGCAACTCATGAATGCGATAGGAGCTTCGATGCCTTCTTCATTTTCTTGCATCAGGATCGCTGACACTGTGTGGGCAGAAGCATAGCTATACATGATGAAATCTTTCTTGAAGTCTGGACATACTAAAACAGGAGCACAAGCAACTACCTTTTTGATTTCTTCAAATGCCAGCTTCCCTTCTGTACTCCATCGAAATGGAATTTTACCTTTCATCATTCCAAGGATATCCTTGGTTTTGTCAGCGAAATCGGGTACAAATCTTCTCAAGAAATTAACCTTTCCGAAGAAAGAATGAACTCCTGTTTTACTTGTGGGCAAGGTAAGGCTCTGAATAGCCTTTACCCTTTCTGGGTCAATTTTAGTTCCTTCTCTAGTCACAATATGACCCAGCAGCTTTCCTTCTGTCACCCCGAACATGGATTTCTTAGGATTCAATGAAATTCCGTGACGTCTGCATCTCTGAAGTACCTGTTCTAAATGATCATAATGATCACTTCGTTTTTTAGAAAAGACAGTCAAGTCATCCAAATACACGACTATGACCTTACCCATCAGATCTCTGAATGCTAGGTCCATAGCTCTCTGAAAAGTAGCTCCGGCGTTGATCAAGCCGAATGGCATCCTCCTGTAAGCAAAGGTACCCCATGGGGTCGTGAAAGCTGTCTTGTGTTGATCTTCTGTGGTTACCTCGACTTGATTATATCCTGAAAACCCGTCGAGCATGGATAACATTTCCGATCCAGTTACAGTTTGTAATACCTGATCCATGATAGGCAAGGGATAGTTATCCTTCAGTGAGGACTGATTTAAGTTACGGAAGTCAACACAAATCCGGATCTCGCCATTCTTCTTCCTGACAGGAACAATGTTTGCAATCCAAGTGGAGTGATGGATTGGGAAAATAATTCTAGCATCTAACATCTTCTGAATTTCTGCCAGGATTGTCCCTGAAATCTTCGGATTATAATGTCTTTGCTTCTGTCTATACGGCTTGACATCAGGCTTCAAAGGAATACTGTGCTGAACATCTTTGGGCTTGAAGGATTTCAAATCTGCATAGGACCATGCCAACACATCGATGTATTTCTTCAAAAGCGAAGTGAATCTTACCTTCTCTTCAGGAGAACAACATTTACCGATATTCACCATCCGAGGTTGATCAGATGAACCTAGATTGATTTGATCTACTTCAGAGGAAGAAGCTCCTTCAACTTGCCTTTTGTTTTGGATAAAGCGATCATGTTTGTCAAACAGACCCTCCAGGGAAACCAGACCTTTTGGTATCTTGTTGCCTTTCAGCTGGATAAATTCACCATCAACCTCTTGATATGGCTCTGAAATAGTTTCACGAAAGGCTGATTCCGAACCTTCAAAATATAGCTCACTGAAATTGTCAGCCTTTTCTAGAAAAGCCAACACTGTTGATCATCATTGAATACCTGCCAGTGAGTTGCATTATCTGGGACGCTAGGGCGGTACACAATCTCGATAGAGTATGTGTCTTGCTTGAACTGAGGATGAGGAAGAAGAAGAGATGCAGACACGGCCAAAGAATCAGCCTTGTCATTATAATCTCTTAAAACTGCCTTAATAGAGAATGCATCAAAGCATTCTATACTATCCCAAACTTTGTTCCTGTAATGCCTCAACCGATCATTTTTCACCTGATATACACCCCTGACCTGATTAACAATCAGCTCTGCATCTCCCTGCACCTTGAGATTCCTGATTCCCTTCTGTCTGGCCAATTCTAATCCTAATAACAGGGCTTCATATTCGGCCGTGTTATTAGTATTATCAAATTGCAACTTATAAGCTGATGGGAAAATCTCGGAGCTAGGAGATATGAGAACAACACCAGCGCCTGATCCAGAGGTTGAGCAGCTACCATCAAATTCGAGCGTCCAAATTGCATTGAGATCTTCCTCTTCCACATCTACAATGGGTATCTCTGATGCCATGAAATAATTCCCGAAGCTAGCATCTTCGAAAAGAATCTGAGCCTTAGGATCATCTGATTTAGTCACCAAATACTTTGCCTGCGGTTCAGGATGAAGAACCTGTTGAACCCCTTTGACTGGGATCTTGGCTTTGGTCCAATCCATACTAATCTCTCCTCCGACATCTTTACAAAATCCTCTACCCAAGAGGATACCATAAGCCGCAGGGATATCAGCAACCAGAATAGTCATTTTTACTCTCTTCTCAGGGAAGGCAACAAATGCAAACTGTGCGTCCTTGATTTGACCAATCAGAGGGACTTGTTTAGTTTCCATGGAATAGCACCGTCCATATGACTTAGTCAAAGTAAGCCCAAGGGCATGGGCCACTTTTGCGGGCATAACATTATCAGAGGCCCCTGAATCAATAATGCAATTGCTGAGTTTAAACCCATTTATAAGTAGAGACAAATAAAATGGTTCAATCTTTCCTGAGGAAGAAGCAGAAGTCAGATTATTCTGAGGTGTGGGTTGAGTAGGATTTGAAAGGAGACCTTTAGCAGGTGATGGAATGGCCGCTTTACTTCTGATGAACTTGGCCAGCTTTTCAAATTGTTCGGGATTCGACTGAAGGTATTCTGCTTCTGACATTTGAATTTTGGTTCTCTTTGCATGATCAATAATATCGAAAGCAGTGTAAGAAGGAATGATAGTAGGCTCAGTTCTAATTATATGAGCTTGTGCTGGGGCACTGACCTTAGGAGAAGGAGAATAAGGAGCAGCTGTCTTTTTAGTAACCTCTCTTTCAGTTTGCACCGAAATAGGGGTACCCCTTTTGACTATGGATACAGGAGGTTCCTTATTCTTCTCCTTAGTATTTTCCAGAGGCTTTCTGGGAACCTGAGATTGGGACCGAGTGAACACAGCAAATGATTGACCATCTGGCTCACATTCATCTTCATCATATTCCAAATAACCAATGCTGGAGTCGCCAGCTGACTCATCATAAGACTCATCAGCATATCCTGAAGCTTCGAAATCCTCACGGGAATCTTGTTCTTCTGGTTCATCATCTTCTTCAATTATTTCCACTGCTGCATTAACAGGCGGAGCTTCAATTGCTAATCTCGGTTGAGCAGGAGCTAACCGTGGCCTATCTCTGGCAGGTGCACCATTGTTATTAAAATTCCGCCTAGGGATATCCCGGTACGGAACATTGCTCACCTGCTGAGACACTTGCTTCTTTAAAGCAATCAAATCATTAGCCATTTTTTGAAACATAGGGTCAGTATTACCTTGAGAAGAACCTTGATTTTTGATTTTGGGTATATCTTTCTTGATCCTTCCGGCTAAGATGAGATCATCCTCTATTTCAGTAGCCGTTGACTGAGCAGTAGCCAGATCTGGGATAACCGACCTTCGTAATAAAAAGCTTATATCAGGAGGTTGAGCATTGATGAAGAAGCACTTTTGGTTTTCCAAAGTTGGTACAGCTATAACTGGAATTTTCCGGATCAGCTTATTGAACTTAGCCACGAATTCCCGCATAGGTTCATGCGATTCCTTCTTCATATGAGTAAGCTGAGCTAACAATGCATGAGAATCTTCGGCTGGTTTGAAACGTGCCTCAAACTTGGTCCGCATGGTAGCCCAATCTGGAATGCATGCATTTGGGAGGTGATAAAACCATTCAGCTGCTACTCCCTGCAATGTTTCAACGAAGAGTCGAACAGAGACATCTTCGTGGGCTACTCCGAGGACACCGCATGCGCAAAAAGAAAGATGCAATATGCTCATCAGGATGCTGCTTCCCATCCCCATTGAACTTGGGAATGTTTTTACGAGATCCACGTGGTAACTCATTCAATGGAGGAGTCAAGGAAAGAGGACCAATAACTGCACCCCAAGGCACAGGTTGAACCGCCATCCTTCTGAAAAGAGTGCGTACAGGGATCCGAGTATCAGACAAGAGTAGTGCACGACAAGTTGCAGATGCTTCCCGTTCTTCAGGGATCCGATTTCTCCGAACAGGTGAAGAACTTCTGGCTCGGTTAGAGACAACGCTGTTGGGAGAAAGGCTGAAATTATGCTGCTGCAGTAACTCGAAGAGTGGATCAATTTCACCTTGAGCTCGGCGAGACCGAGTGAAGATCCTCCTGGCCAGCTTGAACTGAAAGGAGATCTTATTAAAAATAAGGCAAATATGGAGTCGCCAGACACCGAGAGGATAAGCTTTATACTATTGATCCGTATTTCCCAGCGGAGTCGCCAAAAACTGTTGGTTGGATATTTTGTCAAACCAAAATATGAGGTTCAACCACAGTACATGGGATTAAATCCCTCCTCAAAGACAGGTGAGGCTGCCTGTTTATTGCTAATCTAAAACACAGTAAATAATATATACAATATTCACACTAATCTAACCATTGGGGGTTGGGATGAAATCCCGAAATCCACATTCACACGATTCAAGGATATTGCTTTCGTAAGTGAAATAGGTTAGAAAGCGTTACTGTGGTGAAAGAAGCACGGTAGAAAAGAAATGGGAGAAACGTATTTTCTTTCGAGTAAACACAGAGCACGAAATAATCATATGAGTTTTAGATCACAGATATAGTGTCGAGATAATTAGAAACAACGAGATTCTATGCAAAGAATAGCTTTAAGATCATGAACATAAGAACAACTTTGTCTTAAATAAGATATATTTCACAACACAAAGTCTGCAAAACAATATCAACTTCTATTCTTCAAAATGATTGAAAGAAAACACAAAGTTTTCTCCTTTCAATAGCCTCTTAATGCTTCAAAAATTCTCGACCCTTTAGAATGCACAAGCATCCCTTATTTATAACAAAAGAAGCTAGAGATAAAAGCGGGACAGATCTGAAAAGTAGCATGCTAACTAGAGTTGACTTTGCATGATTCTCACTTGAGGAGATCAAGTCAAAGTATGAATTAAAAATAATGACAAAATGGAAATAAAAGATATGTCATTCTAAAAATAGAAATGTCATGGGACGTTGGAACTTAATCGAGTCATCATCTTTTGATTCTTCTTCTTTCTCTTCCTCCAGTGAGGCTGTTTGTTAGGAACTCTGGAACTTCCGAATAATGCCTTGCATTTCATTTTCCTCAGTGCGGTGGAATGATCATTCCACATTTCGTGAGTCTCATGGATATCTTTGGCACTTGCCGGGAAGCTTTTTCAACCTTTTCTTTGAGCTTTCTTAAGGCCTCCAGCGTATGTTCAATCCTCACAAGCCCGACCCAATGACTTCAAGGTCAAATCCATCTGAGTTCATCTTTGAGCAGTCTCTTGAACTTGTTTGAAGAGATCATCTGCTGATAGGGCACTTGAGTTCCCAACTGACACCTTTGGACAAATCTTAAGCAATTCTTCTTCCAGATCACTTTTCCCATCGATCAATTTATCTCTTGATTCTCTCAACTTGCTGCAGGCTTCGTTGAGAATCTTTACTCTGAACTTGATGGCCTTGATCAGCTGAAAGTGTTTATCTGTATGTGGAAGAACGCCTTCTTCTACCAAGAGATGTCTTTGGTATTTGCTTTAGCACTTGGAGAGCTTCACAAGTCAAATCAAGTGTCAAGTTCTTGATGAATTCCTCATCCATCTTCTCTCCTTCCTTCTGAATCTCTGCCAAGGACTGATGAACTTTCACCACGTCTTGAATTACTTCCTTCCCTTGTTGGAGCAACTTTTGGATCCATTCATCAACCACCCTTCCTTTTTTAGTAATCTTCTCAATCGTAGGCACCGATGAGAAATCGAATCCGGCAGATACAGAGGAAGATGGTATGGATTCCAGGGGTTTTGAGAGTTTGATCAAAACCTCTGTCAACTGCTCCACTTTTTCCTTAAGCTCATCTCTGCTGACCTTTGTTTCTTTCAACTTTTGGCACAGGACGTCTATGGAATCCTTTGCATCTTCTTTGCGCCCCTTTTCTTTGTTACTTTCCCTAGAGACACCACCACAGTTACAGTAATCAGCGGTTGTTACATCATCTCTAGTTTTGTCGGTGAGGAGTGGCGATCTCTGTGAACTTATCTCTGAAGCATCTACCAAAACCCTTGAAAGCTGTTTTGGGTTTCTTGGCTGATCTCGCAGTAGAAGCCTTGAGTGAGCTAAAATCAAAGGCTGGTAGGGGTACAATCACTTTCCTCTTCCTCGGAGTTTGTTCGAGTAGCCATTGTGGTGTATCAGAGGAAACTGCCAATGTTGTAGTAACTGGTATTCTACTCTCAAGGGGAGCAGATTCTACTATTGGAGGGGGAACAGTAGCCAACGTGGTAGTAGGTGCAATGAATAGAGGCACAGGTTGTGGGGAGTGTTGGTGATCACTTGGGTTCCAGCAGAGAGGGGTGAGAGTCCGGAGAAAATATTGGCCATACTTGAAGAAGTGGATGGGGAATGAGGAGGCTGGAGTGGTTGTTGAGGGGGAGGCACAGATTCAGTTTCCAAAGCCTTGAATGCAAGAGATAAGGTCTCTCCAGTTGAGCAATCAGCAAATGGTGAAGTCAAGAGCTGGCTTCCTCCTTCTTCTAAATTAATCTCCCCTATTTCTGGTGGTGTTGGTGATTACGCACAACCACCGTTTGGTGGAGAGACAATTGAAGAGATTTGTCTTTCTTTCCTCTTCTTGGGAATCCTAATTTTTATAGACCCCCCAGAAGATTCTTTGTCCTTTTTCTTTTGGGAGGGCCCCACCTCCGTTTCAGCCAACTTTGGAAACTTGTCATCCTTAAAATTCATGCCCCAAGAGAGCCATTTTTGGTGCGAGCGAGAATGAGAGCCGACCTATCCGTGATAGAGGCTTTTTTTTGGCCGACCAATCAATAGGCGGGAAAACGTATCGATCTTCATTAAGCCCATCATAGGACATATCAACACACTTTCATTGTCGGTTGTGTCATCTAGAAAATCGAGAAAGCTCTAGCGTCTGAATCTCATTAATAGTTAACCTACTATTATCTTTTCGCGACTCGCAACTTGACCGTTGCGCAGATCCACCCGGATATCCTCAATGTCGGGCCTGTGCAGATGTAGGGCTCCATAGGTTCTAAGTACTCCTCGGATGTCAAAACCATCCCGAGACTTCATATGCTTCTTTAGTTTCTCCTGGAGTTCACATTCAACATTTTTGGCCTTTGCCACTGTTGCACAAGTATATCTCCCAATAGAAATTGGGAAGGATACTGCTGCCTTATGCTTGCTCTGTTGGAATTTGTGAAAATCCAATAGTTTATCGACCAATTCTAGCAATATCAATCTATCCCCTGGATAGCGAGGCAGATGGAAAGGCTCTCCAGAGTACATGACCGTTCGAAGGTAGGTAAACTTCTTGAACTGCAAGAAGATACATCCCCATTTAGATACTTCAGCCCATGCCTCGTCTGAGACCCTTGTCTTTCTCAGCCACAGGTTCGGTGGCGAGATGTTCTCGTAGAAAAAGGCGTCATTTACCCTCCTAAAATGATCCTTGGACCCCTTCTTCGTTATTTGAGGATAATACTTATAGACTGGATTTGTCGTTCTGCTTCCTTTAGTCTCCAGCCCGGGATAGCTCCTCATCCCAGCTGCTGCATAGGCCACATATGAGAACATATAAAACTTTCCGGTTGACAGGACCGTCGTCATCTGGGAATCAATTTCATCACTGATAAGGGTCCCCCAGTCAATCCCTTGCTTGTTCTTCTTGATGGTGACCATAAATTGGTACATCCATCCATGAAATAAATTTGATTCCGGCAAGCCAAAAACCCGGCTCAGTAGGGTGATAATATCGTTGATTTCTTGTATGAAATCCGATCTAGGGATAGTTCTTGGAAATCTAGATATTACTGGTTTTGCCTTGACCAAGAACTTCTTATTGACATCCCTAATGCAATTTTCCTGGTTACTGTCCCAGGCCTTCTGAGCCGACTTGATGTCTAGGGCCCCATACTCTTCAAAATTTGGTAGTTTCAGGAGATCATCAAAATAAGCCCCATCTAGTTTGATAACTACTTCACCAGCCTGATTCCTTACGGAACGAGAAGCTGAGTCGTAGCTGGATGCACACGCCAAAACAAACTCTGGACATTGGGCAGACATGGGGAAGCCTGCTGCAAGGGGCAAGCCACTGTTAGCTAAAGCCACCATCCATGGGGTTTGAGAAGAACTCTTCACCCTATTCCAAAAGTCATCCATATCTATGTTGCCCATTTCAGTATCCCTGATATCATAATTACAGTCGATATATGACGGGGATTCTGGTTTCTTAAATTTGTATTTCATCCTGCTAGATTTTTCGGCCTTCTCCTGTGATGAACCAGGATCCGACATGAAGAATATTGGAAGGAGAAAGGCTCGGAACTCGGAGATGCTGTGCACACTGAAAAACCTGATTGACTGAATGCGTCGGAAGAAGAGAAGAACCCGACAGGTCTGATATGTCGGAATCTTGGCGAAACCCGACACTTGCTTTCAATGGCGGAAACAGGAGAAAACCCGGCACCCACTTTCGATGACGGAACTTAGGAGATGCCCGGCACTTAGTGTTGAGGTCGGAATGTTGAGAAACCCCGTCACTTCGAGCTTCCAATGTTCTTCGGACTTTTGAATCTGCAACACAACCTTCAAAATCCGGGAAACAAAAACAGAGTCTTTCCTTTGAATTTCTACATACACAACTTCCTTTCTTTTTTGTTATTCATATTCCATACATCATGCAAGTAATTGGAATTTGGAAGGAACAGCACCAATTGATAGTCTCAAAAAGAAAATAAACCCTAAAAACCCAAAACCCTTTCCAAAACAACACAGAAAGAAGAAGGAAGAAAAACCCTCAACAACTGGCAAGAAATTGGAAAGAAAATACACGCAGTCGATCCAGAAAAATCAAGAATAAAGAAGGAACGAAAAATACCTTCAATTCGAGACAGGTAAAATCGAAAACAAACGATCCAGTCTGGTAACGCGAGTTTGCGGGTTTTGGGAGCGGAAGAGCATGCGAAAAATCCACGAATTAAAAATATGAACGGTAAGAATGACGTGGAAATCCACGTATTTATAAGAAAATCAGTAATAAATACACTTCAACTCGGCACGTGCCAACTCACCGACCACTTGGCATGAATGCCACGTCAGCATGTTGGAGGAGTCTGAAAACCCGACGCGAGGAGATTTAGTGCATTTCGGGTTTTGGGCTTCGGAAAACATGGAGCACAAAACATGTTTTGAATCATGAATGTTCCGATGCATTGAACTTCCGAAAACCCAATTACAAAGGATTGAGAGGACTTCAGGAATCGGAGAACATGGCGCATAAAACATGTTTTGGAACATGAATGTCCCGATGCTTTAGAGTTCCGAAAACCCGAATACAAAGGATTGTCTTAACACAAGGCGGGTCTCGGGTTTCGGAAGTCACGCGACACAAAGCATGTTTTAACTCAAGTATGTTCCGATGAGTTGAATTTCCGAAAACCCGATTACAAAGGATTTTCTCATTGCAAGGCGGGTTTCGGGTTTCGGAGGTCATAAGACATAAAGCATGTTAAAACTTATGTCAAGCTGTTAGTAACACCCGAAAACCCGATTTTCTCTAAAAGAGGTCATAATGCAAAATCACTTCAAAAATTTTGTAGGGGTTATCCGATCGTTTCGTTGTGAACTCAAAACGGGGATAACAGGTGGAGATCATTGCCTTTCCCCTTCCTTGTTGTGATCAAGATGAAAATAAGAAGAAACTTGCATGTTGCTATTTGGAGTAAGGAGAAATTACAGCTTTGATGGTCCCCTTCCTTTGAGTAATTCAATGTAACTTCTCCCACTTTGAGTGGATGAATGTATAAATGTTGTAATGTGAAGCATTGTATTATTAATGGAAGTTGTAGTTGTATTGAGGAATGTAAAGAAGAATTACACTTGTTTTATGTTTTTGGAAGGAAATGTAAAGGATATTATAAGCATTGTAATTTTTATTTTGTAATCGAATCGAAAGAGTGTTAATTTGTAAAAGTGTCATTGAATTATGTATAAAAGATTAAAGTAGTTTCAAATTTGGATCAGTATCATGGAATTTCTTTGTTGTCCAAGAATGATATCCTTGTTTTCAAAATGAATAAGAAAGCAAGTATTGTTATTATATGTACCGTATCTTGAAATCAAATAGAAAGGAAAGTAACAAAATTGGATTGATGATCAATGAAGGATTGCATTCCTTTCTCAAAAGTGTTTTACCTTGTTCATATGCTATCTTCTCCATAGGAAGTCTGAGTTTTACTTGCAATGAGAAACCTCATTTGCAATGTTGAAAGAAGAATGCATATGGAATGAAATTCAATGTTATTTTCCTTGCAAACTATATATTAAAACTGAAATCAGAGATGTAGTTTCATTTAGAATTAGATGGATGATTTAATAAGAAATTTATTTGACTAAGTTAGGAATCATATGCACATTTAAATGACAAAATGGAGGTTCCAATTTGAAGAAATAGTTCACTGTAGTATACTTCATCCTGGCAACTCACATTTTAATAAAAATGAATAGTTCATACTTGCACTAAACAATAAGTTGTGAAACATTGAAAATTAGACTTAGTAATACCTAAGGAACTCAAATTCACTATAACAGTCAAGAATGAATCTCCAAAACTTAATGAATTTCAATTCGGAGCTTGCACAGTCATTTTTCCGTCTATTGCCAAAAAATGCAACCTTGAATAGATTAGATAAATTGACTTCCCTAAAACACTCTAAACCCTCCCTAGACTGATCCTCCATGTCTATTTGACATGTGGACTGAAGGAGGAGTTCAAATTTAATCAAATCGTGAAATTGGAAAAATGTCAGTTTACAAATTTAAGCGTGTAGATCCTTTTTGCAAAATTGACCTTGCAAACTTCATCAAAAAGTAAATTTTATGGTTCTCGTGCAAAGAGGGCATCAAGAGCTTTCCAAACATTTCTCGTTTACCAAAAACCAAGCTTTATAGCTCAAGTAATGGTACTTTGAAGTTTTTGTGCCTTGGCGGGAAAATTTGGGAAAATTTTCCCTAGCAGGCCCACAACCCAAAAATTTCCCATCAAAATTGCCCTTAGAAATTTTTTTGAAATTTTGGGCTCGGGAAAATTTTCACTTTTCCTCCGTTAGCCCACAGCCAATCAAAGGCTGCCACGTGTCCTCCAGGGGTTGAGGTGGAGGCGCGGATAAATTTTACCCCTTAAACTTTTTGAAAATTTTTGGAAAATTTTCACTTTTCCCTCCGTCGGCCTGCAACCAATCAGAGGGTGCCACATTTCCCCTTGTGGCTACGGCAAAGGCGAGGGTTCTTTTAAAACCCTTAGATTTTATTATTTTTTTGGAAACAAATTTACGTTTTGACCCCGCCGGCCCGCGGCCAATGAAAGTGTGCCACGTGGCACTCTGGGGTGCGACGGGTAGGGCGGAACCCCCTTGGAGTTTGGCATGCGTTGGGAAAAATTCCCAACTTCTCCCCATGGTTCAAAACCTTGCCATCCCTTCAAACTTACTCCCCTTACTAGTGCACACTCCCTTTTTCCCCTTTGTTGGCACAAAGTGCCAAATCGGTCCACCGCCCCGCCCTTCCCTTTTCCCTTTTTCGCCTTGCGTCAGACGACATGTGTGTCCCTAGGGACCCACGGGTGCAGAGCACATTTTTTCTTTGAGCCCGTGTTGAGAAAATTTCCCAATGTCACCCCGCGACCCGCCAACCCACCCAGGGTGCACTCCCCCTCCTCTTGACACGTGTCCCCCTTGGAGAAAATTTGATCCCCAAACTCTACCCACTCATAACGTGAGTTCTATAAGGAGTTAGGAGGACTTTTTTATATCACCGGAAAGGTGAGAAAATTTCCTATCCATTGGGACTAGTTTATGGAAATTTTGAAAGCATTGAATATGAGAAAAATCTAGTTAAATTTCTAAGCCTATTAGAGAGCAGGAATGGGGTAATATTACTCCCTGAATCTAACTAGAACATCTAACCCTAAAATTTGAACCTTGTAAACTTGTTATAAGTTAATAAAGGAAACTTGTGTATTATTAAATAGGTTTGTTTCGGAACCTATTAGTGAAAACTCGATGTCTTGCAATTTATTTATAGACACTTCAAATCAAAAAAAAAAAATATCCCTTAATTTTGTAGCTAACCCTAGGTTGTTTCTTTGGTCTCAAGTGGTTGTTGAAATGGGCACTACACGCACCATCTGCGGTGGTGTTTTACATTGCGGGGAAGAAGTTAAATGTTGGTAGACAACACTAGATGAGCTTCTCCCTACACTTTTTCCATTACATTAGCGTGAGATCGCCCGAGAAAAAAATCATGTGTTGACATCATCTTTGGGATCCTTTCTACACCTTTTTTTCTCATCATAGGCCAGTGCAAATGTTCCTTTTTCACATTTTCACACTTTACATAATTTCATTACACACTTTTACATATTTTTATCATATATATGTGTATTTGACTACTTTTTGGTTTCTCTTTTGTAGGCCCATCTCAGTATAGGAAGCGGTAGTCAACACCACAACAATAACATCACACCCATCGACATTGACAATAGGTACTTCATAACAGCTACACGTGTGTTCTCTACCCTAGGTTCATTTTCATCACTTTTTGCACTTTCTCCTCCTTAGCGTACATGCTTCACATTTTTATCACTCCCTACTCTATCTAGTCCCTCGGCACATTTTTCTTCATTGATCAACATGGATATGAGGTACGGATCTCTATCTATGTTATATTACCAAGATTTCCACTCACCAATATAAAGTGGGGAAAATGTAGGCCTGAAATCACACATTGTGGGTAGTTATCTAGTATTGATTACATACTACTATTCATATGATTCCTAAGTAAGAACGGTACTAATTAAACCATGTCTTTTGCCACCTTTATTTTCTTTTTTTTGTTGTTATTTTAAGTCTTACACCCTTACTTGCTCAATTTGTCTTTAAATTCTCCAACATTTCTCATCCTAGACACCGGCGCCCAAACTAGGATGTCGGTGTCAGCGTCCTCAAACAACTGGGCACCCTGTCCTCTTTGTACTTTACTCCCACTTTTTAGGTCCTTTCTAGCCATTTGCAAATCTTATCTTTTTTGAAGTCAGCCTTTTTGGGGTTAATTATGAAATCTAAGAAAGGGAATCATATAAATATAAAGTTATGTGATCATAATAAAGGACTAAGCACTAAGCATATAATATCTCCACCTACGGTTGCATCCATCAAGGCATCTAAAATCTCCATTGCATCAATCTAACTCCATCACAAGGGACAAAAGGGCTAGTTTCAAGCATCACACTTCATAGGAGGGAATTTTATTCTATTTGTAGTCACAAAATCATGCACTTACTATTACATTTACACCACCAAGTATGTTATTTTATATATGGATCTCACAGAGTAAAATTATTCATTAATGACCTATTCCTTAGTCATGTCATTAGTTAGTCAGTCATCTTAGTCATTTGTCTTCCATAGTCCTTAGTTTTTTACATGGTTTTGGTCATCTCTCAGGCAGTATTAGGTGTCGTTATTTAGTCATTTGTCGTCTCTCTAATCTCTAAGGCACCTAGGGTAGTGTTGGGGTGCCCATGGGTGCCCTAGTCCATGATTTTAAGCACCCTGGTCCCCATAACACTTGGGTCTAATTTATCTATTCAAGGTCGGTCTTTGTCGCTTCTCGCTCATCCCTCTAGGTACTAGTCGGCATGTCTAGTAATTAGTGTCGAAATTTGAACAAGAGATCCATATATGAACATAGCATACTCACTACATTATGGGGGATGATCATCTATCAAGGGATACCTATCTACTAAGGCAATGACTATATTTGGGCATCTTCTACATCTACATCACACAAGCATAGGGGGAAGGGTTGTATTCATTCTATTCCATCCACCATTTACATCTTTACATCTATTTATTTCCAACTACTTCGCATCATCATTGGCACTAGGGAACCCGAAGAACATAATTGTAAATCCAAGAACACATAACTACATTAGGTCCGGAATGTAATGCAAAGTGCTTATTCGTAAACCCACCATTGTGGAAACTAAGGTCATTCCAACCCATTCATATGCATCTTTCTTTTCTAGGGATTTGATGCTTTGTATGGGGTTTTACTGTAAGTCTTCATCATATACCTATAATTACATATGCGAAGGTATTGCAACAACAAAGTGACCAAGACGATGATATTGCAAGACTTTTTGACATTGTCATATTTATATCCCGAGCTTTTATGCAAACTAGAGTGCCTAGATTACAAACCGTGGCTCCCACATGTGACCCAATCCTCTCCTAGTGCACCCCAAAGCATAGACAGATCTTCACTTGTTGCAATTTCATGGGTAGCACCATCATTTCCTGCCCTATCCGCACATCATCCTATGTAGTCCTGCACACAACGAGTTACGTTAAAATCATGTCTAGTACATTATCCATTCTATTTCATTTATTTTACTTCATTTAAATATCAAAATAGAATATTTATCATTTGTATTTCATTTTATATTAGCTATTTCCTATATTTTTTCTATTTATATTAACTTAAAATATAGATTCCAAATTCATATTTTGGTTAATCATTATTCCATTCACACATTTATTACATTTCTTCACATCTAGCTACTTTCTCGTTATCCAAGTGTGATTAGAACAAGAGAAACCTAGCGCACAATCACACACACACACACACACACATATATAACTACATTGGATATGAGATGTAGTGCAAGGTGCTTAGTCGTAAGTTCACCATTGTTATAGTTGAGGATAGTCCGATCCCTCATTCTCGCATCTTTATTTTTTGGATTTGATTTCTATTTGATTTTTTGCAAGTTCATTCTTCATTCGGCAGTTTACAAAGTGACCTCGGCGATCTTGGTGTGACCTCGAAGCAATCAAATATGACTAAAAGAGAACACCTGCGACACCCGGAGGAGCTTTTCTAAGTATTTCCGTAGACCCGAGTACCCATAATCAAGACTGTGGCACCCGCGGTGCCCCTATCACTCTCCAAGCACCCAGTCCAACATGTTCCTCTAGTTCTACATTTTCGAGGGTTTTTGTGTGACACTTATTATTTTTTGTTCATCCAGTCAAAGCTTCAATCTAGTCCATACTTTACTATGAATGATCTAAGGCTTCTTAACCTCTCTTTGCACTTTGGGTTTTCAAATTTCATTTCTTTATTTACTTGGGTGTATAACTATACTTAATTTATCATTCATTTATCATTACTATAAGATCATATTAGACTTGTGTATTCACATTTTAGTTTAATCACCTGCCTCCCAAAAGCACATCGGGAGGTACATTTTGTGTCAATATGTGGATCAAGGTATCAACAATCAATGTCCATTATGCATTACCTATAAAAACACAACGCATTCGTCCTTTGCACATACCACATCACAAAACTAAATAAAAAATCACAAATAATAAAAAATCATATTCACGTTTGTCTCGCGCCACTACCATAGCACCCGTATTAGGGGTAGGATCCTCTCCTCCTCCTCCTACTAAAGTGGACCACCCCCACATCTACCATCATAAGTAATAATAGCTCCCTATGATTGGCGCACCAATTAGTATATTCATGAGTACAACCCACATCATCCACATCTATCGGCTCAATGGCCGCATCAACCTCATTTAGACCTAGATGCACTAGTTGTGCTCCTGTCGGGCCTAGTCTCGCACTTGGCCACCTCGGTGCTCTAATGGCCCTCACCCACACATATGGATTTGGGGGCACATCATGAGCCATGTTAAACTACCTCAATCCTCGCTCTTCCTGAAATAGTTCATCCACCCTAGGAAATTGATCCTCCAACCACATAGTACAATGAATACATCTCAACTCAACTGCATCCTCGTCCTATCCACCATATTCTCTATATGGCCTCCATATCATGGCCCATTTCCCCATCCTATCTAAAGCATGGCTCTAAAGGTCATAGTGTCCATCTTCTCTTACTCCGGATGCCTACCCATCTCATAGAAAATATCTCCAGCCTATACCACTCTATGCATGGGCCAAGTGGCCTCAATATATCAATTCATAATCCCATACATGTAGTAATGTGGTGGCTCTAAGGCCACCCCCATGATCCTCATGTGCAAACCTGTATAAGTCCCTATATAAGTGGGCCAATACACATCTCACCCAAGAAAACCTCATACCATGTTCCTCGATACGCTGACATAAATAATGCATCTTATACAAAATGCCTACACCACCACCCTCTATTGCCATTAATGAAGTGATCATGACTATCATGAACTTCCACAATCATGGAACACCCAATCTAATAATGACATCTAGGCTAATATGGGTCTCTTTCTGTACCTGTGTCCCTTTGATATACCTCTTGGCTACCCACATCTTCCTCATAGTATCCTCCACTATCATAACATATACCCTCTCCCCCACCGCTAGCAATCGCAATATAGGATATACATCCTCCAGGGTCACGATCATCTCTTCCTTAGGAAACCAAAATGTGCACATATATGTAGACTATATCTCACATAATGTTGTAATCATAGGCATATTATGGGGTACCTCCCCCAATATCTCTATGTATCACATCCCTATATGGTCTAGTAACGTCCCACTCACCATCGAACAACCCTAAATTAAATAGTGTGCTCAAGTGTTGACCTCCACGAGAACTTCCTCGAATGAATATCTCATTGCACAACACAAATACAACAAATTTATTGACATTAGCACATCATATCAGTCCAAAACCAATTACAAACACCACATATATACATCAAAAAATCAAAACTTCACAATACATAAGAAATAAACTCGCATGGGACTACAACACCTGGGAGCATGACTCTAGCACTGGGAAGGACCTAGTGCTTGGAACCGGGTGTTAGTGTCCCGAAGGATATCTCGTGCCCTAGATGCTACCACCCCGGTCTAAAATGCCTAGAAATATAACAAGAAAAATGTTACAAACAATCGAAAAAATGGACATATTTCATACAAAGTTCCAAAATACTCATATGTTCTAGCTTGTGAATCGTTTGTCTTTGTCATGGCCTCCATCTTCCTCTCAAACCTAGTCATCCTCACTGCTCTAATCTACAGATCTTTGCAAGTCCAGAGCTCAATTTTCAACTCAATTGCAATTCAAATAAACTTACTATTCAGTTTTTACTCCTACTATATATAGTAACTTTCAACTATAGTTACTATTTGTGCTCACCTTTCAAACTAATACATGACATACGATTTCACTCATATCTTGAGCTTTGCTTTACTCCATTTTCATCCCCGTTCACAACACTCGGTTTAAAATTTCTTCTATTATTGCATCATACACATTTCATAACGTTATATTATACCCTCGCATAGGTTTCACCGATCTTTTAACAATCTTACAAACATCTTCTATCTTATTGTTGGCTCACTTTTTCATCGTCGCATCTTTACTTTCGGCTCAAGTACTCATTATCACTACTCCTCACCCTTTCTCTAAAATAGGCGCATACGATCGGGATCACTCCAAAATCCCTCTCTAGTTCCTACACAATCAATCGACAATATTGGCATATCACCACGATAATTCTTTCTCTGATCCTATTCAAGGAAATGAATAATTCAATCTAATCATCAATCAAGTACATTCTATCATGTCATAATCATTCCCCCTAATGACCGAAGTTGGGGCAAAAAGAAAAAATTTATCTAAATATTCTACTAATCACGTCAAATTCATTCCCCTAATGACCTAATCTGGGGGAAAAAATCAAAAATATCTCTATGAGTATTCTACTTTAATCAAATCAATCAATTAGTAAATTTTCTATCATCAATCAATACAATAAGCACATTTTATCACTCCTCCCAGATGACCTAACTTGGGAGATACAATTTTATCACTTCCAAATGACCTAACTTGGAAGTCATATAAACACACACCTATACATGGATTGAAAGGGATCGAAATGGATCGAAATAAAATTAAATTTGGTATTTATACCATCTACAGTGGTTGGATCTCTTGAGGATGTAGTCATAGTTCAAGAGTAAAACTAGAATTCTCTCCCTAACACTCTTCCTCTGGTGGCAAGGACACCCAAATACTTTAGTTATTCAAACAACATACAAAATCAGGTTAGGAACTAATCACTCTCTTCCCTCTTAAAAATCTTCACTTCGATAAAAATCTTCAAATTCTCTGAAATCAAAATCATCAATTCTCTCCAAAGTGCTCCTTACATCAGCCCATTATTTATACTTATGCCACATGGATTGACATGTCGATTTATGGTTCACCATGCTACATATTATTTTGCTTGTATTCGCAAACAGGATTCTTTGACTTCCTCACATGTATGTTCCTTACTTCCTTTACACTACTTGAATTTCATTCAAATAGCATAAAAGGGGAAATGTAGACACAAAATCACACACTTACTACTACATTACTATGTCAAGCAAGTATGATGTTATATATATGGATCTTGAGCAAGAAAAGTATTCACTAGTAACACATCCCATGTTTGTCCCCTTTTGTTTTCATTGTCTTCTTTTGTATTTCTCTTTTATATATGTCACTTCTTTTGCATCTGTCTCTCCCACACTCCTTTCTCATCGGTCATGAGGATTCCTATCTCACAAGTATTTTCACATTTGTCATCATTTTCTCTAGGACACTAGCGCCCGACCTTGACAATAGCACCTAGGTGCTCATGGCTAGATCTCGAGCACTCTGTCTTGCTTATTTCTTATTTTTATCTTGACATTTTTGGTTGGTATTTTCGGTTATCTTACCCTTATCCCGAGGTCCTAGTCGCATGTCATGTTACTAGTGTCAAAATTTAAACAAGAGATCCCTATATATACACATCATACATACCATTATTAAGGGTTGACAACTATCAAGGGATATCTACATACAAAGGGACTGCATTCTTTGGGCTTTTTACATTTTTATACACTGTATAGAAGGGGTTTATTTATTCCATCCACACATTTTGCATTCTATCTAGTCGTAGTCTGATATCTTCACGTCATTGGCATGAGGGAAGCCTAAGAACACTATTGCACACACAATCACATAAAACTACATGGAGTTTAAGATGTAGTGCAACGCTCGGTCATATGATTACTCTATCGGATGACCATCAAGGTCAATCGACTCCCCATTTTCAATATTTTTTAATGCTTTGATATGTTTTGGGGTTTTGCATGAGAATATTTTCTTACGGGTTACATGTAACATCCTGCATGAGTTATGTGATATACTAGCGAAAGGAATTGAAGATCAAGCAACAACCTTGTGACCCTACGGAAATCATTCCTAAGGTTCCGAGTAGAATCTAGCACCCAAATAGGGATCCTAACACCCGGGAACCATAGTGCCATCCCAAGCACCATATTCCAACCACATCTCGACATCTCTAAAAAAATTTTGTGTCACATTACGATAGTCTATCATCTTTGTTTACTAATTTTCCAGCATCATACACTTCGAGATTTAGTGAATATCATCTAAGTACTTCTTCCTTATTTATTACACTTAGGTTTGCTATTTTATTAGCTTATATACCTTTAGTGTAGCATTTGTTAATCGTTCGTGAATTTGCAATTTAGATTTAATATCAAATTTTGTTAAATCAATTGGCACTCCATGGATTACAAAATCCACGAGACACATAGGAATCCACCGAAAGCCACAGAACATGTAAGATAATTAAGAATCCCACAAGAAAAAAAGGAATGCACTTAAGAGCTACAGAACATGTAAAGAGATAATTTTTCACTAGTACCTCTCATTGCGGGTACCCAAGTCATGCAAGATTGATTAAGAGACAATTACTATAATATCCAAAGGTAAATTCATTCATGAAAAATAGTAATTGAGTTAACAAAGAAGATAAAAAAGCATATGTATATACTAGGAACAAAATGGGGATTCTATATGGGCCCTAGCCCTTGAAATTCACATAACTTTTGGTATGCATATACAAAAAGGGATTTTTGTAATTATATAAATTATCAATTTATGATTACAAAATCCTCCACGAGGCAGGGATCTGATCTAACAACTTATTCATCCTAAAATCAAACTCTTGTCTTGAGCCCCATAAACATATTGGATGTCCCTTGTTAAATCACAGGACATGCCCTTATTCATGAGTTCCTTGATATCAGCTCTTGGGCCTTCTAAAATCTTGATTAAATCCAATTTTCTCCTATAAGAGGATACCCATTCAAGGAGATTAGACCCACCTTTGAGGTAAGAATTGGTACCCAGCTGAATTATAGTTTTGAGGTTGAAGATGGCCTAGGTACATCATCTGGCACCACGGAAAAAGGCTCAAGTCTACCAATTTGATCAACAAAAATTGGCTTGGATACACTTGTTGGGTTTATCGAACCCCTTTTTGTCCCTTCAATGGAGGTAGTTTAAAAATATTCCTACTTCTTCAACTTGAATTAACTAAGCAAGAAAATAGAAATATACCGACCTCAAAAGATGTGGGGTTTAGTGATACCCGTAGATGTTGATTGACGATGTTTGATGTTGCACTCCATGGAAGAATGGTATAAGATCCTCTCCTGTGAAGAAATATGCAATCACAGACACTACACAAGATGAGATTAAACAAATATATAGCAGATTTCCTAGAAAAGGCCGTCCCCGAAAGTCAATGGACTTCCTTGCAAGGATGTCAATCCACGTTCAATAAATTAATCAAATAATGATAAAATAAATTGATAATAGATGATAAAATGATAACAAATGATATAACCAACAATGCAAAGGAAAAGGGACTGACGCATTCCAAGGCTATATGTTTGTATGATGGTGATTCCTAATCCAAAGGGAGTTTGGGAATCACAAAGATGGCTCAAAGGAGCAATGATGTGGATATGCACTCACAAAGGCAAGTAGAATGATCGGTTTATTTTAGATAAATGATAAAATGTTGCAGGTGGATCAAACAAGCTTGATGGGACTAAAAATACACTTGAAATTCCTTGTGGTAATAGATATGTGATTTGGATGTCTAAAAAGCAAGCTTAGGGGTTTAAATACCTTTTTATCGTGAATTGTCAACAATTGGGGTAATATCCAGTGATTATGTTAGCAAGCCTGAGAATCACCAAAGTGATTGGGGGAATCTTCAGTGATTCTATCAACAATCCTACGGGAATCCCCACAGATTCAAAGAATATCTAATGATTCTAGCAATCATTAATGATTGTTGTGAAAATGTACAGGTTGATAAAAGGCCGAGACAGAATTGATAAAAGCTAAGAACTAATGAATGATTAAGGTAATAATATAAAAACAAAGTGCTTACCTAATTCTAGTTAATAGATAGGGTGAGAAGAGGATAATACCTAGAGAGGAAGGTTGTAGATGTCAAAAGATTTGAATTAATTATTGTATGTTTAAATGTCTCGAGGAGGAATAACATGGTTGATACCAAAGGACTTCCAAACTAGTTCTTAGACGTGTGATTAGTCTCAAAAATTTGAAAGGGATATTTTTGATGTGTGCATACGTTGAGGACTAAGACCGAGACGATAATAGTAGATTGCAGTGTCATAGGATTCACCGAGTTGATCTCAGAAAATTGAATGACCTTCAAAAGAAGAGGAAATTCTTGTTGTGATGAAGAGGGGTATGAACACAATAATATTTCCATAATTATCTTTTGAACCATGTCCTATCAAAGGATAGCCTTGGGTGATCAATGATTGTTAGCTATGATTATCGATTAGCCTTGAATGAAGGCCTAGAACTTGTATTTATATATTTTCTTTGTCAATAGGGGAGAATCGTCGATGATCTAGGAAATATAGGAAAGTTTTTGAAACAACCTCTAGATCAAGCAATTTTTTTTTGACAAGTTGGGTGTGTTGGAAAATGATTATGCATGTCAAGGGATGTTAGGGATTTAATTATTTTCTTTTATATTTATTTAATTTAGGTTTACAAATGGTTTTTAGGTGGAAAATGATTGAAATTGTTTCCAAATAAGGTTATTTGATTTATGTTTGTACATAATTAGTTGGAGTTCTTCAGATATGGTATGATTGTTAAGGAGGTTACAAAATAATTTATATATGATTTAATTTTGTTTATGTTTAGATTTAGGAAGATTCCAAGTGGTTGAATAGGATAGATATTATTTAATTTGAATAGGTTTAGATATGGTTTGATTTTGATTTATTTTAGATATGATTTGATTTTGATTTAGTTAGATATGATTTGATTTTGATTTATGTTTGGTTTTAAGAAGATTCTAGGTGGTTATGTCTTATTTAGGATGGGGAAAAATAGGATTTTACAGAGTGTATGAATGATGTGGAAAGTAAATACATGACGATAAATGTTAAATGTGGTGTGATTAAATGGTGTGATAAATGTATGATTTTCATAAGAATAATATGATGTGGTGAGTGTATGGATTTACACGAGATAAGTATGGTGATGATGTTGATGTTGATGTATTTAATTATTTAATTGAATAAAGATGAGAGGTGATGAGGGGTGTAGAAGGGTGTATATTTTATATGACTTAGTATAGGGATTAGACGTGATAATGAAGGGGGTCTAGCGAATGCAGACACATGAATTAGCGGTGCTAATTTTAGGTGTCTACATTTTTCCCTTTTTGAGTGGTTTTGAGACAAGCCATGAGACAAAAATGAGATGTGATGTAAGTGAGGGATGTAGAATCATGTGATGAGGTGTTCCCCCTCAAACTAGGGATTGATGACCTAAAAGGGAATCGATCACTAGTTTGGAAGAGAAAGATGAAAATATACAAAGATGAGGAGTAATGAGGGATGATGAAATAATTCCCCAAGATGAGGTAGATAAATAATATAAATTTCATCATAAAATCAAGTGATAGGGAACCAAATGGGTTGTTTTCCTATAGACATATGACTTAAGCGATGGAAAGGATGTTTTGACAAGGTCAAAGGACCAATGATAGATGTTTCCACAAAGGTGGGCTTACAAGGCCATGAAGTCAAGTGATAGGGGAACCAAAGGATTCGTTTCTATAGATATATGACTTAACGGTGACAAGATGATGGTTTGACGAGGTCAAAGGACCAAAAATTGACATTGTCACAAAGGTGGATTTTGAGACCGGGAAGTCAAGTGATAGGGGAACCAAAGGGTTTGTGTCCTATAGACATATGACTTACCAATGATGAGGGATAAAATGATGATTTGATGAGGTAAAAGGACCATAATTCTATGTTTCTACAAAAGTTGGCTTATAAGGACTAGTATAGGGGTTTTGATGGTACTCGGGAAAGTAACATGTTCAAGGAGGAATCTAGATGACAAATGTCAATTTGATTGAATATATGTGATGTTTTAGACACAACGATGTAACGACGAGATGTATTGAGGATTTTGTTGATGTAGACATGATGTTGATGTGATGATAGATACATTGATATATGTGGATGTGCCAACGTTGATTTTTGTTAAGGTTATGTTTTTTTATATGATGTGTTATTTGATATTGATTTGAAAGTGATCTTCATGTTTATCAAAACTGTGGTCAAGAATTAAACGTGGATTGATTTCTTTGTACTAGATTTGACACATATGTGATGGGAAGCAATAGAATGAATGTTCTTGCACTTTTTGGCCTTTATAATAGATGTTAACAAATGACTAACAATGGGTAGTCACACGTAGGATCTTGGATATAGAGATGAAGTGAAAAAGTGTACCTTCCTAGGACATGAGAAGGGTTGACATATGCGTAGGTTGTGCAAAAAAAGAGGATTATCCTTTTAATTGATTCATAGAAAAATTCCTCAGCTTTACATATTGAATTTGGATGCAAACTTATCAATGTGGGAAGTTTTCTTTAATGGGAAAGTTGATCGATGTGGGAAGATTTCCTAGGATGAATTTGATATTTTGCTTTTTGAAGGATGATCGGTGTAGGAAGCCTTTTTACATATGTAGCCATCCTTCGAGGGTATGGTTTAAAATTTTGATTTTTGACTTTTATATTTATTTTTACAGATAGTCATCCTTTGAGGGATCAGTCTATAATTTTGATGGGTAGTTGTCCTTTGAGGGATCAATATATTATTAGTTTTTATTTTTTATTTTGATAAGAAACATTTGATGATTTTTTACATACATATTTGAGTTGAGGGAAAGACCCTAATAGACCATTTTGAGGAGGGAGAAGAAAGGTGTACATGACCTACACATGTGTGCCCCATGACATGTCTTTGGTTGGTAGACAAGGTGGATGGATGTAATGATTATGGGGTTCTGCTAAGGAGGAACTTGTCATGTGAAATATGTGATGAATAGAGTCGTGGTGCTCATCTTTAAGGTTTGTAAGGATAGTGACGAAAGACCACATTCTTTCAAATTATTACAATAATAAAATGATTGGTCGATGGTGGAATAAGATATTTGACGTGGATGTTGTCATGACGGTCAATGTTTTAACTATAGAAAGGCAAGTACAAGGCATTCAAAGGTTACCCCATACTATATGGACCAAACTAGTTAAGGGAAAACTTTCCACGTTTACTCTTTACCAAAGTAGTGAAATTTTGATTGGATTGATAGGATGAGTAAGGATGAACTAGGGGGAGGTGTGTAAGGTAATACTTTCAAGTATCGGGAGAAAGGAGTCCCCTAGTATGAATTTGTGGATAGAGATAATGTGCACTAAAAGGAACAATATATTTCAGGTTAGGATGATGGAAGTTTTTATGTTGATTGATTGAGTATATGGTAAATAAAGGAGCTCTTGACAAAGGAGCCGTTGAGAAATTGGATGGGATATGAGAGGATGGTTGATGAAGAGGTGAAGATGATGAAGCTTTGGTCTTACCTTTTCTTCGTGTTTGATGATTCCAAGTTTGCGTGGGTTGGTAAATTGTACCGATTTGAGATGAGGGACCTCCAATGGAAGGTGATGAGAAGACATATGAGAAAGGTTTTCCGATATCTGATTGAGGATGAACCCTTTGAATTACTGATGTCGGTGAGGACACCATCAGTGACTTGGGTGTATATGTTGATGAGATTGAGGGACCTTCAAGGGAAGGTGTGGACATTGACAATATTGAGAGACCTTCAATGGAAGGTGTTGATGAGATGTCTAACAAATGTTTGATAATATGAGATTAAGGATGTCCCCCTTGACCTAAAGATGTCGATGTAGATGACAACGGTGGAGGTATAGATTATATCGATGTAATCATAAGTTTGTTAGATGGGGTTGTTATAAGATTATTGTAATGGCTTAGGGTGGAAGTTCCATAAGGGACATAGGATGGTCTACATGGCTCTCGAAACATGTCAAATCTAAATGAGGTTGAATGAGATGTGATAGGTTGATAAAATGGGTTATAATGTTGTAATGGCGTAGAGAACATTGTTGATAATGGTATAGATAATGGTGTAAACATGTTTTCTGAAGTTTGATTACGAGATTGCTATTTAGTAAGTATAATAGTAAACAAACACACACTCACCTAATAATGAAAAACAACTAAGTGGGTGGATTACAAATAGACAAAAACAGGAAGAATGGATTTTTAGATTTTCTTGATTTAATTATGAAAAAGTGAAATGTGTAAAATGGTTGATGGGTCCTAGGAAATGGCAAGCTATGGCTGGTTTTAGGTATGTTTATGGGCGGTTTCCTCGATATACCTAAAGGTAATCGAGGCTCAACTCTATACTTCTGCTGATACATGATTGGTATTGGCGGGCTTGGTATTGTGCCTACTACCCCCTCACTTCATAGTCCTTCAAAGTTGATAAAGGAGTCGGGTGCTTTTCCAATATACCAAAAGACAGGTGTTTATACTCATCTAGAACACTGAGTCAGTTTCCTATTGGGTGATGAAATCCCAATAATTATCACCTGGGTGGGAATTGTTTAAATGTGTTTTTTATGTTTTAAGTGATTTGGTTGTGTGGGGGAAAATAAAGTGAGTACAACCAATAATTTTATCTAATAAAATCTATGTGAGCAAGAAGGATGTAACAGTTTGTTTTAAGACCCAAAATGAAATGTTATTTTCAATGAGAGAAAACAATCAAATAATGCAATATAGAAAGCAACGAGAAGGATTAGGACTCACCTCTAATTAAGCTTCCTTTTTTTAAAAATTGTGATTTTTAATTTTTAAGCAACAAGCAATCCAAAGCAAGTAAAATCTCCGAGAAGCTTGACCTGCAAAATAGGTTAGCAAAAATAGAGAAGAAACAAAAGATGATGAGAATTAGAAGGCTAACTATAAATTAATCAAAAGGATTCATAGGAATCATCGGTGATAACAATAATCGATGGATACTTCCCAAATCACTAACGGTTAGAAAACAAAAAACCATATATGATCATTATGATATTTTGGATGAATGAAAGATTTTTTTAGAATATGATAGTAAATCAACAAAATCGAAATCGAGAAAACATAATCTAATCAAATAACAAAGAAATGAACAGAAAAAAATAACTAGAAGGAAAACTGAAAAGTAAGCAAAAGTATTCAGACAAATCGTCGGTGATCGATGAATCAATGGCGATTGACCGATCACCGGTGATTGACTAAATCGCTAACATTAGAAAACAAAAAACTAGAAAAATAAAAAAAATAGTATTTTGATGAAATAAAACAATGAATTAAGGTATTTGTCCCATGGGGCATGCCAAAAATTTTAGAAATATTCCTACTTCTTCAACTTGAATTAACTAAGTAGTAAAATAAAAATATATCAACCTCGGAAGAATTGGGGTTTAGTGATACCCATAGCTATAGATTGACGATGTTTGATGTTACGCTCTGTGGAAGAATGGTATAAGCTCCTCTCCTATGAAGAAATATGTAATCCATGCACTACACAAGATGGGATTAAACAAATAGTTGATGGATTTCCTGGAAAAGGCAAGTCCCTAGAACTCAATGGACTTCCTTACAAGGATTTCAATCCACGTACAAGAAATTAATCGAATAATGATAAAATAAAGTTATAACAGATAATAAATTGATTACGGATGATAAAGTGATAATAGATGATAAACCAATGAGATGATATAACCAACAATGTGAAGGCAAAGGGATCGACACGGTCAAGGCTATATGTTGGTCTGATGGTGGTTCTTGATCCAAAGGGATTTTGGGAATCACATTATGGCTCAAAGGAGAAATTATGTGGATATGCACTCATAAAAGCAAGTAAAATGATAATTTTACTTTAGATAAATGATAAAATGTTGCAAGTGGCTCAAAGAACTTGATGGGACTAAAAGACACTTGAAATGACTTGTGGTAATAGATTATGTGATTTAGATGTCTAAAAAGCAAGCTTATGGGTTAAAATACCTTTTTGACAAGAATCGTCAGTCGGTGATTGGAGAAATCTCTAGTGATTATGTTAGTAAGCCTAAGAATCACCAAGTGATTGGGGGGAATCGTGATTTAGTCAAGCAATTATAGTGGAATCGCCCAGCGATTCGAGGAATCTCTCCAAATTCTAGAAATCATCAACGATTCTTTGTGAAAATGTACAAGTTGATAAAAGGTGAGACATAATTGATAAAAGCTAAGAAGCGATGAATGATTAAGCTAATAATATAAAAATAAAGTACTTACGATTCCACTTGATAAATAGGGCTAAGAAGAGGATAATACCTAGAGAGGAGGGTTGTAGATGTTAGAAGATCAGACTTGATTACTGGATGTTTAAATGCCTCGGGAGGAAGAAGATGGTTGATACCAAAGGACTGCCAAACCAATTCCTAGACATGTGATTGATCTCCAAAAGTTGAAAGGGAGATTTTTGATGCGTGCATACATTGATGGATGAGACTGAGAAGATAATAGCATATTGCAGGTGTCATAGGATTCATTGAGTTGATCTCTAGGACAAGTGAATGACCTCCAAAAGAAGAGGAAATTGTTGTTGTGATGAAGAGGGGTATGAACATAATAATATTTCCTTAAGGATGCTTTGAACCATGTCCTGTCAAAGGCCAATCTTGGGTGATCAATGACTGTCAGTTCTAATTATTAATTAACCTTGAATGAAGGCTTGGAACTTGTATTTATAGAGTTTTTGTCAACAAGGAGAATCGCCAATGATTGGGGGAATTCTTTGACAATCCAGAAAACATAGGAAAGTTGTTGAAAAAACCTCCCATATCGACTAATGTGTTTGTGGGTGTGTTGGAAAATGATTATGCGGGTCAATGATGTTAGGGATTTAATGATTTTGTTTTAGATTTATTTAATTTAGGTTTTGCAAATGGTTTTTAGGTGGAAAATGATGGAAATTGTTTCCAAATAAGGTTATTTGATTTATGTTTCAAGTAGATAATTAGTTTTAGTTTTTAAGGATGTGTTATGATTGTTAAGGGGGATACAAAATAAGTTAGATATGATTTAACTTTGTTTATGTTTGGATTTAGGAAGATTTTAAGTGGTTGAATAGGATATATATGATTTAATTTGAATAGGTTTAGATATGGTTTGATTTTGATTTATTTTAGATATGATTTGATTTAGATTTAGTTAGATATGATTTGATTTTTATTTATGTTTGGTTTTAAGAAGATTATAGGTGGTTGTTGTAGTCATTTTTATCTATGCTCAATATAAATTTCTAACCCCAAGTGCATTGGACTCTCACTCGGCCTAGCATTGGGTGCTTACCTCGAGGCACGCGAGTGCCGAGACCTTCTTTTATGTGAGCATTGTGAGAAGGTTTTTCCATTGATGGAGGATGATTTGCAGAATGATAAATATATTCACTTTAGTTAATAAGGAGCATCTAATTAATCACACATTAATGCATTACAGAAACAAAGTAATAAGCATGTTAAATCCTTTATGAACCACGATAGCCATTTAACACAAGGGTTTATACCCTGAAGCATGATTTACAAAATTAACCCTTATATATATTCATTGGTAGCCATATTACATTCAAAAGAGGTCATCATAAACCATACATCTTAAATAACATAGACTTACTTCCTACATATCTTCCCTAATGAGAGATCCTAGCTAGGCCCTCCCATTTTAACCCTTATTCACTGAGACCCTAATGGCATACTGAGAGGGCTATCGTGCATCCTTCGTAACCCTCGACACTAAGTTCTCTAAGCCCTAGTATTACCGTAGCATTTTTTTACTCACTAATTAACTCTATGCATTCTCTTATTTGCCTTATACGTCTCTTCTTTGCTTCCGAGCATCTCTTTTATAGGATCAACACCCACCGCCTTGCCTTCTCTCCTGAACAAATTGCATGCCAAGTGTCAATGTGGTCCTCCAATGGTGAATGTTTATCCTCTTGTGAACCTTCCAATTTCTGTAATGATGTCTCCTTGGAATACTTCCTTCGAAGAATATATGTTTTTTGACCCCAAGGTTCCAGGTTGGCACCTTATCCACTCAAAGCACACCTAATCGGGTCATGTTTTTCCTCAAGTACTTCTAGATTTCTGAATATGGCTAATTCCTTTGAGCCCAATGCTCTACCTTCCATGCACACCCTGGTTTCTCCTAAACCCTTCTTAAACCTCTTTGTCCTATGCACTTCTCCCTGCACGCCCTTCCTCTCACTAATCATGTTTTTGCGTGCCCTTTGGTACTTAGCTAGTATTCTAAGGCCCAACATCACCCCATACTAAGCTTGTTCTTCGTCCTCAGAAACATACTTCTTATTCAAAGAATAAAGAATAGCGGGACCCCGACAACTTGAATGAAGAAATAAAAATGGAAGAATGAAAGAATATTAAAACTTATTCTTGTTGTAAGAGTAGTAAATCCCTCCTTATTATCGCCTCAATATTCTCCCGTGCATCCACTTCACCCTATGCCTTTTGAAGTAGGTCACACACTAGATCACTCACCTCCTCAAAACTTAGTTCATCACCTTTAGCATTCGGCATATCTACAATTCCTTCCAATTGCTTTTCAAGGTTGTCCAAAGCATGTCCATTCTACGAGTGATCTAGGGATACAACTCCTTAAGCAGTTCTTAACCAACCCCACAAGAATATATAGCCCGAATCGTTGTGTTCTCCCTTCGAAGCCTGTCACGCTTTACGGAAGTAACCTTTGGTGGTAGACCCATTTTCGAGTGGGCACCGACGAGTGAGTTTTTAGGCCGCAGAGTGGAACGTTTCAGATTCTGATCGTATCCACTTGGCCTAGGGTCCTCCATCGGGGTTATGGAAGTGATTTGCAAGACATTGCTAGAGGGGAGGCGCTGCGGAATCCCCCTGCGTATAGCTCGACTCGTTGTGTTCTCTCCTCGAAGCCCGTCACGCTTTACGGATGTAACCTCCGGTGGTTGACCCATTTTCCGAGTGGGCGCCGACGAGTGAGTCTTTAGGCCTCGGAGTGGAACGTTTCAGATTCTGATCGTATCCACTTGGCCTCGGGTCCTCCATCGGGGTTATGGAAGTGATTTGCAAGACATTGCTAGAGGGGAGGCGCCGCGGAAGCCCCCTTGTATATAGCTCCGGTTCGTTGTGTTGAATTCGATCTCCTACATCTTCTTCTCAACCTTGACTAGGATTTTATCCTGCTCCTCCCTGTTTCCTTTATTCTTCTCCTTGAATTCCTTTAGATCCACCTCATGTGTAGCAACTAGTATGTTTGTTACCATGTCTTTGTCAGCATAGTTATTACACATGGCCTCAGCCATTTGTGCGGTGGTCTTCACAGTGAAAAGGAGATTGGAATAGCGAGTGATTGTTTCCTCGATCTTCAATTTCTCTTCCTCCTTCTGGTGTGCCAATGCCTCTTCTGTTGACTCCAATGCGAGCAATCACCTTTCCATGGTGAGGATACGAGTTAAGTCTTCCAAGCATTACAAGGTTGACTCATATTTTTGCTTAGGTAGGGCCATGTCTGGGTGTTTCAAGATGATGGCATTTTTAATCATCTCTATATTCTTATACACCTCACACACCTTCACCTTCTCCTCCCTCAATTTGCACCTTAATTGTGCGTTGATCAGCTCCTCCTACTTCAAATCCTTTCTTTTCTCAATGATTTCTTTATTCTTCTTCTCCAGCTCTTACTCTATCATTCCTCCCAAAGAGTCTCACCTCAACCTCCATCGACACCTTGTTGAGTGCATTACAGACTTTCTCATCAGATAACTATTGAGCATTCACCAGAGGGTTTACTCCCTTGGACTTTGGTATTTTCATCAACGCCTCTTAATTAACTTTGAATTTCATCTCATCAACATGGGACTCAAAAGCCCAAGATAACATCTTTCTTGTATAAGGGTATGCACCCTCTTCTTTGAATGAATACCATGCAAGGATTTGGTTAGAAGGCACGGTACTTTAAAAGCATGCACGAGTACCTTACTTGGATCATTAATATAACCAATTCCTTACTCCTACATCGCTACCATACCTTTTCCTCATGTGCACACTACCTTAGGAAAGCTTACCGCCAGGCTAGGATCTCCACCCATGCTCCCATATTCCTTCTCTATGCTTTCACTTTCCATCTCCTTGAGCACTTCATTGGCATTGCGCTCCACCTCCTACTCCACCAAGTCCTTTATGATACCCACTACCTCCCTTTCCGTGGCATCCTCTATCTACTCCTTGGTGAGGCTTGGGGTCCTTTGATCCTTAGTGTTCACCTCCTCACTTTCCCTTTTGCCATGAGTGTCTCTTTCATCCTCATTCTTTTCTCCATTTCCTTCCTTTGAGTCATGTACACTTTGTACACATGATGGTCCTGAGCCTCTTTGCACTTTTCATCATCCTTGTCTCCTTTGTAATCCTCCGTGCTCTTCGCTTTTCCGAGTCTTCCTTTTCTACTAACTTATGCTTCTTCCTAACTTGTGATTCCACTATATGAGACTCTTCCTTCTCTTTTTCAACAAGTGACTCCTTTCTTGTTGGCGAATCTTTTTTTTTTTTTAGGGGCTCTTCCTATTCGGCACCTCTTCTTTAAATGTGTGTTCTTTTTCCTCTGTGGGAAACTTCTTCCTTCATGCATATGTGTTGTGATTTGCACTCGACTCATGTGCACCTACGGATATTGATGTTTGTATACTTGGTGCCTTTTTCTCAAGAGCCTCCTCCCTCTCCCTCTTCCTTGGCACGGAATTCTTTCTTGTGGTAGGGTCCTCAAGGATTGGGACATCATTTTCCACATAATCTCCCTTCTTATATTTCATTGTTATGTGCATGTATACCCTTTTTGCGGTTCTCCCAATAACAATAAAGGTTACTAGCTTTACCATATGCATGTCATGGGAGACATACTTCTCCACATAGGAACACTTCTTTAGGTATATCAGAGTCTGTGTAGCTCATGGTAGTCTTGGTCCACCACATTGAGATCGAACCTCATCCTTTTTGCCTCCTTGAAGTGGTTGACCCCGACTTAGAAGTATTGCATAGTGAAGGAGAAAGGTAATTTACACCATGGGATCTTGGTGTTGTCTCTGCCAAAGTGAACCTGCCAATACAAAAATGTTGGTATACTGCAAACTCGGCTTCTCCTTGCACTAGAGCTAGAAATTGCTCAAGTATTCTCCACTCAGCCCCAAACATGTCATGCATTCACTTATACCATTTCTCCAAGCGCGCCTTGTGGGTGGTCATCATTGTTTCACAAGTATACTTCTCAAATATTTTTGTAGGGGAGGGGTTCTCATCTGGGTACTCCCATACAAATTTGTCTAGCCCATCAGAACTCCAATTTTTGAAAAGACAATGGTAAGGAGGATGTTCCCAAACATGATCTTCTCCTGTCACATGTGGCACTGATGATCTCCTCTGCTATGAATGTTGAGAGGTTGTAGATGGTTCCTTCTGAGATCTTTTGGAAAACATTCAACCAAGACTTTTTGACTGTGTCCACCTCTCTTGTCCATTCAGCTTGGATACTAGGCATGTGGTCATCCTCATCACAGGGTCGGAAATTGTTGATATGTCAAAGTATTGTGATCCCTTCTTATAGTCATAGGCCTCCACAGTTTTCTTTATGGCCTCCTTTTCATCCAAGTCATCATCAAATGAATCTCCCTCATAGGTAAGACCAGTAAATTTGGAGATCAGTTGGGGAGTTATCCTCATCCTTCATCCTACGAAGTAGAAATGGTCTTCATGCACACGTGACATTAGCCATTGGTACAACCACTTAGGTTTTCCAAAATAGGGCAACTCATAGAGTTGCAATAACTGACCTTTTCCATCTTCACCTTTACTTCATCGTCGTAGATTGGCATTCCATCGATGTCCTCTTGTTTATAGGTCTAACCATTTCCAATGCCATATCTTTCTCTGTGGTGCTCATTCGATGGTTGTAGTCACTTACAACCATCTTTCTCACATGAGACAACCATTCTTTTCATAGCAAGAATACGTCATCCGGGTATTGTATTTCGCATCTTGTTCCTCATTCAAACCGGTGGAAATAACTTGTTTCCCTTGCCCTTCTTTGGTGAAATGGTGGTTACTTTCCTTCGCACCATTTTTTCTTATCATGTTATTTTAAAAACTCTTTCTTCCCTCCGATCATGGCTCACTTAACTCTATGCCTTTGCTCTTAATTGAAAATTCCTTTAACCCCGTGCCCTAGCTTTAGAACCCTAACCTAAAAATCCTTCCTTCCACAAGATAGTGTATTTCCTTGCGTATTTCGAAAACTCCAACAACCCTTTCCCTCATGCCCATGTACTATTTTTCCACCTTGGTTTGTTAATCAAACTTGTTATGCACTCATATCTTCACACCTTTCTTTCATGAAACTTTTCTCAAGGATTCCCTAGTTTACAATAGCTCTTCGATATCACAAATGTAATGTAACAATAATGTATATCGATCTTCTACTTAGATATTTTGCTTCCTTTATGCAATAAATGCAATTTCACCTATCATTGTACCTTCACAATAAGGGCATATTTTCTCCCTTAAACCAACCTTCAATGCCTTTACCCCGTGCCCAATCCTATGTGAAAAAATTCTACAACCTTCAAGTGCGCAAAAATCCTTATTGATCGAAGATCCTTACACACGCACTCACAAAGACCGAAGGCACTTCTTTTGTCCTTACCATAATTTTTGACATCACCTACCTCATGTTGTTCATGCGCTTCTCATCCTTGACGTGGTCTCTATAATGCTCTCCCGACACCACTTATGTCCACCTTTTCAACGTGCACTCATCCAAACTTTGTGATTTTGCTTCTTCAACTGGGAAATCGAAACATAGCTTCCACAACTAGCTTCCATTATTTGTCGCACTAATCCACCCCACACTAAAACAGATGCGTGGTCATCTACGCATAAAAAAATTTTGAAAATAATAAGTGGCTACTAGCGCACAATGCGTCAACAACAAAATTAAAGGGAACAAACAACGAGAAGGGGAAACACACAAAAAGGAAAATGCATTAAAGGAAATCCTAGGCTAAATGGCAATATTGCCTTATTTATGATTACATAGAAGCCTTATTTATAGTAGGGCTTCAACCTACTCCCATTAAAATGGCCTAGTAATCTCATCCCATCCAATGCTTGTAACTGACATGCACCTAAATCAAGGATGTACGAGATGATATATGGCCCTAACCAATGGAATTTCAGTTTCCCATGATGGCACAAAAATTTGGAGTCATAAAGCAAGACCATCTTCCCAACCTTGAATTGTTTTTTTAATATGGAAATCATGCCATGCTTTTTGTCATGCCTTTTCAGTCTTTTGACTCCACCTAGCAAATGATCTCCTTTCATCTAATTGTATTAACTTCTCCATGTGCTCTCTGCAAAGTGCTTTCTCATCGCCTAATCCTCTTGCATGTGCAATACTACGAGGATGGTACCATGAATTCTACTAGTAACACAACTTCTGTTCTAAACACCAATTAGAATGGTGTGGCCTTGTTCAATTTCTTGTAGGTAGTCCTATACATCCATAGACAACATAAACTTTGTCATCCCAATCATGTCTTCCCACATCACAAATTTTTGTCAAAGCATGTGACTTAGAATTTTGTTGCACACCTTTGTAGTTCCATTAGCTTGTGGGTGATATGGAGTACTCTTGTGGTGGGCTACCATGAATTCTGCCAACAAGATTCTAGCTTCCTATCACTCTAGAAGGCTATCGTGGTGTTTCGTCCCCTAACGCATTGTGATCCCGAGAAAGTTGTAGCTAAGAATCCTTCTTCTTTCAATCTCATTTTTCCACTAGGTCTCCATCTCTCATAAGAAAACATCAAGGTTGACTCCCCTAGAGTAACTTGTCAACTTCTTTCCTCCCAAGCACTTGATTGAATGTGCCTTTGTTACTCTTGTAACAAATTGTCTTAATTTTTGTTCAATTAACTCATAAGTCACGTGTGCCCAATTGTCACATGTTACACTAGTGGTATCATTCATAGATTGAGCATCTTCAAACTAAATAACTCCTTCCGTAGGATTAATCACCTCAGGGTCCCTGATAGAGCGCACATAAATCCTATCAAGAACTTCTTCACCCAAGGGCTCAGTATAAGGTGCTAACTTCCCATTGGTCAAGGGGATGATTACCCATTCTTCCTTTTTCTCAAAACTTATGTACCCTTTATTGAACCATAGGTCTGTATTGTTCTTATAACACCAGGGGCGCCCAAGTAATGTTGGAAATTTATCTACCTCAACTAACACCAAGACTTCAAAATCACTAGTGAATTTCACCCCTTGAATAGCGATAAGAAAGATCTTTCAAAACACCAATGAGCATTGCCTTTGTTTTTTGGCCATATACAGAACATTTGAAGATGGATGTAATGGGGGCCTTCCCATTTAGTTCAAAGCTTCCGGGTTGAGAACATTGACTTTCATGCCCGTGTCAATTAGAATATTGCTCGAGAAGCCCCTCCTTTATGTGAGCATTTTGATAAGGTTTTTCCATTGATGGAGGATGATTTTAAGAATGAGAAATACATTCACTTTAGTTAATAAGGAGCATCTAATATATCACACATTAATGCATTACAAAAACAAAGTAATAAGCATGCTAAATCAGATCTGAACCATGATAGCCATTTAACACAAGGGTTTACACCCTTAAGCATGATATATAGAATGAACCCTTATATATATTCATTGGTAGCCATATTACATTCAAAAGAGGTCATCATAGACCATACATCTTAAATAACAAAGACTTACTCCCTACAGATCTTCCCTGATGAGAGCTCCTAGCTTTACCCTCCCATTTCAACCCTTGTTACATACCATAATGCCATACAGAGGCCTATTACATCCTTTAGAACCCTCAGCACTAAGTGCTCTAGGCCCTAGTATTACAAAGCAAAGCATTTTGTTGCTCAAGTAATTTACTCTTTATGCATTCTCTTCTTTGCATTTTGAGTCTCTTCTTTGCCTCTAAGCATCTCTTTTTATAGCATCAACACCCACCACCATGCCTTCTCTCCTAAATAGATCACATGCCAAGTGTCAATGTGGTCCTCCAATGGTGAATTTTTATCCTCTTGTGAACCCTCCACTTTCTGTAATGATGTCTCCTAGGAATATTCCTTGCATGGAATATCCTTTTCTTGACCTCCAAGGTTCCAAGTTGGCACCTTATCCACTCAGCATACCTAGTCGGGTCATGTTTTTCCTCAAGTGCTTCAGAATGTCAAATATGGCTAAGTCCTTTGAACCCAATGCTCTACCTTCCACGCACCCTAGTTTCTTCTAAACATGTCTTAAACCTCTTTGTCATGTGTGCTTCTCCTTGCACACCCTTCCTCTCACCGGTCCTATGCACGCACACCCTTTAGTACTTAGCCAATATTCCAAGGCCCAACATCACCCCACACTAAGCTTGTTCTCCGTCCTCGAAAACATACTTCTTCAAAGAATAAAGAATAGAGGGACCCAGACAATTTGAATGAAGAATGAAAGAATGGAAGAATGAAAGAATCGAAGAACTTACTACTGTTGTAAGAGGAGTGGGAACTCCTTCCTTATTATCACCTCAATCTTCTCCCAGACATCCACTTCACCATGTGCTGCTGAAGTAGATTACCCAATAGAGCGCTCACCTCCTCAAAACATAGTTCGCCGCCCTTAGCATTAAGTGTATCTATAATTACTTCTAATTGTTCGCTAAGGTTGTCCAGCGCATCCATTCTGCGGGTGATCTGGGGATACAACTTCTCAAGCCGGCTCTTAACTGAACCCCGCAAGGCTTTGATCACCTCCATCTTCTTCTCTCCTTGGCTAGGATTTATCCTACTCCGCCCTATTTCCTTTACTATTCTCTTGGAATTCTTTTAGATCCACCTCATGTGTAGCAACTAGTATGCTTATTACCGTGTCTCACAATTAGTAGTTATCATACACTACCTCATTCATTTGCGTAGTGGTCTTTATAGGGGCAAGGAGCTCGAGAATACCAAGTGAATTTTTCTACAATCTTCAGTTTCTCTTCCTCCTTTTAGCACGTCAATGCCTCTTTTGTTGACTCCAACACAAGCGGTCACCTTTCCATGGTGAGGATGTGGGTTAAGTATTCCAAGCATTGCAAGGTTGACTCATATTTTTGCTCAAGTGGGGCCAGGTCTGGGTGTTTCAAGATGATGGAGTTTGTGATCATCTTTATCTTCTTATACACTTCATGCACCTTCACCTTCTCCTCCCTTAATTTTCACCTTAAATGTGCGCTGATCAGCTCCTCCTGCTTCAAATCCTTTCTTTTCTCAATGATTTCTTCATTCTTCTTCTCCAGTTCTTCCTCCAGGACCCTTACTCTGTCATTCCTCCTAAAGAGTCTCGCCTCAACCTCCACCGACACCTTGTTGAGTGCATTATAGACTTTCTCATTGGATAACTGTTGAGCATTCACCAGAGGGTTTACTCCCTTGGACTCTAGTATTTTCATCAGCGCCTCTTGATTGACTTCGAATTTCAGCTCATCAACATGGGACTCAAAAGCCCAAGATAACATCTTTCTTGTACAAGGGTATGCACCCTCTTCTTCGAATGAAGACCATGCAAGGAGTTGGTTGGAAGGTATGGTACTTTGGAAGTGCGCACGTAGTACCTTATTTGGATCATTGATATAACCCATTCCTTTCTCCTGCGCCACTACCACACCTTTTCCTCTTGTGTGTGTTGCCTTAGGAAATCTTATCGCCAAGCTAGGATCTCCGCCCATGCTCCCATTTTCCTTCTCTATGCTTTCACTCTCCATCTCCTTGAGCACTTCATTGGCATTGCGCTCCACCTCCTTCTCCACCAAGTCCTTTATGATACCTATTACCTCCCTTTCCATGGCATCCTCTATCTGCTCCTTAGTGAGGCTTGGGGTTCTTTAATTCTTAGTGTTCACCTCCTTACTTTCCCTTTTTCCATGAATGTCTCCTTCATCCTCATCCTTTTCTTCATTTCCTTCCTCTGAGTCATGTACATCGTACACGGGATGGTCCTGAACCTCTTCGCGCTTGTCATCATCCCTATCACCCTCTTGTAAGCCTCCGTGCTCTTCATTTCTTCTTATTACCCCTTTTCGCTACCCTCTACTTCTTACTAAATAGTTATTCTAGTATATGAGACTCTTCCTTCTCTTTTTTAGCAGGTGACTCCTTTCTTGCTGGCGATTCTTCTCTTTTGGGGGGCTCTTCCTTTTCTGGAACCTCCTCTTCATGTGTCTTTTCTTTTTCCTTTGTGGGGGACTTCTTCCTCTATGCATATGTGATTGGATTTGCACTCGACTCCGAGCATGTGTAGATTGCGATGTTTGCATACTTGGTGCCTTTTTCTCAAGAGCCTCCTCCATCTCCCTTTTTGTTGGGTTTGCCTTATTTTTTATGGTAGGGTCCTCAAGGATTGAGACATCATTTTCCACATAGTCATCCTTCTCATATTTTGGCCTTATGCACAAGTATACCCTTGCCATGGTTCTTCCAAGAACAAGAAAGGTTACTAGCTTTATCATATGCACGTCATGGGAGACATACTTCTCCACATAGGAACGTTTCTTTGGGTATTTTTATCCAAAATAAGCCCCTTGCTTTTTTTTTGGCTAACCACTTTCATTCCTTCCTTCCTTATGTCTCAATCAGAATTTTTTATCTTTTAAGGACTCAAAATGTTCTGGAAATGGTTTCATTAGATAGATCATCTTCTCAGATTTCTAGAATGGTAAATTTTTCCTCCTAACTCCTTGTGTTTTTCAAGTTATGGCTCGGAAGAGTTTTGGAGGGAAATTTTCCCATGGGAGGCCCGCGGCCAATCAACATGTGCCACGTGGCATCGGAATGGCGGGGGCGGAGACAACTTAGAAAATTTTCATCAAAAATTGGTGGGGCGCATGAAGAAAATTTTTGGCCCTGAGCCCTCCAACCAATCGGGGATGCCACGTGTCCACAGCCAATCGGGGTTTAGTTCGGCGAAGGAAATGGGAAAAATTTCCAAAATCGGCGCAATGGGGAATTTTGGGGAAAAATCCCACCAACGAATCACATTCGGCCACGTGTCCCAGAAAGTCGGGTGGCGAGAGAGTGGAGGAAAATTTTCCTTTTTGCCAAGTGATGGAAAATATTGAAATGAAGGCTGACAATGCAAGCCCCATGCCAATCAACAGTTGCCACGTGTCCAGGTGGTCGGCAAAAAAATGTTAAGGCATGCCCGTGGAGGAGAAGAACTTTTCAGGCCCACGCCAATGCTAAGGCGCCACATGTACCATTCGAGGAATGGACACAGTCAAAGAAAAATTTGGAAGCACACCCCGAAGAGCTAATTGGAACATGCCACGTGTCTCAGGAACGTCGAGGCGAGGAAAATTTTTGGAAAATTTTCCAAAGGTTAGATAGGCGTAAAAAGGTTGAGGAAAAGCTCGTGACTAATCAAAGCTTACCATGTGGCATCAGAGCTTTGGGGCAGAACTTTTTGGGAAAATTTTCCCAAAGTCAAAAACGAAGGAAAATTTCAAACTTTGGGCCCACCAAAATTTGATTTGCCCTAGTTTTGCCCTAAATCTTCAGAAGGGCATAACTTTTGATCTAGAGCTCAAATTTTCACGTTCTTGGTGGCGTTGGAAAGCTGGTGAAATCCTCTACATGATGGAGGGATAAATTTTATGTTTTGGTTGAGTTTATAGAGAGAAAATGAAAACACCTCTCGCATGGAGAAAAGAACAGAACCGACACTTCAACCACCATTTTTTATGGAGTATGGCTCGCATTCTCTCCCAAAGACGGTCAAAAACGTAAGAGAACAGTCTTGCGGGGAACCCATGTTTTTAATGTAATTTGGTTGGTGGTTGAAGCATCCACTCACATTTTCCCACGTTTTCTTCTCCTAGCCCCCATTTTTTATGGTAAAAAGCAAGATTTGGCTCATTGGTTAAGGGTTGGACATTTTTATGTTTTGTAGGCTCACTCTTTCACCAAAAGGGGATTTTGTGGATTATCAGACCTCTTCCAAGACTACAATATGTTTTATTCCTCTCTCTGCTGTTGTAATGCATGTATTTTTGATATTGGAAATGACAATGCAAGCTCTGTGAATGAGTTTCAGTCCTTTGTTTGTGTTGTTTGCTTCATTTCTGATCTTTCATTACAGTTTATCAGTTTGTGCATGATGTTTTGTTGCATTTCAGTGATCTGTGTCAATTGCAAAAGTAAAATGTTCACCACTCCTTTGGTGTATCACCTTGTTAGTATTAGTTTTATTTCTTTTGCATCCTCTATCTCTGTCCCCTTGGAATTTAGAGTAGGATTTACTGAGTTTAAACCTTTGCAATTTTCAAGCATACATCTAATCAGAGGAGTAGAGGAACCAACCTCTAATCTGGAAATTCTTTTCCCATTTTGTTCCAAGTCCCACACTTGGGGAAAAGATTCAATGTTGTGCATTCACACTAGATGTCCAAATATCAAACTAGAAATATGATAAACATCCAGGGGTGTTGTGAATCTGCACTAACAGTTTTGGCATGCCGGTGGGACCTTAGAGGTCTTCATCTTCATTGCAACAAAGTTGATGTGCATTTGTTGCAAGTTTCTTGCTTGAAAAGAGCCCTGAATTACACATCTGGTGACTCCAAAGAAAAAAAAAATCAACTGGTTTTAGCAGCCATATATTCGAAGATTCATGAGAAGAATCAACACAAGATCAAAAGCTAGAGAAGAAGGGTTATCTGAGTATCTACAGCTATCTCCTGGAAGAAGGCATAGAGGAAGGAGGATCCAAAGGTCTCCATCTCCACCAAATAGAACTCTATCAACTCCTCCACCTTCTAGACCTTTCACTCAATCAACAAGGGTTCTCAGGCCAATCAGAATGGCACAACCTAACCCTTATGTTAACTTCACTAGAATAGCCCACTTGCTCTCAATGCACAAAATCCAATTCCAGTTGTAGCATTGAAAAACATTCCATATTTCACTAGAGAAAATTAGACCACCCCTGGTGATCATGTCAAGGATATTGCTAATGTGTGTGCAATCCATGAGATTAATGAGATGTAAATTGTTGTCAAATTATTGGCATCTTCATTCAAAGGGAAAGCATTGCAATGGTTTAGAAGCCTTGGGGCTGGTTCTATTCAAAATTGGAACCAATTGTGCATAGCTCTCCATGAGCAAGTTTGGAGAAAAGGGGGATAATTTGTCTCTACTAGAACAATTGACAACTATCAAGAGAGCTCCCAATGAGCAGCTGACAGACTTCAACTTCAGATTTCAAAGGACTTGGGATAGAATTCTAGTGGTAGTAAGGCCAACAGCTGAAGGTGCTTTTCTATACTATCTCAAAGCTTTAAATTCTGATATTTCTATGTTAATTCAGTCCATGGGAGGTACAACTATACCTACAGCTTATAGCATTGCCATTAGAGCTGAGAATTGCTTAATTCAAGCTAGTAAGCTAGCTCCTAGGCCTCCCATGCCCTTGTATCCAAATTTAGAAAATTCAAGCACTAGTCAAGCACCTACTATAGCTCCTATTCCCACTCCTAGGAATCAAAATTTGAATGAAACTTCCACTTCATCCTCTAGTGCTTCAAATGAACTTTAAGAAGTCATGAAACAATTATAAAATTTAGGCAATGAGCTGGTTACACTCAAGAGGCAACAAGCCCAAAATTTCAGACCATCTTATCAACCTCAAGCTCAGCCCAATAGGCAGCCATATCAGCCTAATAGACCACCCAACCCAGCTGCAAATCAAAATCAAACAAGGCCTCCTGCCAATAGACCATTTCAGCCCTATAATCCCAATGCTACATCTGCCTCTAAAGCTTTAGTGCCAGTGCAAAATAATATGGCACAAGAGTATGATTGGTGTTTCCCATGCAATAAACCTCACAACCAATCTATGTGCTTCAATAGTGCTTTAAACCAAGCCTTGATGGTGACAACAACTGGCATAGAGAGTGAAGTGAGCCAGGAAACAAACCAACAACAAGGAACATCCCAACAAAATGCAGCTCCAAATGAGACTACATTAGTGAATTGGCAGGCTGAGGATTTTTGTGGTATGAATCAAGCAGTGTCTCAGAGTGTGGTAGCCAATACAAGGTCAAAAAAGAGGAATATTGGTGAGGGGCAATCATTGGCTCCAGGTGATCCACAACCTTCCATCACTCTCCAAGGTGTTGGTAAGCAAAATGCAATTCCAAACATGCAAGGGCAGCCCAAGCCACCTTCTAAATCAGCTCAAATACCAGTTGTTACAGCCCACATGTGCAAGAAAAGAATGTGTAGACCAAGGGGCAGCAAAGAGATGTTTTCTCCCATTTAGCATCATTGATCAGATGAAGAAGACAAACGTGAATATATCTATGTGGGAATCATTATCCATTCTAGGCCAAAGAGATCTCCTACAAGCTGCCATGAAGAATTGGTCAACTTCAAATCAGCAAGTTCATGTGCAAGAGAAGGTACTCACAAATGTTGCTCAGCCTAAAGGGAATCATGGAGGATAGCAAGGTAAAATTTTGAAGCCCCCTCCATTCTATGTTTCATTGATCATTGGGGATAAACTAGTACACAATTGCATGATCGATTCTGGGGCAAGTAGCTCAGTGATGCCCAAACAAATAGTTGATCAGTTGGGTCTCCAATATGAAGTCATATCCAAAGGGGTAGTGCAACTAGATGGGACACAGAGTAACAACAGTTGGGGTGATTAAAGATTTGAATCTTACTTTGCATGCATGTCCCAATGTCACTGTTTTACAAGATGTCTCAATGATAGATTTGCCACCACTCTTTGCCCTATGCTTGTCGAGGGATTTCATAGCTAGGATTGGGGGCTATTTATCTACTGATTGGTCACACATGTTGTTTAGAACTAGATATGGAACTAAGGCCACAATCAGATCTGAGCCTATTACAAACTTCCACATTGAGACTCATACTCCAAGCCCAATCAATGCCAACTATTCAACATTTGATCAAGAATATTATCCAAGCATAGATGAAGCTGACACCAAGGTTGGAAGCATCCCGGATTTAACTCTTGATGAATGGGAAAGCAAGGTGCATGCTTTTGATCCCTACCAAGAAATAGAGGAATCTAAGCTAGGAGTCTATTGCATACATGAAGAAAATCAGCCTATTCCTAGCATCACCAAGCCAGATCATAAGAACGAAAATGAGGTATGGTAGTTATTCTTTGATGGATCAAGGAGTAGACAAGGAGCAGGAGGGGGAGAAATTCTTGTTTCACCTCAAGGCATTAAGTATTATTCATCTTTTAGGTTTTAGTTTGCATGCTCTAACAACATTGTTGAATATGAAGCTTTGATACAAGGATTGCATTGGTCAATTAAAAGAGGTATAAAAATCTACAAGTCTTTGGTGATAGTGAGCTGATTGTTAACCAAGTTAGAGGAAAGCATGCTACCAAGAATGGTCTGCTCAAGTGTTACAAAAATAGGGTGTGGGACCTCATTGAAGATTTTGAGGGCTTTAACATAAATTCCATCCCTAGGAAAGAAAACCAAGCTGCTGACAGGCTTGCAGTAGTTGGGGCAGCCTTTGATGTTGTTGAAAGCATCAAGGAAGATAAAGTACAACCAAACATTCATGTGATTGTAAGGCCTTTAGTGCCAGACAATAATGTAAGTTGGCAAGTGTTTGAAAGTGACAAGCAAATCATCAATTTCTTGCAAGAATAAGTTGAGTTCTCAGCCAGAAATCAAGAAAAATTAGAACAACAGTATGGTGATCAAGTGGTAGTGCGGTTGAGAACCAACAAACCGCTAAAAGGAATTTTCGCTTTAGAGTCCATTTTTAATTCTAATAATCAATTCAGAAAGGAGAAAGTAAACATCCAAGTCAAGGGAGAAGATTTAATGCCCATCTCGGTGGGAGAAGGTAGATCACTTCAAATTGGTAAAGTTGTAACCAAGCAAGAAAGGTATGAGTTTATGTAACTTTGTCAAGAGTTTCCTGATGTATTTGCTTGGAGCTATGAGGATTTGAAGGGTTTCAATCCCAAGCTAGCTCAACACACCATTGAATTGGATCCAAGTGCTAAGCCCATCAGGAAAAAGCAAAGGCCAGTTAATCCACACATGGAGCCTCTTATGAAGAAGGAATTGAATAAGTTAATAGAGGCAAGTATCATATTTCCCATCAAGCATTCTAGTTGGGTAGAAAACTTAGTTCCAGTCAGAAAGAAGAGTGGAGAAATCAGATTGTGTGTAGACTTCAGAGATTTGAATAGAGCATCTCTCAAGGATCATTACCCACTTCCTTCTATGGAGTAGATTTTGCAAGTTGTTGCTGGCTCTGAGAGATTTTCATTGCTAGATGGTTACTCAGGGTACAATCAAATCATGGTAAAAGAAGATGATCAGTTCAAAATAGCCTTCACCACCAAATGGGGGACTTATGCATATAGAAAAATGCCATTTGGGTTGTCCAACGCTGGAGCTACCTTCCAAAGGGAAATGGACATGGTGTTCAAAGGATTGATAAACAAGATGGTGCTGATATATCTAGATGATATCACTATTTTTTAAAAATACAACAAATCATCTCTTTCATATGAGGCAAGTGTTCCAAAGTGTAGAAGATTTGGGGTATCCTGAATCCTAAAAAATGTATTTTTCTAGCTCATGAAGGAAAGCTCCTTGGCCACATTGTTTCAAAAGAGGGATTAGCTATTGATCTAGAGAGGGTTGAAACAATAAGAGCACTTCCATTACCAAGCCACAAGAAGGCCCTTCAAAGTTTCTTGGGAAGGATCAATTTTGTTTGGAGGTTTGTGCCAGATTTTGCAACCCTTGTCAAGCCAATAACCATGATGTTGAATAAAAGCATGGCTTTCAAATGGATAACAGAAGGGAAGGAAAGTTTTGAGGTGATCAAAGAGGCTATCTCACAAGCTCCAACTCTCATTAACCCATATTTCTCCAAGGATTTTATCCTTTATGCATTTAGAGGTGATGATACAATCTCGCAATTTTACTATAATAGAACAAAGAAAATGTAGAATAAACAGCCAATTTCCTTCTTTAGCCAAAGCCTAGAGGACTATGAGGTGAGGTATTATTTCATTGAGAAGAAAGTTCTTGCAGTGATTAGAGCTTGAAGAAATTTAAGAACCTAGTTTCAAACAACAAGGTTAATTGTTGGTTCTCATGTGGAGTTAAGACTTCCTCCTCAACAAAGATTTAAATGAGATATGTGTAGGGTGGATTACTCGTATCATGGATATATGACATTGAGATCAAAGTCACCAAGTTGGTCAGGAAAAGGATTATGTGGTTGGTCTTGAGCAAACCAATGGAAGCATGCAATGAAGAGGATGTTGTTTTGGTGTTGCAAAACAACCAAGAACAAGGAAATGTTCAAGGAGAGAATGATGGTGTCCTCACTCCTTGTTGGACCCAAGAAATAATGCACTTCCTACACACAGGCCTATGCCCTCCAGAAATGAAAAAACCAAGAGAAGACACTTCAGATTGCAAGTTGTCCCATATGCACTTGTTGATGGTGTTTTGTTCAAGAAAGATGCAAATGGAGTGTTGTTGAGATGCATTGGAACAAATCAAATTAATAGAACATTGGAAGAGTTCCATGGTGGGGCAGCTGGGGGTCATTTTGGACCAAGAGTGACAACCCTCAAGATCATGAAGGTTGCTATTATTATCGGCCCAAGGTATTCGGTGATTGTTATGCATGGATTAAGAGGTGCAAGAGTTGTGCTTTCTTCATAGGAAAGGAGAGATTAGTTGCCTTTCCATTGCACCCAATCTCAGTTGACCAACCATTCATGCAATGGGGTTTGGACTTCATTGGATTCATTAACCCAAACTCAAGCCAAGGGCACAAGTGGATTCTAACAGCCACAGATTACTTCACCAAATGGACTAAGGTAGTGCACTTAAGGAAGCAAATGAATCTAGCATTCTAGACTTCTATGAGGGGATAGTGACCAGATTTGGTATACCAGCCACTATAATATCAGATAATGCTTTGGCATTCATAGGATCAAAGGTAATTGAATGGGTTGTTAAAAATGGGATCTATTTGAGCACTTCTTCAAATTATTACCCTCAAGGTAATGGCCAAGCTGAGTCTACAAACAAGAACTTGTTAAGGATCATCAAGAGGACTCTTGATGAAAATTAGAAGACTTGGCATACTAAATTGAAATCAGCCTTGTGGGCTGATAGGATCACTCCCAAGAGATCCACAGGTAATTCTCCATTCAAGCTTGTTTATGGAAGAGAGGCAATTTTTCCCATGTCACTTGAGTTGCCAACATTGGAACTCATGAAGCAATTGGAGTTGTTGGAGTTTGAACCCATGGAGGTTAGATATGTTGAATTGATGGAGCTCAAGAAATCAAAGATCATGCAGCCCAGGCAATGGAGAAGAATCAAGCCTTGATCAAGAAGACCTTTGATAGGAAGGCTAAGGCTAGGACTTTCCAAGTTGGAGATCTAGTGTTGAAATGGGATGCAGACCAAGCAAAGCTAGGAAGGCATTCAAAGTTTGATGCCATTTGGAGTGGCCCCTACATGGTCACAAAGTGTAAGAACAAGCAATGCCTTCCAACTGTCTACATTGGATGGTGAAGAATTGTAGATTCTAGTGAATGGAATCCATCTAAAGCATTGCTACTAGAGGAAAACTCTCTACCTTGTACATATTAGCTTAGATTTTCATTCCTCCAAGTGCTTGTGCACATTATTCTACTGTAGCTTAGTTTTCCATTTCCCTAAGTGCTTTGGCACAAGATGGTTGTCCCAAACATGTAGTTTTGCAGGCCTTTGTTCCAGATCAGGTGATGATTCTACTCTCACAATCTTCCTCCTTGTAATTTTCTAATCAGTTGGGGTTCCAAGTAGAGAATTTTATGACTCCATGCCTAATGGATTGCTTTAAGCAACTAATAACTTCATCCAGCAGGCAGATGACCCCTCTGAGTCGCTAAAATTGTTATCCAAAATAAGCCCCTTGCTTATTTTTTTGGCTAACCACTTTCATTCCTTCCTTCCTTATGTCTCAGTCAGAATTTTTTATCTTTTAGGCACTCAAAATGTTTTGGAAATGGTTTCATTGGATAGAGCATCTTCTCAGATTTCCAGAATGGTAAAGTTTTCCTCCTAACTCCTTGTATTTTTCAAGTTATGGCTCGGTGGAGTTTTGGAGGGAAATTTTCCCATGGGAGGCCCGCAGCCAATCAACATGTGCCACGTGGCATTGGAATGGCGGGGGCAGAGACAACTTAGAAAATTTTCATCAAAAATCAGTGGGGCGCACGAAGAAAATTTTTGGCCCGTAGGCCCGCTAGCCAATAGGGGAGGCCACGTGTCCATAGGCCCATTGGGGTTGATTCTCGGAGAAGGAAATGGGAAAATTTCTAAAATCGGGCACAATGGGAATTTTGGGGAAAAAGCCCGCCAACTAATCACATTCGGCCATGTGTCCCAAGAGCATCGGGTGGTGGGAGAGCGGAGGAAAATTTTCATTTTTTCCAAGCGATGGAAAATATCAAACGCAGCCCGACTACGCAGCCCGCGCCAATCAACGGTTGTCACATGTCAGGTGGTTGGCAAAAACGTTAAGGAAGGCCCCGAGAGAGAATAACTTGTCGAGGCCCACATCAATGCCAAGGTGCCACATGTCCCATTTGGGGAATGGACATAGTCAAAGAAAAATTTGGAAGCACGCCCGAAGAGCTAATTGGAACATGCCACATGTCTCTAGGAATGTCGAGGTGGTGGAAAATTTTTGGAAATTTTTCCAAAGGTCGGATAGGTGTAAAAAGGTCAGGAAAATCTCACGACCAATCAAAGCTTGCCATGTGGCATCAGGGCTTGGGGGTAGAACTTTTTGGGAAATTTTCCCAAAGTCAAAAAGAAAGAAAATTTCAAACTTCGGGCCCGCCAAAATTTGATTTGCCCTAGTTTTCCCTAAATCTTCATAAGGGCATAACTTTTGATCCAGAGCTCATATTTTCACATTCTTGGTGGCATTGGAAAGATGGTGAAATCCTCTACATGATGGAGGGCTCAATTTTGTGTTTTGGTGGAGTTTAGAGAGAGAAAATGGAAAACACCTTTGGCATGGAGAAAAGAACAGAACTGACATTTCAACCACCATTTTTAATGGAGTATGGCTCGCATTCTCTCCCAACACGGTCAAAAAATGTCAAAGAATGGTCTTGCAGGGGAACCCATGTTGTTTTAATGCAATTTGGTTGGTGGTTGAAGCATCCACTCACATTTTCCCGTGTTTTCTTCTCCCTAGCTCACATTTTTCATGGTAAAAATCCAGATTTGGCTCATTGTTAAGGGTTGGACATTTTTATGTTTTGCAGGCTCCCTCTTTCACAAAAAGGGGATTTTGTGGATTATCAGACCTCTTCCAAGACTGCAATATGTTTTCTACCTCTCTGCTATTGTAATGCATGTATTTTTGATATTGGAAATGACAATGCAAGCTCTGTGAATGAGTTTCAGTCCTCTGTTTGTGTTGTTTTCTTCATTTCTGATCTTTCATTATAGTTTATCAGTTTGTGCATGATGTTTTGTTGCATTTCAGTGATCTGTGTCAATTTGTAGAAGTAAAATGTTCACCACTCCTTTGGTGTATCACCTTGTTAGTATTAGTTTTATTTCTTTTGCATCCTCTATCTCTGTCCCCTTGGAATTTAGAGTAGGATTTACAGTTTAAACCTCTACAATTTTCAAGCATACATCTAATCAGAGGAGTTGAGGAACCAACCTCTAATCTGGAGATTCTTTTCCCATTTTTTTGTAAGTCCCACACTTGGGGAAAAGATTCAATGTATTGTATTCACGCTAGATGTCCAAATATCAAACTAGAAATCGATAAACATTCAAGGGTGATGTGAATCTAGACCAACAGGTATATTAGAGTCTTGTGCAGCTCATGGTAGTCTTTCTCCACCGTGATGAGATCAAACCTCATCCTTTTTTCTTCCTCAAGTGGTTAACCACGGCTTCGAAGGAAGTATGCAGTAGTGTAGGAGAAAGGTAATTTGCACCATGGGCTCTTGGTGTTGTCTTGCCAAAGTGAACCTACCAATACATAAATGTTGGTATACTGTAAACTCGGCTTCTCCTTGCACTAGAGTTGGAAATTACTGGGTATTCTCCACTCGGCCCTGAACGCATCACGCATTCGCTTATACCATTTCTCTAGGTGCGCCTTGTGGGTGGTCATCATTGTTTCACAAGTATACTTCTCAAATATTTTTGCAGGGGAGGGATTCTCATCTAGGTACTCCCATACAAATTTGTCTGGCCCATCGGGCACTCTTTTTTTAAAAAAGATGTTATTAAGGAGGACATTCCCAAACATGATCTTATCCTCGTCATGTGTGGTGCGATGATCTCCTCTACTATGAACACTGAGAAGTTGTAAATGGTTCCTTCTGAGATCTTTCGGAAAACATTCAACTAGGACTTGTTGACATGTTCCACCTCTCCTATCCATTTAGCTTGGATACTAGGCACACGGCCATCCTCATCAAAAGGTCATAAATTGCTCATATGTCAAAGTATCGTGATCCCTTCTTATAGTCAAAGGTCTCCACAGTTTTCTTTGTGACCTCCTTGTCAACCAAGTCATCATCAAATGAATATCCCTCACAGTTGAGACTAGTAAATTTGGATATCGATTAGGAGTTATCCTCATCCTTCATCCTGTGACGTAGAAATGGTCTTCATGCACGTGTGACATTAGCCATTAGTCTGTTGCTCAAGTTTTTCAAAATAGGGCAACTCATAGAGTTGCAATAACCTCAACCTTTTCCATCTTTACCTTTACTTCATCATCATAGATTGGCATTCCATCTGGTGTCCTCTTGTCTGTAGGTCTAACCATCTCCAATTCCATCTCTTTCTTTTTGGTGTGCATTCAATGGTTGTAGTCACTTATAGCCATCTTTCTCACATGAGACACCCATTCTTTTCCTCAACAATACGCCATTTGGGTATTGCATTTTTGCATACCATTCCTCATTGAAACTGGTGGAAACAGCTTGTTTCCCTTTGCCCTTTCCCTTCTTTGGTGAAACGGTGGTTACTTTCCTTGGTGCCATTTTTTTATCAAGTTATTTTAAAAACTTTTTCTTCCCTATGATCTTGGCTTTTCTTAACTTTGTGGCTTTACTCTTACGCGAAAATCCCTTTAATCTTGTGCCCTAACTTTGAAACCCTAACCTAGAAAAATCCTTCCTTCCATAAGACAAACGGGTTTTGAAAACTCCAACAACCCTTTCCCTCACGCCCATGTATTTTTTTTCCACCCTGGTTTGTTAATTAAACTTGTTATGCACTCATATCTTCACACCTATCTTTCGCGCAAATTTTCTCAAGGATTCCCTAGTTCGCAAGAGCTCTTCGATATCACAAATGTAATGTAACAATAGTGTATCTTGACCTTCTACTTATAAATTTTACTTCTTTTATGCGATAAATGCAATACCACCTACCGTCGTACCTTCACAATAAAGGTGGTTTTTCCCCTTAAGCCAACCTTCAACACCTTTACCCCCATGCCCAATCTTGCGCGAAAAACTTCTACAACCTTTGGGCGTGCAAACATCCTTACTGACCGAATATAATTACGTGCATGTTCACAAAGACCGAAGGCACTTCTTCTGTCCTTACCCTCATTTTTGACATCACCTACCTCATGTTGTTCATGCACTTCTCATCCTTGTGCGTGGTCTCTGAAAGCTTTCCTGACACCAAACACCTTATGTCCACCTTTTCAACACATGCTCTTCCAAAATTTACACTTTTGATTCTTCAATCCGAGCCATCAAAACATAGCTTCCACTACCAGCTTCCATTATTTATCGCACTACTTCACCCCACACTAAAACAGATGCGCGGTCCCTCTGCGCATAGAAAAATTTGAAAATAATAAGTGGCTACCACGCACAATGTGCACATAACAAACGGAAAGGGAACAAGAAACGAGAAGGGGAAACATAGAAAGGAAAATGCATTAAAGGAAATCCTAAGCTAAATGGCACATGCCTTATTTATGATTACACATAAGCCTTATTTATAGTAGGGATTCAACCTACTCCCATTGAAATGGCCTAGTAATCTCATCCCATCTAGTGCTTCAGAATCGATACGTGTTAATCAAGGATGTACGAGATGATATATGGCCCTAACCAATGGACTTTCAATTTCCTAGGATGGTGCAGAAATTTGGAGTCATAAAGCAAGACCACGTACCCAACCTTGAATTGTTTTTTTATATGGCGATCATGCCATGCTTTTGCGCGCACCTTGTTAGTCTTCCGACCCCACCTATCAAATGATCACCTTTCATCTAATCGCATTAACTTCTCCATGTGCTCCTGCAGTACTTTCTCATTAGCTAATCCTCCCTAAATGCAATACCACGGGATGGTAGCATGAATTCTACTAATAACACAAGCGTTTGTGCTAAACACCAATTAGAATGGTGTGTCCTGTTCAATTTCTTGTAGGTAGTCCTCTATGCCCATAAGTAAATTTGAGACTTTGTCATCCCAATCATGTCTTCCCACATCACAATTTTTGTCAGCGTGTGACTCAAAATTTTGTTGAACACTGCATGATTAGATTCCATTAGCTTGTGGGTGATATGGGGTAGTCTTGTGGTGGGCTACCATGAATTCTACCAACAAGATTCCGACTTCCCACCACTCTACAAAGCTATCGCATGTTTCACCCGCCAACGCATTGCGATCTTGAGAAAGTCAGAATCGAGCATCCTTCTTCTTTCAATCTCATTTTTCCTTTGGGTCTCCATCTCTTGTAAGAAAACATCGGGGTTAAATCCCCCAAAGTAACTTGTCAACTTCTTTCCTCCCGTGTGCTTGACTGAATGCACCTTTGTTACTCTTATAACGAGATCCTCTTAATTTCCACCCAATTAACTCATAATTCTCATGCACCCAATTGTCGCATGCTACACTAGTGGTATCACTCATAGATTGAGCATCTTTAAACTAAATAACGCATTCCATAAATTAATCACCTCAAGGTCCTGATAGATCACACATAGATCCTATCAAGAATTTCTTCACATAAGGGCTCGGTCTAGCTTGTTGACTTCCCATCGGTCAAGGGATGATTACCCGTTCTTCCTTGTTTTCAAAACTAATGTACCCTTTATTGACTCGTAGGTTAAAATTGTTCTTATAACAAGGGCGCCCAAGTAATGTTGGAAAATTATCCGCCTTGACTAACACCCGGACTTCAAATATCTAGTGAATTTTTCCCCTTAGCAATATCAAAGCATCTTTCAAAACACCAATGGGCATCGCCTTTGTTTTCTTGGTCATATACATCACACTTGAAGATGGTCAGTAATGGGGCCTTCCCATTTGGTTCCAAACATCGAGGGTGATAACATTGACTTATGCACCCATGTCAATTAGAATATTTCTAAGCCACCTATCCACAATAGCATTCAAGATAATCTCTTTATCATAGTCAAGGTTGTGAGGAGGAAGGTTAGAATGTAGAACCTACCTCTTGCACTTCCCTCCGGTGCGTGGTACTTTCTCTCATAACCATTCCCTAGAAAAGGAATGATATTCTCTTGCCTTAACATCTTACATACTTCCCTGACCTCATCCAGATCCTTCTACGGAGCCTCAACTCTCTCTTTTGTTCTAACTGCCTTGATTTCTCCTTTAGGCACTGGATTTCTCCTTGTAGGCTTCGAATTACATCCATGGTTTCTTGATACACCTCTTTCGATGAGCGGGGTCCATATACTTACCATACACCAGCTCTTCTCTTGTAACCAACTTCTTATGTCTTGGTGTCTCCTGGTGCACTGTGCAGCACTTCACTTGCATCGTCACTAGTACATGTTCTAGCTCTAACTTGTGCACCACCCTTGGCATCCATCGCAAGTAATCCTTATTTATGTTTACCATTCCGGCACCTTTGTCCTTTCGGTGTTGCTAGCTCATATGTTCAAATAGCTCTGGGCATTCCTCATACTTGTTATTCTTTCCACACCAAGAGCATTGTGTTAGTATCCAAATTGATTCTCCCTTGGAAACCGAGTAGCATCAAAGATTTAGCAAGACACTGAGAGATAGACATATCTTATTTTGAGTCGTTTTGTAGCTAGGGAGAGGATTTTTTTGACTCTTTGTCACTCAAGCATTAGAGAAATGGATAGCACCTTCATTAAGGATTTGATCTATCCTCACTGCTTTAGGTCGTGCCTTTCAACAAGGTGAGAGGACCCATTTTGTAACCTCTGTCGGTGAAGGAGAATGAAGATATCCTTCTTTGCACAAATTTGAAAGGAGACCCTGAGAAAATATGATCAATGCACCACAATTTAACTCTCACGAGTTGTCACTTCTAAAGAATGGTGATATTTCCTAGACAGGATAAGGTTACTAAAGACATTATGGAATCCTGATTGCTTCTGCATATTTTGGCAGTAGAATTTATACATTTGTGGACACACAGGGCAAACAAGGGTAGTTCAGGATGGATTCATTTTTTTGAATAATTTTGGTGGGAGATTAAGCAGGATAAAATTGATTATACCAAATCTTTGAGAGACTTCACAACAATTGGAAAGCTAAATGACAGAAAGCTTCATAATAGATAAAATATTCCTTCAACTAGAAGGTGTGCATCAATGGAGGCCCAAATTTGCATGATTTCACATAATCTCCAAGAATTTAAAATGAAGGCTCAAGCTAAAGACTCAATAAAACATCAAAACCCCTGGTTCCTCATGCCTAAGATAGACTCAAAGGCTTACAGATAATATTTATCAACACATGACATTGAAGTGATTTTAAATTGTTTATCTCATCACAGGATGAAGGCTCTTCTTGAAATTAAATTGTAAATTCCACTAAACTATCACAAGGATGAGATCCTGTGTGATTTGGAGGGACTTTAACACAAGATTGCAATAGGAATAACAAAAACTACTTACAGACATTCTAAAATAAAGCAGACACAAATTGAGTCGTTTTGTAGCCAGGGAGAGGATTTTTCTAACTCTTTGTCACTTGGGCATCGAAGAAATGGATAGCACCTTCATTAAGGATTTTATCTATCCTCACTGCTTTAGATCGTGCCTTTCAAACAAGGTGAGAGGACCCGTTTGTAACCTCTCGTCGGTGAAGGAGAACGAAGATATCCTTATTTGCACAAATACAAAGGAGACCACGAAGAAATATGATCAATGCACCACAATTTAACTCTCACGAGTTGTCACTTCTAAAGAATGGTGATATTTCCTAGATAGGGCTAAGGTTACTAAAGACATTATGGAATCCTGATTGCTTCTGCATATTTTGGCAGTAGAATTTATACATTTGTGGACACACAGGGAAAACAAGGGTAGTTCAAGATGGATTCATTGTTTTTGAATAATTTTGGTGGGAGATTAAGAAGGATAAAATTGATTATACCAAATCTTTGAGAGACTTCACAACAATTGGAAAGCTAAATGATAGAAAGCTTCGGAATAGCTAAAATATTCCTTCAACCAGAAGGTGTGCATCAATGGAGGCCCAAATTTACATGATTTCACACAATCTCCAAGAATTTAACATGAAGGCTTGAGCTAAAGACTCAATAAAACATCAAAGACCCCTGGTTCCTCACACCTAAGATACACTCAAAGGCTTATAGACAATATTTATCAACAAATGACAATGAAGTGATTTTAAATTGTTTATCTCATCACAGGATGAAGGCTCTTCTTGAAATGAAATTGCAAATGCCACTAAACTATCACAGGACAAGATCCTATGTGATTCAGAGGGACTTTAACACAAGATTGCAATAGGAATAAGAAAACTACTTGTAGACATTCTGAAATAAAGCAGACACAAATTGGTCCAAGATTGACACAAATTAATTTGAAATTGATTAGATTCATCAGGAGGGGAAAGTTTCTTTGAACAGTCTCAGAGCTTGTCAATGGTTGTACACTCGCAACCAACTTGACGTGATTGAAATCTAAAACATAGGAAATTAACAGGTTTCTCAGATTGGTCTCTCAGGAAGATGGGCTCTCTCAAATTTTCTCTTAATAATTCAACCCCGACCTTTTCAAGAGTATTCTCATTGCATTTATACATTTCACTTGCTCACTCATCCCAAATTTTCCCCCCAAAAAGAAGAATATTCAAGGGACCTTTTCTTATTACCAATTTTCCTAAGAAAGTGATGTTTAACAAATTCACATCTCGAAAGCTGCTAAGTGGACCAATTATGAACTGATCACATTTCTCAAACCCTCGACTAATGACTAGGATGCCATGCCACAACTTTTTGGTAGTCCTTCTAATCATTCTGATTATGTCATGCAAGAAATCCTCGTTTTAATCATTTTCCGGAGGCTCTATACATTGGATCGACAGTAATCCTTTTCGCCTCGAGGAATTACCCTTTTCATCCTTTCGCTGCCGCAACCTCCATCATTTCATCATTTTCCTTCTCTTTCCTCTACAACTCTGTCCCGCATTCAACTTCTCTTGGTAATTCACATTTTTGCAAGTGCCCGAGAAATTCCAACTTCAAAATATCAACCTTAACAATCCTTGGACTCACAAATTAAGTTCTAAATCCATTCGATCAAGACTTTGCAGATAAAACGACAAGGAATTTTATCAAAAATGATGAAAAATAATTGCATGTTCGCATCTCCAGGAGTCTTGGAGCAAAAATGGTGGAAAAACAAATGCAATGCACAACAACCGTTGATTTTGCCCCTTCTCAACTTTAGATTAGATTCATCCACGTGTTTCCTTAGCACAACCACAAAGGTGAGGTACATAGGCAAGTTTCCAAATAAGCGCGGGCCTTCCATATGCCATAAGCCCAAGAAAATCATCTTTGGCCTTTGAAAAGTCTCAGTATAAAAAGGAGCCAGCGGAAGCCTCCACGTGTCTCAATGGCGCACTTTGAGATGGTCCCAAAAGCGGAGACCCCAAACAAGCACGGGCTCACCACGTGTTTTAGTCTGTAGAGTTTGTTGAAAATTTGAAGGACCAACAGAAGGCACCATGTGTCTAGGGTCCAAGATGTTTTCTTTGGCCGTTGAAAAGTCCAAGCAAGGGCAGAGTGAGTGGAAGCCTCCAAGTGTCCTCCTGGTGCTTCAAAATAAAATTTAGGGGCCGGTCCCCAAACAGGCGCGGTCCCTCCACGTGTCCCAAGCCTTTAGAAAGTTGCTTGAAAAGCTTAAGTATAGAGAGGAGCCGGCAGAAGCCTCCACATGTCTCCCTAGTGTAATTTTGAGATGGTCCCCAAAAGCGGAGACCCCAAACAAGCGCGGGCTCACCACGTGTCCCCCGGTCCGTTAAAGTTGCACCACCGCATGAAAAAAATGTCTAAGTCTGGGCAAGGCAACGAAAACCTCCACGTGTCTCCCTAGCACAACTCTAAGGTCAAACCAAAAGGCAAATTTTTAGATGAGCATCACCCTCCACGTGGACAAGCTTTGAGTTGAATCAAGCCTTAGAGTTTCAAAGTGCCCCGCCGAGCTGCATCCAACTAGAAAGGGCCACGTTTCCACAGATGTTGAGATGTAAATTTGATGGGGAAAACACAACCGTAAAATGCAGGAAAATCACCATTTGCGCCCGGAAATGAATCTTTCTTTAAGGACAGAGATTTTGGAAATGATATAAGGCCCAAATGTGATCCACCGAGCCACATCCAATTAGAGAAGACCACATTTCCACATATATTTGGGACAAAAATTGACAGGGAAAACAAAACATGACTGTGGAAAATGGAAGGAAGGGAAAAAACCTAAGTTTTCACCCAAGTTACAAATTCTTTCACATGGACAGAGGAACGGAAAACAAACTCTAGATTTAAAGTGATCCTTAACCAAAGGAAGGGACTAATCATGGCAACCAAATGAAGGAAAAATATTTCATGCATCAATACAGGGAGATAGAAAACATGACAGAGCCCGCAAACTGAAGAATTTCAAGGACAAACGGGGCGAGATCAAATTGAGCACCAACACATTGTAAGAAATCAAGGCATTCACGCTTATAGTGTTCCATAGACCCAAAGTTGTAATAGTTTCCATGCGGGAACTCACTTCTTCCTCCTCTGCGCTTTCCATGACCACAAAATCCTCCTCTAAAACCTCTTCCACACATCCCTCCATCTGCGCACCCTTCATATTGAAAACCATCATCCTTGGAATTGTTTGCGAGGCTGGTTTGGCGCACACCCATATCAATGGCATCGTGTATCTTGTTAATCAATCTACAATCCTTAGTGTCATGAGTAGTAGAGGTGCAAATCTTGCAATAGCAAGACACATTCTTACGGATCATGCAATGTAGTAGTGGACACCTACTTAAATCATGATCTTCGTGGTAAATCTCACATTCCATTATTATGGCACGTCACGATCTCCAGGGAAAATTGTCCTTTGTATGCCCCTCCACCTCACAATATTTGCACCATAGGCCACTGCGAGTCTCATGCACCAAGTTTGCAGATAGCTTCTCCAGCTACTTTTCCATTGTAGCAATTTGAGCTTCAAGAAAAGGGCTAACACCGGTATCCACACTTCCAATAGCCTCAACACGCAAGGTAGCTTCCAAGGCCTCACACGGGTCTATGAAAGTCTTGTGTGAAAGTACTCTCCTAAAAGGTGTTATCAACCCTCCAACAAACCATTGAGCATGCTGAGAAGGGTGAATATCATAAGACAACTTTGACAAGAGAGTCTTAAAACACGCATCATATTCCCGCACACTCTCTACCATACCTTGTTGAATCTATTTTAGCATCTTAATGCTCTTCTATTCAAAATCGAGGATATGAAATTCAACTAAGAAGGCATTCTACAACGCAGGTGTAATCTACCACTATCTGATTGGGGTCATACTTTTGGTACCAATTATGCGCATGTCCTTCGCAACGTTGTCACAAACCGACTTTCCTTTTGTTCCGAGGTAGTGATCCCCTTCACACGCAATAGCAGCTCATATGTGTGTACATGATCTATGTAGCATCCTCAACACCTTTGTAGTCTGGTAGATGCAAAGACATTTCAAAAATACTTGCTGAGGTGGTTGAGGCCCGTGTCCGCCTGATCGTAACCTTGATTTCATCCGGTGTTTCCTCCACCACTAGATCCACTAGATCCACCGGTGCCTACTCCTCCTGATCATCCAAATCTGCTAGGTCCACCAGGTCCTCTAGCTCCTATTCCACCAGATCCACCTCCCGTAGCTAGTAAAGGACCTGAAGTGGTTGCAGTTATTGTTCTTATTGTCACATTGAATTGTGTGCCAACAGTCTATGATATTGCTTTCGCTACCGGATGTGTGTCCTTAAATGCTTCCAGATGCGATACCCATGCTTTGTGTACCTATACTTTGTCCAAACGTCATTCCAAAAAATATACCTCCAAACACAAGAAATGATTGTGCAGCCATAGATGTGCCAAATGAAAAATTATACCTCCTAGGTGCAGATCAATCACTCCCACCAATACCAACTGGGTTAGCAATACTTATTTCTTGATTTGGAAAACAAAGTGCGTGGATTGGTCGCTAGGTGGATTCGGATGCACATCGATGTCTCTCATTTCTCCAAGTGACGAACTCTCATCGACACTAAAGGGTATCTCTCTTGCGCTTTCCAAGATGGGGTAGCATAGATCGCTCGTGCTCTAGGTCCTCTGCGTGAACCTCAATTCCTTCCCATAACATTTACCTCCATAAATCCATGGCTCCTCGCAACTTGTGTTTTCTAACCAATTCCCTTTCTCATGCTTCACTATACTTAAGTCATCTCTCTTCCCTCTCCTTTTCAGCAAGCACGGCCCTCCATCTTCCTACACCCTAGCTTCCTCACCCAGGCTCGGAAGAAGCTTAGTCCATCATAGGAAATGCTTCCAAACTTAGTGTAATGACCAAAATCTTTATAGCTAAGGGAATAACACACAACAATGATCCTCAGGATCCCTTAAGAACTCAAACTCAACAACCACTCGACAAGAATACATAGAAGTAGTATATTCCAGGGTATAACTAGTCAACACTCTCCTCCACCAATGATCAACAACACATGTCCAAGTCATATTAGCATCTTGTAGCCTCTGATATTCATCTTGGGTCCACACGTGAGATCTATAGTACCAACTTGATCTAGATGCATACGCCGAAATCCATTCATACAACTCTACTGGAAAGCAACAAAGAAGGTCTCATATAGCTCATGATACAAATGTTCTTCTACCCATTTGCGTGCATCAAAATCCGGTCCAAGACTAAATCTCTCGAGAAAACTCATCCTTTGTGCTCTTAAACCATGTTTTAACATTGTCCAAGGTCAAGCATTATGTCATCATGCACCATTCTCACAACTTTGAAAAGAGGTCCCGGCAATGGAACTAAGATGTAGTCATTTTTATCTACCCTCAATATAACTTTCTAACCCCAAGCATGTCGCTCTATCACCCAAATGCCGAGCGTTGGACGCTCGCCCGACGCACACGTAGACACCTTTGGGCCCCTCCTTTATGTGAGCATTGTGAGAAGGTTTTTCCATTGATGGAGGATGATTTGTAGAATGAGAAATACATTCACTTTAGTTAATAAGGAGCATCTAGCAGATCACACATTAATGCATTACAAAAACAAAGTAATAAGCATGCTAAATCAGATTTGAACCATGATATCCATTTAACACAAGGGTTTATACCCTTAAGCATGATATACATAATGAACCCTTATATATATTCATTGGTAGCCATATTACATTCAAAAGAGGTCATCACAAACCATACATCTTAAATAACAAAGACTTACTCCCTACAGATCTTCCTTGATGAGAGATCCTAGCTATACCCTCCCATTTCAACCCTTGTTACAGACCCTAATGCCATACAGAGGCCTATTACATCCTTTAGAACCCTCAACACTAAGTGCTCTAAGCCCTAGCATTACTGCAACATTCTATTACTCAACATTTTACTCTATGCATTCTCTTCTCTCGCTTTATGTGTCTCTTCTTTTCTTATGAGCATCTCTTTTTATAGGATCAGCACCCACCGCCATGCCTTCTCTCCTAAACATATCACATGCCAAGTGTCAATGTGGTCCTCCAATGGTGAATTTTTATCCTCTTGTGAACCCTCCACTTTTTGTAATGATGTATCTAGGAATATTCCCTACGTGGAATATCCTTTTCTTGACCTCCAAGGTTCCATGTTAGCACCTTATCCACTCAACATGCCTAGTCGGGTCACATTTTTCCTCAAGTGCTTCAGAATTCCGAATATGGCTAAGTCCTTTGAACCTAATGCTCTACCTTCCGTGTGTGCCCTAGTTTCTCCTAAACCCTTCTTAAACCTCTTTGTCTGTGCGCTTCTCTTTGTGCGCCCTTCCTCTCATTGGTCTGTGCGAGACACACCCTTTGGTACTTAGCTAATATTCCAAGGCCCAACAGTTTTGTTATTTAGGATGGGGAAAAATAGGATTTTACGGAGTGTAAGAATGATGTGGCAGATAAATACATGAAGATAAATGTTAAATGTGGTGTGATTAAATGGTGTGATAAATGTATGATTTTCATAAGAATAATATGATGTGGTGAGTGTATGTATTTACACAAGATAAGTATTGTGATGATGTTGATGTTGGTATATTTAATTATTCAATTGAATAAATATGAGAGATGATGAGGGGTGTAGAAGGGTGTAGATTTTATATGACTTAGTATAGGAATTAGACGTGATAATGAATGGGGTCTATCGGACGCCTTGAAACACAGGAATTAGTGGTGCTAATTTTAGGTGTCTACATAGGTATCCAGGGGCCCACTCGGATAAATATTTCACCCAGATTTCTCAAGATTGGTAAGTCTTTGCTTTATCACGGATATTCCGTAAGGAATCAAGGATATTTCCTCTACAAGCTCATCATCAGACACTACATAAACATCAACTAGAATCTCTTTCTTTGCCAATTCTTCAAAAAATGTAGGGGATATGAGGATGGTGTTCTTGTTGATAGCAGACCTACAATGGAGCCAAAATTTCTTTAATTGATCAAGAGCTACGTGGTCATCCGGGTGAAACAAGTGATGAAACATAATCTGAAACACAAAGAAGAAGGGATTCATCTTGACAAGCTTCCACATCAATTCCATTTGAATTGTGTGGGATGTTAATGGTCTCAGAGGCTCTGTCTAGTCTTCAATCGTGAATAACATCCTTACAAAATGATCATCTCGGGGCTTAAAGGTTAAAAATTGTGTACAAGGTTTTCGAAGAAAGATCCTTCAGACTTTCCTAATTCCACATCTGTCATTGCTTGAGAAGGATTAACACGATCTCTTTCAAAAGAGAAATTTCACTCAAAATACTCGAAGGAAGATGCAAAATCAGTAAGAATTTATAGAAAACGAATCTTAAAAGGGATTGTGTGAATTATTATATCAGGATTGAATGCGAAAGAAATTTTGGATACTCCCATGGATTTAAAAAAGGGGAAAGTAGATTAATATCTATCAAAAGATAATTTTTGGCTTGGTTCAATGATTCACACAAGGAAGGCATCAAATTCAAGAGAATATCAATGATTATTTGTTTCCCAAAACATATCCTCCAAAAGGTAGGTGTCAAATCAATTAGAATAATGACATAAGGAAACAAACGGTTTGTGATTGGGCGCATGAATGATTGTGACAACGTAGATAGGAAAAAAAGAGATTAAGCAAAAAAATCAAAATATCTTACACACATCTGTATCAACAACCAAAAACAAAATCAAGTTAAGGAATGAAAAAGGAATCTTTGCAGTTACAAGATATTTTCCAAAAATGGAGTTCATTTGTCACGCCTTCTATGATGGTTCGTTGATGATTTTTGGGGGTAATCAAGGGAAATTTGTATCCAATGTTGTATAAATATGAGGATTTATCTCATGTAAAAGGAGAGGGGGGTTAGTTTTCTATATGAAAGAAGTTGAAAGAGAAATACTGTAATTTTGTAAATCTTCATTCTATTACATGGAATACATATGAACTTTGAGTTTTAAAGATGTGTCAAGGTGGTTGCACTATACAACCATTGAAAAACATTGAGGGAATTTGATTCATGTCCCCTTGTCAAGGAATTAAAATTTTGAATTACATATGCCTGGTTATGATTTTTAGCATCATGTTCGAGTTTTGTATGTTAGAATATGATTAATGAGTTATAATTTCTACTGCAATTTTGTATTCATTGTTTATGTATGTAACACACTAAATCCTTCCTCGATTGTTGCAAAGATATATGATTACTTGAATCGGTATTGTTTGGTAAGCACTTACTATGTAGTTTGATGAAGTTCTAAAAATCCTTGTTGCAACATTCTTATTGAGTGATTTTTGTTAGCCTTTGAGTGTATCTTTGGCATGTGATAATAGGAACAATGAATACTTCATTAGAATGTTTGCATGATATCTTATGTTAAGTATTTTGGAGATTGTGTTGAAAATATTTACAATTGTTGAGTATCAATGAATGTGTTGGTCCTCAATTCTACACCCCTAGTGGCCTGACAACATTCTCTTAGGAAGGGGGATGCTTGGATGGTGATAGACCGGGTAATATATCATTTTGTAGCGGGAGGGGTCTAACACTTTCCTTTGGATCAATATTTGAGGTGATTGAGGGGCACGTACAAAGGGGATGGCCTCATCCTGCTACTTTTGGTCCTACCTTGAACTAGGGTGAGAGGACCCGTAGGGTAACCTGAATGCGAGAGGGGAGATGAATTCTTTATTCCTCTTGATACATTTCAATGATGGATCAATCTGGGATAAGCATGGCCATGAATATAACACTCACTCTCATGATTTTTCACAAAAGATGTTGCATATGCTTAATGCACTGACACAGTTACTATAGACAACAAAGTTTGGTTGCTCTTACATTCTCTTGATAGTAGAATTAAGGCTAGAAGGCACCTTCAGTGATATTTAGAGCAAAAATTAGTAAATGGACAAATGGAAGTTAATATGAGGGGGTGGGATCAATTATGGTAGTTGTAACTTCACAAAGGGGGATTTATATGAAGAGAGATTCCTTGTAACAAACCATTTAACACTTAAGAGTAGCTGCAATTATGGAAAGTATAGAAAATTGGATTAAGTAGTGACAGTTTCTACAAAGAAATATTTGCATTCATTGATAGCCAACATATGCAAAGTTTCAAAGACACCCTAAAATACTCAACACAAAAGCTTGTGCAAGCATTATAATAAAGTATTTACTGCTTCTACTCTAGTACGCCCAAGATACACTCAAAGGCTAACAAAAATCACTTTGAAAAAATGGTTAGAGTAAGGATTTTACAATTAATTCCAATATTGCAGAGTAAATGCTCACAACACAATATTGAACTAATGACCAAAGCATAACCATTGAGGATTGATCTAGTGTACGATAAAGAGAAGCAACAAACACAAGATAGCAGAAAATATAACTCATCAATCAATAATTCGACATACAGAACCCAAAACACATAAATTAAACTCAGAAGTGGACATATTTCATTCAGATCTTGAATTTCTTAACAAGGGAACATAAAGCAAATGCTCTCAATGGTTGTACATTGCAACCACCTTGACACAAAATTTTGGGAAACTAAAATCTATATGCATTTCACAAAGGAAACATGCAATATTCACAATTATATCTCTCGACCTTTTCAAAAATAGAAAAACTAACCCCCTTTTGATCATAATACCAAAACTAACTCCCTTAATATGAGGACATGCCCCATATTTATACAAATTTGGTGAGTTCTTACAATTCGATTTCCCCCAAAATAACAATTGAATCACCACCTTGTTCATAAAGAAAGATCTTTAATCAAAGCAGAATGTACATTTTTCTAAATGAAAACATCATATTTTTTTATTAGTATTTTGGGATCGATTCCATGCCTTCACTGCCACATGTGTAAAATAGTTAGTTGACAAACTTGTGTCCTTTTTATCTTTTCTCCCATAAAATCCATAAATTTCTTAATCAAATGATGTCAAATTAAATAACTTGAGGAGACATTTCCAACGAGACCAATTTTCCGTGATTTGGAGCTCTAGAGCAAAAGTTATGGCCATTTGAATTTTTGCATGTTGAGATGAATAGAGAGTGACATGTGATAACTTTTGATTGGCTTCGAGAATTTCCTTTATCTACGAAATGTGAGCCAATGATAAAATGTCACGCACCTTCACCTTCTCAAACTATTCTTACTCGTACAAATCACCGTGAAACATGAACCAATGAAAAATCTCCAAGCTTCCTCGCAATGTCGACTATTTGATAAACTTGACTGATTATGCAAAACGTGAGCCAATAAGGAAGCTCCACGCTTACTTCACAATTCAATTTTATTTAAAAAATTATTAGAGTGCAAAGCATAAACCAATGAGAAAGCTCCATGCTATTGCAATGTCAATCTTGTCGAGTGCGAAGCATAAACCAATGAAAAAGCTCCACGCACCTTTGCGATTTCACATGTCAAGTTCTTTTGCTTTCGTGTTCACCTTTCATTGGTTGCGGGGTCAAGCCTTCGCATCATAGCTTCTATCTGGGTAGACTTCATTGTTGGTTTCATAGAAATGTTTCCATGTATAGTGTCTTGACCCAGTTAGACCACCTGCACTCCAAATCCTTATCAAACTTAGTTCATTCTACGGACTTGAGGTCCGTCGTGAAGCCCATCTACTTGCCTTGTGTCGTAATGGTGATGCTTGTCCATCGTCGGCCATTGATATTGTGTCATCTTGATATCCCCTAACTTCTCCACATTTCTTTCGACCTGCTAACCTTGTCGCCCCACCACGGACCGAAATCGTATGAACTTAGTACATTCCGCAGACTTGAAGTCCACGAAATGTGAATGGATTAAAGAGGCACAAAATCTCACCATGTGTCCTCTACTTCGTGAGCATTTCAATTTCTTGGCGATGCATATCTTTGACGTCCATTTGAACATCCGAGAATTTTTTAAATGGCTAAGTCCATTTTAAATTTGTCATTTGGTGTTGATTGCTTTGCGGAAAATGTAAACATATCACGATCGCTCATAATTCTGAAGTTTTTATACTTTGATCAACTAGTCCCCAGAAAATTCTTATGGTTTCAGTAAGAAACAAGGCTTGAAAAGATCGCGGGTTTCATGCTCAAGATTCACAATAGAAGATATAATATTGAAAAGATTCGAATTTATCTTAAAGTCTCATATTTTGGTCCCATAGACTCTTCAATCTCGTGGACGCCATTAAAATCATTCATTTCATTTCATTTCAGTCCTCCAACATTTCATTGAATCCTTTATTTTTATTTTGATAAGGCACAAAATTTCTTACAAATTGATAAGTCTCCTTTACTCAAACTAAAATTTGAAGCAAGGGGAACAATACGAAGCACACAATGATTACATCTTATAGAGACTATAGGAAAATACTAGCTTAATCCAGGGCTTGGATTGAGCACCAATAGAGTACAAATCTTTTTGTATAAATATTTCATTTCTGGATCATATTTTCTCTGCTTTTCAAAGAATAACATGTTATCATAGTAACTACTTTTTCTTAGTTACATAAAATCGATCATCATTTACTCCCCTTCCTTTTTACAAGATCAAACCCATTATATATTCCCCCACACCATCACACTTCTAAAAAAATAAATCCATTCACTACCCCAATTGTTCTATTCTTGAGCATCATTGAAAACACATCTTTATATCCATATTTCCATGAGAAAAATGATGCAAGAACAATCAACTTTGTTGTCTTTAGTAACTTATGTCTAATGCACTAAATATATGTAATACTTCGTGGAAACTATTACGAGTGAGTATTACATTCATGGCCATATTTAGCTCAGATTGATCCACCATTTAAAAGGAGTTAAGTGCAAATCATCTCCATTTATTCAAGTTACATTATGGGTATCTCACCTTGGTCTAAGTAGGACCAAAAGTAGCAGGATCGGGCCATCCCATTTCTACATACCCCTCGATCACCCCGAAGCTCAATCTCAAGGGAAGTGTTAGACATGTCCCTGGCTGCAAACGACATGTACAACACAAGTCTACCACTATCCAAACATTCCCATTCTCTAAAAATGTTTCCAAACCACCAGGGGGTGTAAAATTGAGGAGCAACATGTTGCACTACATCTCAGACTCCATGTAGTTCTTCGTGTGTGTGTTTCGTGCCCTAGGTTTCCCTTGTGCTATTTACATGATGATAATAGGCTAGATCTAGATTGTACCGAGTATACAAAATGTGTGTGATGGAATAGAATAAACTCCCCCTACTTTGTATATAAACACCAATGCATCCCTTGTCTCGTGTATGAATGTGTTAGGTGTATGTTTTGTAGTGCTCTTGTGCCTTTGTGCAAGCTTAGGTGATGATAAATAATGCTTATGATGTTTGGCCTTGATTTAGAAGAAGTAACTAAGTATATATATGATTCTCTTGTTTGAATTTTGTAATTGACAACTGAAAGTCTAACCAAAAGCGTTAAAAGGTGACCAAGAAGAGAAAAGGAACCAAAAGACTAAGAAGAAGAAAGAGAAGGATAGGGGTGCCTGTAAGGGAAATGAGCGTCGGGCGCTCTCGTCCTACTTGGGTGCTAGTGTTCGAGGCCATAAAAGATAAATCAATCAAGTGTTGGCAGAGTTGTAAGGTGTGTAAAGCCAGTAAAGTGTAACAAATAAAACAACCAAAATGCCAAAAGGAGGGATCAACCAATAGTTTTCTTGCTTAGGAATCATGTATACATTAGTATGATTTAGGACCTAGAAATGTACCCAAGTGCATATATTTTGTGTCTACATCTATTTGTTTATGGTCCCCACATCAAATCTCTCATAAGGTGTTGTTGAATCTCAAGGAAGTTGATGCATCAATGGTGCCTTCATGCGGGTAAATATCTCTAACCTCTCTCGCCCTTTATTTCATTTTATATTTAGATGTTGTAGATGTGGTCGCCGATAGATTATGATAGGGTAGTATATCTCTTTTCTACTACATTATTTATCTATTAGTCCTTACCTTACAATCTTGCAAAACCTCGATCCTTGCAAATCTTGCTTTGCAATATTTTTTGACCTTTCTTGTAATCCTTGAGACTCTCGCTTATAACCTCTTGGATCTCTTATCATTTTACTACCTTTATTACAACCTAATTCATAACTTTATTATCATCACATTATTATCGGGAGCTAGTTAGACATTGTTACCCTATTCTAGGTCTAGGATTTGTATCCAAATAAAGAATGGCCCAATAAAAAAAAATTGTCTCTATAATGGGAGTACTGGACTAGGATAACAAAGGGGAATATCCTAAAGATGCATGCCTTAAATTGTAATTTTATGGAGACACGGAACAAGGTATTACTCCACACTCTATAGAATATATATGATTATGAATCCTAGACCTAGAATAGGGTAGTCACATCAAACTAGTTCCTAATAGTAATGTGATGATAATAATGTTATAAATCAAGTTGTAATCAAGGTAGTAAATGTAATAAGAGATCCAAGAAAGAGTCACAAGGATCGAGGGTTGTGCAAGATTGTAAGGTAAGGAATGATAGATAAATAATGCAATAGATAAGAGATATGCTACCATATCCTAATCTATGCATGACCACATTCAAATCTAAAATGAAATAAAGGAAAAGAGAGGTTAGAGATACTTATCTGCATGAAGGCACCATTTGCACATTAACTTGCCCCAGTGTCAAAAAGACCTTATGAAATATTTGATGTAGGGGACCACAAACAAATAGAAGAAGACCTAGGAACACCTCTACTTAAAGATTCCAATGACTCAAAGGCTTAGTAAAGCATGGTAAGTGCAAATCCTATGTTTGTAGATCCTAAGTACTCATATGCCAACAAAATGAATGAGATATGAATGTGTATTGGAATGAGAACTCATCTATAAAGTATAAATAGCCATATTATCGCATTACCATTTTATGCTAGTCGACAAAATCAAATGTAGTCAATGTCGCCGGATGTGAAAAATTGTTCACTGATGGCATTGACCATGGTCAATGTTGTCATATAAGAAAATGCATTCATGGGGAGGTCAAACAAACAATTCAAACTAAATGGAGGGAATTCATTTAGAAAGGGCTAACATGACAAAGATTTGTGTTTGTTGAAAGTAGCTATGAGGGTGATCTGTAAGAGGATGGTAAGGTGATGTTTTGGGAGGCTATAAAAGATGATTGTAGGGATGTGAAAACATGTGAAATATGATATAATCAAACTACACATCAAAGCTATCTCATAAGTACCACTACTAACCAACCCAAAGGATACACGTAACCATTTCTTATTACTACCCACTCCCAACAATATCCCTAAGGAAACCACTCTGAGGAAGCTAAAGCACCAATGATGCATCCAAAGAACAAAAGTCAATAAAGTGAAAAATAGGTGTATACACTATTTACTCAAAGTCTCATATCTCCCTTACAAGAATCTATCATGTTTTACAAATTTAGGTCCTTTGATGAGCTATGTCATACTTCAAAAGAAAGAGAAGCCAAACTCCCATCATTGAACAAGCTCAAGTATGGGTCAACCCCACCTAATGCATTTACATCTAAGTTCTAAGGAAAATATACTCTAAAAGATAATACCGACAATAATAAAATTGAACCTCTAGCAATTGTTGATATCATATCTCAACCTACAAAGCTTCATCTACAATCTCCTCCTAGAAAAAAAAATCACATGGTTGTTTTCCCGCCACATATGATCTTGCAAAATTTACTTGAATGTAACATTGTATCTCTCCCTCCACCAACCTGCAGTTGATACGAGCAACCCTAAAGCTAAATATTTCAACTCTAATTCCTAATATGACTACCATAGGTGTATTAGGAACTCCACTAACAAATGTTTCAAGCTTCATAATGTTATCCAACATCTTATCGATGCCAATGCTATCGAATTTCCTTCCCTCCAAGAAATCTAAGATTAAACTCAATGAGATTCCTAAGCTCAAGATCCTTAGTACCCACTTCCTAATCATCATACTTTTACAATCGCGACTTGTCCACCTATTCTAAGCTTAGTCTTATTGCAAACTTTCTCTCTGCGTTACACTTCTCAACCACTTATAAAAAAGTCATATCGACCACAAACAACCCATCACTCTTGATTGTCGTGGCACGATATTCACCATACGAATCTTCATTCCTTGACTAAATCCACCCAATGGTTCGATCTTGGGCAAAACAACCCCATCCGTGGCAACCCAATGGTCAATTTCTCAATTTGTATATCTTTTATGGATCAATATTTCCACTATTGGTCAAACTTAATGCAAAATTATATTTACGAACCCCTATATAATCAAGTCTAATGCACTCATTTACTTACCTAGCACTTTTAAGAGCTCCACTAAAAATATTTATCGAATCTTTATGCAAAACTCTCCTAAACTTCCCTAAAGCAAGATCAAACATTAGGAACATCCCCCACACTTGTTTGAAACACTCCAAACCAAATTCAAGAGTCAAGCTTCCCAAATCAAGAGCCATCAAAGCCAAGTCAATACAAAGTATTTATCAAGTGTTCAAATCATCAAATATAGTTGCATCCATGCAATATTATGTCGCATCTCTAAATGGAGAACTACGTGCGGTTTGAGGTCTCTTCATAATAGTACCAATGTAGGTTGTGTATGATTACACTTCAACTCAAACATTAACCTTTTAAGCGGGGTTTTACCCTAGGTGAGAGTTTTGGGTCATGGTGGTTTCTTTCATAGGGTTTTACACATTGTCGAGACCTACCATTTCACAAATGAAACACATACTAATCAATCATAGAGGTCAAAGAGTTGTAGAGCCCCATTTACAACCCTAACCAAATTGTCTAACAAGTCAAAAATCACAAATTGTTTGGTCTAGAGGGAACGGTTTCATCCACGTGTACAATGCGGTTCCATAACCAAAAACATCATCTACAAGATATTTCCAATCAATTCATCCCTCTATCACACCTAGATCAACTTCCAAACTACTCCAAAAGCTAAGTGCACTCATCTTCTTATGTTTTACTACATTTAGCACATCATAATTGATCTATCTTTCAATGTGTTAGATGTATGTTAAGATATGAATGTTAATGCTTAATCAATAATTTGAATACACATTCTATTCCAAATCTAACCTAAAATTTAAATAAGTAAATAAACCCTCGCCATTTCATCCTTTCCATTCCATACTTATTTTTAGGTTAAATCATTGAATTTGTAATGTATATATTATTAAACGAGTCCTTCGAGTTAATCAAATTTATGTCTATAAAGTAGGTTATTTGGTTTTCATAAGATGAATTTCTAATTATAGCTTCAACTATATTAAAAATTAAGGTGTTCTTTGTACCTTGTCAATGTGAGTGTCTCTATAGTTTAATATATTGTTAACAATAGGTGTTGATTTTATAATTGATTTTCCTCTTACGCCACTACTTTATAACAATTAAGTCTTGTCGGTAAATGTCCTAACATTACATCAAAAGTCATCCAAGTATCCTTCTAATGAACGCAATGTCGGAAGTGGAGTCTATCTCGTTGGGGTGCAATTAAGGGAGGGAGGGGGATTTGTTATCAAAAACTACATACAAATGAGCTTTAAAGTCTATTTTGTTGAGTGAACAACATCTATCAAGGTCAAAGGGAACGAAAGTAAGCAATTTTATCAACATTGAGTCAATTGCTAACAAAGAGGTCGCACATCACAAGAATGGCACTAGGATTTGTACCAAACCAACTAATGTCAATGGGAGCTTTTAGTGGCAAAGTGGAGGTTTACTTATGTTGTTTGCAATCGGTGTTAATGGTTGTGTGGTGACTACAAATGCAACGAGGGCACAATCCTCAACCTCTTTATTTCAATTTTTTGTATTATGTGAAAATAAAACAAAGTAGCAAACAAATAGGTGGGTAGCTCAAAGACTCACTAAAAGTGAAAGTAGAAACAATTATGTTCACATATGTAGGTTGTCATTGGAAGTGATCTAACATAGAAAAGACCAACACTTACTAGAAGTGAAAACGTAAACAATTAATGTTTGTGTATAGATTTAGTCATGTGCAAGAGACTCCATGAATATGAGAACAGACCTAAAATATGTATAGACAATCCCATTATAATTCCAATTCATTGGTGGCATTCTTTCCCTATATGCGTACTAATGAGGAATATTAGAATATTTAACTTTAGTGCATCATATTAGTGCTTGTACTCTTCAATAATTATTGTGAGCATATTGTACGTGACAACTCAAAATCGAAAGTTAGAGAGATACAAGGACTTGTAAGATAGAGTCCCCCTTGCGCATACGTAAGTCTTTGTTGTTGAATAGAAGATAATTAGGTAATATACAAGTAGTTTTTAAAAAGATCGAAATTTAGTAGACCGTTCTATGTGATTTCGTTTTAAGATAATTTAGAGTTTTTCTACCATAAGCTCTATTAATCCATGAAGGACAATGTTGACTAAATAACCGTTATGAATGAAAAATTAATTTAGTACCTTTAGCTGGTCTCAAAGGAAATCCAAAGCGTTGACAACTTTTTCCACTTTATCCAAAATTCTCCGTTTCAAAAATCACGTCTTCAAAAAGATTTACGGTTAAAGAATCATTTTTTCTCCAATAATTTGTTAGGAGCTAATAGGGACTGGCAAAGGGGTTGGAACCCATACCTGAAACACAAATGAAAACGATATCAATTACAAACCATCTTCGCTCTTCAGCCCATTGGATATGATGCGTCAACAGGAAAAACAAGTTTAACAAACAATTTCATTGCCGACAAATAGTAGTGTAAAGTGTATGCGCCAGTAGTGTACAATGAGTTTTTTCACGTGGGTTTTCTTCACGGCTATATTTTTCCTTCTTGGCAATTCGCCTACGGTTTGCAATCACGGGCCACAACGCATTATGTATTGATGACAGGGAGTTGGACTAGATTTTGATTATACGCAAATTCCTGAACCAGGTTAATAATGTTATTTTCGAGAAGACACCTACTCGTACTACCATATAGATAAACAAGAATCTCGTGGTAGTCATTTCATCACAAGAAATGTCTTATTCTCTCCTGCAATCATACACGACAATGATTAACAATAACAACTTCCAAATCACCCAATTCTAAATAATTATGTTCAGAGGCGCACAACCCAGCTACTCATTTGGACTGTTTGTCACTGCTTTTTCTTTTCAGGTCCGCTGTAAGATACGATACCCATAACCTATGAATCACACGCCACAGTACATTTCGATCTAAAAGGCTGCTAAACAACCAGCACTTCAGATGCTGTTGAGGTTTTGTTATTATAACGAGGGTAGAAATCCTCTTTCAACCATTTCGGAATCCAAATAGCAATTTACAAGAACATAAATGGATGCTATGGATCCCTCTTTTATTGTTTGACATTCAGCATAATATTCTACAAACAAATTTATTCTAAACAATTTCTGGGTTCAAAAATAGTTATTTATTCTTTTTAATCTACATAATAATATTGCCGCATCCAATGACTACATATATACTCTGCTGCTCAATCTGGCGCTTTTTGAATCCCTGCTTGCTTCCCAGATATGCCAACATTATTCTGCAATGGTCAAAAATATAGACATCTTCCCTCCAACAATCGCCGACTATCCACAATTATCTTACATAAGTACCTTATGTCCCTTAATGAATTGCTATATCACATAAAAATTATTGCTTCCCCTAAAGGTCTTTTACAACATTGCACCTGTTCTACCCTGCTCTGCTCACTTCTGCTAAGCTCTACTCCTCTCCTGCCAAGCGTGTCTTTATGGGCTTCAGCTTCAATCCCAAACTTTCTGGAGAGAGCAACTCGGCTGAGATGGGTGGACTTGACGGACTCGTTGGGCTAGATCCATAGCCCTGTGAGGATTGAGGTGGCCTGTAAAAGCCATATCCCATCAAAAAGTACTCAATTGGGATGAGCATTGCATGAGGCTGTTCCTCTACTACAAGAGTTCCACAGGCTTGAACCTGTTCAAACAAAAAAACAAGTCCAGAATTAAAGCGTGAACTGGATACGATGATGACTTTTAACGTCATTTTGGCCAATTTGCTCGGCCGGACTCATCATACTGTGTCTATTTAGATAGAAGATTTGTAGTTTCTACAATTCTTAAGTTTTAGGATGAATTTTCCAAGCTCTGTTAGATTTGTCTTGATTTAAGGTGTCGTGTACCAATTTTTGATTGCAAATGTGTGTGCAAAGATTAAGCGTATCCACCTCGAGACAAACAATCCATAAGACTGCCAATGTTTTCTATACAAGTAAGGCAAGAACAAGTTGATGAGATGCACAATACATGTGATGTTGCAGTGTCCCATGTATGAACATCTACAACAAAAAGCAAACAAAAGGAAAAAATTTAAATAGGTTATATAGCTTCTTGAGTCTAAAACTAAACAAACTGCTACATATGTCGCAAGATGTTTTAGAGCATCAACACCAGATTTTGATAATTTGCTCGATTATGGAACAGAGGAGACTCCATCGAATATGTTTGGAGTGACTCTCCAAATCTCTTTTGTATGTGTGTGCCAGATTAGTGTATGCCATCAAAAACAAAAAGAAATTTAAGTTTGTGTCATGTGGAGATTGATTTAAAATGGTATCTTAGCTGCTAATAGCCTAATACCAATTATGCAAACAGCATATAAGCTGCAGAAAAGATTGCGTAAAAGCTTTTCTCCTTTGCATATATCCATTAGGGTCTCCAAAGAAAGTAAAAAGCATTCAATACTATTCTATTTCAAAAACAGTGCATTATAAATCTCTGTTGAGTCGAGAAGAGTGAGTTGGTATCTGAGATTCAGTAGGTCTTATTAGGGCATTCCTGGGAAGTTAAAGAAGCTCTTACCTCAACCAATGCATTATAACGCTTGTCCATTTCAGCATGCATGTGAAGAGCTTCCTCGTGGAATGGAGAATTCTCTCCAACAAATATCAATGTCCTGCACCGAAGCTTCTTCAATCCTTCAGAAAGATCATATCTCCTGTTAGCAGAGAAGCCCACCCACTATTGGTTATACAATATTTTCTCAGTTCTCGCTGCAAAACTTCTCTACATAAGGAGAACTAAACCTTATGTTCTCTTGGCCTATAAACATGGGAGAGGAGATATACTATAAAATATGACATTTTATATAAAAATATATGTAAATCAGCCATGGTTTCAAGTTTTTCAAATCACTTCTACAGGAAAATATTATTTACATCAAAAGCATAAAAAGCAGAAAATCCTTTGATACACATTGAACAGGATTGAGATCAACGAGTATAAACACTAAACGAAGGATTTTTATGTTTCCAACTCACTTGCTAATAGCCTGTAGGAACCTCATAACATTGTTGCTCTGCCTCTCATGCAGCAACTGAAAACAAAATGGTTGACTCGGGGTCCGTCAGATACATGACCATGAAAACAATTTGGCCAAAAATGCTGAGAGGTCTTGGAGGAGTAATTATTGACTGAAAAAAAAACACTAACCCTTCGGCAAGCTTGCACAATGTCAGATTCTCCAGATTGACCACAACGCAGCTCCTGGTGAATTTATAAGAAAATGGTAAGAGTTTTGACATCCAGCACCCTGCTTTGAAATTGTTGTAACTTTCCATATAGAAATTGAAATTATTTGCAACCACTGAGGCAATTTCAGCCTAAAACCTTCTGACACTTTTGTTCATAGTTTCGATCAGATCCAATAGAGTTTCAGTGCTATTAAAAGGATTTAAGTTTTAAGTACCTCACTGAAATATCGTTGAAGCAATGCTTCCTCGACCAAACCACACATACCATAGAAGTAAAGAAGATTGATCATCAACTGCATAAATGTATAAGCCAGATATATCAAGATCAAGTGTCTAGAAAAATTATTCATTTTAAATGAATTTTGAAATTTCCGTCAAGAAGAGATTCATTTGCAAAACCAACCTTGTTATATAACCATTCTGTCCAAGAAGGCTCCTGACATAAAGGCGATACAAGAATAAGTCCTGCAACTCGCTCCTTATACTTGATCTGCAACCAACAGTGCGGTTATGCTTTGGCAAATGGAAGGACCTAGAAAACAATACAAAACAGTGACAGCAAAAGGCAATGCATTCTGACAATTTGATTTTGATAAAATGCAGGTTGAAGCTTATTAAGACAGATCTATTGTTAGGCAGTGGATATGCACAGGTTGCCCAAGGAAGCTCTACCAATGGCAAAAGGTCAATAGTCTTACCTCTGCATACCCAGCTGTAAGGTTTCCATACTCAGCTGGGTGTAAGATAAAAAAAAACCAGGTAACAAACCCAAGTGTCCTAACTACTATCACCGCTACTTGACAATCAAAAATGATTTAAGTCATGTGCCCTTACTGAGAATAGTGTCAGGATATAAGCCCCTGCTGTCACACCCATGCAAATAACCTCCTGAAGCCTGTCAAGTAAGAATGATGGGTTATGAACAGGTTAATGGTTGCAACACCTGAATTGATTGGTTTGTTGAAAACCTAACTCAGCCTCACAAATCCTCCTTTCAGAAATGAATTGATTTATTAATATTTAAAATGATATGCATCAAGGAATACACTGGTTACTGTTACTTTCTATATGTTAAAAAAAATATAATGTGGTAGATATTAATCAATTTAATGGTGGCTTCTAATTTTACCCAAAGTAATCCAGCACTTCAGCAACCTGCTCAGCCATGTCTTCCACTGTAGGTACGGGAACATTTGATACAATGGCTGCAGCTCCTAACTGCAAGAATACTTAAAATGAAAACAAAATAGATAATGCATCGTGAGCACACCCTGGAATTGCAGAAGTATGAGTTAGAATGCAACAAAAAATGCAGGATAAAGCCTCAACACCGACCTCATGTCCTGGTGCATCTATGTGATCCACACAGAAATTATGGAACAACAACGAAGCAGCCTCAGGACAAAAGGACATTTCTTGGAAGCAGGACATATCTATTACAATGCACCTGAATTGTCAGTGACTGAATTATTTTGTGTTCAACTTATTTCTTTTGCAAATAAGAATGGCAGAGCTATTTTGAGAGAGATAATTACAGGCTGTTGAGACCAGGTAAAAATCACTTACAATTCAAAGCAACATCTGGATAAGTGATGAGAGCTGGCTTTTCCTGATGTCCACATACAAAGACTGAGATAGGACCGTAGCTAGTCTGCACAACATGTTCCTGGACAACCCAAATATTAAAGCAGGTCAGAACCCATGATGTTTTGGGCCTTCCTAGAGGTGTACATAAGAAAACAATTTATGACAAAGAAACAGAGAGAGAAAGAAATATACTTATGCTCCAAATGGCCAAATCAAGTCAGTGGAAATGTAAAAGTACAGCTAGCTAAGAATGGACCATCTCCAATGAGCTATACAAACAACGTAGAAAAGTAGAAAAAATCGATCCACGACATGTAAAAGTAATTGAATTTGCCCTATACAAAAATACAATGGTATTAAAGGAATTGGGAATCACAATTTTCATAGAAATTAATTCAATTTTTTGAGAATAACTAAAGCAAATTTTTGTTTTGAAATGTACATCCAGCATAGAAACCACTGACCACTTTAGTACTGGAGAGAGGGGAGCCGCAAACAAATTGACTCAGGGACTTTCACCCCAAGGCCTGGTTCCGGATTGGAAAAACTCTTGCTGCACCTAATGCCCCATAAAACATGTGTTTCTCACAGTTGCTATCCATGGAAAAGAAAAGTTTGGCTACATAGAAGCAGCTTTTAAGCTTTCTTCCAAAAATTTAAAGCAAAATTGGGCTTTCAATCAAATGATTTATTCTAGAAAAGCATAAGACACAAATAATGGGCTTGCAGAAGCTATTAACAACGGCTACAGATGCACTTGACGTAGATCCGGGAACTGACATATGATAATCCGCATTTAGACTTAACTTGACGGTAAATATTGTCTTCAATTTGCTAAAGGCAAGCTTTGTCAAAATCATCAGCAACAAAGAACAAACTTTTGATGAGGTGTTTGACTTTGTTTTAAAACAAAGCCTAACCTCCAGCAAATCTACAGCACATTTTTTTAATGAAAAATTTGCTTGAGAAAGGTTTGAAGAATGCAGATGCCAAAAGAGAAAGACAAAAACAATTATTCAATCTTCCGAATCATAGAGTGTAACAGCAAAGGAAAATATTTTTTCCTACCAAAAACTATCTTGATTCAAGGCCTAAGCTCAATTTTTAAAAGCAAATCTGACTCATAAGAGTAATCTTAAGGCACTGGATTTATTGCTGGTTTGCAGTAATTAACGATGTTATACCAGACTAAATGCATATTTAAATCCATAATGGCTTTAAATTCGTGGAGAAAACGCTCCAAGAGCCAATTCTTTAACGTAGTCTGAATTATCTTATAGACAAGTCTAGGCTGCAAGGGTAATCTTTTATGAATTCGTATACACTGGATTTCTTGTTAATTCACTATAGTTAGTGATTACAAATTAGGTCTACAGAGCTTTAAATTTGCCGAAAAAGAGATCCACGTTCAACTCTAAAAACAGAGTTGCGGCAAAGTGGTATTTGTGCTACTGCTAGTCATGCACATCTTTTTCTTTGGCGTGGCAATTTCTCAAAATAGATAAACACTAAATCTACAGCTCATTTTCATTCCATTCCATGTTTCTAAGTATCCCAGTTTACCTTTGAAAAGCGACAAATTTTAGTTTCAATATCCGGGTTTTTTTAAGTACATCATCAAAATAGCTTTTTAACAAAAGAATCCCCCAGACGGATCTTAACTGGAAGTTAGTCTCCTCTCTAAAGACGAGATTCCAAGCGTAATTTTCAGATGTATTCACGAGCCAAATTCTTGCCAATTCCCAGCAGCTAGCATTATTCGATCAAATTCAGTCCGCAGTCCTCAATTTTGTGGAACAAGTGCTCAAATTATTTTGTCAATCCTGCTACAACTACAGATATTGTTTGCTTCATTGTCCCACTTGTCAATAAACGAACGCATTTCCCGCAAATCTCCAGCACCTATTGATTTCGTAAACTTGGGAAGGCAATCCTCGCAAGCAACAAATTTCGGTTCAAATCCTGATTTGTACATTAACTTCAACGGAAGAAACAAATTTTCCTTGTAAAGCATGCCAGATTTTTACCCAAGACCCTAAGCTCATCAATCTAAGGATGAAGTCCAATCTTTACAGGATTTCTTGCCGAAGTAAAAGCAAACTAAAGGCATAATTCATCATAAACTCTCTACATTTGTTGAAAAGAAGATGAAAGAAGTCATTCTTTGAAATCAAGAATCGAAACAGACAGACCTTGATATAATTCACCCAACGTCCTACATAAAATAGCATTTGGTTCGACTTCGATTTAATAAGCTTTAACACCAAAATCATATTTGTCTAGGGAAAGAAATCTACAAGGAATCTTCGCTCGAGGTCGAAGCCTTTTATGTCGAAGTATAACGTTTACAGGATATCGTGCTGGTTCAAGCTATTAAACGATTTGAGACCAAAGTGCTCGCAAAATGCATCATAAGTTCTTTCAAATTCTTGAAGAAGAGCTCGGAAGAACCCATTCTTTAACGGAAACAAACAGACTTGAGGCAATTCTTCTAAAATTATAAATTTCTTTCTCTGAAAACCAGAATTTGTAGGAGAAGCACAACAACAAACCGCAAACCTGCAGTATTGAGTCATTGCTCTCTTTTGCTTCCGAACACATTGGTTCCCAAATTTACACAGCATTTTGGCTGAAAATATTAATCCGATGCAATTTCAACTTCTCCTAAAGCAAACTGGAAATTACGGCTAAATATTCCGATTTACAGACCTCAACACTTAAATAATTGTTTCTGCGAAACATATTCTGCAACAGATCTTTAATCAACGCCTAAGTGCTTCTAAACCAAATTAAAAACTAAGTTTGAAGTGCAATCATTACGGGAGTCCGCTGTTTCATGCTATTCAGAAACACGAAACCAAACTGAACGCGGTATTAATCATAAACCTTGTTAAGAAAAGAGTCCGTAATTTAAGCAAAACAAAGAGTATCGATGTAATTCTTCCAAAATTAGCGATATTTTGAGTCTAAAAAGACGAAACCTGCCGCAAAAGCGCCTCAACAAGCTAATTTTCACAGCGTCACAAAGCTTTACGCCATTTCCACTAACATTCGGAGCTATCTCAGTTCTAAAAATGAGCAACTGGTTTTACTAAAATATATTTATAAAAATAATAACTCCTCAGCCCTACGCTTACGTTGCCCGATACTGGCAAAATTATTGAGTGCATTATGAATTTAGAGCAGAATAGTGCGAATGTGTAGCTTACCCGTCCAGCCCAGGGAATAATTTCAATGTCCACCGACACAGAGCTGCTGGAATCGCCCATGCCAAAGCAAACAAAGAAAATCTCAATACTTTTCCTTCACGCGTCCTTCTTCTACATATACATCGCCATTAAAAGCGCGACTTCCACAACTGTCGGCAGCGCACGCCTAACACACCGGACAGACAGACAAATCACGTACCGCAATTGACAGCGACCTATTCTCCATCTTCCAATTTTCCTCTGTCAAATCCCCATCTAAGGGCATATAATCTTGGGTTCTCACACGTCGCCGCACAAGAGCCGTCCGATTCGATCGAACTTCATTAACCTCGGAGTCTGTCAGGAAATTATCCGCAGTAATAGTGAGTGTGACATTAAATGCTGAGCCTTTTTACTTACAATAAAAAATTGGAATGCAATCAATATAGAGTCCAGCTGGCGGCAGTCAAACGTCACCATCACTACTTAAGTCCAAACTAGCCGCCTTTACTGCTGGTGCCTGCCTGCTAGACTGGTGGTGCTTATTCGCTACCTAACACATTTCTAGTCTTTTTATTTCAAATTTAATAATTTCGCGGCTAAATCTGAGTGGCTAGATCCCCATGAATTTGTACGGATCCTTTTTCACTGACCATCTTCTTTCTCTGCTGTCAGCGGACTAGGTATTTTGTCGGTGGAACCCAACTTAATCGGGTCAAACATAAACAGCGGTCACATGGCATTGGCGACGAATTTTTATAAACACGGCCTTTTTAAAATTATATATTACAAACACTTAAGCGAGTTCAGTATTGAGAAAGAATGAGCATATGACCAACACCCTTCAACCCCTTTCAAAGAATTTGAAACGAGAATGGAATGCTATTATTATAATAAAAATTAATGTCCACTAAAAGCCAAGATTGGTCGGTACCATTGCAAAAGGTCGGTACCATATTAAAAAAAAAAAAAAAAGAAAGGGCGTGGAAGCCCATTTCAAGGAATATACAAATGTCAGAGGAGTACTTACAAAATAACATTCAAATAGAAAATAATTTGAAACATTCTCAATACTCTAAAATTTATAATGTCTACAAATTTAACATTAAGAAATCAAGTTAATATAATTTTCTTGAGTTCCATAATTGACATGGCCATGTGCTAGAATAATATAAAGTGTGACATCACATGAGAATTAAGTATAAAGTAATGATAATAGATAAGTTAAGGTCGCAAAGTCAATACAAAATAAATAGTCATAATGTTAATATGGTTAAAGTGGTCATTTTCGAGGTGTTTGTATTTGATTTGTCACAGAGGTTAAATAGGTAATTCGAGATTGATCTCTCTTACCATATTTTACATAAATGTATTCAAGATATATATGTTAATAGCGCATGTCGATATTGAATGTAAAATGTTAATTCTAAAACTAATTTTGAGATTATGAACCCTGCAAACATTTTCCTTTTGATTTGAAACTTACATCATAGCATATTCATCTAAATGCATAACATACATCGCATAAAATGAAAATTACAAAATAGTGTTTCATATATATCTAAATACATAACATACATTTAGTATTAGAAATATATTAACACAATATAGTAAAATGTGAATATACATGTATGATATATTTGTAATAGGACAATAAGTTTATGATATCCATCATCGTGTATGCATTTGTTTCTCCAACTATTGAAGTCTTTGTTCTTCCTTCTTTATTTTTGCTACTTAACTTTTCCACTCTTCAATCTCTCAAATTGGTCAAATGTAGAAGAAGCTAAGATTCTCGATGCATATAATGACTTGACACGTGATACGCCTATAGATATCAAACCTTGTCTTCTTGTAAGTCCTATATCAATTGTGGATTTATTAAGTGTTAAGCCCTATGATTTATGGATTGTCGATCCACTGTGCCAATTTCAAAGGAAATTAACACATGTGTCCCCTTTCTATAAGGATGATTTGGATTTTAGTTGGAGTTGCATCAACAAAAGGAATACATGTGTAGCTATCAAATTCAACCATTACAAATATGGATGGTTCAAGTGGTGTCATTCCTTTTTGTAGATAATGCTTGAACATATCCGACCTTTTGTCCATAAGTTTTTAGTAAGCATCACCTTTATGTCATTAGCAATTAATAATTCACTTTACAAATGTTCATCATCCAATCCCACAACATTATTGTTTCTTCCTCTAGTTGTAATGATTTTTTAATCGTGTTAATTCAATGCATACACTTTTCTCTTATTATGTTGACACACATTGTCTTTTATTTAAAATCATCCTTTTTAAGTGTTTCAAGTGGAGCATCGATTCTAGTCATGTTGCCCGCCAATCTTGATGGTTGGATTGAGTACTTCCTAGATTTGTTAGAAGTTGTCAAAGCGATTATTGGTCTTTTTTGTCACCTTGTTGTCGAAAATGTTTATCTAATGTATTAACAATTCTAATTGTTTTTCGTGATAACTTTTCTTATGGTGTGCTTGCATATGGAGCTTTGTCCATTATCGGGGTAAGCTGTCCCAAATCCCAAACAAAAATCATAGACCTTCCACCAAAGCACATATTAACATTTTTAGAAACTTTTGGCATAGTTAAGAATCTATGTTTTGAAGTGTCTTTTAACCTACAAAGTTTATCTTATCAATCAAGATATACCTAACATGTTATATTTATTCTTGAAATCCCATTAACCTTATTCCTTCTTCAAATCCCATTAATCTTGTTCCTTCTAATTTTTCAAAATTTGAAATAGGCATTCACAAAGTTGCATATATTATTGGCATTCCAATGTTAAATGTTGCAACTCTAGTTGGAGAAAGAAGTACAAACGGGTTGCATTGTGGTTTTGATAACTCAAAAAGTTCTAGCTTTATCCCTCTAATAAAATATGATTTTTCCATTCTGTTGTTTCTTGGATTATCCTAGAAAGCAATGGAGGTGGAATTTGTCCTTGATTATAATGTAGATAATTATATCAAATGTTATTATTTGTCTACCATTGAGGATATCATTACTAAAATTGGAGGGTATTTCTTCCATTAAAAGTAAATAATTATCTTTAGCCATGTTTTATGAATTTGAGAAATTTATTTGTTTTTGTTCACCCAGTGCTGGACACTGATTTCAACTACACAATTTTAATACTAAAATTGCACTAATTTTTCTTCTTCTGTCATCACACTATAATTAGTAACTTGCTACTAATTAGCTGATTTCCCCATCTTGGATGTCAATTAATATTGCTTCATCATTTAAAATCCCCTTTTAATTAATTAACTACCCCTTTTAATTAATTAATTCCCCTTTCATCATCTTGTATTTAATTGATAACTCTTTATTAATTAAATCCCTCTCTCAAACCCCTCTAATTCCACTAATTTCCCTCTACATCTCCTCTAAATATCTCTAAGCTAATCTTGACCTATTAATTAATCCCAAGTGATTAATTAAACCTCCTCTAACTCCCATGGGTCATTAATCCTAATTAATCACTTCTAATCATGCTTATCCACTCCTAATTCTACATCTTTATTATCCCACATTCACTAAAAGTTGTGATTTTCTCAAAAAGAAAAGCTATAAAAGCAACCTAGTACCTCCTTACCAAAACACATGGTTTTCTTGTAAGACATACACATCCATTTCTCATAAGAGCATTTCTATTATTGGAAGGCTTTCCAAAAGTGAGAAACTCCCTACTTGTTGAAGTAGTAAGAGAAGAATAAAACATGGCTTTTGGGCCATTTTGAGGAGATCTCTTCCTTTACCAAGCTCTTTGTTCTAAGACCGTTCGTGGCTTGTTCCGGCTTGTAAGGAATACCCACATATCAAAAGCACATCCACATAATGAAGGGAGGTTTGCATTGATGTTGTTAATATTTGTGCAAGTTATTTAGTTTCCTTTCATATGCTTTATCTTGATGTATTTTCTTAATGGAATAGATTAGGATTTACTTGGTGTTAGATCCTTAGCTTAATTTTATCTATTTCTTTTGCATGTATACATATGGAGCGCTCGATTGGACACCCCTTTGTCTCATGCACATTTCTTATTTATTTTTACATGCATGTTTTCCCTTCAAGTTATTTGAATTTTTATAAATTTTGATGTTCTTTTTGTTCTTTTTTTTTGTGTTTTGTAGTGTTGAGTGTTGTTGGAAAGTAGTAAAGAGGCTAGGTTATGCCAAAAATTGATTTTTCTAAGATAAATTCTTCTTTTTGGCATTTTTAGCTCTTCTTTTAGTTACGGAAAATTCAAGGGCCCCATTGTGGTAATCAATGGCCTCGCTTCACTGTGGTGGCCTCATTTATGTGTATTTCAATTTTGTTCTACTATTTTCAATAGTCTCAATGTACTGGTGGCAGACTCGACCTGTAACAATGACTTTACAACATATTATAACAACTTCAAAAGTATTGGCGGTTTTGTTGTAATTAGTAGCGACCTTGATTAGTAACAACGGTTCGACCCATCTTGTGGATGCCTTGCTTTGTAAAAAGGACCTCCCCTTTATCTTATTTTTCTTGTTATTATACTCTTTTTCATCATTTTTGTTACTATTTTTCATCATTATTCGATCATTTCACTTGTATTTCTATTAAAACCTTGTACTTACATGCTTTTATACACACTTTTGATCAAGTCTTGAAAAATTATTATGTGTTTTTAGATTACGGGTACTTCTAATAGCACTTGGTGAAGTGAAAGTGATTAACTAAAATTGGTTAAACTAATGTAGTAAAAGATAGTTAATCTAATCTAGGAGGACATAAACATTGTAAATAAATGTGTTAAAGCAATATGAAGTACCTATATAATTAAACTAATGGAAATGAAACCCTAATATGCAAGAAGAAGGTAAGGAAGGAACTCGGTGATAACGAATGGATTGTTGTAGAGTGTCACAGTCGACTAGAAATTTCAAGAACATGAACGAATGTGCAAAGGTCCCAAAAAGGTTGTATCTAGGAGATCTAGAGGGATTGGAGCTTAGGAAGGGGTGGGAGCCCACGGGTGCTTTGGTATGCGAGCAGGTGCCCTGGTCTCCGAAAAAGCTCGAGGAAGTTGGTCTTCATAGCGTCGAGAAAATAATTTGTAACCTTCATTGGATGTCGCACTAAATTTCTGAAGCGCACCGAATGTACCAAATAATGCAAGATGATATTGAAGACCTGCAAAAGACAAAAAAAAGTATCAAAACCCTAAAAATAAAAATGCAGAATAAATGGGTCAAATCGATCTTAGTTGCCACAACAGTGGGCTTACTAACTGAGCATTGCACTACATTTTAGACCCGGATGTAGTTCTAGTGTGTGTATGCACATCATGCCTTAGGTGCTCTTGTTCTAGTTGCACTTTGTGAAGTAGGCAACAATAACTAAATGTAAAAATGTAGTAGAATGTGTGCATGGAATGAAATAGAATCCCTCCCTCTATGAAGCGTGATGCATATTTCCTAACTTGTGCCTTGATGATGGAGCTATGTGGATGCCAATGCAATAGATGGATGCAACTCTAGATGGAGTGATAGTAGCGTATGATGCTAGGTCCCTCATTATGGTCTCATAAATTTATATTTATAGGGTTTTCTTGCTCCGATTTCATAACTAACCCCGAAAAGGTGACCCCAAGAAAGATAAATAGGAAAAGAGCCCCAAAAAGTAGCAAGAAAGTTCTAGAAGGATCAAGGCGCCCACAGGTGGGACAAGGCGCCCATGGGTGCCCCAATACAAAATTTGGGTGCCCTAACCGAAGCTAAAATTACATGGGATGTATGGAAATGGTGGGCATATGGGCACAATAGGTCATAATTTATGAAATTAAATAACCAAGATGGCCAAAGGACGAGGGTTAATTAGTAATTTCTTTACTCTAGAACCTTCTAAATAGTAGTATGAGATCGGGATAAATAAATGTCTAAAGTGCCTGATTTTGTGACTACTGAAAGCAACTTGTAGCTAACCGTAAAAGTATTTTTGGAAAAATCATTTTATAGGAGCAAATAATCAAGGTAAATTTTCTAAACAATGAATCAATTGTTCTATTCAAGTAATTTCACCTTGTCAGTTAGTAGACTTACTAAATATTTCAATGGCCTCACTTTGTATGGTGGTGACCTTATTTTGGTAAAATCATCCTATCTAAAGCAATGAACTCACCTAAATTTTAACAACCTTGTGATATCTTTCGGTGGCCTCACTATTTAGTGGATTTTCTCGGTAAAAAATGACCTTGTTCTCTATGTCGGTGGCCTCACGAAAAATAACTTAGGTTTTTCCTTTGTCTCACTTGATGTCACTTAGATTTCATTTAGGATTATTTTTGTTGTGAAACTATTAATTTTGGTGCATGGGTTGTCATATCTACTTACTAAATATCATTGCTTAAGATAAACAAACAAATTAAATAAAAAACCAAGTTGTGTGCTCATCATTCTATGTTATTTTTTATTTCACACTTTGGTTGTTTTTGCTTAAGAAATTGCACGTTCCTTTCAAAATGTACCATTTAATATTCTTGTAAAAATGTTATATTTTGGATTAACCTTTTCCTTAACCATATTACGAGGATGTTTATTTCTCTTCGCATCTTTTTGCTACTTGTTTGTACCTTGTCTCAATTGTGTAAGCTCTTTCCATGAGTCGATGAATGATCTTGGAAATCGAAATAATTAGGCACTTATTATTTAGTAGGGTTTAGTGATTAAAATTCCATTACCTAATCATTTGGACAAATCCCATGTGTTAGTGGGCTATATAAATTTGTGGGAAGATCAATCATTTTTGGCTAAGTAGGAGTTCACTTTTACATGGCTCCTATGAAGTGAGGGGTACATTTGCCTCCAATACCCAGGCCCTAGAATGGATCCCATAGGAAAAAAATGTTATTTTTGGCCAAGCTCCATTGAAACAACTGGAGTGAAGGGGAGGGTGATTTGACCCTTCAAACCACTCCGTTGGACAACATTTCCTAAATTTACGGACTTGTGTCTAGCGTAATAAAAGGTATATTGAGGATGCCCCTAACAACCTTGTTTATCCTAGATAGATGGCCAAAAAATAGGGATAGGTTGTGATTTTCTTGACTTCTTCCCAAAACCTTGTTTGTAAACAAAACAAAAAAATGTGTTACTATGTCAAGTTAAAACCTTGTTTTAGCAATAAAACAAGGTGCAATTTTGTCCGAGTTGAGCTAAGTGTATTTCACATCAAGATCATGTATATTTTTCCTAAATTTTAGTCTCATTTTTCAAACATAATAACCCGACACTCTCTTTGAAAGTTGGCCAACTATTTTGACCTCTAAACTTAAACTTGTTTTTAAAAACGGTTGATTACTAAAATTACATTGTTACACTATCAAAATTTCCCTAACTTTTCTTAGGAAATTTAAAAATAAAAATAAGGAAAAACAACCATTTATAGTCAATGCACTATCAAAATTTCCCTAGCTTTCCTTAGGAAATTTAAAAATCCAAAACTAGGAAAAAATGACCATTCAATAGTATTACGTTGTTGAAATGTCCCTAGCTTTCCTTAGGAAATTTAAAAATTCAAACTAAGAAAAATGACCATTTACATATATTAAACTATCAAAAATTCTCTAGTTTTCCTTAGGAAATTTACAAATCCAAAACTAGGAAAAACAACCATCTATAGTCATTACGCTACTGAAATTTACCTATCTTTCCTTGAAAAAATCCATCAAATATCCGAAACTTGGTAAATTTTCCATTTGCAGCCATTGTGTTATTCATTTTTCTTGGATCCCCTCAGAAACTCAAGTAAACATTCAAATCTTTAAAAAACATTCAATTTACAACTGTTACACTGCTCAAATAAACCTAAAAGGCCCCTCAATAAAAACACATTAAAAAATAAGCTTATCTAGGTTACGTGTATCTCTATGGAACCTATCACTCAAATAGGATATAAACAACATGAACCTAATCCATTCCTTTATGATCCATTAGAACAATTATTTGATGATGAGCTTGATTTTATTGATCATTGTGGGTGATTAACTAAAATTAACTAATATGTAGTATGTGGGGATAGTTAATCTAAGCTATGAACAACTATAAATAAAGTAAATAAATGCAATAAATAAGTATGTAAATGAGCTAAACAACTATGCAAAAGGAAATGCTAACCCTAATGTGCAAGAAAGAAGAGAAAATAATTCGCTGAATAATAGATGCTCATGGATGTGTCGTAAAGGTGACTAGAAAATATGGATGTGGCAACGACTATGTAGAAGCTTTGAAAAGGGTGGATATGGAGTGATTCCCTAGACTAGAACGTGCGGGAAGGGACTAGGGCGCCTATGGGCACTCTGGTTTGTAAATTAGGCACCTTGGTCTATGTAAAAGCTCAAACCGAATCTCACGTGGGTGAGAGGTGGTACGAAACCCTCGTTATCTGTCACATCAGATTCAATGTCCTATGTTGAGTGTCGCCAATAATCCAAGATGATGTAAAGACTTGCAAAAGACCAAAAGAAGTATCAAAACCCTAAATAAAAGAAAGATGCAAATGAATGGGTCGGAATGACCTCAGACTACCACAATAGTCGGCTTACTAATTGAGCGTTGCACTAAATTTCAGACCCAAATGTAATTCTAGTGAGTGTGTGCATAATGTGCCCTAGGTGCTCTTGTGCCAGTCACACTTTTTGAAGTAGTGAGCAATAGCTAAATGTAGAAAATGTAATATCATGTGTGCATGGAATAGAATAGAACCCCCTATGAAGTGTGTGATACAGATGTCATAGCCTTGTGCTTTGTGATGGAGCTATCTCGGATGCAAGTGATCTCCAATGCTGATAGATGGATGCAACTCTAGGTAAGTGATAGTAGTGAATGATGTTAGGTCCCTCATTATGGTCTCATGACTTTATATTTATAGGATTATCTTGATCTAATTTCATAATTAACCCCAAAATGTCAGACCACCAAAAATATAAGAAGTTAAAATGGCTAAAAAGAGCCCAAAAGATGAAGGGAAAATGCAAAAAGGTAGGGGCACCCCTAGTGGGACCAGGGCACCAACGGGCGCCCTAGTACTAATCTAGGTGCCCGATCGAGACTAAAAATGTGGGATGACAGAAGATGACTAGGCATATGGGTGCAAGAGGTCGGTAATGACAAAATAAAATAAAACAAGATGGCCAAAAGATGGGGTTAATTAGTACTTTCTTCACTTAAGAACCTTTTAAATAGTAGTATTAAACTGGGATAAATAATGTCTAAAGTGCATGATTTATGACTACATTTTTCCCCCACTTTATGTTGGTGAGCGGAAAGCTTGGTAACATAAAGTAGATAGATATGCATACCTGATGTCTATGAAGGTTTTAGAAGAAAGTGTGCCGATGGACTAGACAAAGCATTTAATGAAAAAAATATGGAGGAGCATGGAAACTAAAGATGAAAAATACACAAATAAAAGTGATGAGAGTGAACCTAGGGCGAAACGTGTGTGTAGTTGTTGTAGTGTGTGATGTACCTGCATGGTTAGTATAGTGTGTGTTGTCGCGAAGTGTTTTTGTTGATGTTATTGTTGTTGTTGTTGCCCCCATTTGACTACTTGTTTCAATACGATTGGACCTACAAGGAGAAAATGATCAAGTACTCAAATATGTATATATGTATGTATGTGTAAAAACCCAATGCAAAAAAGATGTGCGCATATGTATGTAAATGTAAAATACGAAAATGAAAAAGTGTGAATGGAACATATGCACTGATCCATGTCGAGAAAGAGAGTGTAAAAAAATATCCTATCTTTGCAAGTTTTTTGGGTGATATCATGCCACCCTAGCTAAAGAAGTGTAGCCCTGAGAAAGTTGCATTATTCTCCTTCTTGTAACTACTTCTCACGATTGTGTGTGTAGAGATCTTTGTGTTGTCTTGGTTTTTTTGGGTGATCCAATCACTGGCGGTAGAAGAAGTATTGGGAGGAATTACGTTGTATCCTCCGGCCATTAATTTCTCCCTTGAATGTTAAGGACACCATGTCCTATAAAATTCATTGTGTATGGGGTTCATAGACTGGTCTGAACCCACTCAATGTATTTAATTGAACCAAACCAGTGTAGAATATATGTGTTAGTATGTAAAAACCCCCAAATGATGCCCCTATTTGGGTAAGCTCGTGACATTGCTGATAGGAGAATGCAGCCCCAAAGAGGACCAACCACATGAATTTTATTGTACACACCAAAAATTACATGTGCTACATTGTCGGAAAACGATTACAAAATTCCCCAATGATGATTCATGTCCTTTCAGAAGGTGTTTGAGTTCCTAAACCCATTCACAGTGTATATTTGTACCTTAGACATCCTTACCTAGCTTTTCCATGCTTTCTTCTTCCACTTCTGCTTCATTCTGTGCATGTTTTGGCCTTTAGTGCAGGACCACCACCCTGCCTGGGTGACGGTTCGAAAGTACCACCCTACACACGGGGTGGCGGTCCTACATGTTTTTAGAACCTTCCATGTGTTAAATTCACACATGATGCTTCACTTAACTTATGTTATCACCGAATCACAACAACCTTATGTTTTACACAAGTGCATACACTTGAAATCACGAGTGTGATTGGATAACATGGGTATTATCTCCAAGTTGTGGGACTTTCTAGTTGAGATAGACCTCAGGAGAGAGTTGGTTCTTGCTCCTAAACTACCCGCCACAATCTACTCTAATGTAAGGTAAACTAACTATTCTAATCTAAATTTCAGAGAGAATGCATAAAATGAAAGCCTACACTAAAGCGGTGATACACCAGAAAAGGAGGGTGTGAGAGTAGTCTTCCAATGCGTGAGATACAGAAGCAAAGTGCACACTAGAAGGGGTGATGACAGTTCTCCACAATCTAGCAAAATGCATTCACAACAACATTTCAAACATACACAATGATAATGGATCCCTGTAAGAACATAAAATAGACACAATATTCTTGTAATCAAGGTTGAAGGGGCAAGAAGAATGTAAGAAAACATAGCAGGGGAAGATGCATCCACAAACTTATATTTTATTGCTTCCTGATATGCACAGTTCAATCGGTTACAAGATAAGGGCCTGGATCACCATGCAAGGAGTCCACAACAAGGGCTGCAGCACATTGGCTTCACAAAGCAATTTTAGCAAAGCTTTGCTACAAAAACTACCCCCTTTTACAATGAGCCCAACACTCCAATTTATAGGAAGATGAGAAGAGAGCGAGAAGGGGAAAATGGAATTCTTGAAATATGTCCTTCAACCACTTATAAGAGGCACTAAATAGAGTAAAATGATTGTATGTTACTTGAAAAAGGCTCCCCATATCGTCCCAGGTGCTGCAGTAGAGAAAGAATGCTAACCATGCCTCTTAGTTGCACTCCCAACTACCAAATAAAACATTGTTATGAACCCGGCCACGTTTTATGAAAAATACCCATTGATTTCTTATCAAATATAGAATTTCTTGATTTCTATGCATTGGGCTTGGAACCATGATTCCAACGGTACCAATTTTGTGTGATTTTGCTCGAAATGCAAAAGTTATGGCCTTTTGAGTGCAGGCAGACTATTTTGGGTCTAGCAGGCGTTTTCTGTCATTTGACGGGAATGAGCATTAACTGACTTGAGCCGAATATGTTTATTTTATTTAAATATATCTACCCTCATTAAAATTAAGAAATCTAGTTTTTGTGGCGTAGAGGACATTGTGCTCATTCCAGAAAGTCCAATTTTGTGAAAATCGAAGCTCGAAGTCAAAAGTTATGGTTGTTTGAAGTTTCGGGAGTCAAACGTTGACTTTTCCTTTGAGTTGCAGATATTGTGGCAAAATTGGGTCCGTGTGTCCCGGCTGTCCCGAAACACTCTTCGCATCGACAATTTGGGCTTCCTTGTCCCCTTTTGTAGCTTTTTCACCTTTACGCGTCCCGCGCATTTTTTGTCCGACCGTCCCAGATGAAAATCTCCGCACCACCCGCAATTGACTGACTTGCGGAAAATTGGCCGATTCATGTCCCGCACATCCCGATGTCCCAACTGTCCTGCGGACTGCTTAGGAAAAAAATGTTTGACTTAGCTGATTTTCTTTGTATTTCAGCCCCAAACTTGGTACGACGAACCTTGGTACGACCCACACTGGTACGATCCGCACCCTCCAGACCCGTAATGCTTTAAAACAATCGTTTGACTTTATTTTTTGAAATTTTCAATTTTTTCTAACTCATTGGGATTTTTTCTTGGATGGGAGAGTTAGAGAGAAGCTGAAGGGCCCCAAAAACATGATTTTGGGCCTTGAATCAATCTACTTGCTCGGGACTGAAGAATTTGATGCATGTTATCAAAATCACCTTGAGGGGTGAATTTTGTATAACAACTTATGTTTTAAACCGTGTTTCTTGCCCGTTTTAGATGATTCCAAATCCCAACTACCTTGTTGCATGGTATTCCTTCCCTCTTCTATTTTTAAATAGATTTAATTAGTTTGAACTACTTCTTCACCCAATGATTTGGCACTCCAAGGTTGCCTTGTGCATGAAGTCACATCCCAACCAATTCCTATATATTCAATGCATGTATTCAAGCAAAGGGCCTTAGAATTTTGTGTATCTTGCATAGTATTACTGCTACAATCCTCTTTGGAAATTACATAGCCAAGCTTTGTTCACTTGTGTTATCTCTCTTCCACTTGTATTACAACTATAATTCCTTCAATCTGCCATTGCTCAAGCGCCTTCTCCTATTTTTGCCTTTGCATTCCCACTTCCTTGGACTCATATGAATAGACAGAGAAAGAAAGGGACAAACTGAGGGGACAAATACAGATAAAACTAGATTTGCCAAAGCTCTTGCTTATCCAAGTTGGAATTATTTGTTTGTTTGCTTCATTTGTCAGGTTATCAATTCTGAGTTATTTGTTTCAAATACATATCAAATAGAATAGAAAAAATATTCATTTTAGTTGATTAAGCAATTACAAATAGAGAAAATCATTAGAAATCTTACTCTTAGACATTACTGGGGAAGTAGTGGGGAACAATAGCTCTTCTAGGGTTATGATTTGTTCTCTACCTCTGAGGTAGGGGTTGAAGGGTTTTAATTAAATTAGTTTAGTTGTTTTGGATTTAGATTCACATACTTGCACAAGTAATTAACTACAACTAGTTGATTACTTGTATTTAATTTCATTTATTAGATTAGAAGCATTGTTTAAAAAATAGAAAAGATAAAAATATTTACTTTTATTAGATTAGTTTGCTTCCATTGTTTTGTTCAGATATGTTGTGAAAATACCAAAAACATAGATTAAATTTCCTTTGATAGTTAGTTTGTTTCATCAAAATCAATTCAATTCATTCTGCATGACCATCAAAGGTCCACAACAAGAGAAAATGTTCGGTTGTGATCCATTGGTCCCACAACCCAATGGGCCAGAGTTGTTGACCGATATTGATACAGGTTTACGCTTGTTAGTTTTACGCACACCTGCTAGGTATTTTGAGAAGATAGAATAATTAAACACATTAAACATTGCAGTTAATCAAGCCTATGATTATTGGACTGCTCTTGGCAATAGGGTTTGATTACGTACATGACCATATAAGGACCACAACCTCCATGAGTTTGTAGTTGTGATCCCCAAGTACCACAACCCAACGGGCTTGCTGACCAATTAAACATCGACATTGGTTTGTGTGCATCAATATTTAGATCATCACCACTTCCACCTAACATCATTGCACAACTTTCAGTATTGAACATAGCAAGTTAGACCAGGAAAACCACCCATAGTCCTATGGTTTTATTACGCCTCTCGTTCTCACTTCCATGACCTTGTCTGGAAATCTATACGAGGTCCCATAAGTCACTTTCCGTGTGTTCCACAACTCAGAAGACAAAATCTCGGTAGAGCTCGATATTGACTAGAGCCTCGAGTAGCTATTCTATCTGATCAATCCATCACACCACTTCACTTAGGATGGCTTTCTTTGCCTTAGACTCGTAGATCCTGATATTATGTGTTGAAGATATAAGGTTGCCTCGTTAGCTTGCTCATCATTACCACACTCACATCCATTTCTATTCTACACCAATTGTCTTGGCACAACCTTGGGAAGTTAGGTGCAAAGAAGGTCACGTGTTGATTTTCTTTCGTATAAATTGGTGAACGACATGAAGAGCTAGTCTCTAAATGTTTCCACTTTCTTCATCCATATTCCTCTCTCCCTTTATTCTGCGGGTATTCTTATACCCCCAAATATGTTGGGATATGATGAATATGGTTGAACCCTCCTAGGTTTTGATGTCTACAACTATCAAATAGGTAGACAACAATAATCACCTTCGCTCTCTACATGGGCGAGATAACCATTCAACTTCTCAGGCTCAAAATCCTCTTCTTGAGGAACGATGTCGGTTCAGCCCGTACGTATCGAGGAGCTTGACCAAATCACACAGACACATCCTCCTGAGCAATCAAGTTCTAACAACATGAATTTCATTGGGAGGCAAGTTCATCTCCTCGAGTTTTGTTCCAACAACCCATTAACATGCAGTCGGACCAACTCCCGCCTCTAGATGAGGATTACTTAGCACAATACACCAGAAGTGAACAATGCTTCCAAAATATAAATTGAGATTTTGACAGGTTGCAAGGACATGTTGATGTCTTTCTCTAAAATAATAACACTATCCCTCCAACAACAGAAAACATTTGCCAACGAGGGGTGGTAGAACAATGAACAATTCATAATAGGATACCACACTCCTCAATAACCTCCAAAAGTTCAACAATAAGCACCGAAACAAAACACCACCCCATCAACAGGTGACGTCATCTCGGCATTAGTAGACAAAGTCAAAGAGTTAGAGATTTCCCAAAACACTCAAAATTCATACGCAAGGCAAGTAAGAGTTTCTCACTATCCACAGAATTATGGAAAAATACATATAGCGAAGACTCCTCCGATTTATATGAGTTCTCCAAGCCCTAGAGATTTTCTAACTGGCATGGGAACCTTGGGTATGCCCCCTCATACCACATATGGATATCTACAATAGGAAAAAATCAAAAGTTCATTCTCGAACACCATACTAACTGGAAATGTAATGTTCCCTGGCTTTGTGCCTTCAACTCCATATAAAAATAGTCAACCCACTTACATACACATGTAATCTAAATCACCGCATGAGGGATATGTACACTTACCCAGGTCCATGTGGTCAGCCACGAGAGGATGTTGTATGCCCCAATAAATGTTTACGCTGTACCATTTCAACAACCGATGCAACCTCCACCTCCCAAACAAGGATCTTCAATGGTTGAAACATACATAATGGAGACCTTTTGAGAATATCTTAAGGAACAACTAGACTTCTCCATCCAGACTATCATGCTCCCATGACCCTTGCCTGATCTTCCAAATTTCAAAGGGGAGGGTGATCCTAATGCTCACATCAAAGCTTATGCAACAACCATTCGAGAGTTACTCCGCTGGGAATGCATTTTACAAATATTTTCCCTAAGATGCTAGAAGGTATCACTCTCGATTGGTACTATAGGATACTAGAGGCTTGATACACTCCTTCAAGAACTCGTGTCAGAGTTTATTAAGGATTTTGATATGAATAAACTTCTAAGGACAAGAATAAAAGAATTCCTTCATATCAAACAAGATCACAATGAGTCCACTACCCACTTCATTCAAAGGTGGCGACAGGTTCTCTATTCCTCTACAAGCACTCCAAATATGGATCAAACAGAGATTTGTGATTTGTTCCTCCACTCCCTCAATAGAGAGATAAAGGAATAATTCCAAAATTTCCGCTAAGGAGCTACAAAGAGGTGCTAGAGGGTGCTCTCCGAATTGATCAAGTAGCCATTGACAATGGTCATAAGACTTATGGAACAAATGGGAGGTTAGTCACTCCTAACCAAAATAACCCTGGTTACTCCAACAACATGAACAATAATCAGGGACCAAAGGTCCTTAATAAGAATTATGGGGTTACAACTGATGGTGTTACCGATCATCCCAAGAAACCCAATGTTGTTAGCTCTCCCAATACAAATACTACCAACAATAACAACAATAATAATAATCAAATAAATAATAACTTCTCACCCTTATCAACGATGTGGATTTTAATCATCCTCAACAACAACAAAAAAACAAAAACAACCTCAACAACCAAGACAAGTACAGACCCAAGGCCCTAATCAGTACCCTAGGTGGGTATCTGAACCAATTCTAAAACCAAGGGTAGGGGTTCCCAAATTTTAATTATAACAATCAGTAATTGAACAAAAATTGTAATTTCATACTGCAACAAAGTGTAAACAAAAGTCCTTGAGATTATGATCCTAATTTATATTGTAGTTTCCATAGGGTTCGCGGGCATGACACAAGAACATGTCATGATTGCAACAAATTTCTACAACATTTACCGGAGGATCAGAGACAATTATTTACTAACATGTTTTGGCAAACTCAACAACAACACCAACTCAAAAAACTTACACGGGACTAGTATCCCCATAGAACACACCGCTTAGGATCTTTAGCGATCCTCTCCCCACACACCCAAAAGATGGTAGAATAGATCCCAACGGTTCAAACAAAGGCATTGCAATAGGAACCAACGATCATGAAGCCTCAACTTCATCAAAATCACAGGTGGAACCTCCTTTGGATGGTCACCAACAAACAAAAATTGTGGGATTGGTAGAGTTGGACATCGAACCTCAGATTAACGCTACCACTAGAACCAAAGATTATTCTTCACAACCTATCCCGATCTACCCGACTATATCAGATGACATTCATGATACACTAGGCAAGCCAGTAGGAGCTTATGACTTGATCAATGACCTGACCAAAACTTCTCTCACATTTCCTTCTTAGATATGTTAAAGAATTCCCTTGCTCACATAGCCGCTTTATTAGAAGCACTAGGTCTTGGGCATCTGATTAATGTCACCCCTCCTCTAGAAGCATAGATAAATCACATAGACTTTGATGTTTATCCTCCAGGGAAGCCTAAAAGAGATGTTGGATTCGTATTTGACATCAACAAGATGCCCACATATGCTAAAATATCTTGTAGAGGTGATCGACCTTGTTTTTACAAGTTTGGATTTACAACTATGTAAAACGTGTGATGATTGATGATGGGGAAGTGGTCAACATAGTCCCCTTATCTTTCCTTCAAAAGTTAGGTTACGGAGAGACTCATACGTACCCAAAATTATAAGGTATTGTATTGCCAAAATAACATAAAAGGTGCCCCAATGATGATACAGGTCTCCTTGCAAGGTGTTCGGGATCCGGAAAAGATCTCCAAGTGTGTGTTAACATCCCACATGCCCCGCTTAGCCCCCGCGTGCTTTTTTTTTCCCTTTTCCCCTCTTTTCTTGGCCTTTTGCTCTTCAGTGACGAAACCGCCACCTGCCACAGGTGGCGGTCACTGAACCGCCACCCTACTCAGGGCGGCGGTCCTTTACGCATTTTCCAGAAAGCTCTTTTAACACGACTCACGTAATTTCAATGTTTTACCAGCTTTCTTTCACCGCCATAAGCTTGCATTTATGATTCTGGTTCCCTGGAATAGTGTTTTGCCATTGTTTATAGTTTAAGAGTTCTATTTGGTTTTTACCTTGGGTAAATGCAAATGCTATAAATAGTTGGCTTGTGCTCAAGCAAATGGCCCCTCAAATTTTCCTCTGAATTTCTCTTTGCAATAGATTTAGTTTTCATTTTGCTTAGAGTTCTTAGTTTCTTTCATTGCATGCCTAGTTAGTGTTGTTTTGTTGTTAGGAAGCCACATATCCATCTTGTGCAGGTGTTGTTATCATTTTATCCAATCCATTGGAGTAGAATAGTTTGTTTTCAATAGGAAGCCATTAAAGTTACAGGTTTTGTTCTTCAAATAGGATAGTTTTAGGTTACTGGATGCTTTACGTTGCATGACTCGTAATAAATCCCGCTAGGAATTGCATAAGCCAAGCTCGTACTCTAGTGCTATCCCTCTCCTACTCGCATTGTATTCGGTTTGTATCCTAAGTTTGCCTTTATCCCAATATCTACTTCTGTTGATGCTAGCATTACACGCTTTTTGGATCCACGTGAACACGAAGGAACGAGGAGATCACACGAGGGGACAAAATCACACACACCATCGGATTTGCCATTGTTTTGCGAGAATCCGGAGTTCTAGCTTTCAAAGTTCTAGTTAGAAACATATCAAATAAAGTAGCCAATCACTTTATTTCAGTCAATTCTACTCTCGATATTGCCAGGGAAGCTGTGGGGATTGATAGTTTCTGAGAAACTATGATTCACTCCTCACTTCTGAGGTAGGATCGAGAGCCTTGCAAATAGATTAAGTCAATTATTTCATTATTTAGAATAGATTCACAATTGCACAGACAAATAGCTACACTCGGTTATCTTGTTTGTTTTAATTTCGTCATTAGATTAATTGTCAAATTCTAGGTATGATAAAGTAGTTGCTCTTTTAAAAATTCCTTCATAAAAGTTCATCAGAAAATACAAAAAAAAGGGAGAGAGAAATCATATATGCTATAGATATACTTCACGTAGTTAAATTTCATTTTGCTACAGTTCGTTTTTACATTGTTACTTTTGTATGACAATCACGGGACCTAGGGAGCCCAGGGAATACGTATTCAAGCCAATCGTGCCCCAGCCCAATCTCATCACAGCAATAACTGATATAGATCAAAATCTTAGGATCCAAGTCTTCCGAACAATGGTAAGCTTGCAACAAATCAATTCCCAGTTGAGCGGGTTAAACATAGAAGACGACCAAGTGCACACGTTTTGGTCGAATCAACCAAACTACTGATTACCTAGGTAACATCCATATATTTGTAGAAGTGGTTGAAAGAGAACAAACCTTTGGTTGTGATCCTTTGGTCCCATAGCTAGACGCAGGAGACACTCTTACAGATATAGATACCAGCCTAAGAATTCAGGTTGCAAGAATGCCTGTGAGGCACTCTGAGAAGATCACACAGCTATTAGTTTTGAATATAGAGGCTGAGAAAGCATACGATTACTGGGTGTTAGGGATTAGGAACTAATTCTACGCATGACCATAGTAGGACCACAACAACCAAGAGTCTACGGTTGCGATCCACAAATCACGTAACCCAAGAAATCCGTAAGTCAATCAGACATAGACATTGGCCTACGCACATTAGTATTCAGGTCCACTCCACTTCCACCTATCATCATCGAATAATTATCTTTACTAGATACAGCAGATAACAAAGCTAGAGAGTTCTGGACTAGGCCAGAGAATCGTCCATAGAGTTAACTATATTTACCATCCACCATATGACCTTATCTGGAGACATACACGAAACTATCCCAGGTCATTTTCCACGTATTCCACAACCCATAGATTGAATCATGCCAGAGCTCGATATTGATTGGAGCCTTCGAGAAGTCATCCTGACTGATCGATCTATCACACCAGTTCAGATTAGGAGGGCCTTCCTTGCCTTAGATTCACAAGTTCCACTAGTGCGTATTGAAGACATTAGATTGCCTAACTAGTTTGTCTGCATCCCATACATATTCCATCCCCACCGGCTGTCTCGGCACGACCTCGAGAGGTCGGGTGCGAGGAAGAGTTACTTGTAGATTCCCACGCTTGCTTGTCACTTTTCCATCGTACAAAATTGGTGAACCCAACGTGAAACCGCCTACTTTCTAGTTCGAGTCATATTATTAGGTGTTCTTCCAAATTAGTATACTTTTCATCTTTTTCTACCTCATTAGATTTCACCGTCACCTTCGCTCCTTCCCATTATTCGTGGGTATTCATATACCCCGAATATGTCGGGATTCGATGCATATGGCGAGGCCCCTCTTGAGCCTTGAAGCATACTACGCCCAAAAAAATAGGCAATCATCACCATCACTCTCTTAGTATGGGGTGACAACTACTCGGCTAACCGAGTTGTCAACACAAACTCCAAGGATCGAGATATAACTCATCTTTTCAAACTGAGGAGTTAGATCAGCTCGCTCAAATGCAACAACCAAAGCCTTCAGGCTCGAATAATATGACGTTCACGTTCAGGAGAATCTGGTTCATCTCCTTAGGTGCTGCTTAGACCAAAAATTAGTAGACAATCAAACTCATACCGAGGTTTAGACGATGAACATTGCACGTTATGCCAGGAATGACCAACGTTCTCGAGGTATGTACCCACCTATAGGAGGTTTACAAACACAAACCGAGGTCTCTTTTCAAGAAAATACCTCCATACCACGTCATATAGGAAATGCCCTTGGGAAACTTGGTAGGGTAGTGATCAGTTCATAGCAGGATATCACATGCCTAAGCAACACCATGATATACAACAAACGCCGTCAAGGCAAAGTATTGTGACTTCACCAAATGAAGTCATTTTAGCTCTAGTAGAAAAGGTTAGGGAGTTAGAACTTACCCAAACAGGTCAAAATTCTCAATTCATGCAAGTAGGAAGTTCCAATCCTCCACACCATCCTAGCCAAGTAGACCTCCTCACCGAAGTAGGCACGTTAGGCATGACTCCTCAGTATTCACAACAAACGCCAACTAGACCCACCATCTCTAACACTGTTCCTCCTGGTCTAGTGCAAAACAATCCATTCCTGGACAATACCCTGTAATACTTAAACATGTACTCTAAATCACCACAAGGGGATATTTTCTCCTCTCCCGACATGTTTGGTCAAACATAGGTGTTTACTTATGCCCCTACCAACGCATACGCTACGCCATATCAACAACCCATTCCACCTCCGCTCCCTCAGCAAGTACCATTAATGGTCGAAACCTATGCGATAGGGACTTATTCAGAATATTTGAAAGAACCCTTAGATTTCACCATACGAAGCGTCATGCTCCAAGACCTCTTCTCAACTTGCCCAAATACAAAGGTGAGGGAGATCCAAACACACATATCAAAGCTTACGCTATAGCCATTCGAGAACTACTCCCATGGGATGGGGTTGTTGCTAAGATATTTCCAAAAACCTTGGAAGGCATCGCTCTCGATTGGTATTATAGAATACCTGAGGCTTCCATCCATTCGTTCAAGAAGCTTGTGTAGAATTCATCAAGGCCTTTAACATGAACAAATTATTGGGGACGGGAATCGGGAATTCTTACACATCAAGCAAGAACACAATGAATCTATCGCCCATTTCATCCAAAGGTGGCGTATAGTTATTTATTCTTCGCAAGTGCTCCAAACATGGATCAAATGGAACTATGCGATTTATTCCTTCTTTCTCTTAGCAGAGAGGTGAAGGAAGAAGTCCAGAAGTTCCCATTAAGAACTTACGATGAAGTACTTGAGAGTGCTCTTCGAATAGATCAAGCGCGATTGATAGTGGTCATGAAAACATATGGAGCAAATGGGAGGTTAGTCACCTCTAACCAAAACACTATAACTTATCCTACTACCACGAATGTCAATCAAGGACCTAAAATCCTTAATAAAAATTAGGGTGTAACAATGGATGGAGATGGAGTAATGATCAGCCTAAGAAGGTAAATATAGTTAATACTCCATCACAAATAAACAACCAACGAAACAACAACTTTACCCCGACAATCAATACAATGGATTTTAACCATCCAACAACAACAACAACAATGGCGAAATCCCACGTGGTGCGAGCCAAAATTCAACTAGATTCCAAAACCGAGAATTCAAACCAAGGACAACAAATGCAAAATTTTAATCCTAATAGACATTGGTTTGATCAAAATTTTGGGCCACAATACGCACCAAACCAACAAACTAGGAATTACAATCCTAATTCGTATTGTGGTTTCCACAAAATTCGGGGCCATGACACTAGAACGTGCCATGACTACAATAAATTCATGCAACGTTTGCCAGATGAACAAAGACAACTTTTCATGGATATGTTCTTGGCAGATCCTACGTCACCAGCATCAAATACTTTTTCAGGGGTGGTTTCCCCTCAAAATGCACCCCTCAAGATCTTCAATGATCCACTCCCAAATCACGATAATAACAAGTTAAATCTAACTGGGACAAACAAGAGTGTAATAACAGGAAACAATGATCATGAAGCTTCAACCTCGCTAAATCCATTAGTTGCGCCACAACTAGGAAGTCAGCCACGGCCTAAGGTAGTCGGTTTAGTGGAGTTAGACGCGAACTACCCATCGAAGCTATAACAAGGACATGAGAGTATTTCTCTCAGCCAAGTCCAAGCCACCTGCCAGAGACGGATAACATCCAACAAATCGTAGCAAAACCTGTGGGTGCCTATGATTTAATTAACAACCTAACAAAAACCTTCTCGCACATCTCCTTTTTGGATTTATTAAAAAATTCCCCTGCTCACAGGGCTGCTCTTTTAGAGGCATTAGGTTTGGGCCATTTAATTAACATCACTCCACCTCCTGAAACACAGGTAAATCATATAGACTTTGATGTTCATCCTCCAGGGCAGGCGAGATAGGGATGTCGAATTCATATTCGAGATAAACAAAATGCCGACAGATGCTGAGATCACACATCGAGGTGATCCAGCCTTACATTTGCAAGTATGGGTTTATAACAACTATGTGAAATGTGTAATGGTTGATGATGGGGCGGCAGTTAACATAGTCCCCTTCTCTTTCCTTCAAAAGCTAGGGTATGTAGAAACGAATTGTTCCACAACTCGAAACACACTAAGGGGCTATGATAGCCTTAAAGCCACCTCAATTGGAACTATAATATTACCGGTCACCTTAGGACCCAAAACCATCTTGACTGAGTTTTATATTATAGATCAGGAAACTAACTATAATATGATCCTTGGCCGACCATGGATACATCGCATGAAGGCAATCCCTTCTACGCTATTTCAAGAAGTAAGGTTTTTACACTTAGGAAAGATATTTGTAGCCAAAGGTGATCCAAAACCATTCGATGTACACCTAGCTGACTTAAAGAAAAGACCAGGTGTGCACTCGGAGTTTGAACTCCCAACAAACCAACTTAATAAACCTACCGATGCAAAACCAAAAGAAAAGTTGGTACCTACGACAGATCTTGAAACTATGAGCCTAGCCAAGGTAACCCCAACCCCCAAAGATGAGGCTAACACTGTAGAAACAGTATCATTAGGAACTACTGCAAAAATCATTGAATTAATAGAACAAGATCTACCAATGTTCTTACCATTTGATTCTGTAGGCGTGGGATATTCCCTAGGTGTCGGTTCTCTCCCAGCGGTAGATCTCTGCATGGTAGAGGTAGAAGATGTTAACACAACAAATATCCCAACATCTATACTCCCACCTAAATATTGGACTCTCCATTTTGATGGGGCTAGGTGTCGTTACGAAGCGGGGGCAGGTGTAATCTTTACTTCCCCTGAAGGGAAAGTCCTACCATTTGCCTTTAAACTAAATTTTGAATGCACAAACAATGGCACTGAGTACGAAGCCCTCCTCCTTGGCCTCATCTTAGCTAAGAGAATCAATGTTGATAACATCGAGTCTTAGGAGACTCACAATTGGTAGGCAAACCAAGTCTCTGAGATATATGAAACCAAAGTCGAGCACTTACAGCTTTACAAAACAATTGTGTTGAATTTAAGCAAGGAGTTTGACTTCATATCAATTAAAGTAATCCCGCGAGAGAAAAATCTTCTCACTGATTCAATAGCAACTTTAGCATCATGTTTTACTCCAAACAGTAAGTTAGAGGATACCTGTTTCATAGTATCCCTTCGTGATGAACCATTGATAAAAACAATGACAAATTCTCTTTTAAACGAAAATGAAAACAAATCTACTATCCTAGACCACATTGATAGTGATATGGCCACTCTGAATTACTTAAACACCTATGCGGCATTACATCTCTCCTATCATATGATAGATTTTCCTTAATCCCACATTCGTCTTCCTACTTCGGAAATCCCATGATGGAGCTTCCCTCACAAATGGAACCTAGCGTATACACAGTAGAAAATGGGGACGATTTGGATTTACCTCCAGCCCCACCTGAGTTTGAAGAAGGTAATGCCTCTTTAATTGAAGAAACAATTGATGTTAACATCAGAATGGAAGATGAACCAAGGATATTAAAGTTAGGATCCTCGTTAACTCCATTAGAAGTAGAAATACACACTCGGATCCTCAAAGAACATCAGAAGGCATATGAATTTAATTATAAGGAAATGACAGGCGTTGCACCCCACATTGTGGTGCACAACCTCGTCACTAAATCTGATGTAAAACCAATTAAACAAAAATAAAGACCCATGAAACCCAAGGTAGCTCTCATGTTAAAAGAGGAGGTAATGAAAATCCTCCAAGTAGGATTCATCAAACCAGTCGATTACTCTCAATGGGTATCTAACATTGTTCCGTTCTAAAAAAATGGAAAGATGCGCATCTACATAGACTTCAGAGACATTAACAAAGCGTGTCCTAAAGATGACTTCCCATTACCATCCATTGAAATCATTGTTGATTCGACAACCTGGATTTAAACTTTTGTCTCTCATGGATGGATTCTCGGGATACAATCAAATCGAGAATATCCGAACAAGATCAAGCTAAAACCACGTTTATAACTCCTTGGGGAACTTATTGCTATCTTTGTCATGCCATTCGGTCTCAAGAATGCTTTGGCGCTACATACCGAGTGAGCTATGACATATATATTTCACGATTTAATTCATAAAATCATGAAATCCTACGTAGATGACTTATTGGCTAAGGCCAAGAAGCGTTGTGACCATCCGGAAGTACTTCGCATCATTCTTTCACGTCTGATAGAATACGAGAGTCACGCTAAATCCAGAAAAATGCATCTTTGGTGTAACAGGAGGGAAGCTCCTAGGATACATCATATCGTCACGAGGGATAGATGTTGACCCAACCAAAATTTGGGCTGTTCTCGAAATGGTCCCACCTTCGGATGAATCTGGAATCAGGTCATTTCTCGGAAAGCTGGGTGCAATCCGGAGATTCATCCGGACTTAAGTTTTGCCATTCATCTAATCAACAATTTACTCAAGAAAGATTATAGCATTGATTGGACTGAAGATTGCAATGAAGCTTTCGATGCAGTTAAGTGTTTCTTGTTGTCACCACCTACGCTAATGCCACCTAAGCTAGATTGCCTGTTAATTTTATACTCACGAGCTACCAATGTCTCACTAGCCTGTATGTTAGCCCAAGAGGACGATGACAAGAGAGAACGCACAATTTATTTCATTAGTCGAACATTGCTCGACTACGAAACATGTTATACACAAGCAGAGCGAGAATGCCTCGCCATAGTCTTTGCAACCAAACACTTAAGACATTATATGCTAAATCAAGAAACAAGGGTCATGGTAAAAATAGACCATTTACAAACTTTTCTCACGCAAGGGTCCTTGTCTAAGAAGGCTGGATGTTTTATAACCTTAATGGGAGAATTCGAATTAACATTTGTAAATTAGAAATCCGTTAAGGGACAAATCATCACGGATTGGTTAGCTGATAACCCATTAGATGGAGGCGATCTAGTAGATCTGGATTTTCTAGATGAGTGTGTATACTACATTGAAGCTAGACCTCCTATCTCTGAGTGTCCCTGGTACATTGATATCATTAATTATATCATGGACCATACGTATCCGAGAGGGGCTACTGCTGCACACAGGCAGGGCGGCTACGCATTATCATAGCAAAATACGTCATTATAGAGCAATTGCTCTATCGGAAAGCGTTTGATGGAATGATTCTAAGATGTGTCGACACAAAAGAATCCAAGAAGATTCTCCATGAATCTCACAGTGGAATGTGTGGAGGCCACTTCGGTGGCCATGCCACTGCTCGTAAAATACATCGAATGGGCTATTTCTGGCCCACTCTAGAACACGATGCAGTAGAGTTTGTACGCAGGTGCCATAAGTGCCAAGAGTTCTCCCATGAGATCCACATCCCGGCACAAACTCTACAACTAATCGCGACTCCATGGCCCTTTTCTACGTGGGGCTTAGATTTAATAGGGAAATTCTCCCCCTCGTCTATAGACGGCCATAATTTCATAATCATGACCACCGAATATTTTACCAAGTGGGTAGAGGCTATGCCTCTTACTACTGTACCGGGTTCTGTAATCGCCAAGTTCATTTTGAACCAAATCATTTACAGGTATGGTATCCCGTAAATCATTATCTCAGATAATGGAACTTCTTTTAAGAATGATGAAGTTCACGAATTGTGCAATAAATTTAAAATAAGCCATCATACGGCTTCCTTGTATTACCCGCAAGCCAACGGACAGGCTGAAGCGACAAATAAAACACTAAAAGCCATTCTCCTTAAAACGGTGAAAGAAAACAAACGAGATTGGCACTTGAAGTTATATCCGGCCTTATGGGCCCACCGAACCTCAATAAGAACACCAATGGGAGCAACTCCTTTCTCACTAGTATTCGGGGCAGAGGTAGTTCTCCCGCTTGAGGTTGAAATACCCAGTCTCCGTATTTCATTACAAGGGATTCTGGATGAAGATGCTTACAGAGAAGCACGTCTCTCCCAACTAGAAAGCCTAGATGAAGCTAGGTTAGATCTTTGAACAAGTGGCACGTGAGCCTATGCTGACCGGATGTGCCGGTAGTATAACAAGAAAGTCTATGAATGCGACATATATGAAGGTGATCTAGTTCTAAGGCTAGACAGCCGGATCGACAAGAAGACCGGTGAAGGAAGGAAGTTCCGGCCCAAATGGTTGGGCCCATACCGAGTCATGAAGGATTATGGAAATGGTGCATACCTCTTATGTACGTTGGAAGGTGAGGAATTTGGCGAAATGGTCAATTCCCTACACCTCAAGCGGTTCTACGCGTAAGCAACTAGCACTATTTATAATTACATTTACATTGCATCTTCATATAGATTAAGGTCATTTTGTCTGCTTGTTTCATACACAAATTATGATCAAGGAATTTTGTTCTCAAAGCAATTCATTACAAACTCATGATGTTGTTGGCATAAACACTCTAATCATACTTCTCCATTTTCATGATATCATCAAACTATCTCGGAATCATTTTATCAAAAAAGCTAGATATGACAAAGTTTTAACAAGTAACCATGCCAAGATCTGCAGGTTTATTCTCACTTTGGGTTTCTTCTTAGGATAGGTGTCTTGCCTATGGTCTATTCTAAAAGCTTCATGGTGTCACATCTATCCCATATGTATATCTCTTTAGAAATAAGCACATACTTGACATTTTACTCAAGAAAACAAGTCAAATATTAATCAAAAGCAGAAAATTTTAATTTTACACATTTCCTTGCCCCACCAACCTTTGGTGATGAGCTTGCGTCTCTTACTAGTGACGTAGGGTTGGGAAAGGATGGAAATTCCCTTACTCACCTATGCTTTGCCCACGGTGATAAACCCACGCTTCTTACTAGTAGCATGGGACAAAGTGTAGGGGGTCCTCTTGAAAAATAAATACAAAAGGTCATAAGCAAACAATTCAAATCTCGAAGTCTTTGAGTCAAAAACAAATGAATCAGATGTCCAAAATTCCAAAAGAGTTCAAAATCCTAAAAACCAGATTTTGTCTACCATGTGGCCATCTAAGGATCTAAGTCTGGATAAACCGCAAAGCAAGTTACATCCAAAACTATGAAGTCACTCGAGTGGAGTGGGCTTGTGGTATCCTAATTTGGTTCCGCCAAAGCTTTGTCTGTCTTTCATCAATATCATTTCAACACATCTCATAACTTGCGCCCTTCCCAACTCTCGGTGATGAGCCCTCACATCTTACTAGTTGCGTGGAGTTGGGGGTAGGGGCAGGTTTATCTGCTCATCATATCAGTTTATCTTCATCACTTTGCCAAAACAAATATGAAGTATCCAAAATTGCTTACAGAAACTAAGATTCAAAATCACATTATATCTACATTATCATATATCAGCATCATGAAATACAAAAGGAAAATAAACACTTGCATCATTTGTTCTCCATTGCATACATTTTAAAAGAGCATACAAGTATAAACATCATAATCTACATGAGGAAACTAGAAAAGAAGCAAAGCCATAAATGCCAAAGGTTTGATCCAAAAATTATATATATATATATATATATATATATATATATATATATAAATGATCAACGTTTCTGTACAATGCCATCATGCACTAAGCATGGTCAAAACACTCAAAGAGCCCGGGATATACAAAAGAATGTATCATACAAAATCTAGGAGAGCCAATTGGCTTCTCAATCCCTACGAGACCCCTCTGAAGGCACACGCCCACGCCTAGGACTCCGGCTACGCCGGCGCTCTGAGTGCACGGAGGGCTCAGGATCCCGAGGGGCAGCCACAGTCTCACCACGAGAATGGCTCCTCATCAAGCGCTCGGCTGTCCTATACCCCGCTAGCTCCGTGCGGAGAGTCGATACCATCCTGGCCACATGCTAGACTAGGAAAAGACATCAGTGTGCCTACCAGCTGCTGAGGGCTCCCTAGCATCTGCGGATAGCTCTGCGTGGGTCCGCTCCATGGGGATCATCAGGGTATTAGTACATACCCTGCGAATCAAGTCCCGCCACTCATCGGCAGTCTCTGCAAACAAAGGAGAAAACAAATTAGAAACCAAACAAGAGATTAGAAATACAAGATAAATAAAAGGAGAGATAGTAACTAAGGAGATCCTAACTAAAAACATACATTAAAAGGAGAGAGGGTAATTTACTCGAGATCACGAGGCCTCCAGGGATGGATCTATAGGATCGGCACTGCCACGAGATGCCGCCGCCGGCGAGGGGTTGCTCCTGTGACTGGAGCAACGTAGCACCCCACAACGGACTCATCCTCCCTGCCATGGCCCTGGGAGAGTGGCTCCTCTGAAACTAGAGTCACTCTCTCTACACTCTGCTTGACCCTCTCTGCCTGCATGATATCCTGAGTGTCATGCAACTCAAGATCACTATCCTCGTCGGTCTCCTCCTCTGTCTCTCCCCCTATAAACTCCTCAGACTTGGATTCTACCTCAATGGGGTCATCGCTGCTATGGGCAGGACCCACGGCAATATGAAACAAGGGTGCTTGAGGCGCACTGGCTCTCCCTCTGGCATGTACTATCCTCCTGGCTGCAATAGGAACGCCAGGAGTAACCACTGTCCAACCCCGGCCTCTAGGCCCCCTCGGCATCTCGGGGTGATCTATATACCGGTGCTCTTTGGGGAAGCATACCCACGTATGGTAGGCCAAACCGCGAGGAACTCGGCCGAAGGGTGCATCTCCACTAGCCGCACTCTATCAATAAGTTGCCCCTGTCGTGGAGTAGGAAATAAAAGTAAGAGCCTCCTTGCCCCATATACCGCCATAGTCGATATGGTGTGGCCTCCATGTTCGCAGTAGTTAGAGAAGCAAGCGGCGATGAGGTGCTCGGAGGACCGACATATCTATCCATCTAGCTGCCCTTTGACTCGGGATCTACCACCTCTACGTCTCCGCCATAGGGGATGAAGTGCTCGTAGACCCAACTCATGACTAGGGTCGGGTGGCTCAAGGATCGCCCTTCGTAAGCGGACTACCCTGTATAAATCATGGTAGGTAGTCCCAATAATATCTACTCCCACCATATATCCGGCCATGTCCCTCTATCTCTGTGCAATAATGGGGACCAAATGATATAACAATGTATCTCCTCCCTTGTCCCGATCGGTCTTGAGGTAAGGATCCCCATGATAGCCTAACGAAGTAAGGGTATGGGCAAACTAGGAATGGATCGAACTCTAACCCCCTTCTTTGAACCCATCGAGATGTTTGCATCTCCCATGTATGTAGCCCACTATGCTATCTAGGCCCATGAACTTGCTTTGTCTCTAGGGTAAGTCGTCTCTTGATGATCGGGACCCCCAGGATATGGTAAACATCCTCTAAAGTGATAGTCCACTCACCGAGACCCACAGTAATCGGAAGGTGTTTCGATCAACATCCCAATAGGAGAATAGTTCACAAAGAATGTGACTAGATGGTGTAACATGGGGCACGCGTGAGATGCATAGTATCCGGCCCTCGAAGAGTATCCTCCTCATCCTGTGAGAGGGCATCTAACACTCTTGGGAGCCAGTCACACTCCCTCTCCCGGCTCCACCGAATATACTCCTCTCTCGCCTGCATACACCCAAAAACACACAAAACAGAGCAAGTTAGCATCCGAATAATACTAGAAAAATCATGAAAACATGTAGAAATGCTAAAAATGCAAAAATAATCTCAAACAGATGTTCTTTTGGCATTCTGTGCGAAACCGCTGCCCTGAGCAGGGCGGCGGTTTTGTAACCGCCGCCCTAAACAGGGCGGTGGTCATGTAACCGCCACACCACCTTTGGGTAGGCGGCGGCGGTCGTGGCCCAAAAACCCATGCGGGTTTTAAACCTAAAAAGCCCAAAAAATGAAAAAACAAGACCATTTTAACTAAAACAAGGCCTACCCAGTAGGCGCCCCCTAGATGGACCTTTTAACACTAACATTTTCAAAAATTACCCCCCCACGACAAAGATTTTAGCATTTCAAAATTAAGGGGGTAAAAAGGATAAATTGAAGAAAACTAACCTGTGATCTCGCGGGTCGATGTTCCGCTCACGGAGGCATGATCACTATCCCGTCACAGACGTTTTGACTCTACTCACACAAGAAACCATCACCATGGGTTCCAAAGCTCAAAATCAATCAAATCAACTTGCACAAATGAATAGGAAAATGGGCCCACTTTCATATATAAAGCACCCCGATTCATTTTAAATGCCTTTTCACGGAGTTTGGAGCGTAAGACGGAGGTAAGTTCTTATCCCCACACAAATGGTACGTTCTCATTTCCTATTGTTTTATCGTTTATTTTCCAAACTATTGTGTCTATCTCGCACTTGAGTTCTCTTTTCATTTTGCAGGTAGTGGGAATTTTGGACATTGTCATTTCAACACACGGACATATCATGTATAACTTTTAACTTCCCATTTCGGGACCACCATACTTGGACCCACCGTTTACGCCTCTTCATGGCTAAAATGCTTCTCGAGGGGGCAATATATACGTACCCAAAATTGTAAGGTCTTATCTTGCCAAAATAACGTAACAGGTGCCCCAATGATGATACAGGTCTCCTCGCAAGGTGTTCGGGATCTGGAAAAGATCTCCAAGTGTGCGTTAATGTCCCACATGCCCCACTTAGCTCTCACGTGCTTTGTTTTTCCCTTTTCCCCTCTTTTCTTGGCCTTTTCTCTTGATGATGAAACCGCCGCCCCTGCAGGCGGCGGTCTCGTGACCGCCACCCCGACAGGAGGCGGTCTGAATGCGCCGCCGCCCCTCTTTCGGGCGGCGGTCCTATGCATTTTCTAGAAAGCTCTTTTAACACGACTCACATAATTTCAACATTTTACCGACTTTCTTTCATTGCCATAAGCTTGCATTTATGATTGGTTCCCTGGAATAGTGTTTTGCCATTGTTTATAGTTTAAGAGTTCTATTTGGTTTTTAAAAATTCTAGGTATGATAAAGTAGTTGCTCTTTTAAAAATTCCTTCATAAAAGTTCATCAGAAAATACAAAAAAAGGGAGAGAGAAATCATATATGCTATAGATATACTTCACGTAGTTAAATTTCATTTCTACTGATTCGTTTTTACATTGTTACATTTGTATGACAATCACGGGACCTAGGAGCCAGGGAATACGTATTCAAGCCAATCGTGCCCCAGCCCAATCTTGTCACATCAATAAATGATATAGATCAAAATCTTAGGATCCAAGTCTTCCGAACAATGGTAAGCTTGCAACAAATCAATTCCCAGTTGAGCGGGTTAAACATAGAAGACGACCAAGTGCACACGTTTTGGTCGAATCAACCAAACTACAGATTACCCTAGGTAACATCCATATGACTGTAGAAGTGGTTGAAAGAGAACAAAACTTTGGTTGTGATCCTTTGGTCCCATAGCCGACGCGGGAGACACTCTTACTGAGATATAGATACCGACCCTAAGAATTCGGAGTTACAAGAACTTTTTGTGAGGCACTCGAGAAGATTGCACATTATTAGTTTTGAATATAGAATTTGAGAAAGCATACGATTCATCGGGTGTTAGGGATTAGGAACTAATTCTACGCATGATCATAGCGAGGACCACAACAACCAAGAGTCTACACGGTTGCGATCCACAAATCCCGTAACCCAACAAATCAGTAAGTCAATCAAACATAGACACCGACCTACGCACATTAGTATTCAGGTCCACTCCACTTCCACCTATCATCATCGAACAGTTATCTTTACTAGATACAACAGCTAACAAAGCTAGAGAGTTTTGGACTAGGCCATAGAATCGTCCATAGAGTTAACTATATTTACCATCCACCATATGACCTTATCTGGAGACATACACGAAACTATCCGGGTCATTTTCCACGTATTCCACAACCCATAGATCGAATCACACGAGCTCGATATTGATTATAGACTTTGAGCGATCATCTGGCGATCGATCTATCACACCGATTCAGATTAGGAGGGCCTTCCTTGCCTTAGATTCGCAAGTTCCACTAGTGCGTATTGAAGACATTAGATAGCCTAACTAGTTTGTCTGCATCCCATACATATTCCATCCCCACCGGCTGTCTCGGCACGACCTCGGGAGGTTGGGAACGAGGAAGAGTTACTTGTAGATTCCCACGCTTGCTTGTCACTTTTCCATTGTACGAGACCGGTTGCTCCTCAACACGAAACACACTGAGAGGCTATGACAGCCTCAAAGTAACATCAATTGGAACTATAGTGTTGCAGTCACCCTTGGACCTAAGACGGTTCTAACCAAGTTTTATATTATAGATCAGGAAACCAACTATAATATGATCCTCGGATGTCCTTGGATTCATTGCATGAAGGTGATTCCCTCCACTTTATTTTAGGAAGTAAGGTTCCTACATTTAGGGAAGGTCTTCGTGGCACAGGGTGACCCAAAACCCTTCGACATACATATAGATAATTTAAAGAAGAGGCAGGGGTTCATTCTGAGTTTGAGCTTCCTACAAATCAATTAAACAAACCTACAAGCTCAGTGCCAGAAGAAAAGTTGGTTCCTACAATGGAGCTAGAAACTACGGGTTTGATTGAAGGAGTTCTTGTTGTAAAGGACGAAACTATAATTATTGAGACAATGTCAACAAGAATGACAACAAGGATAGTCAAGTTGTTGGAGAATGACCTACCACTTCTTCTTCTATTTGATTCCATGGGTATAGGACATGCCCTGGGACTCGAATCTCTCTCGGCTGATGATGTATGCATGGTAGAGGTCTCAGAAGCAAGGGAAGATAATACAACAAATAATCCAACTTCAATCTTCCCAGATGACTGTTGGACCTTGAATTACGATGGAGCAAAGTTCCGCTTTGGTGTTGGGGTAGGTGTGATACTTACCAACCCTCAGGGAAGGGTCATTCCCTTCGCCTTTAAATTGAATTTTGAATGCACTAAAAATGGAGTAGAATATGAGGCTCTCCTTCTTGGTCTCATTGTAGCCAAAAGGATGGGTGCTCTTAATATTAGGGTGTTAGGTGATTTTAACTAGTTGCAAATCAAGTATCTAAAGTATATGAGACTAGGGCTAAACATATATAGCTCTACAAGACTATCGTCCTCAAGTTAAGTAAATGTTTTGATTTCATTTCAATCGAAGCTATACCCAGAGAGCAAAACCTCCTTGCGACTCTATAGAAACTTTTGCTTCTCGTTTTACCCCAAGCAACAAGTTAGAAGACACTAGCTTTACGGTTTTAGTTCGTACCGAGCCTTTGGTTCACAAGATACCAACAACCCCGATTCTGACTTATGTAGAATTCGAGAATGAGTTTATCACTTTAGATTATGCTGAAAATGATGAAGTAATCCTAGGGTTTATGAATGCCTACACAGAATTACATCCCACTCATCATAAGATTGGTTGTTCTCTCATCTAACACTCTTCCTACTACTTTGGAGATTCCATGATAGACTGTTCCTCTACATAAGGTCTTGAGGTCTATGAAGTAGAAGAGGAAGGAGACTTAGAGCTACCTCTGGCCCCACCTGAATTTGAAGAGGGTAACACTTCCTTAATTGAAGGAAAAATTGATATAAACATTGGGATGAAGGAGGAACCAAAAATATTGTAGAAGTGGGATCCTCTCTAACTCTAGAGGAGATAGAAATACATACCCAAATCCTCAAGGAGCATGAAAAATATTTCACATTTAGCTACAAGGAAATGATGGGAATTGCGCCACATATTACAGTTCATAACCTCGTCACTAAGCCAGATGCTAAGCCAATTAAACAAAAGTCAAGACCCATGAAGCCAAAGGTGGCCCTCATGGTGAAAGAAGAAGTGATGAAACTCCTATAGGTGGGGTTCATCAATCTAGTCAACTATTCATAATGGGTGTCTAACATTGTCCTCGTTCTAAAGAAGAATGGAAAAATATGCATTTGCATAGACTTTTGGGATATCAACAAAGCTTGTCCCAAATATGATTTCCTGTTACCATCCATCGATGTTATTATCGACACAATAGCTGGTTATGAGTTGTTGTCTCTCATGGATGGGTTTTTGGATATAACCAAATCAGAATCTCTAAGGAGGATCAGACCAAAACTACATTCATCACTCCTTGGGGAACATATTGTTATGTTGTCATGCCATTCGGACTTAAGAACACTAGTGCCACATACCAATGGGTGATGACTTATATATTCCATGATCTTATCCATAAGATTGTGGAATCCTACATGGATGATCTTGGCTAAGGCCAGAAAATGTTGCAATCACCCTGAGGTGCTTCATATCATTCTTTCTCACTTAATTGAATACAACATCATGTTAAACCTAGAAAAAGTGTATTTAGTGTAATGGGAGGAAAGTTGTTGGGATACATCATATCTTCATGAGGGATTGATGTAGACCCAACCAAAATTTGGTTGTAATGGAAATGACTCCACCGTCAGATGAGTCTAGCATCAGATATTTTCTTGGAAAACTTGGTGCAATCCGAAGGTTTATCCCTAATCTAACCTTTTCTATTCACCCAATCAACAATTTATTAAAAATGATTGCAACATTGATTGGATGGAAGAGTGCAATGAGGCATTTGAGTTGGTTAAATGATTCTTGCTTTGTCTCCTCCCACACTCATGCCACCTAAGTCATATTTCCCCTTGATCCTATATTCATGAGCTACAAATGTCTCATTAGCCTGCATGTTAGCTCAAGAAGATGATGATAAACGAGAACATGTAGTCTATTTTATTAGTCAAACATTTCTTGACTATGAGACATGTTACACATAGGTAGAAAAGGAATGCCTTGCCATAGTCTTTGTGAAAAAGCACTTAAGACATTACATGCTAAATAAAGAAATAAGGGTTATCATTAAATCGGATCATCTGTGGACATTTCTCACGCAAGGGTCCTTATCTAAGAAAGTTGGACGCTTCATAACTCTAATGGGCGAGTTTGAGTTAACATTTGTTAATTAGAAATCCATCAAAGGAAAATCATTGTGGACTGGTTGGCTAACAACCCATTAGATGGAGGCAATCTAGTAAATCTAGACTTCCCTAATGAATGTGTGTATTTTGTTGAAACCAAGCCTCCCATTTCTACATGCCCATGGTACACTATGACATTATTAATTTCATAGTGGATCATACGTATCCGGAAGGGGTAACATTGCAACAAAGAAGATGGTTACATGTTATAACCACTAAGTATGTTATCTTAGAACAGTGCTCTATTGTAGAGCCTTTGATGGAATGTTATTAAGATGTGTTGATAAAGAAGAATCTAAGAATATTCTTTATGAATCACATAGTGGAGTATGTGGAGGTCACTTTGATGGCCATGCCACTACTCGGAAGATACATCGGATGGGCTACTTTTGGCCCATGCTAGAACATGATGTGGTAGAGTTTGTGTGCAAATGCCATAAATGTCAAGAGTTATCCCATGAGATCCACATACCAGCACAAGCTTTGTAACCAATTGCAACACCATGGCCCTTTTCCACATGGGGCCTTGATTTGATAGGGAAGTTCTCTCCCTCATCAACTAGATGGTCATAACTTCATAATCACAGCCACATAATACTTTACTAAGTGGGTAGAAGCCATGCCTCTTACCACCGTGCCTGGATGTGTAATCACTAAGTTCATTCTGAACCAAATCATTTGTAGGTATGGGGTCCCACAAGTCATTATCTCTGATAATGGCACATCTTTCAAAAATGAGGAAGTACGTGAATTGTGTGAAAAGTTCAAAATAAATCACCATACGACTTCTCTCTATTACCCTCAGGCCAATGGACAAGCTGAGGCTACGAACAAGATGTTAAAATCCATTCTCCTTAAGATGGTCAAGGAGAAAAAATATATTGGAATTTAAATCTCTTTCTAGCCTTGTGGGCCTATCGGACATCGGTAAGAATGCCGAGGGGCAACCCCTTTTCTTTGGTATTTGGTGTAGAAGTGGTTTTACTACTTGAGGTCAAAATACCTAGTCTCTGCATCTCGTTGCAAGGAATTCTGGGAGAAGAGGGCTATCGAGAGGCATGACTCTCTCAATTAGAAAGTCTTGATGAAGCTAGGCTCAATGTTGAACAATGACATAATGTTTACGTTGATCGAATGGCTCGGCAATACAAAAAGAAAGTATATGAGTGTGAAATATATGAGAGATATTTGGTTCTAAGACTTGACAGCTGAATAGACAAAAAGACCGGTGAAGGAAGGAAATTCAGACCCAGGTGGTTGGGTCCATATCAAGTAATAGAAGACTATAAAAATGGGGCATTTCACCTATGTACACTAGAGGGTGAGGAGTTTAGTAAATCTGTAAACTCTCTTCACCTAAAGAGGTACTACACATGATCTATTAACATTTCCATATGTATATTACTACATCCGCATTGCATTTTCATCTTCCAGTTCATTTTGTAAAATTTTTGATCAAGGGACTTATTCTTATAGAAATTCCTAAAAACTTCTGAAAACATTGGCAAAACATTCAAATCATGTCTCTTCAAATCTTCACGGTGTCATCAATTATTTCTAAATCATTTCATCAATCCAAGCAAGATAAGAAAAAGCTTTGATAATAACCATACCAAGGCTTGCATACTTGGTTCTACTTATAGTTTCTTCTAGGTTAGGTGTCTTTGCCTATAGTCTATTCTAGAAGCTTCATGGTGTCACATCTATCCCATATACATCTCTTTGGAAATAAGAACATTCTAGACATTTTCCTAGATAAATAAGTCAAATGCAAATCCACATATTTATTTATTTTACACATTTCTTTGCCCTACCAACCTTCGGTGTTGACCCTGCATCTCTTACTAGTGATGTAGGGTTGGGAAAGGAGAGAAGTTCCCTTACTCGCCTATACCTTATCCATGGTGACAAGCCCATATTTCCTCTTTTGGTAGCATGGGGTAAGGTGTAGGGGGCTTCTTTGACAAACTTGAAAGTTAGAAACATTTCATTCAAATGCTGTGAAATCATAAATCAAAACAAAGTGAGTTAGATGTCCAAAATTCTAAAAGAGTTTAAAATCTTAAAACCAAATTTTGTCAACCAAGTGGCCATCTACGAATCTAAGTCTAGATAAAATAGAAAGTAATCTACATTTTAAACTATGAAGTAATCTTAAGTAGAATGAGGTTGTAGTGTCTCAATTTGGTTTTGTCAAATCCTTGTCTTTCTCTCATCATTAGCATTCAACAAATTTCTATAACTTGTGCCCCTTCTGGCTCTTGGTGTTGAGCCTTCGCATCTTATTGGTTGCATGGAGTTAGGAGTAGGGTAAGTTTATTCACTTATCATATCACTCTTTTTCCATGTTTTCCAAAACAATACGAAGTATCGAAAGTTTCTTAGAGAAACTAAAGTTCAACATTACAATGTGATTGCATTATCATATATCAGCATTATAAAACAAAAAAGAAAAGAGATCATTTGTTAGCATTCATATCCATTGCATACATTCTGAAAAGCATATAAAAACAGAAGTTCTAAGCATCTAGAGTACACATGTGAAGTGAGCCAAGAAGAAGTCAACTCAGATACAATGAATTACTAAACCAAAAGAAGAGTCTTGTATATATCATAATAAATCAAGTTTGTATACAATGCCATCATGTACTAGGTATGGTCAAAATGATCTCGCAATGAGCCTGAAATATACAAAAAAATCATATAATGCCTAACAAAATTGAAACTAAGAAATAAAAGGCCCATTGGACTATCTGTGGGATCCTTGAGATGGCACATGTTGTGTCAGGACTCCTACTGCGGCTATGGCGCGAGAATGTACTGAATGGTAGGAGTGCTCGTGGTGGCGGCCACTAGTTTTTGGTCTCACTATGAGAGAGACTCTACCTCATCAAACACTCAACTGTCTCATATGTGGTCACCTGAGTGCGAGAGAGAATTCATAACCTCTGTTTCCCTCCAGATAGGTGTAAACACATCAATGTGTATGTCAGTTGCAAGTGGCTGTCCTATATCCTCGATTAGTTCGCTCGGGTCTTCCCGAAGGGATCAACAAGGTGTCCATACACACCCATTGAATAATCTCTCGCCACTCCTATGCGATCCTTTGCAAGAAGAAACAAAGAAGAAATGATGAGTTAGAAAGTTAAAAAAAAAAACAAAAAGAAATACCAACTAACATTTCTGACTAACAAGGTCAAGAGAAGAGGATCAACATACTCGGATCTCTAGGAATCCATGTAGGGTCAGTGGCTGATCTATCTGCTCGATGGTGTGGGGTCTCCCAAAATTGGAGGCAAAATGATGCCCCATCATGACTCTTCATCCCCCTCTCCATTGTGAAAGAGTGGTCCCTTGGAGATAAGTGTCTCCTCCTCTATGGCCACCTCCTCCCGCTCCGCTCTTAGAACATCCGAGTATCATGCCACTTAGGATTGCTCTCCTCCTCCATGTGATCTGCCCCACCAGCCTCACCACCCAACCCCTCATCATCATTTCCTCTCCACCTGTTTCCTCTCCCCTGGTCTCCTCTCCAACCGAATCTTCTCTAGTCTCATCCCTATATACTCGTCAGAGTTAGAGTCTATTTCTATGGGATTTTTCCTCCTCTCCACTGTGAGCAAGTGCGGCCTTAATCCAGAGTAAGGGTGAAAGAGCGGCACAAGCTGCCCATCGGGCATGAAAACTCACCTAACTGTAATAGGCACTCCTAAAACCACCTTTGTCCAACCTAGATCTCCATGAGGCCCCTTTTCAGGCCTCCTTCATTGTCCTATACACAAGTGCCTGGGGGAAGCATATCAATGTAGGGGAGGTCGAACTGCTGAGGAACTCGGCCAAACAGGTGAATATCAAGCTTCCTAATCTGTCATAAGCGACGAATAGTGGAACAAAGCCGCCCTTTGTGGTCCCCTCATGTCCCCCAAAACCTTATCTGGTATGGGGTGGCCACCATGTCTACTGTGGTCAAATAATCCACTAGTTGGTGTGACACTCTAAGAACTATCATCACTTTCCATATGATGGACCCGATGGCCCCCAGGTCTGTACTAGTAGTACCCCTCCCATAGGGGATGATCCGCTCATACACCCAACTCATAACCAATGTGGGGTGGCTCAAAGACTGCCCCTGTAATCTAACAATCGATACATGTCATGATAAGTACTCCAAGTATATCTTCTCCCTAGGTGTAGATACGACCATATGCCTCAATCTGTGTAATGATGGGAGCCCAAAAATAGAGTAGTGTATCACCTCCCTTGTCCCGATCAACTGTGAGGCCAAAATACCCATGATGGCCTTATAGATATAGGGATGGGAGTAGTAGGAATGGATCATACCTTAATCCCCTTCTTGAACTAAAGGAAACCGTGACATCCCCATATAGGTGGCCCATAGTGTCATCATGGCTCTAGGGATCATTGTCTCCAGAGTCAATCATCTACCCATTATTAGAACCCCAAGAATACGGTACACATCCTCTAGGATGATCACCCATTAACCCTTAACACCTGGTAACCAGAAGGTATTTCGGTCTACATCCCAATAAGAGAACATGTCACATAGTATGTGATTGAAGGAGTAACATGGGGCACCTGTGCAATCCTCCATATGCCCGCTCTCTGAAGAGTATTAGTCTCATCCTGAGTCAACTGATCCAATATCCTTTGGGAGCTAGTCACACTCCCTCTTGTGACTCTAATGGATATACTCTTCCTTCTTCTGCATCCACCAAAACACAAAAAAAGAGCAAGTTAGTGACATATCTCAAGAAACAAGCTCATAAAAAACACAAAACATTAAAAACATTAAAAATTAAGTTATCATGGAGTTTTGGTCATTTTGTTCAAAACCGCCATCTACAGTGCGGGGTAGAGGCTCAGGACCGCCACCTTATCAAGGTGGTGGTTTGTGACCACTTCCCTACTTATGGTGGTGGTCTTGCACCGATTGATTCGTCGTATGATTTGTTGCCCTAAAAATGCTCAAAAATGTAAAAAAAAAGACCATTTTCAACAAAATAAAAGACTACCTGAGGTGCCCCCCTAGAGACTCATTTAAAACAAGAAATTTCAAAAATAATCCCCCTAGGCAAAGATTTTGACATTTTGACATTTTAGGTTTAAAAACACACAAGTGAGGAAAACTAACTTGAGACCGTGTTGGTCGATCTCGCTCATGGAGGCATGATCACGATCTCGCAACGAATGTTTTGACTATTCTTTTGATGAAAATGGTCACCGTGGGCCCAAAGCTCAAAAATCACCAAGTTGATATGCATAAATGAATTTGAAAATGAGTTTGTTTAGATATATATATGTTGTTATAACTTCATTTTGAGTGCATATGTTCATGAGGGTTGGAGCATTGGCACATGTATACTTCCTATATCCCCACACAAATGGTAAGTCCTCTTGTTGTTTTGATTTAGTATTTATTTTTGATATTTTATCTATCTACACTTGAGTCTTCTCTTCCTCTTGCAAATAACGAGAGTTTGGATGGTGATATTTCGACACACGGGCGTGTCAGGTATAGCTTATAACTCCCCATTTCGGGAACTTCATACTCAGACTCTACATTTTACGCATTTTCATGGCTAATACACTTCTCCAAGAGGGCGAAATATGTACACACCCAAAATTGCATGTGCTACATTGTCAGAAAATGGTTACAAAATTCCCCAATGATGATTCATGTCCTTTTAGAAAGTGTTAGAGTTCCTAAACTCATTCACACTGTATATTTGTAGCTTAAACATCCTTACTTAGCTTTTCAACACTTTCTTCCAGCTTTTAGCTTCAATATGTGCATGTTTTGGCCTTTAGTGCCGGGATTTTGCCCTGCCCGGTGGCGGTTCAAACCAGCGCCGCCCAAGTAGAGTGGCGGTCATGCATGCTTTTTCCAGAACCTTCCATGCGTCAAATTCACACACAACACTTCACTTAACTTTTGTTTTAAAATGCATTTCTTGCCCATTTTAGATGATTCCAAATCCCAACTGCCTTGTTTCATGGTATTCCTTCCCTCTTCTATTTTTAAATAGATTTAATTAGTTTGAACTACCTCTTCACCCAATGATTTTGCACTCTAAGGTTTCCTTGTGCATGAAGGCACATCCCAACCAATTCCTATATATCAATGCTTGTATTCAAGCAAAGGGCTTGAGAATTTTGTGTATCTTGCATAGTATTGCTGCCACAATCCTGTTGGAAATTGCATAGACAAGCTCTATTTACTTGTGTTATCTCTCTTCCACTTACATTGCAACAAGACTTCCTTGAAGCTTCCATTGCTCAAGTTCCTTCTCCTGCTACTGCCTTTGCATTCCCAATTCCTTGGAGTCATATGGACACACAGAGAAAGAAAGGGACAAACTAAGGGGACATATACAGATACAACCAGATTTTCCAAAGCTCTTTCTTATCCAGGTTGGAATTATTTGTTTGTTTGCTTCATTTTCAAGTTATCAATTTTGAGTTATTTGATTTCAAATACATATCAAATAGAATAGAAAAAATGTTCATTTTAGTTGATTAAGCAATTACAAATAGAGAAAATCATTAGAAATCTTGCTCTTTGACATTACCGGGGAAGTAGTGGGGAACAATAGCTCTTCTAGGGTTATGATTTGTTCTCTACCTCTGAGGTAGGGTTTGAAGGGTTTTGATTAAATTAGTTTAGTTGTTTTAGATTTAGATTCACATACTTGCACAAGTAATTAACTACAACTAGTTGATTACTTATATTTAATTTCATTTATTAGATTAGAAGCATTGTTTAAAAAATAGAAAAGATAAAAATATTTACTTTTATTAGATTAGTTTGCTTCCATTGTTTTGTTAGATATGTTGTGAAAATACCAAAAACATAGATTAAATTTCCTTTGATAGTTAGTTTGTTTCATCAAAATAAATTCAATTCATTCCGCATGACCATCAAAGGTCCACAATAAGAGAAAATGTTCGGTTGTGATCCATTGGTCCCACAACCCAATGGGCCAAAGTTGTTGACCGACATTGATACAGGTTTATGCTTGTTAGTTTTACGCACACTGCTAGGTATTATGAGAAGATAGAACAATTAAACACATTAAACATTGTAGCTAATCAAGCCTATGATTATTGGACTACTCCTAGCAACAAGGTTTGATTATGCACATGACCATACAAGGACCACAACCTCCATGAGTTTATGGTTGTGATCCCTAGGTCCCACAACCCAACGGGCTTGCTGACCAATTAAACATCGACACTGGTTTGCATGCATTAGTATTTAGATCATCACCACTTCCACCTGACATCATTGCACAACTTTCAAGTATTGAACATAGCAGCCGATCAGGCTAGGGATTTCTAGATAGGAACGGAAAACCACCCATAGTCCCCATGGTTTCATTATGCCTCTTGTTCTCACTTCCATGACCTTGTCTTTAAATCCATACGATGCGCCCATGAGTCACTTTTTTGTGTTCCACAACTAGAAGACGAGAATCTTGCAGAGCTCGATATTGAATGGAGCCTCCAAGTAGAATCTATTTGATTAATCCATCAAAAAAATTCAGCTTAGGATGTCTTTCTTTGCCTTAGACTCGCAAATCCACGATATTGCATATTGAAGATATAAGGTTGCCTCATTAGCTTTCTCATCATTACCACACTCATATCCATTTATATTCTACACTAGTTGTCTCGGCACGACCTCAGAAAGTTAGGTGCGAAGAAGATCCATGTTGATTTTATTTTGTACATGTACCACTGGAAAGTGCTTGGTAAACACCAAGGCACACACTGAGATAAGAAGGCTAGCAAAGACAAGTGTGAACAAACACACATATATAAACCAATGTATAGTCTACGCAAACAAAGTGTGTAAGCTACCAAACAATGTAGTAAACACGCAAGAAGACAAAGTAAGCTGCACAAAGTGGGCTATAAACATGGGACATCCCTCATGATGTCATAAGACAAGCGAGGCCATCATGGGTGCAAAAAAAGTGTGCATACAAAACATAGAGCAAGGCCCGCAAAACAATAGAAAATAATAACTAAAAGGAACGATAACCAGATTGTACTAAGCCAAGAACACAGATGCTAATCAAACACCACAATCTATAAGATGAAAGTAATTCACTAGAATAACTTTACATAAAACCTTTGAAAACAAATGAGCAACAATATCATATATTATTATGGAACTCAATGAAATACAATGAGAATGGGCCTTGCTTATATAGGAAAGGAATAACAATCTAAGAACCAGTCAAGGTCGTAGATCAAACCATAAATCAAGGAAATAACTAGTCATCAAAGAAATAGTCAAGACCATAGATTTATGAGAGAACTAGACATCAAGGATCTAGGATCTAGATCAAGGAAAGAACAATACCATAGATCAAGGAAAGAACTAGTCAATACCATAGATCAAGGAAAGAACTATACCTAATAATTAGATAATATCTCCTAATATCTAAATAAATAAAATGAAACATCTACACATATAAGTGGGTGAGAATAAATACAATAAAGGTAAATAAAGTACCTAGGTGAACATGAGATAAGGTAAATACCTAATCTAACACCCCCTAAGTGAAGATAGGGGCCAAAATAGAAGTGACATGTCCACAGTATGAGTCCCGACAACTAGGCACGATGAAGTACTCATGTACAATAATTGTGAAAAAGGGACAACACAAGGTACCCAAAACCAGTAACAACAAAGTAAAGAGAGTAAAAACCCACTGCAAGGAATCCCAAGAAGATCAGCTCAAAAAATTCATACAATCTTTGAAGAAGTTTGGTGTGCACTTTGTGGTCTAAATTCACTTCTCGATCACAAAACTCAAAAACAATTGACACCTTTGGGCTTCACGATTGGGAATAGCTCCATACAAGGATACTATCAATGAAGTGATGCCAAAAGTGCAAAAAAACACCAAACATAATTCAATCAACTACTAAAAATAGGTGTGCCACGATCCAAGAACAATAACCAAAGCAACAAGGCAAGGAAACAAACTCCAGAGTGTCACGATCCAAGAAAAGCCAAGGTAACAAGGCAAGGACATGAAACCCGAAGAAGCATGATCAACACCACACCCTCCCATACTGCTGAATGGGTGGAGTGACGCTACAAATATGTATGAGTTGCCCAAAATCAACTACTCGAACACTAACAAAATAACATTGGACTTCACCAGAATAGATTCCCCACAAGAGATATTGTCAACATGCCAAAAGTGTTGAAAATACAGATACAAAATATCTCAACAAACAAGAGAGATACACTACACCTACTAAAGAAAAATGCTAAAAGCAAGAAGCATTACAATGTAAAAGGTATAGAAAGTGGAGCAAGAGGACGAATGGTGGAGGAGACACGCACAGTAGAGTTATCTCAACAAATTCCTATGTCACCGCCATGAGTGATCAAATATCCACCCCAAATAAACACGAGATGGATGAAGAAGATGCCTGCATATGACTTGGTGTAAAATGCATAATGGGTGCATGCAATGGAACATCAGAATGTGTGTCAGGTTGATCATGTCTGACAACTAAAATCTCAAGTTTCTCAAACCTGAGTGAAGGTTTAGAACTCATGTGTTCCTCATGATCCTCGAAAAGAGTCGAGTGAACAAAAATAGGATCTCTGTCAATGTGTGATCCCAATGAAGTATATTCTTGAAAACCAATGTCATGGCAAGAATTCCACTTAACATGTGGAATAGGGGAAAAAATACCCTATGAATTTCTTCCATACCTCCTCAAAGTGAAACCCATAGAATGGAGCATGCGAGAACTGAATGCAGTGGTATGCTTCTCAAAAGAGCCATGTATATGAGAAGTAGGATACATAACATGTGTTTCTTTGTAATAGGCACAAATGTGAAAGATCATGCAAGAACAAACCTAATAGGCTTAGAAGCATCAAGAGTAAGTAATGAGGGCTCAAAGACTAATAAATCAATGTCGGTGGGTACAAGAGCAACAACCGCAAGTGGACTAGGAGTATGGATATGACTGTCCACAATATGATGGCAATGTCTTTGTAGGCTAGCAAGTTTTTTCTACAGGGAGTGTATTAGTGTATCCTTATCATGAATGAGTGATTGTAAAGAAACTATTATCCAAATTACTCTCCTAGTGATTTGGATAAATTACATACACATTCTGGCCCTAAGATATCTATTGAAGAATTGCCACACTCAAAATCATTTGGCACATTCTTTTGGTTGCGATTTACACGCACTCCCCTTTTCCTTTTCTCCTTCCACTTCTCTCTCACATGCATTCCTTCTCGCGCATCCACCTTCTTCCGAGTCGGTTTCTCCCCATCCCATGCACCTAAGTCTTTGGCCCTTCACACACCGCACCCATTACTTTGTAATAGTTTCGTATTAACCATACGTTCTCTACTCACTGGTTTGATTCATCTCCTGTGTGCATCACACGTGCTCCTTCCACGCTTTCCTTTGTTTTCTCCTGTGCCCTTCGTGTCATATCATCTTTTGACACGCTTAAGTGTGCCGCACATAACTAAACAGGCGCGAATCCTCGCAACAAATGAATGATTGACACATGAAAGAAATGAAAAATAGTTGTATAGTTGGCCATCATTTCAGCCAATCAACACGTGCCACATGTTTTATGTATGCCAATGACTCTAAAATATTCTGACACCCATATCATCAGCTACAAAGCTCGGATCGGCGTGCGCTTGGACTTGTTAGAGAGGCTGCGACATCATTCTGATGAAAGAAATTCAAAATTCAAATCCTTGTGGATCTGGTAGGTGAGAAATGGGAAAATGTCTCTCTGAACATTGATGAGTAGATCTAATTGCTCTAACCACCCAATTTGGTATGATCTGCCCTCTTTTGTCTTCAACACGTGAAACAAGCACGGGGAAGCGTATTTCACATATTTCCAAGTGGATTTATAGACATTGAATGTTTCTTGTTGGTGGTTGTGTTTCAATGTCAAGTTTTCCCTCCTTTTCCCTTCTTCCTCCATGGATTCATCTATAAATGTAAGAGCAAGGCTCATTTGTTATTATGGATACTCTGGATCCTTACGTGTGTTGCTAAGGACTTCATATTTTCTATATTTTGAGTTATAGACCTCCATGTTTGGGTCATGCATGTGGATATCGGCCTCCTTATCATTGTAACAATTTTGTGCATTTTGGAAGTAATAAAAGCATCGTTTTGTGACAATTCTCTATCCTAACATGTTTGTGTTCCTTCTTCTTACCTCTTCTCTTACAGTGTATATTGTTTTGCTACTTGGGTCCCTGAGTTCCATATTTGGTTGTGTTCCATGAGAACGATTTGGTGAATGCATGTTTTGTTGTGCTACTCGTGCCTAGCCTCCTCTCACACATTCCCTGTCATTATTTCTCATAACAGATAGTGTTCATCCCTCTTTTATGGTCTTTATCACCTTTTAGTGTAGTTTACTTCATGTTATCCTTATTTCCCTGGTCCCTTGGCATTCTTAGCTTAGTTTCCCCTTTCAGCACTAGGAGTAGCAATAGCAGTAGAAATAGATAGAGGAACCGGCCTTCTCTAGAGATCCATCCCAAGCTCGCAAGGTCCCACAACTTAGGGATGGTTCCATTGTGGTCTTAGACACCTCGACCCTTTTCAGAGGTCACGAGATGCAAGTGCACATTTGAGCAACAAACAGTTTCTGGCATGCCCAATTGGACCAACATTGAAAGCTCAAATTTCATATCTCTAAGTTTTAGTATGTAAACTTAGTGTTTCAGCCTTTAAAGAGGCTTATCTCAAACACATCTAGAAACTCCCCATATTTTAAAATCTCTATTTCGATAATCCGAGTGCCTTTCATGAGAAGAGTACACACAAGAAGAAGTGCACGATGGTGAAGATAATTTTGAATACCTCCACTATCCTCGAGAAAAGTCCATGCCGTGCATCTCTATCTCGATTGTGCCGTGACCTTGTAACTCCTCCTCCGTAAGCAGACAACCTAAATGCCCTACTGATGGCACATAAACCACCTCCTCAATTAAGAAAATTTTAAAAATTTGATGGAGGGAGTCCCTTACTCTGTCCATGTAGCATGATATGCCAAATGACACGCTCAAAAGTATTCCTTACTTTACTAGTGAGAATCAAGTCACCCCTCGGGAGCATATCCGGGATGTAGAAAATGTTTTCTCATTCTATCTGATCACACATAATGATGTAGCAATCAGGTTTCTTATGGCCTCTTTCAAAGGTAAAGCACTTCGATGGTACCGAGGCTTGAGACTTGGATCTATCACCAATTGGGATGAGATGGGAAAAGCTCTATGTAGTTTGAAGACAAGTCAGATCACCTATCCTTGGTGGAGAAATCGACAACAACAAGGAGGGAGCCTAATGAGTAGATGACTAATTTCAACATCAATTTTCGAAGACTTGGACAAAATTTGTCTTGTGGTGAGACCTACTGACCCAACATGCTTTCCTTTATTATCGAAGGTGTTCAACGGTGAGATCTCGGTTATGATCCAATCTATGGGAGGTAGGACTATACCGATTGCTTATAACATTATAGTAAGGGTAGAGAATAGTCTTATTCAGGTGGGAAAGTTGGCTCTTAGACCGCCCATGCCCTTATTCCCAGAAATGTCACAAGCGCCTCACCTTCTGTGGCCCCTATTCCTACTCCTGAGAAAAGCACGCAACCGGTTACCTCAACATCCTATTCTCCATCATAGCAAAAGGAAGATGAAGAATTGAAGGCCTTGATCAGAAATTTATCAAACAAGGTCATATCATTAGAAAGGTAGCAAGCACAAGCGTATAGAGGCATTTCCAATCAGGCACATGGCCAAGGCAATCAACCTTGGTGGAATCAATACGAAATCAAAGATACGTGCCCAACCAACTAGAATGATAGGTGGCAGCCTAATGCACATCTACCCTTACAAGTTGTCCCTCCCACGCCTTCTCTTCTAGCACCCAATACAAGTTGAGCACTTGTTCCCAGTTTAGAACAACTTGGCACAAGAATCAGAGTGGTGCTTCCCTTGCAAAATGCCTCATAGTTAGTACCATTGTGCTAATGCTGCGCACACCCAAGCCTTCATGATCCATAATGCTTCATCCTGTGAGCCCTCAACAAGCGCCCATGAAGCAGATAATCCAGAAGATCCAGAAGTTCCTCTAGAAACCAATTTGATGTTCTTTGGTGCTTTGAGGACTTCGTGTAATCAACCAAGCTACAAAAGATACAAATAGCCTACACACCCAAGTTGCACAAGATATAAGAAAAGAATATTAGAGTCAAGTGCACGAGATCATAGTCCCAAAAATACAAGTAGATCTTGAAGGAAAAAGAATCGAGACAAGACCTCTTGCAGCAAAAATGTTCAAATCCCTATGCAAGAGGTCCGCGTAAAGCTCCTTATAAAGAAGTGTGCGCCCATCCTTTAGTAGGCCAAGCCTCTGCTCCAGCTAAAATTCAGGCTTCCACACCTAAACACTCAAGAAGGGATGTTGTTCCCCATAAACACAAGGTAGGGGGCTTCTGTTCAACATTGTTGAGTAGATGAAGAAACAAACATAAAGCGTTACAATGTGGGATGCCCGACCATTCCATCTCGGTGGGATCATTGCATGAAGCTCTAGCGCAACTTCCGTGCATTGACCTGATTATGTAGAAGCCACGTGATTTTTTCAAAATCTACCAAGAAGAGGAGAAAAAAGTAAGAAAATTTGCTAAAACCCTACCCTTCTATATGTCCTTGATTATATGCAAACACCTAGTGCATAAGCTGCTTAGTTGACTCAGCGCTAGTACTTACATTATGCTTAAGAAGATAGCTGATGTCTTAGGTCTGAAATATAGCCATTTGTCTAAAGGAGTCCTACAACTTGATGGCTTAGTTGTAAATACCTAGGGAGTCATCAAGGATCTTTAGTTAACCCTCCATTCATATCCAAGCCTAACAATTACTCAAGATGTGTCAATTATTATTGACTGCCTCCTTTGTTTGCCCTATGTCTATCAAGAGAATTTATTGCTAAGGTGGGTGGTTACTTGTCTTCTGATTGGTCTCATATGTTACTCAAGACAAGGTATGGTACCCGGTTTACCATATAAGATGAGCCTATATTTTCTTATCATGTAGAGCCATATGTCCCATCCCCTCTCCAAGCCAATTGTCTTATCCAAGAAGAACAAGTTTCAGTTCTTGAAGAGCAGTCTCTTCCACCCTCTATTCTAGACCTAGTACTTGATGAATGGGCAGAGAGGCATCAAAAATTTTATCCCTATGCTGAAGAACTAGAAGCCTATGAAACTGGGCTTGGTACTTATTGCATTCTAGAAGAAGACACTACGCTTCCGCACGTGCTCATAGGAGACAAAGTTCAAACTGGTCTATGGAAGTTATACTTTGATGGATCTAGAAGTAGAAATGACGCATGAGCAGGAGTGGTTCTCATTTCCCCTAGAGATGAGAAATTATTTTTCATGCATAGGCTGCAGTTTGCATGTTCTAACAATGTGGCAGAATATGAAGCTCGGTGCATGGTTTTCTTATTGTTGAAAAGAAGAAAATTAAAGCAATGCAGATATTTGGGGACACATAATTGGTCATCCACTAGGTCACCAACAAATTCTAGATAAAGAATAAGCTTATTAAATCTTACAAACATAGAGTTTGGGACCTACTTGAGAGCTTTGATGCTCTTAATTTGCAAGTAGTTCCACGCAGAATGAACAAGGAGGTTAACCAAATGGCCACACTCGGCTCACAATTTTCTCCTGTTGAGGACTTTGTCAAAGGGAACACTCAACACATTAAGATGGTAATCAGACCATCCATTCTAGATAATAACACTAGCTAGCAAGTGTTCAACAATGACATGCAGATTGTCTAGTTTATCTAGAATGAAGCTAAATTTTCATCAAGTATGCAAGCTGACTTGCATGACAACTATAGTGACCAAGTAATATAGCTGAAGACAAATAAGTTGCCTAAAGGGCTGGTCACCTTAGAGAAAATTTTCATCCCTGATGATGAGTTCAAGGGTGAAGAAAGATACATGTGTGTCGCGCAAGAGGATTGCTCTCCCATTACTATTGCGCGTGGAAAGGAGCTACTGCTTAACATGACTTGTGCACATGAAGAAAAACAGGACTTCATCTCTCTTTGCCAAATATACGGTAACATTTTTCATGGGATCATGAATACCTCAAAGGTTTTGATCCAAGTGTTGCTCAACACTATATTGACCTTAATCTTGGCATAAAGCCCGTCAGGGACACCACAACAACAACCAGTCAAGCCAAGGATAGAGCCCCTCATGAGAAAGGAACTATCAAAACTCATTGAGGAAAAAATTATCTTTCTTATCGATATACACTGCTGGGTTGCAAATCTAGTTCCAGTACATAAAAATAATGGTGAAATCAGACTTTGTGTTGATTTCAGAGATTTGAATAAGGCATCTCTAAAGGATCATTATCCTTTGCCTTCAATGGAGCAAATTCTGCAGACTGTGGCTGGCATGCAAAGGTTCTCCATAGTAGATGGGTATTTGGGTTTCAACCAGATCATGGTCAAGGAAGAGGACCAATTCAAAACAACATTTATAACCAAGTGGGGAACATATGCATACCAGAAAATGCCCTTTGGTTTGTCAAATGTGGGCGCAACATTTCAACACACCATGGATATTGCCTTCAAAGGTTACATTAATGGGTTCATCCTAGTTTACCTTGATGATATAAATGTCTTCTTAGATCAAAGCATGGATCACATAGTGCACCTAGAAAAGGTCTTTGAAATATGTAAAGAATTTGGGGTATCTCTTAACCCTAAGAAGTGTAATTTTGCAGTGGCTCAGGGCAGGCTCTTGGGCCACATGGTTTTAAAGGATGACATCACGATTGATCCTGAGTGCATTTCAGCCATCCTAGCCCTTTCCCTACTGGCGTAGAAAAAATCCTTATAGTACTTCCTTGGCAAGATCAACTTTGTTAGGTGCTTTATCCTTAACTTTGTAGGACTAGTTTAGCCCATCACCCTTATGCTCAAGAATGACATAGCCTTTAAAATGGACATTGGAAGGAAGAGAAATTTTCAACAAGATCAAGAAATAGATTTCTTGTGCGCCAACACTCCTCAATCCAGATTACTCAAAGGATTTCATCCTTTATGCTTATGGTGCTGATGCAAGCATTGTTGCTATCCTGACACAGGAAAATGAACAAGGACTGGAATAGCAGTGGCCTTCTTCAACAAGATGTTGAAGGATTATGAGTTAAAATACAGTCACACGAAGAAACCGGTCTTCACCATAATGCATGCGCTCAAGAAATTCAAAAGTATTCTTGCCACAAATCATATCAAGGTGTTAGTCTCTCACTCATCTGTCAGAGACTTCATCATGGGAGCAGAAATCAGTGAGAAGAGAGCACGATGGGTGACAAAAATCATGGAATATGATGTGACTATTAAGGCCACAAAGATGGTAAGAGGTAGTGTACTCTGCAAGCATATTATTGAGGATGTGTAGAGTGAACCTGAGGCTTCATTATTTCTAGATGAAGACATCCCTCACGTAGAACATAAACAAAATATAGCCCTCGACACATGTGACTGGATGAAGGACATGATCACATTCCTTTTCGAGGGTGCATACCCTCCCGGTTTGAATAAAGCAAAGAGAAGGCATCTGAGGTTGCAATCTATTCCTTATGTTTTGATTGATGGACTTCTCTTCAAAAGAAATCTAGATGGTGTGTTGTTAAGATGTATCAACGACGCGTAGAATGAGCAAGTGTTAGCAGAATTTCATGATGGATTCTCTGGTGGAAACTTCTTTACCAAAACTACAACAATGAAGATCATAATGGCAGGTATCTTTTGGCCTACCCTATTTGCAAATGCACATAGGTGGGTCAAAAATGTAAGGAATGCACTTTCTTTGTAGGAAAGAAAAGATTAGCAGCGCTTCCCCTTCGACCAATCCAAGTAGATCAACATTTTACGCAATGGGGTCTTGACTTCATAGGCATGATCAATCCACCTTCAAGCACTGGACATAAATGGGTGCTGATAGCTACAGATTACTTCACTAGATGGATAGAAGCTATCATGCTTAAGGAATCAACTGAGGTAGTCATCCTTGACTTTCTCAAAGGTTTAGTCATAAGGTTTGGCGTTCCTCAAACCATTATCTCTGATAATGCAAAGTCCTTCCTTGGTGCTAAAATCACTGATTGGGCTCTAAGTCTGGGAATTTACCTGAAAACCTCTTCCAACTATTACCCTCAGGGAAATGGTTTGGCAGAATCAATAAACAAAAACCTGATCAGAATCATGAAACACACAATGAACATCAGCCAAAGATAGTGGCATACGAAGGTTCCGCGGGCACTCTGGGCAGATAGAATCATAGTAAAAAAGGAAATAGGAACTTTGCCATACAAGTTTATCTATGGCAAGGAGGCTATCCTTCCTTTAAAACTAGAACTAAATTCATTAGTGCTTGCCCAACAGCTGGAATTTGAGGGTGCAGATCAAAGAGAAATCAAGATTGCAGAGCTGATTCATCTTGAAGAGCTTACAAACTCTGCCATGATCAAGATAGAAAAACATCAGCAAGCAACAAAGAAATGGTTTGACAGAAAGGCTAGGCCTCAAGCTTTCAAATTTAGGGACTGGTTCTAAAATAGGATCTGATAGAGCTAAACCAGGTCACCATTCAAAGTTTGATGCACTTTGGAGTGGCCCATACATCAAGTCCTGTAAGGAAGATAACTCTTTCGAGTTAACTCATCTAGATGGAAGCGCACTACAAATCCCAGTAAATAGGATCTATCTCAAACCCTTCTATTAGGTTTGTTACATCATATTGTATATATTAAAGTACTTTCAATTCCTCTAAGTGTGCTCTACGCACATTGTTTTGTACATAGTTCTTTCCTCTCGCGTGCTTCCTGTGCACGCTCTTTTGTGCTTCCAAAGTGTAGAAATGATGCTCAAAGTGATAACAAGGGCATTTTCATGATTGAAAAAGCTGACTCCATGCCCAATGGATGCTTGAGCTCTTGGTCTCTTTCATCTAGTGGGTAGATGGCCCCGAAATTTGCCAAAGCTGTTATCAAATAACTCTCTAGTGATTTGGATAACTTACATACACATTCATTCGGCCCTAAGATATCTATTGAAGAATTACACACACTGAAAATAATTTGGCACATTCTTTTGGTCACGGTTTTACTGTGTGTTCCTTTTCCTTTTCTCCTTCCACTTCTCTCTCGCGCGTATTCCTTCCGTGCATCCACCTTCTTACGAGTTAGTTTCTGTCCATCCCGCACACCTAAGTCCTTGGCCCTTCGTGTGCTTGCACCCATTAATTTGTAATAGTTACACCTTAACCTTACGTTCTCTACTCACCGGTTTGATTCATCTCCCCGCGCGCATCGTGCTGCTCCCTCCACACTTTCCTCTATTTTCTCCCCATGCCATTTTATGTCAGATCATCTTTTAACATGCTTAAGTGTGTTGCATACAACTGATAGCACCTTTGAATCCTCACAATAAATGAATGATTAACACGTGGCAAAAACAACAAATAGTTGTATAGTTGGCCATCATTTTAGCCAATCAACATGAGCCATTTTTTTTAACATATGCTGATGAATCGACATCTTCTGACAGCCATATCATCAGCTACAGAGCTTAGATCAGCACATGCCTAGACTTGTCGAGAGCTACATACATCGCTCTGATGACAAAAATTCAAAATTCAAATCCTAGTGGATGCGGTTGGTTATAAATGGGAAAATGTCTCTACGAACATTGATGATCATATATGATTACTCCAACCACCCAATTTGGTATGATCTGCCCTCTTTTGTCTTCAACACGTCAAATAGGCACGGGAAGCATATTTCACGAGGTTTCAAGTGAATTTATAGACATTGAATGTTTCTTGTTGGTGGTTGTGTTTCAAATTTAGGTTTTCCCTCCTTTTCCCTTCTTCCTCCATGGATTCATCTATAAATGTAAGAGCAAGGCTCATTTTTATGTTGGATACTGCGGATCCTTACGCTGTTCCCCAAAGGAATCCATATTTTTACGTATTTTGAGTTGCGAAACCTCCATATTTGGCTCATGCATGTGGATATCGGCCTCCTTATCATTCAGAATAGCTTGATTTCTGTGCATTTTGCAAGTAATAGAAGCATCAATTTTTTTACTATTCTATGTCCTAACGTGTTTGTGTTTCTTCTTCTTGCCTCTTCTCTTGCAGTGTGTATTTTTGTGCTACTTGAGTCCCCTACGAGTTCCATATTTGGTTGTGTTCCATGAGAACGATTTGGTGAATGCATGTTTTTCTGTGATACTCATGCATAGCCTCCTCTCTCACACATTCCCTATCATTATTTCTCAAAACAGGTAGTGTTCATCCCTCTTTTCTAGTGCTATCACCCTTTTAGTGTAGTTTACTTCATGTTATCCTTCTTTCCTTGATCCCTTGGCATTCTTAGCTTAGTTTCCCCTTTCAAAGCACTAGGAGTAGCGGTAGTAGTAGCGTAGCTTGAGTAGAAATTGGTAGAGGAACCGACCTTCTTTGGAGATCCGTCCAAAGCTCGCAAGGTCCCACAACTTGGAGATGGTTCCATTGTGGTCTCGGACACCTCGACCCTTTTGAAGGTTTGAGACGTGGGTGCACCTTTGAGAAACCAACGAAACTTTCACTTCTTGAGTGATCTATTTTCTTCCACAAATTTTACAATATCCTCTTGAAGTCCACACACTTTAGAGAAAATCATATCATTCTCAGAATCCATGATAGATACAAGAATGCAACTCCCAAAAGTTTAGGATGTCGGGCTCAGCCGAAATTGCATCCATAATTGATTACAACACTCCTCCATATTTGACACTTTATAATGAGTGTGTGTTACAATATGGCACTTTATAATTATAGTGAAATTCTCAAAATAAATATTTCCAATGGAAAGAGCATGAAAAAATAAGAACTTTTGCAAAAATGACACTCAAAACCGAGTTACTGATCAAAAGATACAAGCTTTTCAATATTATGCTCTGCTATTTATTTTAGTTGCCACTAAAACAAAACAAAATGCTCTTACCTTTTCCACACAAAAAAAGAAAGGGGTGGAGTTAAGCACCTACTAGTAGGAATCACAATATTTAAGCCCTCATATGACTATATATGACCATGGGCTAAGGATTTCAATGGGTGTTTACACAACCTACTATTCTAGGGTAGGCCACTTGTTTTCAAGAAAGTCACATCCAAGCTGTTTTTCCGGTAAAAGCTGCTACTTTTGGGTGTGTCGAAAATGAACTTCCCCACCCAAAATAGATGTCTACTACTCCTAATGCTGAAAGAAAATCCTAGACTAAAAATGCAAAGGGACCGGGGATAGAAGGATGCGTAAAAAGGGGAAATCCTAAGCTAAGGAGATAGTCTTAGGGAAAAGGTCGATCACTCTCCATGAGCGGCGAAGGAAACAAAGAGGGTGCGGGAAAAGAGTACGAGATGATGCATACCACGAGATCAACACATGGGCTCAACTTTCCAATGTGCACAACACATGATCATGGGGACTGTAAGTGAGAATATGTACAACATGCCAAAAATAGAAACAAACGAGGCGAGATGTAATGAAAATGAGAAATGGAACACAAGAGTTCCACAAAACATGATTTTATTGCTTAAGGAATGCACAATAATTTACATTCATGACAAGAGGTGAGAATACATTATAGAGACCATGCCAAGGTCTAAAACCCATGGGAAGTCGACCACCATTTTGGCATGGTGCCGTTACAATAGAGAGGGATCCTTTTACAAAGTAGAACTATGTTATTTATAGAAGAAGAAGGAGAGAAAAGAAGGATAAAAGGAGGGAAACTTGGATTCAAATATTCAATCACAAATAGTAAGTGATGAGTTCCTACGAATCTACTACCCGCAAGGCTATCAGATGCACTTCCCCATGTCTATTTGGTGTGTGGAAGAAGGAAGAAAACAAGATCTGATTGAAATATGGTGGTTGAGGTTGATTAGATGTGTGCATTGATGATCGAAAGATGTTTCCCTATTTTCCACCTACCAAATCCTGCCTAGATTTGAATTTGAATAGTCAACGTGTAGCTTGTGTTAAGACTCTGTTATAAGCCAATGTGCACACCGATCCGAGTACTACAGTAGAAGTTATGGTTGTCAGAAATCTACAAGTCACTCTAACACATAATGACATGTGGCGTGCGCTAATTGACTGAGGAAATCAGCCAACTATTGATTTGTTTTGTATTTTATGCCATGTGTCATGCACCGGTTGGTTGTCTAGATTTGACACCCTGTTGGCATGCTTTATAGGTTGTGTGTAGCACACTCAAGTTTGACAGATGACGTGGCACAGTGATTGACGTAGAAGTGCAAAAGTGAGAGGCAAAAAGGTGCACATGTGAAGGATAGGCATGTGAATAAAATGTGTGTGGCAGGAAAGAAGGCATACTTGTAAAAGGAAAGTATGGAAGTAGGGCGTGAGCATCCTGTTATCTCTCGAAAGTCCACCCTATAGAGAGATGGTTGCAGGTGTTCTAAGCTTGCAAATTTTATCTCTCTTTCGTAGATACAATGGAAACACCTTAGGTTTGTGGGTATACCTATTTTGAGGTGAGTCTCCTATATCAAGGCCAATTCCTTATTGATGTATCCTAAACTGATTTTATGGGGTTTAAGGGTAAAAGATGACTGAAAAAATGAAATTAAAACTGAGGTGATACACCAAACTTATATGAGGTCTTTGACTGAGTACATACACAATTGATATGGAATGAATTTCGATGCACAGGCCAACAATTTTTTACAGAATATTAAAGGAAAACACTCAGATGTATTGAGGGAAAAGAATCACAACAACACTGTTAAGTTAAACATGCACATTAATATCTAGCAAAAATTACTAAAATTTGCAACAAGGTAAGATGATTAATCAGGGAATTAACATTCACAAGATTAATGGGAACATACACAAGATTGCAAATAATTGGAAAGCCAAAAATACTTCACATTCAAAGGGAAAAACTGGCAGAAAATTGCTTTAGCACTCATGTATCTAAAAATTCCTCCCCTTGTGCTTTGCTAAGGCACACAATATATAGCAAAATTAATTCACCCACCCTTCCTAAAAATAGACTAAGGTTGTACTCACCCATGCATTCTATTTTTATCCTTTATTTAATAATAAATAAAGGAATAAAATAAAGAAAACTAATACAAAGAGGCATTAATAGCCTTTGATTACATCACAGTCAAACTGTAGTTGACTGTTCTATTTTTAAGAAAAGCATGGGTGAATAATTTGCTAATAATAAATCTTGCTTGATGAGCAAGTCTCCTCTTAGTGCATGCAGATTTTGTCTTCTGCTGATTTGTCCTTTTGTGAAGGCATGCAAAAATACTCCTATGTATTGAGAAAAATAAAAATACAATATTTGCAACACTTGCAAAAATAATTCATCCACACATCCACCTGATGGGGACCACCTCCAAGCTTAGGCTTTGATGTTGACATTCCTTGTCTAATCTTGTGATCACATGAAAAATTTCAGTCCAAGTCATAACCAATTCATCAAATCAGTGGGGACCACCCTTGTACTTGATCATTAGTCTCCATTTTGGTTTGGCCACCTTTGTGGAATTAGCACATTATTGGTTTTGAAATAAGATAAGGGGCACTTTGTTTTTAAAAAAGTCACCACAATACATTCAGCCACCTTTGATAACATATGGTATAAGGTCTGCCACCTTATAGTTGTCATATTTTTCATTATTTGAAGCTTGGACTATAGTTTGATAAGTCAAATGAAAATATTTTTTAAAGAAAAGGGCTGGCCCCTTCGTGACGATGAGTCACCCCTCCATGCATTTTTTCGGTGGTATTTTAACTTGGGTTGAGTTTGCTTTGAAATTCGGTGATGATCTTGGGCTATTGATCTCATCTTTGTTTGATCTAGTGCCGTTGATTACTAACCTATGGTTAGGGTTTTAACCCCGTAATTAATATGGCTAGTGGCATCTAACCACGATGGTTTGCTTTGTTTTTGGAGATCAATCCCCGAGCATTGATCTAGTGTCCTTTGATTCGTGGCCGTTGATCTTTGACTGTGGTTGAGTTCGAACCTAACTCAAATCTTGAGCTTGGCGGTAAAGGTCATTCGACCTCAATGATCACTCCATTCTGGTTTTTGGGTGTGGGCGAAGCCCTGGAATTTTGACGCCATTGTTATCTTATGAAGCTCGACTTCCTTACCAGATCGATTCTCTTAGCTCGGTTCCTCTGCATCTTTTATGGCTCTGCTTTGTTTGAGTTTTCGAGGAGGTGGTTGTGGGGTTTTGATTCCTTGCTTACTCAAGCTCTGTAATGTTGTTCCTATGATGCAATAAGGGGCTCACACACTGGTATTTCTTGTCGTTTTGGCCTTGTAGTCCAGCCTCTATCCGAAGGGTTGATGAGCTCACCCTTCTAAGTGGTCACCATTTTTTATCACTTTGAGCTCGGGACTGTATCACCGTCATACTTGTTTGGAAAAGAATGGTAAGTTTTGGTCTCTTAAGCACCATTGTTACTTTGTCTTTGCTATTTCAACTTTGAAACACTGATACTCATTTTTCCTTTGCATTTTTAATGTGATTTTTGGGACAACATTGATTTCGAGTTGAAACTCATTCTGGGTTCTCCTTTTTGGCTCTGAATTCGATGATCATTTGAGGGTTTTCTCATCTTTTGATTAAATCAGTAAGTTTTTCTTCCTTCCCCGATTCTTGGATACCCATTTAGTGGGCTTTTCAACTAAAGTCAGAAACTACATTTTCTTCCTTGGATCTACAACTTGAAACTGATTTATAATAGGAATCATGAATTTCTAAAATGTTCGAATCTTCTTTATCTTTGGAAATGTATGAGTACTTATATAATTTCAAATTTTTTGAATGCTAAAATGGTTGTTTTCTTGTTACCTATATTCGTTCCTTTGAATTTTATTGCAATAAATCTGTATTTGGACTTTTAACTATCATGTATGAATGAATTATTTCCCTAAATCTGTATCTACACATGTATTTTTCAATTTGTGGCTTGAAATATTGCAACCCAGATTTGGGTATCCCTCCTTTGATATGGGTATTTGGAATTCTTTACTCCTTCTTGATTCTGTAATCTATTTTGAGGATTAGAATGGCTTCAGGAAAAGTTGAGATCCACTTTTCGTTACTTTAAACTCTACATTCCCTAATTTGATCAGACTTTGCACTTATTCCATGCTTCATCCTTGTGTAGACTCCTTCACTTTGATGTTTAATACCTTGGGGTTTGCTCTTCGTTTGATTCTGGGACTTACAGTATTAGTACTTTGACTGTTCTTGATTTCATGAGATCTTTGTACCTTGTATGTGGCCTTCTGGAAGTTGTAAACAGTTTCTCATTCTTGTAACACCATTAGTAGGCATAAGCCTTGATTCAGATGCTTTGTTGAAATACTGTAATCTTATTTCTTTTGCTTAAATACTATACTTCTTTGATGATAGCATTTCTGATTTTATCAGACTTTGTACTTATTATGAAAACTGCAATTTAAGATGGCTGAACTTTGTAAGATTATATTGAAACTTCATTTATTCAGCTATTAAGCTATAATGAATGCTCCAAAGTATTTCAATTTGATGACTGAAAGTGCAGTCCATTTATTTTCTATTTAAGTACTACATTTACTTTTATTACAACTTTGATATGCATGCTGGAAAATTTTAAAATGTCCATTTTACATGGTGAAGCCCTGTCAAAATTTTCCCAGAATTCTTTCTTTTATCCCTTTTTCAGCTGTAATAGATGTATTTTCTGATTCAAAATACAAAATGTATCACCTTTCTATTGAAGCTGATTTGTTGTTGGAAAATGAAACATAATAACTATTATCTTGATCATGGTATACTTTTCTACTTTTCTATATCACTTATTTGATTTACATACAACTTTTAAAACATGTATTAGTTAAAAATAACATGATGGAAAGTTGTAAATGTCCATTTTACATGGTGAAGCCCTGTCAAAATTTTCTTAGACTTCTTCCTTTTTCGCATTAGCTATAATCTTCTCTTTCTAGTTAACTTCAGCCTTTAAATCCTGACTCTTCTTCTTCATTTGTAATCTGGGACATGTACTTTTATCTGCAAGTCTCTCCTCTATTCTGTAATGCAACTTCTTCTATTTCTAAAATAGCTGTTGAACTTTGAGTTGCATTCTTCCTTCATACCAGTATGTACTTGTCACTTATCTGCTTCATGTACCATAGGATAGAAGTCTTTGAACTCTGCATTCTTTATCTATAGTGAGGACTGTAAGATATGATTTATTTCCTCTTGGCTGCAACTGTACCTGCACACTTGAGAAAACAATTAGAAAATATTTAGGATTTTTGGCCTCTCTTATGTCCATGGTTTCTTTTTTTCTTCTCTCTCCTTATTTCTGAGTGAGTAAATCATGTATGTTGTTTGATCTTCAAGTAATCTATGTCTCCTGTTATTAAGAGATCCATGTGCACGAACTAGGATAGTATAGGAATATGGATTAACCCTGAGCTCGTAATTGATGATTCTCCTCTTTTCTACTTTTCAAGTACAATGCTTTCAATAGTGAAGATGGAGAGGGAACAAATTTGAAGATGAGGATGCATAAACCGAAAGAGAAACCTCCAAGGCAATGATGGGTTCACTCATACTCCTTTATTTTCTCTTTCATTCATATGTACCTCTTTTGGTAGATGTACTTTAATTTTGAGTTACATCCCACGGACTTGTGTGGGAACATTTGAAATTCTTTATGAATAAAACATCGAATTGTGAAATTGAGTTGTGTATTTTAGTCTACATTTTTGCTTTACGATATGGATTGTATGATGAAGTAAACAATCCAATAATAATTGAATGTCTTAATCATTAAGGAAAGAACATTAAAGAATGTACGTAACATCTAGTAAATGAAATCTGATTTACGTAATCTGTATTCATGATTACTACTCCAAAACCTAACACTTCATCTATTCGCAATTCGGTGTCTTCATCAAGAGACAACACACTGTCCTTCGGGGCTTTGTGTTACATTCACGAAGATAGCGTGAAATTACGAACTATGTGATATGTTATGTTTTGTAACAACACACATAGCTACAGATTTCATGTAATCATTATTAATTCAACAGACGATATTGTTTGAAGGAACCTCCCCTAGCTTAGGTATACTTCACCAATGCTATCCATCATAACAAAGTTTCGAGTTGCCCATTTTTGCATGAGTGAAAAAAATGTCAACACATCCAATTGCAGAGACTAGAATAAAATGGGCATGCGAGAGTTTAGTGTATGTAAGTGAGTAAGAGGAATGCCGAGAGACTTAGCCATTTTGAAAGGCAAGGCTATAGAGATGTGTGCAAGGGTGCACGATGATTTATAATGAAAGTGGCCACACGAGAGGGAAGGAGCAAAGGGGAAATGAAAGGAGATAAAAGAATGCAAGGAAAAGATAATAGAGGAAGATGGAAGCAAGGTGTGTGGGGCACGTAGAAGATCCGAAGTCATATAAAATGTGCCAAAGAAATAAAATTGAGTACGCGTAACCTATAATGTGAAACATCAGAGTTAGAATAAAATATAAGTTGTCAAAATAACTAGGGGAGTTATTTGGGACAACATTTTGGTGACTTTTGAGGGCCATCTACCTACTAGATGAGGATACCAATAGCCTTAGAAGTCCATTGGGCATGGATTCTAGCGCTAAACTTGAAGATCTGATCTGCAACTTGAAGAACATCCCTGAAGTCACTTACAACACTTTGTTTGAGCTCTCGAACTAATTTTGCTACTCTCATGTGAAGATGTTCGACTTAGATTCCTAAGAGTGAAAATTTGTGCATAGATTGTTGGAGAACCGCCTCTTCTAAAAATTGAAGTTCCGTCATAGGAAGAAACAAAAGGGGGCACATAGGTGCAAACATAAATGAATGACACCAAAGGGAGTGCACCGAAATAGAAGCACAACACTATGTATAGAAGTTGAAAACCATACATGTCCCAAAGGTAACATACAAAGTATGTATAAGCACTTGTTTTATTGAAAACAAACCTATTCTAACCTAAACTAACTAGAGGTAGAGGGCGCTCAAGTAAAACCTATAATAGGCAGGGAGAAGTAGTTGCCCTTCCTCACAAATTGTGACCATGTAACTGATTTGGCATTGGACATAATCGGTAACAAGAGTGAAAAATTGACTTGCAGATGGTCTTTCACCATCCTCAAAGTATAAAAAAACAAAATATATACCTCCTAAAGTTGATCTATGTTTAGATTCGGGAGGCACTGCTACTCTGACCGACCTTCGGCGCGATGAAGCTCAACATCATGTTCTTGAGTGAACATGATCATTGGTAACTCTATCTTTGGCTTTAGACTAGTCAAATATCGAGATCGAGCATGACCTGATTCTCATTTTTCCCATTTTTTGAAGTTCAATCCCATAGATAGGATTATCATGCAATCTGTCCACTGAAGGGGAGCACTCGCAGAGGCTAGGGTGCACGAGGTTCTGTCTCTTCAAGCAACTTGGTCTTCTTCAAGATTGTCCCTCTAAAACTAACTAATTTTCTTTTAAAATAGGCACCGTATGAATTACACTTCCCAAATGTCAGATTCACATGAGTCATGCCATTCTTTAACTATTCTACAGTCATCAAACATGATGACATTGTTTAGAAAGGCACGTTGGTAGGAGAAGTTGTTCATTTATTGTACTGATTAGACATAGGGGACTTGGAAGGAAATTTTGGATGGGCATGGAAGGCATTGAAGGTGTGCACAAAGAGGAGTGGAAGTGCACGTGGGAGGGATGATGGTAGAGAAATGAAGGGAAGAAGGTGAAGGGATGGAAATATCAATTGGGACAACACACAAAAAGTTGGGAACATGGAAAACAAGCTAAGATGGTGTAAGTTGGTGTAGAAGAATGAGAGGGCTATGGGATGGTAGTGCGGGTTCCCCATTAATAGGATTGATCAACATTAGGTTTGTGAGCCTCCATTTCTTTAGCCCATTCTATAATCGATGCAACATCTCAATGATAAAGCACAACTTTTCTTTGGGCACTAAACCATCTGGTATAGGGCCTACCCATGGACAAGGGATGTTGTAACTAACTCTAGCTACCTTTATGGAGCACTTGACTTTTAGATGCATCATTTACATATCCATATTTTGAACTGCCTCTCAAACATAATGTATGTCATGAATTTACCACCATCATATGCATAAAATTGTTCTTCATAAACATCATGGTGAGAAAATTAACCATTCATATCGGTAGGGTTGGGCTATATGCATATTATGGATAATGGGGATTATAAAACTGATTTGGAGGAGGATTTTGAAATTATGGTGATGGAGGGAAATATATCTGCTACTGCAAATGGGAATTCCATGAAGGGAAAGAATTCATGATTGCACAACTTCAAAAGAAGAAGGTGGAACAATAGAAACATGGAGAAACAAATGAAAGAAGGAGGGGAGAGTGGTCTATGAATGAAATAATGGATGCGTTTGAATTAGTGGAGTCGCTAGATGTGTTGAAATATGCCTCCAAAGGCTATATCTCAACAAAACACATCAAACATGCTAAGATGAAGATGTAAATATCTTCACTCTTGTCCCATCGGGTGTACCAGAAATAGTTGGTTGTCAAACTTGCAATCGTGTCTCAGATCTAGAAGAACCGAGTTGTTTGAGACAACAATGGAACCATCTCTAATTTGTGGGACCTTATGTGCTTGAGATGGATCTATGGAGAAGGCCGGTTCCTCTACGTACCTCTAATACTACTGCTACTCCTAATGCTAAAAGAAAATCCTAGACTAAACATGCCAAGGGACCAGGGATAGAAGGATGCGTAGAAAGGGAAATCCGAGCTAAGGAAGGTGATAAAGCCAGGGAAAGGGTCTATCACTCTCCATGAGTGGCGAAGGAAATAAAGAGGGTGTGGGAGAAGAGGGCGGATGACGTGTGCCATAGATCAACACACGGGATTGGCATTACGGTGTGCACAACAAATGATCACGGGAATGCAAGTGGGAATACACACAACATGCTAGAAAATGTAAACAAAGAGGCAAGATACAATGAAAATGAGAAAGGGAAGACAAGAGTTTCGCAAAAATGATTTTATCGTTTAAGGGATTCATAGTCATTTACATTCATGACGGGGAGGTGAGAATAAATTACAGAGACCATGCCAAGGTCTGAAACTCATGGGAAGTTGGCCACCATTTTGGCATGGTGCCGCTACAATAGAGAGGGATCATTTTTACAAAGCGAGAACTCGTTATTCATAGAAGAAGGAGAGAAAAGAAGTAGAAAATGAGGGAAACTCAGATTCAAATGTTTAACCACGAATAAAAAGTGATAAATGCCTGCAAATACACCTACATGACTATCAGATGTGCTTCCCTATGTCTATTTGGCGTGTGGAAGAAGGAAGAAAGCAAAATTTGATTGAAATTTTGTGGTTGAGGTCGATTAGATGTGTGCATTGATGATCAGAAAGATGTTTCCCTATTTTCATCCTACCAAATTCCACTTGGATTTGAATTTGAATAGTCCAATGTGCAAACTTATGATAGCATATTTCGACAAGTCCATGCGTGTCTTTGATCTAAGAACTGCAACATAAGTTATGGTTGTTAGAAGTCTATAAGTTGCTCTAACACACAATGACACGTGGTGCACATTGATTGACTGAGGAAATTGGCCAACTATTGATTTATTTTGTCTTTTTGCCATATTTCATGCACTTAGTTAGTTATCTAGATTCGACGCCCCATTGGCGTGCTTTGATATGTTGTGTGTAGCACACTTAAGTTTGACAGATGACTTGGCATGTGACTAGCGCGAGAAGACGCAAGGTGTAAAAGTGAGAGGAATAAAGGTGCGCATGGAAAGGACAAGAACACGAACGCAATGTGCATGGTAGGAACAAAGGCATAATTGTAAAAGGAAAGTATGGAAGAAGGGCACAAGTATCCAAGCTGCGGAGATTGGAAGAAAATGGGTGCATGAGAGTTTAGTGTATGCAAGCACGCAAGAGGAATGCCAAGGACTTAGCCATTTTGGAAGGCAAGTCTACATAGGTGCATGTGAGGGGTGCATGATGATTTAGAATGAAAGTGGCCACACAGAGGGAAGGTGCAAAGGGAAATGAAAGGAGATAACAAAATTTAGGAAAATGCGCAGCGAGAAGGAAGAAGGAAGCAAGGCACATGGGGCACGTAGAAGATCTGTAGTCACATAAAATGTGCCAAAGAAACAAACTTGAGTGCGCATAACCTGTAATGTGAATCATCAGAGTCAGAATAAAATATAAGTTGTCAAAATAACTAGGGGATTTATTTGGGACAATAGGTCCATTTGATTTGTAAATCCTCGGTAGTTGAGTATGGGTGAGGAACTAAAGTTCGTCATAGGGTGATGAGTGTAGTAAATATAATACAATGTAGTATGCGTAATTATGAAAGACGACCATGTAAGAAGGATAATGTATAATGTATGATGTATAAGATGTAATGTACAATATAGAATAAAAGTAGTATGTATGAGGAGTAGTATGGAATGCTAGATGCAAGTATGTATGAGGAAGATTAGTATGATGTAAGATGTACAAATGTGCAAATGTCGAATGTATGGTGTATGAAAGATAATATGTGAGTAGATGCGGTGTGTAAGTCCCATATATGCGGTGTGTGGGGATCATGTGTGGTAATCCCTCAACAGTCAAGTGTGGACCAAATCACAAGAGTTTGTCATCGGGTAATGATGACACTATAGTAAGAATGAATATGCATGTGCTATGAAATTGAATAATGCAAAGATGAGATGTGAGTAAATGCTACAATGATGTATGCGTAAATGCTTAGAATGTGATGTAGTATTATGTAAGAATGATAATGTGAGAATGAGGGATATGTCTATGATGTTAATGTGATGGGGGTTTTCGAGCTACTATGCCCCCAAGTGAGTGTGTGGTAAACTATGTTATCATGTAATGTCATCTATAAGATCATTTCTCTTAGGTTCATAGTCGAATGGGTAAGCATTAGTGACTTGATAAGCAATAGTGTTGGGTGGATCATGTAATGAACCATTGAGGCATGAATTATACCTGCCCATAACATACTCCTCATTGGTGAATGGAGGAAGTGGGCAACTGTGCGCATACCAATGAGTGAGATTTGGTGTGTATCCTAGGAAAGAGCTATTGTAGATGAAAACACATCCAAAAGGCATAGGAAAGGAAATGTCTATATGATCTAGATCTAGTGTACCCCCAATATAATCAAGCCATGATTTTCCTAATGTAAGTGATGATGAGTGAGGAGTACATGATAGATAGATTGTAAGATGAAAGACACACAAACCATAAGCAACAATGATATGAACAAAGCCATAATAAAGATGAGGAGCATGTGATGTAGGATAGAGGTCCTCAAAAGAAAACCCTAAGTGATCTAGACCCTCATGTGTACATATAGTTTCATTGCATGTAGGATCAAATGGAATGTGTTCCTAGTATGAATTATTCATGAAAATTGTGCAAGTAAATGGTGGGCATGCTAAGGGAGATGGTACATGTGAAGGCGTATGTGATAAAGCGATGTCGATGGACTAGATAGGTGCACGATAAGAATCATAGTAGCGGTAGTAATATGTGTCATAGAATAAATGGCATCTATCACAAAAATGGTACCATCAAGTGGTGGTATGTGAGGTGGTTCTTTCCTAAGATGGGGCTTCTGTCGTAATTTTAATGCGTGGAATAGGAAGACTAGTATTAAGATCCCTGTCACAATACAGGAATGGATCGTGGTCATGAAAAACAGTGTAATTAATGCTCTCATGTAATAATTTAACACAATTATGTACATTAGAGGTGATAGCTTGCATGACATGAAGCCATGGCCTTCCCAAAAGATAATTGTATGAGACTAGGAAATCCACAATGAAAAAGACAACATGGATAATATTTGGACCAATAGTAATAGGTAATGCAACGTGACCAAGACAAGGATGGACAAAACCATCATAAGCATGTAGTGAAATACTAGATGGACTGACATCATGAGCAGTAAGACCTAAAACCTCAAGGAATGACATAGGACACAAGTTAAGTTTAGATCCGTTATCAATCAAAGTATGCTTGACAACTACATTATGAATGCAAGATATGATATGCAATGGTGGATCATTATCAAAAGTGTGAACATCAGTGGGAATATTAGACTTGAAAACTAGGTGTGAAGAGAATACATTGAGAAAGGCTTGATAAATCAAGTCTAGATGCATGTTAGCACGAATATGAGTAGTAACAAGAAAATGTTGGACTCTATGTAGTAAATCTGGATTGGTAAGAAAATAATCGTTGATTGAGATACTCATGATGATCAAACCCTAGGGTGACAAGCAACTAATGGAGAATCTAGAAGTGTGAATGATCGATTCGGGTTCACCAAAATGATTAACTAAAATAATAAATATGTGGTAAATGGGGATAGTTAATCTAAGCTATGAACAAATCTAAATAAAGTAAATAAATGTAATAAAGAAGTATGTAAATGAGATAAAAAACTATATAAAAGGAAATTCTAACCCTAATGTGCAAGAGAGAAGAGGAAAGAACTCATATGAATAATAGATGCTCATGGGATTGTGTTTGCATAGGTGACTAGAAAATCTAGAGGTGGTGGCAATGATAGTGTGCAAAAGCTCCGAAAAGGGTGGATCTAGACTAATTCCCTGAACTGGAGCACTTGGGAAGGGACTAGGCACTGTGGGCACTATGGTCTCGTAAAATGGGTGCCCCGATATGTGTAAAAGCTCGAAACTAAATCTCACAAGACTGAGAGGTGGTCCAAAACCCTTGTTATATGTCACATCATATTCACTTTCTGTCTTTGAGTGTTTCCAATAATACAAGATGATGTAAAGACATACAAAAGACCAAAAGAAGTATTAAAACCCCAAAAAAATAAATATGCAAATGAATGGGTCAAACTGACCTCAACTGCCACAACAATGGGCTTACTAACTGAGCGCTACACTACATTTTAGACCAAAATGTATTTCTGGCAAGTGTGTGCATAATGTGCCCTAGGTGCTCTTGTGTTAGTCGCACTTTGTGAAGTAGTGAGAAATAGCTAAATGTAGAAAATTTAATAGCATGTGTGCATAGAATATAATAGAATCCTCCCCATATGAAGTGTGTGATGCAGATGTCCTAGTCTTGTGCTTTGTGATGGAGCTATGTGGATGCAAGTGATCTCTAATTCAATAGATGGATGTAACTCTATGTGAGTGATAGTAGTGAATGATGCTAGGTCCCTCATTATGGTCTCATAAATTTATATTTATAGGGTTCTCTTGATCTAATTTCGTAATTAACCCCAAAATGGTTGACCACCAAAAATATAAGAAGCTAAAATAACTAGAAAGAGCCCAAAAGATGGTGGGAAAGTGCAAAAGGAATTTCAAGGGCACCCATGGGCACCCAAGATACTAATATGGGCACCCTAATCGAGGCTAAAAAAACATGGGATGACACAAAATGACTGAGCATATGGGTGTAAGAGGTTAGTAATGAGAAAATTTTACATTGTTTAAAGTTTACAATGTTGACTCAAGCATGAATTTAAAATTCCAAGAAGTTTTCTTAGATCATCCATGACTAGAATAAAAAAATTGAAGCATGATGAAACACTATGAAGATCAAATGTTATAGTTCCCTATATGGATCATGATTGCACAATTGTGTATGGTTGAGTACAGTTAGTATTAATGTTTCAAACATATATATAGGTTTGTGTGTTGGTTTATAAATCTTGAAGCACCTCCTACATTTGCGATGTGAATAAAAGTAAGTTGAAGCACCTCCTACAATGAGCTACAAGCACGTAAAAGAGTGATTGAGCAAGTATGAGAAAAATAGAATGAACATCAAAGATGTAATAGACTAGATTGAGCCATTTATGCATCTTGATTAATCTACAAATCTTGTATAGAGATGAGGATTTGTGTAGTTAATCACTTTCATCCTAAGAGTACTATAGATGGTGATTTTGCACTAAGATGTGGTGTTATAGATTTGTGATGGTCTAATAAGGAAGGGGAGCTTACTTTTGAACTTGAATCAAGTATGTATGGTGTCTAGAAGTGATAAGAAGGAAAAAATAGTCATGTTTGTAGGTGAGTTGGTAAGAAGAAAAAGTGAGCTGTTCAAGAAGGCTATGATAGCAAGATAAGAAGGTTAAAAACATTGAATGAGAATCTCGAAGCTGTGATGATATGTTTGAGCCATCTATACAACGTGTATAAAAGGTAATTGTTTGATATTTTATTTTTTAGTTAAAGGAGGATGTAACAAACCCAAGGGGAGGTATAAGGAGGGGATTCATGTTGTGAATAGGCTTCCATGGATGGTTATAGTTGGTCCAAATTACACGAAAGATTTGGTTTAGGGATTTCATCCCTAATAATGGTTATCAACTAAATACATAGTAGAGATAAGTACTTTGATGATGTTTTAAACTAAAGAATGGTTTGAAAAAGTGAAAGAAGTTATATTTCATGTTAATATGCTTTTTGGAATGTGTGGATGAGTTGTGTACATCTATCCAAGGATTTCTACAATGGTTTTAAGTCGAGAAAATAAGGCAAAACAAAGTTTAAAAAGGTAAAACTTTGTTTGCATGCTAGGATGATGGATTTGAATGTTGTTTCCACTGAATAAGGGATCCAAGGAGGTCAAATAAGATGAAGAACATGATTTTTAGGTATGAATTTTGTCATTAATGAAAAAAGGAGGAGAAGGCCGGTGGTTTTCCATCAATGACAAAGGGGGATATTATTGGCATGTGTAAATTTAGGTGTTATCATTGATGTAAAAGCTAATTAATGACAAAGAGGATGATGGATAAGTGATATGAGATGATCAGTGTGATTTTGACATGGTCATTCAGGTTGTTATGTGATTGCATGTTTGGATAAGGTGAGAATGACTTAGCCCAAAGCAAGCCTAATTAGGTGACCTAACTTGTCTAATTGATAAAGCATGATGGTTTGAGTTGATTGATTACTTGAGAATCATGGTATAGGAATGGAAAGAATTATTGGAGAGTGATAAGACACCCACTTGAGTTTCAAAGTGCATGTACAGGTTAAAGACCCATTTGCATGTGCTTATCTAGACCTAGTCAGGTGCTTGGAAACTAAATGAAGCGGGACATTCAGTTTGAGAGCCATGTGAGATCATGGAGGCATACATGGGTGTGAGAAATTTTGTATCAAGTATGTTAGGACCATTTTGAGTGCCAAGAAACAAATTCATGAAGTTTTTCTACTTGGTACAGTCTAAACTAGGCCTAATCCTAGTGTTTGGAAGCCTATTAAAGCATGATAGTCACTTGCAGGTATGTATGAGCTCTTGAGATCACTCATGGAGGTATGTTATGTTGTTTCCATCATGTAAAGATAATTTTTATAGGTTTCATATATGGTTATAGTGTTGGATCAACTTGTTATGGACTAGAACATGCTAAACCATAAGGCCTAGTCATGCAAATGATATGGGACATGACGATTGAGCTATTTACGACTTGGTAAGAATTGGAGATGTTATTAGGGTGTGTTGTGATGGTGTGAGAAAAATTTTAGGTTTTTATGAAGAAAAATTTGTAAGTTATGATGTTTTAGGCAAAACAGGGTCCAAGAAAGCATGATTTCAGCTCGATAGGAAACTTCGATGCTAACCTAATATCATACATTTTTCATGGGACCTTGTGTATTTTAGGGTATTTTAAAATTGAGCTAAGATAATTTCACAAAAATAATGGAGTGGTTTCATTGTCAGGTTTTTATGAACAAATGTTAAGAAGGTAAACAACTTTTTATGGCTTTAAAACCCTAGGTCAAGAGTGATGGAGAAGATCTTCTTGTTATGTGCCCAGAATTGATTGTTTTTAAATTATGATTATTTGAGGTTGTAGAGGAATCCTCCATATTTATAGAAAGGTATGATAGAGGTTGTGACAATATGTGGACCCCACTCAAATAGGCATGTTTATGAAGATTTTCAGTTTGTGGAAAAGTTTCCCATTGAAAGTATTGATTAAATCAACATTGATTGGATCTTGGGATTTGTTCTAGTTTTTAATTATAGTTTTAGGTCATGCTTGAAGTCCTAGAAGAAAAAGTGTGCCCTATTTATGAAGATTGGTCTTTGGGCCTAAAAGGGAAGTTTCGAGAGATTGACTGGTTGAAGGCCTTCCACTTGGAGTTGGAAGGAAATGTAAGGTGTTATGGAAATTAGATTAAGATAAATTTACAATGGTATATGGTTTGTCTCTTTATGATGTGTTTTGATAGGTGAACTAGCTCAGTTTGTGAAGACCAAGTTTGATTGTTTCAGGACAAGATTGCCTTGGCTTAGAAGATTGATGTAGAAGTCTCATGTTTTGGATTAGCTGATACTTTCTATCCATTAGAGAGTTAATAGGGATGAATTTTGTTCCTATTTAAGTAATTTATAGGTCTTGAAAGTTACATTAAGGGTGCAAACCAGTTGAGTTTCCAAAAATGATTTTGGGTAGCTTAGTTTGGTGAAGAGGAAAAGAGGTGTGGTTTGCATTGATAGATGTTTCATGAGGTATAAAAATCATGGATGTGTTATACAAGTTAGTGGATTTCCAATGAGTGGTTACATTGCATAGTTGAGATGTTCTTGGTTGATCTTGAGCATGTTTGGTGAAGACTAGTTCTTGGAAATTTGTTTTGAGTAGGAAATGAGCCTACTTGATAGAGTTATGAAGAAATTTATTGGTGCAAGTTAATTTGCAAGAATTTATGATGTTTTTATGATATATTTGACATGTGTGAGGCCTTTGGAGGCTTGAATAATCACAGTGACAAGTTTAGAGGTCTTTGATGAGCCAGATGATGGGGTTTTGAGCCATTTTTGGCTTGTTTGGTTATCTTGGTGCTTGGCCAACCTATATGGGTCCATATTATGATTTTTATTAATGTGTTGTTATATTTTTAAGTTTTAATGGTTGAGATCCTTGGTATGGACTGACTTGTGTTATGTTTTTGAATTGAAAGGCATATAAAAGTGCATGTTTGGTTCAAATTTGAACTAGTGAAAATAGAGGGAAAAGTGTGAGCTGCTTGTGAGAGAGAGTAAGAGGTTCAAGGGAATGAAATAAGAGATGAGAGTGTGTGAAAAATTATGAGGAATTTTATAGATATTTTGTGTAAGAGTTTGAGATCAAATCAGGTCATGAAAGTCCAAGTTTGAGTGAGTTAGAAGGAGGTGTGTTTGAAGAAGGGTTTGAAGGAATTTGGAGCTGAATATTGTGATCACCATTAGTTGAGTGTTGGTAGAATATATTCAATGATATTATTATAAAAATATTGTGTGATGATTCATATTCATGTAAGTCTCTTGTTGTGAGTAATATCAACAAGGGTTTAGGGGTTGGTGCTCCTTCTAGGGTGCCTCACTAAATAAATATCTTGTGATGTGTAATATTCAATTGAGTACTTTATTGTGAGTAATATCAGTAAAGGTTTTCAGTGGGATTTCTTCCCTTGAGATTTTCCCACTTATATATTGTGTTCTTGTGTACTCCTTGTTTATGCTATTGTGGATGGTTGTTTCTTATTGTTAAGATCTCATTAATGCATGGTTGAATGATAATGGTGTATGAAAGTTAAATTTAAATTGTTGAAGGGTTTGTGAAGGACTGATTCACATCCCCTCTCATTCCATTTTCTTTCAATATGAAGATCAAAAATAAATAATTGAGGGACCAATCCCAATTTTTGAGCAGAAAAATAATTATTATTGAAGATTCAGATGAGGAAAAATAAAAGAGGTATTCCAGTCCCATAATTTCAATGAAACAAACTAGGGAAGAGGTGTCCTCTCAAACCTATGCAAGAAGAAAAATAAAGAATGTTATAGCTTATGAAAGAGCCTCTCGAGATCTTGGAAGAATTGGCCCACACTGAGACACATGAAGCTCTGTTAATAGAAAAATAAGCTCCAGAAATAAGAGGTAGAGCTCTAGAAATAAACATGGATGCTCTAAAAATTGAAGAAACAATTGTAGAAGAAAAAGGTAGAGCTCCGGAAATAGAAAGTCTTTCCCCGAAATCGGGAACAAGCTTAAAAATGACACAAGAGTAGCATGGGGAACAAGGAGGAACCTCTTCTTCTATAAATAATTTTTTTCTACGAAAGGAAAAGAACTAGTTATTATTGAGGAAGAGGTCAGTCCTTCATCTCATGATGAGGGAAGATAGGAACAAAGAGAACTTAGCATGTAATCATTTTTCCAAGAAATGAAGCCATCATCGATAACAACAATAAGAGATTGAATTTATGAGGATGAAATTAAAAGGTATGGAAGAATTTAAATCTTCTTTGAAAAAAATTCAACACAAAAATTCTTAAAATATTAAAAAAGGAGCATTTATGAGTTGAGTCTAGAAGTTACATATTTAAGAAAACAAAAACTAATTAGACTACAAGCTTGTACTAACTTAATCAATGACTAGACCAAAATTTATGAATAAATTAAGAAACTCCTCGCTGAAAATAAGATGTTAAAATAAAATTTTGATTCTATTCATGAATAAAAAAAAAGTTAGATTCTAAGCTTGGCATCTTTTTGAAATTAGTTCATAAACTTCTAACGAAATCCATCTTCGAGTTTACATTCTATTTTGTAGGAGAAATTCTATTTTGTCAGATCACTAGATTGTGTCATGGTATTCCTTATGAGGCCGATGATGAAATGAGTTCTATGGATGCATATAATAATGGTGCGAAGGAACACCAAAATCTTCTCCATGAACTATGTTTATGTAACATGGTTGTCACTAATGTTCCAAATTTCTTGCTCTATTTATATATGTAGAATTTGAGCTCAAAGTTTTCCAATTGTAGTGCCCACATTTGAAGAACCAAAAATAAAGAAAAAATAAACTAGGATAATTATATATTTTGATTTTCATTTGCTTGTTACTAGATACCACTTGGGCTCACTTAGAATAACATGACATTACACTAGATGCTTTCACCTACATGGACCACACATACAACAAGATAACACCACATGTACATCAATGTCACACTTCCTCAAACAAACAAATACAAATTAAGACCCAACCACAATGTGAAATCAACATAGGCATGTTCCACACCACAGTCGTTTTTATCTTTATTATAATTAAGTTCTTATTGTTTATCCTTATAGGTTTAAAGAGCATTTAACATGTAAGGGCATAAATCCCCTTTTTCTCAAAACTTCATAAACTTTATTTCACATCACAAATATCTTAAAATGAGTATACACTATTTGGTTCATTCCTCAATTTCCATTAATTTATATAACTCAATTGTTAGTTATAAACATTTTAAACACATATGCATCACCTAACACTCATTCTTAGGATATGGATTCGTTTCTTAAAAAACATGATTACTTGTCATTTTACTTAGTCTTCATTGTAAGGGAAACATCATCCTGAAGATAAGGGGAGAATAATAGTTCAAGAGTGGAAAATTCCCATTTTCCATCTTTGTGATAATGTTTAATAACAAGAATATGCTCCATTCATTTAACGTATTATTACGAAAACTATGCAATTAACTATTTAGCTGCATCATTCGTGATATGTCTTTGAGTTGCAATCCACTTATTCCAAATTAGGATTCCTAGTTTTTGAAACTATGTTACACATGGAACAACTCATTTCTCTTTGTATTAACATAATGAGTGTTTACATAAAGTAATGGGGAAGATCATAGTTTCCACTTAACTTTACGCTAAAGGGGAGAATCTTAAGTTTAACCTTATGCTTGGTACATCTTGAAGATAGAATTGATTGGGAGTATTTATAAAATATGCATGATTCAAATAAATTTTTCTATCAAGATAAGTGTTGTCATGTAAATGTGTTGCAATTTTTTTTAAAATTTCAAGCATGATAACTTATTCAAATTTGAAAAATTTGTTCCCTAGTCTTCCTGAAACCCTCTCTTAGTCATCTTGTCTATTGTATCATGTCCGTATTGACCTTGCAAGTACTTATAAAATGATGCAAAATAAAGTACATGTGTTTGGGATTGTGTGACAAGGTTAGCAATTTCATTCAAGAAAGTACTTCCAACGATTAGTTTCGAGCATGCTTAGAAAGGCCAATTTTACCTTCTAAGGAATGGTATACATACTTATGGGATGGAATGAACGATAAAAATCATCCATATGTGGTATTAAAGAGATAGGAATATGTTATAACTGATTTAGGAAATAGTAAAGTTTTTGAGGTTTAGGGACAAATAATACAACATCGTGTTTTTTAGGTGCAATGAGTAGGTAGTCAAAACAAGTACTGATCTTCCACGAGATAGTTCCGAGAGATCTGTAAGGAGTTAGGAGTAAAATTATTCATTGGAAATATATAATAATTCTCTACATGATTGAATTTTCAAATATTTCAAAAGACTCAGTTATCTATCAAGGAAACTCAAAATGTGTAGACACACCCTATCATCCTAAAGAAAAAGGAACGATGTTAGGGTGTTGTAGGTGAAATTGAAGTATTATATCCATCCTATTTTTCTTGGAAGGCTATTGGGAATAAAAATCATATAATACTTCACCAAAAAGACTCTGGAAGCTTTGGAAACATCATCTTCAAGCTCTCTCTCTTGTAGGTATGCTTCTGCAGTTAGTCAAATTTACAAGAGGACACTTGTCACCTCTAGGTTGAGGTGAATTTTTGTGTCCCTATTGTCCCTATCCTAAGGGGATAGAGGGGAAAATAAAATTTTCCCCACCCCAAATTTTCCTCCAAGTTCCTCACATGACTGAGATAAGCACTCCGCAGGGCCTATCTTCCTATCTCTAGCCCCTCCCGTCGTGTAGTAAGAACGTGCCACTTGTTAAGAAAAGGTGAGGGAAAATTCTTATATGCATCCTATCCATATCCCAAGAGGATATATGGGATGATAAAATTAACCCATCTCTTCCCCTTTCCATGGTTTTCAATGTGACCAAGTTTGAGCCCCTTAGTGCTAAAACTAGATTTTCCTCCTTGCCTTTTCATCGAATCATGAACCGCCACTTATCATCACCACATGAGGGAAAATGTTTCTATCTATCCCATAAATATCTCAAGGGAAAAATAGGTCACAAAAATTTTCCTCACCCCATCCCCTTTCATGGTTCCTCATACACCTAGACTCAACCCCCATGGTGCTAAAATGTGGTTTTCTCCTTCTCCTCGTCATGCAATCATGCAACGAATCTTGTCAAGAAGAGGTGAGGGGAAATTTTTATGTCCTTATTTTACCTATCCCAAGGGGATAGAGGGGACAAGAAAATGTGACCCAAGAAAAAGAGTTAAAACCCTAGCTTTCAACCTAACTACTTCTACATCATCCATGCACTCAAAAACACTGTCGAGAAGATAGAAAATTCAAAGTAACTTCTACTAACCTGATTTATTCACACATTTCGATGTAGAAGAAATTTTTGATGATTGAATACATATAAATACCTGTAAACATAGCCACCATGTTGTTAATATCTTTCGAGGGCATTCATAATTTTAAAAATGGAGCTATTCTCACTTCCAGTGAACCAGGAAATTGATCATACCAAATGTTTAAGTTGAGTTTTCTTCTATAAAGAATCCCTGTGATAATTGAAGCTTAGTGAATCCATTAATGGATTCCATGAAAGCTTTAGGTTTGAAACCCTTTCCCTAGAAAATTTATTTTTTGATTTTCAAGAGTTTCGGGTAGGTGCATAAAGGTGAAATTTGGAGCACGAGATCATAACAAGGAGTTGAATTCAAAAATAATGTTTTCAATGAAAACCAAGGCTAGAATTAATACTTAAAAAATATAATATGTCATGCCCATCCTCATGCTAAAAATAGTAAGTTATATAAATTTTAAGTTCGATTATTCGAGTTCATTTGGAAAAAGCAAAAAAAAAAGGCAACTGCTAAAAATAGAAAATATCCGAAAAGGGTAAAAATCATAAATGAAGGAGAATTGAATATTATAAAAGTTTTAGGATGTCAAATTTGAGAAAAATAGGTGATATTTCCCAATATAAAGAGTCCTGGTCCTACTTGTTAAAAATAGAAACTCTCAATTTTTATGAAGAAAGTTGTTGTTGGCTCGATTTCACTCATATTTCCAATTTTTGACATCCTCACATGGTTTTAAGGTGGTTTCATAGCTCAAAAAAGGAAATTCAATCTTCACATGAACCCTGAAACATCATCTTAAGATCATTTGTGTCCAAAAAAAAGGAAGAACATCTCAAGGCACAACGGGTGAGAGTCAAAGACATTGTGTAGTTGGAAAGGATTAAAAAGGTGTCAATAAATCAATTGATTCATCAGAGGAGGTCACACTTATCATCATCTAGTCTTGAAGTAGTCATCATTTGATTAGGGTGAGTTAAGCTCGATGAGATGGGAGAGTTGGGCAAGTTGAGTGAGTCAAGTGAGCTAGGAAAGAATTCATCCTTTCCTATAAGAGGCACATGAAAATTGAGTTATGCAATCATCGAAGATACTCTTGAATTGAGAAAATCAAATAATTGATCTTCACTTCTAGCTCCATTGAAATCCAAGATCATTAGGGAATACCTTCATCATCTCACCAAGTGAGCTGGTTAAGGTGAGCCAAGTGAGTTGGTTGAGATGATCCAAATGAGTTGAGTGATCTAATTGAGATAGCCAATCCAAATGAGCTAAGAAATAACTCATCATTCTTATTTAAGGAGCTCACATCTCGCAGGTCAGTAAAGGTAGAGGCTGCAATGTTGTAGTGTAGAGTACGGGACAAGAAAACAAACATCAAGAGGTTTAGGCATCATAAATTAAAATTATGAAATCCTAAGGAGAAAGAGAGTAATCCTCAGTCTCATTATGAAATCAAGGATGGATCATCATTAATGATGCTCGTGGTCATATAAAACTCACATCGGGAGATCTTGCAACATTGTTTCTAAACACTCATTTGGTGGTTTGAGGTGTGTGCACCCGATGAAGGAGGAGATTGTGACCACCATGTCTAGGATCATAAATTTATACATGAGAGGGATATTCTTCAACATATAAGTAAATCCCATTCCCTTATCCTCTCCCTTTCTTCTAATTATTTTTATACGCAATCATGGTATTCTATCCTATTTTCTTAAGTGATAATATTTGTAAACTATAAAATTACTATCTCAAAATTATAAGAGAGGTACTTAATTTATCTTTTCAAAGGGAAATTGAAAGGTTACAAGTGAAATAAGAATATGAAGAGTCATGTGGGGGTAGATGAGAAGACCGTTCACAAGGCTATAAATTGGAATGCCTTCTCCATTCCAAAGGATCTTGAAAATTTCAGTTCTTGGTAGAATTTGTGAATTTTTATAGATTGTGAATATTTGTATCACCACTATATATAAGAAATAAAATCTACATTCTTTCATTTCCTTTGCTCATGATATGCAACTTTGTAATTATAGTGATTAAGAAGGAACTTGATGTCCTTAATGGATTAATGTAAAAATCGCATGTCTCTAGTTTTTCTACCTCGCTAATTACATTGTTGTTTTCCTCTATGTGAATGTTGAACTACTTCAATTATTGTGTGTGAACGCTATTATTTCCTAATCACAAAAATATCCTTCATTTTCCTAATTTATCTCCTTTATCCCTCATCGCTTCTAATTTCTCCCTTGTACCCCATACAAGGACTTTGCCTGAGTTCAATGAAGTGTTCCTATGTGATCCTTGACTTAGTTGGTGACCCCACATCATTTAGATAGAATTAGGATAATTACATTCAATAATGGGAGCCTTCCCATACACAAGAAGGAGGGGTTTAGCCCTATGAGCATTAGTGAAAACACATAATTTGTAACACGTCAAATTATTTCACCAATAGTTTTTGGTGACTCCGTTGGAGAGAGATTTGTCCTCGTGAAACCCGTATAGATATTTGAAAATACAAAAAAATAAAAAAATATCATTAATACTACATATGTTCAAAATCCTTGTTGCAATCCTTTTGAGAAATATACACTTTTCAAGTTTCCTTCCTTTCTAAGTACTTGAAGTGAATTGGAAGAAAGAAGGTATACCTGAGATGACTGTGCATGTGGCATCATTGATCTAACATTTGAAGAACAATTGCAGATGGATTTCAAACTTCATATTATACCAATAAGAAGAAAAGTTACTGGAGATCCTCTTGAAGGTCATACTTGAAGAATTAGTTATAGAACAACTAGTCTTCATTCCACAAGAAGAAGAAAGAGAAGAACCTGATATGGTAACACAAGCACCTATACCATAGGGAAAGAAAATTGGTCCATTGGATTTGGCTCCACCACTCCATGAATTTCCAAAATGATAAAAAAATAAATTTCCAAATTTCTATGGAGATGGAAAGAAACATCTTGAAATCATATCACATACTTTATCATAGCCCATGACATCCTTGGAGTACAACCTGAAGATGTTGCAGTGTGGTTATTCATGGAAACATTACAAGATGTCATGGTGGATTGGCTCTACTATTTTCCTTTACACTCAATCGTTGATTGGGGTGGTATGAAAAATAAGTTTGAAGAAATATTCAGGACTTCCCAAGATGCTCATTCCCTCCTTACTCAACTTCTTGAAATGAATAAAGAATACCAAAAATCCATGAGAGACTTCATGGAGAAATTCAATAAGTGATTAACAAGAATCTTGTTGTTTCCCTTCCTACTGTAGAAAATTTGAAGATATTCTTTGTAAATACTCAATTTCCTAAAGTGATTTTATTTCTACAGAGAGTTCAACCAAGAGATTTGGAAAATGCTCAAGATTTTTTTGTTGAGGTGGAAGATGACCTCATCTATTAAGGACAAATCAAGAATCCTTCAATAAAGGATAAAGCCCAGAGTTCCAAATATGAGAGAGCAGACTAATTATTGCAAAATTTAGCCAATGAATTAAAAATAATGAAGAAATAAGTTTCTCAACGAGCACCTCATCCAAACTGGAATAGAAACCAGATTGCGAAGCACCTTGAAGGCTTGCCTGGAGGATCTTTTGGTCAATGCAATATGTGAGATCAATGAAGATGAAGAAGAATAAATCTCTGAATCGAAGTTGAAAATTAAGGAGAAGAAGAATGTGCTCGCATAAGGTTTTGTGAATGCACACTTGATGAAGAGATTAAAGAACATATAGAAATTTACTCCAATACATTGTTCACTCAATAAAAAAGGAGAAATAAGTATCTCGCTTCCACATTCCAAGCTACGAAATTTCATCCTCAAATGATGACTCCATGAAAAAAACCATGAAAGGAGGATCATCGAAATATGCTTCCACAGGTTAGTTAAGAAGAAACATGAGACTATTTCAATCAAGAATCCTTCTCCCTCTTCAAGTAATTCTCCTTCAAATTCCCTTGAAAAATATGTTTCTATAGATCCTAAAAACATCCATGTCGAGGATGCCACAATCCACGATATACATACAACTCCCTCATCCTTTGGCATCATTGACCATTTCAAAAATCCAAAGTTGTGTGGTTGGAAAGGATTTAAAAGGTTTTAAGAACTCCATTGATTCATTAGAGGAGGTCACAATTCTCATCATCTGGTCTTGAAGTAGTCATCATCCCATTAGGGCAAGCTGATTGAGTTGAGCTCTATGAGTTGGGAGAGTTGGGAAAGTTGAGTGATTCAAGTGAGCTAGGAAAGATATCATCCTTTCGTATAAGAGTCATATGTAAATTGAGTTATGTAATCATTGGAGATACTCTTGAGTTGAGAAAGTTAAATAATTGATCTTCATCTATAGCTTCATTGAAATCCAAGATCATCAGGGAATACCTTCATCATCTCACCAAGTGAGCTGGTTGATGTGATCCAAGTGAGTTGGTTGAGATGAGACAAATTAGTTGGGTGAGCTGATTGAGATATAAAAAACAAGTGACCTAATAAAGAGATCATCCTTCTTCCTAAGGAGCTCGCATCTCACATATTAGTAAAGGTAGAGGTTGTAATGTTGCAGCGCAGTGTGCGAGATAGGAACACAAAAACAAGAGGTTTGAGCATCATGAATGAAAATTATGAAATCTTAAGGAGTAAGAGAGTGATCCTCACTCTCATTGTGAGATCAAGGATGCATCATCATGAAATATGTCTATGGTCATCTCAAACTCACATAAGGATATCTTCTGCAAGTGTTTCTAAACACTCATTTGGTGGTCAAAGGTTTTGTGAACTCCGAGAAGAAGGAGATTGTGATCACCATGTCTCGGATAAAAAAATTCTACATCGAGAAGGAGATTGTTTAAAAAATTAGTCTATCCCTTTCCTTTTTCCTCTTCTTTCCCTTTCTTATAATTCTTTTTGTACGTATTCATGGTACTCTGTCCTATTTGCTTAAGTGAAAATATTTGTAAATTGTAAAAGTACTCTCTCAAAATTATAAGAGAGGTACTTAATTTGTCTCTTCTAAGGGAAATTTAAAGGTCACAAGTGGAATAGGAACATGAAGAGTCATGTGGGGGTAGATGAGAAGACAATTCACAAGGCTATAAATTGGAATGGATTCTCCATTCCAAAGGATCTTGAAAAATTTAGTTCTTGGTAGAATTGTGAATTATTGTAGATCCTTCAAGAATCCTTCTACCTCTTCAATCAACATGAGACTAACCCTATTGTAGCAATATGGTTAGTTGAGAAGAAACATGAGACTACGTTAGAATTTTAGGATTCCAATAAATACTGATTTAATCAACTTACATATTACATAATGTTACGGTAAATATTAAAATAAACATTACATCATAACATAAATAAGTAAAGAAATACTTACAGAAATAAATAATAGAGGTGACACAATATTTATAGTGGAAAACCCCAATAGGGTAAAACCACTTTGAAAATAAGATTTTACTTGAGAGAACTTATTTTACATCCCGTAAGATCACCTCCTCGAAACCCTATTTTTAAGGGTAAAACCAAATCACTTGATTTTCAAACCTTTGATATATTTTCCGAATATATCAAATGAAGATATAAATTACTTTTTATATAAGGTGATCGGGTATGTCCCCCAACCCACTTTTTAACATAAAATGGTTGACACATATACCTAGGTGAGTGTATTTAATAAATGGAAACATAAATGATTCACATTATTAAATACTTACCTAATGTATATTACATATGTATTAATATTTAATAATAGAAAAATATTTCATATTAGTAAATATTTAACCTATATAATAGTGATGGACCCATATTAATTAAGGGTTGTCCAGACAACTTAATCATTATGTTCCAACACTCACCCTTAATGTTAAGTGAGATAACATATGGCAATAGATTACCTGCCCGTGGTACAATACATGATTTACAATCCTTAAAACATAAAGGTTTTAGGCTAGCATATCAGGTGAAGGAATTATAACACCTTCATCATACTCGAGTTACCTTTTGGTATAAAAGGATTTGAAGTCCCAAAGATCATCCCATGATCAAAGACTAAGTATGATTTGTGCTACGCCCTTAACCTATTGCTTGTATTAGGATATGAGTAACCGACTTGTGGCTTACCATATCATTTTATTATATCATTTATACTTTCTCATGCTTAATAGGTCAGCCTTGGTGATAGCCATAACATATGAATAGTATATATAGGGGATTATAGGTAGTATTTCATTATTATTTTGAGCATTTGAGTCTTATTATATGGTTTGGAGGTTGCCCCGTCGAAGTGGTGAAGCTATTCTAATTGAATATTGAGATCATTATTCTGAAATATTGTGTTATTTGGTGTTATATTGTTGCTCTTAATCTGAATTATACAAGTAATTTCATTACAATTTGTGAGTTTTACATATTCTCACGAGTTTCTCATAAAATGTTATTGAACCTAACCATATAGGAGCCTTTTATAACCAATGACCTGCCGTTGTGGCTCTAACTCTTATTCTACTCGTTGTGAATAATTATTTTATTTAAATAATTATTTTTCTTTCATTTTCCATCGTGATGGGGCATTCTTTTCCACATGGTACCCCTTTCTTCTCACTAGGACAATTTTATTTCTCCTAGGCGATATCCTTTCTTCTACACACTCTCGAATAATTATTTTTTAATAAATAATTATTTTATTAACTTATCCATTATCTTGGGGCATTATTTCGCTCTGCTTCTTCTTTCTTCTCCCGGGGCATTTCTTTTACATCTGAGAGATTCTTGTTGCTTCTTCTCCTTTCTTCTACACACTCCATTGAATAATTATTTTTTAATAAATAATTATTTTATTAATTTGTTCATTATCTTTGGGGCATTATTTGCCTCTTGTTTCTTCTTTCTTCTCCCTGGGGCATTTATTTTACATATGGGAGATTCTTGCTGCATTTCTTCTACTTTCTTCTACGCCTCCAACCCATCCAAAAACTCGGTATATATATATATATATAACCTTCCAAAATCCATAAATTTTTTTAAAAAATCTTCAACAAAATCCTAAAAATTATAAAACAAACAAAACTAGGTAAACCAACTCACAGTGGCTGAAACTTGTGTCTTACGCATGGTATTATTTCCGTATCTTGCTGGAAATTTCACATCTTCACCGATCAAATGACTCGCGAGATCATCAGATTTACAATCATTTATAAAGCTAGCCTATTTGCTTTGTTAGTACTCTGGGGCACATATAGTTGCCTGGTACTATTTCATAGCACACTACGCTTTCTCATTGGACTTGGTGTCCTTCATCATATTCCCTTGCATGTATCCTTGCTCAGGGAATCATTTTTAACCCTTGTCATTAATCACGAACATTTAGGGATCTTCACTTGATAACAAAACATTTGTACAACCATCTTGACCGTTGTTGGTTGGAATATGTGTGTTTGTACTTGTTTTCCTTATTAAATGAGCTTGTTTCCTTCTCATATTGCATTTCTTTTTGTATGTTGCATTGAGTGGGTGTTTCAGCAATGGACAACTGTTTATAGTATGGATTTTCATGTCATCCTACTTTTTTCGTATGCTTATATTTTTAATAAGGACCGATGATGTAGATCTTTGGAAATATGATGACAATAAAGTTGTTTCAATACACTTTGGATGAAAGCTTGCTCTTTCCATCTCCATTTTTCCTCTACATCATTCTCCTATCAACATTATTCTTCTTATTCACTTGGGGCATCCTGTTCCTACCCATTATTCTATTTCCCTTCCCTCAAATGTTTTAATTGTCGATTGCATTCTCTCATCACCCCATCGACACTTGAGGGGGCATCTCCCACTTCTACTAATTTTTCTTCTATGCCTTCAAAATTTATCTATCTACTATCTTTGAAGTGGTGTCACTTACGCCACCCCAAAGAGGGAAAATGTAGACACCTATAATTTAGCTTGAGCAATTTAAATACTTAAACCGCACTAATTATAACCTTTCCCTTAAATTGATGGCATATCGTCAATATAACACACTTCCTCTTTTATCACCGTTAATTAGCTACATTACGCTAGTTAATTAACCCTTCTATCTAACAATGATGCCGATTAATGACATTCCATTAATAAGCTCCCCTTTTATCTAGATTAATTAATTATTTATAATTAATTAAGCTCCCCTTTCTATCTACATTAATTAATTATTTCTAATTAATTAATCCCCCTTTCTACCTAGACTAGTTAATTATTATTAATTAATTAGCTTCCTCTTCCATTAAATCAATAAATCATCATTTATTTGATTAAATCCCTCTCATAGTCTAAATCATGCTAATTATTCCTCTAAAAAGATTCTATAAGCTTGCACATCTATTAATTAATCATTTTGATTAATTAATAAATCCCCTCAAATCCCATGGGTCACTAAAGGAAAACTAAACTCTCCTAAGGTTGACTCAACCCTTTCTAAACCTTCCTTATCCATAACTAACCCAACCTCTCCATTTATCCCACATGAAGGAGGATGTAGAGATTCTTCTATCCATTGGGCTATATAAAGAGCCCTCCTCCTACCTTTACACCTACACCTTTACACACCTAAATGAGCATAGAGCATACACTATATCCATTTATCATCTTAGAGGATTCTTCATTAGAGGAGCTAGCTACTTTCATTTCTTGTATTCATCCATCCAAGTTTTGAAGTCATATGGGGATATGTCAAATGGTCTTGTAGCCATGGATTGACAAGAATCCATTCTTGAAAACCTTGGGATTCAAACATACAATCAAACCTTTGATTGCTAAGGATATAAATAGGTTCATTTCATTTGATTAGCATTCAATAGAGATAGAGATTAATGGATTAACATGTTAGTTTGAATATTTATTCATGTTCTAATGCAAGGATGTTGGTAGATTAGTCTTGTTTAAGCTCTAAGCATGATGGTGCATTGATTTCGATTTAGCTTTGTTTTAGGACTACTAGGTGTTAGTTCTAATTCTTTTGGCATTGCTAACAAATACATGCACACATTTGGCACGCCTGGTGGGATGGGTCCTTAGTCCCTTAACATTCTAGTTCAAATTTTATTGTTATTTCAAGTTTTTGGCTAACCCTTGATATACACATATGACAAATAATGTTCAATTTCTTAGGATTTTGCTAATATTACATGTGTAGGATCTCATTTAGAGCTTTAATTCTAATGGGTTGTTGTCAATTTTGAGCTAACATACTAAAATTTGGAGTGTTTTGAGATTTTTGGTGTCTTTGGCCATCTTTTGACTGTAGGATGGGCATAGGCACACAAACCCTAGTGCTGGCACACTAAACTTGGAACAAGCACACACAACCTAGTACAAACACACATTAAGGTGCAGACACACTGCTCATACTGTACCTTCACTGTTGCTGGAAACTTGTCGCTAGTGCATATGCCCTAACCCTGGCACACATACCATAATCCTGGCACATGCATCTCTTGGGTGGTGCAGGCACATTGTCTAAGTTTTTATGCCACCTTTTTGCTAACCATGGTGCACATGCCTATACCTTGGTGCACATACCATAATCCTCATGCAGAATCTTTCGGGTGGCACATGCGCACTATCCGATCGTTTATACCACCTTTTGCTAACCCTGATGCACACACCTATACCCTGGCGCACACACCCATATCCTAGCATAGGCATCTCTCGGGTGGTGCAGGTGCACTGCGGATTTAGATTTACATAGAGGGGCACATACGCCCTAACCACAGTGCACATGCCCTAAGCCACGAGCAGTGCTTTGGTCCGAGTTGGCGTATTACTTTCAGATTTGTGAAAATTTGTTTCCTAAGGTACTAACATCATTGTAGGTTTTATTTTTGCATGGATATGCTAGACTAGACATGGAATGAACCTTGCATGTTAATTATAAGAGTAAGATCACGTATGCTCTTCCCTCACGTCTTTTGGGGCGATCTTGGGAATCAGAAATGATTCTTATGTCTCTTGTCACTTTAATGATATGTTGAATGTCCAAAATTGAGAAAAAATATATTTCACATTTGAATTAAGTGTTTCCATTTGTTGAATTCTTGGATTTTACGTCACGTATGCTCTTCTCTTGTGTCTTAGGGTGATCTTGAGAATCAGAAACAATGTTTATTATTTTTATGGAAAATTACTAATCCATTGTGCAGAACCACAAACGCTTGTCAAAGAAGGGTGGAGTTGAAACAAAACTAAACTACTAATACAATTTCTATGTAGGTTGCCAAAAGGTGTTCAAGCAAACCACATCTAATTTAAAAAGATAAAAATACACCACAATCATCACACTATATTTGCAGGTTCGGATAAGGGTATGCCCGTCTACTTAAAACTAGGACATAACCCCTTTGGCATAAGCCTTAAGCTACAACAATGGGGGTGGTCCTAGGAACCCCAAAGTAGTCCATGCAAGAGGGAACCTTGTGGATGAAACAGGAAGTGCTTTGCACAACCTACTTGACTAGTATTACCATTTGTGAGATTTAACATCACAATTCGTTCGTATGGTGACCTCGGTGAGAGTACACGATGGACACATTTATTTCCCACTGTGCTTGAATGGGGTAAAGTAAAGCCACGATAATCTCAAATTAGTCAATTGAATTTTTGGGTAAATCAAGCTCGCTTAGATGGCTTGTGGCACCTAGTTGAGTGAACCACCCAGGAAGCTATCTTTGCTAGGAGCCCAGTTGGACCACATAATTTCAAAGTTTGAGTTGAGAGCTATTTTTCATCACGAAACGTGTGAAGTATTACTTTTGCTTAGTTTTTCACTTTCCCTAAGGTGAGGAAAAACTTTGTCGAAGTGAGGCCAACATTTTTCAACCCTAATTGATCTACTTCGTTCACTTTCTTTTGACACTTTGTTGATCAAAAGAAGAGTGACTACCTTTGTGTTATCAATTGATTGTTTTACCACTTTTTTCCATTTACACCCATCCATGTTTGCGGATGGGTTGTTAAACGTCTAAAGTGTGTGGAGATGTTTTTATATCATTAGTATCCTTTTTGATCTTGATACCCAAGTCAAGATCATCATCGTAGTTAGGATTGGTTCATCACTTTGATTCTCCTTTGAACGGTTATCTTGTTTATATCGTGACACTACAATTTTGGTATTTACGTCTTGTTTCTTATAAAATTGGCCTAAATATCTATATTGTAAGGTTACGTTGTATACACTTTAACAATTCCTAGGTATACTATCGATTTAGTTTGATTTCAATTATTACCTCAATTCTAAAGAGTGTTAAGCATTACCACTTGTGTGTGTTATATCAATATCATCTTGATATCAATACCTTACTTTCTTGTAAATTTTGGTTAACATATCTTAGTGAAATTTTTGTGTCACCCACAATCGTAACTGACACCCTTTGGAATATAGGTCTTGATTGAATTTGGGCTTGCTTCTAGTATACTTTGTTTAGAGGGCATGTTAACTTCTTGTTATTACTTACGCCTTGTTCATTTCTTTGAACTCGACATAAGTAGGGAAATTTTTTTAATCATCATACGACACCAACTACCTTTTCAAAGAAAAATTTAGGAAGTACTTCATTTGATCATTTGGTTTGAAACTCAACATTGTGTGACTAATTCTTATTTATAAATCATTATGTCACGTTGTTTCTTTGACATTCATAATATTATTGACGTTCCTTATTTTCACTTAGGTTTGATAAAAATATTTGAACACATTCACAGATACCTTAGTGAACCTATTACACATTATGGATCCTAAAACACGATTAGGAATCAAAAGACAAAGGCTTTGGAAACCAGAAAAACGTAAACTTGGGAAGCCTCAAAAAATAAGGGTCAAAACCTTTTATTGGCCATGATCTTGGGCCTTTATTTTCCATGGAAAAGGAGGTAGAAGAAATGATAGATCATAGCGGTGATGAGTTGGAATCCCCACATGCGAGTTTGACTTCAACCCCACCTTGTTAGATGAATTCCTTTTTAGAAACAAGGATCAGGTATTGGCATGAGTTGTAGAATTGGGAGCCAAAATGCCTATTGAACAAGAAACAATCCCACCTACAAATGATGCTAATGAAGAGGAGAAACCCCTTATTAACATGGATGATATCTTAACACATGGTCATGCTTCTACTTCTAACGTGGGAAATGATAATGTAGTGGGATATAGAATACCTTTCCTTAAACTACCACGTAAAGTTAGAATAGAACACAAAAATGTTGAACAACCTCCATGACACAAGGAAGAATAGGTACCTCTCGAAGAATAAGTCACTATTCAGCAACAAATTAACAACCTTAGTCGACAATTGGCTTTGTTAACATCTCATATGCAAAAAGAAACAAACAAGAATATACAAAAGACAAAACCTAAGGTAAAAATTAGTGAACTTCAATTGGATAATCAAGGAGAAGAAAATATGGGACATCATCGTGTATATATCCTTGCTTCTCCTACCAAAGAAAAATTACTCGCTCAAGAAATGTAGTCTATGAAAGTGACACTTACAAGCCTCCAAGAGAGCACTATGGGGAATAATAGAAAATATCAATATGAAGAGCTATGTCCCTATCCATTTGAAAAAACTATGACGCTTCAACCCTTCCCTAAAAATTTTGACATGCCAAAATTTGAAAAATATAGAGGGAAAGGTGACCCATGAGACCATGTAAAATATTTTTATATGGCATGCCAAGAAGTGGCCTACAAAGTGACAATTACCTCATACGACTCTTTCCAAAGAGTCTAGGGGGCCAAGCCTTGGAATGGTTCACTTGCTTACCTCGTGGGTCTATTTTCACATGGATTGAATTGCGAAAGGTTTGTATAAAACTTCTCGTACAACATAGAAAGTGAATAACCATGGTGGACTTGTGTGGCACTAAACAACGTCCCAACGAGACATTCGTTAGCTTCCTGCAAAGATGGAGAGGGATAGCCAGTCGCTTCCCTTGTACATTCCCTGAAAAATAGCTGGTGAGTATCTTTGTGCCCAATCTCAACCCATACATCACTTTTCATCTACAAATGCATTGTGTTTGCACCTTTGAAGAGGTTATTGAAAAGGGCATTCACATAGAGAAAGCCCTTATTGCCAAAGGAACCATTAAACCACACTCTAAGGATAACCAAAACGCAAAACCTACAGAAAAGCTAAAAATATTCAATAAAAACAAGAATGTGGTGGGAGACAATTATAGATTCCAAACGTGTGCAAACGGTTCAGATGGGTCAAACTTTTAAACTGACTAAAGGACCTATTCAACTACCACCTAAACATAGAATGTTCACTCCTCTCAATGAGCCTTTTTCGGTCATATTGAAATAATTAGATGCAACTCACATGGTGACTTATCCCATGACACAACCCTTTGATGTAAATGCTCTAAAACCATCATGGTACAAAGAGCATGACTATTGTGAATTACATCATGTCAAGGGACACAAAACAGAAAAATGTCTACAACTTCGTCACTACATCCAAGACCTCATCGACAATGGGGAGATAGAAGTGAATAACTCGGAGAAAATTCAGACACCAAATGAAAAGATGGGAATATACAAGGAACCATTCCCTAAACATGGTAAGTCAAAAGATCAAAATCCAGATCGAGGAGAGTCATCCCAGAGTTAAAAAGTGGCAAATTATCTATATACCAAGAAAGATAATAATCATTATGATTCACTCATTGGATGTATCCGCTCTTCTAGTGACCATGTGAATACCATTCAGATCAAGGGAAAGGATTGCACTATGGTAAAAATGTTTGCCCACCTCATGATTCCTAAACCCTCTCCGCCAACCACGCAAGATGGTAGGTATAACCTCTTGGAACAACTTGAGAATACGTCTGCCAAGATTTCAATCTTATATCTCCTCAAAATATCGAATGTACATAGAGACATTTTGTACAAAACTCTTCAGGGGTCAGGAGTGCCACTAGAAGTAGATCTTATGCATATTCAGGATATGGTAGCCAACATTGTACCAATTGAGTACATTTACTTTAATCATAAGGAGATCCCTATTGAATATCCAACACATAATATTCCCTTGTATATTGAGGTATTCGTCACACCATTTGAAAGATAAAATAGGTGCTTGTGGACAATGAATAAGGGTTAAATATATGCACATTGAAATTAGTTAAGCAATTCGGACATATAGAAGAAGACCTCGAGTGCCACATCATTAGCATAACCGCTTATGAAAATGTGGAAAGGGATTCATCGGCATAATCACATTACCCATAGAAGTCGGACCCACTTGTCATCACTAAATGTTTCATGTCTTGGACTTGGTGTTGGTATCCAAATTTGTTCTCCTTTTAGCCTGAGCAGCACTGCAGCTTATGTCATGGATCTTAAAGACATATCAAACCATGTTGTATGTCATTGGTAGCTAGGGATATGGTCTAGCTATCACTCGTGTTTGTGGAGAAATGGATAGCACTCAATAGGACTTGATCTTGTCCTAGATGTTTTAGGTTGTGCCTTCTGCAACCAAGGTAAGAGGACCTATTTTGTAACCTTGTAATAGTGAAGGAGATGAATATGTCCTTCTCTTTGCTTGAAATTCTATGATGGAGACCTTGATGAAAACATGATCAACACCCCGAGATATGAACTCTCACAAGTTGTCACTTCTCAAAACATGGGTATGTTCTCAAACAAGGAAAAGGTTACTGGAGACACTGGAAATCCTGATCTGTCATGCATAATTTTGAAAATGGATTTTGATATTACGTGGGTATACATATACAAATTAGGGGTAGTACATGATCAAACCATGCTTAGGTACCCCAAAGGCTTACAAGAAATCTCTGTGAGTCAAGGAAGGTAAAGTGATTTTAAATTTTCTTATCTCCTTATCGATGAAGGCTCTTGAGTATGAGATTGAAAATGTCACCGAACTATCAACCAGAAATAGAGATCCTTTATGATTTCTAAAAACTTTCAATGCAAGATTGCAACAAGAACACTAAAATTTATCTGCAGGCATTTAAAATTGATGATAGATATCATATTACCCAAAGAAAAACATAGATTTAATTCAAATCTTGTTAGATTCAACAACAGGGAGAGTTACATGAACAATCTTAGAGTTGTGTGGTGGCTATACACTTGTAACCAAGCCACATGCATGAATTTTCCAGAAATGAGACATTAACTTGGTTCTTTGGCAGATTTTTGCGGAAGATGAGCTTTTTCTCAAAATTTACTCATGATTTTAAACTCGACCCTTCAAAATTATCCAAGAATGCATAAGATATCACATGCCACATTGGAGTCCTCCTTCCCAAGAAAAGAATATGCTTATGGAATCAAATTTACTACAAAACCCCATGATTTAAAAATAGTGACACCAAATAGAAAACAACTTGCGAGGGTTGTCGTGTATGCACCAAAATTAAATCATTACACAAATTTGGATCATTATCCTCCTGTGGTCATATTTTTATCATTTAGGCATGCAAGCATCTTTTACTTATCATTTTGTACTTTTTCCCCTCATCATTTCACCTCTACAACTTTTGATTTTCACTTTTCATGTTTTTTATCGGGCCGAGTAGAAATTTCATCAACAACACCATAGATCAAGGATTTAAGTCACAAAAATTATGCCAATGCACTCAGAAGGCCAAGACGATGTAGAATCATATAAAATTTGATGCAATTTGATGAAGAAATGATGATTCCAAGCTTCCTTGAGTCGTCATGGCGGTCCAAAAATATGATTGTACGGTGAGCAGTCAATTTCATATCAACTTTATGTATCAACCCTCCACATGGAAGATGAGATCCATGAATAACCTCAAAAATACCCTTTTTGACTCTGGATAAGGTGGGACACGTGTCAAAACATGATTAGATTAGGCTCCCATCTTTAAAAATGCATTTGCAACCTTTTTGAATTTTGGAAAATTTTACAAAATTTCCTTGCTTCTCCCCTGGACCCGCCACGTGTCCAAAGGTGGGCCCCATTGAAAACACAGATCAATTCTATTAATTTTGCCATTTTTAGTTTTTGGAATTTTTTTACATTTTTCCCCGTGGGCCCGCACCCTAGTTTTCTCCTTTACCACGTGTCCATCCTCTATTTGCTGTGGGTTCAACCTTTCAATTCTGCCTTCAATCGTCCCTGCCAAAATTATAAAGTTTCAAAAACACTCCTCGGGCCCGCGGTCTTAATTTTTCCTTTGGGAAACGTGTTGGCTCTGGATTGGAGCAGCAAAAATTTCATAAAATTTTCCTTGCCCCCCTGCTTGACTTTTTACATTTCTAGACACATGTCCACTTCTCATTGGTTGAGGACCTTTGCCCAAAACTTGACTTTATACCATTTGAAGTTAAAAACTTCAAAACCATCACAAAAACCCGCCGACCTATTTTTCCTCTTGACATGTGTTGCTTCATGATTCGTTGCGGAGCTTCACTCAAATTTTAACTTTAAAATTTTGAAGTTAAAAACTTCAAATGCACAAAAACCTCTACCCCCTCATATTGAATTCTCCTAGACACGTGTCCACTTATGATTGGACAAGGGCTTTGGGAAAAAATTTACTTTGAAAATTTTACAAAGTAAAAGCCAAATTTCTCAAGGACAACCCGCCAATCCTCCGGCCAATCATAATGCGCCACGTAGGCACCTCAATGCAGAAGGTGGAGCCGCGGACCAAAAATTTCCCTTTTGCCAAAATTTCAAAAATGGTAAGTTAGAAACATTTCCCGACCATCCTCGGCCAATAGAAACCTGCCATGTTGCCATGACCTTGTGATGAAAAATTTGACGGGCACATGACACCCGAATGACCGTCAAATCATGAAAAATTTAAAGGATGCCCTAGAATTAAAAATTTTCATCAAGGATGGCTGATTTCTTGATTTTAAACCGACTCAAGCATGATTTGTCATTGTTTTCGACCTAGGGATTGGGAAATTAATTGCATGCATTTGGGATCCGATCAATTTTGAGTTTTTGCACGATTTGACAAAGAAAAAATGACAGCTTGACCACTTGAAAAAACTAGGGCACAAAAAGGGGGAAACTTGTATTGTTGTTTCAAATTAGGGAAAAACAATAATATTACGGGAATTTTGAAGGTATTCAACTAGAGAGATTGAATTGTAGACCACCACATTGGGAGATAAAACATTTCTAATCAGATTTGGACATGGGACATTAGGGTACACTTTGCAACCGAGAATTAGTGCCAACATTGGATCTGCTTGGGGATGGGCACTCCCAATGAGTGCCATAAGGAAAAAATGTAGACCAAGTGCCAAAAACCATTGGGCAAGGAGTCAAATACGCAAGACAGCCCAAGAAACCAAAAATGAACCGAGAAAACCACCCAAAAAGGATCGCCAAGGACAAAAGGGAAAACCACACACCAACCAACAACAAAAAAAAGCAAAACACAAAGACTATACAAATGTACAATTTTTGCATACCTTAATTTGGGGATTTAATCCAAGAAATGTTTTAAATGTCTGCCATTAACAGGCAGCTCCAACAATTCCCCATCTAGATCTTTAAGGAAAAAGGTATGCTCACCAATTTTGATATCAATGGCATAAGGGCCCATCCATAATGCATCAAACTTTCCATGTTTTCCCTTGTCTTCATGCCTACTATCCCACAACAAAACCAGATCTCCAACATTGAAGGCTCTAGGAGTAACCTTCTTGTCAAACAACTTCTTCAATTTCTCTCTAAATCTGATATGCCTCTAATGGGATGCTCTTCTTTCCTCATCAAGCTCAATAATTTGATTAATCCTTGATTCATATGGGCCATGATCTTGATCTTCTAATTGTTGGGAAAATTAAAATGAAGATAATTATAGGTGTAAGCAAAGCAAAGCCCTGAGTTCCATACACTAATTCAAACGGGATTTTACCAGTTTCTCTTTTCGGAGTTATTCTATCAGCCCAAACGACAAACTTCAATTGTTCTCCCCACTTCTTCTTGTTCATTTCCAAGGTTCCTCCAATGATCTTTTGCAAGTTCTTATTCTTTGGACTCAAACTTGTTTGTTCCTTTGGGGTTGTAGTTTTAAGAATAAGTCAAATTTATCCCATATTCATTACACATTGCCATTAAAGGTTTATCTCTAAAGCACATGGCATTATCGATACAATCTTAACTATAACTCCAAATCTGCATATGATATGGTTCATTAAGAAATCCATTACCACTTGGTGTGTTTCCTTCTTAGATGGAATTACTTCAAGACACTTTGTAAAATAATCAATGGCTACAAGAATCCATTTATGACCAAGAGTACTAGAAGGATCTGAAATATCACCAATGAAGTCCATTCCCCATTATTTGAAAGGGGCTTCAATAGATACAGGCTGTAAAGGAAGGGAGCCTAAAGCTTTCAATCTTCCAGAGAAATGTTAGCAACTATCACACTTTCTAACCAACTAGGTTGCATCTTTAAAAAGAGTAGGCCACCAATAACCAGCTCTCAAAATCTTATGTGCTATCACCCTCCCAGCAAAATGTCCTCCACAAACTCCCCCATGGAAATCAGTAACTATTCTGGGAGCTTCATCTTCAGTTATGCATTTCAAGAGGACACCTTCAGGGTTCTTCCAAGCCAGCCCAAGGTCAGTTATGATATACCTCTGAGAAGCAGGCTTGAGGGATCTTTTTTTATTTTTATTCAAGTGACTAGGACAACATAGGTGCTGAAGTAGAAGATCACATCTTTATACCATTCAGAACTCATCAATTTCTCAAGAATATCTACCCTTTCTTCCTTTAGTGATTCAATTCCACATTCTACAAGTTGCTCTCACCATGAGCCTAAGTAAGACCCAAACCTCTTACCAACTTTGTGGTTTGGATGTCCATATCATAATCCTTTAGTTTTTTCACCCATCCACATCTTTTACTTGAGATCTCCATCTCTGATAATATGTCTTTCACCATGGTGTGGGGAACATAAGAAACAACTTTTGAACTCAATATATAAGGCCTAAAAATCTTTGTTGCTTTCACCAAGGCAAACACTTGTTTTTCCATGATTGTATACTTCAATTCAGCTACTTGTAAAGCCTTTCTAAAGAAGGAAATAGGCCTCTCAGCCCCATTCTCATCCTTTTGTAACAAAATAGAAGCAATGGTATATTCAGAGGCAAAGGAAAAGATTTGGAAAGGCCTCTTATAGTTTGGAGCTGCTAAAACAGGTGCATGCTTAAGTGCATCCTTTATTCCTTCAAAAGCTTGAATGGAAGCCTTCTCCCACCTGATAACTTGGTCCTTCTTTAGCATGCTTGTGATTGGAAGAGTCAGCTCAAAAAAGTTGGAAACAAACCTTCTAATGAAATTGATTTGGCTAAAGAACGATTGGATGCCTTTCTTGGTTCTTAGGATAGGTACTTTGTTGATTGCTTCTACTCTCTTAGGGTCTATCATAACACCATCTTTTGACACAATGTGTCCAAAAACTTGGCCTTTTGCATGCCAAAATGACACTTATTTGGATTAAGAGAAATTCCATACTCCCTACATCTGATCAACATCTTCTCCAAATGTTGCAAATGATCACCTTGCTATCTTGAAAACACAGTCACATCATCTTGGTAAACTGCAATGAACTCATTGATGTAACCAGAAAAAGCAACATCCATTTCCCTTTGAAAAGTGGCACCAACATTCATCAATCCAAAGGGCATCCTTACAAAAACATAAGTCCCCCATGGAGTAGTGAAGGTTGTCTTAAGTCTTTCTGATTCTTTGACAACCACTTGATTATATCCAGAGAAACCATCCAATGTAGAAAGCAATTCAAACCCTGTCACAAGCTGCAACATATTTTCCATATTTGGCAAGGGATAGTTGTCCTTCATGGATGCTTTATTTAGATTTCTAAAATCCACACAAAGTCTGATGTCTCCGTTCTTCTTTCTGACTGGCACAAGGTTTGTAACCCAAGATGAATATCTAGTGGGCTGAATAATACCTCCATCTCTCAACTTCTTTAACTCCTCTTGCATTTTCAAGGAGAGAAGTGGATTAATTGGCCTTTTACTCTATCGAATGGCTTGGTATTTTCTTCAAGAGGGATCTCATGTTGAAACAAATTTTCTCTATATGCTTTCAGCTCCAAATAGGACCAAGCAAGGCGATCTCCGATATTTTTCAGAGTTGGGCATATGTCTATTTTTCTTCTTTACTTAAATTGCTACCCAACCAAACCTTCCTCGGTTTGTCCTTTGTTCCCAAGTCATGCTCTTCCAAACCCTTGAAGCAGACATCTTTTTGTTTATGATGCAATCAACATTGTTAAAATTTTACTCAAGTGCCACAAGACCTCTAGGAATGGTGTTTGTTTTCAATTGGATGATATCTTTTCCAAACAAAATTTCTCTTCCTTAAGTCATACACACCATTGGTTCCCAATAAATATTCTGATTTGCAAACTCACCATGGATTTGCAAGAACCTTAGCACTTGAGCATCATCATCAAACACTTGCCAATGTTTCACATTATCAGGGACAGCTGGCCTAGTCAGCACTTCAATGTTATATTCACAACAAGGTGAAATGGTGCAATTTTCAAATCTAGAACCCAACACTGCCAACTTATCAGCAGCAGCATTAAGACCTCTGTCATGGTAAACAATGTTAAAGGAATCAAACATTTCAATTAGATCCCAAACTACATGCTTATACTGTTTCATACACTATTTTTTTGTAGCATACAATTTTCTTATTTGTTTGACAACCACTCTGAGTCTCCTCTTACAAAAATATCCTTCACTCCATACTTGCATGTAATTCTTAACCCCAAAAACAATGCCTCATACTCAGTAACATTGTTAGTGCATTCAAAATTAGGTTTGAAGAAAACAACAAACTCTTCTAAACTAGGAGAAAGCAGAACTATACCAGACTTGTTTCCAAATTTGGAGCAAGATCGATCAAATAGCAAGGTCCAAGGAGAACCTACCATATCAAGAAACTTTGATTTGTGCATCTTGTGTTATTTTCCACCAGTAAAGCTAATGAAATTGTCAAAGCATCTACATAAGCAAATAACACTTCATATGAAGCATTGTTGGGATCTTCAATTAAGTGCAACATTTTATTTTCACCATAGAGTTTGACAAGGCTGCCCTCAATGGGAATGGTGGAAAAAGACATGTCCATCTGAACACTACCACCAATACGTGGAGCCCATTTTCTTGACAAAAGTATACCCCATTTTGCACGGATCAACAATTACGACATCAAGTTTCAGGTTCTTACCCGGATAGGCTGCAAGTTGCACTACTAAACCCTTCACACAACTAACAACTGGCACTTCCCTTGAATCCATGGTAGTACACTTCCCATAGGTAGATGTCACCTTGATATCCAACTCATTCATGAATTCTAAAGGCATGACATTACACGATGCACCGAATCAAACATGCAATTGTGAAGTAGCCTATCTTTTATAAGAAAATTTGTAAAGAATGGATCAACATTCAATTGGGACTTAACCAAGGATGTCCCCAAATATACCTCAGTGCCTCTCTAAGACCTTAAACTTCGGTGGTGTTTCAAGGCCAAAAATTATTTGAAAAGGAGTCTCCACAACATTTACATTTATTCTTGGGGTGATATTCTCTTCTTTCAACCCCAAGTACTCAAATGCTCTATTCTTATGCTTAGGAATTCTAAGCAATTCAATGATTGGAACAATCACTTTAATTTGGCTCAATACTGGGCTATGTCATAGGGGAAACTCTTTGGAAAAACATCATTGGAAGGGATAAAAGAAGATTCATCGGATGGGAAAGGATTCTTGGTAGCCTGGGCATGATGAGGACTATAATTTTTACTCGGGATAACAGATCCTCTAGCAAGTGTATCTTTCCTAGGAGCATCCTTCGAGAATCCTTGTGAGCAAGGGTGTTTTAGTTTTGGCCTCGAGGCCCAACTCCCTAACAATCTTTCTTCTACTGTTATAGTCCTTCTCTTGAGCTTCAACAACATTCATCAATAAATGTCTATCTTCCTCCGAAGGGATACCACCATCATAATTCTTAATCATCAAAGCTCTCAAGTATTCAAAGTCATTGTTAGGAATTTCAAAAGCTTGCACTACATCAAATTTAATAGCATGAGGGGGAGAAATACTTGTACTTGTTTGATGCAATCCAAAAAGGAAACAACAATCCTAGCACTTATTACTTGGTAGATGTTGCTCCCCCTTGTAAGCTTGAAGAACAACCCATCATGTAAATATCATCATTAGTTCCCCCTTATTATTAGCTTCATCAACTTGTTGGTCCACTTCACATGGAGGATGAGGAAGAAAAACCTATCACACCAATCCATATCAGCAATTTCATCAACAACAACAACCATGACAGTTAGAGGGTCAGGGACCAATCTATTTTCACGTGTTTGGGGTTGTTTATTTGCAGACCCAACAAGCCCTTTACCATTTTCATCAATCCTCTGCTCATTCCTATGGTGATTGCCAAATCTATCTTGTGCATGCTGCCTAGGCTAACCTTGTGAAGTTTTCCCAATTCCCTTCTCAGCTCTTGCCAACTTGTACGAGTTTTCTTTGATAACCCCTACCAAAGTCTTCACAACCTCCTCTAAATCAGCACCTTTGCTAGCCTGAGGTTTTTCAGGGTTTATCAATTTTACACCATCTCTCTTAAGAGGTTTCCCAACAACCTTGATATTGTTCTCAATTTGAAGTGCCATGGTGAAAGCTTGTCTTATATTGGTTGGGTTCTTGTCTCTTAGGTAATAGGCCGCCTTTTTATCAAATGCATCTACATATTTGATTAAACATGATTCATCACAAGGCCTTAAACCAACAAGAAGCCTTCTCAAAGTTTTTTTAAACCTTGTGTTGAAGTCATGGACTGATTCATTAGGGTTCTTCTTGATATTCTCAAACTTAGACAAAAGAAATCTAGGATTAGTCTGTCACCATATCGCAACCTAGATGCATTTTTCATTTCAGTCCATGAATCAATAGAGTTATTAGGTAGGGCCTTGTACTAATCCCTAACATCTTCCTCTAGTGTATGAATAAACAACTTAATATACACATCTTTAAACTCTATCTCAAAATCTTCCATCATATTATCAAAATGTTTGAGATTTGATCACCGAGTAATAGAATTGTTACCCTTGAATTTTGGCAAGCTATTTTTACATCTTGTGGGACAACATTTGGGTAACCATCCATTCCTCTAAAATTTATAGGACCAAAAGTGTTAACAACAAATGGAGGTCTAGGCTGAGCCATATTGTTTGGTGAGGGTGATCCGTGTACAATGTGAAGGACCTTCACTAGCCGAGGAAAACAAGCTTATGAGAGGATTGCTTAAATCAGAATCACTTGAAGAAGAATGATAGTCCTCTACCAAAGGTTGATCTCTCTCACCAATGGCTATATCTTTTCCTGATGTCTGACCTTTAACCAATTTCCAAACTCTTCTCCCTTCCAACTCTGAATTTTTTAAATCTGAGAACAATTTCTTAGTAGAGTCTTTAAGGAAAAGAGATCTTCTTCCCTCCAATTTTGCAGAGATCAACAACACAAAAATAAATGACAGAAATCTCAAGACACTGGTATTTCTAAATTCAAATAAGCATGGAGTCACCACTAAGGAATTTCACCTCAGTTGTGTAAGAATACACTAAAATATTTTTTTCAAATGTTTGCTAGTACTGACAACTTTGCAAGGTTTTATAAACTAGACCTTCTTCTTCTTAAATCAACCAAACATAATGCAACAAAGTGTCTAAACTGTTGGGAAATGAAAAAGGGCAGGCTGAGCTTGAAACCTTCACTTTAAAACCTACAAATATGAAACATAGCATAATCTCTTGATAATGCAACAACTTAAATACCTAAATACACAAATGCTCAAACATCTCAAACACTTCAAAAACACCAAGAAATTCCAAGAAGTCCCCGGAAATGGCACCACTCGTGTTGGTATCCAAATTTGCTCTCCTTTTCAGTATGAGAAACACCACAGTTATGTCATGGAGCTCAAAGATAGATCATACCATGTTGTATGTCATTGGTAGCTGGGGATATGGTCTAGCTATCACTCAGGTTTGTGGAGAAATGGATAACACTCCAATAGGACTTGATCTTGTCCTAGATGTTTTAGGTTGTGCCTTTCAACCAAGGTAAGAGGACCTATTTTGTAACCTTGTAATAGTGAAGGAGATGAAGATGTCCTTCTCTTTGCTTGAAATTATATGATGGAGACCTTGATGAAAACATGATCAACACCCCGGATATGAAATCTCACAAGTGTCACTTCTCAAAACATGGGTATGTTCTCAAACAAGACAAAGGTTACTAGAAACATTAGAAATCCGATCTATCATGCATACTTTTGAAAATGGATTTTGATCTTCGTGGGTATACATATGCAAATTAGGGGTAGTACATGATGGGATATTTGTTGTTGGATGATTTTGGTGGGAGGTTGATAAGACAAACTGGGATAGATCAAATCTCGACAATCTGTACAATAAAATGAAAACCATCAAATGAAATGCCTAAAGTAATCATTGTTCTTTCAACCGAGAAGAGGCACAAATGGAAGCCTAGGTTGCACTCTTCACACAATCTTTGAGAACTCACTACAAAGGCTTGAAGTAAAGGAATCAATTAAACATGAAAGTCCATGATCAAACCATGCCTTAGGTACCCCCAAAGGCTTACAAGAAATCTTTTCAGTCAAGGAAGGTAAAGTGATTTTAAATTTTCTTGTCTCCTTATCGATGAAGGCTCTTTGAGTATGAGATTGCAAATACCACCGAACTATCAACTAGAAAAAGAGATCCTATATGATTTCTAAGGACTTTCAATTCAAGATTGTAACAAGAACACTAAAATTTATTTACATGCATTTAAAATTGATGACAAATATCATATTACCCAAAGAAAACACATGATTTAATTCAAATCTTGTTAGATTCAACAACGGGGATATTTACACGAACAATCTCAAAGAGCTGTGTGATGGCTATACAATTGTAACCAACCCACATGCATGAATTTTCCAACAAATGAGACATTAACCTGGTTCTTTGGTGGATTTTTGCAGAAGATGAGCTTTTTCTCAAAATTTACTCATGATTTTCAACTCCCGATCCTTCAAAATTCTCCAAGAATGCATAATATATCACATGCCACATTAGAGTCCTCCTTCCCAAGCAAATAATATGCTTATGGGATCAAATTTGTTACAAAACCCCACAATTTAAAGATAGTGACACCAAATAGAAAAATAACTCGCAGGTTGCTAGGTATGCAAAAAAATTAAATCATTACACAAATTTGGATCATTATCCACCCCAGGGTCACATTTTTATCATTCAGGCATGCAAGCATCTTTCACTTATCATTTTTTACCTTTTCCCCTCATCATTTCACCTCTGCAACTTTTGATTTTCACTTTTCACGTTTTTTATCGGGCCGAGTAGAAATTTCATCAAAAACACCATAGATCAAGGAATTGAGTCATAAAAATGATGCCAATGCACTCAAAAGGCCAAGACGATGTAGAATCATATAAAATTTGATGTAATTTGATGAAGAAATGACGATTCCAAGCTTCTTGGAGCTCTCATGGCGGCCCAAAAAGATGACTCTGGGACGATGGCAGTCAATTTCATATCAACTTTAAGTATCAACCCTCCACGTGGAAGATGAGATCCATGAATAAGCTCAAAAATACCCTTTTTGACTCTGGATAAGGTGGGACACGTGTCAAAACATGATTGGATTAGGCTCCCATCTTTAAAAATGCATTTGCAACCTTTTTGAATTTTGGAAAATTTTGTAAAATTTCCCCACTTCTCCCCTGGACCTGCCACGTGTCCAAAGGTGGACCCCATTGAAAACACAGATCAATTCTATTAATTTTGCCATTTTTAGATTTCGGAAAAAATTTACATTTTTCCCCACGGGCCCGCACCCGGTTTTCTCATTTTCCTCTTGTCCTTCCTCTATTTTCTACGGGTTCAACCTTTCAATTCTACCTTCAATCGTCCCTTCAAAATTGCAAAGTTTCAAAACCCTCCTCGGGCCCACATTCTTCATTTTTCCCTTTGGGACACATGTTGGCTCTGGATTGGAGTGACACAAATTTCATAAATTTTCCTTCAACCCCCTGCTTGACTTTTTACATTTCCAGACACATGTCCACTTCTTATTGGTCAAGGACCTTCGGCCCAAAACTTGACTTTATACCATTTGAAGTTAAAAACTTCAAAACCATCACAAAAACCCACTGAGCTATTTTCCCTCTTGGACACGTGTTGCTTCATAATTCGTTGTGGAGCTTTTGCTCAAATTTTAACTTTAAAATTTTGAAGTTAAAAACTTCAAATGCACAAAAACCTCCCCCTCATATTGAATTCTCCTGGACATGTGTCCACTTGTGATTGGACAAGGGATTTTGGGGAAAAAATTTACTTTTAATTTTTTGCAAAGTAAAAGCAAAATTTCTCAAGGACAACCCACCAATCCTTTGGCCAATCATAATGCACCACGTGGGCACCTCAATGCAGAAGGCGGAGCTGCGGACCAAAAATTTCCATTTTGCCAAAATTTCAAAAATGGTAAGAAAGAAACATTTTCTAACCATCCCGGCCAATAGAATCTGCACGTTGCCATGAACTTGTGATGAAAAATTTGATGGGCACACGACACCTCGATGACCGTCAAATCGTGGAAAATTTAAAGGATGCCCTAGAATTGAAATTTTCAACAAGGATGGCCGATTTCTTGATTTTAAACTCGATCAAGCATGATTTGTCGTTGTTTTCGACTTGGGGATTGGGAAATTATTTGCATGCATTTGGGATCCAATCAATTTTGAGTTTTTGCATGATTTGACAAAGAAAAATGACATAACCCGACCATTTGAAAAAGCCAGGGCACAAAAAGGGGGAAACTTGGATTGTTGTTTCAAATTAGGGCAAAATAATAATATTATGGGCATTTTGAAGGTATTCAACTAGAGAGATCAAATTGCAGACCACCAAATCAAGAGATAAAATGTTTCTAATCATATTTGGACATGGGACATTAGGGTACACTTTTCAAATTGAGAATTAGCACCAACACTTGGAACTCCCATACAATATGTTTCTTGGCTGACCATGGATTCATGAAATGTAGTCCGTTCCATCAATGTTCCATCAATGTATCAAATTGAAACATGAGGGACACACTATCATGATACAAGGATATCCTGAGCCCTTCACTCACTATAGAGCTCTCAATAGTTTTACGCGTAAGGGTTCCTATACGTGTCCCTCTGTGATATAGTTTTTCCTCTTCAATCTAAATCCATGGAGTCACAAGTAGATTTAGATTCCCTAAGTTCTTGCACCCGTGAGGCTTCTACCTCAACTTCTCCTTTTTATTCATGGGAGATGAAGGTTCGGAATAGTGTTGTGGAGAGTATAAAGTGTAAAAATCTCTTTTGGTTTTGGGAGTGTCATTGTCACCAAAACAAGAGACCGACCCAACTATCATTTCAGACGGCCTACAGATAAGTGACCTATTGGGTTATTTTTACCTAGAGGGTTGCTTGTTGAAGAGAAATTGTTGGACCCACCTACAATTTGGGTCCCGAAAGATACTCAACCAACTTGATACCAAATCCCTGAGTATGAGAAGTCTATCCGAATGATGTATTCCATGGGTTACTAGGGTCTAGGATGTGGATAGAATGAGAAAGGACCAAGAGAACTAGTTCCTCTCTCACATTTCAAGATGGAAAGGTAGAACATCAGAATTTGAACCTATGGATCACACCCTAATGATCAAGATGCCACCTATTTTGAGTGTGAAGATAGCTGCGATTATTTAGATAGCGATACATATTCCCACTGTAGCCAATATGAGGATCTTGCCTCCACGAACCTGTTCATGAATACCAATGTCCTTACCATAACCCCTACTAAACCTAAAATTGACCTTGTTTACCCTTGCCTTGTCAAATGGGACCAAAAATGTCATGTGTCATTGGATCTCTTTGAAAATGATGAAGCCATTCCAAAATTCATGGGCATTTGGGATATAATTCCGATTAGAGACCATAAGAAAGGTTTCTACATTAACTTAGATACCTGCGTGTACTTCAGTGAGGAAGCTGAGCTTCGTGGTCAGAAAAACTTAAGAAAAAGTGAGGGCAAGAGTTCTAATGAAAAGCCTCAGTAAAAAAAAATTCTAAGTCACAAAGTGAAAACCTATTTGAGGTGTTAGTTGACAAACAATTAAAAAAATCAATGGAAAAGAAAAGTGACCACACCAAGGGTGAAAATCTTGTAGAGACATCCTTTGAATAATATCTCAACCTTCCTCATGATCCTACATGTATGGAGGATTTATCAAAAATGATAGTAGAAGAAACCATTGATGTGAATATTGGAACAGAAGAGGATCCAAAGATAGTCAAACTGGGAGCTTCACTCTCAGCATGGGAATAAAAACCTTCACCATGCTTCTATAGGAGTTTGTGGATATATTTACATGGTCCTACAAGGATATGTCAGGCCTGGATCCAACCTTAGTGGTGTATAACTTAGTGGTGCATGCATACATCAAGCCCATCAAACAAAAGCTCAGAAAAATGCATCCATGGGTGGCTCTTCTAGTTAAAGAGGAGCTAGAAATATTGCTCACAGTGGGCTTCATTAGACCTATTGATTACTCAGAATGGATATTAAACATTGTCCTTGTGCAGATGTAAGAAACCGATCGGGATTAGAACCTATAAATATTTTTGAGATATTAATAAGGCGTGTCCAAAAGATGACTTCCCATTGCCCAATATTGATATGATTGTTGATTCCACTGCAAGATATGAAATTTTATCTCTTATGGATGGATTTTTAGGCTATAATCAAATCAAAATCATAGATGAGGATCAACACAAGATGACCTTCACAACCCCACGGGGACTTTTTGTTATTAGGTAATGCCCTTTGGTCTTAAAAACGTAGGAGAAACTTATCAAAGGGAAATGACCATGATTTTCCATGATATGATTCATGACATCATGGAAGACTATGTGGATGATATCCTTGGGAAATCCAAGACAAGAGTAGATCACCCTGAGATTTTGCGGCGTATATTCGAACACCTATGGGAATACAAAAGCAAAGAAGTGTGTGTTTGGTGTATTGTAAGGGAAATTTCTTGGATTCATTTTATCTTGAAGAGTTATTGAGGTAGATGCAGCTAAAGTTACTTCTATTACTTAAATGCCTCCTCCCAAAACATCAAAAAACTATGCAACTTACAAGGAAAGATACAAGCCATCCGCCGCTTCATTTCCCAACTTGCCGATAAGTGTCATTCATTCACTCACCTACTTAAAAAGGATGTTGCCTTTATTTGGGGACCAAAGAAACAATAAGATTTCACCTTGCTTAAGTAGTACTTAGCCAATCCACCTATCCTCATGCCTCCAACTCCTAGTGAGCCACTTGCTATATATTTCTACCACGTAATTCACTATTGCTGTGTTGCTCAACCAATATGACCTCAACCATACAAAAAATCTATGTAATATCTTAGTCGTACTCTCATTGCTTATGAGCTCAACTACCCTCAGATTGAAAAAGCTTATTTGGCTATAGTTTTCACCTTCCAAAAACTTCACCATTACTTGTTGAACACTAAAACCAAGGTTATATCCAAAGTTGACCTACTTAAGTACTGTTGTAAAAACCCGCCCTTACAGGTAGAATGGCTAATTGGATCATTCTACTAAGTGAATTTGACATTGAGTATGTGCATCAAAAGTCGATAAAAGGGCAACTACTCATTGATGATTAAGCTTAGAAGGCAATTGCTAGGATAGAGCTTGTAAGTTTGGATTCACCAGATGCTTCATTACTGTTTATTGAGGAATCTATCATGTGGCAGGTGTGCTTTGATGGATATTTTACTTTTCATGGTTCGGGGTAGGTGTGGTTTTAATTACTCCTTTAGGTGACCCTATAACTCAATATTTTCACCTTGGTTTTCCTCATAGATTTAAACATTGTAGAATATGAAACACTCATCGTAGGGATGAAGCTAGTGATCAAATGGGATATCAATCACATTAATATTATTGGTGATTCATAGTTGATCATCAAGAAAGTTAACAATGAGTATAAATTCAAGGATGAGAAACTCATCCCCTACAAAAACTAGTGGAAACCTTGAAAGAGTATTTTGTGCATATCACATTCGAGAAGATTCCAAGAGCACAAAATAGATCCGTAGACACTATGGAAACTATAGGGTCTATGTTACAAATTCCACTAGAGAGAAATGACATGCCATTCTTTTTTGAGAATCTACGTCAAGCATGTGTATGATATGCCCAAATCATGTTTGGCTTGTGAAGTTGTTGGTCCCTATTCCCCATGGTATGTGCACATCTATGCTTATCTTAAACACAACACCTTCCCTCCTGACATCTCCCATTCCAAAAACAAAGCCTTATCCTCCAGATATCCTGTTACACCCTCCTAGGAGATACACTCTATCATCATGGCTATGATGGGAATCTGTTACATTGTCTAGATGTAGCAGAGTCAGTCTAAGTGATTAAAGAGGTGCATGAAGGGGTGTGCGGCACCCATACAAATGGAATGGTTCTAGCTAAGAAATTGTTGAGAGTAGGATACTATTGGCCTACTATGGAAACAAATTACTGCAACTATGTAAGGAAATGCATACTATGTCAAAAGTATGGAAATTTCATCCATGCGCCATCACAACTGTTGCATCCAATCACAACCATTGCATCCAATCACAACCCCATGGCCATTCTCCAAATGGGGATTGGATTTAATAGGAAAGCTCACCCCTACCTCATCTAATGGTCATACTCACATCATCACAACTACAGAATATTTCACTAAGTGGGTGGAGGCTATTCCTTTGACTTATGTTACAGAGCTTAGATTTCAAAGTTTATCATGAATCACCTTATCTGCCGGTATGGAATTCCTGCGGCCATAGTTATTGACAATGGAAAATCATTCAATAACAAGATAGTGAAGGACCTTTGTCATTAATTTTAGATAAAATTGAAATGGTCTACGCCATATTATCCATAAGGTAATGGACGAGGCTAAAGCCACTAACAAAACATTGGTTCGAATCATGGAAAAGATGGTGAGTAAGACAAGTCACAATTGGCATTTGTAAATTCACCCCACCCTTTGGGATTATAGGACCTCCATTCACACTCCTACTGGTGTGACACCCTATTCCCTAGTATTTGGAACCAAATCCATTATCCCATTGGAAATTGAGCTTCCTTCCTTGAGAATATCTCTTAGGGATTATTTGGACAAGGATGAGGATTACAAAGTGGCCAGGATGGAAGAATTAGAACTCTTGGATGAAAAGTGCATCCATGCCCTTAACCATCTCAAAGTGTATCAGAACAGAGTCTCTAGAAATTACAACAAAAGGATCATACCTCGTTAGTTTGAGGTCGAGAGATTTGGTCATGAAATAAAATCAGTTCAACACAAGGGCGAAAAGAGAGAAGAAAGGCAAGTTCAAACACATTGGTTAGGACCTTACGTCATTGTGGCCAAATATGGTATGGGAGCATACAAACTTGCCCATCCCAATGGTGATGAGCTCCATGAACCTATGAATGCCATGCACCTTAAGCGGTTCTATGCTTAAACATGGCGCAAAAATCAGAAAAAGCAAAAAAAAAAAAAGAGTAAAAATGATCAAAATACAATAAAAATTAAAATAAGAGAAAGAAAAAGAGAAAACAGGTCATCCATATGTGAAAACCATGCAATTGTGGCATGTTGGATATGTCCCTTGGTGAAAACCAGTTTTGGCACATTGGGAGGATTCATTGTTCACAAGCATCTTGCATCTAGAGGGTACTTTTACTTAGCTTAGGGCTAGTTCCACACTGCATATGAGATTTCCTATGAACCTATCATGTCAAGCCTTGATCCAGATTTTTCTCCTCTTGTTGATCTGTGAAAGGATGGTCTTTGCATATTCCCCATCTAAATTGGAGGGAATTATGCGATTTCACCTTCTCGTTTATAGCATGTGGCCTCTGTCCTTGTATATTCTCTGTCTAATGCTGGGGGCATCAACATTTCTTGGTTACCTGTGCATAGCTTCAGAAAACCTTAGAAAATAAAAATAAAAACAATAGAAAATTGTTTAGAAAATCACAAAAACAATAGAAAATTGTTTAGAAAATCATAAAAAAATAGAAAATTGTTTCACCAAATCACAAAAACAATAGAAAATTATTTTAGACAATCACAAAATAATAGAAAATTGTTTCACAAAATCACAAAAAATAGTAGAAAATTGTTTCATACAATCACAAAAATAATAGAAAACCTTAGAAAATCACAAAAACAATAGAAAATTGTTTAAGACAATCACAAAAACAATAGAAAACCTTAAAAAATCACAAAAAACAATAGAAAATTGTTTAACAAAACAATCTTACAAAAACATTGCATTAGTTTCCTTACATTGTCTTGTTTCTTGCTTTTCTTTATGTACATTTTTATCTTGTATATTTGTTGCTTGTGCATTTGTATAGTTTATTGCTTAGACATAATTTGATAAGATTCGTCATTTCTTCCTTAGATTAGATTCATTCTTACTTGTACATATGCAGTGTGTTTTTACATGCTTGTAAATAATTGTATTTATTTGTGTTAATTCATGTTGGTTAAGCTTTTTGTGTATGTGATTCAGATTGGTTAGCATTTGCTTGTGTTTTCTTGTTGCATGTACATTTTTTTGTTACCATATCATCATATTTCCATCCATATCATCACATATAATGTCATCTATACATCATATAATTAAAATTCTAAGTATACATCACATGAATACTAAGCTAATCATCACATATCATATCGTCAAATGGGGGCAAGAGGGATCAAAAATATCAAAATCTATCCCACCGCATAAATATTAACATGTCATCCCATCCTCTAATCTAGAGCATCACATGTACAATCAATTGATATCATCTATGGATCTATCATATAAAAATCAAACACATGTGGTACAAACATCTCAACTATCATCATGATACATACACAGTGTGAAATAGAGTCATATAACATCATGCCACATTCATAATCCATACGATCAATCAATCATAAAAAAATTCCATCATCTCATAACAACGGTGCCACATCAAAATGTCCATGTATACAAGTATAAAATGTCTGTCTCACAAAAGATATACATCATCGATACAAAATGGGCCATCAAAGGGCACAACTCATAAAAATGCCTTCATCAGAGGCATACATAAAAAATGCTATACATCGATCAAAAGAATAAAGCCTTCATCAGAGGCATGCATCAAAAAAATGGTACATCATATACATCTATCAAGTATAACACCTTCATAAGAGGCATGTATATCATGATACAAATACAATAAAAAATACAATGAGAGTCAGGGCTAACTAGAACCCTCAGAAGGAGTGGCTAGTCTGCGTAATGGAGGCGGATCCATAACTTTTGTGTCCCATGTGGTCCTATAGGATACCCTCATGGCTTCTCCACTGATACATGTGGCCTCTCTGATCTCATCGATCCAATTGAATGCTGACTATAGGTAGGTGTCTGTGACAGACTGGAACTGGAACTGCCTCATAATAGAGTGACCAATAATACGAGGCTCTACCCTCCATTGTAGCCAAGTCTTGATGAGTGCGGGATGTCACTGTTGTCCCATCTGTGTGTCAAAATGATGCTACCTCTGCTGCTAGTTGTGTAACCTCGGCCTGACCCACTACTCACTCTGCACAAAGCCGATCTCTCTTGACTATCACTTTGGCTATAATTGGGAGTCGGGCCTGTTGTAGTAGGCTCGTCACCTGAGCCATTTGAGTGGCTATCTGGTGCATCTGATGGAAATGTGTAGAACCATCTCCACCCTAGCCGGCCTAGGATCTAGCCTAATCTCTCTCCACTATCGGGCCTACCACCACACCTACCGCCGTAGGGAAGCTAGTTGTGTATCAACATCTCCACCTTGAGCTTGGGCTAACCTCGGCTACACCTTTGCCGGATCTCGTCCCCTCCCTCGGCCCTGTGCTTTTCCATGGGCCTATCCTTGATCTTGTAATCTAGGCCTCATACCCTCTTCCTAGCCCTAGGACTATCCCTATCTGGGTGCCTACTGCCTCTGTCTAGGATCATGTACTGGACCCTGCCCATTGTGTTGCTACCCATCAAAAGGATCATCAACATGACTGCACTGCAACCTCATCACTAATGTCTAAGACCTTAAATGGTGTTCAAACACCTGCTCTCTATGCCTCATTTGATATAGTCAAGTGCCACGAAAAATGGTCGCATACCAGGGCATGTAATCTGGTGTGGTGCTTAGGTCTCTAACCTGTCGGGCAGGGTCCCAAACCTACGGTACCATCTATAAAAATCTAGCATTGGCTTGAGCTACCTGTATGCATGGCCCCATGGTCTACCTCTCTACATCTCGGTGATCATACCACATATCGGGTTGTGGGATGCCCTGAACTCTACCCAGTTGTCACTTGACATTGATCTACCCTATATATCTCAGTAATATAGCTACGGCTGCCAAGAAGAAATGTTCTACCACACAGATGCTAAGCTCCACTTCTTGGGCCACTATTGTATATGTCTGTAGGGCCTCCAAATGATGTCTCTATCCAATAGCTCATCAAACTCTCGATAGTAGTAGTAAATTCTACCTAAGTTCCCTTGTACATCATCTCCCATGGAAACCCATGCCATGAATGTCGGCTCCTCTAGTGCTCGGGTGTGCAATGTACATGTAGGGCACTGATTGCTATATGATCCTAGGACCAGATCTTTAGTAAAGACGCCAACCCCACTATCTTCTAATGGTGGTAAGTAATCATGTCAAGATCCCATTATATATGTGCCAAGTATGCTCTTGGATCCAGAGTATCATTCGCGCCGAACACTCCATGTACTAATGTCATCAACCCCATCGAAATGATGTCCCAGTCTTATCAGTGAGTAAGAACCCACTGATAAGAGCCATCAAATAAAGTGGTCCCTAGTGCAGGGTCAGATCAGCTATGCAGTCATGAAAGGACCCTCATGGGGTATCTCCTTGCAGCCAAATAGGTCACTAATCACAGTAGTAATCCAACCAAAGTCACTCATATACTCAATCGTCAAGCCCACGATAGGAATGCACAAATCTGCCACACATCCTCTAGTGTGATGGTCATCTCTCCTGTAGGGAGCCTGAAACACTGGCTCTCACTATGCCACCACTCAATCAAAGTGGTCAATAGGCCATGGTCTAAGGTAATAGATGGCATCCATGCTACATAGCCTAGGCTAACTGCCTCCAATAGAATCACCATCGCACGACGGTCGCATCGGCACATGCTCCCCTCCATCTCGGCTATGCGAGTGTGTCACTCTCACATCTACAACACTAGAAACTGTCTCTACAAAACATGGCATGTGTTAGACACTAACAATTTCTTCTAAGTTCTTCTACTATTCTTCTATCCTCTCGCTAATTTTTCTCTTTCTTCTAAGTGTCATTTTTTGAAAATTTTCCCTCTTATTCGTCTCTTCTAGGTTCTGCGTACCCTTTTGGGCATGTATGCAGACACATACACATGCATGCATACATGTATGTGCATCCATTTTGGTGTGTGTGCATGCAAGCATACACCTAAGGGCACTTGCGCCATGTTTTTGACTCCTACGTGTGTGTGCTAGGGTTTTGATGCATGCACGTGCATGCATGTGCCATGTGTATGTGCATAGATGCACATACACCATTTTGGGGTGTAACGCACGCATGCATGCACACATGTATCATACTGTACATGTGTGCATGTGATTTAGGGGTGCCTTCGCTACCATAGGGGCACTGCGCACCTCTATGCATGCGTACCTACACTATACCCTACCTCTAGCCTACTATTAAAGCATTAAATGTGGCATTAATTGCAAAAATTAATGAAGTAGGTCAAGCTACTCACGAAGAAGCCATCTTCTGCATGTCAGGCGTACACCCGAACTCAATCGGAGCATCTCATGCGGGCTCATCCTCTCACAATCATCCTCATCACTATTAGGGGTCTCATGGTAAAATTTCGGCAGTGGTCGATAATAAATGAATTGGTTGTGATGATTTAGTCCCCCTCGGGTGGTGTATATTAAACCATTTTCACCCACTGTGGTGCCTGGAAGCTTGTTTTGACTGCCGTTGTGGCTCTAACTCTTCTTCTCTTCTTCTACTCACTGTGAATAATTATCTTATTTAAATAATTATTTTTCTTTCATTTTCTGTCATCTTTGGGGCATTCTTTGCCACCTGGTACCCCTTTCTTCTCACTAGGACACTTTTATTGCTCCTAGGCGATATCCTTTCTTCTACACACTTTATCGAATAATTATTTTTTACTAAATAATTATTTTATTAATTTATCCATTATCTTTGGGGCATTATTTGCTTTCTTCGCTTCTTTCTTCTCCACTGGGATTTTCTTTTGCATCTAGGAAATTCTTGCTGCTTCTTCTCCTTTCTTTTATACACTCCATCGAATAATTATTTTATTAATTTTTCCGTTATGCTGGGGCATTATTTTCCGCATGCTGCTTCTTTCTTCTCCTTGGGGCATTTCTTTTACATCTGGGAGATTCTTGCTACTTCTTCTACTTTCTTCTATGCCTCCAACCCATCAAAAATTGGTATATATATGTATATATATATATATATATATATATATATATATATATACCCTTCCAAAATCCATAAAAATTTCAAAAAAATTCTTCAACAAAATCCTAAAAATTGTAAAACTCACAAAACTAGGTAAACCAACTCATAGCGGCTGAAACTTGTGTCTTGTGCATGGTATTCTTTCCGTATCTTGCTGGAAATTTCACATCTTCACCGATCAAATGAATCACGGATCATCAGATTTACAATCATCTATAAAGCTAGCCTGCTTTGCTTCGTTAGTACTCTGGGGCACATATAGTTTCCTGGTACTATTTCGTAGCACACTACGCTTTCTCATTAGACCCAATGTCCTTCATCATCTTCCCTTGCATGTATCCTTTCTTAGGGCATAATTTTTAACCTTGGTCATTAATCATGAACATTTAGGGATCTTAAGCTTGATAACAAAACATTTGTACAACCGTCTAGACCATTGTTGGTTGGAATATGTGTTCATACTTGTTTTTCCTATTAAAGGAGATTGTTTCCTTCTCATATTGCATTGCTTTTTGCATGTTTCTTTGAGTGGGCATTTCAACAATGGACAACTGTTCATATTTTGGATTTTCATGTCATACTACTTTTGTCGTATGTTTATATTTTTAATAAGGACCAATGACATAGATCTTTGGCAATATGATGACAATAAAGTTGTTTTAATACACTAGATGAAAGCTTGCTCTTTCGTCTCCATTTTCCTCTACATCATTCTCCTATCAACATTATTCTTCTTATTCACTTGGGACATCCTGTTCCTTCCCATTCTTCTATTTCCCTTCCCTCAAATTTTTTTATTGTCGATCACCTTCTCTCATCACCCCATCGACACTCGAGGGGGCATCTCTCACTTCTACTAATTTTTCTTCTACGCCTTCAAAATTTATCTGTCTACTATCTTTGAAGTGGCGTCACTTACACCACCCCAAAGAGGGGAAAATGTAGACACCTATAATTTAGCTTGAGCAATTTAAATACTTAAATTTCACTAATTATACCCTTTCCTACAAATTGATGACATATCATCAATATAGCGCACTTCCTCTTTTATCACCGTTAATTAGCTACATTACGCTAGTTAATTAACCCTTCTATCCAACAATGACACCAATTAACGACATTCTATTAATAAGCTCCCCTTTTTATCTAGATTAATTAATTATTTCTAATTAATTAAGCTCCCTTTCTATCTACATTAATTAATTATTTCTAATTAATTAATCCCCTTTCTACCTAGACTAGTTAATTATTATTAATTAATTAGCTTCCTCTTCCATTAAATCAATAAATCATCATTTATTTGATTAAATCCCTCTCATAGTCTAAATCATGCTAATTATTCCTCTAAAAAAACTTCTATAAGCTTTCACATCTATTAATTAATCACTTTGATTAATTAATAAAGCCCCTCAAATCCCATGGGTCACTAAAGGACAAACTAAACTCTCCTAAGGTTGACTCAACCCTTTCTAAACCTTCCTTATCCACAACTAACCCAACCTCTCCATTTATCCCACATGAAGGAGGATGTAGAGATTCTTCTATCCATTGGGCTATATAAAGAGCCCTCCTACCTTTACACCTACACCTTTACACACCTAAATGAGCATAGAGCATACACTATAGCCATTTATCATCTTAGAGGATTCTTCATTAGAGGAGCTAGCTACTTTCATTTCTTTTATTCATCGATCCAAGTTTTGAAATCATATGGGGATATGTCAAATGGTCTTGTAGCCATGGATTGTGAGGACTCCATTATTGAAAACCTTGGAATTCAAACATACAATCAATCCTTTGATTTCTAAGGATGTAAATAGGTTTACTTCATTGTATTAGCATTTAATAGAGATAGAGATTAATGGATTAACATATTAGTTTGAATATTTATTCTTGTTCGAATGCAAGGATGTTGGTATATTAGTCTTGTTTAAGCTCTAAGCACGATGGTGCATTGATTTTGATTTAGCTTTGTTTTAGGAATACTAGGTGTTAGTTCTAATTATTTTGGCATTGCTAACAAATGCATGCACACAATTTGCACACCTTTGATATATTTACCAAATATATAAAATTAGGACTTAAAAGTCCTTTTTATATAAGGTGATCGAGTATGTCTCCGACCAACCTTTTCAACCTAAAATTTGTGACACATATACCTAGGTGAGTGTATTTAATAAATGGAAACATAAATTATTCACATTATTAAATACTTACTGGATGTATATTACCTAGGTATGAAGATTTGATAATAGACAAATATTTCATATTATTATATACTTAACCTATATAATAGTGATAGACCCATATTAATTAATGGTTGGCCATACCACTTAATAATTATGTTCTAACAACTACTTCAATCAAGAATCCTTCTACCTCTTCAAATAAGTATCCTTCAAATTCCCTTGAAAAATATGTTTATGTAGATCCTAAGAACATCCATGTCAATACCGCCACAATCCCACGATATACATACAACTCCCTCATCCTTTAAAATCATTGACCATTTCAAAAAATCCAAAGTTGTGTGGTTGGAAATGATTTGAAAGGTTTTAAGAACTATATTGATTCATGAGAGGAGGTCACAATACTCATCATTTGGTCTTGAAATAGTCATCATACCATTAGGGAAAGCTGATTGAGTTGAGCTCATGAGTTGGGAGAGTTGGGAAAGTTGAATGAGTCAAGTGAGCTAGGAAATATCTCATCATTTCCTATAAGAGGCACATGGAAATTGAGTTATGTAATCATTAGAGATAATCTTGAGTTTAGAAATTTAAATAATTGATCTTCATTTATAGCTGCATTGAAATCCAAGATCATCGGGAATACCTTCATCATCTTTCCAAGTAAGTGGTTAATGTGATCCAAGTGAGTTGGTTGAGATGAGAGAAATGATTTGGGTGAGCTGATTGAGATAGAAAAGACAATTGATCTAAGAAAGAGCTAATTATTCTTCCTTAAGGAGCTCACATCTCACAGGTTAGTAAAGGTAGAGTTTTTAATGTTGCGGTGCGGTGTGTGGGACGTGAACACAAACATCAAGAGGTTCGGGCATCGTGAATAAAAATTATGAAATCCTAAGGAGTAAGAGAGTGATCCTAACTCTTGTTATGAAATCAAGGATGCATCATCGTGAATGTTCTTGTGGTCATCTCAAAATCACATAAGGACATCTTGCAACATTGTTTCTAAACACTCATTTTATGGTCAAAGGTTTTTGTGCACCTAATGAAGGAGGAGATTGTGACCAGCATGTCTCGGATAAAAATATCTACATCGAAGGATATTGTTTAAAAAATAAGTCAATCCCTTTCCCTTTTCCTATTCTTTCCCTTTCTTCTAATTCTTCTTTTACATAATCATGACACTCATCCTATTTTCTTAGGTGAAAATATTTGTAAATTGTAAAATTAATCTCTTAAAATTATAATAGAGGTACTTAATTTGTCTCTTCAAAGGGAAATTGAAAGGTCACAAGTGGAATAGGAACATGAAGAGTCATGTAGGGGGTAGATGAGAAGAAAATTCACAAGGATATAAATTGGAATGACTTCTCCATTCCAAAGGATCTTGAAAATTTTAGTTCTTGGTAGCAATTGTGAATTGTTGTATATTGTGAAGCATTGTATCACCACTACACAAGGAAAAAAAGATACATTTTTCCCTTTCCTTTTCTCATGTTTTCCTCTCTCTCTCTCTCTTATCTATAACTTTACAAGTATAGTGATCAAGAAGGAACTTTTTGTCCTTGATGGATGAATCTAAAGAATTGTGTGTCTCTAGTTTGTTAGTCTTGCTAATTGCATTGTTGTTTTCCTCCAATTGAATGTTGAACTACTCCGGTTATTGTGTGTGAACTATGCTATTGCCTAATCACAACAATAGCCTTCCTTTTCCTAATTTCTCTCCTTTATCCATCATCTCTTATAATTCCTCCCTTTTACCCTATACAAACACTTTGCCACATGTTTAATGAAGTGTTTGTGTGTGATCCCCTGTTGTCCCAAATAACTCCCCTAGTTATTTGGACAACTTATATTTTATTCTGACTTTGATGTTTCACATTACAGGTTACGCACACTCAAGTTTGTTTCTTTGGCACATTTCATGTGACTACGAGATCTTCTGCGTACCATGTGTGCCTTGCTTCCTTCATCCCTTTGCATCCTCATTCCTTTTCTTCCTCTCATGCTATCTTCGAGTGCTTCCCCTTCCCTCTACATTATACTATCTCCTTCATTCTTTGCACATTCCTTCTATGCACCTATTTTCATTCCCAATCTAATTTTCACTCCTTGCACGTGTGCCTTTTGAATTTCCTTCCAAAATGGATAAGTCCATGGATTCCTCCCACACACTTACATACACTTTACTACTTCATGTGCCCCTTTTATTTCTACCACCGCTCACCCTTCCTCAAATGAATGCTCTTGTTCCTTTCCCATACTTATCTCCTACAAGTATTCCTCCCATTCCTCCTACATTTGTACCTCCATGCACACCTTCCCTTTGTTTCCCTTTCACACCTTCTATTTCCATGCATGTGCCTTTGTGCATTCCTCTATGCCTTTCTATGCCACGTCATCATCTATCATACTTGAGTGTGCTACACACAACCTATCAAAGCGCGCCACTGGCATCTTGAATCCTTGCAACAAACCAATGTGTGAAACATGGAAAAAATGACAAAATAAATGAAGAGTTGTATGATTCTTTAGTGAATCATCACGCGCCATGTGTCATTGCATATCGAGTAACCTATAGAATTATGATAGCCATAAATTCTATTGTAGTGCTCAGATTCCCATGTGCCCGGTTTGATTTGAAAGTTGTTGACATCAGCTCCATGTTAGACAAATAAAAATCATATTTGGGTGGGATTTGACAAGTGGAAAATAGGGAAAAGTCTTTCTACAGTTATTAGTGCATGCATCTTATCAACCCTAACAACTAGATTTCTTCGATCTTTCCTTCTTCCTTCTTCTACATGCTAAAAAGACATGAGTATGCACATTTGACAACCTTGTAGGAGGTTTTGCATGCATTTATCACTTGTTATTGGAGGTTGAAGATTTGAATCCAAGTTTCCCTCTCTTTCTCCTATCTTCTCTCCTTCTTCTTCTATAAATAGTAGAGTTTTTCTTTGTATAAAAGGATCCCTATCTCATTATTACGACACCATGCCAAAATGGTGGCCAACTTTCCATGGATTACAGACCTTGGAATTGTCTTTGTAATGTATTCTTGTCTCTTGCTATGAATGTAAATGACTGTGCATCCCTTAAGTAATAAAATCATGTTTTGTGGAACTCTTGTCTTCCCTTTCTTGTTTTCATTTCATCTCGCCTCTTTGTTTGCATTTTCTGGCATGCTACACATATTCTCACTTGCATTCCCCGTGTTCATGTGTTGTGCACGTTGGAAGGCCAAGCCCACGTGTTGATCTGTGGGACACGTCATCCGCCCTCTTCTCATGTTCCCTCTCTATTTCCTTTTCCGCTCGTGGAGAGAGATCGACCCTTTCCCTGGTACTATCACCTTCCTTAGCTTATGATTTACCCTTTGTGCACATCCTTTTATCCTTGGTCCCTTAACATGTTTAGTCTAGGATTTTATTTCAAAATTAGGAGTAGCAGTGAGCTTTAAAGGTAGGTAGAGGAACCATCCTTCTCTCGGAGATCCATATTAAGCACGTAAGGTCCCACAACTTGAGACTGCTCCATTGTTGTCTAAAATAACTCGGTTCTCCTAGGTCTGAGATGCGGGTGTAAGTTTGGCAACCAAAATTTTCTGGCACACCCGATGGGACAAGTTTGAAGAGCTATACATCTACATTTCAGTAAGTTTGGTGTATTATTGTTGAGATTCAACCTTTGGAGGCATTTTTCAATACATATGGAAATTCCACTAATTCAGACGCACCCATTTTCTCATTCATAGACTAGTCTCCCCTCCTTTCATTCATTTCTTCCTTTTCCCATTATTCCACCTTATTTTGAAGTTTTGCAATCACGAATTCTTTCCCTTCATGGAATTCTCATTTGTAGAAACAGATCTATTTACCTCCATCACCACAATTTCAAAATGCTCCTCCAAATCTGTTTTATAAGTCCCATTATCCTGAAAATGCATATAACCCACTTTTTTCTAACCATGATGTTTATGAAGAACAAATTTATGCAGATGATGGTGGAAATTCCATGGCAGATGTTGATTTTGAGAGGGAGGTGCAAAAGATGGAGATGGACATGATGCAACTAAGGATAAAAATTTCATTGAAGGCAACTAGAGTTGGCTTCAAGGTCCCTTGTCCATGGGTTGACCTTGTCCCGGTGTTGGTTTAATTCCCACTAGAAGCTACATTTTCTCACCGATATGTTGCACTGCATTAAAAATTGTGTGGAGTTAATAGAAGCTTATAAAGATAACACATAACAACCCTATCAATGGGGCAACCCTGTGCTACCATCTTACAACTCTTCCATTCCTTCACGTAAACTTCTTTTATCTCAACCCGATGCACATGTTCCCAACTTTTTGCATACTATTTCCACCGAGGATTTCATTATTCCACCCTTTTCCCTTCCACCGCATCTTCAATTCGATTTCATTCCCCCTTTACACGTTCTCTGTTCCTCCAAATCAATGCCTTTCATCCCTCTCACTTGCACTTCCACTCCTCTTACAAACGTGCCTCTTTTCCTCCAGCGTGCATGCCTTCTATTCCTTCTTCTGTGCACATCCTCCCATCTCCTTCTGAGTCCCCTATGCCTAGCTATGCTATAAATGAACAACCCCTTATATACATGCCTTTTTAAACTAATGTCATCATGTTTGATGACTGCAGAATAGTTGAAGAATGGCATGACTCTTGTGACTTTGACTAGGAAGAGGAAATCATATGGGTGCTTGTTCCAAAAGAAAATCAATTAGCTACAGAGGGCACAATTTTGGAGGAGACCAAATTACTTGTAGAGGAAGAACCACATGCACCCTTGATTTGTGTGACCTAGACTACAAGCAGTCACATTAGAGAGGCGAGCTCGCATGAGGATCCCATTTGTGGGATTGAGATTCATAGAAATGGGAAAATCATAAGAATCAAACCGTGCCCGATCATATATCTGGCTAGTCCAAAGCCAAAAATAGAGTTGCCACTAGTCATTCCCATTTTAGAGCATGAGGTAGAGCTTACACATGCCAAAGGTCAATGAAGTGTCTCCTAAATCCAAGCACAAATCAAATTTAGGAGGTATATATATTTTTTGTTGATTCTTTGAGGAGAAGGGTGAAAAACTAACTGCAAATAAGTTTCTCACTCTTGCTACAAACCATGTCCAATGCCAAATAAATTACATGGTCATAATTTGTTAGGAAGGGAAGTTACTTATATCTCCTTGTTGTAATTTTTAATTGAGTGCCTTTTGCCTTTGGTTGACGTAAGGTAGATTAGGTTTACTTTTAGTAACACAAGTGCTTGTGCAGACTCTGCTTGTTCCCCTTGGGACATGTATGATTTGAGATTTGTACATATCTCTACTCAAAGACACTCCCTCCGGTGCCCTTTTTCTTCTGTTGCACTTTTGTTCACCCTTTTTTTTGCTATTTGGGATGGCGTTTAGGTTCAGCAGAGGTAGTTCCAAAATCCACTGATTTCCACTCTCGTAATCCAAGTCATAATATCTTCATGAGAGTTGCGGTTCGGTTCAGAATTTAACCATGCTTGAGTAATTCCAAGGGCATTCTTCAAATTGCATATATGATAATGTTCAAATGCTAGACTCCATGACTAATGGATGCTTCTAAGGCTACTGGTCTCCTCATCTAGCAGGAAAATGGCCCCCGAAAATTGCTAAAATGTTGTCCAAAATAACTTTCCTAGTTATTTTGACAACTTATATTTTATTCTGACTCTAATGTTTCACATTACAACTTGCATGCACTCAAGTTTGTTTCTTTGGCACATTTAATGTGAGTGTGGATCTTCTACATGCCATGCACACCTTGCTTCCTTCATCCCTTTGTATCCCTATTTATTTCTTCCCCTTCCTTCTCGCATTCTTCTATCTCTTTTTTTATTTCTTTATGCATTCCTTTTATGCACCTACTTTCACTCCAAGTCTTCCGCACACTCCTTGCATATGTGCATATTGACTTGCCTTCAAAATGACTTAGTCCATGGATTCCTCACACACACTTGCATACACTTTCCTCCTTTGCACACCCCTTTTATTTCTACCACCACGTTCCCTTCCTCGTTAAATGTTTGTGCCCCTTCCCCATACTTATCTCCTACAACTATTCCTCCCATTCCTCCCGCGTGCATACCTTTACACACACATTTCCTATATTTCCCCTTTTCACTTTATTTTTCCACATGTGTACATTTGCATGCATCCTCTACACCTTTTCGTGCCAAGCCATCATCTATCGAGACTTGAGTGTGCTACACACAACCTATCAAAGCACGCTAGTAGGGCACCTAATCCTTATAATGAACTAGTGTGTGACATGTGGAATAAATGACAAAATAAATGAATAGTTGGATGATTCTTCAATGAATTAGCATGCACCACATTTTTTTGCGTGTTAGAGTGACCTGTAGACTTATGAAAACTATAATTTCTATTGTAGTGCTCGATTCCTACATGCCCTATCTCATTTGAAAGCTACTGACATCAACTCCATGTTAGACAATTAAGAATTGGATTTGGACAGGATTTGATAGGAAAAAATAGGAAAATGTATTTTTGGTCATAAATGCATGCATCTAATTGACCCCAACCACAAGATTTCTTTAGATATTTCCTTCTTCCTTCTTCTACATGCCAAAAAAACATGGGGAGGCACATCTAATGTACCATTTAGGTGGTTTTGCAGGAATTTATTAGTTTCTTTTGGTGGTTGAATATTTGAATCCAATTTTCCCTCTCCTCCTCCTCCTCTTCTCTCCTTCTTCTATAAATAACATATTTCTTCTTTGTAAAAAGGATCCCTCTCTGTTGTAATGGAACCATGCCAAAATGGTGGCCAACTTCCCATGGGTTTCAGACCTTGGCATGGTCTTTGTAATGTATTCTTGGCTCCTATTGTGAATGTAAATGACTGTGTGCATCCATTAAGTGATAAAATCATGTTTTGTGGAACTTTTGTCTTCCATTTCTCATTTTCATTACATCTCGCTTCTCTGTTTTCATTTTCTAGCATATGCACGTATTCCTCGCTTGTATTCCCATGTTCATGTGTTATGTGCACCTGGAAGGCCAAGCCCATGTGGTGATATTTAACACGTATCATTCACCCTCTTCTCCTACACCCTCCCTATTTCCTTTGTCACTCATAGAGAGAGATCAACCCTTTCTCGGCGTAATCACCTTCATTATCTTAAGATTTCCCCATTCTACACATCCTTCTATCCTGGTCGCTTGGTATGTTTAGTCTAGGATTTTCTTTCAAAGCATTAGGATTAGAATTAGTGTTAGAGGTAGGTAGAGGAATCGACCTTCTCCAGATATCCATCTCAAGTGCGCAAGGTCCCAAAACATGGAGACAGTTTCATTGTTGTCTCAAATGACTTTATTCTCCTAGATTCGAGACACAGTGAAAGTTTGACAACCAACAATCCCCAACCTATCTATTCATCCCACAACATTTAGATAGAATTAGGATAGTTACATTCAATAATGGTCTCCTTCCCGTATACAAGAAGGATTGGTGTAGCCACGTGAGCATTAGTGGAAACATATAATTTACAACATAACAAATTATTTTACAATAATAAGAGCTCATGATTTCAACATATACGTTCTCGTAGGGGGAAATTCATACTATCATTAATTTCATAGAAACGGTCAACATTGTTTTTAATAGAATGGATTCCATATTTTGTTTTACTCAAAAGATCAACATCTTAGGGACACAATTTTGATAGATAAAGTTTACTATAGGTTTCAAACTCCAATAACATCCAAGAGATCCTTGATTTTTTTTTTAATTCCATTTACACTGGGGACCCTAAATCATACAAAAGTCAATTTTAGAGTGTTTAAACCTCTTTATCTCACAAAACCCCCAAGTTTTAATTTCTTTTAAAATCGGCACCTCATGAATACAATCTAAAATCTAAAGGCTATAAAAATTTCATCCACATTTGAACTCTTAATGTCATAATAGAGAACGAAAATTTGTGATTGGATATAAATCTAAATCTCATCCGTAACTAAACCATATAAGGTACATTTCAACAAAAACATATCCTATTTGAGTCACCATATACCCTCCAAAACACCCATGTACTAGGATTAAATAGTTTTCATTTAATTTGAGTCGGGATTCTCTTGAGGTAGAAATGTGAGGGAACCATCACACTTTACAGTTTACCAAAGTTTGTTTGATCACATTACAAGGAGTAATGATTACATTCCCTATTTTCCTTTTGATCCCATACACTTACATTGTTTAGCCCTTCCATTGAAGCTTAGTTTCTAAGACACCCATTTAAAAGTGTTGTTAAGACATTACATCATTCATGTCACAAAGTGACACTGTACCTTTTAACCATTGCATTTAACACACTTCCACATACATGAAAACCCTCTACTTGGTTCTTGGGGAAGAATCATGATTACATTAACAATACCACTAAAATATCTAAAAATACAAGAGAATGTTGGTTACTAGAATGAAGTCACCCATTAGCAAGACATGTCCAATTTGAACCATTCTTAGATTGTTATTTCACTTAAATCCCATTGAAGTGAAGGACAAAATACTAACACATTTCTCGAAGGGTAATAATCCCAAGGGTCGTTAGATTAGGGTCATTTAGATAAATTTTAAGTGACATCCTAAAAGTGGTCAATCCATAACCATTCCTATATAAGATGGTTTTGTTTCTTTTGTTGATAAGCATACATGTTCAAATGATAACTAGAATTGGTGATCTTATCTCCTCCAAGCTAGGAGGTGCCAACAAGTATAAAAACTAGGCTCATCCTTTAAATTTCAATTTTCTATGTTAATAAGGTTATCACACATAAGGGAAAACCCATACCCATCATTTATTCTAAGGTCATCCTTTTGATTTGGTTCTTTTCTTCTAAGTTTCCCAAGTATTTTGTAAAGCACACAAGAATATATATTCATTACTTTCACATAGGAGCACATTATAAAATGGTCATTTCATTTCTAGTTAATAGGTACATTGACACCATTAACAACATATAAACCCATATTCAAAATCACTCCCAGAATATAATGCCCATTTTTCTAACATACCAATATGCTAAAAATTTCTTACTTATCACAAAAATCAATAAATAACATTCCTGTTTATAACAATAATGCTGATTTATCCATTTACAATTACATGTATTTCAAAGATAATCACGTTATTACAAAAGAACAAGTAACACTACAATTTCTTCTTGTCCTAGGTACCTGCAACCACAACATGGTCAACACAATGTTGGCATGGTATCTTTCCTATGATCTAGCATAAATCACAATTTCCATTCATAATGAAAACAACACGTAACACACATATGAAGAGAGTCAGAAATACAAATGCAATTTATTTTCATTTTCAAAACTAAAGAGAGAGATAGAAAGGGGAGAGAGAAATACCATTTTACCATAATCAATTTTCTTAGAACAAGCATAGAAATGAAGTTCCATATAGTCATATGTTAGTGTTTACAAGTTTCTCGATAGATATTTTACTTGAATAAGGTCCTACGACAATTTTCCCCATTTTGTTGCAGGTTTACAAAAAGCATCAAATTTAGTTAAGTGGCTACAAAATATGAATTTAAAAGTAAATTCCAAGGCTCAATTACACAAAGAGTCAAATTCCCACCTACTCCCCTATATATAGGGAAACCCTCGAGTTGATGAGTAACCCAAAATTGGTGAACTAGGTTTAATCGATGCCCATATTTTTAGATCTACTAATTGTAATTACACCCAAAGGACCTCGTAGCCCAATGACCAAAGGTCTACAAAACCTGATTGTAAAAATAACTTGTAAAGAAATTGTCTTAGAACTAAGGATTGGTAGGTATTGTCATGGATAAATACTAGAGGTATGCAAAGGCCGAATTCCATTTCTCCACTTTAGGCCTAAATGAAAAGCCAAAACCAAACTGAACTTTTAATTTCCAATAGTTGTCTAAAGCCACGAAGAGGTCAACTATGCTTCTAAGCACGTGACAAAAAATGGTTAGAAAAATATTCAAAGTCATTCTAGGGTTCATACTAACACTCCACTTGACAAGGAACACAATCAAAGATTAACTTTCTCATTATAGGGTCTAGAGAGATATTATGCGTGTCATTAAAAATAGGTTTTATCAACATTTCAAAAGGTCGTCAAGAGGTAGGTTTAAACTAAAATTCAATTTCAACTCGCCAACCGAGTGGCTACAGTTATCCAATACTATTAACTAATTTTTCCAAACATCTCAAGAGGTAATTTGGGAGTTGGGTTTATATTCAAGTAGCTTTTCTAGTTGCGTAACAAAAGAGGTAATTTTTTCTATTGGTGCTACATCTCATTTAATTCACCAAAAAATTAATTTTCTTAAATTTGATTTTCAACACCATTAAAAATAGGAAAACTAGAAATGCTAGATTATGCAAGGAGGTAATATAACCATGCCACGATAGTAGTCAAACCAAGGTATACTTGGCTCAAAGTGGTCCACATTCATGATCCACAAAGCCACAATTTTTAAGGCATTTTGTTAAGCAATCCTTGTTACTTCAATCCATTCCACATTTTTGACAACAATTGGAGATAAAAATTGCACCCATTCCAGATATGGATGAACCGAGGATTTGAGGAAAATGGCATTGTCTCCATGTTGTGGGACTTGCACTTGAGACAAACCACTAAAGAAGGCCAACTTCCTCTATCTATTTCTACCGATAAAACTACTCCTATGAAGGGAAATAAAGTTACCTATCACTACTCTATGATTTTGGTCACCCATCTTGATCTTTTCTCACCGATTTCTACTCCCATGATGAATTCCCTTACACCATAGTGTGAATATAGCACCTTCTATGGTTTGTGTCGAGGATAATCTTGAACCTCTTTAGTGCACACATGATGGTGAAGAACCTGTTTCTCTATGTGACTGTACTTCACTTCATAATCCTTGAGTGTTTGACTTAAGAAAGCCACTAAATTCTCCAATACTTGTTCCTTTTCTTGAGTCAAGATAACAACAACAATCACATCAGATCCATAAGAATAAAGGAAAAAATCCTTTGAGTAATTCAAATTGATGATTGTTGGCGTGCAAGAATTTATTTCTTGATTCTACTGAAACTTCCTTTTCTTTCAAAGCAATCCATTTGAAGCTTGTGTCCTTTTTTAGCATGAGGGTGATGGTCCCTGATCAATCCTACAAATTTAGGGATGAATATTCTAACAATTTTTATCTTTCCTAGGAATGATTGAAAATCCATCTTGTGCATTGGAAATGAGAGAGCAAGGCTAGAAGAAATGTGCTTAGGATCAATGGAAATACCATCCTTTCAAACCGCATGTCCCAAAAGTTTGCCTTGTGAAACAACACATTGTCACTTCTCAAGGTTAAGAAATACCCCAAAATTCTCTACATCTCTCAAATATAATATCTTGACGCATCATGTGATCTCGAGATTTACTTTGAGAGAATAGCTATGTCATCCAAGTAAACTAGGATGAAATCATTGATATATCCTTTGAAGGAAATGTCCATGGATCTCTGGAATGTTATGCCTGCATTTGAAAACCCAAAAGGAATTTTATGATAGGCATATGTACCCTATTTGGTTGTAAATGTTATTTTGAAATGATCCTCTTCTTTGACCATGATCTGATTGAAACCGAATACCCACCCAACATAGAAATTATTTGTGCGCTAGCCACAATAGACATAATTTACTCTATGAAAGGAAAATGATAACGATCCTTCAAATATGCCTTATTTAAATCTCTAAAATTAACGCAAAGCCTAATTTTACCTTTCTTCTTCCACACTGGAACAAGATTTTCCACCCAAGTAGAGTACTTGATAGGAAAAATAATTTTTCCTCAATGATTTTGGATAAATCCTTCCTCATAAGGGGATCTATCTTAGGATTGAAATTCCTCTACTTTTGTCCGATGGTATTGATAATAGGATCACTTTTAATGGATTGTTGAGAAAACTTGGATCAAATACCTTTAGGTCTTCATACTCCTATGAAAAGATATCAATATATATCTAGCATAGAGAGATGAAGGCCTATCTCTCCTCTCGCACGCAGTCTTTACCAAGCAACAACTATTTTCTCGTATACAATAGTGACTATGATGTAGTCTTCGTTGCACATATATATTTTCTTCACCCTTGAATTTATCATCAAGGCTGAACATACGATCTAAAGTGACCAACCCTTTAGGAAACTTGTTTTTCTTTAGTTGAATCACTTGGTCACCATATATATCATGCAAGTCATCTTGCATATTTGAAGAGAAATCAACTTCATTTATGATGAATTGGAAAATCTATGTGTCACTATCAAACACCTTCCATCTCACTTTGTTATCTGGAATGGATGGCCTAACCACCATCTTGATATGTTACATGCTACCTTAGACAAAATCCTCAGTAGATGAGAATTGTGAACCAAGGGTTTCTTTTTGGTCTGCTTCCTTTTTCAATTTTCTTGGCACCACCTATAGATTTAGAGATTTAAAGCTCTCTAGGAGATCAAAAAATCAATGTTTATAAGCTTTCAAAAGACTATTATTTTCTATGCACTTATTTGTGACCTAGTGGGTAATAGATTCGGTGTCCCCAAATATTGCAATACATTGATGTGTCTCCTCCCAATAATGAGAAGATATGCACCAATGCTTCATATTATGCTACATTGTTAGAGAATGCAAATTGTAATCTGTGTGTGAAGAATAACGTCTCACTCATCCTTGGGAGATATGAGAGCAACACCTAAGTCTACGTCATTCCGCTTCTAGAGCAATCAAAATACATTTTCCACGGTCCCAATTTTTGTCATTTTCTTGCTTGAGCGCGATAGGCAACACAAAATATTCTTCAAGGATGCAAAGTAAGTACCAATACTATCTTCAATATCTATATCATAGGGATCATAGTGCTCTTTTTCCCATTCATTTAATAATAGATTAGGTGTAGAGGGAGGAATAGGTTTCTCATCCGAAACCGATTCTTGTTATTGGCTTTCTTGGATGAGGAAATTAGCTTAGAGTCATGTGACTCAACATGATAGGAAAATATAGGCTTAGCTTATATGGTAAACTAGGTACCATACCTTGTTTTCAGTAACATATGAGACCAAACAGAAGACAAGTAACCACCCCGTTGGTAGTGAAATCTCTTGATAGACAAATGAAAAATAATGGGGAAAATCAATAATTGACACATCTTGAATTATTGTTAAGCTTTGGCATGCATGGAGGTTTAACTCAATATCCTTGATGACTCCTAAAGTGGTAATAATTGCGACATCAAGATGCAAGAATCCTTTAGACATAGGGTTATACTTAAGACATAGGAAATCAACAATGTTTTTAGGCATGAAAAAGTAATATCCCCTAAATAAATCATATAGTTATGGATAAGGTTTTTTCCTACTATCAAATACATATATAAGGGTGGAGATTTTACAATTTGGCTTACTTTCTTCTCCTCTGCTTGAAAAATGTTAACAGTAGCTTGAGGTATTTGGATAACTAGATCAACATGTGGGAGGTGTGCAGAGCTTCATGTAATAAATCATCGAGATGGGATGTCCAGGGCATCCCACTTTGTGACATTTACATTTTTATTCTTGTTTTGATCCATAATGTTGAAGGGAAGACCCATGGATTTGTGTATTTGAGGCATAAAAACATCATTTCTTGATTATTTAGCTACAGAGGTAGGGGATTTAGCTTGCATAGAGGCTTGAACTATCAAAGGAGGAGTGCACACCACCTCTATTGAAGAATTACACAAAACCTCAAATGTAGAAACTTGCATGCCAAAACTATTGGGTTCATAATCATCCTTTTATGCTTGAGGATGAGCTAGATGTCTATGCTTCGAGGATCAACTGGATGTAAGGAGAAAAATGTTTTTTTTTATTAAGGGCAAATAGTTTTGAAGGGACTATACCCTGTATACAAAAGGGCTCAAAAGCCAGATAGTAAAGGTGAGAAAAACAACCCAGAGAAGGGCAAAACTGCCAACCAAAGAGGGCTCAATAGCCAAATATGACAATATAAGTGAAAAAGGATCCAAACGTACAATGATCCAAAAAGAAGCAGAAAAGATCAAAAAGTAACCAAAAGAGAAACAACATATAGAGCTCCGCCAAAAACAGCGCCAGAACCACCAGATAACAGAACTTCGCAGCCAAAAAACAACATCACAGCAACCCGTTACTTGATAGCCCTGTCAATCTTGGTCTTGATAGCCTGCAATGACATGAAGAAGGCAATGGTAGTGGCCTGAGAGGAGTCTTGCATATCCACCTGAGAAATTGCAATATCCCTTTTCTCTTTAGGGCCCCAAATGTCCTCATTAACCCCACTTAAACTGTAGACACTATGGACATGTTGTTCAATGAAATTATAAATGCTTTTGAGGGCAGAAAATATGCAGTCATTGTGATTTTGAGCATTCTTCATTCTCGTCTGTCTAAGGACTATAACTTCTTGAAGACTTCAGCAATAACCCCCTCTTCCTCATCAATTTGAAGAATCCCTTCTCCCTTAGCTCTTTCCATATTTTTTATAGTCCCTTTGAGCTCTTGTATCTCCTTTTCTAATCTATCCACTCTGTCCATCAATTCCTCCTCCTTGGGCTCCTCCACTGGTTTACTAATATGCAGGAGGTTTTCAGCAAGTTCCAGGTCTTTGTGGCTCCTTAGAACCCGTAAGGAGAAAAATGTTACACACTAGACTCTAACATTATTTTCTTATACATTGTGTTATCGTAACATGTTTGTACAACCTATTCAAGATGTCCATAGCATAGTTAATTGTGAAAAATTCCTTAACTCAAAAAAACATAAGTTTGGTCTTCGTGAGAAAATTCTAGAACTTATTCATTTTATGGTTCATGTGTGCTAGTAGAGGGATCATACCTTGCATCATTCGGAATCATATAAGCTTATGTACACAAGGAATTTGTGTAGTTGAACTAGATGTGAATAAAATTGCAAGGAAAACCCAATTCTGTCTCTTAGAACATGTTGTTATGTACTAGCTTACACCTGGGAACCGGAATCATTTATAGTGGAAGGTGCGCATTGGCATACCATCTATCATTTTGTTGGTTCTACCCATATCTTTGATTTGGATATTGATTTCTAAAGGGCTGATGGCTTTGATTAAATCCTTGATTCGAGTTATTTCTAGAGTTTTATGTCTACTACTTTTATAAGGATACAACTTTATTGAAAAAAATTTGTGATGCCCGTTAAAAACAACCCACTTGAGACCCATGAACAACCTAGGTTTAGTTAGAAAATTATGGAATAATTTTTTTTGATTAGGAGTTAACGACCAAAGTCACAAGGACAATTAAATTCAACTGATAACTTTTCCCATTATAATGATTACAATTTCCACATATAAAACAACCAATGTAATAAGTCCACACCTAGCTCAAATCTCCTTAGGGATTAATTTAATCACTGATTACATTGACATTAAGCTAAATATTTCTTGATTAGAATTTTAGGGTTAAGGGACTAGAACAATTAAATACCCAAGGTATTTAATTCCACCAGATCAAAGACAAGAGCAAGGTTTAATTACAGTGAGAAAGGGAATACATATTTAAAATCAACAGAGTAAGGTCTCACTTACTCATTCCCAAAAATTGATTAGAAGTGTCTACAACTAGGTTGCAAGGCAACAGCTGCCACTAACAGATTTTGGAACAAAAAAAATCCACTAGAACAAAGTTTTATTTTATTAACAATTATCAGACTCACAAGGTCCTAAACTTAGGGCTAGAAGTTCCAATTAGGTTCAAGGAGTAATTTTCCCCATACCCACTCTCTAACAAGCTCAAAGTTTTGACTTGATTTTTCTCACACTTAATGCTTCCAAAATTTTCATAAATAATTCCCATTGGATAGGAAATTTTCTCACCTTTCTGGTGATATAAAGAAGTCCTCCTAACTCCTTCAGAAACTCAAGATATGGGCAAGCAGACTTTAGAGGTCAAATTTTCCCCAAGGGGACATGTGTCAAGCAGGGGTGAAAAGAAAATTTCAGGTTGGCGAGTCGCGGGGTAGCGTTAGGAATTTTTCCTTATGTAGGAGAAAATTCCCATTTGCATCCGTGCCTCCGTGGGTCCTCCAGGGACACATGGCGGCCTCATCATCATCCTTTGGGAAAACAAGGAGGAGGGGTTGTGTGATGGGAGTCTTGTGGAAATTTCACCAAAGGGGAAGAAAAGCCAATTTGGCGTCCACGCACCCACGGGTCTGCTAGGGACATGTGGCGCTCCACAATTCAACGTGGGGAGAAGGGAGAGGGAGACAGGTGGAGCGACAGGAGATTTGGTGAATTTCACCAAAGGGGAGATAAGGGGAGGTTATACGCGTGGGTCCACGTGCCCGTAGATGGAATTTCCCATGGCAAGGGTGGGGTGCGGAGTTGCGGGATAAAACATGAAAAAGTTTCCAAATGAAAATTTTCAAAGGGAAAAGGGGTCGTGAGGGTTCCGCCCCCTCCACTAGCACCCAAAGCTACCATGTGGCAGCTTGTGATAGGCCACGGGCCGACGGGGAGAAATGGAATTTTTTTCCAATTTTTTAAAAGGTCTAAGGGCAAAAAAATGATGCCGTGCCTCCAACGCTTCCCCGTGAGGACATGTGGTAGCCTATGATTAGTCAGCAGGGTGGAGGAAAATTTAAAAATTTTCTGAACTAAAATTTAAAATTTTCTTAAAGATCTTAATGGGAATTTTTCGGACCGCTGGCCCGCTAAGGCGTAAAAACTTCAAAGTGCCATAACTTTTGCTAGAAAGCTCAGTTTTGAGCAAACGAAGACTTTCTGGAAAGATCTCAATTCCTTATTTACACAAGAACCATAAATTTTACATTTTGATAAATTTTAAGGGTCAATTTTACAAAAAGGATCTGCAGGATTTTAAAAAGCCAACTGGTAATTTCCAACTTTTCAATTTTGATTAAATTTGGTCTCCTCCTTCACTCAACATGCCAAACATACATGGAGGATTACTCTAGGAAGGATTTAGAATATTTTAGGAGGGCCAATTTTCACAATTGATTTCAATTTGTATTTTTCCAACAATTGACAGTAAAAACGTCTAAGGAAAGAATTGGCTCGATTTTGCAATGTTCTAAATAGTTTTCTTAAGTTTTCTTTGTCAATTTGAGTTCCTTGATGTCTTAGCATGCTAAATTATATCCTTTCCAATTTGATTATTAAGTGCAGGTCTGAACTGTGCATTTTATTTAAATTTATTGCCAGTTTAAAGTTTATAACAGAGATCTATTTCTTTTAAATCTGTATATCAATTTTATCCTTTAAATGTGGCATTTCATTTCTAAACTAATCTAATACATTCAGTTGTTTATAAACAAACCATTTCAAAGCTAAATTGTAAATTCAAATTTCCAATTTTGTATATATCCAAAAGACAATTTATTGTATTTTCCTTACATACGTATTTTCTTTCCTTTGCAATTAAACAGAGATTCCAATCACAATTTGATATTCCAACTCAACCCAACAATGCAATGAGAGAGAAGATCTTTCAATTATTTATTAATTCCAAGTATATAGTTTACATACTTCAATGTTTGAAAGCAAGAACAACATTCTATTTATTTCATTCCAATGTACAGAGCAAAATGTAAATGTCTTTCACAACTCAAATATATATATCCATAATCAATCACAACATCATTTCTTCACAAGTATACATTACAATTTCATCCACTTCAAATGGGAAAGTTTACAAATGAAGTATAATTCACAAGGGATTGTCAAAATTGCATTTTCCTTTGCTCCATAACAACAAACATGCAGGTTTCCTTTCTCTTTCAAGTTGATCACAACAAAAGTGGGGGAAAGGCAACGATCTCCACCTAACAAAGACATCCAATGAAAGGATAAGCCTTTCTTCATCATGGCGCTCGAGCCCCAACCAAGATACAATAAAAGGTGTGATTAAACCCATGGCAACAACTGGCTTCCACAACACACAACATTATTTCAAACATGCACAATTCAATATAAAATATAGTTCAACACAAAACAATAGTTTACAAATACAATTGAAAAATTCAAATCAAAACTCAGGCTTGATCATGCAAGCCAAAAAGCAAGGTCTATGGGGGAAGTTACTTATGCCTCCCAATTGGGAATTGGGCATCCACCAGTAACAAACCACCAATAAATTTCACCATACATCCTAATTAGGAATAGGGCATCAACCAAGAACAAACCACTAATAAATTTCACCATACATATCCTTATGCCCCCACAAATCCTTCCTTATGCCCCCCACAAAGTAAGAAATGCAAGATATTTCTTTTCCATGGTGGATCCCAAACCCAAACTCCCTCCACAAAATTTGATGCCAATGGCATTCCCTTATGCCCCCCACATGGATTCCCCATAGCCTTCTCCTACACCATTCCTATGGTAGTCTACCCAACCAGCCAACAAATAAATCAAAACATGCACCATTCATACAACACAACAAGAAAATAACAACATGAAAAGAGAGTTAAATTCCTACCTCTCCATGGTAACTTTTGTTTCCAAAAAGCAAGCTTCAAATGCCAAAAACACAGTCCAAAACAACAATCTCCCAAGCATGCAAAGCTTTCTCCAAACTTCCTCCAAAACAAGAGCTCCAACACAAGAAAATGCACCCCAAAGAAGTTGCAAAATGATTCAACAACCCCAAAACAAGAAAAGAGTTTGAATTATATAGAAGAGGGAAGAAGAGAGGATGATGTGGATCCATGTAGGATGCCACATCACACATCCTCAAAATAAAAATAAAAATAAAAATTCTATTCTCCTAAGCACAATAAAGAGGTGGGTGAAAATATGACAAGTTACATGCACACTCCAAAATCCCACACCCCAAAGGACTCGCAAAATAAATAACATGTAAGAGAGTGCAATCGAAAACAAGCAACATGATTAATAAAATGCATTATAAAGGTCACAAATCACATCTCCAACTATAAGTATGGCTGGTAAATTAAATTGAGAGGAATGGGACAAGTTTTACTTGTTCCACAAGCCTCTAAAAATAGGCCCAACGAAAAATTTGAATTTCCATGGAGGTGGAGTGTTTCGTAACATCCACATTTTAATACATTAGAACAAGATAATTTTTTTTTGATTAGTGTTTTCTAGTTCTAAATACATAATTTAGAACACACAAATCATTACAATCATTCTTATAACAGATAACCATATGCAACTGTAATGAGTCAAGTATACCACCGATCTATTCATTCCATGACTCGGTGAAATACCGATCTATTCATGTGTATCTTAGAGTTTGGTGTTTTCAACAGAAAAATTCATTCTCGAGGTTCTCTTCCCTAATCCGGGATTTTGAGTGCTCTATCCAAGGAACCTATCTGAATAATTGTTACCATTATTCATCAAAGATCATGTTACTTAGACTAGGTGACATAGGACAATGCAATCGTAGTTTTGCGATACTTTGGCCAAAGATTTGAAACATGTTCATGTTCCTTATTCCTTAATGACATACTTGTCAACTGGAATACGTCCTTCACCCAACTCCAATGTTATATAGAATGTCTTATACTAACTGTCGGTCACCTTGCCCCAAGTTTTCACTCTGGATTGGGTTAGTATCATAATTCACGTTATAAGGATGCCCTCAAGACTAGGGGTAAGCTGACATATTGGGTCAACTAGTGTTAACCCCATGTGTCAAGGTACCCTGAGTCTCAAAGGGCTACCTCATAACACATCTATGGTCCTAACTAGTCCCGAAGGGAAATCTTGATCAAGTTTCGGGTGTAAATCTTAACAATCAATGCAGAAGGGTGTTTCCATATGTCATCTGCATTGTTGTATCCTCGAGAAGATCCTAATCTTCTCGAAGGTACAACCCTATAGTTGACATGTGTCAACATCCTATGAAACAACCTCGGAAAGATGTACATACCTCCAAGAATTCACTTAAGTTGAGTTATATTTGGATTATAGGCCCTCCTAATTGGGTAGCCTTCCCTAACCCTGGGTCCCACACTTTTTGAGTTACCTTTCGAAATTTGGTTTAGTTTCGCAGACAAAAGTTTTTAATAAGATTAAATATTATTTCAAGTTTCCGATTGGTTCCTATTAACCTTGTATCCTCATAATAGGACAATAGCCCTAAGTTTTCCCATAAGGAAGATAACTAAACCAAAGCAAGGGTTCATAACAATCTCAAGACTGAAATATATTAGACTTATTACCATTAAGACATCGTGATTTATAACCATCAATTACATTGCTTTGAATTAGAACATTAAGAGAGTAATACAATACTCTTCTAGTTATAGCCACATTTTGGGGCGTAGTTCAACCTCAACGTTCCCTAAAAATGCAGTGGTCTAATTTCCAATTTAACCATATTCATAATATATAAGAATTACTAACCAGAAACATGTAGTATTTAGCCACATAATTATACAAGGCTTACTTAGGGAATCCATCTAGACCCCATTGCATATAATAGTAAGAATGCACTCTCATTTATATAGACAAAAGAAGATCATTTCCACAAATAAGAACACAGACCACATAAGTAATATGTCCCCATTTCATTTATTCCCAAACATATACAATTACAACCTATGCACTTCAAAGCATATTTTAATACAATAGTCATCAAAGAAAAGAGTAACTTTCTTCTATAGTACAATTAGAAAAATCATGTCAGAATTCTTCATAAGAACCAGATTAAACAATCATGCATCATTTCAGATCTTCTTGCCTTTACCACTTAAGATGACCATCTACAAAAATTTCTAGCACGGGTCAGTTCAGTGAACTAAGCATGATAAGCACTAATTCTTAAAACAATTGCATTCCACCAATTGTTTTCACTAAACAATCCTGTTTAAATGACATCAATTTCATCAAATCCATAAACATGAATCACGCTAGTTTTCTTTCAACCATTATAATATGACTTTATAACATGACTCATATTATAGTTACAAATTCAATTTAAATCTTTTCGGATGATTCATCTTATACCAGAAAAGAAGAAGAAACAATATGAATATTAAGTACCTAGGCATCCGAAAACCAAGAGCAATGTCAATCATGTTATAATCACTCTAAAAAAAGAATGAAATCTTCTTAAGGTATGCAACCAATAGGTTTGCATAAAAATAATTTAAACAAAGGAAAATTACTGCCTCAAGCAAGTTCATCTAGCGGATTTCCTTTAACTCTTATCATATCAAATTCATAAACATTGATAAGTAAGCAAAACTTTTACTACAGGGCTACTTTTATACAAGTAGATACTAAACTGAAATTCTAAATCTGGATAATAATCCTACTAATAAAATTAAGGAGACTTCTAAGTTAAGATTTCACCACTTACCACTCTTCCCACTTAATTTTTAACAGTCTTTTCATCTCATAACCATACTGTAGAATTCCTTACAGAATTCTATAGAAGATCTCATTAATTTTTCAAGAGAGAGAGAGTGAAAATACCTTCCTTCTTCAAATTCCTATAACAACTATCTTTCATAACTCAGAGGAAGGAACAGAGAGATTAAAACTCTATTTTAATCAATTTCAGAACTATACTAACTTCCAAGAAGTAATATATATATTCTCTAATTCAATCAAGGAAAAAGAAGGCAAGTAAAACAACACTTAAGTTCACCAATAGCTCCTCCGATCACGTAGAGCCGCCTTAAAAGTTGCGTATAGCTCCCTAAGGTCTTACGATTGTACATTAAACAAAGACCAATAATCGCTATATAATGTTATAAACGTTTTAATGTCAGACCACAATCTTGATCTAAGTAAATAGTCTACAATTCACCTATTACTCGAATAATTTTGGACTAAGAGTTAGGGTAACTGTCCCGTTACCATTACTTACCAATGGATTGAACTAACTATTTCCAACCATTACACTGTTAGGTTGTTAAATCATTCCAAGATACCAAACCAAAATGCATGTACAGAGTTAATAGTTGAATTCTAAATTCAGATTTCAAAATCACCTCAGGTAACATCAAACACAATCCTTTCTTAACCAAATATTAAACATAATTTCCATTCATGCAGATCTAGGATCAACCACGAATTCTCATGGAACAGAGTTCCTCCAAGTACGTTTCCTCCTAAACATATCCGTGTTCCTAATATCCATGTAAAAATCGCAAAAAAATAGTTACACCAAATACTTCCTTACTCACAGAACCTATATTCATAAGAACATTTAGACCCCTTTAAAATAAAGGTACATGCTTAGAATTCAACAATATTTCCAACTCACGCGACTAAACCAGTCGAGTTTATAGAATAAACTAGCATTCCAACCACAAAATCAACTACTTACTTTCATGAACATGTCCAATAATAGTTAGAGTTCATACGGCAAAGCAACAATCAAATAATCTAACCATATTCAAAACAACAGTTAATTATAATGGCATTTTCAAACACAAATTCATCAAGCACGAAGTCTATCATGGAGCCATTTTTAATCCAATACCTCAGCCAGATAAAGAAAACATAAAACACTTCCAACAGAAAGTGAAACCCATATTGTATTCACAGCATGGAAACAAGAATTAAGAAGAAGGTTTCATCCAGGATCTACATACAACCCAGAATTCCCAAATCAACAAAAGAAAAACCAATATATTGCTACCAGCTAAGCCGACTATGCACAAATCATCTAAACAGAGTTGTTCTAATGAAAACATTTAAAGGAAAGCAAGATTTTTAACAGTTAGGGCCTATCATGCCTGATAGTGTCGCTAAAAATTTGAAGAAGACCTCTGAATGCACTCGCACCTTCTCTTCTTCTTCCATGAAAGATTAAACAAAAAAATATTGTTACCTCCATGCCTTATATACTTCACCTGACAGAGAAGTAAATTTGAAACTCTAAAAATTACCATGCAACGAAGAGTAGACGGCTAGTTCGAAGAACCAGTGCTCATGCAGAGTGAAAAACGAAATGCGTGGAAAACAAAACAACCAAGAAAAATTCCACTTACATGCCTTCCCAAGCAATCCACACTCGAGGCCCAATGCTCATTAATTTCATTTATTTTTATTCTCCTACCTATTTTTCATTGCCACCGACTACCAAAGTTGGTGAATGCCAAAAAAAAAAACAAAAATTCCCATCTTAGAGAAACTACCACGTAAGACTCTCTTAGCAAGTTTACCCTCCGCTAAACCTGGAAGCACTCCCTTTCCTTCATCCTTATCCTTTCTTAAATTCCATGGAGACTACCGCCCATAACTCGTGACCCTCCTTAGGCCCCCTTCATAGCATTAGTTTAGGATAGGTTAGTGACTTAGGTTAGATCATAGGATATGACATTAGTCTCATTTCCATAGTGATAGGTGTAGTTAACCCTTAGGAGTATTAAGCTCATAGTTTAAGGACTAGGTTAGATTAACTAACCTTGCAATATTAGGTTATAGTTTAGGTTAAAACTACTAACCTTATTGATTCTAGTATAGGTCCCCTAAATAGGACTAATCAGTAATAGATTTCAAACAGATTAATCATTCTGTATCGATTCTGTCATTTGGCATCAAATAATTTAAACTTTGATATAAAACATACACATCTTACGGCTTAAGGTCCGGGTCCTTCCGATGTTATGATAAGCTGGAACCGCTTTCTAATTACCATGATCACCAAAGTTAACCTCCAAAATTAAACATTCAAAGCTCAGACAGACTTAGTAACTCTCAAAATTTCAATACCATTTGCTCATCCTGAATAAAATTAAAACATCCCTTGGATCAATGCAACCTGATCCAAGGTTGAGTCATAAAGGTGGATAAATCCACAATCTTCAAAAATCGATTGTACTCAATGTAAAGAATGAAAGAAATAAAAGAGTCCAAGCATATTCCAGTTCAGTCAAAGATCTTAAGAGCAGAAAATATATAATCCATATCAAGCATGACTTCCCAAAACCAAAGGAACATGTCCTTATACAGAGAAATCATATATCAACACTTGAATGCTCGGAAAAAGTAACAACAATTTAGGGTGTTATAATTTCATACTCCAAAATATGACTTACACAACTCTTACACAACTTACATATCCTTTACATATTTAATACAAGTAACCAACAACTCCCATAATTACTTTTCCATATCCCAATTTAATTTATTTAAATTTTACCCATATGATTTCCCACAATATTCTACCACATTTATTTAAATAAAATAAAGGAACACATCACTAATAAATTACATACAACAATAATAAAAATTAACCACATCAATAAAATACACAACCCATGGTCATATATAAAGGAAATCCCCCCATGAGAATCCCTAACAAAACAACACACATACTTAAAACAAGTGCCATGGTGACCCTGTTGAATTCACCTAGAATTCCATTGTGGTTGGTCTCCAATCCCCCGATGTTTGTTGTGATGTTTTAAACCTACAAAACAAAAATAAATCCTTCAGCCTCATGGCCATATCGAATGTCCAAAATGAATATATAATATAATCACAAAATCATCTATACATATGAATCGGAAAAATCATCAAGGGAGTCAACAAAATAATTTACAATTTTTATCAACAACATTGCTGAAACTAGTGGATATGGATGTTGGGAGTTTCCAAATGTGTTGAAACAAGACTCCAAAGGTTATAAATCACTAAGTCACACATCATAACTTAGCAATAATGAAATTTAAGCTCTCAATACTTGTCCCACCGAGCATGCCAAAAATTGTTGGAGCTCAAAATTGCACCCATCCTAAATCAAGATGAACTGGGGCTTTGAGGAAACATGGAAATGTCTTAAAGTTTTCATAATTGTGCTTGAGACAGACCTCTGGAGAAGGCCAACATCCCTGTACCTATTTCTCTTTGCTAAAACAACTCCTATAAAGGGAAATGCAACTACCTATCACCACTCTATGATTCTAAGAGACTAGGGTGAGAAGGAGATGTATAAAAATAAAGCCTAAGCTGAAAGGAGGTGATAACACAAAAAATATGGGGATGAACACACTCAACGTAAGTGAAAAGGAAGTAAAACATGCATAAGGATGGAAAAATACTATTCCACAGCTTTAAAACACATTCACACACCCATTTTCATGGATCACAACAAATAAAATCCATGCAAGAGATATAAAATATGCACAATAGATCAATAATGCAAATGAAGGAAAGAAGATGCAGTAAAACTTGAGCTAAGGTAGAGAATAGCCACAAAACACAACTTTTATTGCTTTCAAGTGATGCACAATTGATTACAAAATGAAATAGGAAAGGATATACATGTAATGGATTATATCTGAGGCCTCCAACTCACAATTATAAATATCGAGCTTTGAACAATGTTCATTGTAAACTAAGGGGTCTAACCCCTTATAATGAGTAATTCTTAACTATTTATAGGAGGAGAGAAGAGGAGAAGAAAGATGAGGGAAAATCAGATTCAAACTTCTAACCAACAACAAGAGGAATTAAATTCCTATAAATTCACTTGCAATGCTGTCAGATGTGCCACCCTATGTCTATTTTGATTGTGAAGGAAGAAAGGAGGCCAAATTTGATTAAATCTAGGTGGTTGGGTTGACTAGAGGTGTGCATTAATGGATTGACTGCAGTTTCTCTATTTTAAGCCTACTAAATCCCACCAAAGTTTGATTTTGAATAGCTTAGTGTGTAACCCACATCAACAGATTTCAATCAATCCTAGACACATGGGAATCGAGTTCTACAAATGAATTTATGATGTTTAGAAGATCGAGGTACAAGTGAACATAGAAGACATGTGGCACACTCTTATAAGTGAAGGATATAATCGACTGTTCATTTGTTTTGTATTTTTGCCACGTGTCATGCATTCATTTGATGTGAGGATTTGATGCATAGCTGGCATATTCTAATAGGTTGCATGTTGCGCACTTCTTTCCGCCATGTTGACACATGGCACTACATGAATGGCACGGAGGGTTACTCTTGGCACATGTACTAGAGAAAGGGGCACGACAGAAAGGACACAAAGGAATGTGAGTGTGCACGAGGGGTTTCTCAAGAAGTGGGAAGAAAAGGTGCATATTTTTAAAGGTATGCAAGTATAAAAGAAGGAGTGCGGGCTTCTATTCGTAAGAGCACATGATGACAAAAAGGTATAAACACACATAAGAGATATGAACGCATGAAAAGAAAAGTGTAAGATGAGGATGCACTTTGAAGAAATTGTGTGAAGGAGATGTGCAAGGAGGATAATGGAAGAGGAATGAGCACACATGATGTAATGCATGAGACTCAAGAATAAGAAGCATGCATGAGAAGAGCATGTCAAGGACTTAGCAAAATTGTAAGGCAAGTCCATAGAGGCACGCAAAGGGGTGTACTACTACACTGGAATGAAATCGAGAGCTTAGGGGTGGATGCGAGGGGAGATGGAAGGAGATAAAGGAATACAAAGAACGATGTAAGTGCAATGAAGAAAGCAAATAAAAGAAGAAGCATAAAGAAGAAGCAAGAAGGGCATGCGAGGGAGTGCATGATGAATTGTAGTAATGTAAAAGTGCGAAGGTATAAGACCAAGAGCGTGCACAAACTAAAAACTTGAATGTCGAGAGATAGAATGGAATTGCAAGTTTGTCCAAATATCCAGTGGTGGTTATTTTGGACAATAAAAGCAACAATTATATGGTTTTAAACAATCATGTAACATTTGAACCACACCTCACCTCCCCACTTCTGCATAGATGTTTGAGAGAAGAAAAAAATATGGAACATTTTTTTTGAATCCAAATCACTATGTGTTGTGGCTGAAAATACTCCTAAGCCTTTACTCATTTGAGATATTCATGTTTTAAGAAAACAATTGCAAAAAACCACAACCGATTTAATCTGGAACCTTAATAATAAATTTTGTGTGTGTTCTCAAGATATCCAACACAAGAAGGAAGGTCCACCATGCAAAAAAAATGATCAATGACGGGTGTGTTGGAAGCACAAGGGATTGAGAGAGGGGGTGAATCAGTCCACTAAAACTTTATTCCATTTCCATTCATCATTCATTATCATTCATACAACCATTCAATTAAACATTAACCATATGTGTGTTTACTTAAGCATTGAATCAACCATACACAAGAGCAAGAGCAAGAGAGTACAAAAGAACACCAAATTTAAGTGGGAAACCCTCAAGGATAAGAAAACCCACTGAAACTCTTCGTATAGTATATAAAGAAAAGAAATTTAGTGAAGCAACAACTTCAAAATGAGCACTAGCCCCTATTTTATTAGAGTACCAACCCTATAAGGAGCACCAACCCCTAATATCATCAAGCACAAACTCAACCAAATGTAGATAAAGATATCTAAGTGTTTTTCTACCAAAATTGATGGAGGTCACTAATTCAGCTCTCACACTTTCAAAACCTCTTCAAATCCTCTCTCCTTCAACTCACTCTATTACACACTTCCATGCCTTGATTTGGATTCAAACCCTTGAAAAAATTATCTCTAACCTTATTCATATTTTTTCACTCATCCTTAGGCCCCTCTCGATTCTCTTGAACAGGTTTGACACTTCTACCTTGGTCACATTTTTCACTCTATGCAAAACTAGATAAAAAATGAACTAAAATGCTCACTTTATACCCTTCTCAATTAAAAAACATAAGAAAACTTGGTCCTAAACCACTATATCATCCAATACAAAATGAAAACATTACAATATATTCATAACAACACTTAAGATAGACCCATGTAGGTCAACCATGCTCCAAGACACCAACTAGGCTCAAAATAAGCTCAAAACCCCATCATTTAGTTCACCAAAGACCTCCAAACATATAACCATGATTATTCAAGCTTCCTTAGGATTCAAACATTTAAAATATGACATAAAAACATCATCCATGGTCATACATTATCTTTCACCAATCAAATTCTTCATAACTCTATCAAGAAGGCTCATATCCTTCTCAAAACAATTGTTTCCAAGAACCAGTCTTCACTTATGGACCTCTAGATCACACCATAACACCTCAAATATGCCATGTAACCAATCATTGGAAATAAATTTAATTTTTTTCACATCCATGCTTTATGGAGCTCTTGAAACATCCATACATGCAAACCACACTTACTTTCCTCTTCACCAAACTAAGCTCACAACTGGTTTTCACCCTTTTTTAACTTTCAATAATTCCAAATGCCTTCACTAGGAAAAAAAAATATCCCTATTCACTCTCCAATGGATATCAAGCATCATACAACCCAAAAATTAGTCTTCTACCTCCATCTTCTAGTCAGAGCAATCCTGTCCTGAAAACAAACAACCTTGGTCTTCACAAACTGAGTTGGTTGACCTATCAAATCACCTCATCATGAGACAAACCATACACCATTGGAAATATATATGAATATAATTTCCATAACATCTTAAATTTCCTCCCAAATCCAAGTATAAGGCCTTTAACCAAATCAATCTTTGAAACTTCTCAATTAGGCTTCTAGGGCTCAAGAACTAGTCTTCAAACCAACTTGCTCCATCATCTCCAAAGTCACTTCCAAGCTTAACCAAAGCACGAAACAACCGGAGACATGTTTTATAAGCACTCAAAAACCTCCAACAATCATTAATAAACTCATAACAATAATGAACCTCATGAAGCTACTCAAGACAAAGCTTAACAAAACATCTTCTAGATATGACCTTCAAAGAAAAAGTCATAAATTTCTCATCCCTTATAAAAAAATCAAGTTTGATATGTCATTGGAAATATATTGGAACCAAGATCACAACAAAACTTGAACCAAGTCTTAACTCCATATGTAGGTCCAGAAAATCCTCTTTTACCACATAATGCTCCAAACTACCAACAAAACTAGTCCTTATAAATAGAGAACTCTTTTCACTTTATCACCTCAACCATGATTTGAAACTATCATGGACATGTAGTAAAATTCCTAGGATAAAAACAATGTAAATTTATTCACTACCTTATGTGGATAACTTTTCCAAAAATTAAACATATTTAGTAAGAAGCCATTTTGAGTAAGGCCCACATACTATCACATACACTACCATACCTTTATATAAAGATAGACGAGTCCTCTACAACCCCCAATCATCATTTTTGAAAAAGGACTCAAAATAGGCTCGAGTACACTCCTTTTTATCTAGGTGACTTTGAGCTAGGGTTTATCTAGGGTTTCAAAGAAACTTATCTTCTTAACGATTGTACATAAAAATGTGACGATACAACCACCTCAATATTTTTGGATAATATTCTTACCTTAATGGAAATACATCCCCAAAAACTTTAGGTCATATATAAATCAAACATTCCACAACGAGCATCGAAGTTCAAATTTTAGCAAAAATCTCACTCTAGAAAACTCATTTTTGCCAAAACTAATGTATCTTACAAAATATTCTTCACTTTGACTTGAAAATTGTCATGAAGCATCATGAAAACATCCTATATTTGATAAAAACACCATCTAGCTCAAATATTCCTGAAACTCTCCAACCACAACAACTTACCTATGCTATCTTACCTCATCTTCACTGTTTGCTCCCAATGATAATGAACCACTGTCAAAGATCTTAAAATTGACCTAAAACTCATCATACATGTCATATACACTATCACCATGTTGCACCATACTTGAAAAATACTACCATACTAAATTTCTCAAGTCAATATACCATACCGCATGCTCTAGGACTAGGAATAGGCCTAGAATGACCTTCACACCATGAAAAACTATGAAATGACCAAAATGACCTCATATAGACAAATGTACACTATTAACACGTCATTTATACCATGATTGACCTCATACCAACCTTCAAATCACTTAGGAGATCTCATATCATGATCAAACCTACTACGAGAGAGGAGCCAATGTTTGTGCACCCTAACTTTATGAGTATACATAGAAACTTAAACACCATATTATAACTAAAAACAAAAATACCCTTTAATATATCATGCTTTCCCTATTAGAATATTTCTTTTAATTTTTTTATGTGGAATGGAATTTTATTAATATTTAAATTTGGTAATTCTAAACACAAACAAAATTCAAGGTGCGCCATTACTTGAGAATTAAGTCATACATTTTATTTAACCTATTTTTCATCATTTGATTGGTCGATTGGTTTGATATTACTTGATGTGACATATTCTATAGGGTGTATTTTTTTCAAAAATTAAGTGGGAAAGTAACATTTACTAGCTCTTTTATTTTCATCTACCCTCACATGTATTGGTCCATGCTAAAAAAATGGCTCCTCTCCCTTAGACCGTACTCGAGAACCTCATAGAACATCACCAAACATGACACTACCAATCAAACTTCATGTTTGACCTTTGAACAACACCTTATGGAGACCGATATGACACCATGACACCCTTTTCCATCAATAGACTTGATATTAATGAAAACACTAAGAAACAATGACTAATAATCTCCCCCTTTGTCATTGATGGCAACCACCTTTAGAAACATTGATGAAAACCATAAGACACAAAAATACTACATGACCTCATTTCCATGTTTATGATGTTTCTCTCCCCATTTGACATCTATGAAAAAGGCTATAAAGATAACTAGACAACACATATAATGAAAACAATGCAAAACATACTTACTTGTTCACATGAGTCCCCCTTGCATAATAATTTCACTTCTTCGACATCATATGATGATCCGTGGACCTATAATGAGATTTGAAACAACTCCCCATGAACTGATATCCTCATATTTTGTCTTCATTCATATTTTAACATCACCTACTAGGTCTAAACGATGTTATAAGCCACTAGATTTTCCTCCAAACTCATGACAGATTTAGGACTATTGTCCCTAAACAACATCTCCAGTCCCTTTTGACCAACTTATCCATGCTCTAGAGGCCCAAAAACACTATGTAATATCACCTTATAGCTCCCCTTGGAAATAATCCATCATTATCTAACTAAAAGTACAAATTTTTGAACATTTACCTTTCTTAGAAGTCATGGTGATGCTCAAGCCCTTCATCACTATCTCTCGAAGCACATTTTCAAGTGATTTCAACCTTCTTTGAATGCTAATACACATGTTTGAAACAAAAAAATGCTCCTCATTTAACTATGTTTGCTAATCCTCATCATTATACCTTATTAACCTTTATGGCATCATGAACATCCAAAAGTATGTCAAGATAGGTTCTGTTGGTGTCCATTTTGAACCTTTGCCTTTCCTAAAATGTTTTCTATAGTTTGAATGGATAAAATGAAGTTGCTTCCTCTATTCCCATGCCTTAGTCCATTTGAAAATCATTTGACATGCCCCATTTGAAAGAAATCCCCAAGTTTGCCATGTTCTATGCCCTAATTTTTCCAAATCTACGGGCTATGCCATGTTTTTCCATTTCTCCAATCGTGAAAGCTTAAAAATGATCGATTCATACATGTCTACCCTAAAAAAACCCTCCCCATGGTCATAAAATGTTTAACAACTTGTTCCATTTATCCTTTGTGTGAAAAATTCATCACCCATGAAGAAAAAATTGGATTCTGGGCACAACTGGAAAAATTCTGTGTTTTTGACGGTCAGATGGGCATATTTTAGCCGTCAAATTATTTCTGAGATGTTAGAGGGTACGTGGTGGCTTCTAATTGGCTGAGGAAAAGTGGGGAAGTGTTATAACTTTTCATTTTTGCCTTTTTGGCAAATGGGGCATTTTTAAGCCAAGGGCTCCATTTTTTCCAAATTTGCCTACGTGGTGTATGTTGATTTGCCGAGGGATGGCGGGTGGTCGGATTGCCTTATAATTTTTAGACCTTATTTTACAAAATTTTTAAAGTCACAAAATGGTCTAAAGCCCCTTTTAATCGGGAGTGGACACGTGTCCTAAAAAACCAAAAAGGGAGGAGCAGGCTGAGGAGGGACTTAGAGTTTTTAGCTCTATTTTTCTAAAGTTTCAAAATCAATTTTCCCCTACTCCAATCGGGGAGGACACGTGTCATGAATTTTGAGCGGGTTGGCGGGACTGACGGAGGAAAAAGGGAATTGTTTCCCTATCGCGAAAAGGCCTAAACTGAAATTTCGAAGAGCAGCCTTGTGGCCAATCTCGAGTGGATATGTGTCCATAAAAGGTTAGAGGGAAGTGCAGGCCGTGGAAGGAAATGGGGAATTTTTCCCTTTTTGGCAAAAGAAGTTAAAGCAAAAATTTAAGCCGCGTGCCCACGAGTGAATCAGTGACAGACACGTGGTGAAGGCAGAGTGGGTCGATGGCCGGTGGAAGGAAAATTGAAAATTTTCCCTTGGCAAAAAAGGGAGTTAAAATGAGAATTGAGCCCACGGTTTTGTAGTGATAGAGAGGCTGACACGTGTCAAGGGAAAAATCAGAGGTGCAGGCCTACAGGGAAAAAAGTGAATTTTTTCCCAATTTCCAAAAAAGATCAAAATGTGTAGAATTGAAGTGCGATTTCAATGGGACCTACCATATGCCACATGTCAACTCCAAAATTCAAGGGTGGAGGGGTGGAGAAAAATTAAAATTTTTCCATTTTTCCAAAAATGTGGAAAAGTAAAAATTATTCCAAATTCAAACCCCAATTATTTTTGGACAAGTGGAAGGCCCAGATTGAAGGACAAAGAGCGATTAAGGGCAACTATGCATTTTCATTTTTGCTGCCATTTTTCTCAGGAAGCTTCGAGATGCAAAATTTGCATCTTTTTCATCAAATTTTTGGTGAATTCGAGTCGTTTTTGGATTTTGGGATTATTGGAATCGGTTTCATGACTCAATATTTAGATTTGAGGTGTTTTTGTAATAAATTTTTACTCGGCTTTGAGAAAAATGTGAAATGTCAAATTATAAAGTTGCAAAACCAAATTAGAAAAGGATAAGATGAAATGATGAGAGGACGAGGGACCGCATGCCTTGAGGATGAATAATGTGCCTCCAAAAATGATAATGATCTAAATATTTGTAATGATTTAGTATTTTTAAACACCTGACAACTCTCGTTACAAATTTGTTAAATGTCATTTTCAGTGAATCATGAGAAATTATTGTAACAAATTGATCCCTTGGCATATTCTTTGCTTGGAAAAGAAGGATCAAATGTGGAAAGAGATATATAATGCATTTTTGGAGAAATGTAAGGGGGAAGTTGAAAATCATGAGAAAATTCTGAGAGAAAGCTCATTTTATGAGAAACCCACCAAAGGACCAGAATAATTTCTTCTGTGTTGGATCTTCATGTATGTGAGTTGGTTACAAGTGTATAGCCATCACACAGCTTTGAGATTGTTCATGAAACTCTCCCCTACTAATGAATCTAACAAGATTTTGAGTTAATCTGTGTTTTTCTAGGCAATATGATGTTTGTTATCATTTTTAAATGCATGCAAATATTTTTCATTGTTCTTGTTGCAATCTTGCATTGAAAGTATTTAGGAATCACACAGAATCTCCATTTCTTGTTGATAGTTTAGTGGCATTTGCAATGTCATATTCGAGGAAGAGCCTTCATCGATAAAGAGATAAACAAATTTAAAATCACTTTACCTTCCTTAATGTAGAGATTTCTTGTATGCCTTTAGGGATACCTTAGGCGTGGTTTGATCAAGGATTTTTGTGTTTAATTGAGTTCTTTACTTCAAGATTTTGTGGTGAGTTCTCAAATATTGTGTGAAGAGTGCAACCTGGGCTTCCATTTATGCCTCTTCTGGTTGAAAGAATATCTTAATTATTTGAAGCATTTTATCTGATAGTTGTTCAAGTATTGTAGAGGTTGTCATAGATCTGATATATCCTAGTTTGTCTTGTCAAAATTCCACAAAAAAATTTATTCAAACAAACTAATCCTACCCATACTACCCTTGCATTGCATTGTGTGTCAACAAAAGGATCTAACCCATCTACAAAAATGCACAAGGAAAATCATGATTATACAATGTCTTCAGTAACCCTTGCCTTGCATTGAAAATATCTCCATAATCTGGGAGTGACAACTTGTGAAAGTCAGATTTGGAGTGTTGATCATATTTTCCCAAGGCCTTTTCATACTACTTGCATAAATTGAGGGATATCTTCATCTCCTTCACCATTTGGGGGTTACAATATAGGTTCTCTTACCTTGGTTGAAAGGCACAACCTAAAATAGTGAGGGTCAGATCAGATCCTTTCAAGGTGCTATCCATCTCTCCACAAATTTGAGTGTCAGTTAGATCACATCCCCGACTACAAAATGACACACATCAAGATCTATCTGACTTCAAGATTCATTCCATATCTCTGATGTTTCTCAGACTGAAAAGGAGAAAAAATTTGGGTACAGCAACAGTTCCCCTTGCCTTGATAGTCTTGCATGACCTATTGTTTCGCTCGGAATGTTTTAAAGCCTTCCGGGAATAGAGTTGCTTCTATCCTTTCATTCCTTTTAGAAACAGATGAGGTTAGGGTTAGGAGGAATACTTGTTGAATGTCGAGATGGTGTGCGCGTACTGTAGAGAAAGATCAGGCTGACTACGGAGAACTCCTTTTTGTCTTGGAAGGACTACCTGCAAATAAGAACACAAGACCACAAGATTTTGATTAAACAATAAATGAGGAAACTGCCTTGGGCCCAGGAAATATAAAACTTCCTTTCGAAGGTGGTCAGTTCCCCTGCTAATATGAATTAACACAAAAGACTGCAAAATATCAATTAAATTATTTCGTTAAACTGGGTAGGGGGAAAGGCTGGTTTTCTCGGTTTTGATCGAGGAACCGGCGATGATATCGATAACCGATGCCATCGATAACCGATGGCGGTTAACCGATAACCGATAGCGGTGGGTTCTACGTAGGATCTTCTTCGCAGCTATGGTGTTTGTAATGGCTAGTTTTTGGATGGTATTAGGAAATGGGATGATTAGAAGCAAAAGAATGATAGTTAGATGCAATGGCAAGTTGGGTAGTGGATTCAAACGGATTTAGGAGCACCGAGATTCAAGAAGCATAAGAAATGTTATAACAAAGGACATGCAAGATGTGACTTACCTGGTTTTGGTACCGAGATGCAAGTTGATCTCCTTGGTCAGTAAACACTTTGGTTTCTTTACTCGCCTCTCTCGCTCTCGTCAAGTGAAGATCTGGACTGTTCCTCGCCGCAATGCCTCTGCTTTTCCAGAAATCCTTTCGACCGATCTCCAAAATGAAATTCCGATCCGTTGTTTTGGTTTGGGAGCCCATTTACTGTGGAACCGATGGCGGTTGCAGAACCGACGGCGGTCGAGTAGAACCGGCATCGGTAAGGAAAAAGTAGGCTATTTTTAGTAAAATAGCCCACCTTCCCCGCTTTCTCCCGAGAGATCAGCCATGGGATTGGTCAAGTGGCTAGAAGGTCGGCTTTTAAAGTGCGAGTAAGGAGGCATTAGTTATGGATGTGAGTCTAGACCAAGTCATGGGTCTTAATTAGGTTAGTTTAGGTTAGGGCTAGGTCATGATGAGGTGGCAAAGTGAGGTGGCGGGTAAGGTGATGTGGATTTATCAATTACAAGGTAATTAATAAATAATTGTGTAAAGTTTAGGTAATGAGGTTAGGTTGCGAAATGGGATGCGGGTCACAAGGGGTCGTAAGACACGAATTTGGTGTCTACATTAGCCCCTTATTGTCGTGTAGCTTGTTTTGTAAAGCTGCGCGGACAATAATATGAAGTGGTTTCTCATGTTAAGGATATAGGTAATCCCCTCAAATCTATCACGATTGAGTGAATGGGAAATCGTGGATAGGGTTGATAAAGGGTATATGTGGTAGAGAGGATGGTAAGGTGGTGGGGTAGGTCCAAGAAGAAGCACGCATGTTGAAATGCAATAAGACGACTAGGGTACATGATTTGACTAGCAAACCAGCAATGTATAGGCAAAGGTCGATAGTTTATCCAAACAAGGGTGATATAATCCTGGTATCCAAGGCATAGGAAGTAGCTCCAGGGTATATAACAGGTAAGGTACCGGAACGTTTAGGCATGTTCGGCAGTACCAAAAGGTTGGTTTGGTTGAGATAAACGTCACGGTCTAGGTCTGGGCAAAGCTGGTCGACAGATCAAGTCAAGGACCCTAATCATGCTAAAACACGAACAGGTGAGCTCGATTGAACACAAGGTACATGATGGATGTATAAAATAAAACGTTGATTGTGGGTATGGTATGGAAGTGATACGGCCTTGGGTCAGGCCAAGTGGTTGGGCGGTGGCCCTGGGTCAGGTTAGGTGGGTAGGTTGAGGCCTTGGGTCGGGTCAAATTGTTAGGGCGAGGCCTTGGGTCGGGCCAATTGGTAGGTCGAGGCCTGGGTCGGGCCAAACAGGTAGGCGAGGCCTTGGGTCGGGCCAATGGTAGGCCGAGGCCTTGGGTCGGGCCAAACAGGTAGGGCGAGGCCTTGGGTCGGGCCAATTGGTAGGCCGAGGCCTGGGTCGGGCCAAACAGGTAGGCGAGGCCTTAGGTCGGGCCAATTGGTAGGCCGAGGCCTTGGGTCGGGCCAAATAGGTAGGCGAGGCCTTAGGTTGGGCCAATGGTAGGCCGAGGCCTTAGGTCGGGCCGAATGGTAGGCCGAGGGCCGAGGTCGGGCCAACAGGTAGGTTGAGGCCTTAGGTAGGGGGCCAATGGTAGGCCGAGGCCTTAGGTCGGGCCAAATAGGTAGGGCGAGGCCTTAGGGTCGGGCCAATTGGTAGGTCGAGGCCTTAGGTCGGGCCAATGGTAGGTCGAGGCCTGGGTCGGGCCGATTGGTAGGCCGAGGCCTCGAGGCCGAATAGGTAGGTTGAGGCCGCAGGTCGGGCCAAATGGTAGGTCGAGGCCTTAGGTCGGGCCGAATGGTAGGTTCGAGGCCTTAGGTCGGGCCAATTGGTAGGTTGAGGCCTTAGGTCGGGCCGAATGGTAGGTTGAGGCCTTGGGTCGGGCCAATTGGTAGGTTGAGGCCTTAGGTCGGGCCAAATAGGTAGGGCGAGGCCGTAGGTCAGGCTGGACAAGTGAACAGATGTTGTGCAGCAAAGGTGGACGGAGGCGATATTGGTGAAAAAGAGGCAAGGAGTAAATAAGGGCAAAGAATGGGGTGAAAGTTGGGTAGAGAACCGATGTCGATTCTGCATGACCGATATCGGTTAAGGGACCGATACCGGTTTCTTAGGGCAAAATTAAACCGACATCGGTTAAGATCGAAAAACCTATAAAAAGAAAAATACGGCCTGTCATTGTCACTTTAGAAAATTTGCAAACCAAAGCGACTTGTCGACGTGGAGAGTTGATTTGGAGGGTTATTGAGTGAGGTGGAGCTATTTGATGGCAAGTGAGAGAGTTGATAGTGGGCCCGATTGAGGAGGAGGAGGGCAGTGATTGGCCAGGGACCCAATAGATCAGGATTGGAGCCATGGCACAGGCAGGAGGAGCTGGAGGGGCTCGACCAGCTGGACCGCCACCACCCATCCCACCACGACGACGTGTCGTCGTACCGGTAGGTTCTAAACTCGTGATTTATGCATTGAAATGGTTATTAGGCTAAATGGGGGGTTTGGGTAGGAATTTGTATTTTGTAGGAAATAAGGAGTAAATGGAGGTAATTTGAAAAACGGAGAGGGTAGAGAGGTAAAATAGGGTAATGCGGCTAGGTGAGTAAAATTGGAGGGTTTTTGGGTGGGTAAATGGGTAGAAAATAGGAAAAAATGGGTTTTGGGGGCCGCGCGGGGGTTCGGCTCCGAGAGAGGACAGTGACCGATGTCGGTCACTAAGCGACCGGCATCGGTCGCTCAATTTTAGGGGAAGGGAGGGTTGTTGGTGACCGGCGTCGGTCATGTATCGGCCGGCGTCGGTTGGGGTTGGGGGGGGGGTGGGGTTGGGTGGTTTTGGGGTGGTTGGGTGGATTGATTTTTTGGGTTTGGGGTGGGAGTGGGAGTGGGAGTGGGGTGGGGTGGATTGGGGGAGTGGGGGTGGGTGGGAGTGGGAGTGGGGGTAGGGGTGTGGAGAAGGGTTAGGTGTGGGGTTAGATTTTGGGTTTTTGGGTTGGGTTGGATTTTGGGTTTTTTGGGTTGCATGGTCGGTGTGTGGGGGTTGGTTTAGGGGTGGAGAAGGGTTAGGTGTGGGGTTAGGTTTTGGGTGTTACAAAAGGGGGTTTAGATGGTAAAGTAGATGTTATAATAAAGAGTAGGTCTAAGAATGTGGGTTGGTTTTGCAGGCACGTCAGCAGTTGACGATGCGTGATAGGATGCCTCCACTATTGAGTCGGATGAGGCCACACGTATCGGCGGCGCATTGGGCCATCATGCGCGAGGTGGGACTCGGCGGGGTCCAGAGGTACAGAGCGATAGAGAGGGATCACAGCCTGATGGTCGCCCTCATCGAGAGATGGGATCCGGCGGCCAATGTGTTCCATCTGCCGACCGGAGAGATGACCGTCACATTAGAGGATGTGTATCGCATCCTGCGGCTACCGATCGAGGGAGAGGCAGTCTTCCAGGTAGATTCAGAGACTGCGATGGACAGCATACTGCAGGTTTTTGGGGATGCAGCCGCGCTACTGACCTACCATAGCGCGAGTATCGGGTACGGTGACATGTACCGTGCGCATCGTCACGAGACACGACTGGCGGTGTTGATGATGGTTGGGATCACCTGCTTCGCCCTCCCGGACTCAGAGGGAGGCCGCTTCCCACGAGCATTGATGGGGGTACTGCTGGAGATGGTGGAGGAGCACACCTGTTTCACATGGGCACCAGTGTATCTGGTGCAATTATACAGGGAGCTATGGGGCTATCGCCGGAGGAGGCGATTTGGTATTTGTTCTACATTTTTGTTGCACTGTTGGGCATACGAGCACATCGTATGCATCAGGCCAGTAGGGCTACCCCAGCAGCCAGGGCCACAGGTCGTATACCGATATGGCTTTCAGAGGTGGTTGGGGGTCGTGGGCCAGCCACGAGCAGTTGTTGCAGGTCGGGATGTGGTCTATTATAGACACTTGCTAGAGGGCCTTACAGCAGTAGACATTGTATGGAGACCCTACAGAGGTCACCAGCCTGGCAGAGGAGCCCACAGATACCGCGCCCGATCCAAAGATACATTCCTGGAAGCAGGACGGAGGCCGGGAGAGTACGAGCGGATACCCCTAGAGAGGGTACGCAGGCAGATGGGGCTACGACAGGACGAGCCACCTCCCCTCCCTCAGTACAGGAGGGATGATGTAGAGGCCCCACTGCCAGCGCCACAGCCTTTGGATCCAGACTGGGTAGCGGAGAGACCAGCAGGTGAGGGTGTGGATGATGCCGGGTGCACGGGAGCATACAGGGTGTGGTGGGCTGGGCAGAGAGCAGCGAGGATAGTACCGCCTGCGCAGCCAGACTTGGCTGCAGTTATAGGAGAGAGGGATCAGCTCAGAGGTCAGGTGCAGCTCTTACAGGGGCAGCTAGCTGCTGCGCAGGCACAGATAGGGGCCTTACAGGGGCAGCTAGCCCAGCTCAGCACAGCACAGTAGTGTAAGACCACCACCAAAGACCACACCCACAGTGTAGTAGTGCACAGCACAGCAGCAAAGACCACCACCAAAGACCACACCCACAAAGTGCAGGCTGTGCAAGAAGAAGACAGCACCACCGCGGCCACAAAGTGCAGTACTGTGCTCAGTGGGGTATTGGTGTTAGGTGCCAGGGGACCAGCCCCAGCTCCTTCAGTGGCGCGAGATCGCTATATGGAGGTTAGAGCAGAGGCCCGATATTATCAGGATATTCTTGATAGTACCGGAGTCGAGTATCAGGCGTATGCAACAAGATAGGCGTAGACCTCGCATGCCCAGAGATCTCAGGGAGGGGCAGCCACAGCTGGCGTGTCCGTGACGGGCAGGAGGCGAGAGGCACCACAGGGACCAGTGGGGAGAGGTGCCGAGGGCGGTGGGGAGAGCTGATAGATCCCCGACATGGTTTTGTATAGGGACACGGCACCGGTCTCGCGAACCGGCCAGATTGATAGAGGCCTGCGTGCCGACACTTATTCATTGTATTGATTCATTTTATTTATTATATACCGGCCTGCGAGCCGAGTACGGGTTGTACATTTGATACCGGCCTGCGAGCCGAGTATATTTTTGATATGAGAGACCGGCCTGCGAGCCGAGTCGAGATTTTTGGTAGGTATTGCGGCCTGCGTGCCGGCTTTGGTATATTATGAGATCACAGAGGCCCCGATGTAGGGCACATTGTATTTGTGAAAACTTGGTATATATATAGAGACGATGTTTTGATCCTTGTGCAGTGTTCAAAATGTGTTTAAATATTTTGTTAATGGTTGGTAATATGTAATGTATGATAAGTTTTAGTTGATATGTTGATAGATGGATGATGTTGATGTTTTTGTGTTTGTTGTACGTATGTATGAATGATATGTGATGTGATGAATTGTTGGTTTTGTGACATTGTGATATATGTAACTGATGAGTTGGATCCAAATGATGTAGAGATTGATAGTTTCTTGAAATTCGTAGTTGATGGTTGTGTATTTGTATAAAATAAATGATGTTAATGAAGTTATAAGGCTATGTGTGGTGGATGAACAAATGTGGTAAATTGTGTTGTTTATGCAGGCAAAGAGGCGGGCGCGACAAAAATTTAGATGAGAAATGAAGAAAAGAACCCTGTTTCAAAAAGGTGTGGTAACCCAGATCGTTAGGTAACCGATGTCGTCAGTAGCTATATGACCGATATCGGTTATACGACCGATACCGGTTATTTAGGTATGAGCTTTTCTAAAAATAGAAAAGCTAGGGTGGCAACTTGAGTTTTAATTTTAGAGCCATGCAAGAGGTTAAATACGCGAACGCGACGCTTTTGACGATCGAGATGTATTTGCATGAGAGATTTGGGTGAGAAGGAGAAAAGAGACAAGGAAAGTGAATGTGATCCGAGGTTCGGAAGGCGTAAAGACAAAGTTGAAAAGGGTGGTGATCATGGCGTAGAACGAGGAGAAGCATCCAACAGCAAGGACATGAGGGAAGACAAGGGCCACTCAAGTCAGCCGCAACCCAAGAGGTATCATTTTGTTTGTGATTTAACTACCGCATGTTTCGTGAATAAGATGGGGGAGAGTAGGTGGGTAGATATGAGAAAGAAAACATGATAACAAGGGTCAGCAGGTGAGGTAAGTGTTACGTGGTAGGCAATCGGGGTTTTGTGTATGTTCAGTATGTATAAAAAGGAATAAACGAGCAAATTATTGTCGTAGGTGGTTGTTTTTTTGGGAAGGTGTATATAATTGACAGTGACCGGTAGCGGTTAGGGAGAACCGGTATCGGTTACTCAACCGATATCGGTTATGTATAACCGCACGTTCAGCACTGGAGGAATTTCCAGAATGTTTGAAAAAACCCTGACGGATTGAATGGTTGTTTGTTGTTTTGGTGTATGCAGGCAGAGGCAGGATTGAGGATGAATGATAGTGTGCCAGCGCTGTTGTCACGAATCCGAGCGGATGTAACACCAGCGGAATGGACGTTGATAAATCGTTTGGGGTTAAGTGGAATCCGTTATTATTCACGAATCGCACGTAACCATGGTATGTTACAGGCGTTGATTGAAAGATGGAATCCCGAGACAAATACCTTCTATCTGCCAACAGGTGAAATGACAGTAACATTGGAAGATGTGTTTCGGATTTTGAGACTCCCTATTACAGGAGAACCAAGATATCCAGCACTACCTAGCGCGGCACGGGGAGCGATAACCAAGCAGATTTGGTCCATACGCACGAGATTTGACACAATGAGGTTTATCTTTTACATATGGGGTAATGTATGCAAAGACACCCCGAGGAGACAAGGTTAAGAAGTGATATTAATGATAGCAGAGGGTATTATGCGTTACCGAGGGCTAAGGGGGAAGATTTCCAAAGGCATTGATGTGTGTTATCCGGGAGATGGTAGAAAGGAACGTGACTTTTGCATGGGCACCTGCATATTTGGCGGAGCTATACAGGGGTTTATGGGCTTGTAGGTGAAATCACAGGACGACGCTGGATTGTTCATACTTATTACACTGTTGGGCCTATGAGCACACGGTTTGTGTGCGACCAATAGGCCAATCCTTCCAGGCAGGAGAGACCGGAGTACAGAGGTTGGGATTCAGACGATGGGTCCAGACAGAACAAGAGCCGATCCCGTGCCGTGATGGGTGACATTGAGTATTACAGGCAGGTATGGGAGAGAGTGACGGTTGCGGATATCTGTTGGAGGCCATACGGAAACTATATGATAACAGAGAACATAGCTGAGGAGTTGAGGGGTGTTGAGCGATTGAGGTGGATCGCAGGGCACAGGCCCGGGGAGTATGAGAGGATTCCTATAGATCGCGTGCGGCGACAATTTGGATTTGTGCAGATATACCCCCGGCTTATAGACCATATATGAGGATCGACGCCGAGGCAAAGATTCTCACCTCCCCGCCAACACCTCCGTAAGGGCTCAAGAGGTAAAGCACCGATCGCAGGTAATGGATGCGGGAACGACAGAGGCCTATAGATTATGGTGGGTAGCAGAACTGTGAGGTGTACGTGAGTGCCCTGACATAGCGGTGATTACAAAGCAGAGAGGGATCATCTGCAACGTTTGGTTCAGCAGCTCCAAACGCAGTGAATGAGACAAGAGGATTGTTAGTGGTCATGAGTCACTAAGGGGAGACTAGAGGCTGAAGTCCTCCATGCGAGAGGGCGTATTCATATGTTACAGGAGAGATTGGCAGATCAGTGGGCGGTACCAATAGCCGTGGTACCTTTGAGGACAGAGAGGCCCGGCGAGAGGGGTCGACAATCACGATCATCGCCTAGTTCGGGATGAGGCGTGAGGGTCTGAGTAAATGTTAGCAAGGTATAAGAATAAATAAGGATGCCGACCTGTGTGTCGATGATAGAGAAGATGTATTTGTTTAACATCTAAATAAAACTGAATATGTATGTTGATTTGAGTTATGATAATAATAAGATTGTTGGTGTTTTGATTTTCGGTGTTTCGAAAAAGGGTAAAGAGAAATGTGATTAAATAAAAATGCACAAAAATATTTATATTTACCACACATGATAAGTTATGGTAGGGGATGGTCGAGCTAACCTTGGGAGACCCCATGTCTCCAAAGTGCTGCCTACATAGCCCATTGCACAAAGCAAGGAGGGGCCTCAGACCGATGTAGTTCTCCCTTAGGACCAGGGAGAGGTGAATTCAGGCAATTTGGGTATGGTTAGGCAATTTGTTGGTTGATAAGAATTTGATGTTGATAGGGTAATGTTGTTGGTGTTGGTAAGGTATGGGCGATGTTGATGTAGGTATAGGTAAAGCAAAAGTTAGCTTACCCAAATAGAAGGGAACCATGTCCTGATTAAGATCAACACACAATCCTAGATGCGAGGCAAAGAGGAAAGAGTGCTCCGTAGGTGAAAAGAGCTAAACAAACCACATATTAACATAGGATGAGCTTGAATCCCTAAGTACCTTGCATAGGCGAGAAGTCGATAGGTGAAAAGAGTTGTATAATCACAATATATCGGATATACGTCACGTCCCTTGAGTTTTTGTTGCTTTGACAAAGGGTGAGGTGAGGTGGTTGATATAGGCGGGAGTGCTGAGAGCTTGTTGCAAGGTGATTATTCTGACGAAAGAGAAACTACCCTAAATAGACAAGTCCATGACTCAAAAGTGCTTTTGAATGAGGCTTTTCTTTTATTGAATGTAGACTGATCGATGCGGGAAGTCTACAGGGGATATTGATTGTATTATTCTTGAGGTCTTCACGAAGCTGATCAATGCGAGAAGCTCTTGATAAAGGCTGACTGTGTATAGCTGTCCTTCGAGGGAGCAGTCTATTTATAGTAGCAGATATGATTGTAATGCATAGCTGTCCTTCGGGGGAGCAGTCTATATATAATAGTAGCAATAGTTCGGCATATAGCTGTCCTTCGAGGGAGCAGTCCATATTTAATTTAAATGACTAGATGTTCATTTGGCGTGAAGCATCTAGGGAGTAGGAAGTTTGACTCAAGAAAATCCCATAAGAATACGGCTTATTTTAATACTTTTGAAGTCATGGACTAGACTAAAAAGGGGAAGGCATCATCAAGGGGAGGTGAGGATCAAACTATGTGAGCTTGATTGTTATTATGAAGTGTAGGAAACAGAGTGTATGTAGTGGTAAGTGAGCTCAAGGGACGAGCGGCAGGTAGATAAGAAGTGATATAACACTAATTTCAACAGTAGAATGGTCGAAGATGCAAGGCATTAAGGGGTTCAGGCTCAGTTTACCATTAAGCGAAGCTAAACGATAAGTACCAGATCCATAGGTATGAGTGATTATATAAGGCCCAATCCAATTGGGAGCAAATTTTCCACGTTTGCTCTTTTCTAGTTTGGTTACATGTTGATTCTCTTTGAGAACAAGATCACCAACCTTAAAGGTACGCTCATGAAGTCGCTTATCATAAGCACGTTTAATGCGTTTTTGATAGATTTGAAGGTGATCAAGAGTTGTAAGACGGCGTTCGTCAAGAAGCTCCAATTGGGCTAACTGCTCTTGGCGGAAATCATCGTTGGTGAGAATATCTTGAAGAGATATTCTAAGGGAGGGTATTTGTATTTCGAGAGGCAAAACAGCCTCTGTACCGTATACCAAAGAAAAAGGTGTGGCATTAGTAGAGGTACGAATGCTAGTACTATAAGCCCAAAGGGCAAAGGGAATGTGATCGTGCCAATTTCTTCCGGATTCATGACAACTTTCATGAGGATTTTGGTTAGTGTTTTATTAGAGGACTCGGCTTGCCCATTGGCTTGTGGATAGTAAGGTGATGAGAAACTAAGTTTGATACCAAAGTTGTCACAAAGGTCTTGCAACAACTTGTTTTTGAAAGATTTTCCATTATCTCGTTATCGTGCGATGAGGAACACCAAAACGATGTGATAATGTGGTGGTTAATGAACTCGACAATTTTTTTCTTTTTTGATTGAAATGAGTGGAATAGCCTCCACCCATTTTGTGTAATATTCGGTCACTGTGATTATCCAACGGTGACGTTGTGAAGAGGTTGGGTGAATCTCACCAATAAGGTCTAAACCCCATTGTGAGAAGGGCCAAAGATCTCGAGTGATCTGGAGCGGGTGGCTAGGAGTATGTTGAAGGTTGGCATGTTGCTGACACATAACACAACGCTTAACATATTCGTAGCAGTCGTTATTGAGAGTAGGCCAATAATAACCAAGGCGAAGGATTCATTTGGCCACGGCAAGGCCGCTAAAATGTCCGCCACAGATACCGTCATGGACCTGTTGGATGGTATGAGTGGCCTCGCGCCAGTTAGACAGCGAAGGAGGATGCCATCAAAGCCACGTTTATAGAGGAGTCCCCCCATGACAACATAACGCGAAACACTTTTAAGAAAAGCACGTTTGCCATTACTAGTAAGGTCAGGTGGGAGGACAGAGATTGTAAGGTAGTCGTGGAATTGGTGGTACTGTATCCCGTGAATTAGTGGACACATGATTTATCATACAAACTACCGGGGTTGAATAGATGGGGCAAAAAGTTGTTGGACCAATGACGAATAATTCAGAGTCGGTTAGGCGCGGTGGGAATTTGCGAGGCTAAGCAAGCCATAGTATCCGCAAATTTGTTAGTAGAGCGGGAATGGTTTCAGATAGAATAGTGGGTAAATAAGGCTAGAAGTGAATCCACGTAGTGTTTGTATTTTTGAAGTTCCTCGTTTTTGCATTGGTAGACGCCCATAACTTGATTGACTACCAATTGAGAGTCGCCAAAAATGTTGATAGATTTGATACCTAAGTGTAACGCAACTTGGAGACCCAGAACAAGGGCCTCGTATTCCGCTGTATTATTAGTGCAAGGGAAATCAAGTCGGAATGAAAGAGGCATAGGTTCAGCATTGAGGGGAATGAGAACAACGCCGGCTCCTCCGCCGCGCTGGCATTTAGATCCATCGAAGAAGAGGGTCATTGGGTACGACTCCTCCGTGATGGAAAGAGTAGCGATGAGTTCGTCGGGAAATGTGAAATTGGTAAATTGTTCCCCCGGTAAAGGAGCGTCCGCAAGTTGGTCCGCGATGGTTTGTCCTTTGATTGATTTTTGGTGGATAAACTCAAGGTCGAGGTCGGCGAGAAGCATGAGCCATCTAGCAATGCGTTGGTTCAGATGAGGTTTGGCATACATGTAATGGATGGGGTCTGTATTGGTGATGACGAAAGTCTTGTGATTTAGAAGGTAGTGTCGGAGTTTGGTGGCCACGAATGATAGGGCAAGGCACAATTTTTCTACATGTGTGTACCTAGTCTCATAGTCCACCAAAGTACGACTTATATAATAAACGGCTTGTTCGTGATTCTCAGAGTCACGATGTGCAAGCATGGCTCCTACAAATGTGGTCTGGCGGAAAGGTAAAGGTAGAAGGGGCGGTCGTCTTGGGGTGGGATAAGCACGGTGGTCGCAAGAGATAGGATTTGAGAGCTTCGAAGGCTTGGTGACATTCTTCGCTCCATTGGAATGCAATATCCTTTTTAAGGAGGTGATGGAAAGGTTGACATCGATCCGAGAGTTGGGAGATGAAACGTCGGATAGATTGGAGCTTACCTTGTAAACTACGCAATTGTTTGAGATTATTGGGTGGGGGCATTTCTAGGATAGCTTTGACTTTAGATGGATCGACCTCAATGCCACGCAAAGAGACGATAAAGCCAAGAAGTTTTCCCGAAAGAACACCAAAGACACATTTCTTCGGTTGAAGGCGGACAAAATATTGTAACAAAGCATCAAAAATAATGGTTAAAACATCGAGATGTTCACTACGATGTTTAGACTTGCCGAGAAGATCATCGACATAGTCTTCAAGGATAGTGTGCATAATGTCATGAAAATGTAGGTCATAGCCCCTGATAGGTAAAGCACCAAAGATTCTTAAGGCCAAATGGCATGACACGATAATGTAAGGTTCCCAAGGAGTTATGAAGGCAAGCTTTGTGTCGATCGGCAGGGGCAACCAAAATTTGGTTGTATCCTGAAAAGCCATCCATGAGAGAAAGCATTTCATGGCCTGCAGTGAGATCAACAAGTTGATCAATACTTGGGAGGGGGAAGTCATCCTTGGGGCAAGCGAGGTTAAGATCCCGAAACTGCGGCATATCCGAAGTCCCCCGCATCGCTTTAGTGACAGGTACGATGTTAGAAATCCATTGAGGATAGTCAATAGGCAAAATGAAGGAAACAGAAAGGAGTCGTTGGAGCTCCTCTTTGACCAAGAGAGCAATGCGTGGATGCATTTTTCTCAATTTTTGTTTGACTGGTTTGGAATCGGGGTTTAGGGTGATGTTATGGACGGCGATGGTAGGATCAATTCCCGGCATGTCAGCCGTAAGACCATGCGAAAGCTTCATGAGCACGGAGAAAGGTAGTAAAGGCGGCTTGTTCTGATGTGTTAAGGGATTGTCCAATCTTCACAATGTGAGGATCCTCCTCCGTGTGGATATTGATTTCTATGGTAGATTCGTTCAGCATAGTTTGGGTTTCAGATGGTAAGGCTCGTTGAATATAAGAATCATCCGCGCCAAGGTAAGTGAGGATGGAGTCGTCATCCTGGCATTCAACAACATTAATCAAAGGCGAATCCTCTTCGATCATGTCTGGATAAAGAAGGGGAAGAGAGGATGGGTCCTCATTATCACGTTGATAAGTGAGAGGACCTATGAAGATGACATTTATGAAAAAAAAAAGTTAGGAGGGATAGATTCAGGGTCTATAGATTCTGCGGGTGATGATGGCAAAGTGGGTGATGATGGTTTGGTAGGGGCGACGTCTTCTTCTTCTAGGATATAGCTGACAGGAGGTGTCTCCTGTGTAGGTGTTTTGGGAAAACCGAGACCACTGTGATCATTATGTTTACGGGTAGTCACGGGAATGAGTGTATGTTGGCCTTGTTCGTAAAGGCCAAAACCAAAGCCTTTCCACGCACAGCGAGTCAAGAAGGTGAGGGCGAAACGACGATTTGTCAAGTATTGAAAATCGGATTGGAAAGGAACCACACCAAGAGGAGGTTCAGGGGTAATGGAGGATGCGTCAACACCCCCATACGTTAGGTTAGTGCGGCAATGGGGTGGTCCGTAAGAGATTATCTCCCCCACGCGACGGTCGTAGGTGGGATGTGCATGTAATTGTCCGTACTCCTGCGGGGTAGGGAAAGAACTAACGTTATATAGGTGGTACTCCCCAGCGTAAGGCGCTGAAAAACATCTACTAAGGGATCGGAGGTTGGAATGTTAGCTGCGGGAAGGGAAGTGGTTTTTGCGATGGTGGTTTCATCAATTGAAGGCGTAGGCGCGGTTGAGGTGGATGGTTGAGGTACATTTGAGGCGGATGGTTGGGTTGAATGTATGGGTGTCTTGATTGGTATAAGCACATCGTTAGGGCGGTATAACATATTGCAGGTTTTAAAGGGGGGAGGGTCAGCTTTTACGGTGTAAGACTTCCCCTCGTACTCAAATTTTATACATCTATGTAATGTTGAGGGAACGCATCCCATGGCTCGGATCCAAGGACGACCCAGCAATATATTATATTGGAACTCTCCCTCCAAGACATAGAAGAGTTCGGGTAAAGTACGTGGTCCTACGCGAATGTTGAGGATCACGGTGCCTAAGGTAGAAGTAATAGTGTCATTGAATGACCGCAACATGATGGGGTTGGCACACATGCAACTAGAAGGGATGTTCATCTGTTGGAAGGCTTTTGAAGAGATGATGTTTAGGCTAGCGCCCCCGTCAATCATAACCCGACGTACTCGAATGTCCCGGACGTAAGCGGAGATGAAAAGGGCAGGGTCAGGATCTTCTGTACCAAAGTCGACAATTTCATCTTCGTGAGAAACCGATCGCAGCACTTTTGTGTAGACAGATGGTATGGTTGGGGCAAAGTGGGTTGTTTGGTGAGAGAAGCAACGTGATTGGGTGTTAGAATGGAGGCGACAGGTGGTTTCATTAGGTAAAACCTCTATCCTCAAGGATCTCAACGAGAGCTTGTCGATGAGATTCAAGTCCGAATGAGGTCATACAATGTCATTTTTACGGGCGATTGGTGAAGCTGTTTAATCATATTTCGGTGGGAAATGCCATTAGAGATGGGATAGGCGGGTCCGCGAATGACCACTTTAGGTGGTGGTGCAATCGGGATGTTTGACGGAGAAAGAGATGCCGCAGGTGTGTTTTCTTTTGCTTTCCCATTGTTTTTCTGCCCTCGAGTAGCGACACTAATCATATTAATCTCGTAGACCTGAGATGAGGAAGATGGTGGGGATAACTCATGGTCTTCAAGAGGTGGGGTTGTAATAATGATAGATCTTGGTGAGGCGGGGACAGATGGTATAGGAGAGGGAATGGAAACTAAAGGTCTCTCCCTTCGTAAGTTGTCTTTCTTAATCTTTCTATCCGGGAGAGGTGACTGGCGAAGGATGGTTTTTAGAGCTTTGCATCCCTCCACATCATGTCCTGGCGTGCGGTGATAAGCGCAGATTTTAGACTCATCGTAACCCATAGGTCGGGGCTTAGACGGGTCATAAGGTCTAAGTGGAGGTAGGGAAATGGTCGCATTCTCCACCAACATAGCAAGGATTTTGGCGTAAGATCCTTTGAGTGGGTCAAAATCAGGAGAGGATGAGGGTATTGATCATTGGCGGGTTTTGGTAATGTTTGGGCATGATTGGTTCGCACGGGTGGTGGTTTAGCCGAAGGGTGTTGATACATGGTTTTTACTAAACGTGATTTCTTTGGCGCAGAAGCTATGTTGGATGATGAGGCCGCAGATGATGTGGTATCAGAAAACAACCACGGGGAAATAGGAGTGACTGAAAACAAATTTTTTGATGATGGAATTTGTTTAAGGTTGATAGGTGGACAGGATACGCGGAGTGGCGGTGTTGCTATACCCTGGAATTTCTGTATAGGTGCGGAAGGCGTAAGTTGTTCTGAAGAAAACGCAGGAGGTATGATATATTGATGTAAGGTAGAGGGATGGGGTCCCAATATGGAAGGTAGGTATGACGATGATGGTTTTGATTGTGACAGGGGGACGGATTGAGTTTGTCTCCTAGGTGGCGGAGCGGATTTATTTTTGGATAGATCGAGTCGCTTAGGCGGGTGCGTTAGACTGGGCATTGGTGAGGTCCCAAGCGTATGGGAAGATCTGGTTAAGTTGATAGAAGTGGACGGGGCATTTGGTAGAGGTGAGGGGGGTGAAGGTGAGAACAGGGGCATTTTAAGCTTCTGTAAGCACTTCGGGTATATGGTGGAGACATCAGGATCAGTCATTTGCATTTGAGTAGAAAAAGGGGTACTCAAACGTTCCCATAGGGCCTGTCTATCTTCTGCGGAATGACAGTCTCCAGGTGTGATTTGTAATTTTTGTACGGAAGAAAGGTGGGTTGTAATTCCAGTCCACTGCGGGTGTGACACAGGAGGTAGATGAGGCACTGTATCAATAGATGTTAAGAGGTCAACCGGTCGTTGAAAAGATTTAGGCGATGAGGGACTAATAGGTAGGAGGGCGTGTTCGAGGGGATCTGTCACGTTTAAAGAATGTGGTGATGTTAGTGTAAGAGATTTCTCGTCTAAGGATGTCAAAAGGAGTGGCGGGCCTTCCTCTTGTGTAGCAAGAGTGGTAGAAGGGGACGTTTGGGAAATAGATAAATTAGATAGCATCCGCTCATAGTCTTGTAGGGATGTGGTGTAAGAAGACTTGTTGATAAGAAGAGAAGTCCGGGCAGTTGACTCTTCTATGGGTAAAGGAATGATTTCACTTTGGCTTGATGGTGGTGAAGGAGGTTCAAACTCCTGTGTTGGTGGAGAGGCTTGATTTAAAATTTTTCAATAGAGGCTTTTGGCTGAGAATCGAAGACTGCATGGATCTCATGAACACTCTCCTCGGCTAAGATATCTTGGTTCACGTTACTGTTAGACGAGTGATTCGGGAATGGCTTGTTGAAAATTTTCAGATTTCGGTTAGCAGGGGCGTTAGGATTATCGAGGGTTATATCCCCTGCGTCAACCATTTCCTGCACTATGTTTTTCAACATCTTGCAGTTTTCATGACTATGTCCTTTTACGCGGTGAAAATTACAAAAGTCATTTTCTTTGTACCAGGAAGGTATTGCGCGGGTGGAGTCAAACCCAGAGTGAGGTTTAACAGGGGGCAAGGTGATAGCCCCAGCTTTGAGCAATTTTTCCAGGATGACGCCATAAGTTTCTCCCAAGGGAGTGTAATTGGTGGGCTCGGCTTTGTACTTATAAGTGGTTTTCGGCGGAGTATTGGACGGTGTTTGAGATTTGACCATTACCGCGTGGACAGCTCCTTTTGATTTAGAAGAAGTGGACGCGTGAGGAGTGGCGGTGTTTGGCTTGTTGGTAGAATCAGGAGTTCGGAAATTGGGGTTTTTGTTACGCAACCGCAATTTCTCTTCTTCTAAGGCTCGAATTTCTAGTTTCCGAGCCATGGTAAAGGCCTCGTCGAATGTGCGGAAAGTTTGAATTTGGAGGGTAGGGGAGATGTGCTTAGCGCAGGCCCGCGTAAATAGTTCGATGAGTTTGGTTTGAGGCAAGGCATACGTGAGTTGGTTGATAAGACCCCGCCATCGTCCAACGAAATCTGTGATAGATTCGTCTTCAAATTGTCGGATGGCATAGAGGTCGGTAATAGATACTTTCTTGGCAATGTTAATGGAGAAATGATCCAAGAAAGATTGGGCTAGTTGGTTAAAAGAGAAGATTGAGTGCTGGGTTAAAGCACTGTACCACTCCAAGGCAGGTCCTGATAAGGACATGGGAAAGGTGCGGAGTAACAAGGCATCATCATGGGCAATCAAATAACAAGCATGTCTAAATGATCGTAAGTGTTGTTGAGGATCCTCTTTACTGTTAAAACGAGTAAACTTTGGCAACTCCCATTGAGGAGGATATGAACGAAGGGGGACAGAAGGGTGAATGGGCTCCCGACAAACTTGCTCGTATGTCAAGGCGCTACGACTTCCTGAAACGGAAGCCTCCAGGTTTTGCATTTTGTCCATCATTTGTTTGATGAAATCTGTGGTTGGATGAGATGATGGTGCCACAGAATAGGGATGTCCCATATAAGGTGTTGAGGTTACTGGATACGTGTATGGGAATGAAAAGGTAGGGGGAGCTTGAGAAGGAAAGCTCGTGTGAATAGGTGGCAGAGAGTAAGTCATGAATGGAGTGGTCTGAAAGAGAGATGAGATAGGGGCAGTTGGTGGTAACGATACGTGGGGTCCAAGGTTAACCAAAGGAAAGCTAATCGGGGTCGTATGAACCTCTGAAGCTGTCGGATTGGGAGACGGGGCTAGAGATGCAGGAAGTAAGGTATTGTTATCAGGAGGAGTGGGAGCTAAATGAGCAGCTATACTAATAGGCATGCCAATAAGGAGCCGACCATCAAAGCGACGGTCGTGGGCATGAGACAAATAGTATCAGACAGTACTGGGATTAGCATCCGTAAATTTGGCAAAGTCCTTGTCTCCTACAGAATTTGGGGGATCTCACTGGTGTCCGTAGGGTTCCCTATAGAATGTGAAGGGGGTGATTCAGGCAAAGACAGAGTAGGCATGTGAAACCATGGCGGCGGCTTGCTTCCGAGTGATGACAACCATGGACAAGAACACACAGGAAAGTTTCAATCTATCAAGAACAAAAACAACCTCAGAATGATGAATTTGGCAAGTTCTTTGGTTTGTCGGGGTCGATGGAGACAAGAATCGATATCGGTTTAGTAACCGATGTCGGTCACAGAGCAAACGACGTCGGTCCCTTAACCGATGCCGGTGTCAAAAGTCTAGGATAAGAAGATATAAAAGGCTGCTAATTTGATTTTAGCAACGTTGAGTATGTTTATCAACTTATTGATCACAGAAGACAAAGTATGACAGAGAAAACAGGATTTGAAAACAAGCAAGAGGCACACGCAAATCTAAAGACTAACCCTAGGGTTAATTTTAGTTATCGTGGGCTTATGCCTTTAGATGTAAGATGATGTCAGAATCCTAAACAACAAGACCTAGGGGAAATGTCAAGTTTGTTTTGGCTTATAAGGTTACCTCAATCGGGTGGAGGAATACCGCGGAAAAGGGGGGATGTTTGAGCTGTTGTGTTAATTGTGAAGTGATTCGGTATGTGTTGTGCAGTGAAACTAAGGTTAATTTCCTGTCAATACCGTGGATATCACCCCCACGTGTACGACCTGTTACTTAATCTATGTTCACTAGAATTGGAGAACAACAAGCAGGAATGCAATGCACGTGTTTTAAACCCAAATCGAAAATTATATTCGATGAAGCAAGAGAGATGACTTTCACTAATGCGAAACCAGGAAAGCAAGACAAATTCTTTACTAAATATATAACAAAAACAGCAACAACAAATATGCAAATGAAAATAAGCAAGAGAAAGAAACCCAAAATGGGTCCCACCGGGCGTGCCAAAATGTTTCGCTCGGAATGTTTCGGCTTCTGGGAATAGAGTTGCTTCTATCCTTTCATTCCTTTTAGAAACAGATGAGGTTAGGGTTAGGAGGAATACCTGTTGAATGTCGAGATGGTGTGCGCGTACCGTAGAGAAAGATCAGGCTGACTACGGAGAACTCCTTTTTGTCTTGGAAGGACTACCTGCAAATAAGAACACAAGACCACAAGATTTTGATTAAACAATAAATGAGGAAACTGCCTTGGGCCCAGGAAATATAAAACTTCCTTTCGAAGGTGGTCAGTTCCCCTGCTAATATGAATTAACACAAAAGACTGCAAAATATCAATTAAATTATTTCGTTAAACTGGGTAGGGGGAAAGGCTGGTTTTCTGGTTTTTGATCAGAGGAACCGATGCCGGTTACTGATAACCGATGCCGGTCACTGATAACCGATGGCGGTTACTGATAACCGATAGCGGTGGGTTCTACGATCTTCTTGGCAGCTATGGTGTTTGTAATGGCTGGTTTTTGGATGGTATTAGGAAATGGGATGATTAGAAGCAAAAGAATGACAGTTAGATGCAATGGCACGTTGGGTAGTGGATTCAGAAACGGATTTAGGAGCACTGAGATTCAAGAAGCATAAGAAATGTTATAACAAAGGACATGCAAGATGTGACTTACTGGTTTTGGCACAGATGCAAGTTGATCTCCTTGGTTGTAAACACTTCTGGTTTCTTTACTCATCTCTCGCTCTGTCAAGTGAAGATCTGGACTCTGTTCCTCGCTCGCAATGCTCTCTGTTTTTCCAGAAATCCTTTGACTGATCTCCAAAATGAAATTCCGATCCGTTGTTTTGGTTTGGGGAGCCCATTTACAGGGAACCGATGGCGGTTGCGTAACCGACGGCGGTCGAGTAGGAACCGGCATCGGTAAGGAAAAAGTAGGCTATTTTTAGTAAAATAGCCCACCTTCCCTGCTTTTCTCCCGAGAGATCGGGCCATGCGGGATTGGTCAAGTGGCTAGAAGGTCGGCTTTGGGTGCGAGTAAGGAGGCATTAGTTATGGATGTGAGTCTAGACCAAGTCATGGGTCTTAATTAGGTTAGTTTAGGGTTAGGGCTAGGTCATGATGAGGTGGCAAAGTGAGGTGGCGGGTAAGGTGATGTGGATTTATCAATTACAAGGTAATTAATAAATAATTGTGTAAAGTTTATGTTGCGAAATGGGATGCGGGTCACAAGGGGTCGTAAGACACGAATTTGGTGTCTACACCTATACACCACCATTTATCTTATTTCACATTCATACAAAACCGATAGAGGGTCAAATACGGTTCCCACGATTCTAAAGGCCTTTTCAGATATGTATTTCATCATTGCAATACCTCAATTATTTCTATGCCCTGTTAAGCTATGCATAATCAATTTGTACCTCTATCACATTTTTGATGCCCCTGTAATAGCTCTAAATAGCTCCCGTGTTTACCAAGACATAATTGCATCGAGTCAAGAACACAAACACAACTAGTTGAACAATATTTTCACTTCATTTTGAACTCAAACAATATTTCAAACTTTAACTTAATCAATATGCATTCTTGCAAATTGTGTTGAGTATCCAATCTACTAGAAAAGACCATACATCTTCATATACATCTATTATATATGCTTTAAGGGATGATGTAGATTACACAATATTATATAGTCATTCCTTCAAGGTTCACTATATTTTCAACCTCTAAACCTCATCTTTGGAAGAAACACAGACTTGGACACAAGATATAGAAACTAAGGAAAATTAAACACCATTTCATGTCTTGATGAACATGCATGATGTAACCTTGATTTGATTCTAAGAAAACTATCTTATTTCCTTTCACAGGGTAAAACTTTCTCTAACATATTTCATAACATGTAAAATAATTCTTGAAGAGTCTTTAATCCTCCCTAAGACAATACCATAGAGAAACCACATCTATGCACAGGTTTAAACCATCAACCTATTCTTCTTCTAATGATCGATATTGGATAAAATGATTGTTTCATGAGTTTTAACATTCTTTCCATGTAAAAACATCTATAAAGGCATGTTTAGGAGGAAAAGATCATATTTTCCATTGTAGAAAAGCTTCTACTTCCTCAATCTACTTAGGAAAATACAACACATGTCTCTCAACCTGTACATATTATTCTTAGGCTGATGGAGACCTTAGATGCACACTCACAACCAAAACTTATTCATAGACTTTTTGACAAGACTTAATTTTTCACCTTGGACGTAAGGAAATTACTACATGATTTTATTCACACCTCATCAACTATGTGAATACCCTTGATGTTCATTTTAAAACTTCTTGGATCAACAACATAAACTTTGCATTGGCAACTTATTTAGATTCTTATGATATTTTCATCAGAATTTGGAAACATCTTCCAGACTTCAAAACTTTGAGAAGCACCTTCAAGTAAACAATGTATCTTTTTGTGATCTATACTCATACCTTTCATGACTATGTCATGCCTAGAATATCTCTCCATGTATATTTAAGACTATTAAAATTGAAAATCCATTGTTCCTAATCTTGGAATATTTAACTTTCCTTTTCCAAAATTTTGACTGTGATCAACGCAATTTTTTTTTTTTTCAATATGTAAGCTACTTCAACTATTTAAATACCTTTATGAGAACATCTTGTCCTTATCACTTATACCAAAGGCTTCAACATGGATTAATCAACTAACAAGACCTATAAACAAGATTGAATGATAGAAATTGGACAAAGTATAGACACAGAGCATTACCAACAAGCATAATTCTTTTGAATGATGGGACTCTTGATGAATGAATAAAAACCTTTAATAATCATAAGGATTTCTACACAAATTTCATGATGTAAAACATGCATGATAAACATCAATTATCATTTGATTCAATCTTACTTATCATGAATACCCAACAATATGTAAAGCTCTACACTTTCTTGAGTCAAATTAAATGTGCTTGAAACATTTATGAAACTTTTGACAACATGCCATACACACTTTTAGACTTTGAAATACTAACCAAGAGAAAAATTTGAACTAGATATGCAAGATACACTACTTTCATTTATAGTTTAAAAAATATGGATCATCAATTATCCAAAGACTACCTTTTATGATTGTAGCATAACAAAACTAATCATAGATTTTTCAACTAGGTATGAGATAGGCCACCTTTAATTCTCCATAAACAATGTATGACATAATTTTATCTCATGATTATTTGAGGATATTCATATTCTATCGGTGAATCCCTATGGGAGCATACTCATGGCCTTCTTGATCTTGTCTCAAAATTTTCTCAGTAAACATCAACACTTTGGAAAAAATTGATCAATTTGATGCATCCTTAGAAATGCATTGAAAATTAGGAATTTTAATAGTTGATAACTTGACTAAAAACAAGGTACATACCAAATAGTGACAATATGGCTTACTAAAGTGATTCTTCAACACTTAGACCACTTGAGAAAATCTGTTAGCATTTGAGACTCTAATATAGACTTGGGATCATACCATGGACTCTCATGTGACAAAAAAATCACCCATAGACTTATTTACTCATGATAACATCTTTAAATCTCACAAAACCGAGAATGACTTAGTAGAGATACTGATTTTCATAATTCTTGGCATACTCATCCTACCACATATCAACATATCTATGATATTTTATATTGAATGAAAAGGAATATTCACTACGTAATTCACACCTTGATTGTGAGAGAAAAAAATGACATTAGGATTACATTTTGTAGATGCAAAGGATACTTTGATCTGCTACTACTAACATTGAGTCTCAAAACCTGCATGAATCCTTACTTTCATACTATCAACTTTATTTGTCAAATTGACCATCTTGATCATCTCTTCAAGGATTTTCATCTCTTCCTCAAGAAACTCTTGACACACTTCATAGATTGAATCCATGAATGAAACTTCATAACACTTATCCTTTGTCTTTATATGTTCAAATGATTCTCGCTTCATCTAGGTCATATTCATGATCGATGCAAGGTCTTTAAGACATACACCATCTCTTATGGGATAAATCATATTCGGAACAACCTCAAATATTTTTTCTTGGTTATTTTCCTCTTCATATTCTTTTTGGAACCAAAAACATTAGGGACAACTTCAAAATAAAAACCTAGGTAATCTTCAACATCTTCATTCTCACCTTTAGAGCATCTTGCTTCAAAATAAAAACAAAGATCTACTTTGACACCTTCATCAGTATTATCATCAGCTGGATTAGAAATGTGAGTGCACATACCAAGATCATTCTTCTAAATGTCAAACCTGAAGGGTTTCAAAAAAATTCTCATCTTGACCAATGGATTCTATTCAACTTGACCTTGACTATCTGCCATACCTATGCTTCAAGAGGATCTCCTTTAAGTTGTAAAACTTGCTTCACAAGGACCAAGTTTGATACCAATTTTTGGAAGCAAAAGGGATTGAATGGGAGGGTTGAATCAATACAATAAAAAATTATTCCATTTAAATTCATCATTTAGTATCGGTCATACAACCATTCAATTAGACATTAACCACATGTATGTTTACTTAATCATTTAATACCCCATACACAAGATAAAGAGTAAGAGAGTACACAAGAACACTTTGTATTTAAGTGGGAAAACCTGAAAGGGAATAAAAACCATTGAAAAGCTACTTATATTATACAAATAAAATAAATTTAGTGAAGAACCAACTTCACAAGGAGCACGAACACCTAGTTTAGTAGAGCACCAATCCTTTAATGAGCACCAACCCTTAGTTTAGTGAAGAACCCACTCCAAAAGGAGGATACAACCCCCTAAGATGATCAATAAAAATTAAACCACACGTAAATGAATATATCTCGAGTATTGTTTCAGTAATAACCGATGGAGATCACTAATTCATCTCCCACACTTTCAAAACCTCTCTCATTCAAATCACTCTATCTCACACTTCCATGTCTGATTTGGATTCACACCATTGAAAAAAATTCTATATAACATCCTTCATATTTTTTCACTCATCCTTAGGTCCCTCTTTATTCTCTTGAATGGGTTTCACACTTCTATGTTGGTTGCATTTTTCCCTTTATGCACTAGTTCGAAATGCACTAAAACTCTCACTTTATACCCTTATTAACTCAAAAACACAATAAATATCAGTCCTAACCCAATATATAAACCAATAAAACATGAAAATATACAAATATATCAATAAAAACTCTTAAAATGGACCCATGTAGGTTGGCCATGCTGTAAGACACCAAACAGGCTCAAAACCCCATTATCGGGTTCACCAAAGATCTCCAAAACATAACCACAATTAGTAAAGATTAAAAAGGATTTAAACATGTTAAAAATGACAAAAAAATCATCCATGGTTGTTAATTATCTTTCACCAATCAAATTCTTCATAAATCTATCAAGAAGGCTTATATCCTTCTTAAACCAGATTGTTTCTAGGAACTAGTCTTCACTTATGGACCTCTAGATCACACCATAGGACCTTAACTATGCCTTATAACCACTCATTATAAATATAAAGAAATTTAGATAACATAAATTATTTCTAGATATATTTAAACATCCATCCATGTAAACCACACTTACTTTCCTCTTCACCAAATTGAGCTACCTAGAAAGTAGTTTTGGAAACACAACTAGTTTATACCCTTTCCGAGACTTTCAAGACTTAAAAATTACTTAAATGGGAAAAAAATTCATATTTATTCAATATATAATGGATATAACACATCACACAATAAAAACATTTGTCTTCTACCTTCATGTTCTAGCCAGAGCAATCTGTCCTAAAAATATGAAACCTTAGTCTTCACATACCGATTTGGTTGACCTATAAAATCACATACAATTAAGATATAATATATATATATATATATATATATATATATATATATATATATATATGAATCTAATTTCTAAAAATATTACATTTCCTTCCAAATCCAAGTAGAAGGCCTTCAACAAGGTTAATCTCTAAAAGCTGCTCAATTAGACTTCTAGGGCTCAAGAAATAGTCTTGAGACCAAATTTATTCATCATCTCCAAATTCACTTCCAAGATTAAAAAATAACACCCTTATACATGTTATCCAAGAACTTATAAACCTATAACAATCATGAAAAAACTCATAATAATCACGAACCTCATGAAGCTACTCATAACAATGCTTAACTAAACATCTTCTAGACTTGACCTTCACAAGAATAGGTCGTAACTTGCTCATACCTTATAAAACACTTAGGTATGATATTTCATGGGAAAATATTAGAACTAAAAGCACAAAAAAACTTGAACCAAGTCTTAACTCCACATGTAGCTCATACAAATTCACTTTTACCACAACTCCGCTCTAAAGCGCCCCAAATACCAGTCCTCATAAATAGGGAAAACTTTGAACTTTAACACCTCAAACATTATATAAAACTATCATGGACATGTATCATAAATCCCAGGCTAAAAACAATGTTAGTTTATTCATTACCTTCTTTGGATAAAGTTTCACAAACTGAACATCGTTAGAAACAAGCCATTTTGACTAGGGCCCACATACTATCGGATGCATTACAATTCTTTTCTAGAAAGATTGATAAGTCGTCTACAACCTTAAATCATAATTTTTTAAAAAGGTCTCAAAACATGCATAGTACACTCTTTTCTTTCCAAGTCACTTTGAACTAGAGTTTAATTATGGTTTCAAAGCAACTTATCTTCATAACAATCATTCAATAAAATGTTAAGGAAAAATTACATCATTATTTTTGGAAAATATTCTTATCTCAATGGAAAAAAATCCCCAAAACCTCTGGGTTCCATTAAAACACACAATGCACAATGAGCATCATAAGGTCCACTTTTAACACAAAATCTCACTCTAGAAAACCTAGTTTTGCCAAAACTGATGTATCTTGCAAAATCTTATTCACTTTGACATGAAACTTATCATGAAGTTATAGACACTTAAACTTAACACTGCTAATTCTAGTGTCAGTGTCTTCTAAGATCCCTCCTTATAACATTACACCCCTCACATTTATTAAATATCAAAATCATCACCATACTTTCATAAGTCTACATCCATCATTAATTAAACCGAACCCTCCATTTATTAATTAAACAACACTTCATGACCTAGATCACCCACTTCTACCCTTTAATTAATTAATTTAATAATTACGTCACCACATCCCTATCCCTAAAATAAATAAATAAAATTAAATTAATTATACCCTCACACCTCACCATGCTAACTAGGACACCTCGCTAACTACCTAACTAATTTACTAACCTTCCAAAAATCCCTAACTTATTCCTAACCATCTCTAAAACAAACTTCTAAAAAGCCCATGATGACTAATCCTAACCACTTCTAAAATTATACCCATAACCACCTCTAACCACCTCTAAACCTCCCACTCAACTTCTCTAACTAATTTAGTTATGATTCCCCTAAATCTTCCATATCTAAAATAAAAATCCTAACCAAACTTGAGCTAAATATTACCTACCTAATCATTCTCCAACCATTTTAACTACCTTCTCTCCACCTCTACACCCTCATCCTAAAAAAATTCAATTTGGTTTATAATTTTTCACCCCTCTCATCCTAACAACTTCAAAACTCCCTAACTAACTAAGATAAAAATAACAAGAAAATCATCCTTCTCAACCAAACTCAACCACCTGCAATCGTTGGTGATTCTCTCCTATTTTACACTATAAATATGAGATCTAGGCCTCCATTTGAGATTGGATGGTGTGTGGATGTGACTCTAAGAATTCATTAATCTTTCATCATAGACTTCTCACAGAGCCGAAGATCATCTAATAACATATAAAGCTTCTTTGAGCGTCATTCATACGTCTAGAATCACATCACCAGTATTATTACATCCATGACCTTTCTCTCTCGGGTAATATCACCTTTTGTTCCTATTTTCTTAAATTATGCAAGGTAAGTGGTTTATCTTACTTCCTTACATCATTTTTCATCATTTCTAAGCTTAATCAACCTTTCTAACACTTCTTTCAAGTCCCATTTTTGTCCATTTTTGTGGCATGTACATTTTCACAACAATCTCTGGCAATTTCCAAAATCACCAAATATTGGCCCAATAGCAAGAAATTCACATATAATCGCTGGCTATTATCTACACCACTTAAAAGGTCTTGAAATCAAATTTATGATGCATGTTTTGGTTTACAAAATGGAGCTACGGTTCTCAAGATATGGTCAAAACATTAGAGGGTGGTTTTTTATCAGATCCAGAGCTTCACCATCACAAAAATCATCATCCACAACCTTCTCAAATCTGGAGTCTGACTCTACAAATCATCTGTCAGCATCTTCAAGCTTCATCTCTTCGGTAATCGTATCCTTCTTCCAACATTGATTATCTGCTAAAAATAGGTAAAACATATTTTTCTAAACATCATCATATTATCCCTTAATTAATTAATCATTTTTTCAAACTAACCTGATTGTTTATCATCCTCGTATACATTTAGAGCGATCGCTAGTGATTCCTTTAATCATCAAAGATTAGCCTAATCACCATCAATTCTGTCTATTAGACCTGATTTCAATTTTGATTTCCTTTCGATATCCAGAGCCTAATACAGACCATAATTTTGCCTTTACAAACATCTAACAGATCTTATCAAGCTCCTTTGAGCCATCTGCAACATCTTATCATCATCTCGCTTGCCTTTGTGAGTGCATATCCATCCACACCTTTTCTCCTTTGAGCCATATTATGATTCCTTGAATCCCTTTGGATCAAGAACCACCATTAGACTGTTGGTTGTATTATCTACTTTCATTTTATCATCTATTATCAATTCACTTTATCATTATCAGATTAATTTCTTGAATGTAGATTGACACCCTTACAAGGAAGTCCATTAATTTTGGGACTGGCCTTTACTAAGAAATCTGACATATATTTTACTAACTCCATTTTGTTTAAGTGTTTTTGATTTGTAGGCTTACTTACAGGGAAAGGAGCCTTGTTCACTTTCTTCAAGGAGCGCAATATCACATAACATTGACCCACATCACAGGTATCCCAGAAACCTCACCATATCAAGGTTTGAAAGGTCTTATCAGCTTTCTTGCAAACACAAGTTAAAGACTGGTAAGATTTATCTTGAACATTCGGCACACTGGTGGGACACCCCATCCCTTATTTCTTTGCTTCATTTCATTAATAAAATAGCTTTTATTTTTCGATTCCCCTGTCTAGTAATTTCGTAATTTCTTTGTATGGTTTTCTTATCATCTCATAATCTATTTTCTCCATCTTTCTCTCTACCTTCTCTTTTTTCTAACCTATTTTCAGGTTATAATTGTTGGAAATCTTGGTTTCTATATTTTCTTATTGTGTGCTTTTGAAAAATTCCCAAAAATGTAAAACAATATATATAATAGGAGTGCTCTCACAGTAATTCCTAAAACCTTCTTTTGATTTTTGATATGCATTCTTTTTGCTTGTCCTCATCGAAATTGACATTTCGTTTTGGGTCTTAAAATAAAAATTTGCATTCTTCTTGTTTCACATAGTCTAATTAGGAGGAAAATTTATTGCATTCACTTATTTTCCCCTCACACACAACCAAACCACTATCAAATAAAAAACAAATTCAAAAAAATCCCACGAAGGTGAAACTGATTGGGATTTCATCACCAATAGGGAAATTGAGGTGATGTTCTGGCCAAGTATAATCTCCTATTTATCGGTATATTTTGGCTTAGCATCCGACTCCTTATTACAACATGATCATGAAGTGAGGGGTAGGCCCCAATATACATACCCATACCAAAAACAATATAGAGTTGTGCCTCATGTACCTTCGGGTATATCAAGGACTTCACCCATAAACATACATGAAACCAACATTAGCTTTCCATTTCCTAGGACCCATCATCCATTTTTCACATTTCAATTTTCTTAATTAAATCAAGAAAATTAAATTTTTTTTTTTGTTTCTTATGTGCTATTTGTAAATCCATACAATTATTGATTAGGAAATTATGTGTTTTTTTGCTAACATTTTCATGAAAATATGTATGCACCATTATCTACACCAAAACAACATTATAGCCCATTTTATCAACCTATCACATCTCAGTCAATTTTTAGCTCGACATCTTTTCGAGTCATCTAATCCATCTTATGTTCCTTATGGAACTTCTACCTCTTATCTAATTCAACAATCCTACAATAATCCCATCCAACAAACCTATGACTATTCTTCACAACCAAACTATTTCCAAACTATTGATTCTCAGTCTATGTCCTATGTATCTCATCAAACGGTCTTTCAAACATCCTCTTCTTCATCACAATATCATCAAAATCTCAATATCCCTTATCCTTCATCTAATCAACCCATCCCTACTTCAATCCTACTTTTAGTACCTCAGACATTAAAAATCCATACACATATCCCTACTTAGGCCCAATCAACTCCTCTCATCCAACAACAACAACATACTCAACATTTTTCCACATCTCCCCACATCCCTTTATCACAACCCACTTCACAAAAATATCCTCTCAAGCTATCCCTCATCAATCTCCACATCAAGCCCATCTATTACAAAACTATACTACTTCACATTTTCATCATTCAAATAAATTACATCCTCTCATCAAATAATTTATATATAATCTTACAAATGATTCCATACAAGATCTATCAAACATATTAGACAATTTAGAAACCGCTACCAAAGGATCCAAACAAGTCCTCACTTATGATCAGGTTTGTAATGAACCCATCCATTTGTCAATACTATATAAGCCCTATCCTCCGCATTGGGAATTGCCTGAATTTACTTTATTCCATGGTTAGGAGGATCCTCAACAACACATACTATCCTTTATACATTCATGTTATCTCATCATTCACGATCAAGATATCATACTTAGACCCTTTCCCATGTCACTAGTGGGACTTTCTTTGGATTACTACAATTCCCTCCCTCAACACTCCTTTCTCTCTTTCACTCAGCTGACCCTATTATTCCTTGATCATTTCATTATAAATCTCACCCGCAAAATCACCATTTCTGACCTTGCCACTATCAAACAATCCAAAAATGAATCCCTTACAGACTTTATCACTAGATGGCAAAGCACTATCAATCAGTTATCTTTTCCACTTCCGTAGTTGGAATTAATCTAGGTTCTTACTCGATCATGCTCCCATCACATATCATACAACCTTCAAATCCATACATTATGTACCTTCGATGAAGCTTTCACCATGACTAGGAAGTTAGAAATTCAAGCCCTCGAAGAGGCTCATCTCGATCCTCGATCCATACATGATCCATTTTACTCCCCCAGGTCTTCCTATGATTTAGATGAGACTACACATGGTTCATCTAATTCTCCTAGGTCTTTCTATGATTTAGAAAAAACTACCACACATGATGACATTACCTATCTTCCTGACCCAACACCTTTGATAGATTCAGTCCTTATAAATGTTGTGCATCCTTCGTATCACGTCATCAACAATATTACATGTGATCTTCCCTATAAGAAGACTCGTTCATCACCAATGCTTTCTCCTGAAAACTTAGAATCATTGGATCCTCTTTTCGATGATTCTCACACATCGATATCACTGTGTCCACTATCTAGTCATCCATTACCTCCACACAACCCTTAGATTCCACTTTGGATGTCATTACTAAAGAATCCTTTGTAATTGAAGATCTCGATATTCAATCACTTATTGAATTAATTAACAAACTAGAAAAATCATGTAATCCACCTCAATCATGTCTAGAAATAACACCTCCCTCATCCAAATCAGACCCAATCATATCCCCGATACTCACTTACCTTCCAAGCTTGGAACATTTCCCTAAATCAAACACTACATAGTCAAATACCATCACACTCATGGCCTCTCCCTTGTCATTTGACATGAGTCCCTCTTCTCTATCTAACGTAAACATTATAAAATAAAAACTGATCACATTCACTACCTCATCCTCATCATCCATCATAAAACACCCTCCTTTACCTAAAATCAATACTACAAAATCTAAGCACACGCCATCTAAGGTCTCACCTTTACCATCCATTTTGGGACCTCATCCTTTATCACAATATAAGTCTATCAAATCTACGGGTCCACCCTTACCATCAATTTTAGGACCCCATCCTTTAGCTCAATATCATGGCACACAATCAAACCCTATCTCATCCATCAACCATCCCTCCTCCTCTATTTTGGGACCTCATCCATCATCTAATATTATCAATCACACATGATATCCCTTTCTTGGGTCATATTCTCCCTCTTATCAACCTCACAACATCCCTATGATGTTCCAACACCATAAAACATCCATGAATCCAACCCCATCCAAAAATAAAATGTATCCTCTTAAGCACTCTCATAAGTCAAGTTCAAAATATATTAATCCAAATACCCCAAAAGGGAATTAATTTGATATCCTCAAAAGACTGAGGAAAGCCTCTCTTATCACATTACCACCAATAAAAACATTCCATCTACATACTCAGAAACCTACCTGGTACAATCAAGACAAAACTCTTGCCTACCATAGATTCTCAGGGCATAACAAAGAGAGTTGTATAGTGCTTAAAGCCATAATCCAATGAATTTTCCTCATTGATAATATTCTCTTGGAAGAGGATCATCCTAATCCATCATCAACATCACCAACATCATCACCTTTGTTAAATTCCTCACCGACATCTATAGGACAAGGAAAACATCCTTATTCTATCATCAACCAACCTTCGTCAGATATATCGTTAGCACCTTCCTTTGAAGGTCCATAAATCTCGTTAACACCTTCCTTTGAAGGGAAATTATCCTCATTAGTACCTTCCTTTGAAGTTCAATAATTATGTAAACACCTTCCTTTGAAGGATCATTAATCTTGTCATCACCTTCCTTTGAAGGTCCATTATCCTTGTTAGTGGCTTCCATTGAATGTCCTTTAATATAATATCGAGTGCCTTTCCTTGAAGGTCCATCAATCTCCTCAAGCACCTTATTTTAAAGGACCAATATCCTCATTTGAACCCTCCTTTGAAGGTCCCTCAATCTTGTTAAAACCTTACAATGAAGGTCCCTCAATCTCATTAACACCTTCTATTGTAGGTCTCTCAACCTCATCAATGGCCACACCTTACCTTGAAGGTCTGACAACCTCATCAACATATATTCCTAAGCAACTGACAATGTCTTTATCGAAATGTGCAGAACCAAGGGGTCATCCTCAACCAAATCTTGACAAACCTTCCTCATGCATTTTCCCATCACCTTCTAGAGAAGGTCCCTTATCTCAAACTAGTATAATTCACCCACCTATACAAACCCAAAATCAACATACATGAAGAAAATGAAAACCAATGCTTCATCCGCACCTCTTTATCAATTTCCCCTCATACCCCATAAAAATTTCCCATGACTTCTTTGTTAAGGGATCATTTATTTACAATAAAATCAATTAATCAGGACAAAAAATTATATTATCCTCAGGACATAATTAATTTTAACACATATAATTTCTATCCACAATATTATGTTGGGAAGGCTCCTATCTACTGAGACTTCAAAAGTCTTACTTTACATACCTTCCCTTTTACACGTCCTCACCAAACCTATCCTATCAATCTAATAAAAATGTCATTACTTTGGAGTAAAATATGGGAAGATCTCCCTTAATTAAATCAATCCATATAACATGGGGAAACCTTTGAATGTCTTGCACTTGCAGCCTTTCTACTGTTAACACATTGACCATCATGACAGTAGTCACATCAAAGGTCTTATTCCATCATTATCCAACCATTTTATCATCGTAATGATTTGAAAGCATGTGGTTTTCCATCACCATCCTAAATACACCTTAAAGATGAGCACCACGGCTCTATTCATCACATCTTTCACATGGAAAAGTTCCTCTTTAGCAGGAACCCCGTAATCATTACATCCATCCACCTTGTCTACTAACCAAAGACATGTCTTAGGGCACACATGTGTAGTGCGTGTACACATTTTTTCCCTCCTTGAAACGGATTATTAGGGTCTTACTCTTAGCTCAAAATAAAGTCAAAAATACCTATGGATGCTTCCTATCAAAGTTAAAATCAATAGACTAATCCCTCAAAGGACAACTATTCAAATGTCATATTGTCAAAAATAAAAAGTAGACTGATCCATCAAAGGACACCTACTATTCAAAATCATAAATTGATCCCTTAAAGCATGATCATTTCTATGAAAATAAAAAAAAAAAATAAAAATGTAGACCATACCCTCGAAGGATGGCTACTTGTGTAAAAGGGTTCCCGCATCAATTAGCCTTCAAAAAGCCAAAAGATAAAGCATCCTAGGAAATATTCCTGACCGATCGACTTTCCCATTATAGTTAACTTCTAGTATCGATGAGTTTGCATCAAAATAAAAAATGTAAAGCTAGGGAATTTCCCTATGAAACCATTGAAAGGAGAACCCTCTTTTCCCATACAACCTACATATGTCAACCCTTCTCATGTCCTAAGAAGGTACAATCTATCACTATCATTTATATCCAATATCCTAAATGTGACTGCCCATTTTTATTCATTTGTTAACATTCATTAAAAAGGAAAAAAGTGAAAGAACCTTCACTTTGTTATTACCAATCATATATGTATCAAATCCAATACAAGAAATCAATCCATGTCAAATATTGAAAATTTTGAGCTTGACACCTTTTTCTTATGTTCTAGTAGAGAGGGAAGTCGAAAAGTTTGGAAAATTTTGCGTTTGTTGGTTCATTTGTGTGATTTGCGGGCCTGTCGATATTTTGTCCCACGTGTCCCAAGTTCACCAGGCTCTCTATTCACCGATCGGCCACTTTTTCTAGAATTTGTTAACTTGCGGGCCCATCGAAACTTTTTGTTCCAACTATCCCAAGTTCACCTGGGCTCCTTGTTCCCGTTTGCCCCCGCACGGCCGCCTCACGCACTTCACGTACTTTTGTCCCTCATGTCCCTAATACATTTGTGTAGTCTATCCCCGCATCACCCGTGTCACCCGCATCGGCCGAATCACGTTTTCACGTCCCGCGTGTCCCAAATGTACCAAAGGCCATCCAGGCTAATTTTTCCCGCTCTTCCCGATGCTCAATTTTTGAGTTGGTAGATATGAATTTAATGCACATTTATAATCCTCTCTCTCCTAAATGGCTATTTAATAGACTACCCTCTATGCATTTTTACACACTACTTTCTCATTAACATCTACTCATACCCTTGTGATTGAAACCATTTGCTCGCGTCCCCATTTTTCCCCCTGCAATTTCATCACTAATTCAAGCTGTGCATTCATTTTTCTAAGTCCTATCAACATGAAGATTAAATTCCAAGGTCAGGAGCAGGTTTCTCCACTCGAGTCTCCATTCCGATATCGGGGACAATGAAGTTTGTCACCTAGACTTTGCCAATTTTGGACTAGGTTGAGAGACCCGAAACCCCTCTCCAATGGCACAAATGATTAATGATAGCGGCTTGGCATTTACTGCTGGTTTTCCTATCTCGGTGCAATATGCAGACATGGTACTTGCATGTGGGGCTCACTTAACCCCGGTTCGTGTGAATTAACAAATGTACATGGGGAGCTCATCACTAAGCTTGACGTTGTCGCCATCGCCGCTGCCCTAAGAATCCCAAAATGGACAACTCCATGGTAATCTCCCAGAATCAAGCACATGCACTTTTTGATCAGGACAATGAGAAATACAAAGCCGAGTTGTGAAGTCTTGGTTGAAGAACCCTAAGAAAGGGGCGTCACGACTATCCAAGGCCATATTTAAGTTTGATTTCAATGAGGAGTTATCAGACTTCATAATTTTGTTGGCTTGGGTCATGGGCTTTCCTTATACTAACAAGTTTCACTTTTGGATGTGCCCACTTATCAACATAGTGTGTGAGGGTACCCAAAACATCAACTGGGTAGAAAGTTATCTGCATGAATCTGACAGAGCAGTTGTCCCATGTACAACAAACAAAAAAGTTCTACATGACCTCCTACTTGATGTATACCCTTATAGCCTCCAGGAAGTGGTTTGGCTTCACCTACATTGATGCTACGAAAGATGATCCCATATATGATTACTATCCTTAGTTCACCCTGAACACTAGCAATCATAATTTCAGGAGGGTGAATGATGCTTTCACCATGTACATTGTGAGGCTCCTAGAAAGTGACACGCTAGAGGTTCTAGATGAAGCCATGAGTTTGATAGCGAAGTATGGATCCTACTTCATTTAGTTTATAAGGTTCTCTTATATCAAGGCTAGCAGTTATGAGAGCACCCCTCTCAAGCTCCCCATGTTCTGTAATGATAAGATGGCCCTGATTGAGGTGTGCAGGCAGTTGGAAAACTACACAGAACTTGTAGAGATAAGAAAATCACTGGTCTACACTTCCCCATATCTTTGGGGAACTACACATGCAAGATGGCTCTGGATGCCCAAAACATAGAGAGAGCCCTAGCTGCCATCACCATCCATTTCTTTAAGGCCTAGAACCTGCTTCGACTTGAAGAAATTCATTGAACAAAATCTCATAATCAATTACCATCATAGGGTAGACAATGAAGATTATTGGGCTGACTGCATAGATGACTTGGAGGCCAGAAGGAGGCATTATGGTAGGCTTCCTCTTTAGTTAGTTCAAGAGCTTAACTTGTATCAAATTCCTGAAGGACTTCAGGATGACAACACAGACTTGTTGTCATATGAGTATGAAACTGTGATTAAGCATACTCCCATAGAGGACATGGATTGGTTTAAAAAAGAAAAGGATGATTTGGCTAAAATCCTCGCCCCTGTCCTGGTAAGGACTAAAGTTTGGATTGATAGAAAGGTTCATGAGATGAGGAAGAATGTAGGAGAATCCTCTTCCAAAGACACCTCGACACCAAGGAAGGAGGAACAAACACCCTAGTTCCAAGATACCTGCATGACTCCTCCTGCCTCATCGAGTAAAGTCCCTGCATCCTCCACTCCCTCCTCCTCTACTCAAGTCTATCAAAAGAAGATGAAAGAGGTTAAGAAGGATCCTATTGAAGAAAACCCTCTGCCAAGGCATTTAGAACTACTTCTGGGCTAGAGAACATCATTTTTCTCAGTGAGAGTGAAGATAATGAAATACCAATTCCTGCAGATGCCTTAGAAACCCCAATGGATACAGATAAAGAAGTTCAAAGCACTGAGCTTCCAAGCACCATTGACTCCTCTGTTCTAGAAGCCTCAGCTGCCCCACTCACATCTCAACTGGAGGAAATAGTGGTACATACTCTGAGTGCCATGAGTTCCCTTTCTCTTGGTCCTCTTGCCCCCCTTCTTCTTCCTCCTCCTCTTTTACATGGGTGCAACCTTTTGTTGATAGTAGGAAGAGGAAGCCTTCTTCTCGGTTGACAGGACCCAACTTTGATGTTGTGGCAGCCTTGTTGGGCACTACTCCTTCTGCTCCTTGCCAAGAAAGCTAGGACCACTTCAAGAATAGTATCTGATGCTCAAGGTCAGTAATTCCTTGAGATAGCTAAGCCCAAGGTTGATAAGCTAGAGTAGGATTTGTAGACCTCTGATCTGGAACTTTCAAGGATCTCAATGGGAGAGTCTACTCCTGAGGGTGAAATCCACAACCTCCAAGAAAAGGTCACAAAGGTCATTGGGAGGGTAGAGAAAGGACAATAGACTATAGAGAAACCTGGAGGAGTAGGCTCAAGTACTTTCTAGTTTCATCAAGTCGCTGCTATCTAAAGATAAGGTTCTAGACCCTACCCCACTAACTGCACTCCCACCACCTGTGATTCTCAATCAAGATGAAGTCAAAAGCATCAAATATATACATAGTATTCCATCTATGGAAGGGCTATGGAGACCATGGTGGATGACATGCTTGTTGCAGGGTTAAATTTCATTGGTGAAGCCTTCAAGCTCAATGAGAAGGTAAATAATATACAAATGTAAGCTCTCCTCCACAATTGGAAACATGGATAAGGAGCTCAAACTTTGAGCAGCTGCATAGTAGACCTTCACCTGATGGGGTAGACTGATGAAAATCTTTTGGTGGCGAGTAAGGTCTTTGATGATGTGAAGGATAATTTGTCACAATCATGGGTATTCAACGTAGAATGGAAGATCCGAGTGCTGGAGGAGGCTTTGGGAGAACTGAGGAACAACTGGCAGAAGGGAGAAGCTTTCAAAACTCTGGTGATATCTACTTTTAAGGATATCCACTATCATCTACATGATGAGACCTCAGGTGTACCTTTCTCCCTACAGGAAATCAAAGCTCAATTCAGAGCTTTTGTCAAAGAAAATTTGTTCAAAGAGGACTCCATCACCAAGGAAAAGATCAAGGAAATATGCTCCCTCCAGTCTGCCATTGAGGAAGCAAATAAAGAGTACCATACACATACTAAGTTGACAAGGAGATGGAGAAATGTTTGGGATCTTGGACCCAAGCTGCTGCCAACACATCGGTTCCACATGGCAGAGACATAGCAGAGGCTTTGAAAAGGTTTAGACAATGGATCCTCAAGTCAGTGGGCCCTTCCTAGTCATGAACACTTGCCTTCCCCTCCTGGCTTCTCTCTCCTTCTTTCTCTCATTTTGGTTTTATTGTAAATTAGTTGGGGCTTTGTGTTAAGCATCCCTTAACTAATCATTTTAGTTAAAAAGAAGTAGTTACCAAGTGTAACTAATTTGTCAAATTATATAATGGCCTATCTCCACCATTTTCAAAGGAAGAACTTGGCTTATTTTGAAAGTGTAAAGAGTAGCAAAGCAATCAATACAAAAGAACTTTCTTTCTTTGTTCATTTGGTCCTATTTTTCATTGCTATCCATTGAATATCACTGAACTATTTATTTGCATTGTGTCAAGAAGCTTTGTATTCTTGTAGATGTTATTTCTGGAACTTTGTGTCTTTGCAATAGCATCTTGTTGATTCAAATGCAAATGGTTTTATTCCAAACAATTTTATTCTGGCATGCATAAGGAATTACTTTGTTATCTATAATTCTGGAAAATGCCTTTATTCCTTTCTACTCTGTCATTCCTCCATACTTTTGTATTGATGATCTATTTTGTTTTAAAACACTTTCATGATATCCAAGTTCCACATATAAACTATGCCTTGTATATATGTAAATAAGTTTTGCTTTTGAATAAGGGAACCTCTCCCATTAAAGAGGAGGGACTTCTTGTCCCCTGACTATTGCTCTCAACGAAGTCCTTTTGATGACCAACATTTTGGTGACTCACTGGGATTCATTTTTAAAACGTATTCCAGTTCTTTGAATAATTTCTTGATCATCCTTTGATCTGGCGACTCACATGTTTTACTCGTGGAAGGAGGGCCCTTGGTATTGAAGATTCTCAGTTTCAACTTTTGGAACAGCAAGGCTTTCCTTTCCCTTCAACAGGAAGAAATAGAAGAGCTCATTCAACAAGCACTCCTCCCATGGAAGATAGAACCCCTATAGGCACTATTCCCTCAGAGAAACTCAGCCCTAATCTCCATTTGCTCTGATCCTCGTTGGTGTTTCAGTTCCTTTTCAAACCATCTTTCCAAGGATGGCAGCACCATTTCCCTGGGGCCATCGGGTTGGGCCTCTTGCCCTTCCTCAACCTTTGCATGAGTTACCTAGAGGTAACAGAAGAACTTCCCCAAGTTCAGAGGTGATGGAAAAGTGCATCCTGATGAACACATTGCAGCCTTCATAGTTGCATGTGGAGTTCTCAGAGTTGAACATGAAGATGTCTCAAGTGAGGATTTTCATGGAAACTTTACAAGATAATGTAGCGGATTGGTTCTATCACCTCCCAGTTGGGGCTATTACCAGCTAGAACACAATGAGAACAAGATTTGAGAACCATTTCAAGCTTGTAGAAGATGTACATGCTTTGTTGGCCCAGATTTCTCAAATAAAGAAAGATTCACAAGAACCCATGAGAGAATTTGTGGCTAGATTTAACAAGTTGATTAACAAAATCCCACCAGACACTCAACTTGTAGATCAAATTCAAAAATGTTTTTTCCTGAATGCTCAATTGCTAAAGTTAGTTATGCATTAAGGAGAGATAATCTTGCTACATTGGCCGAGGATCAAACTCTTGCTGTTAGTGTCGAAGATGATTTGATTATGTCTGGAAAGCTAAAAAGAGACCCTACTAAATCTAGATCTTCGTCTTCTTCCTCTTCCACTCTGGACCTAATACTGATCCATTGGTGCAAAAGCTTGCCAATGATCTCATTGCCATCAAGAAACAACTAGCTCAGCATGCCCCCTATGCAGATGTTCCGAGGAGGAATTTTCAACCAAGAAATCGTTTGCCTGCTTCTCAGACAAGGCTAGCACTTGAGGGGCCACCTATCAAGGTTCCTGTTAATGCAACCTGTGAAGTGGAAGAACCTGAAGATGAAGAGGTTGGTGAAGATTGTGAAGAACTTGTTGAAGAAGCCGATGAAGAAATGGAAGAACTTGAGGGATCTCGAGTTAATTTCTTTACTACCGAAGGCATTGATGAAGAGGATGATTATGATGATATAGTAGCAGACATGAATAGTGAATCATATGCTGTCATGACTCGAGAGTAGATGAATAAAAGGGAGAAAGTGATGCAGCCTACTAAAAGATCCAAAGAGCATCCCATGACTATCCCTGTGATTGCAAAAAGAGGATCTCCTATCCCCACCACATCCACACAAAAGGTGAATTCTACCAATACTGCTTTTCCTAATTCCTCTACTAAAGTTTCTTCTTCTTCTTCAACCCCTAAAACTGATAAGCCTAAGGTTCCAAGTGATGATGGCCCATCCACCTCTAGGTCTTTTGATATCATTGATCACCTTAAAAAGACAAAGGTTCAAATTTTAGAGGCTGAGTATTATCAAACCCATCCCAAAGCTTTTGCCAAAATGGTTCACTTTGTTAATTCTCAATCCAAAGCTTCCACCAAAGGTCTTTTACCTACTCCATCCTCTGCACCTCAACCCAATCTGGTAGCTGCCATCACCTCACCTAATGAAAAGATCAAACCATTCTATGTGACCCTCCTTATAGTAGGCCATAAACTCAACAACTGTGTCATAGATTCAGGAGCATCAGACAATGTAATGCCTGCCAAAGTAGCTCATGCTTTGGGCCTGACTCTCACACACACTTATGGGTCTTGTTATTCCATGGAAAGTAAGGAAGTGCCTCTAGTTGGGAGGATTAAAGATGCACAAGTAGCTTTTTGCTACTTTACCTGAGAAAAAGGTCTTGGCTACTATCCTCGTAGTAGACATTCCACCTTCATATGGTATGTTGTTAAGTAGGAACTTCTGCAAAGATGTGGGAGGAGAAATTCAAATGGATTGGTCACATGCCCTCATACCAGTTAATGGGAAAATGAAGAAGTTGTTTCCGAGAAGCAATCTGAGTATATTGTACAAAAAAATAGATGATCCCAAAGCAAAAATACTTTATGAAGATATGGGGCATGGTAACTATATGATTATGTCTCCAGAGGAAACTCAGTTTCCTAGAGAAGTACTTCATGATCCTAATGAGATTTGGATCTTAGAATTTGATGGAAGTTGTTCCTCGGCTGGTTCTGGAGCTGGTGTAGTATTGGTGTCCCCTAAAGGAGAGGTTCATCCTTTCTCATTTAAACTACAATTTGAAAATACCAATAATACAAAGAATACGAAGCTCTCATTCTTGGCCTTAATGTAGCAAAAGAAAAAGGTGTAAAGAATCTTCTAGCTCGTGGAGATGCAGAACTTGTTGTTAAACAAGTCAGAAATATTTTTCAGGTAAAGAATAGAAGGTTGAAGCATTACAGGAATCAGGCTTGGGATTCTATCGAGTTTCTTGATGCCTTCTCCATGAAGGCAGTACCTAGGGAAAAGAACACCAGGGCTGATTCACTAGCTGTCTCAGGATCGTTGTTAATACCTCATCCTGACTTTTCTCAAGATAAGTTTACCATTGAGATGATTCATAGGCCCAAGTGTACCTGATAACGTGAGTAGCTGGCAGGTTTTCAATGATGATCAACATTTGCTTTCTTTCTTAGAGCTCAGGGACAATTTTGAGCAGTTGTATTTTGAAGGAAGTGACAATTTGCCTCGCGAAAGTGTGTCTTCCCATGAAGAGGATGTCAAGGAAGAAGAAATGGATCAAGATGGGTGTATCAGACTCAAAGGAAACAAGATTCCAAAAGGACTGGTGAGCTTAGAAGAATTGTTTGATAAGCATGATAGGTATGTGAAGTCTAAGGCTTCAATGGGCCAAAACAATCTGCTGAGTATGAAAAAACTAATATTGGAAGTTTTGTTGATCCCAAACTTGTAAACATTGGAAAATGTTGTACACCAGAAGAAAAGAAGAAAGTAATCAACCTTTTAAGGAAGTATAAGGATGTTCTCACGTATTCCTATGAGGATCTCAAAGATTTTCAACCAAAGGAGATGCAACATTTCATTCCCCTCAAACCTGGGATTAAACCTTTCAAGCAGAAACAAAGGCAATACAATCCTAAGATAGCTGACACTATTTTTTAGGAAATACAAAAGATGTTGAAGGCCAAAATCATTTTTCCCATCCACCATTCAACATGGATTGCCAACATTGTGCCTGTCAGGAAGAAGAATGGTGAGATCCGTATCTGTGTTGACTTCAGAAACCTGAATCAAGCTTCTTTAAAGGACAACTATCCTTTGCCCATGATGGATCAAGTCTTGCAAGTGGTTACGGGATCTGAAATGTTGTCCATGCTTGATGGCTTCTCGGGGTATAATCAGGTAGAAGTCAATACCGCAGATCAACACAAGATGAATTTCACTACTCCTTGGGGTACTTTTGCCTACAAGAGGATGCCTTTTGGGCTCATTAATGTTGGTGCCACTTTCCAAAGAGCTATGGACTTGGCCTTTGGAAATTTGAAAGGGAAATGTATTGTTATATATCTAGATGACTTAACTGTGTTTTCCAAAACTAGAGTAGATCATTTTCAACATCTGGAAATAGTCCTCTTGAAGTGCAGAGAGCATGGGATCTCTTTGAATCCTAAAAATCTATCTGTTTTTGTGTCACAAAGGGAAAATTGTTAGGGCATGTTGTCTCTAAAGATGGCATTAAAATTGATCCTGAATGAGTTCAAGCTATTCAAGTAGATTCCTCTTCCAACCAGTAAGAAGGGAGTGCATTCTTTCTTTGGTAAGATCAACTTTCTGAGAAGATTTATCCCTGATTTTGTAGAACTAACTTTGAACATCTCTCAAATGATGAAGGGAAAGAAAATGTTTGGCTGGTCTTTCAAGGGAAAGAAGCTTTTGGGTATTAAAAGGCTATTGCTAGAACTCCTATCTTAGCATGTCCAGATTTTAGCAAAGATTTTATTATCTATTGCTATGCCACAGATAACACCCTAGCTGTTGTTTTGACTCAGGAAGACTCTAATGATCATGAGCTCCCAATTGCATTTATGAGCTACATTCTTAAAAATCATGAGTTGAAATACACAATGATGGAGAAACATGCTTTTGCAGTGGTTAAAGTTGTCAAGCAGTTTCGTTTTTATATTCTTAACTCTCACTCCATAGTACTTGTGCCTGACACAACCATCAAGTCTATTCTCACGCAACAAGAGTTTGGGTCCAAGAGAGGGAACTGGGTGGCCAAGGTACAAGAATATGATATTGACATCAAACCAACCAAACTAGTCCATGGAAAGGGCTTGTGTGAACTCATCACCGAGGGAGCTGGACATGAGTTACCTAAAGATGAAGTTGATGTTCCTACTATTCTATTTCTCAGCTCAATTGATGAATGGTATGCTGATATCACACATTTTCTCACCTATGGAGAGTGTCCCTCCCATTTGACTGCCAAGGAGAGAAGAGCTGTTAAATTAAGATCAGCCCAATATGTATTATGGGAGAATGCTTTGTTCAAATGTGGGATGGATGGAAGATTTCTAAAATGCGTGGATAAAGAGCAACAAAGGAAGCTTCTTTCAGCTTTTCATGATCAAGCATGTGGAGGCCATTACTTGTCTACTATCACTGCTCATAAGATTCTTCGTGTAGGATATTATTGGCCTACCCTGTTCAAGGATGCATCAAAGTGGATTGATAAATGTGAAGCCTGTCAGACCTTTGTAGGTAGACCCAAGTTGGCTGCCTTGCCTCTTAAGCCGGTCATGATTGAAGAACCTTTTCAACAATGGGGTTTGGATTTCATTGGAACACTTAATCCCTCCTCAAGTGTCTGGACATACCCACGTGTTGACAGCCATAGATTATTTTACTAAGTGGGTAGAAGCCATTCCAGTAAAGAGTACCACTTCTGAAGTAGTATGTAATTTTATCAAAGAAAACATCTTGGTAAGGTTTGGTGTGCCAAACAAGATTGTGACGGATAATGCTTCAAATTTTTCTTCAACTGAGATGATGGATTTTTGTTATGGATATGGCATCTCCCTGGCTCACTCTTTAGACTATTATCCTCAGGGGAATGGGCAAGCTGAATCAACAAACAAAAATCTGGTAGCCATAATAAGGAAATTGGTTAATGAGTCTCAGAGGAATTGGCACAAGAAGCTCTATGATGCTCTTTGGGTAGACAAGATTACACCTAAAAGAGCTATTGGGATGTCCCCTTTTTAGGTGGTATATGGAGTGGAAGCTCAATTACCAAGAATAAGTGGAGCTACCAGCCTTGCATCTAATGAAGGCCATTGAAGACACTAGCTTTAATGATTCTTTGGATAAAAGGATCATGTATCTTTACAAATTAAATGAGGATAGATTGAAGGTTGCTGATAGAATATCCACTCACCAACAGAAGGTGAAAGCCTTGTTTGACAAGAGGGCTAGGCCCAGGGATTTTAAAGTTGGAGATATCATTTTACTATGGGATAAAAGACATGAACCTCGTGGCAGCCATGGCAAGTTTGATTCTCTTTGGCTCGGACCTTTCAAGATCAGGCACTTTCGCTGGTGAGAATTCTTTCTACCTTGATTACATGGATGGTTCTTCTCTCCCACTTCCTTATAGTGGGCAGTACCTAAAATTGTTTAAGTCCTAGGTGAATAGGAAGTCCTCTGTATATTATGTATAGGTGTCTCCTTTCTTGCTTGTGTGTGGTTCCTTTCCTTGCTTTTTGGTGTGTTCTCCTTCTTTGTTTGGGGTGTTGTTTTCTGTATTGGTTACTTTTGACTCCATGGCCCAATGGATAAGGCATTGTCTATTTCCCCTAAGTTTTCTGAGAATTCTTGCCTTGTCTCTTTCTTTGAATCCAGCCAAGTCATCCCTAGAAGGAGCCAACTGTTGTCTTCTCAAAATTTCCCCTCTTTCGAAAGTCAAATATTGAAAATTTTGAGCTTGACACCTTTTTCTTATGTTCTGGTAGAGAGGGAAGTCAAAAATTTGGAAAATTTTGCATTTGTTGGTTCATTTGTGTGATTTGTGGGCCTGTCAGACATTTTTGTCCCACGTGTCCCAAGTTCACTGGGCTCTCTGTTCGCCGATCGACCACTTTTTCCGGAATTTGTTAACTTGCGGGCCCGTCAAAACTTTTTGTTCCAACTATCCCAAGTTCGCCTAGGCTCCCTATTCCCCATTCACCCATGATCATCTGCCTCACGCACTTCATGTAATTTTGTCCCTCATGTCCCTAATACATTTGTGCAGTCTATCCCCACATCACCCATTGCGCGCCCGCATCGGCCGAATCACATTTTCACATCCCGCGTGTCCCAAATGTACCAAAGGCCATCTGGGCTAATTTTTCCCACTCTTCCCGATGCTCACTTTTTGAGTTGGTAGATATGAATTTAATGCACATTTATAATCCTCTCTCTCCTAAATGGCTATTTAATAGACTACCCTCTACGCATTTTTGCACACTACTTCTCATTAACATCTGCTCATACCCTTGCGATTGAAACCATTTGCTCACGTCCCCATTTTCCCCCTATAATTTCATCATGAATTCAAGTTGTGCATTCATTTTTCTAAGTCCTATCAACATGAAGATTAAATTCCAAGGTCAGGAGTAGGTTTCTCCACTCGAGTCTGTCGCATTCCCGATATCGGGGATAGTGAAGTTCATCACCTGGACTTTGCCAATTTTGGACCAGGTTGACAGACCCGAACCCCTCTCCAATGGCACAAATGATTAATGATAGTGGTTTGGCATTTGCTCTATGGTTTTCCTATCTCGGTGTAATGTGTAGACACGGTACTCACCTGTGGGGCTCACTTCAACCCCGGTTTGTGTGAATTAACAAATGTACATGGGGAGCTCATCGCCAAGCTTGATGTTGCCACCATCGCCACTACCCTAAGAATCCCAGAAATGGACAACTCCGTGGTAATCTCCTTAATCAAGCACAAACACTTTTTGATCAGGACAGTGAGAAATACAAAGCCAGAGTTGCAAAGTCTTGGCTGAAGAACCCTAAGAAAGGGGCGTCACGACTATCCAAGGCCCTGTTTAGGTCTGATTTCAATGAGGAGTTATCAGACTTCATAATTTTGTTGGCTCGGGTCATGGGCTTGCCTTCTACTAACGAGTTTCACTTTTGGATGTGCCCACTTATCAACATAGTGTGTGAAGGTACCCAAAACATCAACTAGGTAGAAATTATCTGCATGAATCTGACAGAGCAGCTATCCCATGTACAACAAACAAAAAAGTTCTACATGACCTCCTACTTGATGTATACCCTTGCAGCTTCCAGGCAGTGGTTTGGCTTCACCTACATTGATGCTCAGAAAGATGATCCCATATATGATTATTGTCCTCAGTTCACCCTGAACACTAGCAATCATAATTTTAGGAGGGTGAATGATGCTTTCACCATGTACATTGTAAGGCTCCTAGAAAGTGACACTACTAGGAGGTTCTCAGATGAAGCCATGAGCCTGATAGTGAAGTATGGAGCCTACTTCATTCAGTTCAGAAGGTTCTCTTATATCAAGCTAGTAGGTTATGAGAGCACCCCTCTCAAGCTCCCCATGTTCTGTAATGATAAGATGGCCCTGATTGAGGTGTGTAGGTAGTTGGACAAACTACACAGAACTTGTAGAGACAAGAAAATCACTGGTCTACACTTCCCCATATCTTTGGGGAACTACACATGCAAGATGGCTGGATGCCCAAAACATAGAGAGAGCCCTAGCTGCCATCACCGTCCATTTCTTTAGGCCTAGAACTTGCTTGACTTGAAGAAATTCATTGAGAAAAATCTTATAATCAATTACCATCATAGGGCAGACACTGAAGATTATTGGGCTGACTGCATAGATGACTTGGAGGCCAGAAGGAGGCATTATGGTAGGCTTCCTCTTCAGTTAGTTCAAGAGCTTAACTTGTATCAAATTCTGAAGGACTTCAGGATGACAAACATAGACTTGTTGTCATATGAGTATGAAACTGTGATTAAGCATACTCCCATAGAGGACATGGATTGGTTTAAAAAAGAAAAGGATGATTTGGCTGAAATCCTCGCCCCTGTCCTGGTAAGGACTAAAGTCTGGATTGATAGAAAGGTTTGTGAGATGAGGAAGAACGCAGGAGAATCCTCTTCCAAAGACACCTCGACACCAAGGAAGGAGGAACAAACACCCAGTTCCGAGATACCTGCATGACTCCTCCTGCCTCATCGAGTAAAGTCCCTGCATCCTCCACTCCCTCCTCCTCTACTCAAGTCTATCAAAAGAAGATGAAAGAGGTTAAGAAGGAGCCTATTGAAGAAAACCCTCTACAAGGCATTCAGAACTACCTTCTGGGCTAGAGAACATCATTGTTCTCAGTGAGAGTGAAGATAATGAAATACCAATTCCTGCAGATGCCTCAGAAACCCCAATGGATACAGATAAAGAAGTTCAAAGCACTGAGCTTCCAAGCACCATTGACTCCTCTATTCCAGAAGCCTCAGCTACCCCACTCACATCTCAACTAGAGGAAACAGTGGTACATACTCTGAGTGCCATGAGTTCCCTTTCTCTTGGTCCTCTTGCCCCCCCTTCTTCTTCCTCCTCCTCTTTTACATGGGTGCAACCTTTTGTTGATAGTAGGAAGAGGAAGCCTTCTTCTCGGTTGACAGGACCCAACTTTGATGTTGTGGTAGGCCTTGTTGGGCACTACTCCTTCTGCTCCTACCAAGAAAGCCAAGACCACTTCAAGAATAGTATCTGATGCTCAAGGTCAAGCAATTCCTTGAGATAGCTAAGCCCAAGGTTGATAAGCCAGAGCAGGATTTGCAGACCTCTGATCTGGAACTTTCAAGGATCTCAATGGGAGAGTCTACTCCTGAGGGTGAAATCCACAACCTCCAAGAAATAGTCACCAGGGTCATTGGGAGGGTAGAGAAAGGACAATAGACTATAGAGCAGCTAGAGGAGCAGGCTCAAGTACTTTCTAGTTTCATCAAGTCATTGCTATCTAAAGATAAGGTTCTAGACCCTACCCCACTGACTGCACTCCCACCACCTGTGATTCTTAGTCAAGATGAAGTCTAGAGCATCAAAGATATACACAGGTATTCCATCTATGGAAGGGCTATGGAGGCCATGGTGGATGACATGCTTGTTGCAGGGTTAAATTTCATTGGTGAAGCCTTCAAGCTCAATGAGAAGGTAAATAATCTGCAACAGAAGCTCTCCTCCACAATTGGAAACATGGATAAGGAGCTCAAACTTTGGAGCAGCTGCATAGTAGACCTTCACCTGATGGGGCAGACTGATGAAAATATTTTGGTGGTGAGCAAGGTCTTTGATGATGTGAAGGATAATTTGTCACAATCATGGGTATTCAACATAGAATGGAAGATCGAGTGCTGGAGGAGGCTTTGGGAGAACTGAGGAACAACTGGCAGAAGGGAGAAGCTTTCAAAACTCTAGTGATATCTACTTTTAAGGATATCCACTGTCATCTACATGATGAGACCTCAGGTGTACCTTCTCTCCTATAGAAATCAAAGCTCAATTCAGAGCTTTTTGTCAAAGAAAATTTGTTCAAAGAGGACTCCATCACCAAGGAAAAGATCAAGGAAATCTACTCCCTCCAGTCTGCCATTGAGGAAGCAAATAAAGAGTACCATACACATACTGAGTTCGACAAGGAGATGGAGAAATGTTTGGGATCTTGGACCCAGGTTGCTGCCAACACATCGGTTCCACGTGGCAGAGACATAGCAGAGGCTTTGAAAAGGTTTAGACAGTGGATCCTCAAGTCAGTGGGCCCTTCCTAGTCATGAACACTTGCCTTCCCCTCCTGGCTTCTCTCTCCTTCTTTCTCTCATTTTGGTTTTATTGTAAATTAGTTGGGGCTTTGCGTTAAGCATCCCTTAACTAATCATTTTAGTTAAAAGAAGTAGTTACCAAGTGTAACTAATTTGTCAAATTATATAATGGCCTATCTCCGCCATTTTCAAGGAGGAAGAACTTGGCTTATTTTTGAAAGTGTAAAGAGTAGCAAAGAAATCAATACAAAAGAACTTTCTTTCTTTGTTCATCTGGTCCTATTTTTTTCATTGCTATCCATTGAATATCACTGAACTATTTATTTGCATTGTGTCAAGAAGCTTTGTATTCTCGTAGATGTTATTTCTGGAACTTTGTGTCTTTGCAATAGCATCTTGTTGATTCAAATGCAAATGGTTTTATTCCAAACAATTTTATTCTGGCATGCATAAGGAATTACTTTGTTATCTATAATTCTGGAAAATGCCTTTTGTTCCTTTCTACTCTGTCATTCCTCCATACTTTTGTATTGATGATCTATTTTGTTTTAAAACACTTTCATGATATCCAAGTTCCACATATAAACTATGCCTTGTATATATATGTAAATAAGTTCTATCACTTGATCTTATGATGAAACCTATTTACCTCATTATGGGGCATCACTTTATCATCACTCTATCTTTGAATCCTTCAACAATCATGTAATCCCTATTTTGAGGGGGAACACCTCATCATGTAATCCTTCAACATTTATCTGTCACATCTCATTTTTATCTCATGTATTTTCTTAAAACCTCTCAATAAATAGGGGCAAATGTAGACACCTAAAATTAACACCACTAATTCTAGTGTCGGTGTCCACCAAGACCCTCATTATCACATTACACCCTCATATTTATTAAATATTAACATCGTCACCATACTTACATAAGTCCACATCCATCATTAATTAAACCGAACCCTCCATTTATTAATTAAACAACACTTCATGACCTAGATCACCCACTTATACTCCTTAATTAATTTATTTAATAATTACATCACAAAAACCTATACCTACAATAAATAAAATTAATTATACCCTAACACCTCACTACGCTAACTAGGACACCTCGCTAACTAGGGCATCACAGATATATCTTCCTCCGGTAGATATAGACAAGCAGGAGAATGGAGAAATCAAAGAAGCTCAAATGCCTGACATGACCAAGGCGCACAGAATGGCGCACGACACGGAGTGTCGACAGAGAAAATGGTGCGCCCTTGGCGCACGGAAATGGCGCATAACAATGAGTGTCAACAGGGAAAAAGTTGCGCCTTGGCGCACATAAGAGGATGTCGACACAAATGTAAATGCGCCCTTGGCGCATAGAAGAAGATGTCGACATAGAAATAGACACGCCCTTGGCGCACAGAAAGGAATGTTGACACGGAAAATTTGTGCCCTTGGCGCAGGTAAAGTGGCGCACGTAAACATGTGTCGACACAAACATATTTGCGCCTTTGGCGCACAGAAAAGAGTGTTGACATGCAAATGAATGCACCTTTGGCGCACAAAAAGGGTTGTCGACACAAACATATTTACGCCTTTGGCACACGAAAAGGATTTTCAACATGCATATGGATGCGCCAAGGCGCACCTTCAGGAGGCGCAACATTCTCGAGCACCGACAGAAGCAGCACTCCCAACCCGTATATTCGAGATGGCCATAACTTTTGACCTGGGAGCTCCAATTCACACAAGGTTGGACTTTTCGGAAATCCTACGGCATCCTCTACCTAACTATGACTAGATATCTTTAATTGGGTGGGAACAAGTTCTTAAAAATGCAAAATACAGTTTGCCACTTTTGAGGTTTGATATGGTCCTCACCTACCACCATAATGAGATGAATTAAATACAACCCGAGGTGGTTGGGGTAGATTTGGAATTTCTCTCTCTCTCTCTCTCATTCTTCCTATAAATTATAAGGAGGGGCTTCTTTCTAAAGGTTGGACATTCTTGTTTTTCCCCTCCCTTCTTCTTTCGGCAGTGAATCGTGGAGTTAAAACCTCCCATTTAAAATCAGTAATGCAGCTTTGCCTCTTGGCATTTTGCAGTTGAGTTGTATCAATCTTTGGAGCAAATTAATGCATGTCTGTGGATGATTATCAACCCTCTCGTTGTTTATTTGCATCTTCTTGATCTTTCACCGTAAATCGGGTTATCTCAGGCATGATCTTGCATTACATTTTTATGGTCTATGTTTATTGGCAAGACAGTGTTCTTCATTCCCTGCATCACCTCTCGTTAGTTTAGGTTTTATTTTCTGCATTTTCTTACCCCTGTCTCCTTGGAAAATTAGATTAGGTTTTGAGTAGACCCTCTGCATTTTTACGTGTGCATCTGAACAGAGGAATAGGAACCGGCCTTCATCCGGAGAGCTTTTCCGATTTCGCAAGGTCCCCACACTTGGGAATAGCTCCATGTTATGCAATCATACTGAGAATCTGCAACCCATCGAGTTACAGAGTCCCTGTGGGTGCTTGTGATTTCGCATCAACAGCACCTCGCTAACTACCTAACTAATTTACTAGCCTTCCAAAAATGCCTAACTTATTCCTAACCATATCCCTAACTAAGTTTTGGGACCGACCTTCTCCAGAAATTTGACGTATACTTTACTAACTTCATTTTTTAAAAGTGTTTTTGATTTTTAGGATTAGTTGTAGGGAAAGGAAGCCTTATTCACTTTCTTCATGGAGTGCAATATCACATAACATCCATCCACATTGTGGGTATCCTAAAACCCCACCATAACAAGGTTTAAGGTCTTATTAGATTTCTTGCAAACACAAGTTGAAGACTAGTAAGATTTATCCCAAACATAAGCATCATGACAACATCCTATCACCGATAAAACTCACCATATAGCTTAAATATTCCTAAAAATCTCCAACCACATCAACTTACATGTGTTATCTTACCTTGTATTCACATGCTTGCTTCCCAAGGATATTGAAACATTGTCAAAGCTCTAAAACTGACCTAAAAATCATCATACATGTCATATACATTGTCACCATACTCCAAAAAGACTACGTTGCTCCATTTCTCAAGTCACTATACCATACTGCATGCTCTAGGATTAGGAACATGCCTAGAATGACTGCTTCCCATCATGAAAAACAATGAAATAACCAAAATGACCTCATACAAACACATGGACACTCTTGGCACATCATTTCAACCATGATGGACCTCATATAAACCTTCAAATTACTTATGAGAGCTCATATCATGATCATTCCTACTAGACCATACCCGTAACCTCATAGAACATCACCAAACATGACACTACCAATCAACCTTCATGTTTTACCTTTGACTAAAACCTCATGGAGACTCATATGACACCATGACACCCTTTTCCATCAATAGACTTGACATCAATGACAACACTAAGACACAATGACCAACAAGGTGTAAATAAACAACAATGTTTGAAAAAATCTGTTATCCTTTGTGCTTTGATTGATGTGCTTACCCCTTTTAAAAGCTTCCATCAGAAGATGTTGGTAAATATTGGGGGATCAGATCTACACTTGTCAAAATCATTTTATGAAAATCTTCTAAATCCTTTTCAATGAACCCCATTTGTGTAATTCCTACAATCATTGTTGTACATGAGACCACCTTTCTTTGAGGCCTTTTTTTAAATAGCTCATGTACCTTGTCTAGACTCCCAAATTTACACAAATCCACAAGAACACTTGTAACAATGACATCTTAAAAATTTCTTGTATCTTTTATGCTTGAGTGGATTGTAAGACCCTCCCAAATCTCATATTAAACATAGGATGAGAGTATGCAAACAAAGGTAAAATGACCATGAAGGAACCTATTGATGAAAATTGGTGAAATAAAGGTGTTATTCCTAAGGATTAATGTACCATGCTCTAAAGCTACCATTTTAGTAGAGAAAGGGAATACATTAGTTAAGGTCATGGCTGTTTGGTTTTACAAATTTCAATCCTTTGTTTGAAGTTTCCCATGCCTTTTTAACCACTCCAAAGTGTGGTTATCCTACAATCGTGTCCTTTTATGGAGCCACATTTCTTCAAGGAATTTGGTCAAACAACTTATGTGCCTTGTTTAGGATCCCACATTTTGAATACAGCTCTCCTAGGCGTTTACATTTTCCCGCATTGGTGGATAAACATACCTAGTTCAAAGCTTTTAACGCATTTTAACAAACATTTTTCCTTTGTACATTCATGGATTTCCATAACGTGTTCTCTCCATTTTTTGGTCCTACTCTTCCTCTCTCTCTCAACTTGCCATCCAAATTCTTCCCTGACCGCCATTCCCATCTCCAAAGTGGAGGAGAAACAGGAAAATTAGTGCGAAGGAAACCCTAAACTAGACATATGCATAATTTTAACCCTCCTCTCAAATTTTAGCATATTTATATATAATTTAGGGCTAACATAAGATAAAAGAAAGGATTTTATTATTGTTATTATTATTAAAAATAGTTCCATAATTTGAATAAACAAAACCTAGAAACATGACTCCTGAGAAACAATTTTCAATGAGGATAATTCCTAGTTTAATCTCGCCAGTGGGAGCATTTAAAACCCCAAAACTAAAATTCTTGAAACAAGTAGGTATGTGTACATTTTAAGTAATATCACTAGTTACTATCATTAAACAAGAGTGGGTTTTTTACACTATCTTACTAAATTAGATTACACGTACAAAACTATCACACTAAACCAATTGCTCATATGTGTTTCCAAAAAAAGCCCATTTTATCTCACCAGTGGAGGTTTATATATATATATATTTTGTTTTTCTCATATTAACGCCATCACCAAAAGCGGAAAGGGGCTCGCCACACCATGCCATTGGACAAAAAGCTTATAGTGGGGTTAATAAGGTATCAAAAGGAGGGGCACTAAGCTAATCCTCGTTATATACTAAAATTTTATGGTATCAAAAACTAATGAATTCATGAATAGGAAAGCACCATTAGGGTCTTCACTAGGCCTCAAGATGCCAATGCAAATTGAATGAGAAGAAAATTTAGAGCTTAATATTACCACTTACATTTCTAAGTATGCAGCCATAAATTATGGAAGAATACCTTAACAATTTCATCTCTTGTAGTGGGACACATTATGGGGAATCTCTCACTACATGTAATGCAAGATGGGAAACTATAAACCTTGTATTAAAAAGAGGGAGGTACTTTATACAAAGGATATCTCATGGAGCATGAGGAGATTAGGAACAATTGTGAAAATAATTCGGATCTCGGATAAGGAAGAAAATGATGAATGGATGAGAATGACAGATAAACAAACTTTGGTTCTTAGTCCAATGACATCATGGAAAATCACTACACAATAAAATGAGGAACCATTTATAGAATGGGTAAACTCAGTCTATGAGCATAGAGGATTTAAGGGCACAACTTCAAAGAAATATTTAAATTAGTATGAAGAATTCAATATGGCCTAAATACTTAAGCAAAGATTAGTGTAGCAAAGAGTTTGCAAAGGGACTTGAAAAAGGTAAGGTGAAGGGAAAATGATGAGTCCATTGATTGACCCATTATATCAAAAATTATAATAATTTTTATTGTAAACACATTGATCAATGCATGGGATGATTGGAATTGATTAGGTATGAGTAGGAAATAATGCATTTTATCCTTGTTGAATATTATGGACAAATTATTACGATTTTTTCCAACTAATTTCTTACAGAGACATGTAGTAATGAATTCATGATAATCACCATCATTTTTATCATAGTCCAGATTGATAAGATCTCCTCTACTATAAGGATAATTTAAAGAATTTAATAAAGGATAAAACCGGGAGCTTAGTTCATATCACTCTTTATGAATTGTAAATTTTTTTAAATTTTTCATCACATCCATCAACGTAGATTCTTGGGCGTATGTTGGAGGAATGAACTAGATAATAGTAACCTTGATTAATTTGACAAGGGCAGATACAATTAGGCATGTGTGTGTAAAGTGTAATAGAAAACATAGATATACATATGTAGAAGAGTTATTATTGTAAGCTATTTTTTAGTTATTTGTAAGAAAATCTTTGTAATCAATAAACATGTTGTTTTGAGAATATTGTGTTAACAAACTGTATACATCTATAGTTTAGCTTGAGCAATTTAAATACTTAAATTGCGCTAATTATACCCTTTCTCATAAATTGACAACATATTGTCAATATCACACATTTTCTTCATATCGCCGTTAATTAATTACATTACATTAGTTAATTAACTCTTTTATCCAACAACAACACCAATTAATGACCTTCCATTAATCATCTCCCTTTCTATCTAGATTAATTAATTATTTCTAATTAATTAAGCTCCCCTTTCTATCTAGATTAATTAATTATTTCTAATTAATTAATATCCCTTTCTATCTAGATTAATTAATTATTCTTAATTAATTAATTCTCTCTTCTATTTAATCAATAAATCATCATTTATTTGATTAAAATCCTCTCATAACATAAATCATACTAACTATTCCTCTAAAAAGCTTCTATAAGCTTGCACACCTATTAATTAATCACTTTGGTTAATTAATAAAACCCCTCAATCCCCATGAGTCACTAGAGGACAAACTAAACTCTCCTAAAGTAAACTCAACCACTTCTAAACCATGTTTATCCATAACTAACCTAGCTTTTCTATTATCCCACATATAATAGGATGCAAAGCTTCTTCAAACCATTGGGTTATAAAAGGAACCCTCCTCTAACCTTTCTACTTACACCTAAATGAGCATAGAGCCTATACTATAGCCATTTTATCATCTTAGAGAATTCTTCCATTAGAGGAGCTAGCTATCTTCATTTCTTGCATTCATCCATCCAAGTTTTGAAGTCATATGGAGATATGTCAAATGGTCTTATAGCCATGGATTGACAAGACTCCATTCTTGAAAACCTTGGGATTCAAGCATACAATCAACACTTTTTATTTATAAGGATCTAAATAGGTTCATTTCATTAGAATTAAATTAGAGATAGAGGTTAATTTGTTTAGCATGTTAGTTTGAATCTTCATTTCATGTTCTAATGCAAATATGTTAATAGATTAGCTTTTCTTAAGCTCTAAGCATGATGATATATTGATCTAGTTAGCATTGTATTGAATCTATTAGGTGTTAGCTTTGATTTTCCTTTGAATTTTAACTAATTCATATACAAATTTTGCACGCCCAGTGGGACTTACTCCATTGTCCTTTGCACTTAATTTTAAGTTTTTGTAGTTATGTTTCAATTTTGGTTACTAACCCTCTTTTGCACATGTTGATCTAACTTATTTTTCTTAACTTGTTTTGTTGAGTTTGCATGTGTTGAGTCTTACTTGTAGGTATAAAGGAGGTGAAGTGCTAAAATTGGATCTTGATGGGAAAATTTTAATATTTCTCCATGTTTTCATGTTTAGAGCTTCATTTTTCAACATTCTACATGCTAGTTTTGTCAATTTCTTGAAAATCTTAAATTCTTGAGCATGTAGGTTAGTGTTTTATAGTGTTGAGTCTTCTATTTACATATTAATGTGGTGGGTTGAAATTAAAATTGAATTTTGGTGAGAAAACATCAATATTTCTCCATGTTTTCATTTTTAGAGCTTACTTTTTCATCATTCTACATGTTAGTTTTGTCAATTTCTTGAAAATGTTAAGTTTTTTGATCATGAATGTTAATGTTTGATAGCATTGAGTCTTCTATTCATATACTAATGTGATGGGTTGTTGTCAAAATTGAATCTTGGTTGGAATAATTTGACCTTTTTGTAGATTAAGGATGTTTTTTCACATTTTTTGAGTACATGTTAAGTGCATACCCGTGAGCATAAGAGCATATGCGTAACCCATCTTCCGAAGGCCATAACATTTTCTCTTGAACTTGAAATGACTCTATTTTTTTTTGAGTTGGAAAGGTGTTAAAGTGAAATATGAAATGAAAACATAAATTTGGGATTTATACTTATATAAATTACATAAGGTTTTCCCTTTATTGTAAAACTAGTCATTTTCTAACATGTCTAATGTCTTGATGAATGTTGTATTTCCGTGCTTTACTTGATTTAGACTAAAGATTGTGTATGATCTTCTCTTACAGATTTTGGTGATCTTGAGAATAAAGAAAAAAATTGATCTCTATCTTTTTAACATTTGAATTAACTTAGAAATTTGATTATTCATTTTGCTTAAGGGAATGAACCTTTTACAAAGCATTTTTTTATGGTCCTTTGATTTGAAGTTTTCCATTTCTATCTAGTTGGGCTAAATTTTATGTATGCTCTTCTCTTGCACCTTAGGGTGATCTTGAGAATAAAAAGAAACTTTAGTCTTCATTTTCTAACATTTGGTTAATTGGAAACTTCATCTTTCATTTTTGGTTTAAGGGAATGAACATTTATCAAGATTTTTGTATGGTTCATTAATTGTAAAGTTTTCCTTTAATTTTTAGTTAGATTATTTGTTGTGTATGATATTATCTTGTATCCTTGGATGATCTTAATAATTAAAATAAAAACTTAATCCTCTTTTTAATAATGTGATTTTCTTGGAGAACTACTAATGCTTGAGTGTAGGACCTAAAATGATTGTCAAAGAAAGAAGTTCGAAATAAAATTTTCTAACTACACATGTGTTGTAGATTTTAATGAAAATGGTGAATGAATAAACAAAATTAAGTATAAAATATAAAAAACAGACCACATTCAAAAACATTTGATTTGTAGGTTTGAATAAGGGTACGCCTTGTCCACTTAAAACTAGGACATACCCCTTTGGCATAAGAATCAAGCTACAACAATGGGGGTGGGCCTAGGAACCCAAAGTAGTCCACTTAAAGAGGGAAATTTGATGGACAAAAAAGAAGTGATATGTACAACTACTTTACTAGCATACACATGTGATTTATCCTCAAAGTTATCTTTATCGTGACCCCAGGTGAGAGTACACGATGGAAAATTTATTTTTTATGTTTGAAGGGGTAAAGTAAATCAAGGATAATTTTAGGAATCTTGGAAAATTGTGAGCTCTTCTTAGATAAAATTTGACACCTAGTTGAGTGAACCACCTAGGAAGCTATCATTGACCAGGAGCCAATTTCGACCATTTCAAAACTAATTTGAGTTGAGAGACATTATTCATCACGAAACATGTGAAGCGTTACTTTTTCTTAGTTTTTCACTTTCCCTAAGGCGAGGTGAAACTATGCCAAAGTGATGCAAATTTTTCACCCCCAATTGATCTAATTTCTTCACTTTCTTTTGAAACTTTGTTGATTAGAAGAAGAGTGACTACCCTTGTGTTGCTAATTGATTGTATTCACTACTTTTGTGTCTATTTACACTCATCCATGTTTGTGGCTGAGTTGTTAAATGTCTAAAGTGTGTGGAGACATTCTAATATCATTGGTATCCTTTTTGATCTTAATACCCAAGTTCATCGTAGTTAGAATGGATTCATCACATTGAATCCTTTTTTTTATCTTAATACCCAAGTCAAGATCATTCTAATATCACAATTTTTTTATCTTAATACTAAAGTGTGTGGAGACATTCTAATATCATTGATGTAGCCTTTTTGATCTTAATACCCAAGTCAAGATCGTCATCGTAGTTAGAATGGATTCATCACATTGAATCCTAGTTTCTTTTTTAGATCTTAATACCCAAGTGGAAGATCATAAATTTAAGTTAGAGCTAGATTAATCACCTTGAATATCCTTTGAAATTGAGAGTCTTGTTTATTCATGGTGCTACAATTTTTTTCATTAGAATGGATTCATCACATTGAATCCTTTTTTTTAATCTTAATACCCAAGTCAAGATCATCAAAGTTAGGCTAGATTAATCACCTTGAATATCCTTTGAATCGTTATCTTGTTTATATCATGGTGCTACAATTTTGGTAGTTATAATGGATTCATCACATTGAATCCTTTTTTTATCTTAATACTAAAGTGTGTGGAGACATTCTAATCATCCATTGTAGCCTTTTTGATCTTAATACCCAAGTCAAGATCATCATCGTTTAGAATGGATTCATGGTGAATCCTTTTTTTATCTTAATACCCAAGTCAAGATCATCATCGTAGTTAGGCTAGATTAATCACCTTGAATATCCTTTGAACTGTTATCTTGTTTATATCATGGTGCTACAATTTTTGTATTTATGTCTTATTTCTTGTAGACTTGACCTAAATATATATATATATTGTGATGTTACGTTACATACACTTTAAGAATTCCTAGGTATACTCTAGCTTTAGTTTAATTTTAATTACTACCTCGATTTTGAAAAGTGTTGAGTGTTACCACTTGTGCGTGTTATATCAATATCATCTTGATATTAATACCTTACTTTCTTGCAAATTTTGGTTAACATATCTTGGTGGAATTGTTGTGTTGCTCACAATCGTAACTGCCACTTTTTGGAATATAGGTCTTGATTGGATTCAAGCTTGCTTTTAGTATACTTTATTTGGGGATCATGTTAACTCCTTGTTATTACTTATGCCTTGTTCATTTATTTGAACTCGACATAAGTAGTGACATTTTGTTAATCATCTTAAAACACCAACTACCATTTTGGAAACAAACTTAGGAAGTATATCATTTGATTGATTGGTTTTGGAACTAAACATCATGTGATTGTATCTTATTTTTCACCTTTGACTTATTCATTTAGAACAATCACTTGGGCACATTTATCCTTTGACATTCATTATAACTCTTAAACTATTGACATTATTTTTATGTTTCACTCTTAGGCTTTGATCAATACCTTTTGAATAAATTAAAAACCTTAGTGAAATCTCATACATCATGGCCCCTAAAACAAGATTGGGAGTAAAAAGAAGGCATTTGAAATGAAACAAAACAAACTTGGGAAAATTAAAACAAACAAGGGTCAAATCCCTTTATTGGCCATGATCTTAGGCCTTTATTTTCCATAGAGAAAGAAGTGGAGGAGATGGTAGATCATAGTGGTGATGAGTTAGGTCACCACATGTGGAATTTGACTTTGACCCCACCTTATTAGATGAATTCCTTTTTAGAAACAAATATCGGGTGCTAGTAAGAGTGGTGGAATTAGGAGCTAGAATGCCTACAAAACATGAGACAATCCCACCCATGAATGAGGATAATGAAGAGGAACAACCTCTCATTAACATGGAATATATCCTAACACATGGGCATGCTTCCATGTCCAATGTAGGAAATGATAATATGGTGGGTTATAAAATGTCCTTCATCAAGATGCCACGTAGAGTTAGATTAGAACATGAAAATGTAGAACAACCTCCATGCAATGAAGAAGAAGAAGAACCTCTTGAGGAAGAAGTCACTATTTAATAAAAATCCAAAATATTAGTCGACAATTAGGTTTACTAACATCTCATGTACAAAAGGAAACAAAAAATGTGCATAAGGCGAAGCCTAAGGTCAAAACTAGTGAAATTCACATGGAAAACCAAGAAGGAGAAAATATGGAATACAATCATGTATATATTCCTACTTCTCCTACTAAAGAGAAATTACTTACACAAGAAATGCAATCCATGAAATAAACACTCACAACCCTTCGAGAAATTAATGTTGGGAATAGCAAAAAGTACTCAATACGAAGAACTATGTCCCCATCCATTTGATAAAGCTATGACGCTTTAAATATTTCTTAAGAATGACATGCCAAAATTTGAAAATATAGAGGGAAAGGTGACCCATGAGATCATGTGAAATATTTTTACATGGCATGCTAAGAAGTGGCATATATCAACAATTACCTCATACGACTCTTTCCAAAGAGTCTAGGGGACAAGCTCTTGGAATGATTCACTTTCTTACCTCATGGGTCTATCTTCAAATGACCTGAAATAGTAGAAAGGTTTGTTTGAAATTTCTCATACAACATAGAAAGTGACATAACTATGGAAGAATTGTGTAGTACTAAACAACGCCCTAATGAAACATTCACAAACTTCTTACAAAGATGGTGAGGGATAGCCAATTGCTTCCCTTGCATGTTTCCCAAAAAATAACTTGTGAGCATCTTCGTGCCTAATCTAAACCCGGACATTGCTTCTCATTTACAAATGAATTATGTTCATACCTTTGAAGATGTCATTGGAAAGGACATACAAATAGAAAAGGCCCTCATTGCATAAGGAACAATCAAATCACCTTCTAAAGATAATCAAAATGCCAAACCAACGGAAAATTAAAAGATCTTTAACAAAAATAAGAATGTGGTGGAGAATGGAATCATAAATTCCAAATGAGTGCAAATAGTTCAAGTTGGTAAACCTTTTAAACTGACGAAAGGACCTATTCAACCACCACCTAAGCATAGGAAATTCACTCCTCTTAATGAGTCTTTGTCTACAATATTGAAGTAATTGGATGTAGTCCACATGGTGACTTATCCTACAATGCAACATTTTGATGAAAATTCTCCTAAACCATCATGGTATAAAGAGCATGAATATTGTGATTTTCATCATGTAAAAGGACACAAGATAGACAAGTTCTAAGACTTCGCCACTACATCCAAGATCTCATTGATAATGGAGAAATAGAAGTTGACACCCCAGAGAAATCAAATGCCAAATGAAAATATGGGATATTCAAAGAACCATTCCCTAAACATGGAAAATCAGATGAGAAAAGGCCTGGATCAAGGAGATTCACCCCAAAGCTACAAATGCAAACTATCTATACACCAAAAATGACAATAATCATTATGAATCACTCATTGGATGTGTCCACTCTTCTAATGAACATGTGAATACCATTAGGATCAAAGGAAAGGATTGTGTTGCAGTAACAAGGTGCACCCATCTCATGATCCTAGAACCCTCTCTATCAACCCCTCAGATGGTCAATATAACCTCTTAGAACAACTTGAGAAGACATCTGCCAAGATTTCAATCTTAGATCTTCTTAAGATATCAAATGTACATAAGGACATCTTATACAAAACTCTCTAGGGGTTAGGAGTGCCAATGGAAGTATACCCTTCACATTTACAAGCCACGGTGGAAAAAATGAAGCAATTGGATGCAATACACATGGTGACTTATCATTCAACACAATGTTTTGATGAAAATTCTCCTAAAACATCATGGTATAAAGAGTATGAAATTTTGATTTTCATCATGTGAAAGGACACAATATAGACAATGCCTAAGACTTCACCACTACATCCAAGATCACATTAACAATGGAGAGATAGAAGTTGAAACCCTACAGAGAAATAAAATGCCAAATGAAAAGATGGGGATATTCAAAGAACCATTCCTTAAACATGGAAAATCAAATGAGAAAAGGTCGGGTCAGGAGAGTCACCCCAAAGCTACAAAGCTACAAACTATCTAGGACACACTATTAAAATGACAATAATAATTATGAATCACTCATGAATGTGTCCACTCTTCTAATGAACATGTAAATAACATTAGGATCAAGGGAAAGGATTACGTCTTTGCGATAACAAGGCGCACCCATCTCATGATGAAACCTCTCATCAACCCCTAAAAGATGGTTATACAACCACTTAGAATAAATTGAGAAGACATATGCCAATATTTCAATCTTAGATCTTTTAATATATCAAATGTACATAAGGACATCTTATACAAAACTCTTAGGGTAGGAATGCCAATGGAAGTAGACCCTTCACATTTACAAACCATGGTGGAAAAATTGTAGAAGAACATATCTTTTAACCACAAGGAAATCCCCAATGAATATCACACACATAATCTTCCCCTCTATATGGAGGTATTTGATTATTATATGGGGGGAAGATAATGTGGTGTTTTTGGACAATGGGACCAAAGGATTGAGTATATGCACATTGAAACTAATTAATGCTATGGTAGGACACATGAGGAAGATCTAGAGTCACATATTATTACCATAACCACTTACAAAAACATAGAGTGGGAGTCATCTGGAACAATCAAATTCCCGATGGAGGTAGGAACAACTTGTCACAATACCAAGTTTCACATCTTAGACTTGGAACTTCCATATAATATGATTCTTGTCTGCCCATGTATTCATGTCATGGAGGCCATACCATACACATCTTATAAGTGCATCAAGTTAAAATATGAGGGACACACTGTTATAATATAAGGAGATCCATAACCTTTCCCTCACTGACTTAGACATCTAAGCTCTTAATAAGCTTTACTTGTAAGGGTACATATACATGTCCTTCTACTGATGTAGTTGTTCCCCTTTAATCGAAAGCTATGAAATCACGAGTTGATTGAGACTCTCAAATAAAAAAAATTGTGGTCGATAATATTCTACATCTACTTATCCTTTTGATTCATGGGAGATGAAATTTTGGAGTATGGTTGTGGAGAATACAATGTGTAACAAGCTCTCCTAGTTTCAGACCTATCTTTTTAACCTAAAAAAAAGAGGCCAACCCAACTATCATTTCAAATGGCCTAGAGATGAACAAAATATTGGGACAATCTTACCTAGGGATTACTTGTAGAAGAGAAATTGTTAGACCCACCTACAACTTGGGTCCCAGAGGACACTTAACCGACCTGCTACCAAATCCCTGAGTATGAAAATCTATCCGAATGATGTATTTTATGGGCTAAAAGGGCCTAGGATGTGGACATAATGAGAAAGGACTAAGAGAACTAGTTCCACTTCTACATTTCAAAATGAAAATATATGGTATTGACATTTAAACCTATGGATCACACCCCAATGATCAAGACACTACATGTTCTATTCGAGCGTGAGGATAGCTCTAATTATTTAGACAAGTGACACAGATTCCCACTGTAGCCAATATGAGGATCTTGCCTCCACAAACCTTTCATGGATATTGTTTTCCTTACCTTAACCCCCACTGAGTCTAAAATTGACCTTTCTACCCTTCCCTTGTCGATTGGGACCAACAACGTCATGTGTCATTGGAACTTTTTGAGAATGATGAGGCCATTGTAGAGTTTATGGGCATACGAGATACAATTCCAATTGGGGACCATAAGAAAGGTTTCTACATTGACTTAGATACCTACACCTATTTTAAGAGAGGAATCTGAGCTTTGTGGTTAGAAAAACTTAAGAAAAAGTGAGGAAAAAGTTCCAACAAAAAGCCTTGGAAAAAGAAAAATTCCAAGTCACATAGTGAAAACCTCTTTGAGGCACTGGAATAACAAACAAGTAAAAAATTAATGGACAAAAGAAGTGACCATGCTAAGGGTGAAAATATCATAGAGATGCCCTTGGAAGAAGATCTCAACCTTCCTCCCGATCCTACACATATGGAGGATATGTCAAAAATGTTGGTAGAAGAAACCATTGACGTAAATATTGGAACAAAAGAAGACCCAAAGATAGTCAAGCTGGGAGCTTCACTTTCAACACAAGAACAAAAGACATTCACCTTGCTTCTCAGAGAATTTGTGGACATATTCACATGGTCTTATAAAGATATGTTGGGATTAGATCCAACTTTGGTGGTGCACAACTTAGTAGTGCATCCAGACGCAAAGCCTATTAAATAGAAGCTAAGGAAAATGCATCCATGAGTGGCCCTTCTAGTTAAAGAGGAGTTAGAGAGATTATTAGCAAGCAGGGTTCATTAGACCCATTGACTACTCTGAGTGGATATCAAATGTAGTTCTAGTACAAAAGAAACTGGTTGGCATCAGAATTTGCACAGACTTTCGGGACATCAACAAGGCATGTCTAAAAGATGATTTTCCTTTGCCCAATATCGACATGATTGTTGATTCAACTATACAGGATATGAAATTATCTCTTATGGATGGATTTTCAGGATATAACCAAATCAAGATAGCAAAATAAGATCAATATAAGATGACCTTTACAACCCCTTGGGGAACATTTTGTTATCAGGTAATGCCCTTTAGCCTCAAAAATTCGGTGTGACCTATCAATAGGCCATGACAGTAATATTCCATGATATGTTGCATGACATCATGGAGGACTATGTAGATGATATCCTTGGAAAGTCCAAGACAAAGATAAGACCACCCTGAAGTTTTGTGATGTATCTTTGAACATCTGTGGGAATATAAGGTTAGGTTAAATCCAAAGAAATGTGTGTTTGGAGTATTATCAGGGAAGTTACTAGGCTTCATTATATCAAGGAGAGGGATTGAGGTAGACCTAGCCAAAGTCACTACCATTACTGAAATGCCTCCTCCCAAGAATATCAAATAGTTATGTGCATCCTGCAAGAAAAATACAAGCCATTCACCACTTCATTTTTAGCTTGCTGATAAGTGCCATTCCTTTACTCATCTGCTTAAAAAGGATGTTGATTTTTTTGGGGACCAGAGCAACAACATGCATTTTCCTTGCTTAAAAAATACCTAGCCAATCCACTTGTCCTCATGCCTCCAACCCTAAGTGAGCCACTTTTTCTATACATATCGATACATAATTTTCTATTGGCACTTTTCTTACACAATATGACCTAAGCCAAAAAGAAAAAGTTGTGTACTACCTTAGTCATACCCTGATTTCCTATGAGCTCAACTATCCCCAAATTGAAAAAGCTTGTCTGGTTATTGTTTTTTATTTTTAAAACTCCACCATTACCTATTGAATAATAAAACCAAGCTTATATCTAAAGTTGACCCACTTAAATACCTATTGTCAAAACCCACCTTATAGGTAGAATGGCTAATTGGATCATTTATGCTTAGTGAATTTGACATTGAATACATACACCAAAATTAGTTAAAGGACAAGTACTTGCCAACCAATTAGTAAAAGCACCTTTACCTAGAATAGAGCCTATAAGTCTGGAGCTATCGATTCATCACTAATGTATATTGAAGAATCTGTCATGTGGCAGATCCACTTTGATAGATCATTCACTTTCCATGGTTCAGGGGTAGGAGTAGTACTAATCACTCCTTCAGGAGACCCCATACCACAAGCTTTCCATCTTGGTTTTCCTTGCACAAATAACATTGTAGAATATGAGGCACTCATCATTGGGTTGAAGCTAGTCAATCAAGTGGAATATCCACCATGTCAAGGTCGTTGGTGACTCACAATTGATTATCAAACAAGTCAATGATGAGTACAAGGTCAAGGATGACAAGCTCATCCCATACAAGAAACTGTGGAAAATTTGAAAGAATACTTTGTGCATATTACCTTTGAGAAAATTCCAGGGCAAAAACCGATCTGCAAATGAAATGGAGATAGTGGGTTCTATGCTACGGATTCCTCTAGAAAATAATGATATGCCATTTTTGTTGAAAATCTACATCAACCTGTATATGATATACCAGAATCATGTCTAGCATGTGAATTTTTGGTCCCTACTCCCCTTGGTATGCACCTATCTATGACTACCTTAAAATTGGTACCTTCCCTACTAACATTTCCGATCCGAAAAACAAAGCCTTATCTCCAAATAGCCCATTACACCCTCCTAGGAGGTATACTCTATCATCGTGGCTATGATGGGAATTTGTTGCATTGTCTAGATGTAGTAAAGTCGGTCCAAATGATAAAGGAAGTACATGAAGGGGTGTGTGGCACCCATACAAATGGAATGGTCCTAGAAAATAAGTTATTATGGTGGGCTACTACTGGCCTACTATGGAGACAAATTTCTACAACCATGTCAAGAAATGTGTTCTATGTCAGAAGTATGGAAATTTCATCCATGCACCATCACAACCTTTGCAACCAATTACAACACCATGGCCATTTTCCAAATGGGGATTGGATTTAATAGGGAAGCTCACCCCTACCTCATCTGATGGTCATACCCACATCATCACAACCACAAAATATTTCACTAAGTGGGTGGAGGTTGTTCCATTAACATATGTTACAGGTGCTCAGATATCAAAGTTCATCATGAATCACCTCATTTTTGGTATGGTATTCCTGTGGCCATAGTTACTGACAATGGAAAATCATTCAAGAACAAGACATGAAAGATATTTTTCACCGATTTCAAATAAGATTAAAGTGGTCTACACCATATTACCCTCAAGGGTAATGGGAAATCCAAAGCCACTAACAAAACATTGGTTGGATCATGGAAAATATGGTGAGTAAGATATGTCGTAACTGGCATTTGTAAATTCACCCAGCCCTTTGGGCTTATAGGACCTCCATTTGCACTCCTACTAGTGTGACACCCTACTCCCTAGTGTTTGGAACAAAATATATCATCCCATTGGAAATAGAGCTTCCTTCCCTAAGGATATCTCTTAGGGATTATCTAGACAAAGATGAGGATTATAGAGTGGCCAGGTTGGAAGAATTGGAACTCCTAGATGAAAATTACATCCGTGCCCTTAACCATCTCAAGGTATATAAAAATAGAGTCTCCCGGAACTACAACAAAAGGATCAAACCTTGTCAATTTGAGGTTAGAGATTTGGTCATGAAAGAGAATCAATTCAACACAAGGGTAGAAAGAGAGAAGAAAGGAAAGTTCAAACCACACTAGTTAGGACCTTACATCATTGTGGAAAAATATGGAACAAGAGCATACAAAATTTCTCATCTTGATGGATATGAGCTCGTGAGCCAATGAATCCATGCACCTTAAGCGGTTCTATGCTTAAACATGGCAAAAAAAAAAAACAAACAAAAAAGTAAAAAAGGATCAAAATACAAAAAGTCAAAAAAAGAAAAAAAAAAAAAAAAAAGAGAAAATAGGTCATCCATATGTGAAAACCATGCAATTGTGGCACTTTGGATAGATCCCTTGGTGAAAACCGGCTTCCAGGTGCCTTGGGAGGACTTTGTTCACAAGCATCTGGTTTCTAGGGGTACTTTTACTTAGCCTGGGGCTAGTTCCACTCTGGCATCCAAGATTCCCTGTGAGCCTATCCTGTCAAGCCTTGATCTAGTTGTTTCTCCTCTTGTAAATTGGTGAAGGGATTTCCTTTGTATATTCCCCATCTAACTGGGGGCACCTTCACACTTTCACCTTCCTATTTATAAATACGTGGCACATGCCCTTGTATATTCTCCATCTAATGTTGGGGGCATCCACGTTTCTCGGTTTCCTATACATAGCTTTGAAAACCTTAGAAAATCACAAAAACATTCAAATATGTTCAAAAACAAAAAAAAACAGTCGCAAAATACTTGAAAAACTATAAACAATAGAAAAAAAAAAACACACAAACAATAGAAAAACAAAAAACACACAAAATAGAAAAACAAAAACACAAAAACAATAGAAAATTGTTTCACAAAATTCCCACAAACGCAAAACACACTAAAAAAATCTTACAAAAACATAGCTTTAGTTTACTTGCTTTATCTTGTTTCTTGCTTTGTTTGTTAGTTTGTGTACATTGATTGCTTGTATAGTTTTTGCTTGCTTGTACATTTGTATAGTTTTTCGCTTAAACATACTTTGTTAGATTCATATTTTCTTGCTTAGATTAGATTCATTCTTACTTGTACATATGAAGTGTGTTTTTGCATGCTTGTAAATAATTGTACATAGTTGTGTTAATTCATGTTGTTTAACAATGTATATTTGATAGGTTTGTTAACATTTTCTTGTGTTTTCTTGTCGCATGTACATAGTTTTGTTATCACATCATCATATCTCCATCTATATCATCACATCTAACATCATCTATACATCATATATAAATAAAATTCTACGTGTACATCATACATGTATGCTAAGCTAATCATCACATATCGTATCATCAAATGGGGGCAAGAGGGATCGCAAATATCAAAATCTATCCCCCGCACCAATATCATCATATCATCTCATCCACTAATCTAGAACATCACATATACAATACAATTGATATCATCTATGGATCTATCATAAAAATCAAACACATGTGATACATCATCAATATCCATCATGGTACATACATAAGAAATAAAATCAGACAACATCATGATCCAATCCTCATCCATAACCATAGTAATCATCATGAATCATATAAATACGTGGCATGTCTAAATGTTAATTAATGCTAGTAAATACAAAATTAAATGCATAAAAAGACTAGGAAGGGTTGGGGTACTCACAAATGGTCCATCATCATCATTCCAGGATGTACTCTCGAATGGTATCAATGTGTCTATGGTGATTCTACACCCTAGCCATCTTGCTTCGTCACTCATGGTAACTCACGGTAAAAATTTGGTAGGGTTTGGTAGCAAATGTACTGATCACGATGATTTACCCCCTCGGGAGGGGTATATTTGGCTATTTTAACCCGCCGTGATGCCCTAGGGGCATGTTTTGACCGTCGTGATCACTCTAACACTTCTTCTATCCACCGTAATGATTGTTTTTATTAAATAATCATTTTTAACTCCTTTTCGCCACGTCGGGGTGTGTTTTTACTACTTGGCACCCATTTCTTCTCCCTAGGGAAATTTTCTTGCTTTTAGGTGATCTCCTATTTTCTCATTTCTTCTAAAAAATCAAAAATCCCTAAACATTAAATAAAAAATTTTTTTCAAAAACATAGAAAAATACAAACACATAAAATTTCAAAATTTCTCAAAAATCCTAAAAATTGTAAAATTTACAAAATAGGTAAACAACCCATAATGGCTGAAACTCATGTCTTGCGCATGGTATTCATTCCATATCTTTCTGGAATTTTCACATGTTCACAAATCAAATGACTCATGGATCATCATCAAATTTACAACCATTTACAAAGCTAGCCTACTTTGCTTCGTCGGTACTCTAGGGCACATCCAATTATCTTGATATTGTTTCATTACGCACAATGCTTTATCATTGGACCGAGTCTTCATCATTTTCCCTTGCATGTATCCTTTCTAGGGGCATCATTTTTCACCCTTTCATCAATCACAAACATTTGGGGATCTTCAACTTGATAACAAAACATTTGTACAACCGTCTTGACCATTGTTGGTTTGAGTATGTGTGTTTGTACTTGTTTCCCTGTTAAATGAGCTTGTTTCCTTCTCATATTGCATTATTTTTGTATGTTGCATTGAGTTGGTGTTTTCAACAATGGACAATTGTTCATAGTATGGATTTTCATGTCATTCTACTTTTTTCGTATGCTTATATTTTTAATAAGGACCGATGACGTAGATCTTTGGCAATATGATGACACTAAAGTTGTTTCAATACATTGGATGAAAGATTGCTCTTTTATTTTCATCTTCATTCCTCTTCTACATCATTCTCCTATCAACACTATTCTTTTGATTCACCTAGGGCATCTTCCCCTACCCATTCTTCTATCCATTTCTCTCACCTTTTTCGATCATCGATCACCTTCTTTCATCACCCCATCGACACTCGAGGGGGCATCTCTCACTTCTACTAATTTTTCTTCTACCCCTTCAAAATTTTATCTATCTACTATCTTTGAAGTGGTGTCACTTACGCCACCCCAAAGAGGGAAAATGTAGACACCTATAATTTAGCTCGAGCAATTTAAATACTTAAATTGCACTAATTATACCCTTTCCTACAAATTGATGACATATCATCAATATCACACATTTTCTCTACTATCATCGTTAATTAATTACATTACGTTAGTTAATTAACTCTTCTATCCAACAACGATCCCCCAATTAATTAATATTTTTTAATTCATCTCCCCTTTCTATCTAGATTAATTAATTATTTCTAATTAATTAATACCCCTTTCTATCTAGATTAATTAATTATTCTTAATTAATTAATTATCTCTTCTATTTAATCAATAAATCATCATTTATTTGATTAAAATCCTCTCATAACATAAATCATACTAACTATTCCTCTAAAAAGATTCTATAAGCTTGCACACCTATTAATTAATCACTTTGGTTAATTAATAAACCCCCTCAATCCCCATGAGTCACTAGAGGACAAACTAAACTCTCCTAAAGTAAACTCAACCACTTCTAAACCATGTTTATCCATAACTAACCTAGCTTTGCTATTATCCCACATACAATAGGATGCAAAGCTTCTTCAAACCATTGGGTTATAAAAGGAACCCTCCTCTAACCTTTCTACTTACACCTAAATGAGCATAGAGCCTATACTATAGCCATTTTATCATCTTAGAGAATTCTTCCATTAGAGGAGCTAGCTATCTTCATTTCTTGCATTCATCCATCCAAGTTTTGAATTCATATGGAGATATGTCAAATGGTCTTGTAGCCATGGATTGACAAGACTCCATTCTTGAAAACCTTGGGATTCAAGCATACAATCAACCCTTTTGATTGCTAAGGATCTAAATAGGTTCATTTCATTAGCATTCAATTAGAGATAGAGGTTAATTTTTTTAGCATGTTAGTTTGAATCTTCATTTCATGTTCTAATGAAAATATGTTAATAGATTATCTTTGCTTAATCTCTAAGCATGATGGTATATTGATCTAGTTAGCATTGTATTGAAGCTATTAGGTGTTAGCTTTGATTTCCTTTTCATTATTAACTAATTCATATATTTCCTTTCTTGCAAGTTTTGTTTACAATAGTTTCATTTTGTAAAGCATATTTCCTTTCTATATGATGATTTGAGTAGATTAAAATTTGTTTATTTCTAAATAGAGCGAAGTTTTTATTTTCAATAGATAAATAAATAAGAAAGTGACTTAAGAGAAATAATCAAACCCCAGAGAGACAAAAAAACCGCACCTACCGGTTGTATATTCCTTTCCTTCTTTATATACTACCTTGGGCACACACTTGGTTAATAATGACATCAACTATAAGTTAGTTTATTAATTGATTGGAACTCACAATGACCCATCAATAATGCAAAGGAATTTCCATATTTTAGGATTTGGTCACACATAGTAATTAGATTCCTTGGAAAGAGCACAAGTATCACACAATATCATTCTCCCATACATGAGTAAAGCTCAAGATTGTATGTTAGATGGAATGATTTACAAGTTGGGCCTATAACTCCCAATTGCATGGTGACATGATTGGAAATGGAATATTGACCTAGAAATTAAGCACTACAATTTAGGGATTCTCTACCATTTTTAAACTCATGTTCACCCACACATGGTAATATTAATGCAATTTGGGGTTTAAATTATTTTCTCAAACGTGAATTTTTACTTGGACAGGTTTGGAATTCCAAACTCAAGCCCAAAATCTATCACTTTCTTTTGGTGTGTATCTTGGATTGTATATGGGCTGAAGAAACTTGAATATTATTACATTATTATTAAATATTGTGAATGTATAGATCTTGAGTCTAATAAATGCATAAAAAAATCCACATAGAGTTGTAGATACTAAATAACATTAAAATTTATCGGAATGTTTAATCATTACAAGAAATTCTCAATTAATTCCTTGCATAATCATTATCTTCAACATATGAAATATAATGATAAAAATCTCCCTTAACTATTGATGCTAATGTTCATTTTGATTTGATCCTTTTAAGAATATATTTATTTACTTAAATATTAACATAAACATGTTGTACACAATACCAAATGATTGAACACCACAAAAAAATGTTGTCGATTTGAGGATGCATATGGGTACGACTAGTAACTGTTGATGTAGGTGTTAATTTTCATCTTTTATTTATTTATTGGGTGTAATTCCACCTCACTAGGTGAGTCATCTCACTTAGGTGTGAGAATGGATCATAGGTTTAACATTAGTTATGAAATATTTTGTCATGGAATATATCATATGTGTAAGTGTGTGTCAAAGGAGTTACATTCCCCTTTCGGAAAGTAACTCCTCTTCTCCATCATGGACGCATCATTATCTCTCGCATTGGAGTTACTCAACACTCTCCCTATATCTACGCCTCTCCTCTTGATCTATAAGAATTCCATTTGAGTCTTTCTTCCCTTAATGCATGCACATTTCTCTCATAGTTGAATTCTTTCTTGAATCTTGAAGATACTTCTTTTGGTTGAGTGCAACTATTTGATGCACACAGATTCCCTCTAGGTCTTCGTCCTTCCTCCCTCCATCAATAACCCACTAATAAAATAAGAATATATGATATGCTATGTTTGATGAATGACATTTCACCATAAGGTTGTATGATGATGGGTTATAAAAAATTATTTATGGATATGCACAAGCTAGTAAGCTTTGCCATTCTCTCAAAATAGTTACCTTGATATATGCAAAAATACCCTAAACATAAATACACTATATTAACTTCTATTGATTTTTTTTTGAAAATAATGGTTTTCTTTTGAATGAAAACATACAAATTTTTATTCAAAAATCAAATTATATTATTTGGGGCAATAATGTTAATAATTAATTTTCCCCTAGACATCTCATTCCTCTATCATAAGCACATAAAACCAAGATTACTCTAAATACAAAAATGTGAGATTTATTTGGAGATAAGACTCAATAATCAAATCATTATCTTATTCATATGGTATGAATAAAAATTTAAGGTTAGTATCCTTGTTACAATTATAAATTATTGAAGCCTTATCTAAAGATAATCCATAAAATACCTCTTACATAGGCCTATCTAGTATGATGAGCCTTTTCTCAACAAGTCATTCATGCACGTGCTAATAATATATCTAATATTCTATAATCACACACAACCAATGTGAGTACTAAATAATATAATATCCAATATATTATATGCATGTTTCTAATATGCATGGAAATATATGTAGGTATACACCCTTATGCACATGATTGTGATTTAAATATAGGCATATGCACATATATGTGCCATTGAAAACGTACTTAATTGTATATTTTCTTGTGTGAACTTGTTGAACTATGCATGCAATATATCTTGTACTATTGTTATTAGCTTCTAATAGATATAAACTATGTGATTATGATATTTCTCAATGATAGATTAATGATATACGTTATTGGTCCTAGTTACGGTTATTAGTTGGAAATTTAGGCCTTCTCTTATTCACTTTTATTTCAATGTACCATTATCAAATAATTGTTGGATGTAAATGAGAGTAAAATAAAATGGTATGTTATAATTTCATTGACCCAATAATTTAAAATGATATGTAGAGGGTAGGTGATGCAAGTTTTGTATTTAAAAAATAAATAATGTTTTTTCTCATTTGTGTGTATTTGAGTATATGAATTTAATGAAATGCGGTATAGTGTTTTAATTTATATTTTGTACAAGATATTATTTATTGTATGCAATATGTATTTAGGATAAAATATTTTAACAGTGTGGAGATGGTTCTCTCGGTTTACTAATTATGAATGGATTGTATGAAAACCTAATGATTCTTTTAATTGATTTGTAATATGATCCATGATGCACTCTATCTCAAATTTGTAGTGGTTTACAAAATTTGTAATGAAACCCTACAAAGCTAAGAAGGGTGAAAAACTATGAAGAACATGTTTTAATTTTTACATACAAATTATGAATGTCTTTTTATATCACTCGCTGATAATTTGATTCTTAATTATGTGTTTCCTTATTTCTTAACCTCCTCACTAAATCATATATGAAAGATATGTTATGAGTTAATGGTAAATGCAAATAATAATTATTGATAACATGAATTTATTATATGAATTCTTTTAAGGTGGATGGCTCTTTCATATTGTCCTTATTTAATTCAAAAACATTAATACAATATTCCTAAATCACAATCATGGGATTTTTAAGAATTTTGGGAAGATATGAATTTGTTTGAATATTAACATTCTTTTCCAAGTATTGGTTATTTGGGAAAATTTGGATTAAATATCCCTTGTATAAAATTAATAAATTGAGTATATCTTATATATAGCACTTTTTGGAAACTATAATAAATTAAAAATAAGGATTTTTACCTTTGTGTTGATCCCTAGAATTTGTATCCTAGTGTGGTGGTTTATCTTGTCTTAGATATAGATAATTATGAAGTTCTTGATAGATTCATCTTGGCTCAATGTTTATAACTTATGTATTACCCTGACTATGGATTATAATGATTGTAATTTATTATTTTTAGGACTATAAATAATATGAGTTAGTCCCATTTTATACCTTATTTATTTTCTTTGTTTTATATCATAACGTAGTGATCTTGAAAACAATATTAAACCCTTTTTATACTTATATGGGGTTTATAGGGTAGAAATGTTTTGGTGCTTAGTAATAGTGAATATATGGAATGTGAAACATGATTCTTGATTCCATATGTGTTGTAATTGGTGTATATAAATACGAAGGATTAGTGAAACTTGAATGTATAGAGTATAGTATAGAACTAAAAGATACATATAACTTTGAATGTTAAGGACAATATTAAATTCCCACCTATTTCTTAGGAGTGAACATTGAACATGTGAAGTTGATAAATTGAATGCATTGAGAGATGTCTAGAATGTGTACACATTAATAAACATATAGTTACATATAGTTATTTTCTTGAATTGAACTCCTTTATTATAATATTGAATAAGACTATATAGATCATCATCATGTTGTTTAAAAACTATAGATTTTTGTATAACTATAAACATAAGATTTTTCCTTTCAAGGTTAGAAATATGAACTTATAGAGTGATCTTATTCGAATTATAAGATCATGTATGACTGAAGACATGTATAATTTTAATACAATGCATTATAATAAATTAATTCAATTCTCCTTTTCTTTTCCACCATGTAAGTTAAAAGACAAAAACTTATACTTAATTTAGGCACAAAAACTATATAACCTAGTTTAATACACATTTGTAAGAAACTTTTGATGATATATGTCGAGATATCCAAAAAAAAATGTGTATCTATAGGAAATGTAAATAATATAAGAGGTATTGTTCATAAAACCAATATGTAGTAGAAAATGTTTTTAATTTTACCTATACTACATAAGATCATATAGAGGAAATCGGAAAAAGGTGACTAAGATAGACCAATAGGTTAACAATATTGATGACAAGTCAAAAAAACTCATCTTCAATCTCAATTAGTTATAACATGAAGAGAAAGAAAATCCTATTGAAATAAGTTGTCCCAAATAAGGATATAAGATCATAATTATTTGGTACTAATTTGGTGATAAATTACCTACAAAAAAATCAAAGGTAAAGTGAAAAACATGACCAACCACTATCTATTATGTAATGAGTTATCCCAACATTCCTACCAAAAAGTGTATCAAATGAAATAATACCTATTTAACCATGGTATTTGAACATTCTCAATAAATTAAATTATATTAATGAAACAATTGCATGGGAAAATACAATGCAAACAATTAACACATCTACCAATACAACTCTAAAACACATGGAAATGTTAGAAACTAGGTACTTTAAGGGAATAGTTGTAAAATTGTGAGATAACAAAAAAAAGCATGTTTAGAAGTAAATGTATATAGCCAAGATGATCCAATGATATAAATGCATTTATTTATCACCAATGAATTTTTTCCACAACATGTAAACAAACAAGTAGATGTCGCTAAATGGTTAACACATACGAAACTCTATGATTTAACATAGTTTCAAGATATTGTAAAATAATACTAAAAATTGGTATATGAGAGTAGTATTAATGAATCGATGCAATGAATCTAATATTTTTGTATGTTCTATCTTATAAATTATCCAATCACATTCTCATGTTCATATAACTCAAAGGATATATTTTGAAAAACTAACAATTAATGATCTAATTAATTTTTCTCTTTAAAAAATCATGTAACTTTTATGCCACACTAAAGCAGTCCAAAAATTATCAAAGCATCAAACAGGCCAAATTTCCATACAATTTCTGAAAAATGTACCTTATGGATTACGTTTTTATGCTTCAAAACCAAAACATCAAATTTCCATAAAATAATTACATTCCACAAGGGGTACTTGGGAGTTAAATTTTGATTTTTTCGTGGAATGAATATATTCTTTACACTTTATCCCTCCTTGGAAAATTATTTGGAATAATGAATAATGTAGTATTTTATTTACCAATATCTAGTTGGGTGCGCAGGAACTTCATTTAGATAAAGGTCTAAAAGTTCACCCAAAGCGTGCTCAACCACCAGGTTCCTCTTTAGTTACTTATCCAGATGTGTGTTATATATTCAGTCATTCATCTCATGTGAAAATATAACATTACAATAAGAATAACAAAAATGCCATGCAAGAACATAACTTAATCAATCATTCATGAGTATAATACACCGACAACATAATCTTTAATAAGTTATCCATCATATAATTATTCCATTACATATACTCACAGCTGATTACATCTATGTGCTTAACATTCATTAGGCACTTACTTACTATATATCCCCTATCAGTCTCTTCCACTATCAAGTCGATGTACCACACTAGCCTAAAGAGTGTAACACCTATTTATACATGGTGGGAACTTGTCCTTCACCACTTACATGCTTAAAACCTATCAATACATATCCTTAATATAGGTCACACACATCTAAAACCCCTTCTTTAATCTTCAAATTGAGCTATAAATAACTTGGTCTTAGCCATGATTTGATCCTATAATTAGATGTCCGTATTTACATGTGATTTATTTGTGGTTAGTGATTTATCCTTTCCTTTCCTATTTTGAATGTGCCTTGCATGTTATGCATACACTACTTTTCCTATTTTTAGCCTTTACTGGGAAATTCAGCTAAGTCCTCAGTAACATGTGTGCATGTGCACAACTTTATGCCCTAACCTCCCTTTTCCTTATGGGTATACTCACATAACTAAATCATTGCACCCTTTGAATGACCAAGTGATGCATAAGGAATTCGGTGTGATTGGGTAACATGGGACCACCTCTCAAGCTATGGGACTTGGACTCGTGGTGAACCTCCGAAGAAGGCCATATTTCTCTTCTTAAACTATACACAACACTACTTATAATGTAATAAAACAACTAAATAAACATATACTAAAATTTTCATGGGGTTTAGGGAGAGAGATTTGTAAAAAGTAAAACTATACTAGAAGTGGTGATGCACCAAGAAAGGGTTTTGCTAGAAAAAATTTCAGTCTTCCAGTGAAGGAGGATAAAACTGAGAAGGATGCACAAGCACCACAACTCAACTACATACAAAGATTCACTCCTAGATAAGTATATAACTCCCAAAACTTGCAATGGAAACTTGAAGTTTCATAAGTATACCTGCAACAATGAGAAAGGAACAATGAAGTAGCCGAATGTTGAAAGGACAAATAATTAGTCACAGAACATAGTATTATTACTTCAATCAAATGCACAATACATCATTACATGAAGAAGAGGAAATATTTTCCATTAAAATCTTAGAGAAAAGGTTTGAGTTACCACACAATGCACAATAGATTAACTTGTGAAAAGAGAGAGGTATACTGAAAAATGTCCAACACCTTGAAATGAATTCCTCCTTTGTATTTATAGAAAATCCCCCGTGAGAGAAGAGAGAAGGAATTCCTAAATTCTGGGCACTGGTCTCCATAATTGACTTCATAATTAATTGTATTTGGGAAGGAAATTCTACCACTACTTCCATAAAAGCTAAAATTGAATTTAATCTTCCATTAATTAAATTCCACCACTCTGTAGTAAGGATGATCGGCTTACCAAGCTCCACATTTCCTCAATGAGGATTTTGATTTGGTGAATCCCATCGGTTTTGTATGCCGTGTACTTTACTCCACCTTGAGTTGTAACTTCCTTGGACACTCACGTTATATATTTACTCCATGCCTCTTAGGAATCCTTCCACCACCGAAAGCTAAAAATTGGCATTCTACATGTTAACTCTACCAAAAATGTTGACTCGGTATCAAATTTTACCACATTGGGTTCACATCGATACGTCACACCATATTGAGGAGTGCTCACCATGTCACCTTTCCTCGTCGGGCCCGACATTTGACCTTGTCCAACCGCTCTAATCTTCCACTGTGGTTGTGAATCTGTGAAACTCCCCGACTTAGCTTGACCTCAACATGTTTCCCACACGGCCCATCCCCAACATCATATATTTTCCACATTAGCCTTCGGGCTTGATATCCTTCCATCCCCGCATGCCTAGAAAATTGGGTTTAGGAATCTAAAAATCCCCTAGTTCTAAAATTTGCACTCAATGAGTTGTTTGTGAGTTGTTCTTTGAGCTCGGTTTAACTCAACTTGGTATCTCCACTCTCGAGCTCAAATTTGTTCTTATTAATGAATCCTTACTCTTCGAGCTCAACTCGCCTAGCCCATTGACCCGATTCGGTCATGGATTTTTCGTGCTAAGCTCACGTAAATTCCAACTCAAGTCTCCCAACACACAAGCTCACCTTGGTTTCAAAATAAATGACTCACCCCTTCAAGCCTAATCCCGAGCTTCGCACTCATTCCTATGATGATAATGAGCTCCTCGTGATAAACCTTCCGAGCTCCATCATTTGAGATAGCTTGTGATCAAGAAATCCACCTTGTTTACTTGTTCACTATTTGATTAATCTCCAGTAATGATTACACCCTCTATGAGCTCATATTTGTTCATTCATTGTGTCATTATGGCCCTTAATAGACTCAACCCTGCACGAGTTCCAACTCGCCAAAACCCAAAAGCCTTAATTCATCCTAACCTATTAGGCCTACTCACGAGCTATTTTCTAGAGACTCGAGATGGTCCATTCATGCTAAAATCTCGATAAATCTTCAATCCAAGTTGTCACCATTTCATGATCGCGAGTTTAACTTAACACAATGTCTTCCTTGATGCCTTCTTCTTGCGTGGATGTTGAGAAAACCTTAAAAATTTTCCGTGCATCTCTACATGTAATCTTGGCTCGAATGTTTAAAAACTCTCCCGAGTTTGTTTTACATAATCATGCCATTTCCAATACATCCAAGAGCCTCATGTATTGAACTCTCAAGCTTGTTGCTGCTTTGAGCTTGGTCATCTTCTATGAATCCCTCATCGTGATCCCAACCTTAATGACCGAGTTAAACATGAGCACCATTTCTGATGTACCAAGGTTTCCCACTACATATCCAATTTTTGGAAGGCTCACCAATCCATCAAACCATTTCTTAGCACATCTCAATCTCACGGGCTTATCCTTTGACTTGAATCAACTTCTATCCTTGTGATTTACTCATTGAATGAAATTCCAAATACCATGGCTCGTGAGTTGATATTATCAATTTCCTCACCTTACTATATCAAACGAGCCACATTATACATGCCACACCAAACCAACAATGACCATCTCCTCTCGAACATAAATCTTCCTATGAATATCTTAAGCTCTTGAGTTGACTTAAGATGATTCCTCTATATGATCTTCACTATCTCCTAGGCAAGTCATTCATTTTTCCTCAAAATTCTTGCTACAACTCACCCAAGGTGAGAAATTCCACCTTTCAACATTTAGAAATCGAGCTCTTGTAGTGAATTAGACACATCAAACACTTAACTTCACAATCCATTCATTAAAACTCTGAAACTCTTCCTTTCTTAGACATCCCCAAACCAAGCTCGGCCTTGTGCGTTGTGATCCAAATGAGTAGCTTGGAGGATTTACCCACCAAAGTAGCTCAACCTCCCACTACTACAATCTATCTCATCTTGACACTAATACTTTCCCTTCCCATCTCTAATGAGACATTCCCTGAAAATAGCCTAAGTTGTGGTGTCCATCATTTGTAACACCTCTAACATGGTTGATATCTATGATGACTTCTATTTTTGAAGTTGCAAACATTGACATGTGATTCTTGTTGAAGATGGTGTACTCTTGTGAATCAAGAAATCATGTTTGTTGTAGATAATATGTTATCTTCTGAAATAGGTATAATTCTACCATGTTTATGCTAAATAGAAAATGAAGTAATTCATCTCTTCTTATAATTCATTGCTTGGGAAATAAGAAATTGATTCAGATAAACTAATCCATGAGTCTTTGTTGCACTCAAATTTGTGCTTATAATTTTTGGATGTAGAACAAAAACACCTTGGATAAATTTCATTGATCCAAGGTATGCTTCTAATTCATGACCTTGTGGTCATATTGACCAAGTTGGACAGATCATGTGATCTCTGAATTCTGGCTATCTCGAAGTCGGATGATCTTTGTTGCTTCCTGCTTCATATGTGATCTTGGATGGTAATCTAATTCTTCTTTGGTAAGTTTGGGATGTAATTATTTCTATAGACTAAGGAACCTAATTAAATTAATGTTCCTAAATTGGTAACCCTATCCTAAAGTGGTAACCTATCCTAAGTTACTATGTTATTTTTATTAAGATGGGATGTTAATAATTAAAGGACCTAGACTAAACTTTAAACATTACCTAAGGACCTATGTTAGTTCCTAAACTAATGTTGAACCTAACCTAAACATGGGCTAACCTAAAGGGGCCTAAGGGACGACATGTAAAGGGAAAGTCAATGGCACCATCTTCAAGGTATTTATGAGGCATTTGTGGACATTAAAAACTTCTGTTTGGCCAAAATTGGCAAATGCATGAAATTTGATAGGGAGGTTGAGTTGGCACCTCCGCCAAAGTGATTGTTGCATGGAAATTTAAATTTAGACCTAGCCAAATGCAAGTTGGTGGTGGTGGGAGAAGGGAAGGACTGCTAGTCCTATTTGGCAATTAATATTTTTGGAAATGGTGAAAAACCACCTAGGAAGAAGGAAGATGGAAAAAAAAGGTTGGTTTCGTTTTATTTGATCATTTGGTATTTTGTGAGCTTGGGCTCTGCATGTGGTTTTTCTCTTCGAACCACAATTTGAATCCTTGCATGAATGTTTTTACCTTGCATGGTGTTAGAAGATGAAAATAGCACTGTGAAACTATAATAAGAAGGAGAAGAAGGTTTTGAGGAGTTTTTGGTGTTTCGTGGAAAGGAATAAGCTGTTGAAGTTCTGCTTGGAGTTTTACAGCGAGAAAGTGAAGGTCAAAGCTCTATTAGGCATGATAGGCCCTATCCATTAAGTATTTTTCTTTTACTTAAATGCTTCATAAAAATAACTATGCTCTATGTGAAACCTTCTGGTTTATATTTTTATTCTTTCTCTAATGGTGTTTGACTTATTTTCTTTCGAGATGCAAACTAGTTATTCATTTATTGAGTGGAAAAATAATGAAATATGGAAGTGTTGATTTGTTATTGTTATGCTATCTTGATTTCAAACCTTCTTGTTAGGGAAACAAGTATGTATTGGTTCTCTAAATGAATGGATTCTTATGTTGAAGGAGTATACACCATAATAGTAGTTTGGTTTACTTAATTTTGTATATATAGCTTGCATGCCTTCAATATTGTTGTCGCAGGAAACTAGCTTGAAGGGTTTTTAGTTTGGCATTATCTTGTGATCGTCATCTTGTCTAGTTTCTCAATAAAAGTAGTAGTAACCCATTATTTGATTCACTATTTTGGGGACTGTATTTTATTGTGGGTATACATTTGTTTATTTTATGGAGTCATTTATGATTTGGCCATTTTTTTCCAAATGGGAACTGGTTGTATACTCTGTGTTCTTTCTTGAATATTTTTTTGTTACCAATCAAGTTGGGTATAAGGAAACTTACCTTGAGCTTGAAACGTATCATCTTCACTCCTTTTTTGAACCTTGAGAGAATAGAAGTATGTTTGAATGAAGTTGATCAAGGTAGAAGATTAGTTGAACGTTTTAGTTCTGCTCTGTTTTGTGTTTACTTTTATTTCCTTATAAACCCATTTTGGGATTTTGAGTTTCTTAATAGATCTTGGATCTGGGGAAGATTTCTTGAATGGTTGATGGAAGTTTAACTCTTATTTTTGGAGGTTGCTCGAATGTTTAACTTCCTTCTTGTTGGATGATTTTAAGTTCATTTAGAGACATGTATTGGATTGGTCTAGTTGTTCTCTTTTCCTTCCTTCATTGAATTGTTAGGAATGTAATATTTTTTCGATTGGTAGATTAAGGTATTGGGATTGATTTTTCATGAAGAAAGGACATATATCATGTTAAATGTTTTGTTTTCCATTCTTTTCCTAGTTTGTTGATTTCAACCCAATTATGGGTTATGTGGTATCTTAGGTATGATTTGGTTGATCCTAAGTGGTTTTTACATGATTGATGGAGTACTTGAAGAGCATCTCTCTTCAAAGTGAGTCGATTCTCTTTTGTTTTGATCCATTTTTCATGGAGTGAATGATTATAATATGAATTGGGAATTATTTGTGGTTTCATCCTTGACGTGTTGTAATGTTGAATAGTCGGTTTAGAGGGAAGTATGTTCCTCCTTTTATGTTCCTATTGTGTGAAGTTGTTTACCATTTCTGTGGATGGGAAACTTGGGTATACATAGGAGGTATATTGGATTTCCTTTCTCTATTTCAGTTATTCTGGTTTGAATCTTTGAGTTGCTAGGATGTCATGAGACCGTGACTCAAATAAGCCTTTTGGTAGGACATTCCTTTATGTTGACTGATTGTGGATGCATTCATGCCTGGATCCTTCATCTTGTGTAAATTATTGTGATCTGTTGTTTAGTTGGGATGGTCATTATGTATTGACATAATCCTTATTTATACTTACATTGTAAATAACAAATAAAGATCTACTTAGTACACCAAAACTGTAGTATTGAATTTTGTTTGGGTTGAAGTAAGGTCTTATGAAACTTTTCTAATATGAGTGTTTTTTTTAGAAAACCAGAATCATTGTTTTATATAGATCACGTAGGATCCATCTCTTAAGTACTTGTAGGTTTGTAGGAAGGCTTGCCATAAGTTATGATGGGCTTAATTATGTTCAACATACTTCTTAGATACTGAGTTAGTCATGAGATAATATGATTTTTGGATGGAGTATAATTCTTTATTGTATGTATTCCTTTTATGTTTCCTTGAAATTGCAAATCATTATACTTATTTTGAAAGGAAGTTTAAGTATATCTAATACTATTTATTGAAAAGTTGATTTGGTTGAATGATGGAACTTATCTTGATTAATTGATAGAGATGATAAACTTAGGATGAAATATGGAATTTCCTTTCTTATATTCTGTTGTTTTATTTCCAGCATGTTGAAAATATTTTAATATGAAAAGTTAGGGTTGATATGTCTTGTAACACCTCTAACATGGTTGATATCTATGATGACTTCTATTTGGAAGGTGAAAATGATGACATGTGATTCTTTTCTTAAGACGGTGTACTCTTATGATCTATGAAATCATGTTTGCAGTAGGTAATATGTTATCTGCTGAAATAGGTACAATTCTACCATGTTTATGCTTAATATAAAATGAAGCAATTCATATTTTTATTTTATGTAGAATAATTCACTGCTTGGGAATGAGAAATTGAGTTTCAGTTTTCATAATTCTTGGGGAATCTAGAACAACATTACCTTGGATCAATTTCATTGATCCAAGGTATGATTCTAATTTATAAACCTTGTGGTCATAATGACCAAGCCGGACAATTTGAAAGGTTCCTGGACTTTGACTGTACTAAGGTCATGAATGATCTGATCTCCGATTCATATTTGAATTTAGGTATTAATCTGGTTCTTCTTTTTGTTAAAGTGAGATGAAGTTTTACAATGAACTTGGAACCTAATTAAACTATGTCCTTAAATTAGGAACTTTATCCTAAAGTATAACCTAACCTAAGTTACTAAGTTCTTTTGTTAATGAGGGATGTTAAAAAGGGGTCTAAGACTAAAGACTTAGACCTAAGGACCTATGTTAGTTCCTAAACTAATGTTGAACCTAACCTAATGTTTGGCTAACCTAAAAGGGGCCTATGGGATGACATAGAAAGGAGGAGGTCGGTGGCATCAACTCCTATGAGGAAATTAATATGGTCTTATCTCTTTAAACTGTAATATTTGGTGAAGGCATGAGGAAAGTAGGGGGAATGAGTTGGCATCTCCACCGAGTTGTAGTTGCATGCAAATTTGAACTTAGTCATTTCCAAACTTAGAGGTGGTGGTGGTGGGAGAAGTGGAAGGACTGACAGTCCTATTTTGCATTTAATATTTTTAAAATGACAAAACCACCTAGGAAGAAGAAAGAGGGTTTTTTGTTTTTGTTGTGGTCATTTGGTTTTTTGAGCTTGAGCTTTGCATGTGGTTTTTGTGCTTTAGTTCAAATCCTTGCATGAATACTCTTTCCTTTCATGGTGTTTGAATGAATAAGTTGGCACCGTGGAAACTATAAGAAAGAGAAGAAGAAGGTTTGGAGAGTTATTGGTGTTTTGAGGGAAGAATTGAAGCTCTTCTTGGAGATTTTTCTATGAAAAAGAGAAGACTGGAGCTCTATCAGGCATGATAGGCCCTCTCCATTAAGTCTTATGATTTTATTTAAATGTTTCATAAAAACAAATCTACTCTTGAGGAAATAATCTGGGTTTGTTTCTGTGATCAAATTTCTTTTGCTTCAATGGTATTTTGTTGTTTTCCTAGATGCTTTATTGATTTTGGTTTGATAATGGAAAGTGTATTTTGGGAGTATAGTTTCCATACTTTTGAGTAAACTAGCTGTTTCTTGAATCCTTTTTAATAGAGGCTTGAAACAAGATCTGTTAGGTGAGATTTTAGTTAAAGGTTTCTCTTGCAATGTATGTATTTTGGTTTGTTTGATTCGGAAAATCTTGCTCAAATGTTTCTTATAATCTCTGTTGGAAGATTTGAGATAGGAAATTTTTTGGATATCTTGACCGTTGCTTGAGATATTGTTGTTATGTAGTTTGTGTTTGATGTCCTTACTTGTTGCAAAATTTGAAGACCACCATTTTTTCTTGATTGGAGGAAAACTTAAGCTAAGAGTTACATGTTTTGAACATTGGTTTAAAATTCTCAGATTTCGACTTGCATGTCTTCTTTCTGATGATGTTAAATGGAAATTTTAAAGGACCCCTTGTGTAGACAATACGCCATTGTATTGGAAGTATAGCCTATTTTATGAATGTGTCTAATTGTGACAATGTCAGTGGAAATGTTATTCTATTTTAAACTTACCCTGAAACTGTAAGTTGTTAGAGGAAAAACCACTTCATGTTTTTGTATGAGATCTCATTTTTGGGTATCAATTGTTGTAATAGCTCATTCATCGAAAGTGTACAGGATTTCATATTTTTTAGGATTAATTTTTCTTATTGAATACTTCCCATGTTCTCTTAAACCACACGGGCTTTTGAGCTGGGTAACAGATCTTTTTGGGTTTGAGTTAATGTTTTGATCATTGTTGAATGTGTCTCTTATTAAGGAATGCACGAATGATTTTTTATTCCTTATTTATAAATGGTTGAATTAATTGGAGGTTTGTTTCAGTTTTGACCTGTTGTTCTATTGTTTACTTTCCTCCCTTCTCTAGGAATTTAGGAAATGAATCAATTCTTAATCCTTTTTAAGGAATCGTGTTTTGAGCTAGAATTTCTTGAAAAGGTGAAAGGTAAGGTAGGATGTTGGATTTACGCTTTCCTTTTTATGATTCTTTTGTACTCATCCAATTCAGGACTTGGGTGAATCTTAGTTTAGATATTGATTTGGTTGCATGTGAACTATTCTTCACTATTTCAGCACCTGTCGTGTGAAGTTCATACCGAAATCTATTATGTGTCTTTCGTTATTCTTGCATGTGAAATGTTTACTCTTCTTCATAAGAGTATGGACAGATGAGGAGACTACAATCTCACTCATACCCTCTTCAATCTTATGATGGGGATATTGATCACTGAGGTATCGTTGTTGTTCCATCTCTGGTCTATTTTAGTTTATATCACTTCTTGACCATGTGATAGGACTTAGTGTATTAATGTCCTTAGGAAAACAAAACATGAGTTTATGTTATGCTTAGAAAGGAGTATCAAGCCTTGTATAAGTTCTAAACTTAAACCAATATACTCCTTTCTAGAATACTAATGATTGTGTATCTTGTATGAGGCTTGAATGTTAATTTGTTTTCTTGATAGAAGCAACCTTTTACTTTTGATAAGGTCGAATGATGTTATCCTTGACTTCTAACTTGAATTGAAGGATAATCTAAGCCTAGGACTTTAGGATGCTTCAACCGGGGTTACTTTGATGGTATATGATGATTTAGTTAACCTTACTTATCTGTATGATCTTATTTATGATTAATGTCATCTTAGACTTAGGATGAATCTGAGATAGTGGGAAAATTAGATGGAAGGAAATATTCATTCTTACCTAAATAGTAGAATTAAATATGAAAGATAATATTATGTATCTTATATTCTTCTTGTTAAATAGATTTAGCTGATTGAAGGAACTTTAATTGGTTACAGGAAAGTGAAGGTAAGGTTCAAGATGAAATGATAATTCTTCTTTAACTCGATGTTTAAATTTTGTATGATGAAAGGGGTTTTATGATGGAAAGTTAGGGTTGATAGGTTGATTGACCAAACCTTACTTTTGATTAGAAACTTTAAAATCTCTCTCTATCTCTCTTCTTGGATTGTATTCTTTTTGGTTAAGTCTTTCTGTTAGTTTAGTTGTGTTTTCTAGAATGTTTCATAAACAACAAAGTTATTTTTATGATATAGTTAGTTAAAAGCACATCGTTTTAATGATATAGTTCTTATCATGCTCATTTTCAATGAACTAGCTGGCGTCTGCTAATGATTTTGCACATGGATTTCATAAAAGATGAAAGGAGAAAGACCTTTAAGAAGTTACATCTATTTTACTAAAGAAATTGCTTCTTATAGTGATGATATGTGGTTTCATTATTTGATTTGTACTTGATGGAAAAGAAAGTTGTGATATTGTAATCTCTGAAAATCTTCTGGATTCAGTAAATGTATCTCTCCTTCTTGATGAATAAAAGATGTGATGATTTCTAAGTAATACTTATTTGTAATATTATCTTGACATGAATTGGGCTGAATTGATATGCATTATCCTAATGAAGGAGGGAAGTTAAAATACTTAAATAATATGGAATGGTTGGGGTAGGAATCTGAGTTACTAGTTGTACTATTTTCTCAAGTAGAGATGCAACTTATAAAGTTGACATTCTTAAGCAAGATACCCAACCATTAAAAAAGGACTGTATTTGAATTATATGGATGTATGTGTATTAAACCTTGATAATAATTAATAATGTGCAATTTGTTTATAAATGGACATTAGCCCATAATATAGGGGAGAAAGATACTTTCCATAAAATGAATCATAGACATAACTAAAGATCTTGTTAAAAGTATCATGATTATTGTAATTAAATAATTGAAAGTGTTCTTCCTTAAGTAGACTTCCTTAATCAAAGTTAGGAATGCTTGGAAGGGAAATAAAATGGGAATTTAGACTTCATTCCCATGAAGTCTAAAATAAAAGGTTTACATGGAACTTATTTAAGCTAGGGATGAAATAAGTAAGAAATTAATTAACACTTTCATAAATGCAAGATCTATTATGTAAAAACATGATTCAAGTTGTTCATTTTATAATAAACATAAACATGTAATTAAATGGGTTAGGAAGAAGATTTTATCTGCATACCTACCTCACATGTAGTTCAACTTGTAATCTTATAGGTTAAAAGTCCTAATCAAATTAGTATGGCATAGCTATAATTAATCTGTAATGAAGTGATTAATGAGAGATTAAACTTTCAAAATAAGGTATGTTCATCCAGATGAGGGAACTTAGTTGGATGTTGACACACACCAACTGCAACATAGTACCTTTGTAATGACATGAGTCATTATGAGGATACTACGGTGCAGTTGATATGTCTCAACACCCCGCATAGTTTGTTCAACTTGACTAACATAAGTGCGTGACTGGATCATAGTTATGCCCTATGCAGAGATAGGGACATGATATAGTGTTGGGGTCAACTCATGTTGAATTAGGATAACTAGACACACCCAATCGATAAAAGTCGATTAAGTATGTATATGTACCCTTATTCACCGCAAGCAATCCTCCACACTAGGGCATGTTTCTAACCTTGTATAGGGTTAAACTCGAATCATGTCGGATTGAAAAAATTTAGTGAAGACCACTCTAGATAACAGAACAAGTGGGGTGAAGGACTTATTCGTTGATGATTATGTCATATAGGAATGTAGACATGATAAACATGTTTAAAATATTTGGCCAAAGTATCATAAGATGTTGGTTGCATTTTCCTTTATCACCTAGATTAAGAAGTGGGATTTTAAATGAATATCGGTATCACATATTCAAATAGGTCTCTTAAGAAGAACACTTAAGTACCTTAAAAAGGTAAAGGAACCAAGTATACATTGTATACACATTACTAAGTAACATGAGAGATCGGTTTAATACCAAGTCATGGAATGAGAGATCAGTATTTCACTGAGTCATTACACTGCATATGGTTTTTACGTTATGAGATAGTTTGGCATCGGAATGTGTGTTATAAACTATGTACTTTAGAATAGAGAAAATTATGTAAAAAAATTCCTTTTTCTAAAGTCTTAAAATGGGAATGTTACATCTTGGTATTAGAGCTGAAGGTTGCAGCTCTTGGACCTATTGTGTCCATAATATGATAAAAATTAATTTTCTTGTTAATAGAAAATGGTTAGAACAAGGGGAAATGCTACAAACAACCCACCCCTAGGTGGAGAGGAAGCTACCACCCAAAAACTTGATGAGATACTTTACCGCTCTGTTGGACACAAGAGATCATCTGGTTGTACTTTAACAACAAGTTATGGGTAATGAGGAGGAAGAAGACACTGGTAATAACAACCGACCACCTCCCATGGACAATGCCAATGTTGGGAATTTTAGTGTTAACAATAATAATGCTGCAAATGCTAATAAAAATGTACCCAATCATTTGAAAGTAAAAAGGCAAGGTTAACAATGACTGAACTCACAAACGATATCAAAATGATAAGTCCACCTAATTTTTATGGAAAAACAAGTGGGGATGGAGCTAAGAACTCGGCTCAAAAAAATGGAGAAGTATTTTACAATAAGAAACTTCTCAAAGGAAACAAAAGTAGTATGGGGAGCTTATCAACTTTCCCATGAGGCATCTTCCTAGTGGGACAACCATAAGGCTGAATTGAATATTGATGAATCAAGAATCACTTGGGATCAATTTAAAAATTACTTTAGGCAATGATGAATTACATAAATTTACTATGATAAGAAGATGATTGAATTCTAGAACTTAGTTCGAGGAAAGTTAAGCATGTAACAGAAAGTCTGGAGAGGTTTACTAAACTTCTTAAGTACGTACCTCAATATAAAAATGACGAGAAGTTTAGAATACAAAAATTCATTATGGGATTAAACCCTATTATAGGGGGTGAATTAGATGTTCACAGCCTAACCACTATGGAAGGGGTTGTAGAAAAATCCATTTGGCTGGAACATAAATTAAAAGCAATCTCTAGCCACAAGGAATAAAATAGAAATAAAATTCCTAATTATTCTTCATCCCTTGCACCAAAAAAAGGGGGAATGAAAGAAGTTTGGTACTGAAAATAAATTTTTGTTGATAAGAGTAAGAAAATAGTAGTAAATAAACTTGCTACAAATTTTTGAAACAATTTCGTTAAGAACAATAATAATGGACAAAAGTCCTATGGAGGACAAAACAAAAATTTCAAGGCTAGAAATAAATTTGAGCCTAAAAGAGGACCGTAGGAGGCTGCTACAACTGTGGAAAATATCATTATGCAAATTAGTTCCCTCTAAGGAAAGATGACAACAATCAACAACATAAGATACATGTTGTAGTAGTTGATAAATAAGATGGAAAATCAAGTTACACCTATAGAAGTGCTAGGTAAGTTATTTGGTATGCATGTTACTATAATTTTTGATACTGGAGCTACTGAATGATTTATTTCTAGTAAATTAGCTTCAAAAATAAAAATAAAAGCTGGAAAAATGGAAAAATATTGGGCTATACATTATGGAAATAATGTTTCCCACATAGTTAGTCAATGTCTTTTTGGAGCAGTCCTAGACTTGCCTAGTTATTACATAGAAGTTGATAACTATGTTTCTCCTTTGGGATCGTATGATGTCATAATTGGTGTTAATTGGCTTGCTGAACATAATGCTAAAGTATACTATTTTGAAAAAACACATTAGTTGTTTTGATGACCTACAGAAAACAATAAATATCCATGGGATAAAATGTGAGATTTCAGTTAGAAAATTGTTATCTATGTAACTTAAAAAGGCCAAAAACAAAGGTTGCACCTTGTATGCAGTAAAAATTTCTAAAACAACTGAAGGGGATAGTGATTTCTTGGAAAAATATTTCTGTTAAGATATTTCCAAGTGATGTGTTTCCGTGAGTGTATTTAATTTTACTCCCAATATAAACGAAAGGAATCCCATGCACGCCGGCCTATCACCCAACAGAAGCTGAGTGCTCACCCGAGGCACACGTGGGTGCCGAGTCTCTCTTTTATGTGAGTTTTAGTGGGAAGCATTTATCTATGATTAGTGTAAGAGTATTCAGGAAAGAAGTTTAGACATACAAGAATCATAGGGCTTAGAATGGCCTCCAGATCCTTGTAGCTTCTTCAGACTGGATGTTTTAATAGACTCCATAACATATATTATAATAGAAAGAAATATACAATCATTCATTCATAGCATGCAAGGAAAGAGAACTCCTATGAATGAAATATACATTAAAGCTACTGATATCCATGTCTATTTGCAATAGGTAACCTCATTATATTCATTGTTTCATTACAAGAGCCATAGAGGGTAGACCGCAATCATGCACATCACTAGGATTGTATAACTATAACAAAAGAAAAATAATTTACAATAATAAGCCTAGTATATTCCTTTCTACATCAAAGTTCCACTCGCTGCAATGTTGTAGAGCTTCACCCATGTTATCTCTCTCTCTCTCTCTCGTGTCTATCTCTTCCTCTATCTCTATATCCCCATCTATATGTTATCTAGGACCTTTTCTCTCTCTCTCTCTCTTTGTATAGATCTCTTCCTCTATCTCTATATCCCCATTTGTATGTTATCTCGGTCCCTTTCTCTCTCTCTCTCTATATATATATATATATAACTTTTCCCTGAGTAGGCACTTGTATTTATCACTTTCCTAGGTTTCCAACTCACCTTTCCATGCCCTCGGATCCATTTCAAAGTGTCGAATGTGGTCCTCCATGTGAGCATGTTCCTTGAGACACTGAGCTCTCTATTCCATCTCATTATGATCTTCTAGAAGATTCCATTTGGGCATGCTCTTTCTTAGGCCAACTTTGTTTCGGCTAACATCTTATCTACGCGCAACCATTCATGCTTTTCACGTGTTCAGAATTTGTTGCATAAATTAGCTAAGTCGTGAACCTCCTTTCGTGTGCCATGTGAACCATGTGCCTTCTTAACTCTTCCTCTGTGCACTTTTGCCTTGCGCGCCCTTCTATAATTGGGATCTCGCAACCCACGCACATTCATACTTGGCCAATATTCCAAGGGCCCAACATCGCCCTACATTATGTTTGTTCTCTGTCTCGGGAACATTCTAATTGACCAAGGTGCAAGTTGGTTTAATGGAGCCAAGATGTAGACATGTATTTTACAAAATGAATAAGGAATGAAAGAATAGAGAAAAGAATGAAGAAAGGGGGGGACATTAATTTAGAAGGATGGGAAAGTCTGCATCAGACCTTCCTTGAGGTTATTCCACACTTCAACCTCACCCTTCACCTTCTGGCATAGGTCACCCACCAGGGTGCTCACTTCATCAAAGCTTAGGCTAGCTCCCTAGGTGCCCAAAGTGTCCACAATTTGTTCCATTTCCTTACCCAGATCGTGAGCTTGTCCATTCTTCTGGTGATATGGGGGTATAGTTCCTTCAATCAGGCCTTAATTGAGCTTCTTAAAGCCTCAATCACCTCGATTTCATTTTCTACCTTGACCAGAACCTTGTCCCTCTCTGCCATGTTCCCCTTGTTCTTTTCCTAGAACTCTTTTAGCTCTACTTCAAGCGTGGAAACCAAGGAGCTTGCCACCTTATCTTGATCTGCACATGTGTCATATGTGGCTTCTACGTAGACTGGGCAGTGACCTTGATCTCCATGAGTACTTGGTTGTACTTGGAAAAAGTGCTATCACCTTTAACCGGTCCTCCTCCTTTAGGTGTGCAGCCACTTCCTCCATAGATTCCAATGCCAAGGGTCATCTCTCCATGGTGAGGATGTGTGTTAAGTATTCTAGGAATTCTAGCATCGATGCATACCTCTAGGGGATTGGCGTTAGATCTGGGTGTTTTAAAATGATGGTGCTTTTTATCAATTCTACCTTTTTGTAGACCTATACCTTTGCCTTTTCCTCCTTGAGCTCGCGCTTTAGCTGCACGCTGATTAATTCCTCCTATTTCAAGTTTTTGGCCACCTTAGCCAACTCCTCTTCCTTCTTGGCCAACTTTCCCTCTAGGGCCCTTACGTTGTCATTCGTGCGAATAGCCTTGCCTCTGTTTTAACCGTAACCTTGTTTAGAGCATTGCATACTTGCTCGTCTGAGAGCTCCTAAGCATTTACCAAGGGGTTGTCTCCCTTAGACTCTGGAAATGTGATAAGTGCCTTTTGGCAGACCTCAAAGTTTGGCTTGTCAACATGGGACTCAAATTCCCAAGAAAGCATCTTCTTGGTCCTGGGGTATGCGCCCTCCTTCTCGAATGATCCCATGGCTATAAGTCTCTCAGTGGGTATCATGATTTGGAACCTTGCATGTAGCACCTTCCTTGAATCATCCACATAGCCCATTATCTTCCTTTGTTCTGCATCCAAAGTTCTTCTACCCGAGTGCATGCCTTTGGGGAAGCTAACTATCAGAGCGGGGCCTCCTAGGCTGTCATGTCCCTTTTCAATGCTCTCCTCCTTCCCTTCCTTAAGCACTATGTCTACGCTATGCTCTAACTCCTAGTCTACAAGGGCCTCGAGCATCTTCTTTGCTTCTCACTCTGCCACTTCAGTTATCTACTCCTTGGTAAAACTTATGTCTCCTTGCTTCTCCATGGCATCCTTCTCATCCGTCTTTATATCTTCAGTGCCTTCATCACCTTGTGCGCCTTTTCATCGTGCGAATACGAACTCTTAATTTTCATCCCCACTCTCTTCCTCCGAGTCATAGACACTAAATACATGAGGTTCCAAAGGTTCCTTGTCTTTCTCTGGCTCTTCCTCCTCGTCGCCACCTCCTTCACTCTCATCCTCTCCTTCTCCTAGATATCTCTCCAAGCTATCGGTCGCCTCCAAGTCAGCTTCTTCATCCACCCTCTACTTCTTCCTGAGAGGTGTCCTCTGGTTAGGAGATTCTGCCTTCTCTTCTTCCTCTTGTGACTCCTCCATGGTGGTGGGTTATTCGAGTGCCTCTACTTCTAGCATCTTCTCCTTTACTAGAGACTTCTTTCTCTCGAACATAGGTGCTTGGCTTGGTGCTTGTAGAAGGCATGCTCACTGTCTGAGTAGTCGGCACACTTGGTGCTCCTTCCTCTCCTCTACCTCTCTTCTTAGATGCTGGCTTCTTCTTTCCCAAGGGGTCCTCAGGTATTGAGATCTCATCCACCAAGTACGTGCCCTTTTCAAATTTCAGCCTTATGCGCATGTATACACATGCCGTAGATCCTCCAACGATGGGAAGCATTATTGGCCTAGTCATATGGATTTTGTGTGACACATACTTCTCCACGTATGTGTGCTTACCTCTAGGGTAGTTTAGTTTCTTCCTCATATCCCTATGCTCCTGGTCCAACTTTCCTAGCTCTAGCCTTAGCTTCTTTGATTCTTTAAATCTATTCACTCCCACTTGGAAGTATTGGGTAGTGAACGTGAAAGGCAATTTGCACCAAGGGCTCCATGATTCGTCAATAAGTTTGAACCTGCCCAAGCAGTAGTGTTGGTACACCATGAACTCAGCTTCTCCCTATGTGGCTATTGGGAGTTATTTAGGGATCCTCCACTCCACCCCGAATGCATTTCTCAAGCGTGTATACCAATTTTCAAGTTGTGCTTTGTGGGGAACCATCATTCTATCACATGCATATTTTTCAAACCTCTTCGCAAGCGAAGGTTCTTCAGCTGGGTACTCACACACAAACTTGTTTGGTGCATCTAGCACTCCAATTTCTACAAAGACCATGGTGAGGGACATTTCTAAGGGCATGCACCATAATCTAAATAGTTGCATGTCGGCATTACTTCCTCAATACTTTGTGCATCCTCTCCTGAATCAATTATTGATAGATGATCAAGTCCACAATTGCTTTTTCCAGGCTTCACTACAACGGTGAATTCAAACTATTGAAATAACAACACCCATCGACATATGCACCCTTGAAGAATGGGCTTGTTCACTAAATACTTTAATGCCATATGGTTGGTGTAGAATACAAAGGGTGTCACCAGTCAGATACTGTCTAAATTTGAAAAGTGCATAGATCATTGACAATGTATCGCGCTTGGTTGTGGTATAATTCTACTCTGCTGGTGTTAACTTCCTGCTCACAAAATAGAGAGGATGATTAACAATCCCCTCACCTGGTTGTGCAAGTACTACTCCAATGGTGGTTCTTGAGGCATCTACATGGACATGTAAAGGCTTGTCCCAACAGGGAAATCATAAAATAGGAACAGTAATAAGCCTATATTTTAATGTATCAAATGCCCTCTTTTGTGCCTTTCCTTAATGGAAGGTACTTTTGTGTCTAAGCAGCTCTTCTAAGGGCGTGGTGATCTTGGCATACCCCTTAATGAATTTTCTATAATACACCGTATGCCTAAGGAATCCACGCATTGCGCTCGGGCGTAAGAGGCTTCCTTAACCCCAAAATAACTCTAACTTTAGCAAGATCTACCAAGTAAGCCCTCCTTATATATGATATGCCCCAATAAAGTCCCAAAGGGTGTAGTAAACACATAGTTCTTAATGTTGGGATATCCTCAACCACCTACACCTTCTAGGACATTAATCTCAAGTTGTCACGGTGGTCCTTAACTAGACCATATACTATCCAATCATCCAAATAAACACGGAGAAACTTATGAATGAAGTCACTGGATTGTTTGCACCACTATGTGTGAAAAGACAGTAGGTGCATTATTCAACCCAAAGGGCATGACCGTATATGTAAAACTCCCCACTCGGTGACGAAATTTGTCTTATCCTGGTCCTCCTTTGCAATATGGACTTGGTGGTATCCTGAAAATCCATTCGTAAAGGAATAGATTTCATGCCCAATGAATCCTTCCAAAGTTTCTTCAGTGAAGGGGGTCAGAAATGGATCAATGACACAAACTACATTCAATTCCCTATAATCCACACAAATTCTAATCCACCCATCCTTCTTGATGATGATTACCATTGGACTTATCCATTCTGATTCTTCCACTGCTTCAGTGATCTTAGAAGCTATCATCTTGTCTATTTCCTCCTTAACCTTCACGCGTAAGTTGGAATTCATCCGCGTAGGGCCTTTTTCTAATCGAGAGCACACCTTCCTTCAAATTTATCCTCATCTCCCCCAAGGAATGGTGAACACCTTTTAGCTCATGGTACCCGCGTGGGAATAAATCCTCAAATTTGCACAACAGATCAATGATCTTTGATACTTCCTTCTCCATCCAATAATCTCCAATAATAGCTTCCTTAGGTTCTTCTCCTGAACCAATGTTAACTTTCTTTGTCTTTAACGGCTCATGGTAAGCATGTGCACAAGCATCTACACTATCCACAACTTTGTGCGTCCCTATAGAATGGTTAACATCTAAAATTTCTGATTCCTCTCCATCAATCACATATACTAACTTTCCCTTCTCCTTTTCTAAACACACGCGCTCAAGCTATAACTCTTCTGTTTCTTCAATCTCTTCAAAACGCACCTCCAATCCTGGTTCACCTAATAATTCCAACAACCTATCTTCCATTCTGGAACTATCCCCCATGGTAAGGTGCTTGATACCTTGCAAGGCCTTATCAACCAATGGTTTGGTACTCCAATACTCAAAGGCTTGAATAAGATCAGCCCACGAGCTCTTGCGAATTCCTTGTCTGACGGCATGTCTCTGAATGAATGTACCATGCGCATGCATAACCTGCAGTGTTGAATACAAATTGTGCACCCGGAGGGACGGTGGTAAGGCTTCGTGCCTTCTCTCTAGACCCATTCACATTCCCCGGATATGGAAAGCGGTGGACTCCTTCCCATGGTAGTCCCTGATGATGGTGGGTATATTACTTCTAGAAAATTTGACAGAGAGAGTAATTCTTACCTCATACCACTCTAAAAGGCTCTCCTGATGCATGGCCCACCAACGAGCTGGTGTGTTGTGCCGAGCAAGATGTAACTCAGCATCTCCCTCCATTCCTTCTCGTTCTTCCACTGAGCTTCTATCTCCTGTAAAGATCTCAGGGAAGGCTCCTCTGGAGTACTTGGGTAGTTCTTTTCCTCCAAGGTGCCAAACCATGCACACCTTTGTTACCTTGGTCACCGATCCTCTCAACTACCATCCCATTAATTCATAAGTCCCATGCGCCCAATTGTCACATGCCAGACTAGGTGGTATCACTCACTAACTGAGCATCTTCAAACTAGATAACCCCATTAATAGGGTGTACCATCTTAGGGTCTTTGATTGAGCACACATAAATCTTGTCTAGAACTTCTTCTCCCAATGGTTCAATGTAGGGCACTAACTTCCCATCAACCAAGGGTATAATGAACTGCTCCTCTTTGTTCTCAAAACTGATGTACCCTTTGTTAAATCAAGGTCCGCATTGTTCTTGTAACACCAAGGACAGCGCAAGACTTCAAAGTCCCCAGTAAACTTGGCTCCTTGAATAGTAATAGCTGCATCCTTCAAGACACCGATGGGCATTGCCTTAGTCTTGTTTTCCATATACAACACATTTGAAGATGGCTATAATGTAGGTCTCCCCATCTGATGCCATGCATCCAAAGTCAAAACATTAACCTCCGCGCTAGTGTCAATGAGTATATTGTTGAGGAGCCATCCATCTACAACTGCATTCAATGTAATCTCCTTGTCATAGTCGAGGTTGTGAGGGGGAAGGTTCATGTGCAAGACCTATCTCTCGTGCTCTTCTCCGGTGCATGGTACCTTCTCTCTCAACCAAGATCCTAGCAAAGGAATGATGTTCTCCTGCCTTAGCATTTTACACACCTCCTTGACCTCATCCAGGTCATCTTCCGTGCCTCGATTCTCCTTCCTTGTTCCTCCCTCCTAGATTTCTCCTTTAGACACTAGATTTCCCTTACAAGCTTTGAATAACATCCATGGTGTCCTGATATATAAAATTTTGATGCGCAGGTCTAGATACTTTCCATGAACGACCTCTTCTCTTGAAACTAGGTTCTTCGTCTTGGTATCTCCCTTACGCACGTGGCTTCTACCCTTTTTGTTACCAACGGGATCCAAACCTTCATCCCGTGTTACCCGAGGCATCCACTATATGTCTTCTTTCTTGATGCTAATCATCACGGTGCCCTTGTTCTTCAAGGTACTACTTGATTCATATGCTGAAATAATTTTGGGAGCTCCTCATACTTATGCTTCTTACTACACCATGATCACTGCGCAACAAGTTCGGGCACTCATGCTTGTAATGTTTTGTATATCCACGGTTAAAACATGTTCCTCATGGGAATTCATTCCTTATTCTGCGGTTACCTCATCCAAGGAATCCTCCTTGAAAACCTCTTCCAGATGTGCCTCCATTTGTGTGCTCTTCATAATGGCGATCATCATTTTTATAACCACTGACAATGCTAGTTTGGCACACTCCATGATCAATGGCCTCATGTATCTAATTAATGAGCCTACAATCTTTAGGATCATGGGTTGTGGAGGTGCAAATATTGCAATAACAAGATACATTCTTTGTGATTGCACACTTTGCAACAAGGGACATCTACTTGTATCATGGTCCCATGACAGATTTCACAGTCTAATGTCATAGTGCGTACCATCCTCTGGGGGCAATTGTCCTTAACGTACCTTTGATTCAAAATATATGTACCACAAACCACTGCGAGTCTCATGGACCAAGTTTTCATATAGATTTTCACTCTTCTTAGCCATAGTAGCAATCACGGGCCTCCAAGAATGGGCTAACACCGATGATCAATACTACCAACAAATTCAGCACACACAAGGTAGCCTCCAATGCTTCGTGTGGATCGCAAAAGTATTATGAGATAAAGCTCTTCTAAAATGGGTGATTAATCCTCTAACAAACCATTGTGCATGCTGAGAAGGATGTATATGATATGATAATTTAGACAAGAGAGTCTTAAAGCATGCATCATACTCCCGCACACTCTCTACCATTCCTTGTTATATCTCCTTCAAAGTACTAATGCTTTTTTGCTTGAACTCAAGAATGTGGAACTCATTGGCAATGAATTCTATAAGGCAAAGTGTAATCCACCACCATTTGATGAGGGTCATACTTTCTATACCAGCTATGTGCACACCCTTGCAATGTGGTTGTAAATTGACTAGCCTTTCATTATGGGGTTGTGATACCTTTCACACGCCATATTAGTTCACACTTGTGAACATGTTTTGCAGGATCCTCAATGCCCTTGTAATTTGATAAATGTAGAGACATCTCAAAGAAAACCCGAGGTGGTGGTCGGGGTCCTTGTCGTGAACTGCAGCCTTGGTTCCCTCCAAAGTGTTTCCTCTACCACGATCCACTTTGAGTCCACCGGGTCTGTACCTCTAGAGCCACCGAGATCCACTTGTTCCAAGAGGGCATGTAGGAGCTGTGCCAAGTGCCCCCATGGTCCCATTGAAGTGTGCATCGACGGTTCGTGATAGTGCCCCACTACCACTAATTTGTTCCGTGCTACTCCCTAATGTGAGACCAAAAGCTTGTACACTTTCCCCTTGTCCAAAAAACTCCTCCAAATATTGGAATATGTGTAGCCATAGAAGAAGGAACTAAAAAATTATACCTCCTAGGCATGGATCTATCTCTTCCACTGGTTTCAATTGGGTCAATACTTCCTCTTGGATCGGGAAAACCAAGTGCCAGGGCTTGGTCACTGGGTGGGTTCAGATATGTGCCAATGACTCTCCTTTCTCCATGTGATGAACTCTCACTAGAAGTTGAAGGGGTCTCCCTCATACGCTTGCCAAGATGGGGTAGCACAAACTGCTCAAGTTCCACATCTTTTGTGTGAACCTCAACTCCTTCCCACAATGTTTATCTCCATAGATCCATCACACTAGCAACCTTCACGTCACCTAGTAATCTCCCTTTCACATGCTTTTCCATACTTGAGTCGTCTTTCTTCCCTCTCCCTTTTTGTCGTATCATTTTTCATCTTCCTCCACCCGAGCTTCCTTACCTAGCGCTCAAAATGGTTTAGCCGGCCATTGGGAGCACCTCTAAACTCATGGTAACCATCAATATCTTCATAGCTAGAGGAATAACACGTAGAAATGTTCCTCTAGGTTCTCATAGAAACTCAAACTCAGCAATCTCTGGGAAAGAATACATGGAAATGGCATATTCCAGAGTGTAGCTAGCTAGTACTCCTCCCCACCAAAGTGATCTACAACATGGGTCCACGTTAGATCTACATCCTACAACCTCTAGTAGTCTTCTTTGGTCCATATCTACGATCCATAATGCCAACTTGATCTAGATGCATAGGCTGAAAGCCATCCATATAACTCTACTGGGAAGTAGCAGAAAAAAGTCTCATATAGATCATGGTAGAGATTCTCTTCTACCCATCTATGTGTATTGAACTTAGGTCTAGTGCTGAATCTCTGGGAAAATTCATCTTCGTGCTCTTGAACCATGACTCAACATTTTCCAATGTTAACTAATCTGTCATTACTCTTTACACAGATCATGATGCATGCTATATCCCACTATAACTTCGAAAATAGGTCCCGGAAACGGAACCAAGATGTAGTCAATTTTACTCCCACTATAAAAGGAAGGAATCCCATACATGCCAACCTATCACCCAACAAAAGCTGAGCACTCACCCGAGGCACGCGCGGTGCCGAGTCTCTCTTTTATGTGAGTTTTAGTGGGAAGCATTTATCTATGATTAGTGTAAGAGTATTTAGGAAAGAAGTTTAGACATACAAGAATCATAGGGCTTAGAATGGCCTCCAGATCCTTGTAGCTTCTTCAAACTGAATGTTTTAATAGACTCCATAACATATATTATAACAGAAAGAAAGATACAATCATTCATTCATAGCATGCAAGGAAAGAGAACTCCTATGAACGAAATATACATTAAAGATACTGATATCCATGTCTATTTGCAATAGGTAACCTCATTACATTCATTGTTTCATTACAAGAGCCATAGAGGGTAGACCGCAGTCATGCACATCACTAGGCTTGTATAAATATGCCAAAAGAAAAAGAAATTACAATACTAATCCTAGTACATTCCTTTCTGCATCAAAGTTCCACTCGCAACAATCCTCTGAGCTTCACCCATGTTATCTCTCTCTCTCTCTATGTATATCTCTTCCTCTATCTCTATATCCCCATCTGTATGTTATCTTGGTCCCTTTCTCTCTCTCTCTCTGTATATTTCTCTTCCTCTATCTCTATATCGCCATCTCGTATGTTATCTCGGTCCCCTCTCTCTCTCTCTCTCTCTCTCTCTGCATATACCTTTTTCCCACAAAGTAGGCACTTATATTTATCACTTTCTCAGGCTGCCAACTCACCTTGCTGTGCCCTCAGATCCGTCACCAAGTGTCGAATGTGGTCCTCCAAGTGAGCATGTTCCTTGAGCCTAAGCTCGCATTCCATTTCATGATGATCTTCTAGAAGATTCTATCCAAGCATGCTCTTTCCTGGGCCAACTCACTGTTACAGGATGACATCTTATCTAGATGACATCTTTTCATGTGTTCTACCTTTGTTGCCTAAATCGGCTAAGTCCTGAACCTCCTTTCATGCACCGCGTAAATCATGTAACTTCTTAACTCTTCCTCCATGCACTTTTTCCTCGCACGCCCTTCTATAATCTGGGATCCCATGCACTCACGTGCCTTCATTCTTGGCCAATATTCCAAGGGACCGAGAAGTGAGAACTACCTTGTCTTCCACTCAAACAAGTAGTTTGATTTCACAATTGAGATCAAACTAGGAACTGAGCCTATTTCTAAGGCACCATATCAAATGACTACCATTAAACTGGTAGAGCTTAAGGCATAGTTACAAGAATTGTTGTCTAAAGGTTTGATAATACCGAGTGTTTCACCTTGGGGAGCACCGGTAATTTTTGTGAAAAATAAAGATGGAACACTTAGGTTGTGTATTGATTATAGGATGTTAAACAAAGCAACAATAAAAATAGATATCCACTTCCTAGAATCAATGATCTTGTTTGATCAAATGCATGGTGCGTTAGTATATTATAAGATAGATCTTCACTTTGGGTATCCTTAGTTAAGAATCAAAGACAAAGATATTCAGAAAACAAACTTTAGGACAAGGGACATGCATTATGAATTTATAGTTTTACCTTTCGGTTTGAAAAATGCACCTGCAATTTTATGAATTTAATGAACAATATCTTTCAAGAATACCTAGACAAGTTTTTACTTGTATTCTTTGATGATATTCTCATATATTCTAAAATCATTGATGAGCATCATGAGAATTTGAAAATAGTACTTGAAATCTTAAGGAAAAGAAGATTGTATGGTAAGTTTTCCAAATGTTCTTTCTATGAGACAAAAGTGCACTATTTAGGACATGTCATAAGTAAAGATGGAATACTAGTAGATCCATCAAAGATTGTCACAATAAATGAATGGCCTACACCTAAGAATGTACATGAAGTTAGAAGCTTCATGGGTCTTGCTGGTTACTATAGAAAATTTGTGAAGGAATTTTCAAAAGTTGTTGCACCAATAACTTTATTGTAAAAGAAATATAATAAGTTTGTGTGGAGTGATAAATGTGAATCAACATTTAAAAATCTTAAGGATCAATTAACATATGTACCTATTTTGGCTGTACTTGATCCAAATGGAAACTTTACGGTAGTTACAGATGCTTCCGGGAAGGACTTAGAGGTATTTTGTTACAAAATGAACATGTTATAGCATATGAGAGTAGAAAACTCAAGTTACATGAGTTGAATTATGCTCCTCATGACCTAGAGCTTGTTGCCATAGTACATGCACTTCAAGTATGGAGACATTATCTTTTGGGAAGACCTTTTGAATTAAAAACTGATCATCTTGGGCTGAAGTATATTTTCACTCAGCCAAATCTGAATGCAAGACAATGAATATGGTTAGAGTTTTTGTCACAATATGATTTTGACATAAGTTACATAAAAGGTAAAGAAAATAGAGTGACAAATGCACTAATTCGTAGGAAATATATTTATGCACTTATAACTTTGAGAACTCAATTTAAGGATGAGGTAAAAAGTATAATGGAATCTAATTCATACTTTCAGCAAGTAAAAACTAGAACTTGCTGCAGATCCGAATGACACATGATATAAAGGTTTTCACTTCGATAATGAAGGAATCTTGAGATATGATAAACAAGTGTATATACCTATGGGAAACGAGTTAAGGAAAAATTTAATGGAGGAATTTCATAATTCACCTTACTCAAGACATCCCAGTATTACAAAAATGCTTGTTGATATAAAACAACAATACTTTTCGAAAGGGATGAATAAAGGCATAACTGATTTTATGACACATTGCTTGAAATGACAAGTGTGTTAAGGCTAAGAATATGCACCTAGCTGGTTTATTATATCCTCATAGCTTACCGTAGTATAAGTGGCGGAGTAATTAGCATGGATTTTTTTCAAGGGCTTCAATGTCAATAAACAAACATGATGTTATTTTAGTTGTTGTTGATAAACCTGACAAAAGTAACACATTTTATTTTTCAGTAATCTTAAGGATGATTCACTGTTTTAGCAAAAAGATTTGTGCATGAAATTTTCAGATTACATCTCGATTTTGGAAAATGCTTAATGCAACCTTAGGGACTAAACTGAATTTTAGTTCAACATACCATCTAGAAACAAATGGTCAAATTGAGAGAGTTAATCAGGTTTTGGAAGATATGTTATGAATGTACTGCATGGATCAACAATACAAATGGGAAGAATACCTTCCTTTAGTTGAATTTTCTTATAATAATACATATCATGCCTCTTTGAAAATGGCACCTTTCGAAGCGTTGTATGGAAGGAAATGCAGAACTCCAGTTAGCTGGGATAACATAGAAGACAGAGAGGTAATTGGACTTGAAATCCTTACTGAAATGGAACAAAAAGTTAAAATGATTCGTGAACATTTAAAAGAAGCTAGAAGATAGGAAAAAAGTTATGCATATCTGAAAAGGGTTGATAAGAAATTTGAACTGGGTGAAAAGGTCTTTTTACGGGTTAAGCCGAAAAATATTTCTATAACCTTTGGCAAGGCAGCCAAGTTATCACCTCATTATGTGGGACCCTTTGAAATAGTTGAAGTAATCAATCATGTAGCTTATCGTTCAAAATTACCACCTGCTTTATTACGAATGCATGATGTTTTCCATATTTCTTTGCTTAATAAATGCGTTTTAAATTTATCACATGTGTTAAATTGGGATTCCAAAATAATTGTAATCCACTTGACAAAATGTTGTTCATGCATTTCATCAAACCTTTCACAAGCTTGTTGTATCTTCTACATTTGGCAAATATATAGTACAACTATCAATAAAATAGCATGTTTTATCAACCATTCCCATCATCTTGAAGCTTTTGCCATATACATGTATATCAGTGCATGCAAAACTACATCAATAGACATAATCCTTTTGTTAAATGGGTATAAATAACATATTCAAAACTCCCACGTTTTTCACAAGTTACTAGACATTTTTAATGAGTTTATCCTATGTTGTTAGGAAGCAGGTATGGGTATGGGTTCGATACGTGGATACTTGATTTTAAAAACCCTTAGTACGATATGTTTGGATACGTCCATACATAAATATTAAAAATTAAAAATATTATATACACACACACACACACACACACTTAAGATTTTACATTTTCTATGATAATATACGAATATTGTATTCCTTTGTGTTTCATCCATTTCCTTTGAGATTAATTTTTGTGTTGTGATGGTAGCCATCAAAGATGTATATAGTGAGCTCCTAAAGGACCTATTTAATGAGATTGACTCTAACTTTCCAATGATAGCTAAAGAGGTCAGTCCAATGGTTGGTTATTGCATTCATATTATCCAAAACCACCTTCTAATCCTCCTTAAGGATGTGTAAAGGATGCTCTTTGAAACTTTAAGCCATGCAATTTGTGGTTCCAAATTTTTCTATTAGTATTGAAGATCACTTGAGATTTGATCTCATAAATAACTTGTACAGAGGCTCAGATATATGTCCAAATTTCTATGAGTAGCTTCTTTCCTTGGCCAATTGTGATGATCCCAAATAATTACCTCAAACATTGTTGATATCATTTGAATATTTTCTCTTCAATACACTAGAGAGATTTTAAACAATCTCCATGTTTCCTGTGGTTATCATGCCCTCCTAGTCTAGTCTTGAATAAAACTGAAGTTTGTTTGAGTTAAAAAAATAAAAATAAAACTTTTTTATAGCCCCCATTGTCTAACTCCTATTGATATGTACCAGGTATGCATAAACATACCCGAGACATACTTGGTATGTTCCTAGATGTATTCAATACATATTAGTATATACCTAGGATGTATCCATACTAGGTATATATCTAGGGGGGTACGAGATGCTGGGGGATGAACACTAGTAACATAGAGTTTAACATTAAATTTTCCTAATACTCTTGCTAAAAAAATGAGGATTACTAAAAAGACATTTTTTGGCCTATCAAAATAGTCAATGTAGTTCACGATGCCACATTTTTTGAGGCATTTTGTTATAAAGTCCATGTTACTTATATCGAAGGAACTTATGTTATGTGTTTGCTTACAAATTAGGTTTACATAGAGCATGATAGTAAAAAAATATTTAAAGGTATTTGATATACCTTTGAATAATAAATTGGGCATTTTGGTAGGATGTTGAGGATGCCCTTTGTGCTTCATGCTAGACCACACCTTGCGCTTCTCTTTCTTCCCTTCAATGTGCACACAATGGGCTACATCTACTGCTAGAATATTTGTAAACCCTCTACATGTGTAGTATTTTTAAACCCTCTATTGATCCAGTCTTTGAAATCATGAGAAAATATAGCTGGCATTGATATTTTCTCTACACTTCATGGTGCACACAATGGGTTTGATCTATTGTTAGGATATTTAAAACCCCTTAAAAATGTGTTCTTTTTAAACTCATAACAATTATAGTATTTTTAAACATTATGTAAATATATCGGGCATTGATCTCTTCTTTTCCCTCACTTTGCATCCAATGGGCTAAATTTTTGGTAGGATATCATCAAGCTAGATATAGATGTAGTTTTTTACAACCCACTATCGATTGACAATATAAATCTGTGTAAATACATTTGGATTGAATGTTTATCCAAATGAATGTGCAAATACAAATGCAATGAATAGGTATGTAAAACATCATCTCATCTTTTCCCCCACCCTTTCACATGATACTCCCAAAATAAACCTTTGCCACAGTTATGGAAATCAAACTAGTTTTTTTAGGGTTTGAAAAAAATAAATTAGGGGATTCAACATCCCCTGCACATGGATATTTCCAGCCCAAAACCCTTCCAGCATATGCACCTCCCATCGTAATCACCCACATACATAAATGAAGATGAGTTACGGGAAAAAGTAGCGGTGCTTTAGTTGATGTTATTGTAAGTTTAAAAATAAAAAATAAAATAAACAAAATAAAAGGGTTGTTAGAGACGAAATTAAAATTATGTCTCTAACATTCTTCTCAAAACCACCCCTTCTATACTAGTGATGTTTTCACCTACAGACCATGCCACTCTTTCCAATTTAGAAGGTAATATTTATAATAACACTAAAAACATTTTTAAGTACAGAAGTATCCCTTTGAACTCTCCACTATGATATTGAACACCCAATAAAAACTATTAAGGATCTCCCCATGGGTAATCATGAATAGGACCAAGGAACTCCTCCAATCATATATATTACATCATAGAAGAGTGACCCAAATTTAGTTCCAGAATGTTGGACTCATAGGAACCTTACCCTCTAATTTCAACCAACAAAATATATGGGCATCCTCTCAAAGTATTGACATTGTTTTACCAAATGGAAGCAATAGTGTCTAATATGACCAATTCACCTTTTCTATCATACTCCCAGCTTGTGCTAGAATAGGAGCTTTGAAATAGGGTGTGGAAATATGCAAAGCATTATGGAGAAAGGACTTTATCATATGTTTTAATTGCAAGTTCCCTATGTAGATATGTAGGCAAAATGTGGAAGCATTTGACCTCCTCAAAAAAATTCTTGAAAATAATGTGGTCTCATGGATTGCAATGATTGTAGGATTTGTAAAAATAAGTTCATTGAAGAGGCCTTGGAAACTTTCAAGAAAATTCAATTAGTAGGTGTAAAGCTAGACTTCACAACCTTTTCCAGCATCCTCCCAACTTTTGTCAAAGTGGGAACTTTAGAGAAGGGCATGGAAAACTATCAAAGAATAATGGAAGAGAAATTTTTGTTAGATGTATATTTGACAGAATGCCTCAAAGAGATGTGCTCACATGGAAAACATTGATTGCAGGTTATTTGTAAAATGGATTTGTTGAAAATACTTTAGAAAGTTTCAAGCAAATGTAATTGGTATATTTAAAGCCAAATTTCACAATCTTGGCCAACATCCTACCTTCTTGTGCCAAAATGGGAGCTTTGAAAAAGGGTATGGAAATCCATAAAAGTATAAAGGATAGAGGAATTTTGTAAGACGTTGTGGTTGCAACTTCCTATTAGACATGCATGCAAAATGTGGAGGCATAGAAAAGGAAAGTGAATTGTTTAACAAAATGACTAGAGATATATGTTTGCGTGGAAAGCATTCATTGCAGGTTATTCACAAATAGATTTGTTGAAAAGGATTTATAAAGTTTCAAGCAAATGCAATTGGTAGATTTAAATCCAAATTCCACAACCTTTTCCAGCATCCTACATGCTTGTCCCAAAATGGGAGCTTTGGAACAAGGTATGGACATCCATAAAGGCATAAAGGATAGAGGAATTTTGTCAGTTGTTGTGGTTGTAACATCCTTGGTAGACATGCATGCAAAATGTGGAAGCATAAACAAGGAAAGTGAAATTTTGACAGAATGCCTCAAAGAGATGTGTTCGTGTGAACAACCTTTTCTATCATCCTACTTTCACCTGTGCTAAAATGGGGGCTTTGGAACAAGGTATAGACATTCATAAGCATAAATGATATAGGATTTTGTTAGATGTTATTGTTGCAACTGCCCTAGTAGACATGCATGCAAAATGTGGAAACATAGACAAGGCAAGTGAACTATTTGACATAATGCCTCAAAGAGATGTGTTCACGTGGACAACATTCATTGCAGACTATGCACAAAATGGATTTCAAACAAAGGCTTTAGAAAGTTTCAAACAAATACAATTGGCAGATTTAAAGCTGAATTCCACAACATATTCCTAGTATCCTACCTGCCTGTGCCAAAATGGGGGATTTGGATCTAAGTTGCACATAGGAAGATCTGGACAACTATTTTTAGGTTTTGGCCCCTTAAAAATATGCCATGCCCATTAATGGGAGTGAGGAGCTCAACAAGTAGTCTCAAAAGAATCCTAGCAGATTGAAAATTTTGATCTAGGATTTTGTATGGATATTAAGTATCAGATGTCTGGGACACAAGGTTTTAAGTATGTCATTCAGATTGTAGATCAAAGACTAAAAATTTCACAAAAACAATAGCAATCAAAATTCTTAATCTTGGTACTAACAATAGTGCAAAACAAGGGAAAGCAATATCATGAAACAACATCGATGCATATTCAACTTATTAGAAGTCACAAGAAAAACCATTATGTACATATGCCACAATCATAGCCATCAAGAGAAGATGCACCATACGACTCGCCAAAGGAAGCCCCACCCACATTCTCCTCCCTGCTCCAAATGGAATCACCTCAAAGTTTTGTCCCTTGTACTCTATCTTCCTATTCTCACCTTCCAAAAATCTCTCTGGAATAAATTCCAACGGATTCTTCCAGATTATAGGGTCTCTTCCCACTGCTCATACGTTCACAATCACCTGGTTGTCTTTACATATCAAAAATCCACCTTGATCTCGTAGGTGCTCTTAGTTTTGGGGCAGCAAAAGGGAGCCATAGGATGCAATCGGAATATTTATTTCAAGGCCTACGTAGAGATAATGCAGACTATCTAGATCAGATTCTTCAATTCTTTGATTTCAGCTATTTCATCCAATTCTTGTTACACTTTCTTCATTTTCTACATCTTATGAATGAATCCTTCAATAACCCATTCTGCTGTAGTGGTGGTCATTTAAGCACCGGCAATAAACAATTCCTAAAATAGTAATTACATACTCAATCAAAAAATCTGTTAAACATCAGAAATTTATCTACGACTAAATTGTGTTTTCACTAGTAACTTATAACTATGAACCCTCTAACATCAATGACAGTGAAATCATGGCTTCTACAATCCAACAGACATCAAGAAAATCTTTGTCAGAGTCATTTAGCTCAAGGTTTTTGATTCTCGTGGTGAGCCTGTTCTATATGAACAAATCGGAAAAACCATACATTCGCTGAATATGCTTGGCATTCGATGGCGCACGCCTTGAGGATCCAAGAACCCAAGAAATGGAAAAATTCTACCAAATTGGGCATTCCACCAAGCTTCCTCATTTCCTACATGGTGTCTTTGAACCCCACAGAAGCCGGATTGTGTGGATCCAACACATTTGTGTCGAAGATCATGTTGCCCAACAGATTCAAATAGTTGTAAAAATGCCATGTGCCCAATATTTACAGGTAGTAGCGGTGGTGACAGTGGCAACATTGTGGAAGCCCTAAAAAAATTCATACCCTAATTTCTTTCCATGTATTGACCGCCCTTATTTACTGTTCTTTAGGTTATCTATTTGTTTTGTTTTTGGGACATAGAAGCGGCATGTAGAAAATCAAAGTGACGAAAATATTTTTTTCTCAAATATGCCTCCCATGTAGTAGTGATTAGAAGTTATAAATGAATGTGATAATATACTTAACCTCTTGAAAAAGAGTCGAAAAGGACATGAGGTCATTATGCACCAGCTCAAGGGGAGTCGTAGTTCACGAGCCTTACCTTTTGGAAAAGAATCTCAGTGATGTTTTCCAAGTACACAGCCTCTATAAATACCATCTACACAAGACACCTTGGGTAGACCAAGCACCAAGTTTTGTGAACTTATATGTCAAAAATATCTATAGTTCAAGTTTCTAAACCACTCATGCCAAAGTTTTCTTACCAAATCAACATGAGAAATGAGTGATGTCCTTGTAGAAGACTCCAAAAGCCTAAAATACTTATAGGATTTAAATATGATCAACAATACCTGAAGTAATCATGTTACCATATTTTTTCATGCAAGATTGAACAAAGGTATTTTTGGGAAATTGGCTATATTTGGTGAAAAGTCTAGTTTTAACGTTTTTCTATTTTTAGCACTTGCCAAAATTAAAGTGTTCTAGATGAAAATTGGGTGAATTGGAAAAATTGCTATTTTAGCATATGCTAAAAATAGTAAGTGTCCAAAATTAGAAGAGCTAATGCATGGGAATCAGAGCCAAAATTGGAAGAAACTAAGTATGGAATTAGAGCCAAAATTAAAAGCAGGTCTAAAATAAATCAGGAAATCAACATGAAAAATAGGAGGTTAATTACATGCTAATTATGCCTAAGGGTTGGCACTATATAGAGGAGTTTTTGGGCCTTAAAGAATTAATTAAATAGTAGCAGCAGTTGTTGACCAAGGATTGGTGCCAGGTTTAAGGCAGATAAGGGGCAGATTTTATTATATTCTAATCCTTTTGCATGCCTTTTCAACACAACAAAAAAATCCAAAAAGGGAAAAAACAAGAGAAAAATTAGAAAAGCACAAAAGGACAAAATAGAGAAGAGACAAAATCATGAAAAGGATGTTAAAGCAGCTAAAGAAGATTAAATTATTAAAAGGTAGCATGCTAAAATTCAACGTAGGGCAGTCAAAGCACAATTTACTTGCCTTAAAACACTTGTGCATGTCAAAGAACCAATGCAACAAGGGGTATTTTCAACACAGTAGGGTAATAAATATTTTATTTATTATTCCCAAGTAGTTACATGCTTCAGGGAGTCAAAGAGGGTGGTTATTCTATCAATAGAAGTGTTGCATGCACAAAATTCAAGGTAGGTACAAAGGCAACAACCTTTAAAGGCTTTATTCTTGTAAAGAAAAATACATACCTACTTTTTTCATATGTTCTACATTGTAGTCTTAGCTTGTACTTTCATCTTTGAATAGAAAAGCTCCATTTTTCCCTTCTACATCACTCCTTTTCTGCATATTCTTTGTGTTTGTTAGGGTATTGTGCTTTGCCTTGTTGTGGAATTTATTCCCTACACTGCTGCCCCTTGCCTAAACCTTTGAATTATTTATGCAGATTAGTCTGAAGTTGTGCATGTGTGTGGATATCTATATTTTCTATATATAGTAGTACATGTGTGTGTCAATTTATTTGTGTATCACCACAATCCTTGCATTTCCCTCATTCCTTCTCCCTTTTCCTTGTCAAATTTTTAGTTTTTCAGGTGATTCACAAGGAAACCATCCCACAAGGTTCACCTCAGTTATAGGTTCCCACAACCTTGAGGGGTTCCAATTTTGTCAATAGAAGAGAGAGTGCTCATCATTTCTAATCGGGGTGCACTTCGGGTGACAACAAATCCTAACCTATAGTTTTTACAAATTTTGGATCAAAATGTTATGATAAGAAATCTCCATAGACTTCCCACCTCTAGAATGAAAAATATGGTAAATGGAAAGAATATTGTTGGAAATCAGTAGGAACTAAGAATACATCATTGATACACCTTCCTTCATATGAATAGTGCATGAACACAAAATAGGTATCTTTTTAGAATCCCGAATGATATCTAGGAAGTGCTACTAGATTTTCATTAAGTGATATGCTCATGTGTATGTGTCATGTGATGAGAAGCACCTCAATCTATAGTTCAAGTTTCTTTAGATGCAATTAATGCATGAGATTAAAGTGCATGTCATTTGTCCTTAGAAGATGAAGATGAATTAGGAATTGAAACGTCATTTTTTTGATGCTTCCTCTAATGATATCATACTAAACCAACACTCTTTCTCTGAATGTCCTAATCTACCACAAAATGTTAACTTCTCACTAGTCTTATTTTTATTCTTAGAGTGTGACCCTTTAGATTTAGTTGAAGTAGGGTTGGTGTATTTATATGTGGATGCAGAGGAAGGTTGAGTGGTTGTTGTCTTGGTATGGGTTTTTTTCTTTGGCTTTTTCTTACCTTTGTTTTTGTGTGTATTGACCATTAGTGCCTTTGAACTAAGAAGAACATAAAGTTGAGAAATATTTGATTGTTCCCTAATGAGTTCACAAAAGGTCTCAAAAGAGGGCATCTTGAAGGTATCACCCAAGGAATCCATGGTGGGATGAAAGGCAAAAAAAAGACTTGGTATGGACCCTCTAACTTAGGAAAAATTAGAAAAATACACTTGTCATCCTTTTTACCCTTAACAAAAGTTATTATCTATAAGAATGGACTTAAACTTGGCAATAAAGTATTTAATCAAAGGAAAGTATGTAGTTGAAAGAGAGGACAATTCGACATCCAACTATAAAGCTTTGAATTCATTGGTTTTCCCAAACAAGGTGTCAAATGTATCCCACATGTCTTTTGGATTTTTATAATCTATTGGGTGAATAATATATTATTAAAAACATGCATGTGATGTGCCCCATGGCTTCATCATGTTTGTTTTCGTATATAAATTTTGTCCATGAAAAATCTTCTCTCCCCTCTATACAAGATTCTCAATAGTTATGTTAGATTTGCATGCTTTGATCCAAGCATGCCTTGTGGAGTGGGTAGTCATAAAAGAGAAGGTTGCATGCCATTTCATAAATACCTTCTTGTTTGTTGCATACAATTTCGTAGTTGGCCTCAAAGGTAATATACTCCTCTAGAATCTGCTTTACTCTACTTTGGTGTCACCCCTATCGTTTTCTCTTTATCTCTATGTTGATGATTGCTTCACAACGACTAAAAGTAGTAAGGATTCGAAGGGAAGAGGAGTGAGGGTCAAATCACAAAAAGATAAAATTGGAGAGAAAACGGGTCTCAACAAGACTGAGGCTACATGCAATCACAAAGGATCGATGAAAATCATTATATATGGATCATCTTCAAACCTTCACCCATGTTTTCTAGCAAATTTATCAAGAATGTGATTGGTGAAGAATATTTGAAAAGGCAAAAAAGAACTAGAATCCAAAGGATCTCATAACCTTTGTTCTGGTTGAAAATCATGAAGAAAATCTACGATGAAATTACCCCAATTTTTATTCTCCTCTCAACTCTGAACTATTAAAAGCACACTCAAAAGATATTCTAAATTTATTTGTAAGATATTTATACCACAATTTTAATTTTAAGATATTGGATGAGAAAATTAGTTGTGTTTGTAAAATGCAACCCCTTTTTAGCTTCTGGCTTTGGGTTTCTCCTAGTCTAGGAGAATGAATTTAATTCCTCTACAAGAGGGTCCAACTTTATTGCCTCTCTTGACCTCAGTTGCTCTCCATCACTCCAAACTTTTAAGGAGAAAATATTACCCAAGTTCCCATTGAAAATTTTAACCCTTCCTCTTTGATGGGGTCATTGGATAGGAACACTAAGCTTGCCTACTTTCGCTTCCCCTTGACACTCCTCTCACAATTATTGCCAATGGTGGTACTCCCAAGGTTTTGGCTAATGTTTTTAATTTTGTTGATTTAGATATTGATGCTAAGTTTAAGGTTCCAAATATCAAATGGGTTGTGCTTAAATTCTTAGTTCTTCAAGGTATGAAAATGACTATAAAGTTGTGCATCTTCAAAAGAGGCCTTTGTGATGTTGCAAACTAGTCAAAAGCATCCCTCTTTGTTTAAGATTACGGATGTGATAGGGTCACTAAAATATTAGTTCTTAAAGGCCTAAGAATGACTCAAAGTTATGCATATTCAAAATCTTGAGGTATTTATGATGGTGTGGACCAATCAAAGCAATTCCATTATGTTTAAGATGACTAGCCTAACAGGGTTGTTGGTAGAATATCTACCTGAAATGACCTTGAAGGATTTAAATCGTATCATTTCTAAGGTAGTTCTATATGAGATGCATTGTTTTTTTATCAATAGTTTTGTTGTTTTGATACAATTATTTTTCCTACTTGGTAGCCTTTGTGTTTTGACAGACTACGAGAATGAATGTTTACCACTTTGATGTTTTTGTTCATTGAAGGACATGGTAATTTTCCATTTTAACATGGTTACTCTCATAGGGTATTCTTTCCCTAGTTTAATATATCAACAAAAAAACCATCGTGATGGTTTTTAATATATTATATTTGCATACTAACAATAACACGCTGATTAAAACATGTCTTTTTCTAAAATCCCACAAGGGCAACCATTTTCTATCAACATCAATCATATTCAGCAGTTCATGTTGTAGGATGCATGTAAATTTTGTTGTTATGTACATATTGATGACATTGCAGTGTACAATAAAACCTCCACTTAATATTTTTTGTGAATCATAATCTTTATGTCATATTATAAATTGTTCTTTGCACAACACTCCAACTTTACTTTTCATATACCATAATGTTTTGTCATATACATGTTTTGTAAGAGTGGTGGAACCTCAACCTAAATTGGTAACCAAATTTGCTCCATCTTTTTTCCAAAACCTTGACAAGCAATATCCAAATTCAATCTCTCTTGCAAAAAGGACCACACTAAGCAAAAATCCAAATACAAAGTAAGAACATAATAAACATATTCCATTCTAATGACCATTAGATCATTTGGAAGGGCTGCTTTGGATGCATAAACATTCATATTTAATTTTACTTAGTTTATTGCATTCTTATAATTAGAATAATCCATATTTTTCCTTTTTCAATTATTAAGAAATTGGAAAAGTAGAGTGTGTGAGCAATTCAATGTTAATAATAATATAATATGACCAATCAAGAAGTGTGTGATGTCAATTGCCCAATAGAATTATTTAAAATAGATATCGGCTATAATAATAGAATAGAGCAGGCTGATGTTAATCTACAAATACCACGACAGTAGAATATATGCATGAATGAATTGCTTGGTCTCAGAGTAGATTCTTACTCTCAGAATTGTATACAAGATGATCTCAAGCTTGGTATGAAACTTATGAGTGTTTGTGCATTGAATTTGAAGGTTTCTTGTAATTATTGAAGGTTTCTTGTACATTATTAACTTTGTGACTGTGTAAGTATCTAAGGGTGATATAGAGTGCATGATTTATGAACTGTGTGGATCTTATCCTCAAACCAAAAGATGGTCATGAGGCTTAAGACTTTGAAGGTGTTCAATCTGATGTAAACATTATTGCATAAAGAACCTCGAGTGAATTGTAATTATAAGTGGACAGTGAATGGTAACCATTGTGCATGTCATGATAGGGTTACAAAGTAGTTAATTGGGTTGATCTTCAAGTAAATAAGAGGTTATGATGATCATGAATAGGGAGTTGTATTTGAGTGCAATGCATGTTGATCCTCAAAGTAGATTGTTACTGCAGGGGAGAAGAGAAGTTGTAGAAAACCTTGTGTTGGATTTGAATTATGGGAATGTTCATGGGCTCCCAAATAACCAAGTAAGTAGTTGCAAGTGTTGGTAAGAAAGTGGATGGTGTTGAAACTTTATAATTATAATGCTCTTGTATGTTAGGGTTTCACTGACTTACCCTAACTGAAAATGTGTTGGCTAATTCCATCAAGTGAAGGCCTTTTTGGCACTACATTCAATAGACAAGGGCTTGACATCATTAATTTGAACATAGGAGAAAGTGATTCAAACAAAACAAAAATATTTCCTTCCTAGTAAGTACCTAACCTTGCAAGTTGAGGAAGATCTTTATTTTCTAACATGCATCACGGATTGGTTTTGTTGATTTAATGAATATTGGCTTGTTATCATCAATCATTAGTAAGGAATTTGTATAACACCCTTAAAGACAGAGCTTAGAAAACAATATTATGCTTTGGTTTTGTCTACAAGTGAAGTTCAAATTGAATTAACTCTCTTGGCTTGAACTATAGATTACAGTCATATTAGAGCTAGGGCATGATAGTTTAACCATCAGACTTCTTTATTTCTTCTTGAGAATTTGTACTAATGACAATGAGGAGGAGCAGAGATTGATTCAAGAGGATATTTTTAATTTCATTGGTTAGTTTTCTATATATTCCTGACAGTCGATTGGGCACAGGGTAGGTAGACTAGTAAAGACACAGAATTGGTAAGAATGAGCATTTGGTGGAGTCTAAAGGTGAAGGTAAGGCCTGAGACTTAATACCTTGATCTTAATATATTCTACAACAATTCCTTAAAGAAACCAAATTCTAAGTTGGTTCAAAATCCCAGAACTTCATGACAGTATGAAACAAAGGTTACATGGCTTAGAGGGTTAAGGATCAGTGGAAGGTTGAAGGAGTGATTCAAAAGGGGAAACCTTAGGAGTGTGAAACAACCACCTAGAGTGATCCTCAAACAAGCTTAAGGAAGTTTTAGGTCATTATATGCCTGAAGGAGAGTGTGTGTTGAAAGTTCTCTTCTAGGACTGAGATATCATTGAGCATAAGTGAAGGAGACCTTGTGGCATAAGAAGAAGACTTTGATCTCCAAGGTATGAAGTTTGACTCCATGTGAATATGTATTGATGATCTTGAAAGTTCAGAGAAACCTTCTGCAAAAATAGTCCCTAACAACAAGTTTTCAAAGAATTGATACAGTGTAAAGAGAGATAAGACCATAAAGAAAATGATTAGAAACTGAATTGAGTAAAGACATTTTGAGCTAATATTCTTGAGATCTATTTCTTAGTGATTCAAAAAGGTTCAAGGGACAAGGTCATTACAAATAGTTTATATCTTTTTTACTGTCATGGCTATAACACTCTGTCACAGTCACATAGAATGTTGTATGGAAGTTAAATTTGGAGTCATGAGGTTCTAGTACTTGAACTAAATAACCTTGTAAGCTTGAGTAATAAGGTGTTTGAAACGAAATAGTGGTGCAGTTGAACTTGTTTGAAGACAAGAAGTTTACTTAATCCTTGAAATTGAAATAGTGACTACATCACTTCACAACATAACGTTCTATTGATCTAGCGCATAAGAAAATTTTCTAATTGTGAATTATCAACCAATCATATTGCAGAGATGACAAGTTACCTAGTTTATACACAACTTGCTTATAGGAATATTGCTTTAACAAGATGTGTTTGTTAGAAGTACCAGATAAGGAAATTGTGAGAATGTTGTTTGAAAGATGAAGCAAGACTAAAAAGGTAATTTTTAACCATATTCATCCCTCAGAGACCAAAGATAATGTAACATTTAATTGTCAAGGATTAACCATAAAATAAAATTAGGAGAAATTTGTAGCATTAATCATGCAGGAAATGCCACATGATCTACTTTGAATGCAATGCAGCTAATTTAGAAGGATAAATCTCAAGCTAGACTGCATGGATATGGGTATGGGTATGGTTTTGCTACGCTGAAAGGAATTTTAAAAAAAATATGCGGGTATGATATGCTTTTGGGTGTGTTATGTGTGTATATATATATATATATATATGCATATGCATATAAAATTATAAATTTAAAGAAACATTTACATACTTATTGAAATTTAATACTCATACAACTTAAAAATTCATAGAACATGAAAACAAATTTCCAATACATTGAGAATTGAGACTTGATTTTGTATTGATTCATAATGTTCAAAACATAATAGTTAATAACATAGATTGTATTATAGATTTGATAATTCATTATTAATTCCTTAATCTTGAGTTAGACGTATCAATGGACATTAAAAAGCATTTAAAGTCATGAAATATTTTAATTCCTTTCTCAATCCAAAGGAGGGAAGAACAACCTCTTGTCAAGGTAAGGATCTTGTCATTATATTTTTGATTCGATGAAATTGATTTATAGGCTTGGCACCTAATGTAAAATGAAGAGAAGATAGGCTTCCCAACCACCAAGTGCTTCACTTATTCCCGTGCCTTCCAAATTGACTGAAGAATAAAGGACCCATGAGGAGCAACAAGAAAGCTGCCAAATAGTAATTCAACCAAATGAATTCCTTTTCATCTCTCTCGACCCTTCGAGATCCTATTCGCAATATTTAATCTCACATGAACTTTCCAAAGTTCAATTCCAATCAAATCCCTCATGTTTTATTTAACCTAAAAAAGAAAAATTATGGGTACTCAGGAGTACGTACCCACTGAGCCCTAGGTACTTCCGGTACAAATTCTATACCCGGGACATACCCGGGGCACTGTGGGTACTGTAGACACATGTAGTTTGACCAATACACTATTATTTCTAATGGTGCACTAGCACTTCTTCCTTTTGCAAATTGACGGCACAATGCCGTTAGGTCTATCTAACTCCCTTCCTACAACACCCTTTTGGTTGTTTTTCCTCTTATAAACCATTTAAACAGGCCGTTATAGCCTTGCTCTAACTACATTAGATTCATATTCTCTTTTAGCTTGCTTCTATTAGCTCTCGGGAATATCAATCCACTTCATTAGATTGATTAGGCCCTTCAGAAACCCTTCAAGAACCCTAATTACTCTCTAAGAGAGATTAATTAATCTAACCTAGGTTAATTACCCTAAACATAGTCAAATCACACTTTGACTTGCTAAAAGTTCATTTTGGACTTTACCCTTTGTCCCACATGCACCCAAATCTCCCATTTCTTCCAAACCAAAAACTATAAATAGGGATATACCCCCTCCCTCATTTCCCAATAATTTTCTCTTCTTCCTAGCATAAATTATAGCAATTTGTTTAGGCTTTAGTTTTTATTTCATATTCTTTCATTTGAGCTAAAGGCATTTAATCATGTATTTCATAGCATTAACATGGAGTAAATGGGAAGATACATTGGCCTTGAAGCCATTAATGGGGAGATCTCTTTCTCTTAACACATAAAATGAATTCTTAGATCCTCTTAGGTTCATTATTTCAAGCTTTCAAAGAATAGAGATTAACTTCATTTACTTAGTTTGCATGTTTATTTAAAATTAATGTATGCAAAGAAGAGAACCTTGCTCATTTCTTATCACATGGTCCACATTCGATCTAAGCATTATGATGATTGTTGACAAGGCCTTTGGGGTTTCTTTAGAGATTCTTACCCCAAACCCATGGATTTTACAACTTTTCATCAACACATTCGTCATCCTTCACCCTATCGAGTTTCTTTGTCACCCCATCGACACTTGAGGGGCATTTGTCATCCTTCACCCTATTAATTTTTATTCTACCCATTCAAAATTTTTCTACACTATTATTTCTAGTGATGTGCTTACGTCACTCAAAGAGGGGAAAATGTGACACTTCAATACACTATTATTTTAATGGTAACTTGCTTCTTCTTTGGCAAATTGATGGCACACCCGATTAGGCCTATCCAACTCCCTTCCTACGACACCCTTTTGGTCATTTTTCCTCTTATAAACCATTTAAACAGTCGTTATAGCCTCGTTCTAACTACATTAGCTTCTTATTCTCTTCTATCTTGCTTCTATTAGCTCCCTGGAATATCAATCCAATTCATTGGATTGATTAAGCCCTTATGAAACCCTTCTAGAACCCTAATTACTCTATAAGAGAGATTAATTAATCTAACCTAGGTTAATTACCCTAAACATAGTCAAATCACACTTTGACTTGCTAAAAGTGCTTTTTGGACTTTAGCCTTTGTCCCACATACACCCAAATCTCCCATTTCTTCTAAACCAAAAACTATAAATAGGGCTATACCCCCTCCCTCATTTCCTAAGAATTCTCTCTTCTTCCTAGCATAAATTATAGCAATTTGTTTAGGCTTTAGTTTGTATTTCATCTTCTTTCATTTGAGCTAAAAGCATTTAATCTTGTATTTCATAGCATTAACATGGAGTAAAAGGGAAGATCCATTGGCCTTGAAGCCATTAATGGGGAGATCTCTTTCTCTTAACACATAAATTGAATCCTTAGATCCTTTTAGGTTAATTATTTCAAGCTTTCAAAGAATAGAGATTAACTTCATTTTCTTAGTTTGCTTGTTTATTTCAAATTAATGTATGCAAAGAAGAGAACCTTGCTCATTTCTTATCACATGGTCCATTGATCAGATTGTTAAAAGCCTTTGGGGTTTCTTTAGAGATTATTACCCCAAACCCATGGCTTTTAAAAATTTTCATTAAACACATTTGGCATGCCCAATGGGACAATTATGTCCACCCTCCATTAATGGAGGTCTTTTAGTTTTTTCAAATCTCATTTTCAAGATTTTTACTCAAATAACTTGTTATTTCCTCATTTTTATTTCTAACCCTAGATAAATAACCTTCATTTGTATAAATTTTATGGGTTTGATATAGAAATAGGACACTTTGACTAACAACTAACCTGTTTTCTCTTGAAAATTTGAAAATCCATGTTTTTTGTAGGTTTTTCACAGGGGTGCTTGTAGGTGTCAAACAAGGAGCACGTACACATCGAAACCATAGTGTACCCATCAGATCAGGTGTGTACCTATCAGAAGGTCCTCATCATTTGATAATTTTACCTTTACAAGGACACACACGCATCTCCGTCATCTGGGGCTTGTATCCGCCTCCCTAGCCGCGTATGCGTCAAGTGCTAGATTGTGTAAAAAATATGTTAAAACCTTTACAAGGATGTGCACATGTCTCCATCATCTGGGGTGAATATCTACCTCTCTAGCCATGTAGGTGTAAAGTTCTGACTGTGTAAAAAAAATTACAGTTCTCTGTTTTAGGATGAAGCCCGTACACGTCATATCCTAAACGTCCATGTCAAAATAGGTGTGTCTCTGTCATATTGTGAGTGTATGTGTTTACTGCATTGGGTTTTATTAATTTTTGACTGTAGGCATACTTGTTAAGTGGGGCACGTATCCATCGGTTAGGAAGCGTTGGTGTCCGTATAGGTGCGCAGGTGTTTCATGTTAAAAGTTGAAAATTTTTTACAGTCTACAAAATCTTTTCTTCTGATCCATTACTGCAGGTTTTTAGGACTAACAATTTGAAAAATAGGGTTCTTTCTTAACATTTCAGTTTGCATAGATTAAAAGTGTTTTTGTTTTGACTTAGAAGTAGCTTTTGTAGAAGTGTGTATGCTCTCTCCTCGCATCTTCCAAGATGATCTTGGAGATCAAAAACACCAATACAAAACACATATAAATTGTGCAAAAAACACTTGTTTTATAAAGGTTGAAGTAAAACTTTCATTTTAGTAGAGTTTTTCACATTGCATATGCTCTTCCTTCACACCTTTTTTGGTGATCTTAGGAATCAAAAGCAAAGTGAAAAACTCTCTTTCTTGACATCAACCTACGAACTAGAAAATTACTAAAGACTTGTTGTCTATAGGACCTATCACTTGTCGAAGAAAGGTATGAAGAAACAAAACACAAAACTTCTAATACATGTGTTCTTGTAGGTTACCAAATGGTGTGCTACTTAAAACCACATTAAGCTAAGAAAGATAAAAAACACACCACATTCAAAACATTGTATTGCAGGTTTTGGAAAAGGGTACATCCCTATCCGCTCAACTGGAACATAACCCCTTTGGCATAACACCTTAAGCTATAACAATGGGGGTGGTACCAGAACCCTAAAGTAGTCCACCGCTATGTAACCTCGTGGATGAAACAGGAAGCACTCCGCTTACCCACTTGACTAGTACACCTTGTGAGTTAGAGTTACAAGTTGTCCATATCGTGACCTTAGTAAAAGTACACGATGGATGCATTCATTGCCCACAATACATGAAGGGGGACAAAGTGAGATACTCCCAAACTAGTCATGCGACTTTTGGGTAAATCACACCTCGCTCTTAGACAACCTTGTAACACCTAGTTAAGAGAACTTATTAGGATGAATTTTTTTCAAGGAGCCCACTTTACTAGTCCTTGTTGCATCAAGCCATCACAAAGTGACAGCTCATATGGAATCTAAACCTTGTTTGTTGAAAAAGGCAAAGAACCCTTATGAGTTTGAACTAAGTGTCTTTTCATCATGGAACTAACTACGTCTCACTTTTTGGTTAGTTTATTCTTGTCTTCATATGAGGTGAATATTTTCATAAGTGGTGCTTGGTTTGTTTCCATCTTTTAATCAATACCCTTGTGTTCTCATCACCCATTGTTTGGGGTGAGAAAGGTGCATACATCACACATTTTTATCAGAGATAGTACTCATCACTTTTTTGTCCATTTACGCCCATCCATGTTTGCGGATGGGTTGTTAAACATATAAAGTGTGTGGGTACACTTTTTGTATCTTTGATAAAATTCCTTCCATCTTGATTTCAAGATCATCTTCACCATTGTGTGTTCGGTTCATCTTTTGTCTCTTCTTGAGTTGATATTCTTATTCGTATCCTAGACGTATAGTTTGGTACTTACATCATATTCTCATTTTGTGAGGAGATGGTATAAGTCCCCTTATTACATGGTTACGCTACTCACATGATTAAAAAATCCTTGTTATGCTTATTACTTGGTTTTAGTTTCGACGTCACCTAAGTTCTCTTGAAAAGTGTCGATAATGCCTTACATATATCATAATAAAGTTGTCATTTTACTAACACCTTGCTTCACTTGGTTAATGTATCATGGTGATGTTATTATGTTATATCTATTTGCGACTTCCATTTTTTAGAAGGTTTGGCTTTCATCGGCATTCAAACTAGTTTTAAGTATACCTTGTCGAGGGACTGCGACAACATCACGTCAGTGCTTAGACCTTGTTGGGGTTCTAACTTGACTTACATATTGATACATCATTGTTGCTATCTTAGGGTATAGGCTTGGCAAAAAAAAAATTGAGTGGTCATTACATTAGGTGTGCATATGAGTGTTTCTTGATAAAGATGATTGCATAAAACTACATCTAGGATACACTGTAGTATAATTCCAACATCACCTTGAATGGCTTGTAGAAAACCATACACTTAGGGGTTACGCTAGCTACATACAGATGTCCACTAGTGATGCCTAAAATCATAAAAATGGCAGCCAAATCAAATGAGTAGGATATGGGAGAAAACCATTTCGACACCTTCCCATTCAGTGGTCACAATTTAGGACCACTCTTCTCTCAAGTCAAAGATATAGAGATGTTAATCGATCATAGTGGAGAAGATTCAGACTCTTTGGGAGAACAACAAAGGTTAGACCTAAAAATATTTGATGAAATCCTATATTATAACAAAGATCAAGTACTCGCAAGAGTCTTGGCATTAGGAGCTAAACTTTGCACATGAGCATGAAGAAGAAACAAAGGTTGATGACCCTAACTTAGGAGAGCAAAGATTCATCTTAGACATAGATAATCCTTTTGATGTGGGGTACACTTCCACTTCTAGGAAACATAAGGCCACTATCAAAGGTGAACCATCATGTAAACCTCACTTTAAGGCTTCACGTAAAGTGAAAACTAAGCGGAAGGCCTCCCCTCCTCCAAAATTTGATGAAGAAGAGGATCCCTGGTTGAGGAGGAGATCCTCCAAAAATAGATCTTGAAGTTGAGTCAGAAATTAGTGAACCTAGGCTCTTCAAAAAAAATGCAAAGACAAAGACAAAAACAAACTTAACGAGTTTCAATTTGATCCACATATAGACTATACCTTCAAGGAAACTCAGGCCCAAAGGTCAATATCACCTACTAAAGAGCAACTTATTCAGGATGAATTAAAATCTATGAAAGATACACTCACTACATTACAATAGGGAAATGTAGGCCAAAATAGAAAATATTCATATGAAGAACTATGTCCTTACCCCTTTGATAAGGACATGTTACAACAACCTTTCCCAAAACACTTTACTGTTCCCAAGTTTGATAAGTATAAGTGCAAAAGTGATCCTCATGATCATATAAAATACTTTTACATGGCTTGCCAAGAGGTCATATATAGCGATAATTTCCTAATATGACTTTTTCCTCGCAGCCTAGGAGCCGTGGGATTAGAATGGTTTTATAGCATACCTAAGGGTTCCATTACAACATGGCCCGTGCTAGCAGAGAAATTTGTAAGGCATTACTCCTATAATATGGAGAGTGACATTACGATGAACGATCTATGCAACACAAAACAAAAACCCAATGAGACATTTGTAGGATTTTTACAATGATGGCATGGGTTAGCTAGTCGCTTTCCTTGTGCCTTACCAAAAATAGTTAGTGAACATATTCGTTCCTAACTTGAAGCTAGAAATAGCCTTTCACTTGCAAATGCATCGTGGCTCAAAATTTGAAGAAGTCATAGAGAAAGGTAGTCAAATTAAGAAAGTGCTCATTACCAAAGGAACACTTAAACCCGTTACTAAAAACAAACATGAAGCCAAATCCATAGACAAACCTAAATTATTCAATAAGAATAAACATGTTGTTGGTGATGGCATTATAGACTCCAAGAGATTCCAAGCCGTACAGATAGGCCCACTCTTAAAGCTTTCACAAGGGCCTCATCCCAAAGTGCCTACAAAATGTACGTTCACATCTTTGACAAAATCCTTATCTACCATCCTAAAACAATTAGATGGTGCAAAGATGGTAGAATATCCAACTGCAACAATACCATATCCGGAAGATGCTCCAAAACCAGTTTGGTTCAAAGATCATGAATATTGTGACTTCCACCATGTTAAAGGACACAAAATGGATAGATGTTTGAGATTACACCATTATATCCAAGACCTCATAGAGGAAGGGAAGATTCTTTGTAGAGTCTCCCCCTGAGACCAGTAAAAGTTCAAATGAAAAATGGGTATTTACAAGGAACCTTTTCTTGACCATGTGGATAAAAAAAAAAAAAAAAATCAAGGGAAAACTTCCAATGACTATAGGACTGTTGCCTATGTGTACCCTACAAATGATAGTCCTTATGATTCCCTCATTGGATGTATTAACTCATCTAACAAACAAATTAACGCCATTTGGATTTTAGAAAAGAGTTGCATAGTCAGGACAAGACGTGCCCACTTAATCATACTAGATCCTATGCCTACCCCGAGGAAATTCAAGTATAACTTGATAGAGCAATTAGAAAAAACATTTGCTAAGATATCTATCCTTGATCTCCTCAAGATCTCTAATGCCCATAAGAACATATTGTACAAAAATTTGTAAAATTAGGGGTTTCCACAGAAATAGATCCCACAAACCTTCAAGCCATGATTGCACACTTAGACACCAACAATCATATTACTTTTGATCATACTGCAATCCCGCATAACAACCCAGAGCATAACTTTCCATTGTATCTCGAAGTGGTGGTTACCCATCACAAAATCAAAAGAGTACTTGTAGATGGGGGATTGGTCTGAATATTTACACCTTAAAGCTGTGAAAGTAGCTAGGCTATTCAGAAATAGAGTTGGGTGCTAAAAATATCACAATCACAACATATGACAATGAAGAAAGAGAGTCAACAGGGACTATAGTGGTCCCCATGGAGGTAGGACCAACATGTCATGACACAACATTTCATGTCCTTGACTTGGACCTTCATACAACATGCTCTTGGGATGCCCATGGATCCAAGCCATACAAGATATTCCATCAATTTTTCATCAATGCATAGAGTTATGTAATGAAGGGCAGGTGGTTACCATTTTGGGTGACCGGAACCTTTCACACATTATAGGGATTTGCACAATTTTTCTCGTGCAACTTATGAATGTCCTTCTACGGATGTTGTTGTCCCTCTACAAATAGAGGCCATGAAAAACTAAGTAGATTCAGAGTCTCTCACACCTTTCAATCAATATTTTCCCTCATTGGTCAATCCATTTGCTTCATGGGAGGCCACATCAGCAAAATATGGCCCAAGTAGGCCATTCACTCTTGAGCAGGCTCTGTTGATATCAGACTTATCAGTATCCCCTAGGACAAGGGGTAAGCCTTATTTTTAGTTCAAGAGCACCCGTGAACAATGTCCTAAACCATTGGAAAATTTTTTCCATAGTGGCCTCCTATCTGAGGAGAAAATGTTAGAAAAACCAACAGAGTGCTAGAAGGCACCATGGCTTCATGTAATCAAGCACCTCAATACATCAAAGGTCCTTGCATGATGTTTGTCATGGGCTATAATGGGTTTGGATGTGGCGTTAATGCGTAAGGCCGGTTGGAGCCTATCCCTATCCCTCATTTTAAAACTAATAAACATGGCCTTAGAATAAGGCCCCATGATGCTCTACCTTCTGAGAATGACGCCACCTCTTCTAAATGTGAGGATGCTTCATCTCATTCTGATAGTGACGCAGATTCCCAATGTAGCCTTTACGAGGACCTTTCCTCTACGAACCTATTCCCAGACATGTCGGTCTTTACCTTATCCGAATCCACCCCCTAGAGAAATGTCCCATAGCCCTTGTATATCCTAAACTTATAGATTGGGATCAACAACTTCACGTGCCATTGGATTTCTTTGAAAATGATGAGGCATTCACGAGTTCATGGGGCTCAAGGACTTTATTCCGATTTGGAGACCACAAGAAAGGATTTAAGATTCAACTAGACACCTATGCCTATTTTGGGGAAGAAGCAGAGATGTGTGGATGGTTGAATAAAAAGGTTGTAACTAAAAGTATACCTACTTCTGAGAAACCAAGCAAGAAGGCTCAATGGAAATCCCATAGTGATAAACTCTTTGATGAACTCATAGACAAACAGAATGAAGAGTCTAAAGATGAAGTGATTTATCCATTCAAAGATGATCATGAATTACCACAGGAGGTCAATATTACTCTTCCCCTTGATCCTACAAGGATGGAAGATGCTTCTAAAATGCTTATTGAGGAAACAATCAGCATCAACATTGGCTCAGAGGAGCAACCTAGAATAGTCAAGTTGGGAGCTTCAATCTCATCTTAGGAACAAAAGACCTTTGTAGAGATCTTAAAATAATACGTGGACATATGTAGATATGCCTGGTTTGGACCCGAGCTAGTTGTACACAACCTCGTTGTGCACCCAAATGCCAAGCCAATCAAACAAAAGTTGAGAAAGATGCATCCTAAAGTGGTGCTCTTGGTCAAAGAAGAATTAGAAAATCTGTTAACTGTTGATTTCATAAAACCTATAGACTATTTAGAATGGATCTCTAACATAGTCTTGGTATAGAAAAAAACTTGTTGGAATAAGGATTTGCATAGATTTCCGTGACATCAACAAAGCATGTCCGAAAGATGATTTTCCCCTACCTAACATCGACATGATAGTCGATTCAACCACTGGTTATGAAATGTTGTCCTTGATGGATGGTTTTTCAAGTTATAACCAGATATGAATTATGGAGGAAGATTAGCATAAGACAACATTCATCACCCCTTGGGGAACATTTTGCTACAAATTTATGCCCTTTGGGATAAAAATGTTGGGGATACTTATCAATGAGGCCATGACAGTTATTTTCCATGATATGATAAGTGACATCATGGAGGATTATGTTGATGATATCCTAGTAAAATCCAAAATTAGAAAAGAACACCCTGAAGTGTTGAGGCGTATCTTTCAGCGTCTAAGAGACTATAAGGTTCGTTTGAACCCTAAGAAATGTGTCTTCAGTGTTTTATCTAGAAAAATCTTAGGGTTCATTGTCTCACAAAGAGGGATTGAAGTGGATCCTGCAAAGGTTATGGCTATCACAAAAATGCCACCACCTACCACTCTCAAGCAGCTAAGGAGTCTACAAGGAAAGATTTAGGAAATCTGTCACTTTATCTCACAACTTGCGGATAAATGCCACCCCTTTACTCATTTTCTCAAGAAATATGTCACATTCAATTAGGGACTTGATTGTCAAAAGTCCTTTGCGCTACTCAAACAGTACTTGTCTAGCCCACTTGTACTAATGCCACCTACCCCCGGTGAACCTCTCCTCTTATACATTTCAGCTACCTAGTTTTCCATTGGTGCATTACTTGCCCAATATGACTTAGCCCATAAAGAGAGAGCAATTTACTATCTTAGCTGCACCTTGATCGCATATGAGCTGAATTATCCCCAAATAGAAAAGGCCTGTTTGGTGGTTGTCTTCACATTTCAAAATCTTTGCCATTATCTCTGAATAATAAAACCAAGCTCATATCCAAATTTGACCCTCTCAAGTACCTTTTATCCAAACCTGCCCTCACAGGATGAATGGCTAATTGGATCATTCTCCTGAGTGAATTTGATATCAAGTTTGTGAATCATAAGTCTTTAAAAGGACAGAGTCTTGGCTGGATCAAGTTAGTAGAAGATCCTCTCCCAGGAATGTAACCTTTATGCTTAGATTTACCAGATGCATCTATAATGTATATTGAAGAATCCATAGAATGAAAGGTTCATTTTGATGGATCCTTCACCTTCCATGGATCTGTAGTAGGAGTGGTGCTCATCACTCCAACTGGTGATGTCATACCATGAGCTATACAGTTGGGATTCCCATGTACAAATAACATTGCAGAGTACGAAGCACTCATCATTGGCCTCAAGCTAGCTATTACATGGAACATCAGACAACTGTGAGTCATTGGAGACTCTCAACTTATCATAAAATAGGTTAATGATGAGTACAAGGTTAAAGATGAAAAGCTTATTCCATATAAGAAAATGGTTGAAAATTTGAAGGAATATTTCACACAAGTCATATTTGAACAAAAACCAAGGTCACATAATAGATCTGCAGATGCTATGGCTACTATTGGGTCTCTCTTATGCATAGCACCTAAAGAAAGCAAGATGCCTTTCTTCATGGAACATTTACAGGTACCTGCATATGATATGTCAGAGTCATGTTTGGCATGTGAAGTTGTTGGTCCTTTATCCCCTTAGTACGACCCTATCTTCCAATACCTATAAGATGGCACTCTTCCCCTAACATCACCCATTTTGAAAAGAAAGCCCTTATTTGCTGTACAACCCGTTATACCCTCCTAGGAGGCACTCTTTTATGTCATGGCTACGACGGGAATCTACTTTTCTATTTGGATGTTCTTTGATTCTTTCCACATAATTAAGGAACTACATAGTGGTATTTGTGGAGTACATACTAGTGGCACGGTCTTAGCTAAAAATCTATTGAGAGTAGGCCATTATTGGCCTACCATTGAATTTAATTGTTACAACTTCGTAAAGAAGTGTGAACTATTCCAAAAATATGGAGATTTAATACATGCACTAGCGCAAGCCTTACAACCTATTACAACGCCTTGGCCATTCTCTAAATGGGGACTGGATCTCATAGGGAAGCTCCATCCTTCTTCATCAAACGATCATAATCACATCATCATTGCCACTAAATACTTCTCCAAATGGGTAGAGGTGGTTCCTCTTACCTATGTCCTGGTGCGCAGATTTCAAAATTCATCATGAACCATCTCATATGTCATTACGAGATCCCCTCGGCCATTGTCACTGATAATGGTAAATCCTTCAAAAATAAAACTATTAAAACATTGTGGCAATGCTTTCATATCCAACTTAAGTGGTCTACCCCTTATTACCCTCAAGATAATGGATAGGAAAAGCCACCAATAAGACCCTTGTATGGATTATGGAGAAAATGGTTAGTAAAACCGGCCGTAATTGGCATCTGTAGATACATCCCGCCCTCTGGGCCTATCATACTTCCATCCGCACTCCTACTGGTGCGACCCCTTATTCACTTGTCTATGGAACTGAAGCCATCATACCTTTGGAAGTGGAACTTCCCTCTCTGAGAATATCTCTTAGAGACTATCTTGATAAAGATGAAGAGTACAGAGTTGCTCGCCTAGCAGAGTTAGAACTATTAGATGAAAGTGTATCAGAGTGCTCAATCACCTAAAAGTATATCAGAATAGAGTGTCAAGAGGATATAAAAACACATCATTCATCAGGAATTTATGTAGGAGATCTAGTTCTCAAAGAAAATTAGAAGAAGACTGTCAAAGACAAAGAAAAGAAAGGAAATTTTGAGGCTAACTGGTTAGTTCCTTATGTTGTAATTGCAAATTATGGATCAGGGGCCTACAAAATTACATATTCAAATGGTGAAGAGCTTCTAGAACCTAGGAACGCCATGCGCTTAAAGAGGTTATATGCTTTAGCATGTTGAGAATATCAGAAGAGAACTAAAAATTGGAAAACAAAGAAAAAACAAAAAAATGGAAAAATGAGAAAATAGTAAAGAAAAAGCATGTCGTCCTCATGTGAAAACCATGCAATTGTGGTGCAATGGGAAAGTCTTTGAGTGAAAACTAGTTTTTGGTGCTCAAAGAAGATTCGTCGGACACAAGTTACTCTTACGGAAGGACGAAATATCATTACCACTATTTAGATACGACCCTTTCTACTAGGACCACCTTTGCCTTGGCATGATCTAGTTTGTTTTCTCTTATATCTGCATATAGGACATCACCTTTGTATACTCCCATCTAAACATTGAGCATGAAAGTACCATTTCCATCCTCTTACACATACGCATGTGGCATTCTACCTTTTGTATATTCCCACATCATGATGGGGGTATCCACGCTTCTTTTTTCTTATACATTGCTTTCAAAACATGACCTTGAAAAATACAAAAACATTTGGAAAATGATACACAAAAATCTAAACATCTGGAAAATTTCCCTTTTCAGGGATAAAGCTACATTCACCTCACAACGTTATCCTAGGAACACCTAGACAACAATGGAAAAATGTAGCTGCGAAAACTTATCTTTTTAGATAAACCCAAAAACATTAGAAAATATGTCAATGTTGTCCCACAAAAACAAAGTAGTGCTTTAATTACTTTTAGTTGTTGGTTTGTATAGTTTTGATGTACTTAGTCCGTTGATTTGTTGGTTCTTTAGATGGATCATTTTCTTATCTAAATTTGAATCTTGTTTGATTTAAATTGTGTATTGCATTACATACATTATAGATATCTCATACTTGTAGACAATTGTAGATTTCTTTATTTGTTATGCTCATTTTTACTTGCTTGCTTAGATTAAATCTCATTTTAGTCTCTTTTTAAGATTTTTACATGTGTGTTTGTTTATTAGTAGTTTGTTGTATGTGTATATTTGTTTAGTTTTGTTAACTTTTGCTTGTGTGTTTTTTCACAGTTGTTTGTTATCACATCTATCATCTATCATTTCATCACATTTCTAACATCATACACTACATCACATATATATAAAAGAATGCTAAGTATTACATCATGCATGTATGTTAGGATAATCATCAAATATCATATCATTAATGGGGGCAAGAGGGGTTGCGCATAATCACAATTCTATCCTCCCACACCAATATCATCTAGTATCATCCTAAGTGCTAGCATACAAACTCAGAAATAAATCATGAATCTAAAAACATGTGGTGCCATCTATAGATACATCATCAAATATGAAAGAAGGAAATACATACATTTCTAAATCTAAGATATGCCACATACATGAAGGAAAGGACAAACATACATCATAAATCCATCATAAAATGATACATCAAAATGTCCATATATATACATGTATAAATGTCCAGGTCGTACTCAAAATAATACATCATCGATACAATGTGCCATCAAAAAGGGGCATGCATCAAAAATAATCAAGCCTTCATCATGAGGCATCATCAAAATAATGATATACAAGGCTATACATCAAAATCAGCCTTCATAAGAGGCATGTATACAAAATATTTGTACAACAAAAAGAATGTAGAGCTCAACCACAACTCTCGTCCTCACTGGGGCTCCTAGTCTGTCATCACACCGGTCGATGGAATAATGGTGGCTGAGATGGGCCTGCACTAGGTGTACCACCAAACTATCTAGATGGCCCCTATCCAACCGGATCCTCTGGCAAAGGCTGCCTCACTGATCTCACTGAGTGACCTGATCTCTGTAACTGGAACCTATCACGCTAGCCTCTAACTGCTAAAATGAGACTACTCATTGACATGCCGGAACGCCATGAAGTAGGTAGTCGATGGCATATAGCCTCACCACCGGATCTCATGGCATCTCATATCAAGTCTACATCTCATATCAAGTCTACATCTCTAGAAGTGAGATCTTCCTGTAGGGCGGCATCCCACTGGCTTGTCAAACTACCAATGTCACCTTGAGCTTGTCTCGAGAAGGAAAAAGCCTTTCGATCTCTCTCTACAGTGATAACCTACACCTAGGCTCATGCCTGATCTCTCTGTGTAAGATAGCCTATGACTGTGTCTGTGCATGGTCCCTCTGGGAAATAGCCATCCGCATCTAAGTCTAGGATTGGTGTAGGAGGCTTAATATCTGAGCACCCTGCACAGCCAGCTCTCACATCTGACTCTACCATGTAGCACTATCACTGGCCTAGGTAATCTGTGCCCTAGCCTGATCTCTCTCTCTGCTATCAAAATCTCCCAACTAAAGAACAGACACTGAGGCATTGGTCGAGCATTCAAAACATTACAAGGAATCTCCCATTCCCTAAGGAACCCAGAAAAATATTTAGCTGTACCAACCAAAACAGGGTGAACCTGCCTATATGTGAATTCTTCTTCTTACGTCACTTTGTCCCATTTGCAGTTGAAAAAACTTGAAGATCTAAATCCTTGCGAATATTAGTTAAGTATGTTGGAACCTCAACGACATGCATTTGATAGATATTTAGAAACTCCTTTCCCTCTGTTAATGTGTCAAGATAAGTTGCTAACGTGGATACAATTTTTTTCCTTTATTATCTTCATCTCAGAAATAGCTCCATCATGAAGTATTTCCCCACTATGAACAACAAATGCCTCCACTTGTATGTCATCCAAAATTTTCCCATCATGAAGTAGAGGACGAAATTCTCTTGTTTTAGCTTGCAATTGTTTATTTGTGAGTCTTTGCAAATCAGGTTCTAGAACATTTATAATATTTATAGTCTCACACAATCCAATAATTTAAACTTGTCATATTTCTCCAATTGTTTCTCGAGTAATCCAAATGTGAATGTTGATTACTGTAACTCCTACTAGATTTTCCAGTTTTTTGAAGTAGGGAAGCCCATTCCATTCTTTAGTTAAATTTTAACCATATCCATCCCTCAGAGACCAAAGATAATTTGTAACATTTAATTGTCAAGGATTGGCCATAAAATAAAATCGGGGAGATCGTGTAGCATTAATCATGCAAGAACTTGCAAATTTGGCTTCAAATGATCAGATAGACTAATGTACCTTCCCAACATGCTCCAGGGTCTCTGACCATGCTAGTATATCCAACAATTGATTCAAACCACTAGATCTAGCTATTTTGATCACCTTTTGCATGAACTGCCAATTTGGCTTCTTAAGAAGGTTGATGGTGGAAGCACATGAGTTGGAGTAAACTACTAGGCACTTGAAGAATCTATCAATGGTTTTGCATACCCTTTATCATGGTCTTGGTGTGTACTAAATTTTTGGACTCAAGTCTCAATGCAAATACCTTTCTTACCTTATTCCCTTTCTAGGCTTGCAACTCTGCTACCAGCCCTATTTTAAGGCAACTTCCAATGTAATTTTTATTTCCATGTGTCAATTATCAAGCCACCCACCTTTTCAGATATCCATTTGGGCTAACAACTTGTATACAAAGTTTCATACCCTCCTCCTTTACAAAGAATGCTAAAAAAAATCACAACTTTGGTTCTCCAACTAGGCCTCCCTGTTTTGCTACAGTGATTCCGGTCAACTGTCACAGATTCCTGCTTTGTAAGAGTTCTTCAATGCAAAATTTTTCTTGATTCCTACTGGGAGACTGGTGAAGATGTTTTCTAGAGGTTTTGGGCTTTGTAAATGGAGTCTGATGCAGGTGCATCAGTAAGAGGTCACAGAGGTTGTCATGTTTTGGTTAGGGCCTAGGTTGTTTTAGGAGCAATCATTATCTTTTCCCTCCAAAATTTGTGTTCAAATAGTCAACTTTGCTAATGTTGTGTGTGAAAGCCTAAATAAGGCCTATTAGTGCATATAAGGCCAAAATGTGCAAATAAATCTTGGGGGGATTATCCTCATGTGGAAAAAAATTTATTAGATGATTTTTGAGTTTTGAAGTTTGTTCTTAAGTTAGGAAGAGGTTGAGTCATCTTAGGAGATTGTTGAGGAAAGATAGGAGAAGTTGTTCTCATATGCCAAAGTTGGATTTTGGCACCATGTATGAAAATATCTCATGGAAATGAATGTGATAAGCATAATGGAGCATGAATAAACAAGTAATGAATATTTGGAGTGAATTCACAATGTATTTTTGTAGGTTTTTACATATTTCTTCCATGAATGTAGTAAGGACTCTATGCAGGCCGGGAATAAGAATTTGATAGTGAGCAATTGAGAGGGTTTCATGACTCTGTGAAGGATGGAATAGAAGGGAAGGCATGAGAGGATATGTATATATTTTTCTCAGCTCTTGAGGTTACTTTTATATGTCTGTAGCTCCATATTACTCTTCTCGGGCCCTAACTAGGGCATCACACCATCTTAAATGTAACCAACCAAATTTCCTAAAATTTTGAGGACGTGTCTGTATAGGTGAATACTAGAAGTGTTCCAAGCTTCAAACTCCCAGTCACACGTGTGAAGAATTTGTGGGTAAGTTTGCAGTCTGACTGTAACTGGGTGCTACAGTTATGAGAAATCAAGTGCATGCATGGGTAATTGAGTGAATCAAGCTCTAAAATTCACCATGGAGCATGTTAGAGGTGTAAAGAAGGTATTCCAATCATTTCCTAGGAAATATTAAACCCACACGCCTTATTGTCATACTTGCAGGCTGGTAAAAGACCAAATTAGGCCTAAACAATCCCTAGGACAACTTGGAGAAGTATCGTTCCGTACAAAGGAACCTATAGTGATTTTGAGGTATAATTCAGAACCTCTAAAAAGGTACTTAGATCATAAATTATTTCATAGGGTTGCTTCAGAGAATATTGAGATCTAACTCAATTTGCATAGTTGGAAGGTCACTAGGGAATTGGGTCTAAGGAGAACAAATATACTGGTAAGAATGAACACAGGAGTAATGAAGGTTTTCTTACCTTGTAACAAGTCTACCTAGATGTCCTCAACCTACTGAGAGTGGTCTCAGATAGCAGATACAAGGTTTAAGAGTTTTGACCTAATAGACCTAAGCATGGTGGTGTCTAGACAAGGTGACAGGGAAGTTGATCAGTGAAGTATGAAGGGCTCATGTTGATGTAGGGCAGAGTTTGGAGGCCTGGTCACTCCATGGAAAGTTAGAATAATTGTTTTATGAATGATAATAATGAATCAAAACCCTAGGTACTGTACTGAGCTATATAACCATTTCTAGCCTATTAGGCTAGTCTAGAGAAGAGTGATGACAAGAAGAGTTCAAGATGAAGGATGGAGATGAGGTGTCTAAGGGACATCAAGTTGAGAAGTATAGTAATAAGAGGATGAAGTGAGAACTAGTGGGAAGCATAAGAAGATATGAAGTGTGATAATCTCATGATGAACTCATAGGTACATGAGAGTTGCATAGTAGAGACAAGATTGGAGAAGTATAGTGTTAAAAGGAGATAGAACACGATAAGGCTTGAGAGTATATTGGCATAAAGGTGACTGATACAAGACAGAGTAGGAGGAAAACTAAAACCAAGGTATGAATCTCATGTTCTATTTCACATTTTCTTGAAATGAATGATTCCATGTAGTGAAATGCACCTACAACATATACTATGTGCATACAATGATCTACATCAAATAAGTTCCTTTAGATAGATCCTCAAGCAAGGGAATAGAGAAGAGACATGCATGCTAAGGTGATGGTGAATTGAGCACAAACAAAGTAAAATAAATAAGACCCTTGCACCAAAGTCTAAGCCTCTCAAATAGCTGACTGCCCTTAAACCCTAAGGGTTTACACCTACAGGCCCAGAAATTTGAATTTTGCTCACCACTTTCTTTCTACCATGTTTCAATTCCTCAACCCACCTGGAATAGGTCTGCACACACTATTAAAAGGAAGAAATCTTACCAGTAAGCTTGATTGCACCTTCAAAACACGTATTGGTTCTAAAAGACCCTGCTCTGTCATGGGAAACTAAGTTACTAACTGTTAAGGCTCTTCAAACAATAATTCATCCTAATCTTTACTTGCATGACTCAATTATGTCCTCTTGGGTTCTGTGCACGGGCTAGGAATCCTTGTTTCCATTCTGATACTTACCCAGGTTGTCAATCCAGTCTAGATTGGTATGATCTAACTGTAGTCACAGTTTTCTCAGGTGACTCGTAATCGAATTACTTCACACAAAATCAATGTAATCCCTTTGCAAATTAATGAAACACTCAAGTAAATAGTTCTTACCAGTATCTAACCACTCAATGATCATCATACACTTTGTTCCTTTGTTCTTCTTAAAACCATTCACAAAATCTGATTTCACACTGTATGCATACAAAGAATAACAAAACCTTCTAATTTCTCTTTGGAGCTCCAAGATCTCGTTCCTTTGATTTATCAATGACTCTTCAAACAATTACAAGATGGTTTATACATCTCCATTGCTCGAGTTCTTTCTTTGTAACTGACTTCAAGAATCAAGAACATTAAGGAAAGGACATTGGAGTTACACACCAAGAAGTGCATTCATGATGACTAGGAGTTACAATAGTTCCATAAATCTTATGATGGAGCCCAAGAGAGTTATAAAACTCATACAAAACTTCTAAAGAACCTATTTAGACCCCTAAAGCACTTATCCTTGCTAAGGAAGCCAAAAATGGCTCTACAAAATTCAAAATTTCAAACTATGCAAAATGGAGAGAAACCTCCTCATTTAAATTTTGGACCTCTAGAGCCTAAAATGACTTAATTAATGTTTAATCTCCATGTATTGTTCATAAGGAATTATGATATCTGATGGGCTAATTCTTGGCTTATAGAAGACACTAAACATGGTCCTTGTTGAAATTGTGTGTGATACCAAGATGAATGTTGTGATTGAATATAACTGATGATGGAATGTTGCTTTGCTGACACATGGCATGCTTGACTCCAACACATAGTTCTCCATTTAACAAGCCTTTTGGAGCTAACAAAGACATTCCACCCAGTGGTCAATAAATATCTCCTTGGATGACCATGAAATATGTGTCAAAAATGCCAGTCATTTTCATGCAGATCATTGGCAACTAGTTCTTGAGTTGGAGGTTGATGACTCATGTCCAGTGTAACATTCCCATTTTAAGACTTTAGAACCAAGAGAATTTTTTTACAATAATAATGTTCACTATTCTAAATAAAGCAATATTTAGAACAAACATTCCATGCCAATCAAATTCAATGGATAAACATATGCAGCTATAATGACTCGGTGATTCACCGATCTATTCATTCCATAACTCGGTGAGCTACCGATCTATTTATGTTATCTTATGTATTGAATACATATTGTATACTTCATATACTTAGTCATCCTACCCTACACTGGGTACTGAGTGATCTATTTAAAGAACATATCTGAATATCTATTACCAATATTCATCTGATATCACGTTGTTTTAAACTTGGTGACATAGGACAACGCAACCAGTAGTTTGCGATACTTTGGGAAAAAATTTATAACATAATGTGTATGTACTATTCCTAGATAGCATAATCGTCATGTTGGAATACGTCCTTCACCTCACTCATCTATTACCATGATTGGTCTTTCTTGACTATCACAAATCAGTCACCACTTGTTCTAGATTTAACCCTAGCCCACAGGTAGAAACATTACCTATTATAGGAAAAAACTTACAAAGGCTTAGGGTAGATGGGAATACCCATTTGACCTAAGTCATTTGAATGTTCCAACGTTCCTTGAGCCCTTGGAAGCTAATTCCTATCCTAAATATGTTCCCATCCAGACCTAGAGAGAAACTAGGTTCAAGTCGAGTTTTAGATGTGTGTAGATCTATATGATCAATGTGGAAGGGTGATGCCACATGTCAACTACAATGTTGTATTCTTGAGAAGACTTAAGCCTTCTCGAAAGTACAACCTGCAGTTGGCATGTGCCAACATCCTATAGAAACTACCTCATCGAGATGTACAAACCCCCAAGGAGATTGTTAATGCTTTGTTAGTTTGGGTTATTTCTTGATTACAACAAACCTTCTAAACCCTAGTCCAACACACATCATAAGTTCTTCCTAAATTTGATTCATTTATCCCATTAAGAACTTTGTTATATTCATTGTCACTTTTAATGTTTGAACACATAGTTAAACTGCCAATTAACCGTAACTGTACAGTGTTATGTTATGTCATATTTAAAAGTACAATAACTTTTTGCAAAAGTTCAACTCCAGAATATATCCAAAATAAAGTAGACTTCATACCAAATGAAGTCTGATAAATTGAAGTCATGTTACCAAACCTTTTTGGTTTATGAACAATTAAGAAAGAGAAAGAGTCTTTCTCTACATGTTAAGTGTTAGGGTTTATTCTACCCAATGTCCACATTTCTCAATGTAAGTTCATCACACTTTACATTACTATGTTATATAGTTTATATAACGAATATCTTATTCTGCAACTTTACAAGCTGCATCACAAGTAGGGAGATTGAACTAAATCCCTTTATCCAATCTTATTAAAAGATAACCATTAAACATATAAATAATATGAAGAATAACCACAAGATAGAATCCATCTCTTTCATGCAAGTACAAAATAATTTACACAACCAATACAGGTAAACTCTCAACTTTCAATTTATCTTTATAACTATACATTTACAATATTTATGCATTTAGGTATACTGCATAACAACCATCTTCATTATAAAAGAATACTACTTTTATTTTTCAATACAATCTCAAGAACGAATCAGAGTTCTTCACAAGAATCAGATTTAAATCAGCCAATTCATCATATAAGTTTTTCCTCCTTTATCACTTACAAAGTCCATCTGCAAAAATTGCTAGCACGGGTCAGTTCAATGAACTGAGCATGATAAGCACTAAGCCTTAAAATGAAGTGCATTCCAATAATTGTTCCATTAAAACAACTCTGCTTTAATGAGACAATTATTACATCATAATATCAATACAACAATAGCAAATGGAAGAGAAGTATATTTTATCCAATTGAATTCACCTCTAAGAAAAGGACATAATATAATCCACTATATTGTAAACAATGATCATATCTTCACATTGTTTCCCCTATTCTATCATAATAGAATACAACATTTAACTTTGCTTCAAGCCAAAAGAAGGGTTTACAACATGGTTCTAATTAGGATAATTCATCTAACTCATAATCAAAAGAAGAAGAGAATCATTACAACTGTACCCAAACACAAAACATCCGAGAAATAGAACATATTCATAACGTGAATTAACTGTTTCATTTAAAGGTCAACTACCTTAAAGTTTAACATTTAAGATATTCACCAGAATAGAATCTCATTTCAATCCAAGAAGGAAGATAGAATCAAACAGTCTACCTGCAAGTCTAAATCTACTTCCACATATAAGAAGTTAGCATTTAAAGATCTAAATCAATGTTCACAAATCAAGTAGACTCATACATGAGTTAATCTCTACTCGAGTCCATCCAAGGAGGGTCCATAAAAAGATAGAGTACAAGAGACAAAACTTACTCATCTCAAACCAAACAAGCAAGCCTTGTCAAACAAACATTCTGCCAAACAAGTTTACATTTTACTTCAACAACTGAATCATCTAATCTCTTCCTACAACATTTCAACAAAATATTTGAACAAGGAAGACCAAACAACTCATAAAGAAATCTCCATTTCAAAAGAGAATCAAAACAAAAGGTTCAACCAATGATCTATCAGTAAGAAGAAAGCACACTGCCATATTCCTTACACTTCTTTACCTTCAATGAACACGAGTTTCAATTCCATACTCAGAACGAAATACAAATAGCAGTCCTAAAACACATTTTGTTCTAAAGGAATCACATTCCTTTCTTTTATAAAGACACAAGGTGTATTTACTATATCCAACAAGAGCTAGAAAAATAACCGATCAGTAAGCTAAACATGCTCAGATGTATCAACGAACTCATAGACTGAAACCCCATTGTCAGGCTTCATTATTGCATTACAAAAGAGTAATCAGTTCTTGATTCAATAAGTATTATAATACAAAAACTATTTGAATAGAGACAAGTAATCCCTCCATAAAAATACAGAGTACTAAATTACTAACTCTTCTCTTAAATGAAACCCAGAACTTATTTTAAGAGATATGAAGATGCGAGTTTCCACAAAACAGAGGGGAAAAGAATACCCCTAATAAAATGCCATTGCCATCCCAGAAAAGAAGAAACAGTTCTAAAAATTACCAAATTCATTCATCAAACAAGGACGTTTTCAGTTAAGATCTCTAAGAGTTTTCCTAACAACTCAGCCAACTATTCTCCCAATTTTCTATAACCTTGATTTGTCTCGTAAGTTGTGATGAGATATTCCAACAACATTAAGTTCTTTTCCATGTTGATTAGAAGGAGGTGGAGTGGATATAGAATTTTTTTGTTTTGTGACTGCATCCTCTAAGGCTTGCATTTGCTTATAACACCTATGTTCTTCATGATTACTACCCCACAAAAAGAGCATGAACAACTAGACTTATTCTTGGATTTAGAAGAGTCCTTGGGTTTTAAGTTATTTTCTTTCGGTTTAGGAGCATTTTGAGATGGAGAAGGTGTGGATTTGGTTTTACTATTTGGTTTTCCCTTGCCCTTAGGATTAGATGCAACTAATGCATTTTGAGAGGTGGAAGACTCAAGGTGAGATAATTTGGATTCTTTCCTAGTAATTCTTTCACAAAATGTTTCTAAGTTAGGCATTTTGAAGGTGTCACCTAAGGCATCCATGCTAGAGAAAAAGGTAGAAGCAAAAATTTGGAATGGTCCTCTCAACTTGGATAGAATCAAGTAAACACACTCTTCATCTTTCTTATCTCTTCCACTCCCCTTCAACTATGTCAAAAAATGCTTGAACTTGGTAAGATAGTCTATAATTGTTGGAAAATATTCAGGATTAAGAGAGGTGATCTCAATTTCAAGTTGCATGGCTCTCATATGATCCACCTTACCAAATAAATCCTCCAATTTCTCCCATATTTTGAAAGGAGAGTCACACTTTTCCAAATGAAATAAAAGACTATCACTGACATAAGTTCCTATCAAACCCATACACTCATCAAATTTTCACTGGTACTAAAATTTCTCATATTCTCTAGTGAACACTGGTTGTTCTTTAGAAGTTAAAGCCCATAATCCTTTCCGCTTAATTATTGTTTCCATTCTTGGTTTCCATGTGTGGTAATTATGTGTTGTTAATGGATCAACATGATCTAATGTAGAAGTAGATGCCATCCTAAAAAAATCACCAAAAGAAATGGAAGAACCAAGCAATGCAACAAGACCCCTAAGCAATGCAACAAGAGCCCCCAAATTTTGGCACTTTATAATGAGTGCGTGTTATAATATGACACTTTATAATTATAGTGAAATTCTCAAAATAAATATTTCCAATGGAAAGAGCATGGAAAAAAAAGCACTTTTGTAAAAAAATGGCACTCAAAACCGAGTTTCGATCAAAAGTTACAATCTTTTCAATATTATGCTCTACTATGTATTTTAGTTTCCACTAAAATAGAATAAAATGCTCTTGCCTTCACCACACAAATAAAATGAAAGGGGATGGAGTTAAGCAGCTACTAGCAATCACAAGCTTTAAGCCCTCATATGACCATACCATATGACCAGGGGCTAAGGATTTCAATGGGTGTGTGCAACTTACTATTCTGGAGTGTGTCGCTAGTTTTCGAGAAAGTCACATCCAACTACTTCTGGTAAAAGTTTCTATTTCTAGACTGTGCTAAAAGTGACCTTCGCCACCCAAAATAGTAGTCTGTGGATTTTCTTGAAATAGTAATAGTTGTGCACAACATCTCGTGGACCCCTGCCAAAAAAGGAAAGAAACATCTTTTCGAAAAAGACCTCTTGCGCGTAAACTAAAAATGCTATCTTTCTGACAAAAAAAAATACCTAGATTGGATCTCAAAAAACCAACAAAACCAGAAAAAAATTCTATATTTCCTTTTTCGTATGGCACAAATCCCGAGGTGAATCCAATATGTTTCTCTGCACAACAAAAAAACCAAAAACAAATGACTGCCTCCCGAAATGGTCGAGTTTACAGCCGATCTTAGGGTTTTTCTACCTTCTGGATCAATGGAAGCCTCTATTTTGCATAAAAATGCACACAAAGAAAAAAATACGAGAAAATCCTAAATATATGAATATATAAAGAATTTATTTGCAAAATAAAACTTACAGATGAATGTCAATAGCAATCTCCTACTCTGATACCATAAAAGGAACAATAACCAGATCGTGCCAAGCCAAGAACATAGATGCTAATCAAACATCACGATCAATAAGATGAAATCAATTCGCCAGAATAACTTTACATAAACCTTTGCAAACAAATGAGCAACAATATCATATATTATTATAGAACTCAATAAAATACATTGAGAATGGGCCTTGCTTATATAGGCAAGGAATAACAATCTAAGAACCAGTCAAGTTCATAGATCAAGCCATAAATCATGGAAAGAACTAGTCATCAAAGAACTAGTCAAGTCCATAGATTTATGAGAGAACTAGACATCAAGGATCTAGTCAATACCATAGATCTAGGAAAGAACTAGTCAATACCATAGATCAAGGAAAGAACTATACCTAACAACTAGATAATATCTCCCAATATCTAAATAAATAAAAGAAATATCCACACACATAAGTGGGTGAGGATAAATATAATAATGTACCCAAGTGAACATGAGCTAAGGTAAATACCTACTCTAACATCAAATAGGGACGTTTTCAGTTAAGATCTCTAAGAGTTTTCCTAACAACTCAGCCAACTATTCTCCCAGTTTTCTTTGAGCAATAGTTCAACAAAAGAGTTGAAGGTTTTAAACATTTATTACAAGTAAAACCCAACTCAAAATACTAGAACAGAGTCGACACGAAGTCTCAACAAAAGTTCAGAACTACACAATTAACAAAATATGAATGCGGTGAAAAACATGAACCTCCATTAATAGTCCAAAATTTCACCAAATAAAACATGGGTACAGAGCCACATACGACATCAACAACAGTCCCGAGTTACCCAAGATACCAAACACCGGTTCAGAACAACAAGTGGTTCCAACACAAGTTCATATCAAAATGCGAAGCCCAAATACTAGCTCCAACGGAACCCAAGGTTCCCACAAAGTTTAGAATCCACACAAGTAATAAAATATGAGTGTTGTGTATATTATAAACTTCCATTAACAGTTCAAATGGTCATTAGAAAATAACACAAGCTCTATGCCCTATACAGACTTCAACAATAGTCCAGGTCGTCTCAAGAATCAAAACATGATTCCAAAGTACAAGAACCTCTAACAACAGTTTAGGGAAACAAAAGTAATAAAAATACGTGTACAGAGCCATATACTAACTTTGAACAACAATCCAGAGCTACCCAGGTTTCCAAACGTTGGTTCAAAACAACAAGAAGCTCCCACACAAGTTCATATAAAAACACGAAGTCCAAATACAAGCTCAAACGGAACTCAAGGTTCCCATATGGTTCAGAATCCATATATTGCAATGAAGGTCAGTTCCAACACCACAACAACCTTGTATACACAATTCAGAAATGGAAAAGCAGCTACTAATACAAGCTTCACATGCATGTATCACTATTAATTATCACAAAGACAGTTTTAAAACCAACGTAATTTTTCCATGGTTTTATATCCAAGATGACAGAGATTATAAAACCCAAACAAGTAACTAGATAAAGCATGCAAGCCAAGAATCTCAAAAGAGTAGAATTGTTTTAATGAAACATTTATAAGAAAGAAAGAGATCTTAAAGATTAGAGCCTATCATGCCTGATAGTGCTTCTGCCAAATCAAAGGAGACCTCTAGCCGAGCTCAAAACTTCTCCTCGTCTCCACGAAAGATCAAACAACCATATTCTTTTTCCACATTGTCTCTTATACATCCCACGAACTGAAAATAGATCAAAAACTTCAAAAATAGCCATTAAGTGCAGTTCAATCTGCTAGTTCGAAAAACCAGAGAGCATGCAAAGAAAAATCGTGAAGTATGCAAAGTGAAACAACCCCATACAAACCCATTTGCATGCCTTCCAAAATAGTTTGAGCACGAGAACCGAAAACAATAAATTCCATTAATTCTAATTTTCCCACCTATCCTTCCTTGCCACTGCCTTCCAAGTCTGGTGAATGCCAAATCAAATTTAACATGAAATTCCATTTTAGTGACACTTCCACATAAGCCTCCGCCAAGTCAACTAGCCCCTGCCAAAACTGGCAGTACTTCTATGCAATTAAAACCTTATCAACAACTTAAATGCCATTGGAACCATCGCCTATGATACATGCGACCCATTAGGTTCCCATTTAAAATAGTTTAGGATAGATCCCTTAGAACTTAGGTTAGATCTTAGGTTAGCTTATAATATGTAACCTTAGGATATAACCCCAACATAATAGTTTTAAGCATTAGGTTAGTTCATCACATAACCATATAGCATTAGGTTTTAGGTTAATTTAATTAGCCTAATAGCCTCTCCAAAATCCTTTAGCACAAAACTTAGGTTAGGATAAAATTCAGTTAAGTAACATAGCTTAGGCAACAAATATTCTTACCTAGCTTAGGATTCCGTAGGATAGTCCTTTTTAGGATCCCGAATCCTCCCAATGTCATGAACAGACTGTATTTCGTTTATGCCAGCATTGTCCTGCCATGATCGATCTCCAAAGACCCAAGCACAACATACAACTGAATGGAAATACGTTCACACAAAAATCAAAGAACTTGTAACAACAAAGTTCAGTCAATATGTCACTTAATTCATGGAATGTCAATTTACCATTCGTTCAACAGAGCAGGTTTAAAACATTCCTTGGATCACTAAAATTGATCCAAGGATGAGTCAGATTAATAGATAAGCTTTCAACTCCTAAACCAGATTGCAACTCACCTACAGAAGTGAAAAATGGATTCAAGGAAGCCATTCCAATTCGGTCTAATGATCTTAAGAGCAGAAAATATTTATCCATATCAAGCATGATCTCATCAATCAAAAGAACATATCTTTATAAGGAAGATCACATGTCAACACTTGAAATGCAAAGGAGGAAAAATAACAACTGTCAAGGGTGTTACGAGAGATAGAATACATTCATTATCATGTCTCATTGCTTTGGTTGTGTGGATGTTATTTTTCTATAGTACATAATAAGCAAACCAAAACATAAAAATATATATAATGATACCCATTCCTTTCAACATGTATAATGATTTTTGAAACTCTAACAAAAGCTCATCAAAAGCTGTAAATTTGTAAAGATTTGCTACAGCACCAAGCTCATCAAAATCCAAAAACAAATCAATTACACAGAATTGAAAGAAATACAAACATCTGCTGATATAAAATTTCTACATTTATCAATATCCATGTCTCATAATGACTCATGTCCAGAGATAGAATACATTCATTATCATGTCTCATTGCTTTGGTTGTGTGGCTGTTATCTTTGTATACTACATAATAAGAAAACCAAAACATAAAAAATATATAACGATACCCATTCCTTTCAACATGTATAATGATTTCTGAAACTCTAACAAAAGTTCATCAAAAGCTGCAGAAATTGTAAAGATTTGCTACAGCACCAAGCTCATCAAAAGCCAAAAACAAATCAATTACATAGAATTGAAATAAATACAAACACTACTGATATAAGAGTTCTACATTTATCAATATCCATGTCTCATAATGCTCATAAGCAAATGGCTTGAATGATTTCTTGATGGGTAAAAACAAAATTATGGAAAATCAAAGAAAATATTGTTTGATATTCCAGAATCAGTGAAGATAAGTGCTCCTTCATTGTTCATGGACTCCAATAACTCATTATAATCATGATTTATTACAAGAGAGAGTTTTCTTTACGGGAGAAATTATGATAGCGTAGACAAAGGTGTATGAAATTCCTCATCAGGATAAGGTGAATGGAATGGCCATTTTCCTCTAGCTACTGCTATCCTAAATATCTCCATTAAATTGGATTGTGTCACTGTCACTTGTTGCAACACTAGATTTTGCCATAGGTCTGTAGACTTGTGATTTGATTACTAGGATGCAATGAAAAATACGGAAAGAACTTATCATATTTGGAGAATGGTGTTGATAGTAAATTCTAGGGGAGAAACTAATTTCCACATGGATCCATAATGCATAGAATATGTAACATCTGTATGTGAATCCATTGTAGGAGCTTCATATTGGACTCCATATATAGTTGGAGAAGATTGTGGAGCCATGAATGAATTCCCACAAGACCCCATCAAACCTAATGCACTGGAGGGTTGGGAATTGGGTTCTTTCTCAATTTCATCTAAAGTTGTTTTGAATTCTTGAAGCCTCTGACCAACCTTCTTCAGTTCATCAAACTTTAAATTGTGTATATCCTTCTGCCATGAATTCACATTGAGAATAGCCTCCACCCTTCGCAGTTTCACAATGCGCTTCTTGTCTACATGAAACTCCCTTGAAATGGAATTATACTTTTGTTGGCAATCTGCAGTCCGCTGGAATTTGTCTGGTCAAGGTAGGCAGGAAGGTTCTGATAAGTTGTTGAGCACAAAATCAACATCAGGACCTCCAAATGCAAACATCTGGTCCTCCTGCTGAATTATCACAACGATTTCATTCCACATAATGTGGAAATTTCACTCACTTTCTTAAAAATTCCCATTTTCCTTTTTTTAAAACAGGAATTTCTGGCCAAACGATTTTCAATTATTTTACTCGTGAGTTTTGCTCTCCCCATTTCTACAAATCCCTATTATCATAATTAGATTCCCCTGTTAGATCCTCCATAGATGCAAAATCAAATTATTATCAAAAGCGCAAGATCCCCTCATCGATACTTTGCAGATGCAAAATAAAATTGAAACCATGTCAAACCTCTGTAGATGCAAAATCAAATTGAAACCATGATAATGCACTTAAATAGAAGGCTATGAAAACTTAGTTCTTAATATTTGTAACCACCATGGCCGTTAAGCTTCCTAGCTTAGCTGTAAATTAAAAACTTAATTAAATCAAATAATTTTTTTCTATTGGTTAGAATTAAAAATTAATAAATTCAGATTGGTATCCGATAAATTAAAAAAATCAAAATTCAAATTAAGTGCTAATTTTAGCATAATTACTAAAATTAAAAATTCCAATTATATGATTCAAATATTAATAGGTAAATTTGTAAAATAACTATTTTTTTATTGTTATTTTTATCTATATTATAAATTTACAATGGTATAGTTTACATATTTTAAAATATGTACATGGAATTGGTATTTATTAATATTTTGTTTTTTTATAAGTGTGTATTTAAGATATTTAAGTTAGTAGTGTTGAGAAGTGCTTATATATATACATACATACATACATACATACATACATACATACATACATACATATATATATATATATATATATATATATATATATATATATATATATGTAGAGAGAGAGAGAGAGAGAGAGAGAGAAATCGTAATTTAGTTTCCCTTGCATGACCCCTTATGCTCCCAAAAAGTAGAAAATGTTGTACTTCCACTATTTTAGACATTTTGTCAATTTCACTGAGATGTTGTTTCTTTCCTACCCTAAAAATTTGGTCACATCTCTACGAAAGTGGTTGATTTTTTGCCCTTTGACCCCAAACTTAGTTTCATTAACTTATGTACCCTTCTTGGTTGGCTTTCCCATCTATTGTGCATTGACTAGTGCACCAATATAGTCTTAATTCAAATTCAAGAAGTCTATAATTACATAAGTGCGCTTAAGAAAATGAATCAAGTATAAAAAATTAGTTGAAGAGTGGTATTGAAGTTGTAAGTGAAAAAACTATTCTTTTTCTAAAGCATCATCAGGCCAAAAGTTGAATTCAAGCATTTAGATATTCATTTAACCTATACTAAATGTTGCACACATCAAAAGAGAAATTTTTGGCACTTGATATAATGGATTGATTGTTGACTTGCATTGAGTTCTTATTTCATTTATCAAATCATGAAAAACGTGATAATAATGGAGAGTTAACACATGCCCCTAATAATATCTCCTATTTTTATGAGTGTTATAAGGACCTGAGCACAAATTATGGTTTCTTCAATGGAGATCGATTTCCCAATTATTCATGATAAATCTAATCAAACTAAGACAATATTTTAATGCATAGTAAGATATGAATAACTCATTCAGAAATCTAGTTCCACTCATCCCAAATAGTGTCATTTTCATATAATTCCTACCATTTTTGTACCTTGCTAAATTTAGTTAGATCTCTACTAAACTAGTCAGCTCAATTTTAAGGTCTAGTTTTTGGAGTTGCTCGTCTTGCCATCTGGAGCTATTTTCCACAAACTACACAAGAAAAAACTTCTAAGATCACATGAAATCAAGTCTTATTATGTAACCCTAATTCTCCTAACTAAGATATTGTTTTACATTTTCTTATGGTGATATAGATAGCCTCTTTCATGCAATTGGATCTATGTTTTCTGAATAATTGCTATGGATTAGATTAAATTGTAATTGTATGCCTAGATTTGGATCACGTGCGAGATTGATAAGTCAAACAATAACAACCAAATCAATGCTACTAAAAATAGAATGAGCTTATGATGCCATTTTCAAGAGGACAATTGTGGTTTCTTTCATTGAATAAAGTGGGTTAAACTCCTCGGATCTAAATCTAAACTTGTACACAAGTGCACTTGAAAAATGTTAGTTATTTTTTTGGTTAGGGGACCTTCCTCAGGCTGGATAATGATCTTAATGGTGGGTTGCAGAAGGGGAGCGTGGGAGCTAGGTCACATGCGTGAATCAGAGGGTTAGGATCTTGAGAGAAGAGATGGTTGAGGGTAGCAGTTCAAGGGGAACAAGTTGGATGGAGGGGACGAGTCGAGGTAGGTTTCTCAGTCTGAGTTAAGTGGAGTGGTGTGTAGGTGAGATGGACGTAGTTTGAAATATGAGTTGTGGTGAACACATGATTCAAACTTGAAGACAAAAAGCATGAAATAACAAACACAAAAAAGTTCTTTAACAAGGTATAAACTACACAAGGTGGCATACTAGCCGTGCGACTCATCAAGATCCTGTGTGTGTATGTGAGATTGAATTGATTGAAGTGAAGACCCATGAAATAGTGAGTCAAAACACAAGCCAACATGCGGGCATGAATTGAAACAGGTTATTGGTGAGTAGTGAGATGGAAGATAATTGTAAGTCATGCATTTCTCTGTATATCTGTCGGTGTCCATAGCCCCGACAAAGATATATTTGATTCTAATCAAATCATTTCTCTACTTCCTTCCTGTCATTCATAGCCCCATTAGAGATAATGGAAAGGCCCCTGAGAGAGAGTTATTGATACTACTTTTGATTTTTGAATTTTTACTTTTTTCTTTTGATATTGATTGTTTGGATTTCTTTTTCACATGATTTGTAACTCTCTCAATTTTCCAAGGGGTTTATAACCATGAGTGGCTTGATGGAGGGATTAAAAATGATAATGGATATGAAATTGGAAAACATATTTAAAGAATGCCTTGGGGTCTTCAAGACAAGGTGTTAAATGTGTAAGTGTGCATAGATCTCAAAGAGGGAAGTCATTCTTAATTCATCAAGTAAGGAGAGACCAAGTTCAAGAAAATGTAGTAGAGGCTATTAACTCACAAAACATGATAACAAGATGATCAACGTATTCACAAAAGTTGTGAAACAAACTGAAACATGGAATGTGAATGAACTGTAAATGAAATGTGTAGCAGTGAACAAAGAATGGGAATGAAATATGATTGAAGCAAATGCGGAAGATAATCCATGAGAAAGCATTATTTATTCCAATTCTTTGGAATATATTGATTTTTTTGGATTTTTGAAATATTTTTAGTTGTGTGGAAGTGGGTGGAAATGATTATAGAACAAGGTGTGTAAAAAATCATGTCGTGTTTCAAATCCGGGCCTAATAAAGAGAAGTATAATGTAAGAAGCATGCGAGAACATGATAGTAAACACAAGTAAAATTATCCCGAGTTCACATAGGGACACGATGTATAAGAGAAAAAATAGATGAGATAAATGATTGGAGTGGTGGGAATAACGTTGATGATAAGTGAAGTAAAAATGTTGAATAGAATCCACATAATAGTGATAGGTGAAGGACATGAGTGTGGGGATGAAACACATAAGAAATATGATCAATGCAGTAAATGTGGGAGGATGTCAGGTGGTCGAGGACATGAAAATGGATCAATGGTAAAAGATAAAGTGTTATGAAGCATAGTGTTAGGGATGATAGTAGGTGGATGAGGTGTGGAAAATATGGTGATTTCTACTAAACTATTTTTCATATTAGTTTGATAGATAAAATATTTTCCTATATAATATTTACACACATAAATTCATGATTTATGTTAAGTTTTATGTAGGACATACACAAATTGATACATGGTGAAATATTTAGACATGATCCCTTCCTTGTGACATTAAGGGGCATCTCCTACACTATACATGTGTTATAATTTCATTTGATTACTTTCACTTCGCTTTATGCTCAGTTTCTTATTTTGAATATATGTTATCTTTTCAACTAAGAGGACTAACACATGTGCCTTAACACTAACCTATCTTGTTCTATGTTATTTTTTTATTATTATTTTTTATGCTTGATTTTTAGATTACTTTCTTACTCATTTGATGTCATGAATTCCTTGATTTTTTTCAACACCATTGGTGTCCCATGTTTTTGATTTTACGATTCCCTTTTTTGGACACAATTTTTATATGTTACATGTTTACCTTAACTATGTTTTTATTATGACATTGTGGGTGTCTTATATTTATATCTATATGACTTGATGTGACACTATTACATACTCTTACTTATGTTGAATTCATTGAATTTCTTTTTCTATGCGATTTTTTTACCATTTAGCACATGATTAAAATTATTAATATTTTTTGTTGCATGTTGTGTGTTGTATTGTACATCATGGTCTCCACCATCTACAAATATTTTTGCAATAATAGAATCCTAATGGTTTCCACTACTATAACCTTATATGTGATCCAATGTATATCATTAGAATTATTTGACATTGGTACACATATTTTCCCTTGATCCATGTGCTTAAATTATTTATCATGCATGCCTAAAAAGAGGTGGATATCAAGTGTATATATTATACATCTACATCTAGTACATGATGATTACATGACACCAACATAGGTTTTTATAGGGTATATATCCTCATAAACAAGGGAAAGGTAGAGAGAGACAAACGAGAGAAGGAAAGAGAGAGATACAAAAGAGAAAGGGTTAAAGGGTTCAAAATAGCTTGGTATATTCAATTAATTAATTAACATTAATGTATAAACTAGAATATACTCTAATTATCAATTTTAAAGATCAAACATAGAAACGGTTGTGAAAACACATAATTATATGTGATTTTTGGATTACAAAGATAAGAAGTTGAACTGATAGTGTAGATGATTGTGAAGATAGTAAATTACCTAGAGTTATTTTGTTTCTTGAATTGGAGTGAAAAATTGAGTAGGTATGGAGTCATTGAGTAGGTATGGAGTCATCAAGTAGGTATGGAAGTTCTTTATGGTTTGTTCCCTTTCGGATGGTACCAAACAAAATTCACTCACATTCATAAAAATTTATGTTAAGTGGCTGACTTTGATGACCTTTATAGTGAAACCCTAGGTTTTTGTAGTCTTTTATTTTACCAAACAACCCAAGGCATGTTGGAACATTACTCGGCTAGGCGAGTGCTCACTTGAAACACACAAGGGTACCAGGTCCCTATTTTATGGAAGCTTCTTCGAGGAGTTAGCATGATAACTACACACATAGATATATTCCATATCCATAAGAACAATGTAGTAATAAACCATAAATAGATCAAGATCACAACCATATGTAAGAATAACTTATACAAGAATAAAGAATAGGTTTACCATACAAGAACCAATCATAGCTATGTCAAAAATCAATATCTAGCCACAAAGATCCATTGCATTAATTCTTTGTAAAACACGAAGCTAGAATACATACTTAGTAATGTCACCATAAGTCACGTGCTTTCATAAACCAACATCATAACTCTAACAAAACATGGATCCCTAAACCATGTAAATCAATACATATATATATATATATAGGTAGTGGGGACATTCCACTCACTACTCATATACCTTCCAAAGTAAGCTACATGCTAAGAATAACCATGTGCCCTTACATGAAAAATACAAAATCATGCAAGCTTGCTAATAATATATCATCTAATGATATCAATTGCATAACTAATCCTATTAATAGCTTGTTAGTGCAAAATCACAAAGCACTCTTGGATATAAATCAAGGTTCTAAATGATGTCTTAGGCATCAAGTGTGATTACACAACATGGAAACCTCTCTCCAAGTGTGGGACTTATGAAACTAAGAGAGGAATATCCAGATTAGAGGTGGTTCCTCAAACTCCTCTCGATTAGATCTAATGCTTGCATAACTACAGAGGTTCGAGATCCTAATCCTACTCTAAATTGCAAGGAGCGCAGGATAGAAGTGCAAAAATTAAAACTAACTAAAGATGGTGATGCACTAAAAGGAGTGGTGAATATTTTTGTCATGCAAATAGACACAAACCAAAGATTGCAACATAAAACATACACAAGCTGATAAGATATAATTTAGGATCTGAAATGAAGCAAATAATACAAACAAAGGACTGAAACCCATTCACAAAGCTTGCATTATCATTTCCAATGTCAAAACCACTGCATTACAACCTCAGAGAGGTAAAAAACTGTTATAATCTTTGAAGAGGTCTGATTCTTACAACAATCACTTGCTGGAGGTGAAAGAAGAAGTCTGCTATGCCAAAAGTGTTCCACACTTTTAGAAATGAGCCAAATCTAGCTTTTACATTGCATGGGTTGAGCCCAGGAGAGAGAAAACATACAAAACATGGGAGCCCATTCCTCATTGACTAAAAATGCATTAAAATGGCATGGGGGACCTTACAAACCCATACCCTGTCATTTTTGACCGAATTGGAGGAGAATGCAACCCATTCTGCATTAAATTTGGTCGTTGAAATGTCATTTCTGGCCATGGACACGTGTCAGAGCCGTTTCTTAACTTTCTCTCTCAGACTGAACCAAAATTAAAGATTGACCCCAGAATCATGTATATAATTTTATAAGCTTTCCAATGATATAAAGAACGTGCAAATCCAAGCTCTGGATCGAAAGATATGGCGATCTGAAGATTTAGGGCACAAAACAGGCAAAAATGGGTTTTGAAATTTTTTCCCGCGCTTCGCCACCTAGACGACACGTGTCAGTGCTGATTGGATGAGAAATTATCTCTCCTTCCCTTACCCGCGGGTTTTCCTTGAAAGTTTTGACTTTTTGTAATTTTGGAAAATTTCCCATTTTTTCCCCATGTCCCCACCACTTGGGACACGTGGCATGATCTGGTTGGAGGACAGGGGCATGGGGTCATCCTTTACCTTTTAGTTTTGGCCAAAAATTTTGCCAAATTCTCTAATTCCTCCCCGAGCTCCACACTCCCCTTCTCCTTAGGACACGTGTCCTCTTTTTATTGGCTCGAGCCAATGCTTCAAACCTTTCCCTTTGAAATTTTGGACGTTTTCCCTTGTGACACGTGGCATTTCCTGATTCATCCACGGGCCTACCGGATTTTTGCGTCCCTCACTTCCCTTTGGCCCGGTTGTCTGGTCTGGGACAAATTCCTCCGATCCACCCGATTCGGGCTTCCCTATCCCTCTTTGAGGCAAAGAAACGTGATGTGATTTGATTGGCTCTCCATATCCCACGTGTCGCTATGTCCCAACTGTCCCAATGTGAAAGTTATCTGTTTCGCCTGATCCGGTGGTTCACGTCCTCACGCCGGATGTCCCGCACATTCGCATGCTTGATTAGTCAATTTTATTTTTCCTTGGCCGGTTCTCCCTTTCACGTCCCGAACGTCCCCATAGCCTGGATGTCCCTTTGCTGCATGGACTGCCTGGAGGCTTTTCGGCGGTTCACGCCCCGACGTCCCAACTGTCCCAAGGGCTGCTGGACCAGGACTTAGCCAATTTTCATGATTTTTTCTGGCCCAAGCTTGTTTTTTGCAACTTTTTCACCCTTTTTAGAACTTGCTCTTTTCTCCTTGGACAGGAGAGTTAGAAAAAGCGAGGGGACCCCAGAAACATGATTTTTTGACTTGAATCAATCTATCTTGCTCGGGACCGAAGAATTTAATGCATGTTATCAAAATTACCCTGGGGGTGAATTTTGGATAACAATTTGGTGACTCAGTGGGGTCATCTACCTGCTAAATGAAGTTACCAATTGCCTGAAGCAGTCCATTGGGCATGAAGTCATCAAATATTCTATTTAGAACCCCTAACTGACTCAGAATGTGCAAGGAGGAAGATGGAATATCACATGATGGAAGCAAGGACTGCAAAACATCTCCATGGACAGCAAGTTGTGCCAAAGCACTTAGGGAAAAAAAAACTAACCTACAACAAAACAATGTGCATAAGCACTTGGAGGAATGAAAATCTAATCTAATATTTACAAGGTAGTGAATTTCCCTCTAGAAGTAACGCTTGAGATAGATTCCATTTTGGAATCAGTAGTTCTTGCCATCCAATGGGGCCGGTTGGAAAGCATTTTGTTCTTGCACTTCGTGACCATGTAAAGGCCACTCCAAATGGCATCAAATTTTGAATGCCTTCCCGGTTTTGCTCTATCCACATCCCATTTCAACACTAGATATCCAACTCGGAAGGATCTATCCTTGGCCTTCCTATCAAAGGTCTTCTTGATCAATGCTTGATCCTTCTCCATTGCTTGGGATGCCTAATTTCTGATATCTTGCGCACTGCATCAACTCTGCATACCTCACCTCCATGGGCTCAAATTCAAGCAACTCCAGCTGCTTCATGAGTTCCAATGTTGGCAACTCAAGTGACATGGGCAAGATTGCCTCTCTTCCATAGACAAGCCTAAATGGAGAGTTACCTGTGGATCTCTTGGGAGTTATCCTATCAGCCCATAAGGCTAATTTCAGTTTAGTATGCCAATACCTCTGATTCTCGTCAAGAGTCCTCCTAATGATCCTCAACAAGTTCTTGTTTGTAGACTCGGCCTAGCCATTACCTTGAGGGTAATAGTTTGATGAAGTGCTTAGGTAGATACTATTCTTGACAGCCCACTCAGTCACCTTAGATCCAATGAATGCCAATGCATTATCAGAGATTATTGTAGCAAGTACACCAAATCTGGTTGTTATCCCCTCATAAAGGTCTAAGATGCTAGACTCATTTGCCTCTTTGAGTGCTACTACTTCTGTCCATCTAGTGAAGTAGTCCGTGGCTGTCAAAATCCATTTGTGCCCTTGGCTTGAATTGGGATTAATGACTCCAATGAAGTCCAAACCCCATTGCATGAATGGCTGGTCAACTGAGATTGGATGTAATGGAAGGGCAGAAAGTCTCTCTTTTCTTGTGAAGAATGCACAATTCTTACACCTCTTGATCCATGCATAGCAATCACTGAAGATTTTAGGCCAATAATAACCAGCCTTCATGATTTTTAGAGCTGTCACTCTTGGTGCAAAATGACCACCGGCTGGTCCACCATGGAATTCTTCCAACACCCTTTGAATCTGATTTGTGCTAATGCATCTCAAAGAGCACTCCATTCAAATCTTTCTTGAACAAAACTCCATTAACAATGGAATACGGAACAAATTGCAATCTGAAGTGTCTCCTTTGGGTCTTTTTCATCTTCGGAGGGCATAGGCCTATGCCTAGGAAGTGTATAATGCCTTAGGTCTAGCAAGGAGTTGGGGCAGCATTGTCTTCTTCTTGATTGCCACTTGGCTCATGGCTGTTCGGACTATCAAAACAGCCTCTTCTTCATTACATACTTCTCTTTGCTTCCCAAAACTAGGTGCTCACACAATCCTTTCCCTCTTACCAGCTTGGTAATCTTGATCTCAATGTCATACTCCATGACACGGGTGATCCAACCTACCCTTTTCTCATTCAAATCCTTGTTGAGGAGGAAGTCCTTAACCCAGCAGCGTGGGAGACCAGCAACGAACCTGTTGTTTGAGATTAAATGCTTGAATTTCTTCAAGCTTCGATTCTTGCCAAGACATGCTTCTCGATAAAAGAGTACCTCACCTCGTAGTCATCTAGGCTTCGGGTGAAGAAGGCAATTGGATGCTCATCATTATCCTTGTTCTGTTGTACCAAAATGGCAGAAATAGTGTCATTACCTCCAAATGCATAGAGGATGAAATCCTTGGAGAAGTCCGGGTTGATGAGAGTTGGTGCTTGGGAGATGGCTTCTTTGATTGCTTCAAAACTTTCCTTGCCTTCTGATGTCCACTTGAAAGCCATGCTCTTCTTTAACATTTTGGTGATGGGCTTGACAAGGGCTACAAAATCTGGGACAAACCTCTGAACAAAGTTTATCCTTCCCAAGAAACTCTGAAGGGATTTCTTGTGGCTTGGCAATGGTAGTGCTCTTATGGCTTCAACCCTCTCTAGATCAATTGCTAATCCTTCTTTGGAGACAATATGGCCAAGGAGCTTTCCTTCATGTGCAAGAAAGATACACTTCTTAGGATTCAAAGACACTCCAAATCTCCTGCACCTCGTGAAGACTTGTCTCAAATGAGAGAGGTGGTGGTGCGCCACATTTTTGAAAAATAGTGATATCATCAAGGTAAATCAGCACCACATTGTTAATCAAACCTTTGAATGCCATGTCCATTGCCCTTTGGAAGGTAGCACCAGCGTTGGATAGCCCAAATGGCATTTTCTGTATGCAAAAGTTCCCCATTTGGTTGTGAAGGCTGTCTTGAACTAGTCCTCTTCCTTCACCATAATCTGATTGTAACCTGAGTAGCCATCAAGTAGTGAAAACCTCTCAGAGCCAGCCACAACTTGCAAGATTTGCTCCATGGAAGGGAGTGGGTAATGGTCCTTGAGAGAGGCTCTATTCAAGTCTCTGAAGTCAACACACAATTTGATCTCTCCACTCTTCTTTCTGACTAGAACTAAGTTGGCAACCCAACTAGAATGCTTGATTGGGAATATGATCCTTGACTCAATCAGCTTGTCCAATTCTTTCCTCATGAGAGGCTCCATGTGTGGATTGGTGGTCTTTGTTTTCACTTTGTGAGGCTTAGTATTTGGATCCAATTCGATGGTATGCTGAGCTAAGTTGGGATTGAAACCTTTCAAGTCTTCATAGCTCCAAGCAAACACGTTAGGGAACTCTTGACACAGTTGTATGAACTCATACCTTTCTTGTTCAGTTGTCATCCTTCCAATTTGCAATGGTTTGTTCTCTTCTACCAAGATGGATACTGAATCCTCTCTCTTGACCTGAATGTTTGCTTTCTCCTTTCTAAATTGATCATTGGGGTTAAAAATGGACTCCAAAGTGATAAGTCCCTTGGGCAGCTTGTTAGTTCTCAGTTGTACCACTTGGTCACCATACTGTTGTTCCAATCTTTCTTGATTCTTAGCTGAGAACTCAGCTTCTTCTTGCAAGAAATGGATGATTTGCTGGTCATTCTCAAACACTTGCCAACTAACATTGTTATCTAGCACTGAAGGCCTCATAATCACGTGGATGTTTGGCTGTACCTTGTCTTGTTGAATACTTTCCACAATGTCAAAGGCTGCCCCTACTGCTGCAAGCCTGTCAGCATCTTGTTTCTCTTCCCTAGGAATGTATTTGATGCCAAAACCCTCAAAATCTTCCATGAGGTCCCACACCCTATTCTTGTAGCACTTGAGAAGATCATTTTTGGTAGCATGATGTCCCTTGACTTGATTTACAATCAATTCACTGTCATAGAAGACTTGCAAGTTCTTTATTCCTCTCTTTATTGCCCAATGCATCCCTTGCACCAAGGCTTCATATTCAACAGTGTTATTGGAGCATGTAAACTGAAATCTGAAAGCTGAATAGTACTTTATTCCTTGAGGTGAAACAAGCATAGCTCCACCTCCTGCACCTTGCCTGCTCCTTGATCCATCAAAAAATAACTGCCATACCTCATTGTCATCTTTGTGGTTTGGCTTGGTGATGCTAGGAATAGGATGATTTTCTTTGTGTATACAATAGACCCCTAGCTTAGATTCTTCCACTTCTTGATAAGGATAAAATGCATGTATCTTGTTTGCCCATTCATCAAGAGTTAGATCCGGGATGCTTCCAACCTTGGTGTCAGCCTCATCAGTGCTTGGGTGGTCTTCTTGATCAAATGCTAAGCAATTGGCATTAATCTGACTTGGAGTGTAAGGCTCAATGTGAAAGTTTGCAATAGGTTCAGACCTAATTGTAGCCTTAGTTCCATACCTCGTTTTAACAAACGAGCATGTGTGACCAATCAATGAGACAAATATCCCCTAATCTTGGTTTGTGAAGTCCCTTGACAAGCATAGGGAAAAGAGTGGTGGAAGGTCTATATGGTGATACATCTTGTAAAACAACAACATTTGGACATGCATGCAAGGTAAGACTCAAGTTTCTAATCACTCCAATCATTGCTCACTCTTTGTCCCATCCATTGCACCACCCCTTTGGATGTTTTTTCATCTTTGGAACCCTAGTTGATCAGCTATCTATTTAGGCATTACCGAGCTACTTTCCCTTGAGTCTATCATGCAATTATGTACTAGATGATTTCTAATGATTAATGAAACATAGAAAGGAGGGGCTTCAACATTTTACCTTTTTGTCCTCCATGATTTCCCTCGAGGCTAGGCAGCATTTGTGAGCACTTTGTCTTGCATCTGAATCTGTTGATTCGATGTTGGCGATCCTTCATGGCAGCTTGCTTGCAGCAGATCTCTTTGGCACAGGATAGATAGGGATTCCCACATTGATATATTGACGTTTGTCTTCTTCATCGATCAATGATCTTTGAATGGGGACGAAGTATCCTTTTGCTATCCTTTTGCTTGTACATTCACTCCTTGCATGTGGGCAGCAACAAGCAACTAGCATTTGAGTTGGCCTAGGGGCTGTTCTTGGCTGCCCTTGTGCATTTACAATCTGGATTTTGCTTGCCAACCATTTGTGGAGCCATGGAAGGTTATGGATTGGTTGGGGCTAATGGCTGTTCTTCACCCAAATTCCTCATTTTTGACCTTGTGTTGGCTGCAACACCTTGAGAAACTACCTGATTCATGCCACAAAAATCCTCTGCTTGCCAATTTACCAGTGTGGTGTCATTTGGGGCTGATTGCTATTGGAATGTTTCTTGTTGTTGGCTGTTTCCTTGACTGCTCTCACCCTCCACACCAGTAGTTGTCACCATCAATGCTTGATTCAAAGCACCATTGAAGCACATGGATTGGTTATGAGGCTCATTGCATGGAAAACACCAATCATACTCCTGGGCAATGTATTTTTGTGTTGGCACCAATGCCTTAGAGGCAGATATGGCATTTGGATTATAGGGCTGGAATGGTCTATTGGTAGGAGGCCTTGTTTGATTTATATTTGTAGCTGGATTAGGAGGCCTTTGTGGTTGGTATGGCTGCCTGTTAGGCTGAGCTTGGGGTTGATAAGAAGGTCTAAAACCTTGGGCTTGTTGCCTCTTGAGAGTAACCAGCTCATTGCCTAGGTTTTGCAATTGCTTCATGACTTCTTGAAGCTCATTTGGGGCACTTGGAGATGAAGTGGAAGCTTCATTTGAACTCTAATTTCTAGGAGTGGGAGAAGGAGCCAAACTAGGTGCTTGATTGGTGTTTGGGCTCTCTAAACTTGGAAACAATGGCATGGGAGGTCTAGGGGAAAGTTTGCCAACTTGGATCAAACAATTTTCAGCCCTAATGGCAATGCTATAAGCCATAGGGATAGTTATGCCTCCCATGGACTGAATCAACATAGAAATATCAGAATTTAGAGCTTTGAGATAGTAGAGAAAAGCATCTTCTACTTTTGTTGGCCTGACTGCCTGGAATTCTCTCCCAAGTCTTTTGAAATCTGAAGTTGAAATCGGTCAGCTGCTCATTGGGAGCTCTCTTGATGGTTGTCAGCTGCTCCAAAAGAGACAAGTTGTCTCCCTTTTCTCCAAATTGCTCGTGAAGTGCTATACACAGCTGATTCCAATTTGTGATAGAACCAGCTCCAAGGCTCCTAAACCATTGCAATGCTTTACCCTTGAATGAAGATGCCAGTAACTTGATAGCCACTTGCATCTCATTGATTTCATGAATTGCACAAAGGTTAGCAATATATTTAACATGATCCCCTGGAGTAGTCTGATTTTCTCCAATGAAGTATGGAATGTTCTTCAAGGCTGCAATAGGAATTGGATGTTGTGCATTGAGGGCAAGTGGGCTGTTTCCTGTGAAGTTGACATAGGGGTTGTTTTGTGCCATTCTAATTGGTCTTAAAACCCTTGTTGACTGAATGAAAGGCCTACCAAGTGGAGATAATTGCAGGTATTCAAATAGCACTTCTTCTTCTCCAACTCTTGACCTTGTGGTGATTCTTCTCATGAGTTTTCAGGCCTGCACTGCTGAAACCAGTTGATTCTTCCCCTTGGAGTCGCCAGATATGCAAATAATAGCTCTTTTTAAGCAAGAAAATTGCAGCAGATGCACATCAACTTTGCTGCAATAAAAATGAGACCTCTACCTCCCACCCGGTGTGCAAAAACTGTTAGAGAAAAATCACAGCACCCCTGGATGCAAATCAAGGTTCTAAATGATGTCTTAGGCATCCAGTGTGATTGCACAACATGGAAACCTCTCTCCAAGTGTGGGAATTGTGGCGAGAGAGGAATCTCTAGATTAGAGGCTGGTTCCTTAAAATCCTCTGATTAGATCTAATGCTTGCACAACTACAGAGGTTCAGATCCTAATCCTACTCTAAATTGCAAGGAGGCAGAGATAGAAGTGCAAAAATTGAAACTAACTAAAGATGGTGATGCACCAAAAGGATTGGTGAATATTTTTGTCATGTAAATAGACACAAACCAAATATTGCAACATAAAACATACATAGGCTGATAAGATATAATTTAGGATTTGAAATGAAGTAAATAATACAAATAAAGGACTGAAACCCATTCACAAAGCTTGCATTATCATTTCCAATGTCAAAACCACTGCATTACAACCTCAGAGAGGTAGAAAACCTGTTACAATCTTTGAAGAGGTCTGATTCTTGCAACAATCACTTGCTGGAGGTGAAAGAAGAAGTCTGCTATGCCAAAAGTGTTCCACACTTTTAGAAATGAGCCAAATCTAGCTTTTACATTGCATGGGTCGAGCCCAGGAGAGAGAAAATGTACAAAACATGGGAGCCCATTCCTCATTGACTAAAAATGCATTAAAATGGCATGGGGGACCTTACAAACCCATACCCTATCATTTTTGACCGAATTGGAGGAGAATGCGACCCATTCTGCATTAAATTTGGTCGTTGAAATGTCATTTCTGGCCATGGACACGTGTCAGAGCCGTTTCTTAAATTTCTCTCTCTAGACTAAACCAAAATTCAATATTGACCTCAGAATCATGTAGATAATTTTATAAGCTTTCCAATGATATAAAGAACGTGTAAATCTGAGCTCTGGATCGAAAGATATGGTGATCTGAAGATTTAGGGCACAAAACAGGAAAAAATGGGTTTTGAAATTTTTCCCACGCTCCGCCACCTAGACGACACGTGTCGGGCGCTGATTGGATGAGAAATTCTCTCTCCTTCCCTTACTTGTGGGTTTCCCTTGAAAGTTTTGACTTTTTTAATTTTGGAAAATTTCCCATTTTTTCCCCGCGCCCGCCACTTGGGACACGTGGCATGATCTGGTTGGAGGACAGGGGCACGGGGTCATCCTTTACCTTTTAGTTTTTGGCCAAAACTTTTGCCAAATTCTCTAATTCCTCCCCGAGCTCTGCACTCCCCTTCTCCTTAGGACACGTGTCCTCTTTTTATTGGCTCAAGCCAACGCTTCAAACCTTTCCCTTTGAAATTTTGGACGTTTTCCCTTGTGACATGTGGCGTTTCCTGATTCGTCCACGGGCCTGCCAGCTTTTCACATCCCTCACGTCCCTTTGGCTTGGTTGTCCCAAACTATCTGGGAAAAATTCCTCCAATCCACCCGATTCGAGGCTTCCCTGTCCCTCTTTGAGGTGAAGACACGTGGCGTGATTTGATTGGCTCTCGGCTCCTTTTGTTCTCCACGTCCCACGTGGTCCCTATGTTCCATTTGTCCCCTGTGCGAAAGTTCTCTGTTTCGGCTGATCCGAGCGGTTCGCGTCCTTCACGTCCTCACTGCATAGATGTCCCGGACCTATTCTACATAGCGCAGTTAGTCAATTTTGTTTTTTCCTTTGGCCGGTTCGCCCTTTCGCATCTTACACGTCCCCACATTTCGGATGTCCCTTTGCTGCGTGGACCGCCTGGAGGCTTTTCGGCCGGTTCACGCCCGATGTCCCAACTGTCCCAAGGGCCGCCTGGACCAGGACTTAGCCAATTTTCATGATTTTTTTTCCCCAAGCTTGTTTTTGTAACTTTTTCACCCTTTTTTAGAACTTGCTCTTTTCTCCTTGGATAGGAGAGTTAGAAAAAAGCGAGGGGACCCTAGAAACATGATTTTTTGCCTTGAATCAATCTATCTTTCTCGGGACTGAAGAATTTAATGCATGTTATCAAAATTACCCTGGGGGGTGAATTTTGGATAACATAGCTCAAAACTATGCATGTCACTTGATCTTCCACTTGTCTAAAATAGCTTTGCTTCATCCTCAAGTATTCATGTTGATGCCTGCCCCGCACTCAATGTATATATTTATCCTTACCATGCAAAGTAGATAAGTCCTGATATCATGCTGTCCTGGGTGTGCCCTTTTCCACTAGACATCCACGCATACCTCTCGCCTCCTATGTCGGCACACCAAATCCTTATGCACCTTCAATACTTAGGCTATAATTCATCAACCCAACATTACCCCATACTTTCTTCATTTCCTTCCTCGGTAATGGGTAACCAAGATTCATATATCCATGAATAAAGAATAAGGAATGAAATAATAACTATACAAAGAATGAAAGAATACTTGGGTTCTCTATCCCTCTTTAGGCATAATTAACTTTAGATATTCACTCTTTATCTCTACTTCTAACTCATTATAATCATTGAGCACCTTATTAGTTTTATCACGGGTGTCTGCAATTATTACTTCCATTTCATCTATAGTCATATTTTGGCCCTCCTTCTGCAAAGTATCCTACAAACATTTCGTAGACTTGAGACCATCCCATCTATTACATCCATCCTTTGCACTATGGGTTTTCTTATTTCTTTGATTCACTTCTTGTTAGGGTCACGGAGCTCTCTATGCAGCGCATCGCGCTTCTCTTTACCAAGGTGAACCTCTCCTCACGCCAAGTGTATCATTCTTCACTACGATAAGGACCTCATCCTCCTCTACCAGAGTCCCTGTCATTATTATATTTTCAGGATCTACACACATAGTTAGTGCCAAGTCTTCCTTATTCATTTCATCTTTCATGGTCTAGTAGTACAAAATCGTAACTAATAATTTTTCACACTATCGTGGCCTTTTCTTTCTCTACATGTGCTGCAACATCCTTTGGTTTTGGCATGTGCACTAGACCTCCATCCATCACCATATGAACTAGGGTGCACAAGTAATGCATTGCAAATGGAAACTTCTCTCGACACTTTCTCTTCTAGATCTAGCCTTGCCTTCAAAATTTCATCACCAATTTTTTCTACCATACTCAGCACCATATGCACCTTCACCTTAGTTGTCTCCTTTTCCTCCATCAGGCATTTTATCTCGGTGTCTTTATCTTTCCTATCTTCCAACAAGGGTCAAATATTTTTCAATTTGTCTATGTTTCTATGCGTAACCTCGGTAGATACCTTTTGTAATGCATTAATCACCTACTCATTCGACATCTTAGTCGGTTTAACCATCACATGGTGTGAATGTGGTCATTTATTCATTCTCCATGAGATACATGATTATTTACACACATCACGGTCAGGATCATCCATATGAGTCTGCGTACTCCATGATAGTTGTTTCCGTGTGCATGTGGTCACCATTTTTGAATCCATTAACTCCCAACCATAAAGGTCATTGGGTTCCAAAGTGATTTGAAACCTAGCACATATGATTTTAGTTGGGTCATTAACATACCCAACTATAGGAGTTTCATATACTCCTTCATCCTTCTCCTTTCTCAAGTGCTTACATTTTGGAATGGGTATGTCCGCATCAAGAACTGATCCTCCATTAGTTTGTGTATAAATATGCTTACCTAGTGACTCACCCTTATCTATATCACTATATCGTATCAATGACACCACTGTCTATCTCCCAGTCTTTCAACTCCTCTACATCATGTTTCAATTACTCCTCCTAAGGTTCCTTTATATCCTCAGTGTTGAGGAGAGTCTTTAGCATGTTATCCATTGATTTATTTCCCTAATCATTGTGAGTAGGGATGTACCTACACCCTTTCTTTATTGGCTCTACCTTGATAAGAGAATTCATAGGTGACCTCTATAGTGGTGTGATGGTCCCACATCTATATTTTTGGTTCTTCTCAACAATATCCTATATTCATGTTCCACTGGTGTCCTCTCTCTGAACCTATCTCTATTGTGCCTATCTCCATTCCCACTTCCTCATCTTCCTTCTACAATGGAGGGGTTGTTTATCACACTTTTTTCTCCCCGTAGTGGGATTTCTCCTACTACCATAATCCAAGCAAACACTATCTTCCCTTAGTTCCTTCTCTTCTTATTCTTCATCATGGGGAAAATTTTCCTCTTCATCCTACAATGTGCCCACAATATGTTTTCCCTTGGGAAACTCAGGGAGCTTGAATTCATTCTCAACATATTTCCCATTCTCTAATTTGGGCTTAAGGTAGATATATACCTTAGCTACTCCAACCTTCCCAATTGCTAGGCTCACAGAATTAATATTAATGTCATCTGAAATCAACTTCTCAATATAAAATAGACTTACTTGGATAGACATATGTCTTCTTGAGTGTATGGTAGTCACAACTTACTTTGTCTGCACCTTTGAAGAGGAACCCGCACACATCTGAAAATATGTGTATTGATGCTTGAAAATAGTGCACAGTGAAGGCATATGGGATCTTACACCAAGGGTTGCACTCTCCATCCTTCATTCTAAAGTGCCCAATACCAAAATACTGGTAAATAGTAAACTGAGTTTTCTTGTCTAATACAAAAGGAATATCCTTAGGTATTCTCCATTATTCTTCAAATGCAGTGAGAAGATGATCATTCCATAGTTATGTCCTTTGATTGTAGGGTCCACTCACCGATCCAACACATATACTTCACAAATCTTTTTCTAAGGTATTTCTTTTCCTATAGGTATTGGAAAATATTATCTTTTGGACCATCGGGCATTCCAATTTCAACAAAGAAAATAGATGAAAGGATCATGCCAAAAATTATTTTATCTTCTTAGTGTGCCTCTATAGCAATAGTCTCAATAATGAAGTTCACCAAATTATAGACGACCCCTTCTATCATCTTGTTAGGAACATGCAACCATGCTTTCTTTACTTACAACCAAAGGTGCTCTTGATTATTCAACTTGGTGAGGAGGTGTGCTGCCACCGAATAAAATGGTATGTATACAACTTAAAGATATCAATTTTGTGCCCTTCCTTTATGTAACCAAGTGTTTTCTTGGTTTCTTATATGTGTTCCTTATTAGTGAGATCATTGCTTTGACTTTGGTGCTTGAGATTCTTAACCATGTTAGTCTTCCAATAAGGGGCACGGTAAGCCTCTTTCTCTACCCAAAATAGCAAAAGTAGTCAACATGGACTTGAATAATAAACCATTGATAAAGCTTCTCTGGTTTTCAAAAGTAGGGAGTTCATAAATTTGTAAACATCCCATACTTGACAACAATTTCTCTCCCGTCGTCGTACATGACCATATAATTCTCATTTTTCATAGCTATTTTTACCATCAATAGATTTTCCAATTCATCTATATTATCCTTAGTTTTTTGGTTATAGTAACTTACTTTACAATGTTGTACATGTGATTCACAATCATGACCCATGAATACCCCTTACGGATCCGCATCTCGAAAAATGACTCTTGAGGGTGTATTTAACTTCTATTTCTACTTCTTTCTACTTGCTGCCCCTTGTAGTCATTCCAGGTGCTCTCTTAGGTGCCATAACGACTATAAAAGTGTTTCCTTGTAGTTGATTCATACTCTGTAACTCAAAATCTCATTTCTAGCTAAAAATTTACATGCCCCGGCTTTAAACTTGAACCCTAACTACAGATTTGCAACCCCACACACCTTTATTTTGTTTAAACACTTTCTCAATTGAAGTTCCAACCAATCCCATGCACAAATATGTATGGTTCAGTTTCTTATCAAAACTCTTCACACTTCTCACGCAAATCACTCCTAGCTCACTCTTCCACTCGCTTGAACACTTATTCATAATCACAAGGTAAAAATTATTTCACAATGCCACCTTTTAAAATTTTTATAAACTTTTCGACATTTATTTCTCTTTGCCTACCCTCGTACTCAGCATTGAATGATGTTTCTTTCCTTTTCCTTGCACTGATTTTTCCACACCCCAGTAGTAACCTTCTAGCATGCCCGAGTACTTCTCGACCACAAACCTCCTTTCACATGCCTTCATGTGCTGAAGTACCTATCCATTGCACCTTTCACCAAGTATTTTCTCATGTCTGTAGACCACCTCACATTACAATGTGTATCTATTCATCCACAACCAGTTTTTACTTATGATCAATTTTTTTATATCCACACCTTCACCGCATAATCATCTTTTAAGAGAACGTTCAAACTCAATCCATTTATCCTGTATATACTCCACCCCACACTAAAATTATGCATGGTCCTCTACGCATGAATTCAATAGATAATAATCATCTTCTGGTGTATAAGCGCGCTTATTACACAAAACATTGAACTAAATGTATAAAGCATAGTAACGATGAAAGGAAACACCTAAAGGAATGCATTAAATGAAATATAATCTAAATGGTAATACTACCTTATGACAAACACCAAGAATACTTATTTATAGTGGGGCTTCAACATACTCCAGTTAAAATATCCAGGTAACCATGTCCCATCCAATTCCTCAGAATCGATAAGTTCTGAATCAAGAATATAAGTCACAACATATGGTCCCAACCAATGCACTTTTAGCTTTCCAGGTGGCACAAGAACTTGGAGTCATAAAGAAGAACCATCTATCCAACTTTAAGCTTCTTATCCTTAATATACCTATCATGCCATGCCTTCTTCATGGCCTTTTCTATTTTCTAAATTCATCTGCTATTGCACCCTTTTCATCCAACTACATCAGTTTATAAATGCACTCTTGTAATGATTTTCATCATCAAGACCTCATGCGTGCATAATACAAAGGGAAGGTAATATGAATTCCATGGAAAAAAAAGCCTTTATACTAAACACCAATTGAAAGGGTGTGGCCTTATTCAACCACTTATAAGTTTTCATGTATGCCCAAAGTACAATAGAGAATTTATCATTCTATTATTTCCTTCGATATCACAAATCTTCATCAATGTATGTCCTAATATATTGTTGAAATCCTCCACAATTCTATTTTCTTGGGGGTGATAGGGTGTTGTTTTATGGTGTGCCACCATAAATTATGCCAATAGTACCCTTAAGAAAATGAGTTCCCCTATCACTTTTTAGACTCGGTGGGCATCCATACCTACCGATAATATTTTCCCATAAAAACCATGTTGTCGTAGCTACTATGCAATCCTTTGTAGGCACTACTTCTTCCCACCTTATGAGATAATATGTACAAGTTATAATGTAACGTGATCCAGTCTTGCACGTAGGTGGGGAAATAGGACCCAAAAATTGTATTTCCTAATTTTTGAAAGGTTATGTACTTGTAATAGGCCTCAAATGCATTTCATCTCTATTCCCAAGCTTCCCAAGGTGTTGGTAATAATCACATGCCTTGGCATATTCTTTAAAATCCTTGTACATTGTTTCCCACCATAGGCTAGCCAATGAAATCTTGTGTGTGGTAGTATCTCTTGGATAATGTCCAACTGTGATCCCACCATGAGCTTCCTCCATAATAGATTCAAATTCATGCTCAAGCACATGCTGGTACAAAACCTCATCCCATCCTAGTTTGTATAAGTCTCCCTAATCAACATATAAGGCGCGACACGTATGGTAAGTTGTTTCTTCTCTAAACTCTTCATCCCTTCAAGCACCATATCAGTACACAATAATATGGAAATATCTTCTAAGTTAGAGGGAACATGGTTCAATCTAATTAACTATGCATCTAGAATTGTGTTGTCAATTCTCTGCGCATCCTCACCTAAATTAATCCTTGATAGATAATCTAGACAAAAATTTCTCTTGCCTAGCTTTACGACTACTATAAAGTCAAATTCCTGAAACAACAGAATCTAATGGCATATGCAACCCTGTAAAATGGGATTTTTCACCAAGTACTTAAGTGCCATGTGATCTGTATAGAAAATAAAAGGTCTTACCAATAAGTATTGTCAAAACTTATACGAGTGTATACATCATGGACAAGGACTCACACTTTTAGTTGTATAATTTTGTTCGATCTGTGAGTCAACTTCCTACTTGCAAAAAAAATAGGATGATCAATAATACCTTCTCTAAGTTGGGCTAATATTGTGCTAATGGCCATGCCAGAGGCGTCTACATGCACATAAAAATATTTGGTCCATGAAGGAAAACATAGAATAGGCATTGTAGTAAGCCTTTCTTTTAATGTTTCAAATGTGTTTTATTGCATTTCACCCCAATGGAACTTTCCCTTACTCTTTAGAAATTCTTCCAAGGGCACGAAAATCCTAGCATAAGCTTTGATAAAATTTCTGTAATAACCCATGTGCCCCAAGAACCTGTGCACCTCACTTTGGTTACCAGGTTCCTTTAAGTCAAAAATAATAACAACCTTATTAGGATCCACCGACATGCATTCTTTAAAGATAATATGTCCCAAAAAAGTCCCAAAGTGTGTAGCAAAAACACACTTCTTAATGCTTAAGGATATACTCAATTGTCAATACCTCTCAAACATAAGTCTGGAATGTTTGCACTACAATGCACAAAAATATTCAGGTGCATTCTTCAATCAAAAGGCATAACTATGTATGTGAAACTTCCCCACTCAATGGTAAAAGTTTTCTTATTTTTAACCTCTTTAAAAATACTCACTCGATGATATCTAGAGAATCCATTAGTGAAGGATTAGATCTCATGCTCTGCAATGCCTTTTAGAATATATTTAGTAAAAGGTGTGGAAAAAGGATCTATTACACATGCAATAGTCAAATCCCTATAATCCACACAAATTCTTATCCATCCATATTTATTTATTCTTATCACCATAGGGCTAACCCACTCTGACTCCTCAATGGGCTCAATGATTCCATATTTCAACATATTATCAATTTCTTCCTTTACCTTGACGCACAAATTAGGATTCATCCTGTAAGGCCTCTTCCTAACCGGGCATGCACCTTCCTTTATCTTGATCCTCATCTCACCTAAAGAGTGATGTACCCCTTTCAAATCATGAGATCCCTTAGAAAATAAGTCGTGTAAATCACACAACAACTCAATTATCTTCGCAACCTCACGAGTTAGACCAATAATTGCTAATGATGGCCTCCTTAGGTTCATCATCTATCCCAATGTTGACCTTATTTATTTTCATGGGTTTATTGTACACATGTACCTTCTCATCTACATTGTTTAAGACCTTGCGTGAACCCATAGTTTTATCAAAATACATATTTTCCACTTCTTCATCATCAATCATGTAGACTATTTTACCTTTTTCTTTTTCTAGGTAGTTTCACCAAAGTTATTCTTCATCGTATTTTATTATTCAAAACGCACTACCTCTAGATTTGACTCACCTAGTAACTCTTGAATAAGCTCCTCAAAGCATTTGCACTATCCCCCACTGTCAAGTGCTTCAAAACCTGCAATGCCTCATTCATTGGAGGTTTAATATACAAATAGTCAAATGTTTGAATAATATCTATAGTCAGTTCCTACCAATTCCTTATTTCTATATTCAATTTTGCATAGACATACCATGCATGTGCATAGCCACACAAATTGAAGTATAAATTGTGCACCCAAAGTGAAGGTGGTAAGTGTATAATAGAAAAGTGAGAGGCAAGCATGAAAATTGACAAGTAGCCTTTCTCCGTACTCGACCTCCCGAGGTCATGCCGAGACATCTGGTGGAAATGAAATGTATGCAGATGTGGACAAACTAGTTGGGCAATCTTATATCCTCAACATGTAAAAACAGGATATGTGAGTCCAAGGAAAAGAATTTTCTCCTAACCTAAATCAGTGTGATGGATCGATTGAATACTATAGCTACTCGGAGGCTCCAATCAATTTGAGCTCTACCAAGATCCTATTTGTTGGTTTTGGATGTGTGGAAAGAGATCTGCAGTGCCTCTTATGTGTTTCTAGACAAGGTCATATGGGTAGTGGTGAGAGGTGTAATTGAGCTATAGGAGCTATGGGTGATTTTATGGTATAGTCAGAAAATCTTATCCTGGTTGGCTGCTATGTCCAACACGAGAAAGATGTGTGATAATATCCAACAAGAGTGGTGAGGATATAAATACTAGTATACGTAAACCGGTGTTGATGTTTAGCTGATTAGCAGGCCCATTGGGTTTTAGGACTGGGGATCATAATCGTGAGTTTATGGTTGTTATGGAAATTTTTGGTCATGTGAAGAATCAATCTCTTCTTCCAATTATCTAGTAATCGTAATCTTTTTCAGCTTCTATGTTTAGTACAAGGAGTTATGCAATCTTCTTGGAATATCTTACTAGTGTTCTAGTGACTTGTATGCATAAGCCTCTGTGTCTATGTCAATGATAAGGTCTCTTGTGTGCTGGCTGCGGAACTAATGGATCACAACTAAATATTTTGTCTTTTTCATGTTCTTGTATAGTCATGTGGATATTCTAACGCTTTCAAGGTGATATGTAATTGGGTTGGTTTGACCTGAATTCATATGATTTGTCTTCTTTGATGTTTAATTCTCTCAATTGCTCATTGATTATTTGAGGGTTTTTTTTGGAAGATGTGAATTATAAGATCTTGATCAATATTTTCTAATGCTATGAGGAGATTTGGTGAGGTATTCTTGGTTCGAATATGTAATCCCTAGGATCTTTGGGTCCCATAATTGTCATGCAAGAAATAACAGGATTTAACTGAATGAAGTAAACTAATTATGAAAATAAATCTACGCTATTTTTATTCTTTTTATATTTTCAAAAGACGTGAACTTGAATTAAATTCAAGAGAAAATCATCTAATAAATTCAGAAAATGAGAAATTAATCTAAGAATGGAACTAAAACAAGTAAGGTAGCCAGATGTAGCTATTTGCCTGTGCATTTGTGAATTGATCTTGAATTTAAATAATTAACTAATTTAATTGAAAAACCTTCAATCTTACCTCAAAAGTGAGGAACAAATCATAGCTTCTCAGAAGCTATTATTCCCCATAGCTTCCCTGGTAATGTTGAAAGCAAGCTTAAGCGAAATGAAATAATTTTCTAATGTATTTGATATGTTGCAATTATAATTTTGACAATTCAAACCCGAGTTTATAGAATAGAGGAAAATCCAATTGTATTTTAGCTTGTCCCTCGGTGTAATATCTTCATTCTTACGTGTTCCGTGAATCTAGAAAAGTGGGAATGTGACAACGACAACAGGAGAAGATATTTGAATAGTGGCAACTTGGACGTAAATCAAGCGGAATGAAAGTAGGAGAGGGGTAGCATAAGAGAACAGAGAGCTTGTCTAGGTGATTCCCAACATGATTTTTGTAGGGATAAAACACAAACACATCAAAAATTCTAAGACCTATACTTCTTAATGAAAAAATGACCTAAAACTCTAGGTAGAATCAAGATTCTCTAATGAACTGAATTTGAACTTAGAACTAAAACTATTTTATACTAAACTAGGTGTTTGAGAACAACAATGGAACAAGATGAAACAAGAGGGATCAAGTGATCTCTAAATCAATTTTGAAGGAGAGGATCCTTGGCGAGAGGCTAAGAATCGACTTCTTTGAAATAAAAATCTAGATTTTAAGAATTGAGGAGATTTTAGACATACTAAATGATAAATCAGAGAGAGAGAGGGGCCATTTTCTTGTAAACAAGCTTGGTATTTATAGTTTTCTTACTCACCAGAAGGAAATTTCAAATTGTCATACTCTATCATTTAAAATGAAGAATTACTATTTTAAAGTGGGTGGAAACTCTTAAAAAAGTAGAAGAGATTGAGAGTTGCAAGTGTTACTTGATTTTTCACATCGATGAGTGTGTCGAAGCTTTTGGAAAACATGGGAAGGAACACCATCCAGAGTAGGGCAATGGTTTCAAGACCATTATCCATTTTTGGGTAGCGGTCATGGGACCGCCGCCCGGTGTAGGGTGGCGGTTCTGTCACTAAAGACTAAAATGCAAGGAAAAAGAGGGAAGGAGTTAAAACAAAAGCATGTAAAGGCTAGATAAGGTATTTTAGGATGTAAATTTATATACTCAGTGTGATTTATGGATTCTGAACACCTTGCGAAGAGATCTGAATCATCATTGGGGTTTCCATAACCTCTTTCTGATAGTGTAGTACATACAGTTTTGGGTATGCACATATTACCCCCTCAGAGAAGAATTTTAGCCATGAAGGGGCATAAAATAGTGGTTCTGAGTATGGAATTCCCAAATTGGGGAGTTAGAAGCTATACCTGACACGCCCATGTGTCGCAATGTTTCCATCTAGATTCCCACTATTTGAAAAAATTAAAAGAGGACTCAAGTGCGAGATAGATAAAAGAAATCAAAAAAGAAATACTAAATTATAATGAAATGAGGACTCACCATTTGTGCAAGGATAAGAACTTACCTTTATCGGTGCTCTAACTCTGTGAAAGAACACTAAAAAAAAGATTAGAATATATATATATATATATATATATAATGAGCTCATTTTCTTATTCAGTTTCACATATTGATTTAGTGATTTTTGAGCTTTGGGGCCCATGATAACCATTTTCGATGAGAGTGTAGTCAAAACGTATGTTGCAAGATTGTGATCATGCCTCAGAGTAGGAGATCGGCTGCGAGGTCCCGGGTTTGTTTTCTTCTCAATTTATTGTTTTTGAACCTAAAATATAAAAATGTTGAAAAATTCATCTTGGGGGTTATTTTTGAAAATCTTAGTGTTAAATGAGTCTCTAGGGTGGGCACCCATAGGGTAGGTTTTTGTTTCATAAAAAATGGTGTATTTTTGTTGTTTTTAAGAATTTTTAGGGCTTTAGAGGCGTATGCCGATTCGAAGCCTGAGACCACCACCTTGCATAGAGTGACGGTCATGGGACATCCACCCTATGATGGCGGGTGTCACGGGACCATTGCCCTAAGAAGGCATCGGTCATGGAACCGCCACCTGTGTGAGGTGGCGGTTCTAAACAGAAAGCAAGAAAATTTGTATAAGTTAATTTTTTTACATTTTTAATATTTTGCTATGTTTTTTATGAGCTTATCTATCAGATTGTGTTGCTAACTTGCTCTTTTTCTCTATTTTGGGTGGATGCAGAAGGAGGAGTATATATGGTGGAGTAGAGAGAGGGAGTGTGATTGGCTCTCGATAATGTTAGACATGTTGACCTAGACAGCATGAGATACTCTTCAGAGGGCCGGTATCTTGAGGATTTCACGGGTTCCTCATGTTGCTCATGATAGTCACATATTGTGTGACTTATTTTCATATTGGGATGCAAATCAGAATACTTTTGGTTACCAAGTGTTAGGGGTGAGTGGACTATCACCTTGGAGGACATTTATCATATTGGGGGTTCGATTCTTGGGAGGTGGTTGTCTCTTAAGATAGTAGGATCCAGGTCTCAGATGATTTAGTGGGCCACCTATATGGGAGATGTTATTGTCTCCTTTGGCTCAAAGAAGGGGGTGAAGGTCCGATCCATTAATACTACTCCTACCCCCACCATTCGCAAGGCCATCATGGTTATTCGGCCTCACGGTTGATTAGGGATAAGGGAGAAGGTACTGTTATCTTTGTTGGGCTCCCGTGATTTCAAAAATTGAGGCCCATGGACATATTTACGCTTGGGGAGTAGATATTCTTGAGACCACATACCATGATTTATACAAGTGGTAAGGTTATAGTAGAAGTATTTAAGTCACCCTACTCTAGTTATGAGTTAGGTGTATGAGCGTATCGTCCCCTATGGAAGGGGTGTGCTAGTAGAGGATCCAGGGGCTATTAGGGAAGTGAGGTGGAAAGGGATGTTAGCACTTAGGATGCCACATCAGCCAGTGGCTTCACTAACTACTACAGATATGGAGGATACTCCTTATGAGGCCATAGTAGGATTGTGGGTGTAGGAGGTGACTACATTAGTTGTTTGTTTTGTCACTAGTCAGTTGGTGGACAAGATAGGGAGAGTGGAGATCCACCCATTTGATTGTGTCCCTCAGCAGTTTTGCCTCCCTTATGTTGATATGCTTCCTCCAAAGTGGGGTTTGTGTATAGGACTATTCATGCGGCCCGGGGAAGTTCTAGAGGAGATCGAGGTTGGACCACAGTTACTCTTGGAGTACCTATTATAGTTAGGCGGTGGTTTTGTCCAAGGGGAAGTTGTTGCTCCTCAAGCACCCTTGCTTCAGATTAGGGCTGATCTTGCTCACAGTTGAGAGGGAGATGAGCCTATTGATGTGGACTCATATTTTTTGGAGTTCATAGTAGGGTAGACTAAGGAGGAGATGATGGGAGAGAGGGTTAGAGGTGAGGCCGGTGGGGTGGCCTAGGGGAGGATGACAATGATTGAGTAGCATGACACTCGGGGTATCTTGAGGGTGGAGAGGGTGGCAAGACATCATTTCATCCCGAGGTTTTGGGGAGGCTCCACGGTTAGCAGCATCGTCGATTCTGAGGCATAGATCCTAGAGACCCTACATGGATGCCCAAAGATCGAGTGAGTTAGCACTCTTCTCTCAATCTTTTTAGCTAGAAATGTTAGTTGATATATATATTTTTTGTTGTTTTGTTTGTTTTGACTTGTTTTTGGTGATTTTCTAACTTTTTATTTCCCTTTTTATTTGTAGCAACTACCCAGGGATGGTAGGATTTGATTCATTGGGTGTGTGAAAATAGCCTATTGATCCCTTTAGGGAAGACTCGAGCCCATATCATTGAGGACATAGGATAGTCTTTGATTTGGAAAAGACATTGATGCATTTTCACCTGTCGGGAAGGTGGAAAAGGCCTGGGTAGCTCTTCATACTCATTTTGCATGGTATGAGGCTCCGAGAGAGCGATGAGGCAGATTCGTTCTTGCCGTGATACCACATCTAGTGGTTTCCACCATAAGCACTCCCACCATTCAATGCATTATCAACACCATAACCACAAGGATTCCTAGGTGTGATTGTGCACCATCTAAGGGTCCCACAGGGACTGAGAGGCCATTTGGTCTTTTTGTAGTGATTTTTTCGGATATTTATATGAGTTATTTTTGTATTTTTCGGGCTCATTGAGCATTTTGACCATGCCTAGTGCATGATGGCATTGTATGTAAAACATGATATATATATATATATATATATATATATTTGGATTCAGATCTTCTTTATATCCAAAGTTTTGTGGTTTTTTTCTCATGTGTACACTAGATGCTTTAGAATCTTTGATTTTATATGCTTTTCAGAATGTATGTAGTGGATGATAAGTGATAACAAATGCTGAACATAATGTTTTTTTTTTTTTTTTTGCAATGTTGATATATGATAATGCAAACATATTGTGGTCTTTGAAATTTTCACTTTTTTAGCAATGTTTGTTGCTTCTTCTTGTTTTGGCAAAATGTGATGAATATATAATGATAATGAGATGAACTTTCCCCATTCCTAACTCCATGCAACTAGTAAGATGTAAGGGCTCAACACCAAGAGCTGGGAAGGGTGTAAATTGTATGAGTTGATTGAATGGAAATGATGAGAGAAAGACAAAGTATTGATAGAAACCAAATTTGGGCCTACGTACTTACCTTACTCAAAACCTACTACATAGCTCGAATGCAACTTACCTTCTAGCTCACCTAGACTTAGATCCATAAATGGAAACTTGGTTGACAAAATATGGTTTTGAGGATGTAATCACTTTGGAATTTGGATGCTTAATTTCACTTTTCAAAATACATTTTGTTTTGAACTTTAAAACACTAAGATTCATTAATTTATGTGAATGGACCCCTACGCCCTTCCCTATGCTACTAGTAAAAATTATGGGCTTATCACCAAAGGTATGACATAGGTGAGTAAGGGCACTTATTTATTTTCCCAACCTTGCACCACTAGTAAGAGATGCGGGCTCATCACCAATGGTTGGTAGGGCAAAGAAGTGTGTAAAAATTAAATATTTTGTTTGTTTTAGTATTTTTATTCTATTTGAATTGACATTTCTGATATGTAATTTTGGAGTATCCTTGTTTCAAAGAGATGTAAGATGGGTAGATGTGACACCAAGAAGTTTATAGAATAGACCGTAGGTAAGAACAAATTAACCTAGTAGAATAAAATGAGTATGACCAAGTATGCAGGCCTTAGTATGGTTTTTGTCAAGATTTTGTCTGTTGAATCAATGAGATGATTTTGAAACCATTTTGAGGATACTACGAAAATTGAAGAGAAATGATTTGAATGCTTTGCCAACGTTTTCATAAAATTTTAATAAATTACTTAAGAATACGTTCCTTGACCACAAAATTTATGAAATGAGTGACTGAATGAACTAACTAAATAACTAATGCAGTGTAGATGAACATATTATAGAAATGGTGATGCTGATGCATTATGCATGAAACCATTTTAGATGTAAGGAATTGATAGTTTCACTAAATTTCTAACCTTCTAGTGTATATAGATATACACACCATTTCCATAATCTTTCATGACTTGGTATGGGCCTAACCACTTGGGGCGAATTTCCTTCCTTTTCCGGTTTTCTTTTCAATCTGGCTATGTAGTCTCGGACTAGATCTCCCTCATATACTTCTCATTCATAGAACATTTTTTTATATTACCCACACATACATTCAACATATGCCTGTGTCATTGTTCATTAGTTAACTGGACTCATCAAGGCTTTCTAGTTGAGAGATTTGTACCTCTCTATAGGCTTCTTCTCCTAATATCCCTTGTAATGAGATGCAAAGACTAGGTATTTCAACCTCTATTGGTAGAACTAATTCTTCTCCAAATACCAATGAGAAGGGGGTTTCCCCTATTGATGTTCTTATTGATGTTTGATAGGCCCACAAGGTTGGGTATAATTTTAAATGCCAATCATGTTTGTTCTCTTTAACTGTTTTGAGGAGAATGGTTTTTAATGTTTTGTTTGTGGCCTCAACCTATCCATTGGCTTGGATGTAATAAAGAGAGGTCTTGTGATGGTTTATCTTGAATTCACTGCATAACTCATAGAACTCATCATTTTTGAAGGATGTTCTATTGTCCAAGATAATGACTTGTGGGACACCTTACCTACAAATGATTTGATTTAGAATGAACTTAGCAATTATAGAACTTGGTACGATGGTGAGAGGCATGGAATCAACCCATTTAGTAAACTATTATGTGGCCATGATTATAAAGTTATGGCAATCATTGTGAGGAGAGAATTTACCTATCAAGTATAAGCCCCAAGTGGAAAAGGGCTAAGGGGTTGTGATTGGTTCTGAGCCTATGCCGGCATGTGCATCTCATGGGAGAATTATAAGCATTTATGGTATTTGCAAACAAAATCTACTGCGTCATGTTCTAGGGTGGGCCGAAATAGTGCATTCGATGTATCTTGTGAGAAATGGCATGGCAATCAAAGTGGCATCCACATATCCGCTAGGGGATTCATAAAGAATCCTTCCAGATTCTTCGTGTCAACACAACTTAACAACATTGCGTCAAAGGCTCTGCGATAGAGAAATTGTTCTAAAATAACATATTTAGTAGCAATAATATGCAACCACATTCTTTGTTACGATGTTTCCCCTTCTGGGTATGTGTGGTCCATGATAAAATTTACAATATTGGTATACCAAGGACATATAGAGATGGGGGACGTAGTTTCAACAAAGTATACGCACTCATAGGGAAAGTATAGATCAACTAGATCACCCCCATTCAATGGATTATTAGCCAACCAGTCTGTAATGATTTGTCCCTTAACGGATTTCTCATTTATAAATGTTAGCTCAAACTCACCCATTAAGGTTATGAAACATCTGACATTTTTAGCCAAATATCCTTGCATGAGGAATGTCTGTAAATGATCTATCTTGACAATAACCCTTGTTTCTTGATTCAGCATATAATGTCGTAAACGCTTTGTTGCAAAGACTATGGCAAGGCATTCCTTTTTTGCTGTGTGTAACATGTCTCATAATCAAGCAACATACGACTAATGAAATAAACTACATGTTCTTATTTATCATCATCTTCTTGAGCCAACATGTAGGCTAGTGAAACATTAGTAGCTCATGAATATAAGATCAAAGGGTGATCTGGTTTAGGTGGCATTAGTGTGGGAGGAGACAACAATAATCATTTAACTACTTTGAAGGCCTAGTTGCATTATTCCATCCAATCAATGATATAATCTTTTTCAATAAGTTGTTGATTGGATGAAAAACAAATCTCAAGTCAGGGATAAACCTTCAAATTACACCAAGTTTCCCAAGAAAATATCTGATACGACTCGTTTGATGGTGGAATCATTTCAAGAACACTGAATTTTGGCTCGGTTGACATCAATCCCTTGTGAAGATATAATGTAACCTAAAAGCTTACCTCTGTTACATTGAATACACATTTCTATGGATTTAATGTTATGTTGTACTTGATTAATCATGATAGAATGATACAGAGCACCTTTGGGTGATCGCAGCCCTTCTCGGCCTTGGCCAAAACAAATCATCTACTTAGGATTCCATGATCTTATGAATAAGGTCATGGAATATGTATGTCATTTCTTGTTGGTACGTAACACTAGTATTCTTAAGACCAAATGGCATGACAACATAATAGTAAGTTCCCCAAGGAGTTATAAATGTATTTTTGGCTTGATCCTCTTCAGATATTTTGATTTGATTATATCCTAAAAACCCATCCATGAGAGACAAAAGCTCAAATCCAATTGTTGTGTCAACAAGAAAATCTATGGATCGTTATGGGAAATCATCTTTGGGGCAAGCCTGTTAATATCCTTAAGTCTATTAAAATACGTATCTTCCCATTATTTTTGAAAACGGGGATGATATTAGATACACATTGTGAATAATCGACCGGTTTGATGAATCCCACCTGGAGAGTTTCATTACTTCTTTCACCATGAGTGCCACTTTTGGCTTCATTGCTTAATTGGCTTTGCATCTAGTTTGGTGGCGAGATTGTGTACTACGATATGTAGTGCAATTCCCGTCATTTCTTTGTAACTAATTGTGAAATCATTTTGATATTCCTTGAGGATCTGGGTATGTATTTCTACCTCTCTCTGGAGTTAAGGAGGATCCCAATTTCAAAATATTGGTTCTTCCTGTTCCAATATTTAAGTCATTTTTTCCCTCGATTTAAAGGCATTTCCCTCCTCAAACTTGGGAGGGGTTGGGGAAATTCCAAACTCCCTTCGTTCTCTACCTCATAGATTTTGATATTCTTTTGGGAGGGGAGATTCTATCATGGGATTTCCAAAATAGGAAGAGGAATATGGGATCAAGGAGAAATCAACCATGTGATGAGTGAGATGTAACTTTGCATAGGCATTTAGATATTCAAGAATCACCCTATCACTGTCAGAGTGATCTAGAATGGTAAACTCATTCTCAATTTCTACATGTGTCGAGACCGGGTTTATTGGTACTTTGTAAACTAAAGGTTCAGTACGAATTGACACCATGAAATATGCATCCTCCAAATCACTACTTGGAGTGAATTGGGAAGTTTTGGTTATTACTTGAATCTGCAAGAAGGTTCTATTCTCACGAGATTGCCTCAATTGATATGAAGTAAAATCCCTTTGTTGGATCTAGCACTATTGTTTTATAGAGTTGCAAGTGTTCAGCTCTAGTCTCATATACCTCAGATAGTTGGTTTGTAACTAATTACGAGTCTTTGAGCACTCTAATATTACCAACACCCATCATTTTGTCTATGATAAGGCTAACAAGGAGGGCTTCATATTCAGCCCCATTGTTTGTGCATTCAAAATCTAATTTGAAGGAAAAAGGTAGAACCTTTCCTTCGGGAGAAGTAAGGATCACACCTGCCCCAGTGCCAAAATGACATCTTGCTCCATCAAAATGGAGAGTCCAACAATAACTTGGAAAAATGGAAGTTGGGACATTCTTAGTATCTCCTTCTTGGGTATTGGTTACCTCTACCATACAAACTTTGTTTCTGGAGGAATGGAACCAATTCCTAGGGTATGTCCTATACCCATAGAATCAAATGGTAGGAGAATAGGTAGATATTTCTCAAGTAATTCAACAATATTTATGGTTGTTCCTAGAGAAACTGTTTCTATGACGATGGTCTCATCTTTTATTGTTGGGATGCCTTTGATTAAGTTTATGAATTATAGTTCTTTTACAGGCACCAAATTTTCTTTTGGGTTTGGATTGATTGGTTTGTTGAGCTGATTTATTAGAAGCTTGAATTCAGAGTGGACACCTGGTCTTTTCTTCAAATAGTCTAGGTGTATGTCAAAAGGTTTTGGGTCACCTTGTGCTACAAATAATTTTCCCAGGTGTAAAAATATTACTTCTGGGATAATGTGGAAGGGATTTCCTTCATGCAATGTATGCATGGGCGAATGAGAATCATATTATAGTTAGTTTCCCAATCTATAATATAAAATTCAATGAGGATTGTTTTGGGTCCTAAAGTGACCGGTAGTACTATAGTCCCGATTGAAGTTTCCTTGAGGCTATCATAGCCCCTTAGCGTGTTTCATGTTGAGGAACAATTCATTTCTCCATATCCTAGTTTTTGAAGAAAAGTGAAAGGGACTATGTTAACTGCTACCCCATCATCAATCATTGCATGCTTAACATAATTGTTATAAATCCATACCTATAAATGCAAGGGTGGATCACCCCTATGTGTAATTTCAGCATCTATTGGCATTTTACTTATGTCAAATATAAACTCAGTATCCCTATCTAGCTGCCCCGGAGGGTAGACGTCAAATTCTACATGGTTCACTTGCATTTTAGGAGGAGGAGTGATGTTGATGAGATGACCAAGACCTAATGCTTATATGAGAGACAACCTATGAGTGGGAGAATTCTTCAAAAATCCAAGAAGGGGATGTGAGAGAATGTCTTTGTTAAGCCATTGATCAAGTCATAAGCACCTACAGTTTTACTAGTGTTTGTTGAGCGTTGTCAAGTATTCTGAATATGTTGGAACTAGTTGAGAAGATTAGTCATGTTTTCTTGTTATGGTTTATACTTTCAACTTGATATCTATTTCTACCGGTCTAACTATATTGGCTTAGGGTCGAGTCCCTAATTGGGGTGCGATCGGTGGATTTGATGAAGTCGAAGCTTCATGATTGTTATTCCCTGTTATGACACCTTTGTTTTTCCCATTTGGATCTAACTCATTATTGTTAGAATGATTTGGGAGAGGATCATTGAAAATATTGAGAGGTGCATTTTGAGGGGAAACTGATCCCATGTAGGTATTTGGTGTGGTTGATATGGAATTTTCCGAAACATATCTATAAAGAGTTATTTTTTATCTTCTGGTAAATGTTCCAAGAATTTGTTGTAATCGCGGCAAGTCCTAGTATCATGACCTCATATTTTGTGGAAGACACAATATAGATTGGGATTATAGTTCCACGGTTGTTGATTTAAATCTTGTTGTGGCCCAAAATTCTGATTGGGCTGTTGGTTGTTATAGTTGAAATTTTGAGGTTGTTGCCTTTGGTTTTGGTTTTGATATCTAGTTAGGTTTTGGACAAGACTTTGCAACTAGATTTTCCATTGTTGTTGTTGTTTTTGTTGTTGTGGAGGATGGTTAAAATCCACCATATTGATCACTGGGTAAATTTATTATTACGTTGATTGTTAGTGGGTTCAGGGATTTTCACAACATTTGGTCATTTGGCTTGATCGGTGAATCCATCTATTGTAACCATGTGGTTTTTGTTAAGGATCTTGGGTCCTTGATTGGTGTTCCCAATGTTGGGATAAGTCATAGTGTTTTTATTGGAAATGATTAATCTCTCGTTAGATTTGCATATGTATTACGACTATTGTCTATTGCTTTGCTTGATCAATACAAAGAACACTCTCGAGAACTTCATCATAGGTCCTTAGTGGGAACTTCTGGACTTCTTTCTTTATCTCTCTGCTAAGAGAATGAAGGAATAAGTCACATAGTTCCATTTGATCCATGTTTGGAGCACTTTCTAAAGAGTGGAGGACTGTATGCCTTCTTTGAATGAAGCAAGAAGCATATTCACTGTGCTCTTGTTTAATGTGCAAGAATTCCCCGATCCCTTTTCTTAACAATTTGTTCATGTCAAAAGATTTGATAAATTCTGAAACTAGTTGTTTAAATGAGTGTATCAAAGCTTCGGGTATTTTTTAATACCAATCAAGGGAAATGCCCTCTAAGGTCTTGGGAAAATATTGGCAACAACCACATCCTAAGGAAGGAGATCTCAAATGGCCATGGCATAGGCCTTGATATGTGCATTTGGATCTACCCCCTTAAATTTAGGTAAATCGGGTAGAGGTCTTGGAAGCATGATGCTTTGTATGGTGAAATCTAGAGGTTCTTTTAAATATTTTGAGTAAGTCCCTACCACATAGGATTCAACCATTGATGGTTCTGTTGAGGATGTCAAGGTGGAACGGGTTCTTGATATGGCATAGCATACATATTTTTAGGGCGTAAGGAAACCCTTGCAGTTGGGTGAATGTCCCAAGAAATGAGAACATGTCTCCCTGTGGTGATTTTGAATACATATTTAGGTAGGCAGGAACATTTCTCTGATATGGATTGTTTGATACTAAACCGGGAGGTATCATGTTTTCAACTGGAGCAACGTTTGAAAATGTAGTTCTAGTTAGTGTTTATTGTGGATAGCTATATGAATGTTGAGGAGGCATACCTAATGTGCATGTTTCTGTGAGGAGGTCAACTTGACTAAGATGATGCAGAGGATTGGAAGTTCCTTCTTGCCCCAAATGTGAAACTTGATTTTCTTGAGAAAGTTCTAGCCCTCTAACCCTCTCAACCAAAGTCGAGATGAACTTGATTGGTGATGACACAATGTTTTTCCTTGATGGTTATTTTTGTACCCCTTGAGGTTTCCGAGGGGTATGATAACTTGCTATGAATTGTTCATTACTCTACTCTTCTAAAATTTACCAAGAGTATTTTCCATAGGTGGAGGAATGGGGGTATTTTCTTAAATCGGGGTCTTGGGTTGTGTTTGCAAACTTCCTAGAGGTGGGTACATGTTTTGGAAGCATTGCTTGCTTCGGCATATGTGCTAAGTACTACTCCCCATCCAAGAAAGGGAGTGGATATGACTGCTTACTTATTTATGGTCTAAATAAAAACCGAGGAGATGATATGGATTATTCAATAAACGCCATGTTGTTAGAGCCTCGGGGATCGGTTGTTGTGTTTGTCATAGTTGGTCTAGCTCCTCAATTCAGAAGGAAGAACTAGAGTTAGTTATTTGAGGAAGAGTTTGTGATGACAAGTAGTTACTTGAGTATTTTTCAGCCCATGCAAAAAGTGAGGGTGATTGTTGTCTACTTGACTGACCATAATATGCTTCAAGACCTGAGAGAGGTCTTCCATATGCATCGTATCTCGACATATTTGGGGGTATATAAATACCCATAGAATAATGGGAAGGAGTGAAGATGGATGAAAGAAATGGAAACTAAAAAGGAGTAGTTGTTCCTTTCACGTCGAGTTCACCAATTTTGTATGATAGAAAAGTGACAGGCAAGCATGAAAATCGACAAGTAGCCTTTCTCCATACCCAACCTCCCAAGGTCGTGCCGAGACAGCTAGTGGAAATGAAATGTATGCAGATGTGGACAAACTAGTTGGGAAATATTATATCCTCAACATGTAATAACGAGATATGCAAGTTCAAGGAAAATAATTCTCTCCTAACCTGAATTGGTGTGATGGATCGATTGAATGCTATAGTTTCTCGGAGGGTCCAATCAATGTCAAGCTCTGCCAAGATCCTATCTATTGGTTGTTGGATGCGTGGAAAGAGATATGTAGGTGGCTCTTGTGTGTTTCCAAATAAGGTTATATGGGTAGTGGTGAGAGGTGTAATTGATCTCAGTAGGAGCTATGGGTGATTTTCTAGTCTAGTCCAGAAAATCTTAGCACAGTGGTGTTATGTCCAACACAAAAATTGTGTGATAATATCGACGAGAGTGGTGAGGATCTAAATACTAGTATAAGTAAACCAGTGACGATGTTTAATTGATTAGGAGGCCCAATTGGTTATAGGACTGGGGATCACAACCATGACTTCATGGTTGTTGTGGACCTTTATGGTCATGTGAAGAATCAATCTCTTCTTCGCAATTCTCTAGTAATCATAAGCTTTTTGTGATTCTATGTTTAGTACAAGGAGTTGTGTGATCTTCTCAGAATATATTATGGTTTTCTAATGACTTATATGCATAAGCCTATGTTTATGTCAATGAGAAGGTCTCTTGTGTTTGGTGTGGAACTAATGGATCACAACCAAATATTTTCTCTCCTTTAGGTTCTTGTATGGTCATGTGGATATCTAATGTTTTCAAGGTGATCTGTAGTTGGGTTGGTTTGACTAGAATTCATATGCTTTGTCATCTGCGATGTTTAATACTCTCAATTTCTCACTTTGATTATTTATGGGTTTGTTGTTGTTTGGAAGACGTGAATTCTAAGACCTTGATCAATATCGGTAATGTTTGTGAGGAGATTTAGCTAAGGTATTACTAGTTCAAATATGTAATCCTGGGCTCTCGGGTCCCATAATTTTCGTGAAAGAAATAACAGACTTAATCGAATGAAGTAAACTAATTATGAAAATAAATCTACGCTATTTTTATTCTTTTTATATTTTCAAAGACTTGAACTTGAATGAAATTAAAGAGAAATTGTTCTAATAAATTAGACAACAAGCAATTAATCTAAGAATGGAACTAAAACATGCAAGGTAGCCAAATGAAGCTATTTTCCTGTGCATTTGTGAATTGATCCTAAATTTAAACAATTAACTAATTTAATTGAAAAACCTTCAATCTTACCTCAGAAGTGAGGAACAAATCATAGCTTCTCAGAAGCTATTATTCCCCATAGCTTCCCTGGTAATGTTGAAAGTGAGCTTAACTGAAATGAAATAATTTTCTATTCTATTTGATATATTGCAATTACAACTTTGACAATTCAAACCTGGAGTTTACAGAACAGAGGAAAATCTAGTTATATAGTAGCTTAGTGTGATCTCTTCATTCTTATGTGTTCTCATGAATCCAAAAAGTGGGAATGTAACAATGGCAAAGGAGAAGATATTCAAACAAGCAGGTGGCAGATTAGACGTAAACCAAATGGAGTGCAAGTAGGAGAGGGGTAGAACAAGAGAAAAAGCTTGGCTATGTGATTCCCAACAGGATTGTTGCAGGGATACAACACAAAAACACTGAAAATTCTAGGACCTATGCTTCATGTGACAAAAAAATGACCTTAAAATCTAGGTAGTATCAAGATTCTTAACTGAACTAAATTTAAACTTTGAACTAAAAATATTTTATACTAAATTAGGTGTTTTAAGAACAATAATGGACCAAGATGAAACAAGAGAGATCAAGTGATCTCTAAATCAATTTTTAAGGAGAGGAGCCTTGAACCGAGAGGCTAAGAACTGAATTCTTTGAAACAAGAATCTAGATATTAAAAAATGAGGAGCTTTTAGACACACTAAATGATAAATCAGAGAGAGAGGGGCCATTTTCTTGTAAACAAGCTTGGTATTTATAGTTTTCTTACTCACCAGAAGGTAAGTTCAAATTTTCATTCTCTATCATTTAAAATGGAGAATTACTATTACAAATTTGCTGGAAACTCTTACCAAAGCATAAGTGGTTGAGAGTTACATGTGCAACTTGATTTTTCATGTCGAAAAGTGTGTCAGAAGCTTCTAGAAAATTTGGTCAAGACCACCGCCCGAGCATGGCAATGGTTTTAGGACCACCACCCTATCTTGGGCGGTGGTAATGGGACTGCCACCTAGGCGGGGTGGCAATCCTATCACTAAAGACAAAAATGTAAGGAAAAAGAGGAAAGGAGTTAGAAAAAAGCATGCAAAGGTTAGATAAGGCATTTTAGGATGCAAATTTATATACTCGGTGTGCTTTCTAGATTCTAAATAGCTTGCGAAGAGATTTGAATCATCATTGGGGTTTCCATAACCTCATTCTGATAGTTTAGTACATACAATTTTGGGTACGTATAGTAAGACCTCCTACCCCACTATTCGAGTCTTTCACATTATGTAATGTGATGCAAAATGAATCCTTCCCATGAAATTTACTTGTCTTTGTAGGTGCATTGTTCTAAAAAATCTAGTAGAGAAGGAAATTCTCACTTCTTACCACTCTAAGAGACCATCTCTGTGTACCATCCATTAGCATGTTTCTATTCCATGCAAGGTATACACCATCCTGTTCCTTTATTTTGCCTCTTGCCTGCTCACTGGGCCTCCATAGCATGCAATAATACTTCTAGATTTCCCTTTTCAATGTACATTGGTACTGACACGCCCAAATTCCTAGCACTATGCAACCTAATTACATGTGTAACTACACTCTTCATCTCGTGCTCTATAATTTCATACTTCCCATGGGCCCAGTCATCACAAGCAACACTTTGGTTGTATCACTCATAGACTTTGCATCATCCCATTGAATAACTCCTTCCTTTGACCGCTCAAGTACCTCATAATCTCTAATGGTGCATACAAAAATTATGTTTAAATCCTATTCACTCATAGATTCTACATAAGGTGTAGGTTTTCCATCCACAAAGGAATGATGAAACGATCTTCCTTGTTCTCAAAACTAATATATCCTTTAGTAAAGTGTAGATCAAAATAATTCGTATACACCAAGGGCAGCCAATTAATTCGTCAGAAACTTTCTTCCTTTGTAAGCACAAGAACCTCAAAGTCCCCAATAAAATTGGCCCCTTATATAGTAATTATAGCATCCTTCAAGAATATAATGGGTATGGCTTTAGTCCTATTTTTCATAAATAGTACATTTAAATATGGCTTTAATGGTGGCATCCCCATCTCGATTCCATGTGTCCAAGGTGAGTACATTAACTTTTTCACTTGTATCAATCAAAATGTTACTCAACATCCATTTATCAACAACAAAATTTAGAGTGATCTCTTTGTCATAATCAAGGATGTGAGGAGGTAAGTTAGAATGTTAAATTTGTCTCTCGTTGTCAACTCCAATGCATGGTATATTCCCCTTAGCCATTCCCATAATAAAGGAATGTTGTTTTCTTATTGCAACATGTTACAAACATCATTCAAATCTTTAACATCCTTTTGAGGAAACTCAACTTATTTTTGTGCTTCACCTTTGTGATCGCTCTTTAAAGAATTATATCTCACCCTGTAAGTTTCTAATACTTTCCATAGTTTCCTAATAAAATTCCTTCTAATGAGTGGGGTATGGATAATTTTCATGCAATACCCTCTCTTTTATAATAATAGGCTTCTACTTTGGAAATTCCTAGATGCATGCAACCTCCGCGTGTGTAGTGATCAACACAGAAACATCTCGGGATTAGGCACTACCTTTAGCATCCACCGATATTCCGCAACATACTATACTCTAACCATTCATGCACCCTTATCCTACTTGTTCTTATTTCTCAGGTGCTCATAAAAATCATAGTATTATTCATAATTATGGTTCTTTCTACAAAAGGAGAAAATAACATTATGAGGGAATTCGTGCTTATAATGATCAAGGGATCTGCATATATAACATGTTCCATGGGAAACTCACTTCTTCCACCGCCACGACCTTGGCCTCTGAATCCTCCACAAAGAGCCTATACCTATACCTCTACCTCTACCACCACCATCAGAGTTCCCTTCATTATAACTATGATCATGATTCTCACCTTGCTCCTTGGAATTGTTTGTAACATTGGTCTGACATACACCAGTATCAATGACATCATGAATCTGATCAATCAACCTACAATTCTTTATATCATGAGTGGTAGACTTGAAAATATTATAGTAACAAGACACGTTCTTCCTTATCATGCATTGAAACATAGTGGGCACCTACTTAAATCATGATCCAAGTGACAGATCTCGTAATCCAACAACATGGTGCACACCGATTTATGAGGAAAATTATCCTTAGTATGTCCTTCTACTTCACAATCCATGCACCAAATGCCACTACGTGTATCATGAGTTGAATTAGCTGATAATTTTTCTAATTGTTTTGTTATGGCTGCAATCTAAGCTTCCAAAAATGGGCTAACTCTAGTGTCTATGCTCCCAACTACCTCAGCGCACAAAGCTGCCTCAAACGCCTCACGCGGGTTTGTATAATTCTTGTGTGAGAGTTCCCTTTTGAAAGGGGTGATCAAACCTCCAACAAACCATTGAGCATGATGAATCGGGTGAATGTCATAAGATAACTTTGATAATAAAGTTTTAAAGCATGCATCATATTCCCTTACACTCTCATCCATGCCTGTTTTATGTCATTTAACACGTTGATGCTCTTTCCGCTCGGGTATATGGAACTCTACTAAGAAAGCATCACATGGCATTGTATAGTCTACACAAGTCTGGTTTAGATCATATTTCATGTACCAGCTATACTTGTGCCCTTGTAAAGTGGTAGAAAATTGTTTTGCCTTATGTTGGGAGCTATAATCCACTTCGTTCACCATAGTATCTCACACATATGCATGTTCTCGGTGGCATCCTCAATTCCTCTATACTACGGGAGATGAAGGGACACATTAAAATATAATTTCTGGGATTGGTGTGGACCGTGTCCACTAGATCCGTAACCTATGTTACCTCCTCCTCCAAAACCACCGATCCCCGATCGTCCTCATATAGCGATAAATAGACCGGAGGATGTGCTACCTTGTGTCCCAATAATTGTGATAAAATAAAATCCCATGGTCTACAAATTTGTACTACTTCTAGAAGTAATATTAATGTTTTGCATACCCACATTCTTTCTGATGATGAGCCATAAAATATACCCCCAACCAGACCCCCAAATAATACAAATGACAATTGTCTTTGCCATAGATGAATTTTCTATCCGATTAAATTATGAACTTGATGGAATATCAAATCTATATTTTCTACTCTACTACCCACACTAGCTTACTTACTAATTATTGTTGTAGAAACCTGGAAAACCAAGCGTAGGGCCTAGGTCACTGGGAGGGATCAAATACGCACTGTGGTCCTCTCGTAGTTTTCACGAGTGCGCTCTCATCCGAGGTCAAAAAGGGTTCTCTGTCATTCTTACCCAAATGGGGAGTTGCAAAAGCTCGGCTCCATGTCCTCTACATGACCTCCAAATCCTTTGTGAACCATCTCTCTCCACAATTCCATTCATTCCTTAACTTCCCGTTGATTCTAGAAATCCCTCTCGCATAGCTCATTGAATTCAAGTCACATTTCTTCTCTTTTCATTTCTACCACCAAGTCCTAAAATTTTCACCACACCTTCTCCTACCCTCATTCGTGGAGGGGTTAATCTAGCCATAGGATGTTGTTCCAAATCCAAGGTCATGATCAAGATCTTAATCACTAAAGGGATAATGTGCAAGTAAGATCCTATGGGTTCACACAAGAACTGAAACTTAGCAACCTCTAAATAGGAATAAGTAGAAAATACATATTCCAAAATGTAACCATTCAAAACACCATTCTACCAATGATCTATAACCCATATACAACTATTCTTCCTATGTCCAAACAAGTGCTCTATACCTCCAGTTTCTCTTTGATGTGTAAGATACCAGCTACTCATACAACTCTATAGGAAAATAGGAAAAGAATGTCTCATAAATTTCATGGTACAAATTCTATTCAACCCACGTGCATGCATCAAATTCAAGTCCAATGTTAAATATATGAGCATACTCTTCCTCTAAATTCTCTAACCAATCCTCAATGTTGGCCAAAGTCAATTGATAAGTATTCATCATACAACATCCTTGAATAACTTTAAAAGAGTTCCGACAACAGAAACAAAATGTAGTATTTTATTTTACCAAACATCCCGAGGAGCGCTAACACATCACTCGGCAAGAACCAAGTGCTCACCTGAAGTATGCAATGGTACCATGTCCCTCTTTTATGGAATCTTTTTCAAGGAGTTAGCATGATAAGCACACACATAGATATATTCCATATCCATAATAACAATGCCATAATAAACCATAAATAGATCTAGATCACAACCATATGTAAGAATAAATCATAAAAGAATCAAGATTAGGTTTACCATACAAGAACCAATCATAACTATGTCAATAACTAATATTCAGACATAAAGACCCGTTGTATTAATTACAACAAAACATAAAATTTGAATACATACATAGTAATGTCACTATAAGTCATGTGCACTCATAAACCAACATAATAAATCTAACAAATCAAGGATCCCTAAACCATGCAGATCAATACACATATAGAGGTAGTGGGGACTTTCCCTTTACTACTCATGCACCTTCCAAAATATGTTACATGCTAAGAATAGTCATGTGCTCTTACATGACAAATACAAAAGCATGCAAGCTCTCTAATAATAGATCATCTAATAATATCAACTACAGATCTAATCCTATTAATAGCTCAAAACTATGCATGTCGCTTGATCTTCCACTTGTCCAAAATAGCCTTGCTTCATCCTCAAGTCTTCATGTTGATGCATGCCTTGCACTCAACATATATATTTATCCTTACCATGCAAAGTGGCTAAGTCTTGATATCACGCTTTCTCGGGTGCACCCTTTTCCACTAGACCTTTGCGCAAACCTCCACACCCTATGTCCGTGCACCCAATCCATATGTGAATTTAATACTTATGTTTTAATTCATCATCTCGATAGTTTTGAAACCCTCTATATGATGTGAAATAACTTTAAACCCTAACCATAGGTAGGATACACTAAAATAAGGCTATTGGTTTTGTTTAAGTGAAATGTATGCACCACCTATGTTGGTACTACTCTTAAAAGACCTTAAACCACATGTAGTTTTCCACCTAGCATGTGATATCTATATGGATGCAACTACTTTGGAACCTTAATCACTTGACAATGAAAAAATTACTTGGTATACTTATATTGACTTGGATTGTAAGGTATCTAGATTGAGAAGCTTGAATCAAAATCCTAATTGAGTTTGCTTCAAAATTTTATATATGATTCTCCTATGATATGCTATTTTTTTTTATGGATGAGGAGGCTAGGTAAATTCTAAAATATAATCCAATAGAGGGATCAATTATACCCACCCCTTGGGTTTGGAACTTCCTCTTTATTTAACTATTATATGAATTCTTGTTAGGAATGATCTTCATAATGTGAATGAAGTTAGCCCTATTTTTATGGTTTGGTTATTATCTCTCGTGGTACCAATCTTTATGGAAGGATTCAAAGTGATGGGGGATAAATCTATTATAGTAAAAACTTAGTTTTTTTAGTATGGCCTTGGGCCATGGTGTAAGAAAATGGAGTCATTCCTTCTATAGACACTTAAAAATTTTAATTAGGTATTTGACATCATTGATTTGTATTATATCCCTTAATAATGACTTTCACATGTAAACACATCTTAATTGCATTATTCCACTCTCTCCTCAAAGCTTGCAAATACTTCCTATTATACTACTATATTACACATACACTAATAATAGTGATATAATCACTCATAAAAATATTATGTCTACTATTATACATATATAAATTACCACTTATAGAATTCTACCTCCTAGACAATACCATCCAAGTTGGATATAATTGTCATATGGTTATTTCCTATTTGATGGTTTGGTCTATAATAGGATAAATGTTAGATATCCTTATGTTTATATTATTTCCACGTCCTAATCATCCTTAGTGTGAAATCATATCATGTGTAATCATATAAAATAAAGTTATACACACTTATTTACTCACCCATAATTCTCAAAAGTAAATCTAACATATACTTATCATTCAAGATTAAGAAAATATTTAGTAATCTTCCTAAATCGAGAGAATGCAATAGGAGTAGCCTTTATACATATATTAAGAACTTCAAACTAGGTTAAGATAATATCAACCCAAGTAAAAATACATCTCAAGGAAAATGAAACACTATCAAGTATTTACATTCTAAAGGGGCGAGTTCAATGGGGTTTTACTCTAGAAACTATCGATCTATAAGAACTATGTTTTATAAATCTATTTAGAAATCATGAAAGGTAAATCTAAATTATATTTATTTATCCCATGATTTTTATTGAGAGATGATAGAAAAAATAGGAAAAGGAAACTTTACAATTTCGTTCACTCTTGCATGAGCACTAGGATAACTATATGAATTTTCATCCTATTCCTGGAAAATGAAGTGTAGTGCTTGGTTAGAACTATAAATGGAGTTAGCCACCAAGTCTAGTCCAACTTACCCACATGCATTTTTTTAAGATAATTATATTTGAGAATTATTACATAAAAATAAGGTTGGTTCATTGTAGGAGTAGGAATGATATTATAGAATAACAAAAAGTGCAAGAATCCATTAAAGATAAAGATGAAGCATCCTATATTGACAAAAAAATTCAGACACTAGTATTCTATTTTATAGAAGAATTTAGTGTATAAATGGGGTGTTAGTGTCTAAGAAGGATTTAGCACTCTATTTTAGATATAAACCATATTCATATATATCACATCCTTTTGACCTAATTTCAAATCTAGATCATCTTGTGAAGAAGAAAAAATATCACTCATATTCTTATGTTTTACTATATTTAGCATGTGCCCTAATTTAATGAAACTTCTTAGTATCATTTTAAATGTACTTTCATTCCTAATTGCTTAGATTATTTATCTATTAATATTATTGTGAATTACTTTATAATCTTTCAATCCCAATAAAATAAAAATAAAACAATAATATTTAATTTGGGTATAACCATTAGGTGAACCCTCTTAATAATCTCATACAACCTTCACTAGCATCTAGGGTTTCATATTTCTTTCTATATACACCTCTTTCTTATGATTTATAAAATTTTATCTTGTGTAATTATTTTTGATGAATTATCCTTTTGATTGGGTACCTCAAGTGTCCTATTGGGATTTGGGTGTGATCAAACTTATTCATGTTGGCTGGACCATAATATTCATTCTCTTATTCACATATTGTACCCATTATTTCTACTTATTTAATATGTTCGCGTGTTTACACTCATGTATGTTGTTTTCTCTTCTTTCAGTCACCCTATACCTTCACCATTGTCTCTATATATTCTTTAGGTTCTACCTCACTCTATTTTTCACCTTATGACCTTAGGTTTCCCTTAAGGTTAATTCCATTTCCTATTGGTGATGGTGTCAATTTTATTTTTTCCCAAGGCCAATGCCATCACCCATGAGCCATTACTTTGAATATATATTCTTGGTAATTCTTTTCATTTTATAATCATGCATTACTCATTCCAAAAACTTTCACCTCAGAAATTAGGCATTTTCACATATTTTCACACCTAGTTGTTAGACATGAGGTTTTGAAGCTTGCACTTTTGCATTTAGGTCACCATAGTGAGGTATGACTAGGGTTATTATTCTCAATATTTCCCCTTCTCCACCCATAGTATTTATCTCTCTGTAAGTTTTTTTCTCTAGGGTCATGCATTAGAAACCACACTACATCTAACTATCTCTAATCCTTCTTTATCCTTTATTGTTTGTGTTTTTTGTTGTGTAGATATTTGGTCATTCATTGTTATAAATTTGGATAGATGTATGTTTGAATTGGTCTACTATTTTATCTTAATATTTTTTTCCTTGGATTTATACATCTCTTGATATAATCTTATTCTAAATCCTATTAGGATACATATTTTTATCTTAGGTATAGGTCTTGCAAACCTATATCTATCTTAGGGTTAGGGCTACTATATTATAGAATTAGGACACTAGTGATTCTTGAGCACATTTAGTGTATAAATCTTGTGTTCATGTCTATATTTAAACCCTAAAATTTGAAAACCTAGGAATAGATCAATCTTATCCCATCATACATTCTCGTGAACCCGTTGTGTAACTTACTCGCCCTAAATTAAGTCATATTTCCTTAGTCTTTGTAATTTTTCTTATTTTCCCTATGCAATCAACCACTATGTGAATTTAATCCCATGGTTAATCCTACCTATGCATAATTCCCTAGACATTATACCATCGGCCACTATGAAATCACTTACATCGTTGATCCCATCTGGTTATCTCTAATTTCTCACATTCTTCATCCTTGACACCATCAGACCCTATAAAATATTTATACACAGCTGATCTCGATGAAAAATATTTTTAGAAAACCTTTTCTAATCATTTTGATCTCATAAAACATCATAGTGAAATATTTAGCTAGTGGTTCTAATGAATATTTTACCAAATAGTATCATTATAATGGCAAAGTAATTCCAAAGCTAATGTTTTAAATAAGTTAAGTCATCAATACACTTTTTGTTTTACCATAGGATATGTTAACACTAAGAAGATAAACCACTAAATCATAACATGTCACATCCCATGTTTATACATTTATTGTTTTCGAGACTTGATATGAATATGTGGTCGATGCCACATTGATATAAGATTATATATTGCTTTTATTTGATTTGGTTATCATTATGAAATCTTTCGTGAGTAAAACATTTATTAATAATTGATTGATTTAGTAATAGATGATATTGAGGATCAATATTTCAATTTTTTATTACTATTTATACATGTTGCTTATATTTCATTTTAGTTGATTTGATTTTTGGAATGGATAATTGATTGATTACTCTTATTTATGTGTAGAGGTTTTCTAGCTAAAGAAAGGGTATTATTAGGGAGAGGTGGAATGATACAACAATAGGCACATATAAATATATTGACATGTGTATCGAATGCATATAAAGTGGTGTGAATCGTAAGTTATAGTAATTAGTTTTCCTTTATTGGCCAATTACTTTATTAGTGTTGGGCCTCATGTGAGGAAATAGGTTCATTAATCACTTTATGAGGATTATGTTCTCTCATTGTGGTGAAGAGTGTAATGTCATGTTTAGTGTTTATTATTTGGTGCATTATTTATTTGCATAAATAGAACATTAACCATCATTTTTACATCATTATAAGGTTTGTTAACTTGTTCATAAAATGATGAATTAATTACATTAATGGGGTAAAAATACTAATTTATAAAAAAGTGTATTTTTGTGGGGAATACTTGAGTTTTCATTTTTAAGTGGCCTATGCATCTATGTTATAGTTTTTGCCCACTATATCCTTATATCTCCTACACCTTATTTATCCATTGTAACATCATTATTTTCCTCTTTTTCCAAGATGAGATGTCAAGGAATCCCTATATCCATGACTTCATACTTTTATTGGGAGTGTTTATATATATATATATATATATATATATATATATATATATATATATATATATATATATATATATAGTTACATCCAAATGATGGATATGGGATTAAATATCCTATAGATTAATAGATTTTGGGCTTGTCAATCTTTTTAGATAGTTCAACTCACATTCGCAACCAACTAACCAATGCATTCATTCTAAACCATACATCACTACCACTTAGCCAATATAATACCACTTGCATTACATACACTCTATCTATCTCATCAAGATACACAATTCCCATCTGAGTTAAATGAATTATAACCCTCAAATCTTATAAAATGTTTTTATGTTAAAATTTCACACAACCCATTTTATTTTATAGACTAAAATATATAATTAGCATGTGTGTAGGACTATTAATTTTGATGCAATACAAAAATCAAATCACCTAAATTACATGACCAATATGGGAAACCACCAAATGAAACTTGATTTGTATTTAAAATCAACTCATTATCAATATAGAAATGAACACTTTGGATAAATCACTACCACCATCTCTTTGCATTTTCTACCATGACTATACACATGGTTAAGTTGCATGAAATATAAGCAACATTTATTCAAGGTACCTAAACATTTGTGTTAAATTTGGAAATATGAATAAAGACTTAGAAGACCAAATTTTGCATCTCAAGTTTAAATTAAAACAAGTGGCATGAAAAATTAAGATATTCTATTATTGTCAAAACTAGAAATATAATCGAGGAAAGAGCCAAAAAAAGAGGGATACCATGTATAAGATATAACATTAACTCATTTAAGAGACACCCATATAAATATTATAGAAGAAAATAAATACACGAGAGAAAGAGATAGATAACACATGGTGTTTGGAGAAGAGAGGAAGGTAGTCTTCAAGGTTACATAAATCAGAAGAGGATCACACATGAAGAAGGAAAATATAGAGAGGATAACATCATAATTAGTTATAATTCTTATGTTAATATAATTTGTATTTTATTTTTCCATATACATAAGTGAGAAATAAATGGTATCATTGTAGTTTAGTTTTTTTGGATTCTAGGTTTGACCCAACCCAAAGAATCTTCTTCAAAACAAATACTAAAAACAATGCATAATTACTAGATATTGTACATATTATCCCAATACCATGACCTTGTACACTAGTTAAGTCTTTGATTCCAAAGCTTAGGGCTTGTGGGTTAGAACCACATGGCCCTATACATCTAAGCCTTTTGTTATAAATATATTGTAAACATTCTATTCTCGAATATTTTTAAATTTAAATTTTCTCAATTCAACATGAAATAAAAAGCCTTTATTGAATAGACAAAGGAATGGAATTAGGGGTGAAGGGTTTTTATGTTGAATCCCTCCCCAAAAATATTATTTTAATTAAAATATAAAATTTTAGGATGATAAGTTTGGAGAAATATTAATGATAATTAAGTTATTGAACCGATTTTAAATTGTTTTGAGGAGTTCTATATATTTATAGAGGTGAATAGAATGAGTAATAGTATAGGGTAAAGGTAATAGGATTTAACTCAAAAGAGAATGTAAAACCCACAAATTAAACAATGGATTTATGCTTATTATAAAATATGAGATTCCATTGTAAAAATACATATTACAAGGAGGGTTTAGAAGTAATATTATCACTCACACTTATAACATTTGGATTATAAGGACATATATCATATGTAAACTATTAAGACACTTGCTTTCATTTATTACAACATCATGAACCATAAATGGTGTAGATATGTGTGTGTGTGTGTGGAATTATGAAGTCCAAACAAGGTATAGACACTAAAATTTGGTATCACTACCCTCCACCTCACATTCACTCTCTTTTCCTCATGGTCACCCATTCAAATTTTATCTTCCCTCCTAAATTCAATTTATCCCATTGATTCTCATTTTCCACCTTTAGTCTTATATTATCTACCCTATTATTTCATCCCATTTATGTTAATTATTCTTAATTAGCTCCAATCCTCATCTCATTATTTTACTATCCCTAAATCAACCCTAATTACCATTAATAATCCCTAATCCTCATTTAATTTATTTTACCTCTCTAAATCCTCACTTTTTATCTTTATAGGCCATCATTTAATTTTTCACATATCTATGGCCTTTATTTACTCATTTCAACAATCCACCTACCCATTTATTTTCCTTATTTAACCCTATCTTGTATCTATCCATCTAAACCCTAATCTCACTTCCCATGGGCTCTTTGTCTTGGGCTCATCATCTTCCCAATATCTAAATGGATAGGTCCCTACAATCGGTGATAACCCATCTAGGTCACCATCGACCCTATAAATACGCCCTTACCCACTCCTTTTTATGGATGGAATTTTGGAGACTCTAGCCTTTTTGTGATCTTACCTTCATGCATGGGTGTATTTCTTTCTTGCCACAACCATCTTAGAATCCTCTTAGAGATCTTATACTTCCATTTTGTCATTTTAGGGAGACATCTTTCAAATTTGCATGCATTGCTTCATTATTGTCATATTATTATTTATATCAGCCACTAAAATCTAGTGTAGGTTCAACTTCCATAAAGGAATCAGTCTTGGCCTTCCCATATCTTTGTGTTCATCCGTAGGTCTTCATTTCAACCCATCTATTCTTTTCTATGTCTAGTTCATCCCCACACACCGTCAACCCTATCTAGTCATCATTGACCTAGTCTCGACTACATCAATTTCTCTGTCCTCTAGATTCCTAGTCACCAACTTTCTATTTTTGTATCCTCCCATCATTCAAATATTCTCATCTTGTCCTTTTGTTATCTTAGATCCACTCTATTAGCCCCCAATTTCCGCTGACCCAATCTAGTCTCCGTCGATCCATCCCATCTTTCCAGATTTATCCTTAGATATCTAATTTTCTTGCATCCTTTTTGCTTTGTGCTATCTTAGATCTTCTACATGTTTCTTATCATCATTCTAGTGTTTTACTAGTTCTAGATCTTATATCGAGATTTCAAATTTGCATTTTATATCATTTTCTCAGCCTAGCTACTACAACTATCATCGACTCTTCCATGTTTTACTTACTTTACATATATTTAGATCAGATATGTAATTTCCATACATTTATGAATTTTAGTATTATTCTTATCTCAAATTTATTGCATATTATCCAGATCTTAGCCTAATAAACTTTATCAATATCTATTTTATCTATCTTTATCAAACATGAGGGTTGACATCCATCCTAGGAATTTCTTGCTTCTCGGGACTGAATTTTTCAGAAACCATCCCATCCTATCTACTAATCCAATCTTTTTCTATTGATTCATCTTGATTTGCAGGTCACTTTTCTCGCCACGAGGAAGGATCCATCATTTTCACCCATCCACATCATTATTCCATTTTAATGTCCATAAACCCTTCATATTATAAGTTGCTTTATTTTATTTAGTACTAGTTTAGTAATATAAGCAGCGGGAATGAGGAAATTCCATCAACATTTTGGCATAGTTGGTGGGACCCACCCTTTTAGGTGAATATTTTTATTTGTTTCCATTTTCATTTTCTTTATTCCATTTCTATTAACCTTTTAAGGAAGGAATGTACATTGGATCATGTTTTATTTCTTGTTTGTGATGCATCGTGGATTGTTTGGATTTTCCTTTTATTAATTATTTTCTTTGAAGATCAGATAAAAAGGAAAAGTGTATACCATGTATTCCTTGTTTTTATTCCCCATATTTTTCTTTATCGCATTGCATCACTTGTTTTTTTCCTCATGGAATCTCCAAATTATTTTTTTAATATAAAAATAACCCTTTCATTCTTGCTTGGAAATCTAGGGATTAAAAAATTTGCATTCACTTCATCACACATAACCAAACACACAAACCAATGTATACATCCAAACATCCCTTAAGGGGGAACTATTGGGATTTCATCACCCAATAGGAAATCCTCTTCGGTGTTTTTTCCATGTTATAAACTCTATATATATTTGGACCCCACATACCTTGGGTATATTAAGGACTCCAAAGCTAAAAATCCTGAAACTAACCTTAGATTGGTCATTTTCATAGGTTCCTCATACGTACCCAAAATTGTAAGGTACTGTACTGCGGAACGGTGTAATAAGTGCCCCAATGATGATACAGGTCTCCTCGCAAGGTGTTCGGGATCCGGAAAAGCCCTCGGAGTATGCGTTAACATCCCGCATGCCTCGCTTTGCCCCCACGCCCTTTGTTTTTCCCTTTCTTTCCTCTTTCCTTGGCCTTTTGACCTTCAGTAACGAAACCGCCGCCCTGCAGGGAGGCGGTCTCTCGCGAGCCGCCGCCCGATCGGGGGCGGTCTCGCGACCGCCGCCCGATCGGGAGGTGGTCAGAACCGCCGCCCGAGCGGTGGCGGCGGTCCTGTGCGCGTTTTCCAGAACGTTCTTTTGACGCGACCCGCGTGAAATATCAACGCTTTACCAGCTTTTCTTGCCGACTTGAGCACGCATTTATGTTTTTGGTCCCCTGGAATAGTGTTTTTCTTTTGTTTAATGTTTAGGAGTTCAGTTTGGATTTGATCTCTGCATGTTTGGATTCCTATAAATGCATGGTTTGTGCACATGCAAATGGCCCCTGAATTTAGCTCTGAATTTTGCTCCAAAGTTTGTTTTGAATTTCTTGTTGCAGTAGATCTAGTTTTCTTTTGCTTAGAATTCTTAGATTTCTCATTGAGTGCTTTGGCTAGTATTGTGTTGCAGCTGGTAAGCCACATATCCAACTTGTGCAAGTGCAAACATTATTTGAGCCACCATTTTTAACTCCAATTTTCATGTTTCAGTGCTATGGTCTTTTAGCTTGCTTAAGATTGGTAGCATAGGTTGTTACAGGTTTGTTTTAGCTTTGTGTTACTGTTGGTAAGCCACAGATCCAACTTGTGCAAACAGTATTACTGTTTTGGAGTAGAATAGTCTAAGGCAGCCATTGAAGTTGCAGGTTTTGCTCTTCATACAGACTAGTTTCAGGTTCTGGATACTTTTGTTGCACGATTCGCAGTAGACCCCGCTAGGAATTGTATAGGCCAAGCTCTGTACTCTTGCGCCATCCCTCTCCTATCCGCACTCTATTCTGTCCGCATTCCAAAGGCTGTCCATTGATCCAAATACTTATTCCTGTTGATGCAAGCATTCCACGCTTTTCTGGATTCACGTGAGCACAAAGAACGTGGAGATCATACTGAGGGGACAAGAACACACACACCGTCGGATTCGCCACTGTTCTGCGAAATCCAGGTTCCATCTTTCAAAGTTTTAGTTAGAACTTATCAAATAAAGTAGTTAATCGCTTTATTTAAGTTATTTCCATTCTCGATATTGCCAGGGAAGTTGTGGGGATTGATAGTTTCTGAGAAACTATGATTCATTCCTCACTTCTGAGGTAGGATCGAAGAATCTTGCAGATAGATTAGTTATTTCCTTGTTTAGAATAGATATACGAAATTGCACAGACAAATAGCTACACTCGGCTATTTTGTTTGTTTTACGTTGTTAGTTTAGTTATCAATTCTAAATATTTTAAATAGCTGCTTTCTTATAAATTGCCAGAAAATACAAAAAGAAATTATATATGTTAGAAGTGTATTTAGATTTTACTTTATTACTGTTTGTTTCATTACTGCTTTTTGCATGACAATCACGGGACCTAGGGAGCCCAGGGAATACATTTTCGAGCCAATTGTGCCCCAGCCCAATACCGTAGTGGCAATAACTGATATTGACCAAAACCTTAGGATACAAGTCTTCCAAACAACAATGACTTCCAGCGTATCGGTCACGCTGAGAGAGGGTTAAATATCGAAGACGACCAAGCACATCTGTTTTGGTCAAATCAGCCAAACTACAGGTTATCCTAGAAAACATCCGCATGACTGTAGAAGGATTTGAAAGAGAACAAATATTCGGGTGCGATCCTTTAGTTCCACAGCCAGACGCTGGAGACACCCTAGTAGATATAGATACCAGCTTAAGAATCCAAGTCGCTAGAACACCTGTGAGGTATTCTGAGAAAATCGCACAATTGCTGATTCTAAACGTAGAAGCTGAAAAGGCTTACGACTACTGGATGCTAGGGATCAGAACTTGATCTCCCGTATGACCATAACGGGACCGCAACAACCAAGAGTCTATGGTTGTGATCCCCAGATCCCACAGCCCAACGAACCCACAAGTCAGTTAGATATAAACACTGGCCTTCGTACATTAGTATTTCAGTCTACTCCGATTCCACCTCTCATCATTCAACAGTTATCCCTACTAGACACAACAGCTAACAAAGCTAGAGAATTTTGGACTAGGCCAGAGAATCGTCCATAGAATCGACCATATTTACCATATGACCCTATCAGGAGAAATACACGAAACCATCCCGGGTCATTTTCCACGCATCCCACAACCCATAGATCGAATCACGCCAGAGCTCGATATTGATTGGAGCCTTCGAGCAGTCATCCTCGCTGATCGATCTATCACACCAGTCCAAGTTAGAAGGGCCTTCTTTGCCTTAGATTCGCAAATACCATTAGTGCGTGTCCAAGACATTAGACTGCCTGACTAGTTTGTCTGCGCATTCTACCCCCACCGGCTGTCTCGGCACGACCTCGGGAGGTCGGGTACGCGGAAGAGTCACGTGTTGATTCCCACGCCACTGTGCCGCTTTTCCGACGGTTCCCCTTTGAGGATTTTTCTTTTCTTTTCTCACACTCTTTTAATAATCATGATGATAAAAAATTATTTATTTTTGTTAATAAAATACATAAACAAATATTTATCTACTTCATGCTTGTTATCACTCCTTCTCAGGCCAAGAAAATGCAATAATCCACCTCATCCAATTACATCCCTGCTTCTAATAATATTTCCTAACAATATTTTGAACTTGACACCACACCTTCAATCCCCTAACCTTTTGTTTCTATGATCTCGGTCCATGAAGGACATGTTATCCAAAATGATCCTCATATTGAAACCAATCCTTCTAGACCAACTTCACCTCAGTTCATTTCTTCTATACTAGATTTTACTCTATCTCCTACTCCTTTAGAGACTATTAGACCTCCTACCATCCCTCGTGGATTATCAATGTTTTAGGAACTCCTTGCTATTAATCCTATCGCCTGTTATGACTACTTATTTCCTAATTCCTTTGTAATACCTCAATCCCATCAATCTACTCAATTGGTGGATCTTATTCTACCCAACTTACCTCATATCAAGGTTATCCCCAATTCATTCGCTATTGTCACTAGTATGCCTATTCAATCATCTCAAGAATCACACTTGCATTCTCCCACATCCAAACAACATAACACAACCTTACCCCTTATCTCTACTTCACATGTTCATGCTGATGTAATCATCTCGTAACCCCTTATATCTATATCAATTCAAAATTTTCAACCTCCTCTTAAAGGTTCTTATCATTACATACTTCCTACTCAACCAACTCAAGTATCCCAACCATCTACTAATTACATCCCAACTAACCCCATAGAAAATAAATCAAATGTTTCCGTCTCACAATAACCAAATCAATCAAACCAATCTCACCATATCCCCATATATCAACATTAATCCTTATTTCAACCCATCCAATCACAACCTATTAATTGCATTCCCCTTATCAACCACTTCCACCAACACCAACACATCCCTAGAGTTATCAAACATAACAAAAACCTAATCCACCCATGTATTATACATCACAATATCATCCTTCAAAATCTCAACCATCTAATGATCCCTTACTAACACTATTGAATAGAATGGATAACCTTGAAGCTGTAACAATGGGATATAAAACCACATTTTCATGGGACCAAATCTGTAATAAACCCATCAATCCATCCGTCCTCGTGAAACCATATCATCCTTATTGGGAATTACCTAAATTTTCCAAGTTAAATAGTAAGGAGGATCCCCAACAACACCTTCAAGCTTTTAGACATGCATGTTACCTTATTTCCCATGATCAATATCTCATGCTCTATACATTTCCCATGTCATTGGTCATTCTTGCATTAGATTGGTACAACAATATCCCACAACACTCACTATTCACATTCATTCAACTTGCACAATTATTTATTCAAAATTTATTGATTAACATTGTGTGTAATATTAGCATCACCAACCTTTATGCCATTTGACATTATGATGATGAATCTATCACAGACTTCATTACACGATGGCATAGAATTATTAATCAACTATCATTCACACTTCCACAAACTAAACTTATTGAAAATTTTTCAAGGTCTTGTGTCAAGCACATCTCTTCAACTCTTCAAATTCAATATTTTGAAACTTTTCAAGAGGTATTCACCATGTCTTGCAAACTCAAACTTTGTGCCCTTGTGCAAGGCCTCCTTAAGATTAGATCAAACAAACCCAAAACCGAGTTCACTAAACCCTCCACGTATGATGATAAATCCAAAACTACCAAAAATTTCATCGTAATTCAATCTTCATCTGTATCTTCTTCTCACATGAAGCCTTTACAAAGATATCCTAGACTACTTCCTAACTATACCCCCTCAACGAATCATATAGCTTTGTATTTGAAAAGTTCATGGTGGTCCACCTCATTCATCTTCCCCCATCCAACTTGTTGATGACTCATGATCCAAACTCATATGGTATCACAAGGGGAATTACTATAAATATAATCAAGTCTAAGGTCATGACATTGAGAACTATTTTTCCTTCAAGGATCATTTCTAACAAATTTTAAATCCGGGATTTCCTAGTAGACAATCCTAACACCTCACCTAATCAACCCCTTGATGTCTCTAAATAACCATTCCCAATCTTCCATCAACAAATCAAGTTCCACCCCCACATATTATGAACCTAATTCTCACACAATAAAAACCATTAATCAAGAGTCTATGTTATTTCCTACATCCACTATCCCATTATCTACCACATCCACCTTTACTTTATACACTCCTTCTACAACAATAACATCATCAATATCCATGTTTATCTCTATACTCACCACATTTCAACCTATCACATCTAGTCCTTCATCCATAATCATCTCAACTATACCCACTACCACTACATCCCGATATATAATATCCAACTCTTCATCAACATCTTTCACTCTTACATATATACCCACTTCCACATCAAACACATCTACTAGATTCACCATACCTACATGTACATTGTGATCTACATGTATATCTATGATACCCCTTGAAAAAGTTCGACACAAACACCCCAACTTAAGATGACCTCAAATGATGTCCTTACCCCATCTAGAAAACCAATCACCCATATACCAATCAATCTCGAGAATTACAAAATCTACAACCCCTTTGATCTCATCAAGTGAATCATCTAAAACCCCTTCCATATATAATATCCACATCTACAATACCCCCTGCATCATCCGGTTCTCCTTCTACCGATTTGCCCATTAAAATCATAGTAATTCTTGCTAAAGGAAAAATATCACATCCAAGGTCTAAGAACCTTAGCATACCTATCTAAAAATCCCTTACACATCTTGACAATAAGTTGGATCTCGCACCTCCTAATCCTAATAGAATTAACATTACATCATCACTCTTAGGAGCATCCCCATCCATATTATGACAAATCCCTTCATCTAAGACACCCATCATCATCCAATCCAAATCCAATCAATCTAACCCCCTTATGAATATAATCCTCCTTCAAAATCAACTAGGTCCTAAATCATCAAAACCAAATCACAGATATCTACTCCCTCTTCCAACTCTAAATTTGAACCGAAGGCTCCCATGAAGCCTCATCAAAGCAAACCATCTCTTTTACCCTCATCTACTATTCCTAAATCCACTTCATCTAAGACCTCTTCTTCAATAACACCCATTGGGTCCTATACGGAAATCTTTCAATGCTCACTCCAAACCTCCTATCAAGTCTTTTGATCTGCATGCTCCAAGACCTCCTTGGTTTGATACTAATTTTGTATGGACTTATCATCGCACCTTTTGAGCCATGACACTAACCATTGTAAGAACCTCCAAAATATCATCCATAATATAATAGCGTAAGATGACCTTCTCACCCACGAATACCATCCTCTTCCTTTCATATCATCCAAGTCAAAATCATACCCCTAAAAAAACTCTCATCTCTTAAGGAATCTAAGTCATGTTCTTAACCTAAATATTTAATTGTAATCCCTCTTATGAGCCCCATATATCCTAATGGAAGTCCCCCTATCTTAATTAATGTCATCAGCATTACTAATCTTCCTCACCCTCAAAATCTCTATGATTATTTTAGGTCAGATTCTATGGTATTAAAGCTAGTCTTCTTCCTCTTAATCCATATCATCTTATCGATCTGCGTCGATCTTTATCCCGAAATATTATTATCTAAGGACATGTTCCTTTGGTTTTGGGAAGTCATGCTTGATTTGGATTATATCTTTTCTTCTCTTAAGATCTTTGACTGAACCGGAATATGCTTGGACTCTTTTGTTTCTTTCATTCTTCGCATTTGAGTACAATCTGATTTTTGGAAGATTGTGGATTTATCCACCTTTATGACTCAACCTTGGATCAGTTGCATTGATCCAAGGGATGTTTTAATTTTATTCAGGATGAGAAAATGGTATTGACATTTCGAGAGTTACTAAGTCTGACTGAGCTTTGAATGTTCAATTCGGAGGTTAACTCTGGCTGATCATGGTAATTAGAAACTGGTTCCAGTTATCATAACATCAGGAAGGACCTGGACCTTAAGCCAGGTAAGATGTGTATGTTTTATATCTAAAGTTTAAATTACTTGATGCCAAATGGAATCTGATATAGGAATGTTTTATCCTGTTTGAACTCTATTACTGATTAGTCCTATTTAGGGGACCTATACTAGAATCAGTAAGGTTAGTAGTTTTAACCTAAACTATAACCTAATGTTGCAAGGTTAGTTAATCTAACCTAGTCCTAAAACTATGAGCTTAATACTCCTAAGGGTTAACTAAACCTATCACTATGGAGGGTGACTAATGTTATATCCTATGGAAATGAGACTAATGTCATATCCTATGATCTAACCTAAGTCACTAACCTATCCTAAACTAATGCTATGAAGGGGACCTAAGGAGGGTCGTGAGTCATGGGCGGTAGTTTCCATGGCATTTAAGAAAGGATAAGGATGAAGGATAGGGAGTGCTGCCAGGTTTAGCGGAGGGTAAATTTTCTAAGAGAGTCTTACGTGGTAGTATCTCTAAGGATGGGAATGTTTGTTTATTTTGTTTTGGCATTCACCAACTTTGGCAGTGGTGGTAATGGAAAATAGGTGGGAGAATAAAAATAAATGCAATTAATGAGCATCGGGCCTCGAGCATGGATTTCTTGGGAAGGCATGCAAGTGGAATTTTGCTTGGTTGTTTTGTTTTCCATGCATTCCATTTTTCACTCTGCATGAGCACTGGTTCTTCGAACCAGCCATCTACTCTTCGTTGCATGGAAATTTTTAGAGTTTCAAATTTACTTCTCTGTCAGGGGAAGTATATAAGGCATGGAGGTAACAATATTTTGTTGTTTAATCTTTCGTGGAAGAAGAAGAGAAGGTGTGAGCGCATTCAGAGGTCTTCTTGAATTTTTAGCGACACTATCAGGCATGATAGGCCCTAACTGTTAAAAATCTTGCTTTCCTTTAAATGTTTTCATTAGAACAACTCTGTTCAGATGATTTGTGCACATTCGGCTTGGCTGGTAGCAATATATTGGTTTTTCTTTTGTTGATTTGGGAATTCTGGGTTGTATGTAGATCCTGGATGAAACCTGCTTCTTAATTCTTATTTCCATCTTTGTGAATACAATATGGGTTTCACTTTCTGTTGGAAGTGTTTTATGTTTTCTTTATCTGGCTGAGGTATTGGATTAAAAATGGCTCCATGATAGACTTCGTGCTTGATGATTTCATGTTTGAAAATGCCACTGTAATTAACTGTTGTTTCGAATATGGTTGGATTATTTGATTGTTGCTTCGCCGTATGAACTCTAACTATTATTGGACATGTTAGGAAAGTAAGTAGTTGATTTTGTGGTTGGAATGCTAGTTTATTCTGTAAAACTCAACTGGTTTAGTCACGTGAGTTGGAAATATTTTGAATTCTAAGCTTGTACCTTTATTTTAAAGGGGTTTGAATGTTCTTATGAATATAGGTTCTGTGAGTAAGGAAGTATTTGGTGTAACTATTGTTTTTGTGATTTTTACATGGATATTAGGAACACAGATATGTTTAGGAGGAAACGTACTTGGAGGAACTCTGTTCCCTGACAATTCGTGGTTGATCCTAGATCTGCATGAATGGAAATTATGTTTAATATTTGGTTAAGAAAGGACTGTGTTTGATGTTACCGAGGTGATTTTGAAATCTGTATTTAGAATTCAACTATTAACTCTGTACATGCATTTTGGTTTGGTATCTTGGAATGATTTAACAACCTAACAGTGTAATGGTTGGAAATAATTAGTTTGATCCATTGGTAAGTAATGGTAATGGGACAGTTACCCTAACTCTTAGTCCAAAATGATTCGAGTAATGGGTGAATTGTAGATTGTTTACTTAGATCAGGATTGTGGTATGAGATTAGAATGTTTATAACATTTTGTAGTGATTATTGGTCTTTGTTTAATGTACAATCGTAAGACCGTAGGGATCTATAGGCAACTTTTAAGGTGGCTCTACCTGACTTGAGCTATTGGTGAACTTAAGTGTTGTTTTACTTGCCTTCTTTTTCCCTGATTGAATTAGAGAATATATATATTACTTCTTGGAAGTTAGTATAGTTCTGAACTTGATTAAAATAGAGTTATGATCTCTTTGTTCCTTCCTCTGAGTTATGAAAGATAGTTGTTATAGGAATTCGAAGAAGGAAGGTATTTTCACTCTCTCTCTCTTGAAAAATTAATGAGCTCTTCTATAGAATTCTGTAAGGAACTCTACAGTATGGTTATGAGATGAAAAGACTGTTAAAAATTAAGTGGGAAGAGTGGTAAGTGGTGAAATCTTAACTTAGAAGTCTCCTTTCTTTTATTAGTAGGATTATTATCCTGATTTAGAATTTTAGTTTATTATCTACTTGTATAAAAGTAGCCCTGTAGTAAAATTTTGGCTTACTTATCAATGTTTATGAATTTGATATGATAGAGTTAAAGGAAATCCGCTAGATGAACTTGCTTGAGGTAGTAATCTGTCCTTTGTTTAAATTATTTTTATGCAAACCTGTTGGTTGCATACCTTAAGAAGGTTTCATTCTTTTGTTTAGAGTGATTATAACATGATTGACATTGTTCTTGGTTTTGGATGGCTAGGTACTTAAGATTCATATTGTTTCTTCTTATTTTCTTGTATAAGATGAATCATCCGAAAAAGATTTAAATTGAAATTGTAACTATAATATGAGTCATGTTATAAAGTCATATTATAATGGTAGAAAGAAAACTAGCGTGATTCATGATTATGGATTTGATGAAATTGATGTCATTTAAACAGGATTGTTTAATGAAAACAATTGGTGGAATGCAATTGTTTTAAGAATTAGTGCTTATCATGCTCAGTTCACTGAACTGACCCATGCTAGCAATTTTTGCAGATGGTCATCTTAAGTGGTAAAGGCAGGTAGATCTGAAATGATGCACAGACTATTTAATCTAGTTCTTATGAAGAATTCTGACATGATTTTTCTAATTGTACTATAGAAGAAAGTTACTCTTTTGCTGATGACTATTGTATTAAAATATGCCGAAGTGCATAGGTTGTAATTGTATAGGTTTGGGAATAAATGAAATGGGGACATATTACTTATGTGGTCTGTGTTCTTATTTGTGGAAATGATCTTCTTTTGTCTGTATGAATGAGAGTGCATTCTTACTATTATATGTAATGGGGTCTAGATGGATTCCCTAAGTAAGCCTTGTATAATTATGTGGCTGAATACTACATGTTTCTAGTTAGTAATTCTTATATATTATGAATATGGTTAAATTGGAAATTAGACCACTACATTTTTAGGGAACGTTGAGGTTGAACTACGCCCTAAAATGTGGCTATAACTGGAAGAGTATTCTATTACTCTCTTAATGTTCTAATTCAAAGCAATGTAATTGATGGTTATAAATCACCATGTCTTAATGGTAATAAGTATGATATATTTCAGTCTTCGAGATTGTTACGAACCCTTGCTGGTTTAGTTATCTTCCTTATGGGAAAACTTAGGGCTGTTGTCCTATTATGAGGATACAAGGTTAATAGGAACCAATCGGAAACTTGAAACAATCTTTAATCTTATTAAAAACTTTTCTCTGTGAAACTGAACCAAATTTTGAAAGGTAACTCAAAAAGTGTGGGACCCAGGGTTAGGGAAGGCTACCCAATTAGGAGGGCCTGTAATCCAAATATAACTCAACTTAAGTGAATTCTTGGAGGAATGTACATCTTTCGAGGTTGTTTCATAGGATGTTGACACATGTCAACTGTAGGTTGTACCTTCGAGAAGATTAGGATCTTCTCGAGGATACAACAATGTAGGTGACATATGGCAACACCCTTTTGCATTGATCGTTAAGATTTACACCCAAAACTTGATCAAGATTTCCCTTCGGGACTGGTTAGGACCATAGACATGTTATGAGGCAGCCCTTTGAGACTCAGGGTACCTTGACACATGGGGTTAACATTGGTTGACCCAGTATGTCAGCTTACCCCTAGTCTTCAAGGGCATCCTTATAACGTGAATTATGATATTAACCCGATCCAGAGTGAAAACTTGGGGCAAGGGGACTGACAAAAGTCAGTATAAGACATTCTATATAACATTGGAGTGGGGTGAAGGATGTATTCAGATTGATGAGTATGCCATCAAGGAATAAGTAACATGAACAGTATGTTTCAAATCTTTGGCCAAAGTATCACAAGCTATTGATTACGTTGTCCTATGTCACCTAGTCTAAGGAATGTGATGCCGATGAATAATGGTAACAATTATTCAGATAGGTTCCTTGGACAGAGCACTCAGAATCCCGGATTAGGGAAGAGAACCATGAGAATGAAGTGTTCTGTTGAAAACACCAAACTCTAAGATACACATGAATAGATCGGTAGTTCACCGAGTCATGGAATGAATAGATCGGTGGTATACCGAGTCATTACAGCTGCATATGGTTATCTGTTATAAGAATGATTGTTATGATCTGTGTGTTCTAAATTATGTATTTAGAACTAGAAAACACTAAATAAATTTTTTTTTATCTTGTTCTAAAGTATTAAAATGTGGATGTTACATCTTGGTATCAGAGCTGAAGGTTATAGCTCTTGGACCTATTGTGTCCATAATCTGATAAAAACCTAAATTTTCTTGTAATAGAAAATGGTTAGAACAAGGGGAAATGTTGTGAATAATGCTCCACCTGAGGAAGGGGGCAGAAACAACCCAAAAACTTGATGAGATCCTTGCTGCCCTACTGGACACAAGAGATCATTTGGTATGTACTTGAACAACAAGTGATGGGAAATGAGGAGGATGATGAAGCTGGTAACAACAATCAGCCACCTCCTGAGGACAACCCCGATATGGGTGTTGGTAATAACAATGGAAATGTACCTGTCCAACTAGAAAACAAGAAGGCCAGGTTGGCAGTGGAACTCACTAATGATATAAAAAGGATAAGTCCACCTAAATTTGATGGCACCACATTAGGAGATGGAGCTGAGAACTGGCTCAATGAAATGGAGAAGTACTTTGCAATAAGAAACTTCTCGGAGGAAACTAAAGCTATTTGGGGAGCATATCAGCTTTCCCATGAAGCATCTTCATGGTGGGACAACCGTAAGGCTGAGCTAAATATTGATGAAACTAACATCACTTGGGATCAATTTAAAGGCTATTTTAGGCAACGTTGGCTGCCACAACTTTTCTATGATTAGAAAATGACAGAATTCTAGAACTTAATTCAAGGGAAGCTAACTATAACTAAATACTGGGAGTGGTTTATGAAACTCCTCAAGTACGTACCACAGTATCAAACTGACGAGAAGTTCAGAATATGGAAATTCATCATGGGACTAAACCCCGTGATTGGAGGAGAGGTTGATGTTCACAGCCCAACCACTATGGAAGGGGTTGTTGAAAAAGCCATAAGGCAGGAACAAAAATTAAAGGCTATTTCTGCTCATAAAGAGGAAGTGTGGAAGAAGATTTCAAACCCTTCTTCAACTTCTCTTGCACCCAAGAAGGGACCATGGAAAAATTTTGGCAACAAAAATAAGTTTTTAGTGGATAATAATAAGAAAACGACAACGAATAAGCCTGTTGGAAATGTAAGGGATAGTTTTGCCAAGAATTATAATAATGGGAAGAAGTCCTATGGAGGCCAACGTGATAATTTTAAGGCTGGAAGTAATTTTGAGCCTAAAAAGGGACCTGTAGGAGGCTGCTATAATTGTGGCAAAGATCACTACGCCAATCAATGCCCTTTGAAGAAGGATGATCATAATCAAGCAACATAAGATACATGTTGTGTAGTAGGACAAGCAAGCTGAAAAGCAAGTGACACCTATAGAAGTTCCTGGTAAGTTATTTGGCATACCTGTAACTATTCTTTTTGATACAGGAGCTACTGAATGTTTTATTTCTAGTAAATCACTTGAAACTTAAAAGAAAAGCTGGAAAAATGGATAAATCTTGGACTGTATAGTATGGTAATAACTCTGTTCATATAGTTAGTATGTGTCTTTTTGGGGCAGTCCTTGACTTACCTAACTTTTCCATGGAGGTTGACCTCTATGTTGCACCTTTGGGATCCTATGACGTTGTCATCGGTGTTAATTGGTTAGCTGACCATAAAGCAAAAGTGGATTGCTTTGGAAAATATATAAGATGTTTAGATGATCTGCAGAAAACAACAGAGATTCAAGGTGTAAAACGGGAAATTTCGGTTAGGAAACTGTCAGCTATGTAACTTAAAAAGGCTAAAAATAAAGGATGTACCTTATATGTAGTAAAGATATCTGAATCTGCAGAAGAAGATGGTGATTTCATGAAACGATACCCATTGTTACAAAGTTTCAAGGATGTATTTCGGAAGAATTACCAGGTTTACCACCCAAAAGGGAATTTGACTTCACCATTGAAATCAAACCAGGGATGGAGCCTATTTCTAAAGCACCTTATCGGATGACTACTATAGAGTTAGTCGAGCTTAAGGCTCAATTGCAAGAAATTTTGTCTAAAGGTTTGATTAGACCAAGTGTTTCACCTTGGGGAGCGCCAGTAATATTTGTGAAAAAGAAAGACGGGACACTTAGATTGTGTATTGATTATCGGATGTTAAACAAGGCAACAATCAAGAATAGATATCCACTTCCAAGAATTGATGATTTATTTGATCAGATGCATGGAGCATCGGTTTATTCCAAGATAGATCTTCGATCTGGGTATCATCAATTAAGAATTAAAGAAGAAGATATTCATAAAACAACTTTCGGACAAGGTACGGACATTATGAATTCACGGTTTTACCCTTTGGATTAACTAATGCACCCAAACTTTTATGAACTTAATGAATAATATCTTTCAAGAATATTTGGACAAGTTTGTGCTTGTATTCTTGGATGATATTCTCATATATTCTAAAAGTGTTGAGGAGCATAATGAGCATTTGAAAGTAGTTTTGGAAATTTTGAGAAAAAGAAGGTTATACGGTAAGTTATCCAAATGTTCTTTCTTTGATACTGAAGTTCACTATTTGGGTCATGTCATTAGTAAAGAAGGAATTGTTGTAGATCCTTCAAAAATAGTGGCAATAACCAAATGGCTGCACCAAAGAATGTACATGAAGTAAGAAGCTTCATGGGCCTTGCTGGTTATTATAGAAAATTTGTTAAAGATTTTTCTAAAGTGGCTGCACCGATAACTTCATTGCAGAAAAAGGATAAGAAATTTGTTTGGAATGATAAGTGTGAATCTGATTTTAAAAGTCTAAAAATTTAGTTGACTTCAGCACCTATTTTAGTTGTACCTGACCCTAATGGAGATTTTACTGTTGTAATGGATGCTTCTGGGGAAGGCCTTGGAGGTGTTTTGTTACAAAATGATCATGTCATAGCATATGAAAGTAGAAAAATTAAGTTACATGAGCTGAATTATGCCCCTCATGATTTAGAGCTTGCTGCCATTGTTCATGCACTTCAAGTTTGGAGACACTATTTACTTGGGAAACCTTTTGAGTTGAAAACTGATCATCTTGGGCTGAAATATATTTTCACTCAGCCTAATCTAAATGCAAGACAACGAAGGTGGTTAGAGTTTTTGTCTCAATATGATTTTGATATTAGTTACATAAAAGGAAAAGAAAATAGAGTAGCAGATGCTCTAAGTCGTAGGAAGCACATTTCTGCTCTTATAACATTAAGAACTTAGTTTAAAGATGAGGTGAAAAGTGCAGTAGAATCTGATACATACTTTCAAGCAAGTAAAAGCAGCGCTTGCTGCAGAACCAAAAGATGAAAGGTATAAAGGTTTTCATTTTGATAATGAAGGAATGTTACGTTATGAAAATAGAGTATACGTACCTTTGCTAAATAATTTGAGAAAGAAATTGTTAACTGAATTTCATAATTCACCCTTTTCTGGACACCAGGTATTACCAAAATGCTTGCCGATCTAAAACAACAATATTTCTGGAAAGGAATGAAAAAGGATGTTATTAATTTTGTGACTCATTGTCTGGAATGTCAGTGGGTGAAGGCATAAAACACATGCACCCTGCTGGTTTATTATATCCCCATAGCATACCACAGTACAAATGGCAAGTAATAAGCATGGACTTTGTACAAGGGCTTCCTATGTCGAGAAATAAACATGATGTTATCTTGGTAGTTGTTGACAAACTAATGAAGGTAGCTCATTTTATCGCTGGAAATCTAAAGGATGATTCTCCTGTGTTAGCTAAAAGATTTGTGCATGAAATTTTTAGGTTACATGGAGTACCAGAATTAATAATATCTGACAGGGATCCTAGAATGACATCAAGATTTTGGCAAATGCTTAATACAACTCTTGGAACTAAACTAAACTTCAGTTCTGCGTATCATCCGGAAACGGATGGAAAAACTGAGAGAGTAAATCAGGTGTTAGAAGACATGTTACGAATGTATTGCATGGATCAACAGTATAAATGGGAAGAGTATCTCCCATTAGTTGAATTTGCATACAACAACACATATCACTCTTCTCTTAAAATGGCACCTTTCGAGGCACTTTATGGAAGAAAGTGTAGAACCCCTGTTAGTTGGGATAGCATTGAGGATAGAGAGGTAATTGGGCTGAAATCCTTACTGAAATGGAACAACAAGTTAAAATGATTCGTGAACGATTGAAGGAAGTAGATAGATAGGCAGAAGAGTTATGCTGACTTAAAGCGGGTTGACCGAAAATTTGAACTTGGTGAAAAGGTTTTTCTTCGTGTTAAACCAAGAAAGAGCTCTATAACTTTTGGCAAGGCTACCAAGTTATCACCTCATTTATGTGGGACCTTTCAAAATTGTCAAAGTAATCAATCCCGTAGCTTACCGATTAGCATTACCACCTGCTTTGTCTCGAATGCATGATGTTTTCCATATTTCTTTGCTTAAGAAATACGTTTCAGACTTGTCACATGTTTTAAATTGGAATTCCTTGTAGGTCCAAGACCCAGGAATAATGTGGTTAAACCCACTCGAGTGCTTGGAAACTCGCCAATTGCATTTGAGAAATCGAGAAATAAAGCAATGTAAGGTCCAGTGGGACTAGTTTAATGAAGAAAGTGCAACTTGGGAAAATCTGGAAGAGATGAAAACTACTTTTCCCTTTCTTTTTGAATAGAATTGAAATCTTTGACTGATAAAAAATTTTATTATTATGAATTTATCTTTTATATGTCTTTATGTAAGCCAGTTTTGGGGAAAACATTTATTCAGGTTGAATAAATAGTATCATTATACTGATTTCTGAAACTATTCAAGTTTAAAATAGTAATTTGTTCAGTGAGTCAATGAATTGATTGACCAGAAGATAAATCAAAGGATGTAATCATCGGGACGATGAATCTTTTAGGAGGGAAGCATGTAACACCCTGAACTGTTGTTACTTTCTCCTGAGCATTCAAGTGTTGATATATGATTTCTCCTATATAAGGACATGTTCCTTTGGTTTTGGGAAGTCATGCTTGATATGGATTATATCTTTTCTACTCTTAAGATCTTTGACTAAACCAGAATATGCTTGGACTCTTTTGTTTCTTTCATTCTTCGCATTTGAGTACAATCTAATTTTTGGAAGATTGTGGATTTATCCACCTTTATGACTCAACCTTGGATCAGTTGCATTGATCCAAGGGATGTTTTAATTTTATTCAGGATGAGAAAATGGTATTGACATTTCGAGAGTTACTAAGTCTGACTGAGCTTTGAATGTTCAATTCGGAGGTTAACTCTGGCTGATCATGGTAATTAAAATGGTTCAGTTATCATAACATCGGGAAGGACCTGGACCTTAAGCCAGGTAAGATGTGTATGTTTTATATCTAAAGTTTAAATTACTTGATGCCAAATGGAATCTGATACAAGAATGTTTTATCTATTTGAACTCTATTACTGATTAGTCCTATTTAGGGGACCTATACTAGAATCAGTAAGGTTAGTAGTTTTAACCTAAACTATAACCTAATATTGCAAGGTTAGTTAATCTAACCTAGTCCTTAAACTATGAGCTTAATACTCCTAAGGGTTAACTAAACCTATCACTATGGAGGGTGACTAATGTTATATCCTATGGAAATGAGACTAATGTCATATCCTATGATCTAACCTAAGTCACTAACCTATCCTAAACTAATGCTATGAAGGGGGACCTAAGGAGGGTCGTGAGTCATGGGCGGTAGTTTCCATGGCATTTAAGAAAGGATAAGGATGAAGGACAGGGAGTGCTGCCAGGTTTAGTGGAGGGTAAATTTGCTAAGAGAGTCTTACGTGGCAGTATCTCTAAGGATGGGAATGTTTGTTTATTTTGTTTTGGCATTCACCAACTTTGGCAGTCGGTGGCAATGGAAAATAGGCGGGAGAATAAAAATAAATGCAATTAATGAGCATCGGGCCTCGAGCGTGGATTGCTTGGGAAGGCATGCAAGTGGAATTTTTCTTGGTTGTTTTGTTTTCCATGCATTCCATTTTTCGCTCTGCATGAGCACTGGTTCTTCGAACCAGCCATCTACTCTTCGTTGCATGGCAATTTTTAGAGTTTCAAATTTACTTCTCTGTCAGGGGAAGTATATAAGGCATGGAGGTAACAATATTTTGTTGTTTAATCTTTCGTGGAAGAAGAAGAGAAGGTGCGAGCGCATTCAGAGGTCTTCTTGAATTTTTAGCGACACTATCAGGCATGATAGGCCCTAACTATTAAAAATCTTGCTTTCCTTTAAATGTTTTCATTAGAAAAACTCTGTTTAGATGATTTGTGCACAGTTGGCTTGGCTGGTAGCAATATATTGGTTTTTCTTTTGTTGATTTGGGAATTCTGGGTTGTATGTAGATCCTGGATGAAACCTGCTTCTTAATTCTTGTTTCCATGTTGTGAATACAATATGGGTTTCACTTTCTATTGGAAGTGTTTTATGTTTTCTTTATCTTTTGAGGTATTGGATAAAAAGCGGCTCCATGATAGACTTCGTGCTTGATGATTTCATGTTTGAAAATGCCACTGTAATTAACTGTTGTTTGAATATGGTTGGATTATTTGATTGTTGCTTCACCGTATGAACTCTAACTATTACTGGACATGTTTAGGAAAGTAAGTAGTTGATTTTGTGGTTAGAATGCTAGTTTATTCTATAAAACTCGACTGGTTTAGTCACGTGAGTTGGAAATATTGTTGAATTCTAAGCCTGTACCTTTATTTTAAAGGGGTTTGAATGTTCTTATGAATATAGGTTCTATGAGTAAGGAAGTATTTGGTGTAACTGTTGTTTTTGTGATTTTTACATGGATATTAGGAACACGGATATGTTTAGGAGGAAACGTACTTGGAGGAACTCTGTTCCCTGACAATTTGTGGTTGATCCTAGATCTGCATGAATGGAAATTATGTTTAATATTTGGTTAAGAAAGGACTGTGTTTGATGTTACCTGAGGTGATTTTGAAATCTGTATTTAGAATTCAACTATTAACTTGTACATGCATTTTGGTTTGGTATCTTGGAACGATTTAACAACCTAATAGTGTAATGGTTGGAAATAATTAGTTCGATCCATTGGTAAGTAATGGTAATCGGGACAGTTACCCTAACTCTTAGTCCAAAATGATTTGAGTAATGGGTGAATGTAGATTGTTTACTTAGATCAAGATTGTGGTATGAGATTAGAACGTTTATAACATTTTTGTAGTGATTATTGGTCTTTGTTTAATGTACAATCGTAAGACCGTAGGGATCTATAGGAAACTTTTAAGGCGGCTCTACCTTACGATTTGGAGCTATTGGTGAACTTAAGTGTTGTTTTACTTGCCTTCTTTTTCCTGATTGATTGAATTAGATATATATATATATATATATTTCTTGGAAGTTAGTATAGTTCGAACTTGATTAAAATAGAGTTCTGATCTCTCTGTTCCTTCCTCTGAGTTATGAAAGATAGTTGTTATAGGAATTCGAAGAAGGAAGGTATTTTCACTCTCTCTCTCTTGAAAAATTAATGAGCTCTTCTATAGAATTCTGTAAGGAACTCTACAGTATGGTTATGAGATGAAAAGACTGTTAAAAATTAAGTGGGAAGAGTGGTAAGTGGTGAAATCTTAACTTAGAAGTCTCCTTTCTTTTATTAGTAGGATTATTATCCTGATTTAGAATTTCAGTTTATTATCTACTTGTATAAAAGTAGCCCTGTAGTAAAAGTTTTGCTTACTTATCAATGTTTATGAATTTGATATGATAGAGTTAAAGGAAATCCACTAGACGAACTTGCTTGAGGCAGTAATCTGTCCTTTGTTTAAATTATTTTTATGCAAACCTGTTGGTTGCATACCTTAAGAAGGTTTCATTCTTTTGTTTAGAGTGATTATAACATGATTGACACTATTCTTGGTTTTCGGATGGCTAGGTACTTAATATTCATATTGTTTCTTCTTATTTTCTGGTATAAGATGAATCATCGAAAAAGATTTAAATTGAAATTGTAACTATAATATGAGTCATGTTATAAAGTCATATTATAATGGTAGAAAGAAAACTAGCGTGATTCATGATTATGGATTTGATGAAATTGATGTCATTTAAACAAGATTGTTTAATGAAAACAATTGGTGGAATGCAATTGTTTTAAGAATTAGTGCTTATCATGCTCAGTTCACTGAACTGACCCGTGCTAGCAATTTTTGTAGATGGTCATCTTAAGTGGTAAAGGCAGGTAGATCTGAAATGATGCACAAACTGTTTAATCTGGTTCTTATGAAGAATTTCGACATGATTTTTCTAATTGTACTATAGAAGAAAGTTACTCTTTTGTTGATGACTATTGTATTAAAATATGCCAAAGTGCATAGGTTGTAATTGTATAGGTTTGGGAATAAATGAAATGGGGACATATTACTTATGTGGTCTATGTTCTTATTTGTGGAAATGATCTTCTTTTGTCTGTATGAATGAGAGTGCATTCTTACTATTATATGCAATGGGGTCTAGATGGATTCCCTAAGTAAGCCTTGTATAATTATGTGGCTGAATACTACATGTTTCTGGTTAGTAATTCTTATATATTATGAATATGGTTAAATTGGAAATTAGACCACTACATTTTTAGGGAACGTTGAGGTTGAACTACGCCCTAAAATGTGGCTATAACTGGAAGAGTATTCTATTACTCTCTTAATGTTCTAATTCAAAGCAATGTAATTGATGGTTATAAATCACCATGTCTTAATGGTAATAAGTCTGATATATTTCCGTCTTCGAGATTGTTACGAACCCTTGTTGGTTTAGTTATCTTCCTTATGGGAAAACTTAGGGCTGTTGTCCTATTATGAGGATACAAGGTTAATAGGAACCAATCGGCAACTTGAAACAATATTTAATCTTATTAAAAACTTTTCTCTGCGTGAAACTGAACCAAATTTTGAAAGGTAACTCAAAAAGTGTGGGACCTAGGGTTAGGGAAGGCTACCCAATTAGGAGGGCTGTAATCCAAATATAACTCAACTTAAGTGAATTCTTGGAGGAATGTACATCTTTCGAGGCTGTTTCGTAGGATGTTGACACATGTCAACTGCAGGGTTGTACCTTTGAGAAGATTAGGATCTTCTCGAGGATACAACAATGCAGGTGACATATGGCAACACCCTTCTGCATTGATCGTTAAGATTTACACCCGAAACTTGATCAAGATTTCCCTTGGGACTAGTTAGGACCATAGACATGTTATGAGGCAGCCCTTTGAGACTCTGGGTACCTTGACACACATGGGGTTAACATTGGTTGACCCAGTATGTCAGCTTACCCCTAGTCTTCAAGGGCATCCTTATAACGTGAATTATGATATTAACCCGATCAGAGTGAAAACTTGGGGCAAGGGGACTGACAGAAGTCAGTATAAGACATTCTATATAACATTGGAGTGGGGTGAAGGATGTATTCAGATTGATGAGTATGCCATCAAGGAATAAGTAACATGAACAAGTATGTTTCAAATCTTTGGCCAAAGTATCACAAGCTATTGATTGCATTGTCCTATGTCACCTAGTCTAAGGAATGTGATGCCGATGAATAATGGTAACAATTATTTAGATAGGTTCCTTGGATAGAGCACTCAGAATCCTAGATTAGGGAAGAGAACCACGAGAATGAAGTGTTCTGTTGAAAACACCAAACTCTAAGATACACATGAATAGATCGGTAGTTCACCGAGTCATGGAATGAATAGATCGGTGGTATACCGAGTCATTACAGCTGCATATGGTTATCTGTTATAAGAATGATTGTTATGATCTGTGTGTTCTAAATTATGTATTTAGAACTAGAAAACACTAATAACTCTTTTTTTCCTCTTGATTTCTAGATGGGAAGTTGTCTCCACCTATCAAAAACCACATTTCTCTATATTGTTCATCTTGGTGTTGAGCCTTTGGTTATACTTATGGGTAAGGTCCCTCCAAAACCTTTTATCTTTACTAAAAAAATCTACCTCTACGTCATTACAACTCATTCTAAGTCCGCCTTTATGACTATATTTGTGTCTATCTTGGGGCACCATACCTCATCTTTTCCCACTTTTTTTGGCCATATTCATCTCACCATGGATGCATATTTCCTTTTATTCAAAAGATAGCACATAAGATATTAACACCTCTTTTCTATCTCACTCCATCTAATCTTCAACAAGTTATCATCTTATCTCACCCACTCTCACCTCTAAGAGAGTACGAATTTAACATCGGTGTCCTTGTCCTTAAATAAAATTAAAAAGTCACTATTCTATAAAGGAGCCAACGTGGAAAGTTTTTTCCCAACTAGATTGTACCTTATATTATCATGCATAATTACAGGTCTAGATCCTATCATTTGGATTCCCTTGATGGTAAACTAGAAATGGAACCTCTTAAAGCATTACACTTGCATACTTTCTACTATTAACATACTTACCAATGTGGACTTAGGAATGCCATTGGTCATCCATCCATCATTACCTTCTTGTTCACCTACTATAACCACACTAAGGGTCCACGGGTGTCACTTGTACATTCGCTATCCCCTCCTAAGTAGTCTACCTAGCTATCCCCATCTCTTCCCCATAAAAATGTCAAAAGAAAAGAGATTGATCTTGTAAAGGAAAGTTGTTCATAAAAGCATAACAAATCAAAAGTATAGACTGATCCTTCAAAGGATAACTATCATACATATATTATCCATGTTATTTGTAAAAAAAATAAAAATCCAAAAGTGAAAATCATAAAATAAAAAAGTAGACCACTCCATCAAAGGATGGTTACTCCTTCATATCATGGTAGAGAAGGATTATTGCATTTATAAACCTTCTTTCTCATAAATCAAAGCATAAAAATAAAAATCAAACATCTTAAGAAATATTCCCACATAGATTAACTTTCTCATTTATAGAAAACATCGGGTATTGATCAGTTTGTTTCCAATTACCCGAGCTAGGGCATAGGACTAGTAACACCCACCTATGGAGAACCTGTCTTACCTCATAGAAGTTAAATCTAAACCCCTTATGTCATGTCAACATTAGGTATATAATTTCACCCTTCATACTCTCCTTTGTGACTCTTAGGATCACTAGCTAGTAATGGTTATCTGTTATCACATGTTATAGACTTCAAGTGCATTGGATTAGGTGGCTCCCTTTTTTATTACCTCTAATCTTGTTTGAAGCATCATTTCGTATTTCACTCATTTCTACGATTACATGTCATTTCTCTTTTGGTCACCTTTTGTCAAATTTGCATCCTTTATTTTACACCAACATATTATCCCTAATCTAAACTGTATCATCTATACCCATATGATCTCCTTTAAGTATAACATTTATCATAATCATCCATACTTGAACCTACTTTCACTCACTAATAACCATATATCCATAACATAATCATATGTTCATCCATGCATGCATAAGTCCCATTACAATTATGTCAATCACATATTCTAACTTTTTCATAACATAAATCCATAAACCATTAACCATCACATCTACATCTAATCGACATTAAACCATCCACATCAAATTCATATCAATACATGTGAATCTAAATAAAATAAAAATAACTAACAAGTTAATCATCAACTCATAACATCAACATCATAATCAAACATTTACATTTACATCTAACATATAACATTACCAAAACTATAAATAAAATCATTACACACTAACACATCATGATTTAAAATCCAAAATCATATATGTGTGTGTGTGTGTGTGTGTGTGTGTGTGTGTGTGTGTGTGTGTGTGTGTGTGTGTGTGTGTCCTCGATCAATCCTTCCTTTCAAAATTGTCTTTTCTTCCACTTGTTCCTTAAGTGGTCTTCATCTTGTATCCTTCTTGTATCCCATCTAAGATTCCCTATATATCACATCTTTATTTTCATCCTCTTTCCTTTGTGGCCATCCTTGTGTTCCCTCTTAGGGCACCATTATTTCATATCACCCTTACTCATGCCTAATCCTCATTTAATTTATTTTATCCTCTCCTTTTCTCTTTCTAGGCCATAATTTAATGTTTTTTACCTATTTATGGCCTTTATTTACTCATTTAAACCATCCACCTACCAATTTATCTTACCTATGTGTTGATCGGACATAATGTTTCTCTAAGGATAAGATACACAAAGGATGTGCATGCAGGAACAAGGCGCATCTAAAGGTGTGGGAAGATAGGAAAGGAAATGCGTGCCAAAACACTTTGGGTCGGGACTTAACTGTTTTTGTGGATAAGGACTATTTTTGAAGATAATGTGTGAAGCACACATAGAGATGAATACTTGCGCTACACGCCATGGTATTTTGGGAACAAACGGTAGATAAGCGTCATGCATAGTTTAAGATAATAATAGAATTTCTACTTGGAGTTGACTATAAGACATCTATTGTTAGAGAACTTGCATATTGTGCATACTATTGTAAAGGCACATGGTTATTATCAGCATTTGGCCTATTTTGAGAAGTGTATGGGTGGTGAAGGGAAAGTCCCCACCCCTATAAATATGTATTGATTTGCATAGTTTAGGGTGGTGGTGAATTATTGTAGAGTTGAATTTCTGGTTTTGACATGCACATAACTCATGGAGATACTGATATAGTGTAAAAGGGTTCAGTTTTTTACATTGTTTAATGTAATGGAGTATATTGGTTGGATAATGGAATTAGACATAACTCACTTTGGCTCTTTTATGGTTAATATTATCATAGTTATTATTTAGTTCATCTTCCTTACAATCTAAGATCTCGATCTGGTTTATGCACTGTGGATTGCTTACTACTAATTATGAATCTTAATATGTTTAAATATCATCATGCTAACATTATGCACAAAAAATATAAAGAGGGACCTAATGCCTTTTCCCACTTCTCGATGAGCACTCAACTTAGGCTGAGTGATGTGTCCACGCTCTGGGTTATTCACGATGAAATTCTAGGTGAATCATTGGTTCTGTTGCCGGGATGACAATTTACTTTAGTGTGGGGTAATGTTGAGCAGAAAGAATGTTTCTCTAAGGAGAATACACACAAAGGATACACATGTAGGAACAAGGCACATCTAAAGGCATGGGAAGATAGGAAAGGAAACATGTGCCAAAATAATTTGGCTCAGGAATTAGCCATTTTGTGGATAAGGACTATTTTTGGAGATAACGTGTGGAGCACACATAGAGATGAATAATTGTGATACACACCATGGTATTTTGGGAACAAGTGGAAAATAAGTGCCATGCATAGTTTAAGCTAATAATAGGATTTCTACTTGGAGTTAACTATAGGACATCTATTATTAGAGAACTTGCATGTTGTGCATACTATTGTAAAGGCGCATGGCTATTATTAGTGTGTGACCTATTTTAAGAATTTCATGGGTGGTGAAGGAAAGTCTCCACCCCTATAAATATGTATTTATTTACACATTTTAGGGTGGTGGTGAATTATTGTAGAATTGTGATGCTGATTTTGATGCACAAATAACTCATGGAGATACTAACATAGTGTAAGAAGCTTCCATGTTTTACAATATTTAATGTAATGGAGTATATTGGCTGGATAATGGCATTAGAAATAACTGAATTTTTCTCTTGTATGGTTAATCTTATCATAGTTATTGTTTAGTTCATCTTCCATACAATCTAAGATCTAGATCTGGTTTATGCACTGTGGGTTGTTTATTAATAATTATGAATCTGAATATGTTTAAGTATCATCATGCTAACATTATGTACAAGTAACTCTAAAGAGGGACCTTATGTCTTTATGCACTTTGGGTGAGTTCTCATCTTAGGCCGAGTGATGTGTCAAAGACACCTCGGTTATTCATGAAGTAAATTCTAGGTTGCATCACTATACAACCCTAGCTCGTATCTATCCATCTAAACCCTAATGCTGATTACCATGGGATTTTTTAATCAAGCTCATCATGTTCCCACCATCCAAATGGATGGGTCCCCTGTTGTTGGTGGTGACCCCTCCGAATCATCGCCAACCCTATAAATACACCCTTACCCACTCCTTTATCATGGATGTAATTTTGGAGACTCTATCCTTCTTGTGATCTTACAAAGAATTCCTCAATGTCTTTGCTCGCCACATCCATATTGGAAATCTTATGCTTCCATTTTCTGATTTTAAGGGATATATCTTTCATCTTTGCATGTATTACTTCATTTTATCATATTAGTATCTATATTATCCACTAACATCTTGTGTACGTTTAGCTGTCATAAAGGACTTGGTCTTCGATTTTTCAGCTCTATATGTTTGTCTACATGTATTTGTTTCAGCCATCTCTTCTCATCCAAGTCTAGTTCAGCCCCAGTCATCATCAACCCTATGTGTTCATTATCTACCCAGTCTCAATGCATCAATTTTTCTATCCTCTAGATTTCCAACCATCTTCTTTATATTTTTTAATCCACCCAACATCCAAATATTATATTCATGTCCTTTTGTTATCTCGATTCACTATGCCAACCATTAGTCATTGCCGACCTAGTCTAGTCATCATCAACCCATCCCATCTTTCCAAAGTATTTATCCTTAGATCTCTAATTTTCTTACATCCTTTCTATTTCCTCCTATCTCATATCTTTTGCAGGGTTATCATCATCATTCCACTACTACACTAGCTTCATACATTCCATGAGAGATTTTATATTTACATTTTATATCACTTTCTTATCCCACCTGCTCCATTTGTCATTGACTAGATCTCTGTAGACTCGGTTTGTTGTTGAACCTTCTAGGTTTGATTTACTTTACATCTATTTAGATCATATCTATACTTTCCTTACATTTTTACATTTTAGTATTCTATTTATCTCAGATTTATTGCATATTATCCAAATCTTAGCTACATCAAATTTATCAATATCTACTTTTATCTATCTTTATAAAAATGAGGGTTGACATCCATCCTAGGAAGTTATTTCTTCTCAAGACTACTTTTTTAGGAAACCCTCTCATCCTATCTACTAATCCAATCTTTTTCTCGTTGATTTATCTTGATTTGCAGGTCACTTAGCTTGCTGTGGAGAAGGATCCATCATTTATGCCCATCCATATCATTATTCCATCTCAAGGTCCATAAACCCTTCATATTCTAAGTTGCTTTATTTTCTTTAGTACTAGTTTACTATTCTAAATAGGAATGTGGAAATTAGGTCAACACAAGGATGGTGAAAATAGTATGTTATATACATATATAAAACTATGATGAGGTCAATAAATGAAATTATGTTTTATATGAAAACTTAATTTTTAAGAAGTATTATCGAACTTGGAAACACGTAAAACTTAAACCGTGTTCTTAAAACCTATTACAATGCATTTATAGTTCCCTTTATGTTTAGTATTCTTGTAATAGAAACATCCTTAAATGGTATGAGACATCCAAGAGGGTTGTGATTTCTTGATTCTATTCCTTGGATTGTATTATGTTATTTTATGGATAAAAAATTAGTATTAGGGTCCTTATAATAATAATATGAAAGGGTGGTATGGGAAATTCAAAAGGTTATTATTGTTTGAGTCATATTTCTAGTTTTCCTAAACTATTTCGTTATGGAGATAAATATTTATTATTATTAATTTCTTATGGGAAAGGGAAGTGTCGAGAGATGTGTATATGGACTAGGGATTTATCCATATGGAAGGGTTAGGTTACCTTATGAAATTATACATATGAAAAGTGTTAGAATTTAGGGTTTAACAATGGATAAAATCAAGGTCTACCCAAATTATTAGTTGGTAGGATTACTTTATGCCTCGGTACATTGTTAGATTTCATTATGAATGTGAACATATTGTTATCATAATTATTTTGGCCAAAATCATATTCATTACTACTATTATTTTTGGGATGTTATCTTCCAAGCCCATTCATAGTTCTACCACTTTTTGGATACTACACTACACATGGTATTCTCTCTTACCTTATTAATTACTCACATATTAATTCTTACTAAGGGTAGGGACACTCTCAATTTTTGGAGGTATACAAATATTTTTAAGGCTTGTGGTTTGAGGTAAATATATCTAATGATACTCTTTCTCTCATTGTGTAGTTCAACATCAAGATGGGTCTCTAGTGAAAGGTAACATTTGTGTCACAACATAGTTGTGATGTATTGTATTTCATGATATCTATTGTATTGTTTTTGAGACAAAGAAATTATAAACATTTTATATTGAATCTATATAGCCATTATGTATTGGAAACTATGTAAATTGAAATACTTATTCATTTGTAATGAATTATAGTATGACTCATGAGATATAAACCTTTGAATTATTGTATCACATAGAATTTTTAAATTTAATGTAAGTATCTACTTATCATGGAGTTGTAATTATGTCATAACATATAAGTTAACATTACGTATGTATTATGATCAAGGTGATAAATGATCTCTTTAAATAGAAATTTACTTAATATATTTCTTGTTCATGTTATTAAAATAAATGGAAATGAAAGAAAATGATAATGAGTTATCCAAAAATTATTGAGTTTAGTTAGAAGAAAATTTCTATGTGAAAACATGTAGGTAAAATTACTCAATGTTATATTCACTATTTATTCATTTAAGATTATAAATGGAAGTAAACTGTACAAGTAAAAAAGTAATGACACAACTTAATCTACTATGTTAGATAAATCTAATTACTTGTATTGATATTATATTTATTATTTCATGTGTTTGGTATTTAATCATACGACTATTAAATTCATAGGCATCAATTTCTATCCCCAGTTACGTAAGGTGATTTGAAATTTGTATTAAAAAAATTGATGTGTTGTCTAGTCACCCATTAGGGGGTCACTACATAACATAAAAATAATAATAACATTCATAATACATTATTTGAATTATAATATCAAGGATAACATGAATATATTCTTTATTTTTATCATCCTCCTAACACATGAAAAAATCTACAACAATTCCCCTGAATTTATAGGAGATTCACCCAATATGTTACAAAAATGCATTGATGATTATCTTTCTCGAAATTTGAATTCAAATTTTAATTATATTGAGCCTCATGTAAGTGGATAAAATGTTGATCCAAATAATAACACTACCCATCCTTTAACTAACAATCCCACACAACTCATTATACAACTTTTCAATTATCGATTTAACAAAAACTTTAACAACCAATTATTTATTGAAAATGTTAGAAAACTTCACTCATATTACTATTTTAACACAATCATACTCTTAGTGCATGAAAAACCAAGGTCACCCCCTACCCTCATATTTATTATTAATTGAACACCCATTTCCAAACATCCCATTCATAACAAGGTCCTTCAATCCTTTTAACTTAGATAGCATATCACTCGTAAATTACTTCCATGGATATTAGAGGTATCACACCATCCATATCTTGTTATCATTTTAATAATCCTGACCATCACATCAAATAATTCAACAACCTTTACAAGGATTGGGTCGAATTCAACTCTTATGTTTCCACAAAGCTCCTAGCCAAGACACTTATGAGAGATTATTTGAATTGGTAGCATATCCTTTTGTCAATTATATTTTCAAACTTGAAATATTGGTGATGTCCTTAGTAAATGAATTTGATATCATTATCCCATGAAATCGATATCAATTACTTCATCAAGTGCAATAAATTTGAAAATGAAATTTCCATAGCTTTCATAAATCACTGGAAAACCTTATCCACTAGGGTCAAATACATAGTGCTCAATGTGAGTTTATTTCAATTATTCCTTAGATATCTCAAACCTTTCCTTCAATACAAGGTCATATCCTTATCTCTTACCTTGTTCGAAGAAGTATTTGAGCATGAAAAATACTAATATTACCTCATTAAGGAATTAAAAAATATTACCCCTAAGAAACAACAACCTAATATCTAAGTTCAAATGCATTCTAGAAACAAGAACACCACCGATGATTGAGTAATAGAAACTTTTCATCATGGAAATTCTTCTAATATCACTATCCATATCATTTACCATTCTAATCCAAAGCCATAAAATAACTCTCAATCACATTTTTCCTTTGATAAAGATTACCAACAACCTTGTATCTAAGGAGGATTTACGATGTTGTCTACCTCAACTATTCACCATGGTTATAGAAATTTCTTTCCCTCTTCTGAATGTCATGATAAAATAAATTTTTGTTGGTTTCATGCTAATTGGGGTTATTATTAAGAAAATTTTCATGCCCTTTAATCATTCACATGCACCTTTTTCGTTGGAAATAATTGTGTTCATGAAGCTAATACTATAGAGAGGTTAGATGATGATATCAAGGCATGCGATCAATCTCAAAAAATTTATCAACATGAGGTGTTTCATCAATCCAGTGAATATATTAAAGGTTATAACAATCCACTCCCCATTCACTCTAATTCTAACCAACCTGATCTTAGTCCTACACATAATAATAATGTAACCACCAATATTATCAACACTTCATACCCATCCACTAGTACATCCATAGAGATCATGGTCACCACGCAAGGTGCTAAGAATATTATTTATTGTATCAATCACATATATAATTATTATTATTAAACCAAAGCTTTAAAAACTATTTATTTGTGTTCTCTAAGACAAACATCCTATGAATAAGCATCAATCCCTAATTCCAAAATCTAGATGAATTCCATCAGACCCTATCTTAATTTCCCTCAATGGAAAATCCCATTTTTGGATTCATAAAACTCTTCATATTCCATCAACCCATATTCCCTTGAATGGCCAATCTAATCTCATCTCAATTCTTATATTTCCTATGCCATCATCCCCTGTGAGAATTCTTCTAGCCTTTCTAATCCCATATCGATATCATAAAAATAAAAATTTTGAGTTCTCTACAAGCCCCACTCCTTTAGAAGATATTTATATTAATACCCCTAGGTTAATACTATTGTATTTTCTAACCCTAAATATTTGGATCCCCTTATCGAACTATCTAGACTCCTAATTTAAATACCATTTCTACAACAAATTCATACTTCCCTTAAACATTGTGATAATTTTATGTTATCCCTCTTCATTATGAATATCCCTCTTCCACCCACTTTAGGGTAGGAATATGCCCTCCATGACTTATAAGAGAACATATTATGCTAATGTGGAGGGATATCCATTTCAAATAACATTTCTATGGATGGTGCTTATTGAATTCATTTCCCTCGTGATTCCATGATTATTGATTAGCTTATCTTCCACAAATATAACCATATCATCTTCATATTGTTTTAAATTTTCCAAACTATATTTGTTGGATCCATCGTAGGAGAATATTTTGGTTCTTTTGTTTCTTCCATTTATTCCATTAAGACACTTGGCTATTCTATTAGTAACATAAAATCCAATAAGATAACATTTCAAGGTTATGATCATTAATAAATTCCCCAATCATATTCATGTGGATACCTATCAATATGTCCCCTTATACCATCCATGTAAAATTAATGATGTTCAAATTCCCCTCATTTTATAATAGCATCTTAGGTTGATTGTTAATGAGTGCAATGGGATCATTCACCTACCAATGCATTAATTTTCACATCTAGGGGCTATTTATAAATTACAAGGTGACACTAGCCCATGGAACTTTGACATTTTAAATAGCATGGGACCTTCAATATTCCCACTTTAGAATATCTCCCTACTATCCACTTTCATAAATATCAACACTTCAAATATATTTTTATTCCATGTGTCCTCTCATAGATAATATGGTTCATCCCAAGAACATCATCGACTCATGTGCTTTTGACAGTACTATATCTGATTATGATGATGGTTACACCCTTGATGACCCATTCTTAGTAGGCTATGTTCGGGATAAGAATACATAAAATTTATAGTACCATGAATCATTACAATCACACCTTGCTCATAGAATAAACACTATCAATTTTTATTCACAAGATAGTACTCTTAATTTCTACCCTTAACACAATGAGCTCGTTGATGAATAGGATGATTTCTCTAAATTTTAATTTAAGTATGATCTCATGAAATACAATTATTTGATTAGAGATTCAATTCCTAAGACACTTAGTGTTCCCTTAGTCATTTTATTTACTCCTTTAAAACCTCTTGTACCGTATAATTCTTCTCTTATACTTAACCAAATGTTTATATGAATTTACTGTCCACGACATTGCCTCTAGCTCTTTTTTCCATTATGGATCCCAACCTACCTATGGCTAAACCATAATGCACATGACATGAGGCTCTTGCAAATGATGTTGTGGATTATAGAGCCTACTAAAAACATATGAAGAATATCAAATTATAGGTTAGGAAGGATCAATAAAAGAAATTCATTCAACCTTATATTCTACACAACTCTATTTCTATTATCATGGATTTTACTCACATATAGATGATACTTTGTGGGTTATTTATAGCAATAATTGAGTGCGGGAATATTTCCTCATGCACCTAATAAATGGGACCAATATACTTCTCCACAAAAACAACTTTCCATGTCATCATCTATTGATTTCCCTAAGAATTATTCCTCACTCATTCCTCTATTGATTACATTCTCACCTAGGTCTCTAAATGGATCAATAATTCTTTATTAACTACACAATTTTAGGTTCATCATGGTATCAACATTATTCAATATAACTTCGAAGAAATCATGATTCTTACTTGACATAAAATTTTGCATCAAGTAACCGACCTCATAAATGACTTGTGTCAATATTTCACACATTTTCATTGATTCACTCGATTTACTTGAGCTACCTCATATATCTCTATTACTTCTCCCACTTGGTTTTATCATCCCTACTTTAGTTTATCTGTCCCAATTGGTTATTCCTTCCCACTTTGGTTTATCTCTCCTACTTTGCTTATTCCTCCCACTTGGGTTTCTATGGCTATTTATTCCTACCTTAAACACTTTGGTACTATATCTATCACCTCTCACCTGGTTCTACCTCTTATGTCTTGGGTTTTCCCTATAATTAGGCCCCATAACATCAATATTGAAATTATATTACACACATCACATGATTTATTATCCTCATTTTAAATCGTATATCATTTCATTTTTGTGTTCTGAGTGTTCATACATTTGTGCACAAAAATAAAATGGAGTCATAAAAGTAATAACACATCAACATCACATCAATAAATAACAATAAAATATCATATATATATTAGAATCAATCATTTTATACATCTTCAAAAACAATATATCTCTTGTATCTTTATTGATAAGGTTCTTGAAAATTTTAGCTGTGATAACCACTTTAAAATATTGATGCATATATGTATGTCAACTCTTTTGTTCTCCATTCCTATCAATGGAACTCCTATTGGTTTCTTCAAAAATAATACGGGATGAGACAAGGTTACCCTATATCTCCATTTATTTTCATTCTTATGTTTGAAATTTTGAGTACTCCCATTTCTAAACTTATTTCAATCAGATAACTAAAAGGGTTTAATCCCTCCTCCTAAGGGCTAATTGTGTCACATTAAGTTTTGGATGATATAATAATTTTCTTTTAACCTCAATTATGGAAGCTAAAAGTTTAAAAACCTTACTAAGATATTGTTAGGAGTATTTTGGGTAATTAATCAATTACGATAAGAGCTCTATCTACCTTATGCATACCTCATGGTAAAGGAAGTAAAAACATTCTTGAATTTTAGGATGTCATATTAAACACCTCCATGGTACATATCTTGGAATGCCCCTCTTCTTTAGAAAACTACCTCTTAAGGTGTGGAACTCTCTCAGATACATTTCAAAGGAAATTGGCTAGATGTAAGGGAATTACCCTCTCATGAGTAGGTAAATGATTTTAAATCAATATTAATATGTAAAACCATCCCATATATTTAATGTCTTTGTTTAAAATTCCTTAAATTATTATAGAGAATATTGAGAAAAATCAAAAGAGGTTCTTATGGTCAAGAGTTGAAGAGTAGAGAAGGTATCCTCTTATGGCTTAAGACAAAGTTTGTTTACCCTAATTTGTGGGTGCTCTGGGTATAAACAAGATTAATAAAATGATTAATGTTATCTTTCTAAAATAGGGTGGAGGATTATAAAATAACCCAATATTTGGAAAAATTTTCTTAAAGACAAATATTTGGATTCCAATAATAATCTTAGTTTTGTTTCAAGTTATGTTTTCCTAGTGGGTAAAATCTATATAATTACTTAATTATTAGTCATAAAATCCTCATCAACGGATCTAAATAGAAGCTAGGTTTTGAAAATTAGATCTCCTTTTGTAATGATCAATGGATTACCCTCCTGTTAAACCCTGGTCATTGGTGTTTTCATTGATGTTAGATGGAATTGATGACAAAGGTGTGAATTGGTGAGGTGAGGATCAATCGGGATCATGAAGCTTTATTGGTAGTTCCATCTCAATGATGGTTGTAGCTCGCGAGTGGATACAAAGTGGTTTCAACATGACTTCAATGTGTTGTAGGCTTGTTCATTGAGGTAGGTGCCCATTGAAGGTATGGAAATGGTTGGTGTGCTTGGATTAGGTGTCCTACAGGTCATAAATGATGTTTCTAGCATGAATAAGAGCTTCTTGAGTGATAATCGGGTCGGTGTTGGAAGTTTTAGTTGAAACTAGCTCATTTATGCCTAGTTCTAGAGCCTAATGAGGTGAAAGATATCAACACATGACATGAAAATCCTATGTAATCCTGGTAATAGCCCATGAACACTTCCTAGGGAATATAGGAGCATGTGTATGAATTTCTTTATCTTTTGGAGGCAAAATTCAAGTTCCCAACTTAACTACCTTTGAGAACCAAGTAGTAAAGTCATAGAAAAATGAGATTGTCCAAGACATTACAAAATCATTTATGAGAAACCAAGGTATGGAGAATGTAGACAGATGTGTTATGGTGCTTTGAGTCAAATTTCATCAAATTTTGAGAAGGAATTTTGAAGTTATGTAATTTTTACCAAAAACTAGTTTCTTGAAAAGGAACACCGAGAACATTGTATTATTAGAATCCAAAAAAATTATCAATCCTCCCTCAAGTAAATCATAGAAGGAAAATTTTAAGAGAAATAAAATACTGAATTTTTCAAAATGTTTTAGGGAAATTGGATAAGAAACAAAAAATTTCTATTCATATTTCTAATGAGTGTTTCTCTCTCTCCAAATCTCCTTCTTGAAGCGATATGCATAATATGAGTTTTTGATTTGTAAATCAATTTTGAAAGCTATGGAAAATCTTTAGGATTGTATAATATTCCTCCTAGGTAAAATTTGTGGAATTTTTGTTTCTCATGGTTGGTGATCCATACGGGTTTGACCCTATTTTGTAAAAAAATAGCTATACAAGGCTATTTCGAAGAGTTCTAGATGAATCTTATAATATAAAGGAATGAGTGAGATGTGTTTTTAGGTATCATGAATATATTCAAGAAATATTATTACAGGTTAATTTTTATTTCATTTAATATTTCCTCTCTACCATTGAAGATCCTCTCAAGCTAAAATTGTTTTATTGTTTGAAGAAGCACTTTGTGCGTATGTATGTTTTTGATCCGAGAAATGAATGTGATCACCTTCTATAGGTCAAATAAAACTGGTTAAAGCTAAAAATTTCTTTGTTTAAGTCGTGTGAAGTTGTAGTTTGTCTTTCTCCTTGACTATCATGTACAAGCCTTACCAAGAAGACTAATTTTTGAGTGATGCTTGGAAATTTCACTCTACAACTCGCATTCAAAGTGTTGGACAAAATTTACATGTTCTCTCTGAAGTGTTCCTTACATAGTTGGTATTGGGAGTGAATATTTTCTAGTAAGATGACCACAAACTTAGAAGCTGTCATGTAGCACCATTGAAAACAATTTCATACAATCTTAAAAGTACTTGGTTTTTCATGACCTTATTAACTATTTGGTGAGTAGATCTGGTATGAAAAGCTTCCTAAGGTATGGAGATTGAAAAAATGTTCATTATATAGATTGGATAATGGTTTACAGAGATAGAACATCTAAATCTTGATAACTTTGTTTTTAGTCTCTTTTGATAGTCAAGAGAGACTGTAATTTTACTCAAATCATGAAGCTTTTCCATTATCAAATATATATGAAGGCCTAGATTAAGTTGCAAGATAATATATTGAAGTGATCACACCATTATAATTGAGATTAAAATGGAGAAGAAAGTGGTAAAAGGATTAAGATGCATGATTAGGGTTTTAAAACTAAAACCTTACCTAAGCACATTTTGTGGAGATCTAGAAAACTATGATCTCATGAGAATGATACCAAACAAAGGTGGACATGAGGAGTTGTATTTCAGTCTTAGAATTTTTTTGAAAATGTCCCTAGAGTCATTTAGAATGAGAAAATTTGAGTATGTGAATCCTTAAAATCATATATTTGATATAATAGGATAAAGAATACACTAATTAGATGCATGAATCATAAATAAGTTAAAGTGATATGTTTATCCGATGTGTGGTAGATGATTAAAATGACACTAATTCATTATCCTCAAGTTGTGTAGATGTTGAAACCTCATTCCTTATGTTTTTAAAACTCTCAATTTGATTGTGACCAAAAATCATAGTTGAAGGTTTTTAAGAAAAAGTGAACACAAAACTCCATACTCCTCTTTATTTATCTCCAAGGTTTGATCATGGATGAAGGATTCTTGCAGCTCCAATACTCGAATACAAGCCTGATATGAGCTCATATGTGTATTCATACTTCATGTGCAAAGCTGTGATGAACTATATATGAACTTTGTTTTCTTATTGTGACTTAAATAAATAATGTAAGCTCAATGTCAAAGTTTGAGAACAAAATGGAGGATATAAAGCACATTAAGGGAATTTTTAATTATTTTACTAACTTGTAACTCCCTCTTTGTAAAGTCAAAAAATTGAATATGGTAGGTAAAGGTTTTATTTTCCACATGATAACCTAGATGATAGTTATACTTTGTGTTGACAAAGGTCAGACTTTGCATGATTTTCATATCAATAGTCTATCAAGGAGTTAAAATGTATGTTTTATACCTCACAAACACGCAAACAGTATTATCAGGTCAAAAATTGAAAAGGTTTGAAATCATTTCTAGTGACAATAACTTGGTGTCCGTTAAAATTCCTTGTACAAGCTACCAAGTTAGGTAAATGAAAAAAGTTGAGGATGTGAACTCGCAAAGGACACATGTGAATGTTTTTCATGTATATAGGTGTTTTGGAACATTTGAATATTGTTTTTCCAATACATGTTGAATCTTGAGATGGCCTTGTTCATGAGATATGCCATCTTAGGTAAAAAATGTGAGATGAAGTCAGTTTGAGGGCAATAGAAACCTCAAAGGACAATTTTCATGAAGTAGAGAGCTTGGATAAATGTGAAAACCATCTTTGAGACCTGATATCAATTGTGTAAGTCAAAACTCAGATTGATGTTTTGAGAAGAGAATGAAAAATAGCAAAGAGATGAAATAATGACCACGATATGGTGATGCAAGCACATAGGTGGTGAAGGTGATAAAAACATTGTTTAAAGTCTGATTTGTTTCTCAACAATTTGGGAATGGGTGCTTCCTTTCAAGTAGGTGCTTAAAAAATAGTCAAATGGGTTTTGGCTTTATATTCAAGTGGGTGCTTGATTTTTTTGGAGAGGATGCTTAAAAATTGGAGTGGTTACTTCAAGTTGATTAGGTGCTCAACATATGGTGAAATCATTATAACTTTATAGGACAATTGTCCAAGCTAGTTCTCTAGTTTCAATGGATTTTTTTCTTTGATGGGTTTACCACATTAACTCTTATATCCCTATGTGTTCATTTTTTATTATTTCTCTCACTCACTCTCATGATTGAATATTTATACTTCATCATATTTAAGATAGTTTTATTATGGACAATTGAAGAATTGTATATTATTTCATGTTTGAAAAAGTGTTGATTCACCCCATGTCAGTCTTATAATTCCTAATAATTGGTATCAGAATAGGTTATCTTGGTACAATTTTATCAACTTAAGATAATGTCCTTGAGGAAAAATCATGGGTGGTCAAGCTGAAACAGTACTGAAAAATAAATATGAGATTTCTCAATCCATAATTAAAGAATTAAATACTGAAATTAAGCTCATGGATGTTAATCATCTTCAAGAACTCAATGAGGTGACAACATTTGTTGACAAGTTTTCAATATATCTAAAAGACAAAGAAATATATTTCTTCAAACATGAAGAAGAATTAAAGACCTTAAAGGATGAGCTAGAAAAAGATAAAGATAAATTGATGATATATCAAAGAATTCAGGAAAGTTAAAGCAATCTTGATGAATTGTTAAGAAATCAAATACATCCTAATGAAATATCATGTCTAGTTTTTAAAAGTGAAGTAACTCACTATGAATTTTATCATGAATCTAATCATGAGCCATGTCAAGTACTTATCAAATCCAAGGTTGAATAATTTGATAAACTAAGTGTACAATTGAAGACTCTAGGGGATGAACTAGAACAAACAAGTTAAGAGGATTTGAAGGGTGAGTCAATCCATGTTTCATTCCAAGGACATTATGAAGTAAAGGTGCATATAAAAAAAAAAAAAAGATCATCGGGCATCCAAATGCAAGGAATTTCTCAAGTAAGTTTCATGGAGTTTGTTTTACATGCCATATTTTTAGACATATAGCTAGGGAAAGTATGAGAAAGATAGAAAAAGAACACCCATGGAGAGATTGTAGGACTGAATATGAAAATCATATAATTTGTTTAAACTATCATGATAACAAGATCACGTATAAAAGCGTCTTAAAAATCCTATGAAGAAATATTAGATAAAGGAAACACCTAGAGATAAGAGTCATCTTGTATGGTTTAAGTGCAAAAGAAAGGTCACTTTTCAAGACACTATAATAAGATGAAGTCAAGATCACTCCTATAGATGAAGCCAATGAAGAATCGGAACTCGAAAATGAAGAGATAAGATCAAAAATAATCGGGAGGTGATGGTAAATCCAAGAATCAAGAAGACAATTATAGTGCAAGTGATGAAGAATTTATACCTCAAGTTATACTAGATCAAGTATATGAAATACAACATGAATGTTTTCAGACAGTAAATCATAAAGTGAGAGCTTAGGTGATGAGATTTTCCCACCAAGGAGGAAACTAGGAATAATGAAAAGATCTTAAGGATAAGAAGGGAAGGAATGGAGTCATTGTATTTCTTTGATGACTATTTTATATGTTGAAGTGATCTCACGTGGTGGTGTGCCTTCTCTAGGATTCTAGAAGGCATGTTTCAACTAAAAGGAGCGTGTTTTACTTCTCAATGGTCCATCAAACTTTCTCTAAGCATTCAAGTGTTGATATGTGATTTCTAGTAAATGGATTGTGTACCTCGATTCGGAAATCATGCTTGATATGTATTAAATTTCTTGCAGATTGCAGATCTTGACTGAGTCAAAATATTAATAGACTCTTTTATTTATTTCATTTTGTGATTGAATATTAATCTGATCACGGAATGAATTATACAGGTATTCATCAATAATATCTAGACTTGGACCAGAGGAATTGATCCAAGTAATGCTTTAATTTTGCGAAGTGATAAAATTAGATCACGAACCTTGAACAGGTTGCAAGGTATGGAAGCATTTAGAAAGCGGGTCAGGAGTATGACTCAGGCTGATCTCGAGAAATGAAACGGTTCCCGATATTTAGTATATCGGAAGGTCTCGATTAAAGACCAGGTAATAATTCATTGACATACTGATTACGTAATAAGAGCAGGAGTGGCTGCATTCAGAAAGTATGATCTGAGTCTCTCAGGGTTTTCAGGAGAAGGACCAAATTGAATTACTAAGGGTTAGTAACCTAAAACAATAACCTAACCTAGGGGTTAGATTATTGTTAGTCTAACCTAGACCTAGGCTATGTGTTATGATCCTAAAATAAAAACTAAGTGTAAAATGGTTAGCATGGTCATTACCCTAAAACTCTAACCTAAGATACTAACCTAGCTAACTAAGAGTTTTTGGGAAGGGGCCTTTGAAGGGTGGCGAACCATGGGCGCTATTCTCTATGGCAATAAATGGGAAGGATAAGGATGAGGGACAGACATATGGCGGAGGCTTAGGCGGCGGCTAACCTTGGCAGACTTGGCAATTACTAAGTTTGGAAATGAACTTGAGTTTTTGGATGGACTGTCGCCAATTTCGGCGGTCGGTGGGAGTTGAGATTAAGCGGGAAAATTGGTTTAATGGCACTTAATGTCTAGGGAGTCGAGCCGGAGCTCGCGGAACAGCATGCAAACGAGAAGTTGGAAAGTTTGTTTGGTGTATCGCGATTTTCGGTCTTCTTCTCTCTCTTTCTCTGCTAGTTTACTGTTCTTAGCACCAGTTCTCTTGAGTTGCATGGCGAGAATGAAATTCTCTGGCTCTTTTCTCGGCCATGGAGGATATATTGTGAATAGGACAGCGAAATTTTGTTGGTCGCTGTATTTGGGAAAAAGAAAAGGAAGTTTGAGCTCTTCCTGTGGTCTGCTTCGGAAATTTGATCAACAAACAGGCATGCTAGGCCCTAACCTTTAAATATCTTGCTGTTTTTCAAGTGATTTCATTAAAACAACTCTGTTCAAATGTTCTGTGATGATTGGATGAATTTTCTATGAGATCTAGTTTGATTATTGGCACTGTATTTCTTCTGGTTCGATTTTTCTTCAAATCCGTTTGTTGGGTGTTTGTGGAAATCGAATTTTAACTCTACTTGTTTGTACATTCTTCCTGGATTATGCATGAGAGGTATTTATTAACAATATGCGAGTGTTCGGCCTGTTTGGCGTGAGCCCTTGGAATATACCTATGAGAAGTATAGGACCACTGTATGTCTTGATTCGTGGTCGCTGTTTCTTGATATAGAAACTGTATTAATGATTTGAAGGAATACTGTAAGAATGATTGGTATTATCGCTTCTTTGGGTGCTCGGTCATGGGATTGTTGACAACGACTAGTGATACTTTCGGGTTTCATTTTGTTTTCAATTTTTGGCTTGGAACAGGTAACTGTAGTGTTACCATAGTCTTTTCGACCTAGCGGAAGTTGTTTTCCCTGTTATTAGGTTAGCGGGAATATTTGTGCACTGTGTATAATATAAATACACCTGTACTTTGTTGTATCGACTCAGTGGAGTCGATGACTGAATCGTATTGCTTTCTTTTGCTGGAATGTAGATTTATCCGCAAGTTTTGTGATTGGATTCTTGTAAAAGCCTGATAAGAAGAAACAGGGCTTTTGTCTACTGTTATTTGAAGTAGTTAAAAGATAAAGACTTCCTGTATATGCATTTTCCTTTCTATGTGAAAGCTGTTAGAAAGTTCGAAGCGGCTTAGTTGCTTTTCCTTGCTAGAAATGGATATTCAATTTGCTTCGCTTGTTCTTTCTGAATGTTATCCATGAATAGCATATATGGATTTATCAATCTATGTCATTGTACGTTGCTGTAGGGTTCAGTGGTTATGCGTGCAAACCTTTATCAGTCACTGTGTGAATATATAGATTATGCTATTTCGACTTGGACGACTCTGAGGAGTCGAATGAATGATTCATTTTGTTCATGAGCTGAATAAAGTTAAGTGTTGGTATTTTAAGTGCCGGCGACTTAATGGAATAACATGTATTTCGATTTTGTTATTGCAATTTGGAATTCCTTCGTGTTTTTGGGATTTGAGGTACAGATTCTTAGGTGGACATGTATGTCTTTGACCTGAGCAAATTAGTGTAAAATGATTGGCAGAGAGTATTTTGCTGTCTGACTATTGATATGCTTTGTTGAGGATTGTCTGTATGAATTCTTAAGCTTTTGCATGAATTGATACCTCCGTTTGAATCATTGGAAATTCCGGGAAGGTAACTTGTACTACTGTCTTTTTTTTGAGCTTGACCTTGGACTGTCTTTGTTACTTGTGAGGTCCTTGTGTTTGGATGACTGTTTCGTGTTTTGACCTTGTTAGGGTAAGTCGCGAATAACGCACCAAGACTTGCATGCTGCAAGGTAAGGATCGTTTGGTTGAATTCCTTTCCTTCACTTCAGTCCGATTTTGACTGAGCAAGAATATGTATGCTATGATTCCTTCCATTTTGATCTGTCCGATCGACTGTGCATGATTTGGAAGTACCGTGTGGGCAACATAGCATAGTCCTTTGGGAAACCTTAGATTGTTGATGCAATAGTTGTTGTTTTCAGCGATACGCTTGTAGCTCTTGTTTTCATTTGGGGATAAGGCTTTACTGTGCAAAAGGAACTTGCATTGGGCTTATGGTTGTTACATGAAATGTTGATGTGTTAGTTGCTGTACAAGAGATTTGCTGAGTTTCTATTTTCGTGATTTAGAACAGTGATCTTGATTTCGGCCTGTCTAACTTGTTCATTTATATACTGGTTGACTGTTTTCATATGTGAAGGCCGTACAGTGATGAACTTATGTAAAAGGAAGTATGAATGGTTTGAATTCTTTCTCTTCCTTTATTTAATATTATTGATAATGAACTATCAGTAGGAAATTGTTTGTAACATATTGGTGGAATCCCGAATTGTTATGATATTTCCTTTTTGGAGAATGAAACAATCTGACCAATGTTGTGATTGTGGGTTTAATGATTGTTGTGTGCATTCGTTCCTTGTTTCTTAATATTTGATGAAATATTAGAAAATGATTAAGACTAACTGTAACAATGATAGAGTTACATAATTGTAATCATTCAGTATTACAAGGGCATAGTCTAATCATGTTTACTTATGTGAATATCTGATTTCATTTAAACAGGGTGTTTAATGAAAACAATTGATGGATTGCAATTGTTTTAAAAGTTAGTGCTTATCATGCTCAGTTCATTGAACTGACTCATGTTGACTATTTTTGCAGATGGTTGCCGTAAGAGGTAAATACAATGCAGATCTGGCAGTCCGATCAGATAGTTTATTTGATTTATTATGAATTACAGCTTGATTTTATGGATGTACTATATGAGAAAAGATGTTTCTTTTCCGTTAGCATTATATCAAGTATGCTGTTGCATAAAATGTAATTGTTCGAGTTTCGAAAGGAATGAAAATAAGTGTTTGATACTTATGTGCTGTATTCTATTATGAATGATGAACTTCTTCGGTTTACGTAACGAAGAGGCATAGTTATCTTTGTATAATATGGATGCTTTTGTGATTGACAATGAAAGCTTGTAAGTAATTAGACTAAATTCTTATGAGTATTTAGTAGTTCTAATTTGATCTGGATAATGCAATATTGTAATTTAATTATTGTCTCTCAAGAGGATAGGTTAAAATTGAGCCTAAAAGATAACGCTAAACAAGTTGGATTGAATTACTAATCCCTAGTCCTAAGTATAACAGGACAATAGTAAATTGGATTCTAAATCATTTATATCTTTAAACTAAAAAGTATGATATAAATTCAGTTAAGAGAACTGATAGGCAATCAATGGAGTTCAGGTGGCAATCTCAAGCATAGGTTATGAGATATTGTCTGAATCTGTTGCTTAGAATCAGATGTATTCTAATGACTCCTTGATAGAAGCTAGACCTTAATACCTCTACCAAGTGATGGGATTAATGGAGGAGGGTCGTCTTAAGAAAATGAATCCAGGGATTGGAAATGGCTAACCTTAGGGAAAAGTCTTAAGAAGTAATTTAATCTCTAGTGCGTAACGCTTGTTTTTGGGTAGATCTTCTCGAGGCGGATTTAAAGGATGACGACATAAGGTCGACTGCAGGGCTGTACCTCCGAGAAGATTAGGATCTTCTCGAAGTTACAACAATGCAGGTGACTTATGGCGACACCCTTTGCATTGATCGCTAAGATTTACACTTGATTTCGCACGAGTTACCTTGGGACCGATTAAGAACGTGACCATGTTATAAGGCGCCTCGAGATTTGGGGTATCATGACACCTTTGGTTGAATTGCAAGGTTGAACCGGTATGTCCTCATATCCCTAATCCTCGTAGGCATCCATATAACATTATCACCTTGTTAATCGCCTCAGTGAGTGATTGTTTGTGAAAGAAAGGTGTGACGGTAGTCGGTATAAGACATTCTATATAACATATGAATGGGGTGAAGGGCGTATTCAGTTGGCGAGTATGCCGTTAAGGAATACGAGACATGAGCGAGTATGTTTCAAATCTTTGGCCAAAGTATCGCAATTGCTTGATTGCGTTGTCCTAATTCACCTAGTCTAAGGGATGAGATGCCGATGAATAATGGTACTTGATTATTGATTAGATTCCTTAGACGAGAACATTACGAATCCCAGTTAGGGAAGAGAACCGCCAGAGTATTGTGTTAATTAAGAACACTAACTCTTTTTACTCATGAATAGATCGGTAGTTTACCGAGTCATGGAATGAATAGATCGGAGGTATTCCGAGTCATTACAGCTGCATATGGTTGTCTGTTATATAAATGGTTATTTGAATTGTGAGTTCTAAATTATGTATTTAGAACCAGTATGCAATTATCAAAAAAAAAAAAAAAAATTTGACTTGTTCTATTGTCTAAAATGAGGATGTTACATCTTGGTATCAGAGCTGAAGGTTGCAGCTCTTGGACCTATTGAGTCCATAATCTGATAAAAACCTGAATTTTCTTGTAACAGAAAATGGTTAGAACAAGAAAGCGTTGCGAGTAATGCTCCACGAAGGAGGGGCGGCAACCAAACTGGATGAGATCCTTGCTGCCCTGTTGGACACAAGAGATCGCTTGGCTGTACTTGAACAGCAGGTGATGGGGAATGAGGAGGGAGAAGAAGCTGATAATAATAATCAGCAACCTCCTGAGGACAACCCCGAAATGGGTGTTGATGTTAATGCTGGAAATGTACCTGTCCAACCAGAAAACAAAAAGGCCAGATTGGCAGCGGAACTCACTAATGATATCAAAAGGATAAGTCCACCTAAGTATGATGGCACCACACTAGGAGATGGAGCTGAGAACTGGCTCAGCGAAATGGAGAAGTACTTTGCTATAAGGAACTTCTCAGAAGAAACCAAGGCTATATGGGGAGCCTATCAGCTTTCTCACGAAGCATCTTCGTGGTGGGATAGCCGAAAAGCTGAGCTAAATATTGATGAGACCAATATCACTTGGGATCAATTTAAAGGCTATTTTAGGCAACGTTGGCTGCCACAACTTTTCTATGATCAGAAAATGACAGAATTTCAGAACTTGACTCAAGGGAAGTTAACGATGGCAGATGCAGGAGCGGTTTACAAAACTCCTCAAGTATGTACGCATGATATCAAGTGGCGAAAAGTTCGGGATACGGAAATTCATCATGGGATTGAATCTGTGATAGGGGAGAGGTCGATGTTCACGGTCCAACCACTATGGAAGGAGTTGTTGAAAAGGCCATAAGGCAAAAGAAATTAAAGGCTATTTACTCGCTCATAAGGAGGAAGTGCGGAAGAAGGCTGCAAACCCTTCTTGACCTCTCTTGCACCCGAGAAAGGACCATGGAAAAAGTTTGGAAACAAGAGTAAGTTTCCAGGAGATAACAATAAGAAAACAGCAGTAAATAAGCCTGCTGGGAATGTGAAGGATAATTTTGCTAAAAATTACAATAATGGTCAGAAGTCCTATGGAGGACAGCGTGACAATTATAAAACTGGAAGCAACTTTGAGCCTAAGAAGGGACCTGTAGGAGGCTGCTACACTTGTGGTAAAGACCATTACGCAAATCAGTGCCCTTTGAAGAAGGATGATCGTAATGTCAATGACATAAGATACATCTTTGCGATAGCGGACAAACAAGCTGAAAAGCAAGTGACACCTATAGAAGTTCCGGGTAAGTTATTCGGCATACCTGTCACTATTCTTTTTGATACAGGAGCTACTGAATGTTTTATATCTAATAAGCTAGCTTCTAAACTTAAAAGAAAAGCTGGAAAAATGGATAAATCTTGGACTGTACAGTATGGTAATAATTCTGTTCATACAGTGAGTATGTGTCTTTTTGGAGCAGTCCTTGACTTACCTAACTTTTCCACGGAAGTTGATCTCTATGTTGCACCTTTGGGATCGTATGACATTGTCATCGGTGTTAATTGGTTAGCTGATCATAAAGCAAAGGTAGATTGCTATGAAAAGAACATAGAATGTTTAGATGATCAGCTGGAATCAGTAGAGATTCAAGGTGTGAAACGAGAAATTTCAGTTAGAAAGCTGTCAGCTATGCAGCTTAAAAAGGCTAAGAATAAAGGATGTACCCTTTATGCAGTAAAGATATCTGAATCTTCTGAAGAAGATAGTGATTTCATGAAGCAAATCCCACTGTTACAAAGTTTCAGGGATGTTTTTCCTGAGGAATTACCAGGGTTACCACCCAAGAGAGAATTTGATTTTACTATTGAAATCAAGCACTGGAAGCTGAACCTATTTCAGGCGCCTTATCGGATGACTACTATTGAGTTAGTCGAGCTAAAGGCTCGATTCTGAGAGCTTTTGTCAAAGGGATTGATTAGACCAAGTGTTTCACCTTGGGAGCACTGTGATATTTGTGAAAAGAAGGATGGAACTGCGAGGCTGTGTATTGATTATCGGATGTTGAACAAGCAGCGATTAAGAACCGATACCCACTTCCTAGGATCGATGATCTGTTTGATCAGATGCGTGGAGCAGCGGTTTATTCTAAGATAGATCTTCGATCTGGTTATCATCAGCTAAGAATTAAAGAGGAAGATATTCATAAAACGGCTTTCCGAACAAGGTACGGACATTATGAATTCACAGTTCTAGCCTTTGGGTTAACTAATGCACCTGCAGCCTTTATGAATTTAATGAACAATATTTTTCAAGAATACCTGGACAAGTTTGTACTTGTATTCTTGGACGATATTCTCATTTATTCTAAGAGCGTTGAGGAGCACAATGAGCATCTGAAGATAGTTTTGGGAATTTTGAGAAAGAGAAAGCTGTATGGTAAGTTATCCAAATGTTCTTTCTTTGACTCAGAAGTTCACTATTTGGGTCATGTCATAAGCAAGGAAGGAATCGCTGTAGATCCTTCGAAAATAGTGGCGATAAGCGAGTGGCCTACACAAAGAATGTGCATGAAGTAAGAAGCTTCATGGGTCTTCTTTAGTTCTTATAGAAAATTTGTAAAGGATTTTTCTAAGGTATTTGCATTAATAACTTCATTGCGAGAAGAAGGATAAGAAATTCATGTGGAATGACAAGTGTGAAGCGGCTTTCAAAAGTCGAAAGACCCGGTGACTTACTGCACCTATATTGGGTACCAGGACCTAATGGAAATTTTACGGTGGTGCTTGATGCTTACAGGGGAAGGTCTTGGGGGTGTTTTGCTACAAAATGATCAAGTCATTGCTTATGAGAGTAGAAAACTTAAGATTCATGAGCTGAATTATGCCCCTCATGATTTGGAGCTTGCTGCCATTGTTCACGCACTTCAAGTCTGGAGACACTACTTACTAGGGAAACCTTTTGAGTTGAAAACTGATCACTTGGGACTGAAATATATTTTTACTCAGCCCAATCTGAATGCCAGACAAAGAAGGTGGTTAGAATTTCTATCACAATATGACTTTGATATCAGCTATATCAAAGGAAAGGAGAATAGAGTAGCTGATGCTCTAAGTCGTAGGAGGCACATTTCTGCTCTTATAACATTAAGAACTCAGTTTAAAGACGAGGTAAAAAGTGCCTCAGAATCAGATACATATTTTCAGCAAGTAAAAGCAGCGCTTGCTGCAGAACCTAAAGATAAAAGGTATGAAGGTTTTCATTTAGATAATGAAGGAATCTTGCGTTATGAAAATAGGGTATATGTGCCTGTGCTGGATGATTTGAGAAAGAAGTTGTTAGTTGAATTTCATAATTCACCTTTCTCTGGACACCCGGGTATCACAAAAATGCTAGCTGATTTGAAACAGCAATACTTCTGGAAAGGTATGAAAAAGGATGTGATAAATTTTGTGACTCATTGTCTGGAATGTCAGCGGGTGAAAGCAGAGCATATGCATCCTGCTGGATTGTTGTATCCTCATAGCATACCGCAGTACAAATGGCAAGTAATAACCATGGATTTTGTACAAGGACTACCTATGTCCAGGAATAAACATGATGTTATCCTGGTAGTTGTAGATAAGCTAACTAAGGTAGCTCATTTCATCATTTGGAAATCTAAAGGATGATTCTCGGTGCTAGCCAAGAAGGTTCGTACGAAATTTTCAGATTACATGGTGTACAGGCTGATTATTTCGCGAGGATCCTAGAATGGCGTCAAGGTTTTGGCAAGCGCTTAACGCAGCCCTAGGAGCGAAACTAAACTTCGATTACGCATATCATCCGAAGCGGATGGGCAAGGCGAGAGGGTAAATCAAGTGTTGGAGGACATGTTGCGAATGTATTGCATGGATCAACGGTATAAGTGGGAAGAGTATCTCCCATTAGTTGAGTTCGCATACAACAACACTTATCACTCATCTCTTAAGATGGCACCTTTTGAAGCACTTTATGGAAGAAAGTGCGAGAACCCCTGTAAGTTGGGACGAGTGTAGAGGATAGAGTGGTAATTGGACCGAGAGATTCTCACGAGAGATGGAGCAGCAAGTTAAGCTGATTCGTGAGCGATTAAAGGAAGCGGCGGATAGACGAGAAGAGCTATTGACCTTAAGCGGGTTGATAGAAAGTTTGAGCTTGGTGATAAGGTTTTCTGCGTGTTAAACCCAGAAAGAGTTCTATAACTTTTGGCAAGGCTGCCAAGTTGTCACCACGATATGTGGGACCTTTCGAAATTGTCGAGATAATCAATCCTGTAGCTTATCGTTTAGCATTGCCTCCTGCTCTATCTCGTATGCATGATGTTTTCCATATTTCTTTGCTTAAGAAATACGTTTCAGATTTGTCACATGTTTTAAATTGGAATTCCTTGCAGGTCCAAGACCCAGGAATAATCGTGGTTAAACCCACACGAGTGCTGGAAACTCGCCAATTGCATTTAAGAAATCGTGATATACAGCAATGTAAGGTCCAGTGGGACCAGTTTAACGAAGAAAGTGCAACTTGGGAAAACCTGGAAGAGATGAAAACTGCTTTTCCTTCTCTTTTTGCAACAGAATGAAATCTGTTGATGAAATACTTTTATGAGCTGATTGTTTTTAAGTATTTATGAAAGCTTTGATTAAAGCGAGACTTTGTCGGAGTTGAATAAAGGTGTGGTGACATTGATTTCTGAAACTATTAAATATGGAAGTAAACACATTGTTTGTGTACTAATAAATTGATTGACCGGAAGGTTAAGTTAATATGTAATTCATCGGGACGATGAATCCTTTTAGGAGGGAAGCATGTAACACCCTGAACTGTTGTTACTTTCTCCTAAGCATTCAAGTGTTGATATGTGATTTCTAGTAAATGGATTGTGTACCTCGATTCGGAAATCATGCTTGATATGTATTAAATTTCTTGCAGATTACAGATCTTGACTGAGTCAAAATATTAATAGACTCTTTTATTTATTTCATTTTGTGACTGAATATTAATCTGATCACGGAATGAATTATACAGGTATTCATCAATAATATCTAGACTTGGACCAGAGGAATTGATCCAAGTAATGCTTTAATTTTGCGAAGTGATAAAATTAGATCACGAACCTTGAACAGGTTGCAAGGTATGGAAGCATTTAGAAAGCGGGTCAGGAGTATGACTCAGGCTGATCTCGAGAAATGAAACGGTTCCCGATATTTAGTATATCTGGAAGGTCTCGATTAAAGACCAGGTAATAATTCATTGACATACAATTCTGTAATAAGAACAGGAGTGGCTCTGTTCTAGAAAGTATGATACAGGTCTCTCCGGGTTTTCAGGAGAAGGACCAAATTGAATTACTAAGGGTTAGTAACCTAAAACAATAACCTAACCTAGGGGTTAGATTATTGTTAGTCTAACCTAGACCTAGGCTATGTGTTATGATCCTAAAATAAAAACTAAGTGTAAAATGGTTAGCATGGTCATTACCCTAAAACTCTAACCTAAGATACTAACCTAGCTAACTAAGAGTTTTTGGGAAGGGGCCTTTGAAGGGTGGCGAACCATGGGCGCTATTCTCTATGGCAATAAATGGGAAGGATAAGGATGAGGGACAGACATATGGCGGAGGCTTAGGCGGCTAACCTTGCGAGACTTGGCAATTACTAAGTTTGGAAATGAACTTGAGTTTTGGATGGTATCGCCGATTTGGCGGTCGGTGGGAGTTGAGATTAAGCGGGAAAATTGGTTTAATGGCACTTAATGTCTAGGGAGTCGAGCCGGAGCTCGCGAAGCGACATGCAAGCGAGAAGTTGGAAAGTTTGTTTGGTGTATCGCGATTTTCGGTCTTCTTCTCTCTCTTTCTCTGCTAGTTTCTTGTTCTTAGCTTTTGAGTTCTCTTGAGTTGCATGGCGAGAATGAAATTCTCTCGGCTCTTTTCTCGGCCATGGAGGATATATTGTGAATAGGACGGTGAAATTTTGTTGGTCATTTGTATTTGGGAAAAAGAAAAGGAAGTTTGAGCTCTTCTGTAGTGCCTTCGGAAATTTGATCAACAAACAGGCATGCTAGGCCCTAACCTTTAAATATCTTGCTGTTTTTCAAGTGATTTCATTAAAACAACTCTGTTCAAATGTTCTGTGATGATTGGATGAATTTTCTATGAGATCTAGTTTGATTATTTAGCCTTGTATTTTTCTTAAGTTCGATTTTTCTTCAAATCCGTTTGTTGGGTGTTTGTGGAAATCGAATTTTAACTCTACTTGTTTGTACATTCTTCCTGGATTATGCATGAGAGGTATTTATTAACAATATGCGAGTGTTCGGCCTGTTTGGCGTGAGCCCTTGGAATATACCTATGAGAAGTATAGGACCACTGTATGTCTTGATTCGTGGTCGCTGTTTCTTGATATAGAAACTGTATTAATGATTTGAAGGAATACTGTAAGAATGATTGGTATTATCGCTTCTTTGGGTGCTCGGTCATGGGATTGTTGACAACGACTAGTGATACTTTCGGGTTTCATTTTGTTTTCAATTTTTGGCTTGGAACAGTGCCTGTAGTGTTACCATAGTCTTTTCGACCTAGCGGAAGTTGTTTTCCCTGTTATTAGGTTAGCGGGAATATTTGTGCACTGTGTATAATATAAATACACCTGTACTTTGTTGTATCGACTCAGTGGAGTCGATGACTGAATCGTATTGCTTTCTTTTGCTGGAATGTAGATTTATCCGCAAGTTTTGTGATTGGATTCTTGTAAAAGCCTGATAAGAAGAAACAGGGCTTTTGTCTACTGTTATTTGAAGTAGTTAAAAGATAAAGACTTCCTGTATATGCATTTTCCTTTCTATGTGAAAGCTGTTAGAAAGTTCGAAGCGGCTTAGTTGCTTTTCCTTGCTAGAAATGGATATTCAATTTGCTTCGCTTGTTCTTTCTGAATGTTATCCATGAATAGCATATATGGATTTATCAATCTATGTCATTGTACGTTGCTGTAGGGTTCAGTGGTTATGCGTGCAAACCTTTATCAGTCACTGTGTGAATATATAGATTATGCTATTTCGACTTGGACGACTCTGAGGAGTCGAATGAATGATTCATTTTGTTCATGAGCTGAATAAAGTTAAGTGTTGGTATTTTAAGTGCCGGCGACTTAATGGAATAACATGTATTTCGATTTTGTTATTGCAATTTGGAATTCCTTCGTGTTTTTGGGATTTGAGGTACAGATTCTTAGGTGGACATGTATGTCTTTGACCTGAGCAAATTAGTGTAAAATGATTGGCAGAGAGTATTTTGCTGTCTGACTATTGATATGCTTTGTTGAGGATTGTCTGTATGAATTCTTAAGCTTTTGCATGAATTGATACCTCCGTTTGAATCATTGGAAATTCCGGGAAGGTAACTTGTACTACTGTCTTTTTTTTGAGCTTGACCTTGGAGTGTCTTTGTTACTTGTGAGGTCCTTGTGTTTGGATGACTGTTTCGTGTTTTGACCTTGTTAGGGTAAGTCGCGAATAACGCACCAAGACTTGCATGCTGCAAGGTAAGGATCGTTTGGTTGAATTCCTTTCCTTCACTTCAGTCCGATTTTGACTGAGCAAGAATATGTATGCTATGATTCCTTCCATTTTGATCTGTCCGATCGACTGTGCATGATTTGGAAGTACCGTGTGGGCAACATAGCATAGTCCTTTGGGAAACCTTAGATTGTTGATGCAATAGTTGTTGTTTTCAGCGATACGCTTGTAGCTCTTGTTTTCAACTGGGGATAAGGCTTTACTGTGCAAAAGGAACTTGCATTGGGCTTATGGTTGTTACATGAAATGTTGATGTGTTAGTTGCTGTACAAGAGATTTGCTGAGTTTCTATTTTCGTGATTTAGAACAGTGATCTTGATTTCGGCCTGTCTAACTTGTTCATTTATATACTGGTTGACTGTTTTCATATGTGAAGGCAGTACAGTGATGAACTTATGTAAAAGGAAGTATGAATGGTTTGAATTCTTTCTCTTCCTTTATTTAATATTATTGATAATGAACTATCAGTAGGAAATTGTTTGTAACATATTGGTGGAATCCCGAATTGTTATGATATTTCCTTTTTGGAGAATGAAACAATCTGACCAATGTTGTGATTGTGGGTTTAATGATTGTTGTGTGCATTCGTTCCTTGTTTCTTAATATTTGATGAAATATTAGAAAATGATTAAGACTAACTGTAACAATGATAGAGTTACATAATTGTAATCATTCAGTATTACAAGGGCATAGTCTAATCATGTTTACTTATGTGAATATCTGATTTCATTTAAACAGGGTGTTTAATGAAAACAATTGATGGATTGCAATTGTTTTAAAAGTTAGTGCTTATCATGCTCGGTTCATCAACCGACTCATGTTGACTATTTTTGCGAGATGGTTGCCGTAAGAGGTAAATACAATGCGAGATCTGGCGGTCCGTCAGATAGTTTATTTGATTTATTATGAATTCTGACTTGATTTTATGGATGTACTATATGAGAAAAGATGTTTCTTTTCCGTTAGCATTATATCAAGTATCTTTGTTGCATAAAATGTAATTGTTCGAGTTTGAAAGGAATGAAAATAAGTGTTTGATACTTATGTCTTTGTATTCTATTATGAATGATGAACTTCTTCGGTTTACGTAACGAAGAGGCATAGTTATCTTTGTATAATATGGATGCTTTTGTGATTGACAATGAAAGCTTGTAAGTAATTAGACTAAATTCTTATGAGTATTTAGTAGTTCTAATTTGATCTGGATAATGCAATATTGTAATTTAATTATTGTCTCTCAAGAGGATAGGTTAAAATTGAGCCTAAAAGATAACGCTAAACAAGTTGGATTGAATTACTAATCCCTAGTCCTAAGTATAACAGGACAATAGTAAATTGGATTCTAAATCATTTATATCTTTAAACTAAAAAGTATGATATAAATTCAGTTAAGAGAACTGATAGGCAATCAATGGAGTTCAGGTGGCAATCTCAAGCATAGGTTATGAGATATTGTCTGAATCTGTTGCTTAGAATCAGATGTATTCTAATGACTCCTTGATAGAAGCTAGACCTTAATACCTCTACCAAGTGATGGGATTAATGGAGGAGGGTCGTCTTAAGAAAATGAATCCAGGGATTGGAAATGGCTAACCTTAGGGAAAAGTCTTAAGAAGTAATTTAATCTCTAGTGCGTAACGCTTGTTTTTGGGTAGATCTTCTCGAGGCGGATTTAAAGGATGACGACATAAGGTCATTTGGCTGAGGGCTGTACCTCCGAGAAGATTAGGATCTTCTCGAAGTTACAACAATGCAGGTGACTTATGGCGACACCCTTTGCATTGATCGCTAAGATTTACACTTGATTTCGCACGAGTTACCTTGGGACCGATTAAGAACGTGACCATGTTATAAGACTGCCTCGGAGATTTGGGGTATCATGACACACTGGTTGAATTGCAAGGTTGAACCAGTATGTCCTCATATCCCTAATCCTCGTAGGCATCCATATAACATTATCACCTTGTTAATCTGCCTCCGAGTGATTCAGCTGTGAAAGAAAGGACTGACAGTAGTCAGTATAAGACATTCTATATAACATATGAATGGGGTGAAGGACGTATTCAGTTAGCGAGTATGCCGTTAAGGAATACGAGACATGAACAGTATGTTTCAAATCTTTGGCCAAAGTATCGCAAGCTGCTGATTGCGTTGTCCTAATTCACCTAGTCTAAGGGATGAGATGCCGATGAATAATGGTAACAGTTATTCAGTTAGATTCCTTGGACAGAACATTCTGAATCCCAGATTAGGGAAGAGAACCGCCAGAGTATTGTGTTAATTAAGAACACTAACTCTTTTTACTCATGAATAGATCGGTAGTTTACCGAGTCATGGAATGAATAGATCGGAGGTATTCCGAGTCATTACAGCTGCATATGGTTGTCTGTTATATAAATGGTTATTTGAATTGTGAGTTCTAAATTATGTATTTAGAACCAGTATGCAATTATCAAAAAAAAAAAAAAAAAAAATTTGACTTGTTCTATTGTCTAAAATGAGGATGTTACACTAATCCTTTTGTAATTCTTATTCAAGGTTGTAAAAGTTGTAAAAGTGTGCCAAAAGTGTCCATGATTGTCAATATTCCATAGTATGAGTGAATGTCCAATAATTTCTCTAAATTTGTCTCACAATCCATAAAAATAAGAAAATCTAATGCTACAATCATGATAAATTGAAGATGTAAATTCCTTCTAATCTAATGGAAACTGGGTGTCTTTAAATTTTTCAAGAATGGTCTAGACTGAATGAATAATAAGCCATGTCCTTGGGATGAGAATGAATAAAATTGAACAACCATGTTGTGTCAATTTTTTCAAGATTCTCAAACCATTCAAATCACCTTTGTGTTAGTGAAGATATCCCTTGCACATGTAATGGAGCCCATCAAATACAATAAAGATGTACTACCCACTACTTGAGTCATCAAGAAGGTCATATATAAGGATAAATAGTTATGCTTTCAATAAAAGGTATCAATATTAAGTAAAGTATCTTAATATCTTATTTGAATGTATGCATGTAAAATTGGAGGAGAAATGAAATTCTCTAAGTAATGGTCCTATACAATACTTGTTGAAGTATGTTGTTCCATATAGAGATGAATTTTCCTAAGTAAACACATGAAAGAGTATCAGATCAATATGTATTATCTTGGAGAAAGAGAAGTCAAAGTCTTATTATAATAGAAGTAAGTGCATTCAAATCTTTGGAAGCTTCAATAGTGATGAAAATCAAGTCTAGTATGCAAAGGTGGATAAAATATGTGTTCTCAGCAACAGAGAATTGAGAATGAAGTTCTCATGAGAATAATATGTGCATGCTTACAAGTTAAAAGTTGGAGGTGCCTCATGAGAATTGACCATGCACAAAATGTCATACCTATAGATGAAGATTCATGTTCTGTGCTCATGTTTTTAATAGTGATTATAAGGGTCAACATTAATTGAAAAATATCTCTATCTCAGGTTTAAGGTTATGCTTATGATAACCCTCATGAATATTATTCAACTACACATAAAGGATAGATTTTTTCTAATGTTGACACTAAAGCTATTACAGTATTGTATGATCTTAAAAGAATTTTTATAGAATGAGTTTAAGAGATAAAAGTGCCACTTTTTGTCAACATATGAGATGAACATGGGATAAACTTCATATTTTCCTAAAATATGGATACAAAAAAGTATAGAAAATATTTTGAGTTTGAAAATTACTTCATCACATGGTATTATAGGATGTGTGCGGGTATAAAATAGAGAACAATATTTTTTTGTTGAGATCACACATAAGAGTTAGAGCTCATAAAGGTCCTTGGTAATGTCATCTAAGTATTCAAGAAGATATTTGGATAGGATAAATATTGTGACAAGGTTCCCTAATAAGGAAATCAAGGTGAACATCCAAGAAAATAATTATCCCTTACAAAAGAGGTTCTTAATACTTGAGAAGACAACTCAAGGAAGATGAAGCTCTATGGAATCACTCACATGTTTCTAGGACAAGGTATTAATCATAATCCACACATAATAAGGTAAATGACTATGGTAAAAGCTCAAGGGAGTAGAAAAAAAGAATCTCATACAATTTTAAGTTGTTGTGGATGGTCAAAGAAGTTAGGCCAAAGTGCACTAAAACTCTAAATCAGTAAATTAGTTTGAATGTAGACTTATTTTAGAACCTTAAGTTTAAATAGACATTGTGATGAGCCAAAATTATATCATCACTCCAAGAATTAGGAGATTGACATGTGTATGCAACATGAAAGCATTTTCACAGGGGGAGCTAGTTCACTAGTTCAAGGCACAAGTTGTGAAGACCAAAGAAAAGCATGGGAAAAGAAGTGAATAGTTTGAGGTTGAAGAAAATAGGTTCAAGGAAAGGCTGAGATTGATTGGTGAAGAAATATATGCATATTTTCAAGATATATCTCATAAGGCATTAAGCCAAATCCAAGGGGGAGCTTCTTTAGTTAATGTTTTCTTTGAAAATTAATACTTGTATGTTGAATGAAGGAACCTCTATCATATATGTTAAAGGGATGAGAGTTATTTCAAAAAATAGATATGAATTCTCGAATATCAAAGTGTGATTTGTTTTCCATCAAGTTTTTTTCTTTTGTTACAATCAATAACAAAGGGGAAGATTGTTAAACCCTTCTCATTGGTGTTATCGTTTATGTTAAGAGGCATTGATGGAAAAAGTGTGAAATGGTGAAGTGAGGATCAGTTAGAAGCATGAAGGTTGATTGGTAGTGCCTTCTCAATGATGGTTTGAGCTCACATAGTGGATACAAAGTGGTTTATGGATGAATTCAATGTGTTACAGGCTTGTTCAGTGAGGTAGGTGCCCAATGAAGGTATGTAAATGGTTGGTGTTCTTTGATCAGGTGTCCTACAGGTCATAAAATATGTTTCTATCATGAGAAAGAGCTTCTCGAGTGAGCATCACGTTAGGTGTTGGAAGTTACAGTTAAAACTAGCTCATTTAGGCCTAGTTCTAGAGCCTAATTATGTGAAAGAGCTTGATGCGGGACATGAATATCCTAGGTAATCATGGTAATATCATAGGAACACTTCCTAGGTCATATAAGAGCTTCTACATGGCTTACTTTAGATTTTAGAGGAAAAATTCAAGTTCTCACCAAAACTACCTTTGAGAACCAGCAATGAAGTCAAGAACAAATGAGATTGGAAAGGAAATTACATACTAATTTATGATAAACCAATATATGGATCTTTTAGAGGGGATTTTTTTGGTTCTATGAGTCAAATTTCATCAAATTTTGAAAAGGAATTATGAATTTATGCAAGTTTTACCAAAACTAGTTTCTTGAAAAAGGAAAACTAAGCACCTTATCTTCTTAGCAACCAAACAAAATTATCAATAATCCTTAAGATAAATAATAGAAGGAATTTTTAATATAACTCCAAGAATAAAATTTTTGAATTTGTTTTAGGGAAATTGGATAAGAAACAAAAAAATTATTCATTTTTCTAATGTGTTTTTCTCTCTTGAGATCTCCCTCTTGAAGTAATGGGCATAATATGAGTTTTTTTTACTCCAAATAATTTGTGAAAGATATGGAAACACCTCAAGAGTGTATAAGACTCCTCCTATGTCAAAAAGGTATAATTTTTGTTTCTCATGGTTGACTGATCTATATAAGTTTGACCATGTTTTTATAAGAATTTAACTATATAGGGCTATTTTGAAGAGTTCCAGATGAATCTTCTAATGTGGAGGATTTTTTTATGTTTTCTTAGGTCTCATTAGGATATATGATAAATAGTAGTGCATTTTTAGTGTTATTTCATTCATTCTTTCCTCTCTACCATTTAAGATCTTCTCAAGCTAAACTTGTCTTAGTGGTTGAAGGACTTTGTGAGAATGCATATTTTGAGTTGAGAAATGAATGTGAGTACCTTATACATGTAAAATAAAACTTTTTAAAGATCAAAATTTCTTTATTTAAGTGGTTTGAAGGTATAGTTTGTCTTTCTCCTAATTTCCTATACAAGCTTTATCGAGAAGACTGATTTACGAGTGATGTTTGAAAATTTCACTCTCAACTATGAATTCAAGGTGTTGGAAGAAATGTACATGATCTACCTGAAGTTTTAATTCCATAGTTGTTCTTTTGAGTTAATATTCTCTAGTGAGAAGATGAAAAAGTTAGGACTATCCTTATCACCATTAAAAACAAGTTCATATAGTTTGAGAAGTATTTAATTTTTCATGACTTTATTTCTTGTTTGGTGAGTACATCTAGTATGAAAAGCTTCCTAAGGTATACATATTCACAAAATGTTCATTATATATCTTGGATTGTTTTTTTACAGAGATATAACATATAACTCTTAAGGATTTGTTTTTAGTATCTTGTGATAGTCAAGAGAGATTGTGATTTTCTCAAATCATGAAGCTTTTCCATTATCAAATGCATATGAAGGCCTAGAGTAAGTATCAAGACCATATATTGAAGTGATAAAACCATTATAAGTGACATGATAATGGATAATAATGTGGTAAAAGATTAATATGCATGACTAGGGATTGAAAATTAAAACCCTACATGAGAATAGTTTGTGGAGATCTAGAAAATTATTATCTCATGAGCATGATACCAAATTAAGGTGGACCTGAGGAGTTGTGTTTCAGTATTATCATCTTTTTGAAAGTGTCCCTAGAGTCATCTTGACTAAGAAAATTATGAGTATGTGATTCCTTGAAATCACATCTCTATTTTATTAGGACAGAGAATACACTGATGAAAATTAGGAATCATAAAAAAGATGAAGTGCTCTACTTCTCTTATGTGTGGTAGATGATTAAAATGTCATTAATTCATTCTCCCCAAGCTGTGTAGATGTTGAAAATTCATTTCTTATGTTGTGTAAAACTCTCGGGTTGGATATGATTATAAATTTGAGTTGAAGGTTTTTAACCAACAGTGAACACATAAATCCAAACTACTCTTTTTAAATCTCCCAGGATTGGTTTTCAATGAAGGATTATTGTCGTTCCAATACTATGAATGCAATCATGAGATGATCTCTTGTTTGTTTTCATACTTCATGTGAAAAAAATGTGATGAATTATCTTTGCACTTTTCTTTCTTATTGTAACTCAAATAAAGAATGTAAGCTCAATGGCAAAGTGTGAGAAAAAATAGAGGTTATAAAGGACATTAATGGAATTTGTAACTTGTTTATCAACTTGTAAATTCTACCACTAAGTTAGAAAATTGAATATGGTAGGTAAAGATTCGATGTGCTACATGACAACCTAGATGGCAATTACACTTGGTGTTGATAAAGGTCGAGACTTGACATGATTTTCGATTAAACAATTTTTTGAGTTAGAACATATATTTTTTCCCTCAAAAACATGCAAAGAGTCCTATCAAGTCAAAAATTTAAAAGGTTTGAAATCATTTCTAGATGGAAATGAATTGGTGTCCATTAAACTTCCTTGAAAAATTCTCCGATTTAAGTAAAGGAAAGAAGGTGAGGTTGTGAAGTGAAAACGAGACATGTGAATGTTTTTCATGTATATAGGTGCTTTGACAAGTTTGAATATTTTTGTTGATACATGTTGAATCCACGAGAGGGCCTTGTTTATGAGAGAGGTCATATTGGGTAAATAAGGTGAGATGAATTTAGTTTTGAGGGAAATAGAAACCTAAGAGGGACATTTTCATGAAGTAAAGAGTTTGGATAAATGTACAAACCATCTGTAGACGCCAAATTTGTGTCTTACGACACCTTGTGACCCGCATCTCACCTCGCAATCTAACCTCATCACCTAAACCTTACACAATTATTTATTAATTACCTTATAATTGATAAATCCACATCACCTTACCCGCCACCTCACTTTGCCACCTCATCATGACCTAGCCCTAACCCTAAACTAACCTAATTAAGACCCATGACTTGGTCTAGACTCACATCCATAACTAATGCCTCCTTACTCGCACCCAAAGCCGACCTTCTAGCCACTTGACCAAGCCCGCAACTGATCTCTCGGGAGAAAAGCAGGGAAGGTGGGCTATTTTACTAAAAATAGCCTACTTTTTCCTTACCGATGCCGGTTCCTACTCGACCGCCGTCGGTTACGTAACCGCCATCGGTTCCCTGTAAATGGGCTCCCCAAACCAAAACAACGGATCGGAATTTCATTTGGGAGATCGGTCGAATGATTTTTGAAACAACAGAGATCATTGGGAGCGAAAAACAGAGTCCAGATCTTCACTTAACCAAGCAGAGACGAGTGAAGAAACCAGAAGTGCTTGCAGTAGAGGATATCAACTTGCATCTTCACCAAAACCAGTAAGTCATATCTTGCATGTCCTCTGTTATAACATTTCTTATGCTCTTTGAATCACAGTCCTCCTAAATCCAGTTCTGAACCCACTACTCAAGATCCCATTGCATCTAGCTGTCATTCTTTTACCCCTCATCATCTCATTTCCTAATATCATCCATAAACCAACCTTACAAAACACCATAGCTACTAAGAAGATCCTAGAACCCACACGGTATCGGTTATCGATAATCGGCATCGTCTATCAAGATAATCGCCATCGGTTCCCGATCAAAACCAGAAAACCAGCCTTTCCCCTACCCAGTTCAACCTACAGGTCCTAGACCCAACCGACGGCGGTTACCAGAAACCGGTATCGGTTACCCTGACTATAACCAGAAACCAGCCTTCTCCTACTAGTTTCAACCAAGTAATCTAATTGATATTTTGCAGTCTTTTGTGTTAATTCATATTAGCAGGGGAAACTGACCACCTTCGAAAGGAAGTTTTATATTTCCTGGGCCCAAGGCAGTTTCCTCATTTATTGTTTAATCAAATCTTGTGGTCTTGTGTTCTTATTTGTAGGTAGTCCTTCCAAGACAAAAAGGAGTTCTTCGCAATCAGCTGATCTTTCTCTACGGTACACGCACACCATCTCGACATTCTACAGGTATTCCTCCTAGCACCTAACTCTTATCTGTTTCTAAAAGGAACGAGTCATTCCGAGTGAAACATTTTGGCACGCCCGGTGGGACCCATTTTGGGTTTCTTTCTCTTGCTTATTTTCATTTTAGGAAGCATACTTGCTGTTGCTGCTTTTGTTATATATTTCGTAAAGAATTTGTCTTGCTTTCCTAGTTTCGCATTAGTGAAAGTCATCTCTATTGCTTCATCGAACATAATTTTTGATTTGGGTTTAAAACACATGCATGGCATTCCTGCTTGTTGTTCTTCAATTCTAGTGAACATAGATTAAATAACGAGTCGTACACGTGGGGTGATATCCACGGTATTGACAGGAAATTAATCTTACTTTCACTGCACAACACATACCGAATCACTTCACAATTAACACAACAACTCAAACATCCCCCTTTTCTGCGGTATTCCTCCGCCCGATTGAGGTAACCTTATAAGCCAAAACAAACTTGACATTTCCCCTAGGTCTTGTTGTTTAGGATTCTGACATCATCTTACGTCTAAAGGCATAAGCCCACGATAACTAAAATTAACCCTAGGGTTAGTCTCTGGATTTGCGTGTGCATCTTGCTTGTTTTCAAATTCTGTTTTCTCTGTCATACTTTGTCTTCTGTGATCAATAAGTTGACAAATATACTCAACGTTGCTAAAAATCAAATTAGCAGCCTTTTATATCTTCTTATCCTAGACTTTTGACACCGGCATCGGTTAACTGACCGACGTCGTCTGCTCTCTGACCGACACCGGTTATTAAACCGATATCGGTTACTTGCCAAATTCATCATTCTGAGGTTGTTTTTGTTCTTGATAGATTGAAACTTTCCTGTGTGTTCTTGTCCATGGTTGTCATCACTCGGAAGCAAGCCGCCGCCATGGTTTCACATGCCTGCTCTGTGTCTTTGCCTGAATCACCCCCTTCACATTCTATAGGGAACCCTACGGACACCAGTGAGATCCCCCAAATTCCTGTAGGAGACAAGGACTTTGCCAAATTTCTGGATGCCAATCCTAGCACTGTACAATACTATTTGTCACATGCCCCTGACCGTACGCCCGATGGTCAGCTCCTTGTTGGCATGCCTATTAGTATAGCTGCTCATTTAGCTCCCACTCCTCCTGATAACACCGCCTTACTTCCAGCATCTTTAGCCCCTTCTCCCAATCCGACAGCTTCAGAGGTTCATACGACCCCGATTAGCTTTCCTTTGGTTAATCTTGGACCCCACATATCACTACCACCGAATGCCCCTACCTCATCTTTCTTGCAGACTGCTCCGTTCATGACTTGCTCTCTGCCACCTATCCACACGAGCTTTCCTTCTCAAGCTCCGCCTACCTTCTCACTCCCATACACGTATCCAGTAACCTCAACACCTTATATGGGACATCCCTATTCTGTTGCTCCAACATACTCATCCTCCATACCTTATCAACACTTAGCCCCACCATTGTCCAGCGGAAGCCCTTGGTCCAACTTGCCTCCGTTTACCACAACCGCACCATCATCTCATCCAACCACAGATTTCATCAAACAAATGATGGACAAAATGCAAAATCTGGAGGCTTCGGTTTCGGGAAGTCGTAGCGCCTTGACATACGAACAAGTTTGTCGGGAGCCTATTCACCCTTCTGTCCCCCTTCATTCATATCCTCCTCAATGGGAGTTGCCGAAATTTACTCGTTTTAATAGTAAAGAGGATCCTCAACAACACTTGCGATCATTTAGACATGCTTGTTATTTGATTGCCCATGATGACGCCTTGTTACTCCGCACCTTCCCCATGTCCTTATCAGGACCCACCTTGGAGTGGTACAGTGCTTTAACCCAGCACTCGATCTTCTCTTTTAACCAACTAGCCCAATCTTTCTTGGATCATTTCTCCATTAACATTGCCAAGAAAGTATCTATCACCGACCTTTATACCATCCGACAATTCGAAGATGAATCTATCATGATTTCATGGGATGATGGCGCGGCCTTATCAACCAACTTACATATGCCTTGCCTCAAGCTGAACTTATCGAACTTTTCACGTGGGCATGTGCTAAGCACATTTCTCCTACTCTTCAAATTCAAACTTTCCGCACATTCGACGAGGCCTTTACCATGGCTCGGAAACTAGAAATTCGAGCCTTAGAAGAAGAGAAATTGCGGTTGCGTAACAAAAACCCCAATTTCGAACTCCAGATTCTACCAACAAGCCAAACACCACCACTCCTCACGCGTCCACTTCTTCTAAATCAAAAGGAGCTGTCCACGCGGTAATGGTCAAATCTCAAACACCGTCCAATACTCCGCCGAAAACCACCTATAAGTACAAAGCCGAGCCCATCAATTACACTCCCTTGGGAGAAACATATGGTGTGATATTGGAAAAATTGCTCAAAGCAGGAGCCATTACCTTACCTCCTGTTAAACCTCATTCCGGGTTTGATTCCACTCGCGCCATACCTTCCTGGTACAAAGAAAATGACTTCTGTAACTTCCACCGCGTGAAGGGACACAGTCATGAAAACTGCAAGATGTTGAAAAACATAGTGCAGGAAATGGTTGATGCGGGGGATATAGCCCTCGATAATCCTAACGCCCCTGCTAACCAAAATCTGAAAATTTTCAACAAGCCATTCCCGAATCACTCGTCCAACGAGAACGTAAACCAAGATATCTTAGCCGAGGAGAGTGTTCATGAGATCCATGCAGTCTTCGATTCTCAGCCAAAAGCCTCTATTGAAATTTTTTTGAATCAAGCCTCTCCACCAATACAGGAGTCTGAACCTCCTTCACCACCATCAAGCCAAAGTGAAATCATTCCTTTACCCATAAAAGAGTTAACTACCGGACTTCTCTTCTCATCGATGAGTCTTCTTACACCACATCCCTACAAGACTGTGAGCGGATGTTATCTAATTTATCTATTTCCCAAACGTCCCCTTCTACCGCTCTTGCTGCACAAGAGGAAGGCTCGCCACTCCTTTTGACATCCTTAGACGAGAAATCTCTTACACTGACATCACCACATTCTTTAAACATGACAGATCCCCTCAAACACGCCCTCCTACCTATTAGTCCCTCATCGCCTAAATCTTTTCAACGACCGGTTGACCTCTTAACATCTATTGATACAGTGCCTCATCTACCTCCTGTGTCACACCCACAGTGGACTGGAATCACAACCCGTCGTTCTTCCGTACAAAAGTTCATATTCACACGTGAGGACTGTCATTCCACAGAAGATAGACAGGCCCTATGGGAACGTTTGAGTACCCCTTTTTCTACTCAAATGCAAATGACTGATCCTGATGTCTCCACCATATACCCGAAGTGTTTACAGAAGCTTAAAATGCCCCTGTTCTCACCTTCACCCCCCTCACCTCTACCAAATGCCCCGTCCACTTCTATCAACTTAACCAGATCTTCCCCTACGCTTAGGACCTCACCAATGCCCAGTCTAACGCACCCGCCTAAGCGACTCGATCTATCCAAAAATAAATCCGTCCCGCCACCTAGGAGACAAACTCAATCCGTGCCCCTATCACAATCAAAACCATCATCGTCATACCTACCTTCCATATTGGGACCCCATCCCTCTACCTTACATCAATATATCATACCTCCTGCGTTTTCTTCAAAACAACCTACGCCTTCCGCACCCATACAGAAATTCCAGGGTATAGCAACACCGTCACTCCGCATATCCTGTCCACCTATCAACCCTAAACAAACTCCATCATCAAAGGATTTATTTTCTGTCACTCCCCTTTCTCCGTGGTTGTTTCCCGCTACCATGTCATCTGTAGCCTCATCATCTAACCAGCCGAACGTAGCTCCTGCGCCAAAGAAACCACGTTTAGTGAAAACCACGTGTCAACACCCCTTGGCTAAACCACCACCCATACGAACCAGCCACGCCCAAACATTACCGAAACCCACACAACCAATACCCTCATCCTCCTCCGATTTTGACCCACTCAAAGGATCTTACGCTAAAATCCTTGCCATGTTGGTAGAGAATGCGACCATTTCCCTACCCCCACTTAGACCTTATGACCCGTCTAAACCTCGACCTATAGGTTATGATGAGTCTAAGATCTGCGCTTATCACCGCACACCAGGACATGATGTGGAGGGATGCAAAGCTTTAAAAACCATCCTTCGTCAGTCACCTCTCCCGGATAGAAAGATTAAGAAAGACAACTTACGAAGGGAGAGACCTTTAGTTTCCATTCCCTCTCCTATACCATCTATCCCCACCTCACCAAGATCTATCATTATTACAACCCCACCTCTTGAAGACCATGAGTTATCCCAACCATCTTCCTTATCTCAGATCTACGAGATTAATATGATTAGTGTCATTACTCGAGGCGAAAAATAATGGGAAAGCAAAAGAAAACACACCTGCGGCATCTCTTTCTCCGTCAAACATCCCAATTGCACCACCACCTAAAGTGGTCATTCGCGGACCCGCCTATCCCGTCTCTAATGGCATTGCCCACCGAAATATGATTAAACAGCTTCACCAATCACCCGTAAAAATGACCATTGTATGATCTCATTCGGACTTCGAATCTCATCGATAAGCTCGTTGAGATCCTTCAAGGGATAGAGGTTTTACCTAATGAAACCCTGCCTGTCGCCTCCATTCTAACACCCAATCACGTTGCTTCTCTCACCAAACAACCCACTGCCCCAACCACTTCTGTCTCTGTACAACAAGCTGCTGCAGTCAGTTTCTCCGAAGACGAAATTGTTGACTTTGGTACAGAAGATCCTGACCCTGCTCTTTTCATCTCAGCTTACATCCGGGACATTCGGGTACGTCGTGTTATGATTGACGGGGGTGCTAGCCTAAACATCATCTCTTCAAAAGCCTTCCAACAAATGAATATCCCTTCTAGTTGCATGTGTGCCAACCCCATCATGTTGCGGTCATTCAATGACGCTATTACTTCTACCTTAGGCACCGTGATCCTCAACATTCGGGTAGGACCACGTACTTTACTCGAACTCTTCTATGTCTTGGAGGGAGAGTTCCAATATAATATATTACCGGGTCGTCCTTGGATCCAGGCCATGGGATGCGTTCCCTCAACATTACATAGATGTATAAAATTTGAGTACGAGGGGAAGTCCTACATCGTAAAAGCTGACCCTCCCCCCTTTAAAACCTACAATATGTTATACCGCCCTAACGATGTGCTTATACCAATCAAGACACCCATAAATTCAACCTAACCATCCTCTTCAAATGTACCTCAACCATCCACCTCAACCACGCCTACGCCTTCAACTGATGAAACCACCATCGCAAAAACCACTTCCCTTCCCGCAGCTAACATTCCAACCTCCGACCCCTTAGTAGATGTTTTTCAGCGCCTTACGCTGGGGGAGTACCGCCTATATAACGTTAGTTCTTTCCCTACCCCGCAGGAGTACGGACAATTACATGCACATCCCACCTACGACCATCGCGTGGGGGAGGTAATCTCTTACGGACCACCCCATTGCCGCACTAACCTAACGTATGGGGGTGTTGACGCATCCTCCATTACCCCTGAACCTCCTCTTGGTGTGGTTCCCTTCCAATCCGATTTTCAATACTTGAAAAATCGTCGTTTCGCCCTCACCTTCTTGACTCGCTGTGCGTGGAAAGGCTTTGGTTTTGGCCTTTACGAACAAGGCCGACATACACTCATTCCCGTGACTACCCATAAACATAATGATCGCAGTGGTCTCGGTTTTCCCGAAACACCTACACAGGAGACACCTCCTGTCAGCTGTATCCTGGAAGAAGAAGACGTCGCCCCTACCAAACCATCATCACCCACTTTGCCATCATCACCCATAGAATCTATAGACCCTGAATCCATCCCTCCTAACTTTTTTTTTTCATAAATGCTATCTTCATAGGTCCTCTCACTTATCAACGTGATAATGAGGACCCATCTTCTCTTCCCCTTCTGTATCCAGACATGATCGAAGAGGATTCGCCTTTGATTAATGTTGTTGAATGCCAAGATGATGACTCCATCCTCACTTACCTTGGCGCGGATGATTCTTATATTCAACGAGCCTTACCATCTGAAACCCAAACCATCGAAGCGATCTACTATAGAAATCAACATCCACATGGAGGAGGATCCTCACATTGTGAAGATTGGACAATCCCTTAACACATCAGAACAAGCCGCCTTTACTACCTTTCTCCGTGCTCGCAACCAAGCTTTCGCATGGTCTTACGCTGACATGCCAGGAATTGATCCTACCATTGCCGTCCATAACATCACCCTAAACCCCGATTCCAAACCAGTCAAACAGAAATTGAGAAAAATGCATCCACGCATTGCTCTCTTGGTCAAAGAGGAGCTCCAACGACTCCTTTCTGTTTCCTTCATCTTGCCTATTGACTATCCTCAATGGATTTCTAACATCGTACCTATCACTAAAGCGACAGGGGGACTTCGGATATGCATGGATTTCCGGGATCTTAACCTCACTTGCCCTAAGGATGACTTCCCCTTACCTAGCATTGACCAACTTGTTGATCTAACTGCAGGTCATGAGATGCTCTCTCTCATGGATGGCTTTTCAGGATACAACCAAATTTTGGTTGCCCCTGCCGATCAACACAAAACTACCTTCATAACTCCTTGGGGAACCTTCTGTTATCGTGTCATGCCATTTGGCCTTAAGAATGCTGGTGCTACCTATCAGCGGGCTATGACCTACATTTTTCATGACATTATGCACACTATCCTTGAAGATTATGTCGACGATCTTCTCGGCAAGTCTAAACATCGTAGTGAACATCTTGATGTTTTAACCATTATTTTTGATCGCCTGTTACAATATTCTGTCCGCCTTCAACCAAAGAAATGTGTCTTTGGTGTTCTTTCAGGAAAACTTCTTGGCTTTATCGTCTCTTTGCGTGGCATTGAGGTCGATCCATCTAAAGTCAAAGCTATCCTAGAAATGCCCCCACCCAAAAATCTCAAACAATTGCGTAGTTTACAAGGTAAGCTCCAATCTATCCGACGTTTCATCTCCCAACTCTCGGATCGGTGTCAACCTTTTCATCACCTTCTTAAAAAGGACATTGCCTTTCAATGGAGTGAGGAGTGTCACCAAGCCTTCGAAGCTCTCAAATCCTATCTCTTGCAGCCACCCGTGCTTATCCCACCCCAAGACGACCGCCCTTTCTACCTTTACCTTTCCACCACCGACCACGCTGTGGGAGCCATGCTTGCACATCGTGACTCTGAGAATCACGAACAAGCCGTTTATTATATAAGTCGTACTTTGGTGGACTATGAGACTAGGTACACACATATAGAAAAGTTATGCCTAGCCCTATCATTCGTGGCCACCAAACTCCGACATTACCTCCTGAATCACAAGACTTTCGTCATCACCAACACGGACCCCATCCATTACATGTATGCCAAACCTCATCTGAACCAACGCATTGCCAGATGGCTCATGCTTCTCGCCGACCTCGACCTTGAGTTTGTCCACCAGAAATCAATCAAAGGACAAACCATCGCAGACCAACTTGCGGAAGCTCCCTTACCTGGGGAACAATTTACCAATTTTACATTTCCCGACGAACTCATCGCTACTCTTTCCCTCACAGAGGAGTCGATCCAATGACCCTCTTCTTGATGGATCCAAATGCCATCGTGGTGGAGGGAGCTGGCGTTGTTCTTATTCCTCTCGATCTTTGAGCCTATGCCTCTTTCATTCCGACTCGATTTCCCTTGCACTAATAATACGGCGGAATACGAGGCCTTGTTACTCAGGTCTCCAAGTTGCGTTACACTTAGGCATCAAATCTATCAACATTTTTGGTGACTCTCAATTGGTATTCAATCAAGTTATGGGCGTCTACCAATGCAAAAATGAGGAACTTCAAAAATACAAACACTACGTGGATTCACTTCTAGCCTTATTTACTCACTATTCTATGAACCATTCCACGCTCCTTTAACAAATTTGCGGACACTATGGCTTGCTTAGCCTCGCAAATTCCCACCGCACCAACCGATTTCGAATTATTCATCGTGGTCCAACAAATTTTTGTCCCATCCTATTCAACCCCAAAGTAGTTTGTACGATAAATCGTGTCTACTAGTTCGCAGGATACCGGTACCACCAATTTCACGATTATCTTACAACTTCTATTCTCCCACCGACCTTACTAATCTTTGGAAAACGCGCGTTTCTTAAATCGTTTCTCGTTATGTTGTTATGGGAGGACTCCTTTATAAACGCGGCCGATGGCATCCTCCTTCGATGTCTCACCGCGCGGAGGTCACCCATACCATCCAACAGTCCATGACGGTATTTGTGGTGGACATTTTAGCGGCCTTGCCATGGCCAAATGAATCCTTCACCTTGGTTATTATTGGCCTACTCTCAATAACGACTGCTACGAATATGTCAAGCGTTGTGTTATGTGTCAACAACATTCCAACCTTCAACATACTCCTAGCCACCCGCTCCTGTGTCGCTCGAGATCTTTGGCCCTTCTCACATGATGGAGTTTAGACCTTATTGGTGAGATTCACCTGACCTCTTCACAACGTCACCGTTGGATAATCACAATGACCGAATTTTACACAAAATGGGTAGAGGCTTTTCCACTCATTTCAATCAAAAAAAAAAAAATTGTCGAATTCATTAACCATCACATTATCCGTCGTTTTGGTATTCCTCATCTTTAATAATGAGATAATGGTAAATCTTTAAAAACAAGTTGTTCAAGACCTTTGTGACAACTTTGGTATCAAACTTAGTTTCTCATCACCTTACTATCCACAGGCCAATGGTCAGGCTGAATCTTCTAATAAAACCCTAACCAAAATCCTCATGAAAGTTGTCAATGACTCCGGCAAAAATTGGCACGATTACATTCCCTTTGCCCTTTGGGCTTATCATACTAGCATTCGTACCTCTATTAATGCCACACCTTTTTCTTTGGTATACGGTACCGAGGCTGTTTTGCCTCTCGAAATACAAATACCCTCCCTTAGAATATCCCTTCAGGATATTCTCACCAACAATGATTTCCGTCAAGAGCGGTTAGCCCAATTGGAGCTTCTTGACGAACGCCATCTTACAGCTCTTGATCACCTTCAAATCTATCAAAAATGCATTAAACGTGCTTATGATAAGTGACTTCATGAGCGTACCTTTAAGGTTGGTGATCTTGTCCTCAAAGAGAATCAACATGTAACCAAACTAGAAAAGAGCAAATGTGGAAAATTTGCTCCCAATTGGATTGGGCCTTATATAATCACTCACACCTATGGATCTGGTACTTATCGTTTAGCTTCGCTTAATGGTAAACCTGAGCCTGAGCCCCTTAATGCCTTGCATCTTCGACCATTCTATTGTTGAAATTAGTGTTATATCACTTCTTATCCGCCTACTGCTCATCCCTTGAGCTCCCATACCACCACATGCACTTGTTTCCTACATCTCGAAATAAAATCAAGCTCACCTCTCACCTCCCCTTAACGATGCCTTCCCCTTTTTAGTCTAGTCCATGACTTCAACGTATTAAAATAAGCCGTATTCTTATGGGATTTTCTTGAGTCAAACTTCCTACAAACCTAGATGCTTCACGTCACAAGGACATCTAGTTATCTATAGACTGCTCCCTCGAAGGACAGCTATATGCCAAAAACTATTGATATATATATATAGTTTGCTCCCTCGAAGGATAGCTATGCATTTAAATCATATCTGCTACTATAAATAGACTGCTCCCTCGAAGGACAGCTATACACACGTCGACCTTTACGAAGCTTCTCGCATTAATCGACCGTGAAGACCTCAAGAATAATACAATCAATATCCCTTGTAGACTTCCCGCATCAATCAGTCTACATTCAATAAAATAAAAGCCTCATTCAAAAGAAATTTTGAGTCATGGACTTGTCTATTTAGGGTAGGTTCTCTTCCGTCAGAACACTCACTTTGTAATAAGTTCTCTGCACCTCAGCTATACCATCCACCTCACCTCACCATTTGTTTCAACTCAGGGACGTAATGTACGCTCGATATATTGTGATCACACAACTCTTTTCACCTATTGACTTCTCGTCTATGCACGGTACCTAGGGCTCCAAGCTCGTTCTACGTTGTGTGGTTTGTTTAGCTCTTTTCACCTACGGAGCACTCTTTCTGCTTTGCCTTGCATCTAGGATTGTGCGTTGACCTTAATCAGGACATGGTTCCCTTCTACTTGGGTAGGCTAACTTTCGCTTCCCTTATACCTTTTACAACATCACCAATTCATTACCAACACCATCAACCTTACCTTTACCAATCTTAATATTTTTACCAACCAACCAATTGCCTAAACCATACCAAATTGCCTGAATTCACCTCTCCCTGATCCTAAGGGAGAACTACATCGGTCTGAGGCCCCTCCTTGCTTTGTGCAATGGGCTATGTAGGCAGCACTTCGGAGACATAGGATCTCATAAGGTTAGCTTGACCATCCCCTACCATAATCTATCATGTATGGTATAATAAATATTTCTGTGTATTTCTATTTAATCACATTCCTCTTTATCCTTTTTCAAAACACCAAAAGTCACAACGCAAACATTCTTATTATTATCATAACTCAAATCACCATACATATTCAGTTTTATTTAGATGTTAAACAAATACATCTTCTCTATCATCGACATGCAGTGTCGACATCCTTATTTATTCTTATACCTTGCTAACATTTACTCAGACCCTCACGCCTCATCCCGAACTAGGTGATGATCGTGATCGTCGACCCTCTCATTGGGCCTCTCTGTCCTCAAAGGTACCACGGCTATTGGTACCGCCCACTAATCTCGCCAATCTCTCTGTAACATATGAATACGCCCTCTCGCATGGAGGACTCCGACCCTCTAGTCTCCCCACCCGTGACTCCAACTCGCTAACAATCCTCTTGTCTCATTCACTGCGTTTGGAGCTCTTTGAACTAAACACTGCAGATGATCCCTCTCTCTTTGTAATCACCGCTATGTCAGGGCACTCACGTACACCTCGCAGTTCTGCTACCCACCATAATCTATAGGCCTCTGTCATTCCTGCATCCATTACCCTGCGATCGGCTGCTACCTCTTCAGGCCCTTCTGGAGGTGTTGGCCGGGGAGGTGAGAATGTTGCCTCGGCGTCGATCCTCATATATGGTCTATAAGCCAGGGGTATATCCTGCACAAATCCAAATTGTCGCCGCACGCGATCTATAGGAATCCTCTCATATTCACCTGGCCTGTGCCCCGCGATCCACCTCAGTCGCTCTACACCCCTCAACTCCTCAGCTATGTTCTCTGTTACCATATAGTTCCCGTAAGGCCTCCAACAGATATCCGCAACCGTCACTCTCTCCCATACCTGCCTGTAATACTCAATGTCACCCGTCACGGCCTGAGATCTTGCCTCTTGTTCTGTCTGGACCCATCGTCTGAATCCCAACCTCTGTACTCCGGTCTCTCTGCTGGAGGGATTGGCCTATTGGTCGCACACAAACAATGTGCTCATAGGCCCAACAGTGTAATAAGTATGAACAATCCAGTGATCGCCCCGTGATTTCACCTCTGAGCCCATAAACCCCTGTATAGCTCCGCCAAATATGCAGGTGCCCATGTAAACGTGCGTTCCTTTCTACCATCTCCCGGATAACACACATCAATGCCTTTGGAAATCTTCATCCATACGCCTCGGTAATGCATAATACCCTATCGCTATCATTAATATCACCGCTAACCTTGTCTCCTCGGGGTGTCTTTGCATACATTACCCCATATGTGAATGAAAAACCTCATTGTGTTAAGTCTCGTGCATATGGACCAAACACTTCTATTATCTTTGCCGCCCTTGCGCTAGGTAATGCACGATATTCTAGTTTTCCTGTAATGGGGAGTCTCAAAATACGGAACACATCTTCCAATGTTACTGTCATTTCACTGTTGGCAGATAGAAGGTATTTGTCTCGGGATTCCATCTCTCAATCAACGCCTGTAACATACCATGATTACGTGTGATTCGTGAATAATAGTGGATTCCACTTAACCCCAAACGATTTATCAATGTCCATTCAGCTGGTGTTACATCCGCTCGGATTCGTGACAGCAGCGCCGGTACACTATCATTCATCCTTATCCCCGCCTCTGCCTGCATACGTTACAAAAACAAATACCCGTTCAATAAATCAAATCACCACGAGTTTTTTCTCACATTCTGGAAATCCCTACAGTAACCGGTATCGGTTATAAATAACCGGTACCGGTCAGCGATATCGGTTACACCTAACCGGTATCGGTCACTTCCAATTACATACATCTTGCCTAAAACAACCACCTACGACAATAAATTGATCGTTTATTCCTTTCTATATACACAGACATACCCAAAACCCCGAATTACCTACCCCATAACACTCACCTCATCTATACCCCTGGCTATCATGTTGTCTTTCTCATATCTACTTACCTATTCTCCTCTAGCTCATTCCCAAAACATGCAGTAGTTAAATCACAAACAAGCTGATACCTCTTGGGTTGCAGCAGCTTGAGGTGGCCCTTGTCTTCCCTTTTGTCCCACTCTTGGATGCTTCTCCTCGTTCGCCATGATCACCACCCTTTTCAACTTTGTCTTTCTGCCTTCTGAATCTCGGATCACATTCACTTTCCTTGTCTCTTTTCTCCTTATCACTCAAATCTCTCATGCAAAAACCTGTCTCAGTCGTCAAAAAGCATCGCGTTCGCGTATTTAACCTCTTGCATGGCTCTAAAATTAAAACTTAAGTTGCCACCCTAGCTTTTCTATTTTTAGAAAAGCTCATACCTAAGTAACCGGTATCGGTTACTTAACCGATATCGGTCTATCAACTACCGATATCGGTTCCTTAACCGATATCGGTTACACACCTATCTTTTCTCAACAGCGTTCTTTTCTTCATTTATCACCTAAATTTTTGTCGCGCCCGCCTCTTTTCCTGCATAACAACACCATTTACCACATTTGTTCATCCACCACACATAGCATTACAATCTCATTAACATCATTTATTTTATACAAATACACAAACCATCAACTACGGATACCAAGAAACTATCAATCTATACATCATTTGGATCCAACTCATCAGTTACATATATCACAATGTCACAAAACCACCAATTCATCACATAACATGACATTCATATATACGTACAAAAAAACAAAAACATCAGCATCATCCATCTATCAACATGTCAATTAAACTCATCACACATTCTATATATTACCAGCCATTAACCAAATATTTAAACACATTTTGAACACTGCATGTGGATCAAAACATCATCTATATATATATATATATACAAGTTTTCAAAAATACAATGTGCCCTACATCGGGGCCTCTGTGATCTCATCATACAACAAAGCCGGCACGCAGGCCGCAATAACTGTCAAAAAAATCTCGACTCGGCTCGCAGGCCGGTCCCTCGTATCAAAAATAGCTATATACTCATTCGCATGAGACCGGTATCCACTATACAACCCCTACTCGGCTCGCAGGCCGGTATACAATAAATGAATGAATGAATACATGAATAATACATAGGCACGCAGGCCTCTATCAATACACCCGGTTCGCAGACCGGTGCCCATCTCTAAAATACAACAACCATGTCTGGGATCTCTCAGCTCTCCCCACCGCCCTCGGCACCTCTCCCCGCTGGTCCCTGTGGTGCCTCTCGCCTCCTGCCCGTCACGGACATGCCAGCTATGGCTGCACCTCCCTGAGATCTCTGGCTGTGAGAGGTCTCTGCCCTATGCGCTGCATAAGCCTGATACTCGACTCCGGTACCATCAAGAATATCCTGATAATATCGGGCCTCTGCTCTAACCTCCATATAGCGCTCTCGAGCCACTGACGGAGCTGGGGCTGGTCCCCTGGCACCTACAACCAATGCCCCCGAGCTGTCATCAGTGCTTCTTTGGTGGTGCTGTGGCCGCGGTGGTTGCAGGTACTGTGCTTCGCCGCACTGTACTGCACTGTGGGCGTGGTCTTGGTGGGGTGCTGCTGAGCTTGGGCTAGCTGCCCCCGTAAGACACCTATCTCGTGCTCGTGCGCAGTTTAGTTGCCCCTGTAAGAGCTGCACCTGACCCCTGAGCTGATCTCTCTCTCCTATAACTGCAGCCAAGTCCTGCGCTGTGTGCGGTGATACTATCTGGCTGCCTCGCCTTGCACCCCACACACTCTGTATGATCCGTGCACCTGGCATCATCTACACCTCACCTTGACCTCTCCGCTACCCAATCTACGGATCCAAAGGCTGTGGTGCAGGCAGTGGGGCCTCTACATCATCCCTCCTGTACTGAGGGAAGGGAGGTGGCTCATCCTGTCGCAGCCCCATCTGCCTGCGTACCCTCTCCAGGGGTATCCACTCGTACTCTCCTGGCCTCCGTCCTGCTATCCAGAATGTGTCTTTGGATTAGGCACTGTGTATGTGCTCCTCTCGCAGGGTGTGACCTCTGTAGGGTCTCCATACAATGTCTACTGCTATAAGGCCCTCTAGCAAATGTCTATAGTATGCCACATCCCGACCTGCAACAACTGCTCGTGGCTGGCCCACGACCCCCAACCACCTCTGAAAGCCATATCGGTATATGACCTGTGGCCCTGGCTGCTGGGGTAACCCTACTGGCCTGATGCATACGATGTGCTCGTATGCCCAACAATGCAACAAAAATGTAGAGCAAATACCAAATCGCCTCCTCCGGTGATAGCCCCATAGCTCCCTGTATAATTGCACCAGATATACTGGTGCCCAGGCGTAACAGGTGTGCTCCTCCACCATCTCAAGCAGCACCCCCATCAATGCTCATGGGAAGCGGCCTCCCTCTGAGTCCGGGAGGGTGAAGCAGGTGATCCCAACCATCATCAACACAGCCAGTCGTGTCTCGTGTCGATGCGCACGGTACATGTCACCGTACCCGATACTCGTACGCTATGGTAGGTCAGTAGTGCGGCTGCATCCCCAAAAACTCGTAGTATGTTGTCCATGGGTCTGAATCTACGGAAGCGCTCTCCCTCGATAGGTAACCGAAGGATGCGATACACATCCTCCAATGTGACGGTCATCTCCCCAGTCGGGAGATGGAACACATTGGTCGCCGGATCCCATCTCTCGATGAGGGCGACCATCAGGCTGTGATCTCTCTCTATCACTCTGTACCTCTGGACTCTACCGAGTCCCACCTCACGCATGACGGCCCAATGAGCTGCGAGATACGTGTGGCCTCATCCGCACCAACAGCTTGACAATGGGGCATCCTATCCCGCATCGTCAATCAGCTGGCGTGCGTGCTGCCTGCACAACCAACCCACATCCTTAGACCTACTCTTTATTACAACATCTACTTTATCATCTAAACACCCTTTTTATCCCCAGACCATACCCCGACTCTCTACCACCCCCTCTAGTAACCTACCACCCTAAAAACCCAAAACCATCCCACCCAAAACCAATAAAAACAAAACCCTTCTCGTACCTCCAACTCAAACCCAACCCAACCTACTACAAAGAAACCCTTCTCCACCCCTAACCCAACCCCCACACAAACCCTTCTCCACCCCCAACCCACACCCACCCACAACCCAACCCAACCCCCACACAAACCCAACCCACAACAACAAAAACAAACCCACCCCAAAACCCAACCCCAACCCCAACACAACACCCACCCCAAACCCAAACCCACAACAACAAAAACAAACCCAACCCCAACCCCAACACAACACCCACCCCAAACCCAAACCCACAACAACAAAAACAAACCCACCCCAAACCCAAACCCACAACAACAAAAACAAACCCACCCAACCCCAACACACAACAAACCCCTCCCACACACAAACCGACGCCGGCCGATACACGACCGACGCCGGTCCCTTCCCAAGCAGGCTTTCCATATCATTTGCGACCGATGCCGGTCGCTTAGTGACCGACATCGGTCACTGTCTTCTCCCGGAGCCGAACCCCCGCGCGGCCCCCAAAACCCATTTTTCACCTATTTCTACCCATTTACCCACCCAAACACCCTCAAATTCTACCCTCCTAGCCGCCTTAGCATATTTTACCTATCTACCCTCTCCCTTTTTCAAATTACGTCCATCTACTCCTAATTTCCTACCAAATACAAATCCCTTCCCAAACCCCCAATTTAGCATAATACAACCAAATTACCAAATTAAAGAGTTTCGAATCTACCCGAACGACGACACGTCGTCGTGGTGGGATGGGTGGTAGCGGTCCAGCTGGTCCAGCCCTCTCAGCTCCTCGTACTGTGCCATGGCTCCGATCGATCTGCTGGGTCCCCGCCAATCAATCTGCCTCCTCCTTAATCGGGCCCACTATTAACTCTCCGCCAATACAAAAGCTCCACCTCACTCAATCAAGCCTCTAATCTCAACTCTCCACGTCAGACAAGTCGATTTGGTTTGCAAATAACAAAAGTGACAATGACAAGCCGTATTTTTCTTTTTATAGGTTTTTCGCATTTCACCGATATCGGTTTCATTTTGCCCTAAGGAACCGGTATCGGTCCCTTAACCGATATCGGTCATGCAGAATCGACATCAGTTCTCTACCCAACTTTCACCCCATTCTTTGCCCTTATTTACTCCTTGCCTCTTTTTCACCAATATCGCCTCTATCCACCTTTGCTGCACACCATTTGTTCACTTGTCCGGCCTGACCTAAGGCCTCAACCTACCTATTCGGCCCGACCCAAGGCCTCGCCCTAACCATTTGGCCCGACCCAAGGCCTCAACCTACCCATCCGGCCCGACCCAAGGCCTCGCCCTAACCATTTGGCCCGACCCAAGGCCTCAACCTACCCATTCGGCCCGACCCAAGGCCTCGCCCTAACCATTAGGCCCGACCCAAGGCCTCAACCTACCTATCCGGCCCGACCCAAGGCCTCAACCTACCTATTCGGCCCGACCCAAGGCCTCGCCCTACCCATTTGGCCCGACCCAAGGCCTCGCCCTACCAATTTGGCCCGACCCAAGGCCTCAACCTACCTATTCGGCCCGACCCAAGGCCTCGCCCTACCCATTTGGCCCGACCCAAGGCCTCGCCCTACCAATTTGGCCCGACCCAAGGCCTCAACCTACCAATTGGCCCGACCCAAGGCCTCGCCCTCACTATTTGGCCCGACCCAAGGCCTCCTTTACCCCTTCCGGCCCGACCCAAGGCCGCACCACTTCCATCCCTTACCCAAAATCAACACCATACACTTTTATCCGGTAGTTTTTTGTTCAATCGAGCTCACCTGTTCGTGTTTTAGCATGATTAGGGTCCTTGACTTGATCTATCGACCAACTTTGCCCAGACCTAGACCGTGACGTTTATCTCAACCAAACCAACCTTTTGGTACTGCCGAACATGCCTAAACGTTCCTGTACCTTACCTGTTATATACCCTAGGGCTACTTCCTATGCCTTGGATACCAGGATTATATCACCCTTGTTTGGATAAACTATCGACCTTTGCCTCTGCACTGCTGGTTTGCTCGTCAAATCATGTACCCTAGTCGTACTATGGCATTTCAATATGCGTCTGCTTCCTTGAACCTACCCCACCATCTTACCATCCCCTCTACCCCATTTATCCGTTATCAACCCTATCCTGATTTCTCGTTCACTCAATCTATGATAGATTTGAGGGGGATTACCTATACCCTTAACAGGAGTAACCACTTCATATTATTGTCCGTGTAGCTTTACAAAACAAGCTACACGACAATAAGGGGCTAATGTAGACACCAAATTTGTGTCTTACGACCCCTTGTGACCCGCATCTCATCTCATAATCTAACCTCATCACCTAAACCTTACACAATTATTTATTAATTACCTTATAATTGATAAATCCACATCACCTTACCCGCCACCTCACTTTGCCACCTCATCATGACCTAGCCCTAACCCTAAACTAACCTAATTAAGACCCATGACTTGGTCTAGACTCACATCCATAACTAATGCCTCCTTACTCGCACCCAAAGCCGACCTTCTAGCCACTTGACCAAGCCCACAACTGATCTCTCGGGAGAAAAGCAGGGAAGGTGGGCTATTTTACTAAAAATAGCCTACTTTTTCCTTACCGATGCCGGTTCCTACTCGACCGCCGTCGGTTACGTAACCACCATCGGTTCCCTCGTAAATGGGCTCCCAAACCAAAGCAACGGATCGAAATTTCATTTGGGAGATCGGATCGAATGATTTTGAAATGACGAGAGATCATTGGGAGCGAAAAACAGAGTCCAGATCTTCACTTAACCAAGCAGAGACGAGTGAAGAAACCAGAAGTGCTTGCAGTAGAGGATATCAACTTGCATCTTCGCCAAAACCAGTAAGTCATATCTTGCATGTCCTCTGTTATAACATTTCTTATGCTCTTTAAATCACAGTCCTCCTAAATCCAGTTCTGAACCCACTACTCAAGATCCCATTGCATCTAGCTATTATTCTTTTGTTTCTAATCATCCCATTTCCTAATATCATCCATAAACCAGCCTTACAAAACACCATAGCTACTAAGAAGATCCTAGAACCCACCGGTATCGGTTACAAGAATCGCATCGTTCTATCAAGAACGCCATCGGTTCCTCTGATCAAAACTAGAAAACCAGCCTTTCCCCTACCCAGTTCAACCTACAGGTCCTAGACCCAACCGACGGCGGTTACCAGAAACCAATATCGGTTACCCTGACTATAACCAGAAACCAGCCTTCTCCTACTAGTTTCAACCAAGTAATCTAATTGATATTTTGCAGTCTTTTGTGTTAATTCATATTAGCAGGGGAACTGACCACCTTCGAAAGGAAGTTTTATATTTCCTGGGCCCAAGGCAGTTTCCTCATTTATTGTTTAATCAAATCTTGTGGTCTTGTGTTCTTATTTGCAGGTAGTCCTTCCAAGACAAAAAGGAGTTCTTCGCAATCAGCCTGATCTTTCTCTACGGTACGCACACACCATCTCGACATTCTACAAGTATTCCTCCTAGCACCTAACTCTTATCTGTTTCTAAAAGGAACGAGTCATTCCGAGTGAAACACCATCTTTGAGACCTGATATCAATTTTGTAAGTCAAAAAGTAGATTGATGTTTTGAGAAGAGAATGAAAATGGAGAAAAGAGCTGAAATAGTGATGAAAATATGGTGATGCAAGCAACCAGGTGGTGAAGGTGATAAAAAAATGTGTTTAAATTCTAAGTTATTACTCGGGAATTTGGGTTTGTTTGCTTCCTTACAAGTAGGTCCTTGTAAAATTGTCAAGTGGGTGTTGGACTTTGTATTCAACTAGGTTCTTGATTTTTTTTTTTTTTGGAGTGGGTTCTTCAAGTTGAGTGGGTTCTCAACATATGGTCAAATCATTGTAACTTTATATGACAATTGTCTAAGCTAGTTCTCTAGTTTTAGTGGGGTTTTGTCAATTCATGGGTTTCCCACATAAAATCATGTCTCCTTATGTGTTAATGTGTGATTTCTTCTCTCACTCTCTTTCACCCCCTCTTAGTGTCTATAATTCCTAACACTCCCTAATGAGAATTATGGATCTTTAGCACCATATCTGAATTTTCCTTGGCAAAAATATATTCATTTCTTCATACATTATCCATTTAGTACTATTTTTTTAAAAAATTAGTCAAGTGTAGATAATTCTTGAGATATGAGGCTTTACCAATTTCATTGAGAGGGTTCATGGGTATGACCCCATATCTCAGCTAATTTTACAAAAACTAGAAAGACATAGTTGTTTTCATCAAGGTTTGTTCTATCAACATCATAGAGGATCTTATCACTATGGTCTCGGAATCAACATGCATGGGCTCAAGTTTCATAAAGGAAAATTTGATAAGGTAGAGGAGGAAATAAAATTACTATCATTGGGTGAAAAATTGATTCCCCTTCACCATGGGTATCTCAGAGACTCCCTCCCCTCTACAACGAGGTGGAAAAAATATTATGAAATATATTACACTAGAAGGTATATTCTATATTGTTCATAGCTAAAACTTTATCCTCCTCAACCATTTCATACAAAAATTACTATTAATGATTCCATTCTACAACTTATTCATTTGGATAGCTCCATTAAATATGTGTTATGGGGAAAGAAATTTTTTCCCTATATAAAGTTTTCATCATGCTTTTATACATCCATGTTTATTGGGAACTTAAGTCTTATATAAGTCATACCCATGATCCTAAACTCAACCTTGGTAACCTTTATTTTTCCCCTCACCATAGGAAAATACCTTTGGAGAAGATTCTATCCCAAAGGGTTCTTATGAGCCATGAAGATAAAGGAAATAAAAATATGACTTAAACTAGGGATGAGGTATAGCTTCAAGTGAGAAACAACAAATAGATAGCTTCCCATATTATTTTTCCATCAAAAATACCTTGAAAAAATCAACCAAGGCAGCAAGGATGATTTCATACAAAATGAGATGGAGCTATACAAGGATGTTCTTAAATGGATGAGGAGGAATCTAAAGGTTATGAAAGATAACATTAGTGGTTCTTCCAAGAAATGGAAGATAATGGTTGAAACAATTACAAAGATTGAGGTGGATAAAAAAATTCTTCTCTACACTATGAGAGACATGACTACCTTTAGAAATCTACTTGTGGACAATAGCATTATGTGGGACAAAATTCTAAACACACTCCTCACATCTCAACAAGTTTCTCTCATCATTTTGACTAATAAAAGTTCTAGAGGTAGAATAACTATTTGGACAAAAATAAGTCAAAAGATATAAAGGATAAGATGTGCGGGACCTAAACTCAAATGTGAGTGGAATTATTGAAGTTTTATCTAAACTCCATAATTAGATATCTCCCATGTTTGGTCCTTTTCAGTTGTCTTACTAATTTTTTTGTTATATCTTGGATACTTTTTTCTACATCCTTGTTATATTTTGTCACATTTTCTTTATATTTCCTAACAATTTTATCTATGCTTGAGATCCTATTGTTTTCTATTGTGGCAAGGAAGAAAGTTACCTACCAAAACAAACCCCTTACTAATATTTAAAAATACAATATATCTCAAAAGCATATCATCCCTCACTCAAGAATGTTATCCCTCAACTAGAGGCCATCTTATGATTTGTGGAAATTATTCTGATTTGTAGCACATAGGTATCATGTTATTAGTGTGTCTCTATACCAATCCCCTTAAATCTCTCCCCCTTCCCTATCTACTCAAACCTCCAACTCTAAAAATAATTTTTCATCTATTTCCTAATATGTGTCCACTTCATTTCATCTTATGGTCTCAATTCCTAATCTTGTGTCAATGATGTTTGTGCCTAGAGAAGATCCTGTACAAATACAATCATATATATTACCTCCACATATTCATGCACATCCTCTACTACGATAATACAACCACTACACCTATGATAGTTATTGATATGTGATATTCCATCATATAAGTTTCTATTAGGTCTATTATGACATCCATATCTAATTTTTTTGCACCCTTAGTCAACGAGTTTCACTTAGTTGTGGTCCTCTCTATAGTAAACAAAACCCATATAACTCTTTAGCAATATATACAATAATAACTCTACATTCTATCATAACACTCTACACATAAATTTACCTAAATCATTGTGAAGCTCACTTGGCTCACTAGGTTGCTCAAATATGATGGATCCATCTTCCTAACCTCCTAAAACTACCCCATCATCATAATATATTAATACATGGGATCTTAATAATCATTCGTACCTATTTAGGGCACCAAAATAATTGTTAATCCCCTCGGACAAGTTTTTGTTTTCTCTTGTCACTACATCATGAAATCTGTAATATCGCACCTAGTTTTAATAAAAATCCTCCTCCAATTCTGCACAACAACCACTTGTGGTTCCACTATATAGGTATCTCTACTCTCTCCTCCTCCATGGTATCCTATCTCTCATGGTTTTCCCCACCTCTATCACTTGTTTCCCCTGTATTCTTCATATACGAGTTGTCACTTCCACTTGACACCCAATTATGGGGCATACCTAACTTGGCTTGGTAGTAATGATGAAACAAATGCAACCATCCATAATCTCACACATCTGTCTATCATTTTTTGATGATCCTCTAGGATAATATGTGTTTCAATACAAGTCGAAACTTAAAAAGAAATGGAATTATAATAACTAAGTGTGTCTCCAAATACAACACATAATTCCCTATAATCTTTGAAATAGCCTCGGTAGTAACAATCATTTGATAATTAGTCCATTGATCCATTGTACCTCTATAAGGCTCCCATACTACATGATTTTTTTAACATAAACCAAATATTTGTATCCCATTAATTCCCTCACTCTCGGGACCCTCTCTCATTATCATATCCTCATGGAATCCCTTCTAAATATAATTTTATCCATGTGGCCTTATAAATTGGGAAGATCTCATATATCCATAATAATAATATAATAATGGGCTCTACTTCCCTCTCCCAACTCTCTCAAATCATGTATAGGTCATGCGCTAGTTAGTTGTACCTAGGTGAAATTCCTCCCAACTTAATCTGAATATTTTACTTCATATTATTCCTAGTTGCCACAATCACAAAAAATGACACTACTTCATATTTCTTCTAGCATAAGATCTATGTTATAACCATGCCTATGATCAGCTTCCATATATATATAATCTGAGCAATAAGCATGAAACTCAATCTAATCATCAATGGGCCTAGATGAAAATTATCAATACCAATGACCCACTATGTTTTTCTCTCCTCTTTTTCATACTAGTAGGTACATAACAAATCATCCATAAACCTAGAATGGGAAGCCTAAGAATCACGTGAACATCTTACAATGTCATGACACCATATATGATCTATCCTCGAACCTCCATTAAAAATTATTAAACATAAGATCTCTTTGTCTCATAAAATTTTTCATCATATATGGATCCAACATGATCTAAACCATATTTGTAATGTCTCCAAAATTGAGTCCTTGTAACTATGACACTTATTTCATAAATAAACACCACAATACTTTTGGTAACCACACCACATCCACTATCTTTATATTCATTTTTTCTATGGAACTTGTAATAAGTACCTATCAATCTCAATCTAAATTAAATCATCAAAAATATAAATTACATCACTCAAAATCACACAATTAAATCATTTTAAAACACTAGCAGCCATTAAAATTCTTATACGATCATCCACTATGCAAAATATACCTTTTCTCTATTACTCAAATGGCATCATTCACCCATACTCAAAAACCATAAGTCATCCTTTAAAACCTCAATGTCATTAGCCCTGATATTATTAGATGGTCTATCATGGATGATCTCCTCTATCTTAGGGGTGTGTGACCCTTCCTATAATTAAATTCATGAATTTTCCTAATGAATTTAAAAAATCAAAATGCTCATGAAGCCATCTAGACATTGAATTGAGCTACATTTTGACTATCTTTGAAGAAATTTTTGATAGAAAATTTTTCCCTAACACACATTTTTCTATTTTTCTCCTAGCTACACCCCTTCGTAGTTTAAATACAAAACCTACCATGGGATTCACACCACTATGTTCCCCATCTCAGCCACCTTATCTCGTGATCTCATACTCTCTCCATCATAACTAAAATTTCTCGAATTCAATAATGATATAGCTTATTATACTTTATCTCAATTAGAAAAGTGAAAAATGAATTCCTCCGTTATTATCAATGGTAAGTATTCTAATATATTTTTACATAATATCTACCCTTTATTTAACCCTTCATATCTTTCAAATAAAATATCTTTAAAATATTTCATAATCTATGGTAGGCTTGTGATGATGAGGCAATCCTTTTAATATAATAAAATTACCTCTACAAATTTCCACTAAAAATCCTCTTTTCCCACACTTATTAATCACTGGGACATTCAATTTCATCATCCCCATGGCCTCTTAGCTAGATTATCTATCTCTTGTTTTATAAATTATCTTCTATTTTTTATTTTCAATTTTACTTCTTCATGGTTCTAATTATTTATTGCACCCACCATAAGTAAGTTAAGTGACATCAACAGTAAGTATGAGGTAATATATTTCATTTCATTGATTTCATTATTTATTTACAACACTTGCATTACTACTTTACTTTCAGCATTAACTTTTGATTCAGAAGCGCATATATATTTTTCCAAACACCATATCATGTTTCACTATTTTGACATGTGTTGATTTTTAATTGCAGCATATGTATACACCTCATTTTTAATGTTTTCTAACATTTTCACTTATGTAACAATAGATATGCTTGGTCATTCTTTTCATTTTACCATCACTCATTCATAATTCCAAAACACTACACTGATCACACATTGGACATTTGAGCATATTTTGACACCTAGTTATTATAATTGAGGTTTTATACCTTTCCCTTTTTCATATGGGTCACCATAGTGAGATAGGACTAAAGGTATTCTTCTTGATCTTTCCCCTTCTCCACCGATCTGACTATCTCTTAGTGTTATCTTTTGGGAGGATCATGCATCAACAACCACATTTTGTGTAAATATATATAACCCTTATTTTTCCTTTTTTGTTTGTTTTTGGTGTGTGGATGGTTACTTATTCATTGTTATAGATTATGGTAGATGTATTTTGTTTGATATATTGTTTTGTATTGTTATGTTATGCCCCTTGGGCTTATCCATCTCTTGATCACTATTATTCTAAATCCTATTAGGATACCTCTCTATATATTAGGTATGGGCTTTAGAAACTTATATCTATCTTAGAGTTAGGGATATTATCCTCTAGAATTACAACACTAGTACTATATGAGAAAATTTGGTATCTAAATATTTTGTGACTGGATAGATTTAATTCCTAAAATTTGAAACCCAAGAAAGGATTCATCTTATCCCATCATACACTTGGTTATATGTTTTTTTAAAATTTAAATTATGATTTATATATCTTTAATACGATCTTCCAATTTTACCATTTTTTTAATCTTTGGTATACATATTTAATGGTTTACATATCTTTCATGCTTTATAGGGCCGTAATGGGCTTTATATCATAAACCCTAGGTAATATTAGCCGTTTTCTTTGGTTATGTGACTTATACATTTTAGTCTATTATTTCTTATCATAGGACTTGATCCAATATTTCCTCCAATGAATACATCAGGAAAACCTTACCTTGCACATATCTCAATCTTCACTCCTCTTCATTTCCTATTGTAATAATATTGAATCTAACATACTACCCATCACTACACATCGTCAAAGATATTTTATGAAACCTTTTATGTTGTTGCCCTTTTTATTTATATAATGCTAGCTACCATCCTAATTAATGTTTATTATCATGAAGGATTAAAATCAGATCTGAAATACTCTATAAATGAAGCTAGTGATCATCTAACCTTGCCTTGAATAACTAGTAATTAAATTAGTATGTGTGTACATGATATTGATGAAAAAATATTCATTGTATAACTCTACATATTAAATATAAATATTTATGGTCTATATAATAAAATACCTTCATCTAAAATAAAATTTATACACATTACAAAATATCAACCACTTGGAAAACTTTTCCCCATTTTGTATTAAAACATTTAAAAAATAAACACGGTTGTTATAGCCATAGTAAAAAGAATTTTCTCAACTTTCATGAAAAATAAAATACTAATATTAAATCCTACACCTCCTAAGTGCAATAGATTAAAATAAAGGATAATAAGAATAAACTAAAGATAACAAGTATCATCCACACATAATAATGGCCACCATGCAAGAATCTACTATTTACTTAAATGACACATGAACATAGCATGGATCCACGTCAACCTAAGTACCCCAAATTCTTCTACCAATATAAATAGATTAGGATAAGACTAAAATTAGTCATCTAAACATAGAAATGACACCCTAACTCTTGGGTATGAATAGATAATAATTTAAAATTAGTTAAGCACACATCTATTGAATTGTACTCTAGATTGAACTTCCAATATAAAAATAGAATTCTAATAACAAAATTTTATACATAACTAAAAAAATCATAAACAAAAAAACTTATACTAGTCACTAACTAATCACTGTTCATATTAGCATAATACTCAACATTCCCCCCTTTGATACAAAGAGTGGAAATTCTTCTCATCTCCTTAAGTCTTCCATGCACTTGTTGTAATAAACCCTTTATAAAAATAGAAGCAAGATGTTACGGATAAATATAAATATATGCGGATTAATCCCACTAATCACAACAACAAGAACTATGAACTAAAAATATAGAAACAAAAATTACACAAGAAGACAAGATTTAACATGGTTCACCCAATGTGGGATATATCCACCAAGAAACACTTGCCCAAATTTTATTAGGAGCCAACAAGAGCATAATCAAATCTCATATTAGTCTTCTCACAATTACAATGCATAGATTTTGTTTGGGGCTATTCTCAACAAAATATCTAAAAATAACACTTGAATTCACACGCCCATGTATATATATCTCCCCACTTTATGTCTAGGTATTTATAAGCAAATCAATAGGTAACTGTCTAAGCATTTTACAATACCATGGGCAAGAAACTAACCCATAAACCTAAGGGTTAAATACAACCCATATAACTAATACATGAAAAGACCATGTTTTTGGTTACTCCCCCAGAATAAATTCTCGGGGCTTCGCTCACAAACCCCAGGTGAGAATACATGAAGAGTTTACAATACTTTTGGTGTATAATTTATAACACATCTCACATGAAAACATGCTCCATAACCTAACACAAGATTATTTTCACTTCATACATGGTGAAAAATGTATTATCATTGACCAAGTATCTAATAACATTATTCTTGAGTTCTATATGTTTAATTTTAGTATGTAAAATTATGTTCTTGCAAAATTTTATTTCCAATTGTTATCATAATTTTTTTGTGTATGCTCATGTTAAGCCTCTTTTAAATAATCTAAGAGTCTTCTCAGGGACATACCTTACATAAAATAAGATATAATATTTGCATATTCATCTTCAGTAGAGTATAAACAAACTTTATCTTTCTTCTTTGATGACCATGAAATCAAACCACTTCCCAATAAATGAATAATAAGGGTCATTATTCCTTCACTTTAATTCATCATTTTTCAAAAAGGGTGGCATCTAATAGCTATATGTTATAGGAAAGACTCAATCCATTTTATTATCTATATTTAAATTAAAATAAAATATTCAATTTACAACTATACTATAGATCCAAAAACAATTCTAAGTTATTGAATAAAAAAACAACATTAAATGATTCTAAAAACTAAATTGCATGATCTATCAACTCTATAATATTTAACAAGAAGAAAAATAAAATTATTGAAGATAAACAAAGCGTAATATTACTCTATGAAATTATTGTAAGTGTTATCCTTCTTGGGTGAGAGATTCCCTTTCTCTTCACTTAGATTTATCTCCTAAAACTTTATCAAATAGTCACTAACACTATATAGAAACTGGAATTATATTTATTTCTTAAATTCTTTTAAGAAGATAAAATATGATGATCCCCTTCTTCAATTTTACAAAGGAATATGTATAAGAAGTACCCAAATTTTGAATCTTTCAAGCCTCCATGATTGTGGAACTATCTTCTACATTTATAGGTGGTTTTATAACTCAACTATGATTCCACCTTAAAAAATGAAAAGTGTGGAGATTACTGAGACTAGTTCAAGTACTCCTACAAAAATTAAGACTTAGCAAATGAGACTCACCATACAAAATATGGGGGAGTATTTCATTCATATCTTATTAATATTTCCTAAATAAATGGAACTCACTACCATGTGTAATTTTTCTCAAATAAAGGATCATTATATTAGGATATCTTGAATCTTAAATACTTAGTATCCTTCAATATTCTTATGAAATGTGTATGATGACCTAGAATTTTTTTGCTAAGTCTAAATCTCTCGTGTCGTAGTTCAAAGGTCTTTATTTTTAGTCGAAATATTCTAAATATATATTTATTAAAGTTATTTTGTACAATTGTGGATATATTATGACAAAGTTCAAAGCTTCTTATCATGTTTAAAATTGTGAACTAAGACAATTCATGGTTCCTTTATCATTCTTCAATCATGTTCAGCTTTTCAAAACATATCTACATCACGATAATTATTATATGTTCAGAAAAAATCAAAATAAAATGTTGTGAAACTTAATTCATTATGTATACCTTATGATTTAACTTTAAAAAAGTTAAATAAATTTCAAACATAATTAATTTCATTCAAAACTTAATAAAAATGGAGAAGAATTATTACCTTTACTTAAAAAGATGATATAATTATAGTCTCTTCACTCCCCAAACTTAATATTTTTAGGACCTCCTGCAATATGCCTCTCCTTTTTCAATTTCATGGCCTCCAATTTCTTACTAAAATCATAATCCTAAGTGAAAGTATCCCAAGTTTCTTATTAAGGTTTAGCATCTTATTTTTTGTTCTTCAACCTAGGTTCTCGATATTTTAATATTTTTAATAGGATTCTCATCATATGAATTCCATACGGGAGTAGGGACCAAGAGTAAGGGTGGATTATAATTCATTCTTCCCTTTATCTCTCTTAAGTTATTTTTCAAAATAATTGTTTCCTTACACTTTTTAACATTATTTACCACCTCTTTTCTTCTACTTTATTAATTTTTTTCATTAATTAATTTTCAATTCTCTTCATATATCTACTTCTTCAAGTGTTTTTTTCTCCAAGTTTCATTTCAAGTGTCTAAGGGGTTAATTTCCTTCAATTCTCTCTTTACTATCCTCTTGTTTTCTTCACTACTATTATCTTTTTAATTTTCTTTGTTAAATAATTCCCTACCCTTGATAGATCTTAATTTAATTTTTCCTTGTATGTGGTATATAATATGTTCATCTCTTGAATATCATATTTCATCATTTCCCCTTATTTCATTTTTATAAGTTATTCAAATAACCAATCCTTCTTTTCTACTTCATTTTTGTTGCATCTTGATATTTCAAACCTTGATTCATAGGCTACCAATTTCTCTACTAATTTTCTAAATCATTTATCTCTATAATCCTATTTTTATTTTCTTCCTCATTACTTACTGTACTTTATTCTGATTTTCTTCCCTCTTTATCTATTTTACCTTCATATATTTATCCTCTCTTGGTCAAATTAAGTCTATCTAAGGAAAATTGATCCCTTTTGTATTCCATGTCTAATGTTATTTGTGTGCCTATTTTATAAAATCCTACCATTCTATCTACTATCCCAAATATTTCATCTAAAAAGGTATTATAGGCCATGTGGGCTTCTTGTGTCCATATATTTCATATGACTATGTTCCATATGTCTAGTTTACTTTTATTTTCTTTTTGGGGAGAGATCAAATCTAGGTTTTTATTCTAAATTGAGTGTAGCATTAATAATTTGTTAATGGTTTCTCTAATTGTTATGTTTCACCCATTTCTAGGTCCATGATCCCCACACATTATATTTCCAAGTTTTCAGGGATACATCCCATTGACCCCACCTTTTATCTATTTTTATGCTAATTTGACTCATTCTTTATTCCCTTTATAACCTTTGTTTTTCCATTCTCTCTTTAATTTTTTTCTTTTCTTCCATTAACCTAATTTTTCCCCTTCAAGCCCCATCTTCTCTAATGTCCCTACAAAAATTATTTTTTCTTTATTCCATGGTCCATAGTAAACTAATACCTTCTTGATTACACTACTCAATTTTTTTATACTAATCCTTTCTTTTATTACCTATGAAATTAACACTAACTTCTGTAATCCCCTCTAATATTTTTGTTTATTTTCTTCATTTATTTCCCCTAATTTTCAATTTAAATATTATTTAAACATCACATATCTTTGCATCACCCATCTCCACTAGTTATCCTATGCATTCATGTCCCTAAATAAATTAACTACCACTCTCTATAAAGACCTCAATCAAGAGAATTTTAATAAAGAATGGGGTTTTTCTATGATAATGTCTATTTTCCTTTGATAAAATGTATTTCTTAGTGTCATATCTCATCCACACTTGGATTTCCCATGTAATGATAAATTAATCTAGTAATACATCAAACAAATAGTAAAGCGCATTGGTCAAGAATCATCTAAATACCTAAGTTTTTGTATTTTTCCTTAGTTAAATGAATATGATTTTGTAACTAAATTATAGATCACTCATTATTTTGTATGGTTCTCATAATCCATGGCCATAATAAGTTCTGAAAGGATGACCAAAAATCTTCATATTTTCTATGGATAACACATTTACAACCTATGTGTAGGTGTATCTCTATACAGACCCATTTTGTATGGTACAATATTTAAAACACCCCATGATAATTATGAAGATCTCAAAAACATGACAAGATGTTTTAAAATGATCATACCACTTTCACAATCCACCCTTTACCATTTCTACTTCCTTTTCTATTCTTAAGCTCTTTCCACACCATTTGCAAATGCCTTGCATGTTTTTCCCTTATTTTTCACCCCTTTATATATTTAACATGTTACCATCAGTAGCGGTCTCGTCCCACCCTATAGAGATTTTGTTTCCATATGCGGTGGTTTTATCCTATGATATATTGGTTTAATTTCCATATGTAATGTTGTGTATCACTTATCGGGAGTTTCATCTCATGTTACATGTTGTTGCATCAAGGCCTCATGCTAGAACTAGTGATTTTGTCTCCAAAAGATATAATTTTCCCTCTTATTTACATGCCTAACTTTTTATCATAATTTTATTCCACACACATGTTTTACCTCATTTCTAACCCCCATTTCAATTAACCTTCCAAATTTCATTTAAGTTCGCCACCTATTGATCAAATCTAAACAATTTATTTTTATTAAGAGTTAGAATTTGATCTCCTATGTTATTTCTTATTAAGGGATTTGTGCACTCATTTTCCCCCATAAATTTGAATATTTTTCTAGAGAACATTACTTATATTATTATTTTTATTCATAGAGAGAGATGTTGAGGCCAAGGGAGGTATCTTCCTATTCAAATCACCCAAGGACTTTTTGTCTCTACTATCCACAAAGAGAATACAAAGGTCTCCAAACTAGTTTTCTTAATACCTTGAACCATCCATAAATATAGTTTCTATTCTACTCCAACAATACATTCAACTTTATATTTCAACTTGTTAATTTAATTCCATCATACTTGTCACATTGAGAATCAATTGGAGTAGTTTATTGAGGGTATAGGAAAATAAAGTTCAAACTCGACTCATTTATGCTTATAGAAAGAGGTTGGATTTATATTCAATTATTTATATATATATATTGATTAATATTACATCTCTTTACTTATATTTAATCATACAAATTTTGAAAAGAAAAAGGAAAAAAATATTGATTAGATTGCATTCGAACTTTACATTTGTATCTTAGAATATTGAAACAACCCATGTTCTATGCTTTTCCCATATCTAGATTAGATACTAGATATATTTTCAAGTGTAATACTTCTTGTTTAGGTTTTAGATTATTTTAATTGTATAAATTGCATCAATAAACCATAAAATACCAAAAATAGGATTTAACCTTATATTTGTTTCAAAATTGTTAGTAGATTAGAACAAACACAATATGAACCTTATCTTGCATTAGGTTTTGATCATATCTCTAATATTAGGAAAATATCACCACTATTTATATTGTAGATCTCATCTTGTTCATCATTTTTTTGTTAAAAATAACGTTTATATTAGAAAACTTGCATACCATAAGACATAAGGGTTAGATATGAAAACTACAATTACATGTGAAGGATTGTTGTTTTTACTTCCTCCTATGTTTGTCTCTTAAAATCATTTACAACTCTATATTTATTTTCATTGTTACAAAAATTCATTGTTATTTAGATATTTCAAAAACAAAAAAACATAATTCTACTTGCATGTTATCAAATAGAGTAGTGAAAATAAGTCTTGATTTGTTGATTTCTATTGTGTGCAATCAAGCAATTACCATATAAAACAATTTCTCTGGTAAGTAACTAATTCTAGTTACATTTCATTTCATCTCACTAAAATAATTTCAAATAAATTAGTTCAAATAAATAGACATCAGCTCCAAAATATGAATTCTATACAACAAAACATACAAATTTAAGTTTCAAGCAATCCATAGAAAATTCCAACAACAATCTACAACACCTCCAAAATTTAGTCACATATTTAAATTTCTAGAACACATTCAAAATACATAAGGAAACTTGTTGATCCATAGGATAGAAGATTGATATTTCATGAAATATTTAATCAAATCAACGTCAAGGCTCCCATTTAATCTTTAGACCATCCACACAACTCCCATTCAAGATATATCAACTACACAACCCTCATTTTAAGATATCTTTTTTATTTTCTATTAATCATAGTTAGAACCATGCATTGGTCACTCCACCACCATGAATGCCTATATATAGCTAGGTATTCCTAAGAAAATTTAGAAATTTTCCTCATGTCCCCATTCGTCTTCAGCAATAAAATATTCAAGACAATTTATTTTCCAAATTAATGCAAGAAACAATATGTTATAATCCTCTTACACTCATCATACAACATCCCATTATTCTTGATGGAGAGGCCCCTCGAGACAATAATCACATTTGTCAACAATGAGATATCTAATCCCACTAGATATTTTAGTGTCCTATATAATTCCATCTCTTGTCTCATTCTCCATATGAATTTTCCAAATCAATTTCAACCATCATCTAAAACCATTTAATTTGTGTCACCCATCCTAACATTACCTTATTGCAACAAAAATATTAAGTAGGTTTTATCCCATACTAATTTAATAATAATATTATATTTAATATTATTGTTAAATATAAGTATGTTGTAATGCTAAATGTTTATCATGAAAAATTCAATTAAAAAATCATGAAAACATAGACCTCATTTGAAAATATCTCTCTGGTCAATATAAACATGTCCTCCAACAAACTCAATCATTGTTTTACCCTCATAATTTAAAGGAGGAATGTGATAATTTTATTCTCAATTATGTTTCATATGTAGGGGATCTTATTCAATCTAATTTATGATGATATTTCTACCTAAGAGAATATAATTACTTCCTGAGGCTCCAAAAGGGATATTTTTAGCTCTTTTGCACACAGTGAACACCTTTCGGGAATGTATAGGGAAAATTTAAATTATATAATAAGTGTGTGGAAGAGATATGTAATCATATAATTAATTTTAGGAAATTTATGAAATAAAAATCAGGTTTAGGAATAAGTTATGTAATACCAAGCTATTATTAACATGGTATAAGAAAATTAAAGCGATGAAAAAATAATTATCTTGTTTCGGATGTATTAGAACCCTTGGGATGATTTTACACACAATAATATACTAATTGGAAATATAATAATCCCTACTTAATTTTTCAAAAGGTTTAAAAGGATTCAAAGGTGCATATTTACATATATGGGCTCGATAAAGGTGTAAACAAATACCTTTGATCTGGTGAATATTCCGAGAGTTACAGGGGATTAGAATATTATTTAAAGGAAAAATTAAATCAAATGGAACCCTCTACATGTTAGGTAGGTTGATTTGGAAAATATATTCTTCTTCGGTGGAGGTTTCACCTTCCAAGAACCACCCATGACCAAAATTGAAAAGGGGCCCAAATTTAAAATATGTTGCATAATCATGTCCTAAAAATGGTTTAATTTTATTCCTTTTGTTTTTTCCACTCAAAATGATATAATTTTTGCTAGGAAACACCAAGGGAATCTCTCGGGGCAAGAAGGCACTCTAACAGGCTATTTTTAGTAGTGCAATGGTGACACCCAACTTCCAAAAGTGGAAAATGCACACTTGGAGACCCATGATGTCCCTTTTTACCTTTGAAAAAGTAAAAGGGAACATGAGGTACATAATGTTTCACCACCAAGGATGATGATTCATAATTTTAATTTTTGTCAATTAAGTTGCATCTTTGATTGTTAGAAAAGTGTTTTCCACTCACAACATAACTTGGCTCTTTCTCATGTTGAGAAGACCCTATGAAAAATTATGAGTTAGTGATTTAAATTTTTTAACTTTTATAAGGGTACATAGAGGACACTATAATATTCCACCACATGGAGAGGATGAATTACATCACTTAAGTGACAACTTGGGTGGTTAGGAGATGTTTTCAACCTCAATTTCAAATCTAGCCCCTTCCTCATGAAGGGAAAAACCTATTCAAACATTGGAGGACTTGATTTTACTTTTTCCCTTTTCTAATAGTACAGGGGTGGCACAAAAGTGTGCCACCACATGATAATATCCTCCTTCATCACTTAAGACTCATCACTTGTGCACTAGGCATATGTTTTCAACATCACAACTCATATCCCCATCTACCTTCCTCGTGATGGGCTATAAATATGCACACTTGGGAGGAATTGATTTAAATTTTTCCTTTTCTAAGGGTCCATGGGGGAAAAATTGTGCCACCACATGAGAAGCTCATCCTTTATCACTTAGGGCTTGTCACTTGTGCACTAGGCATGTGTTTTCAACCTCTCAACTCAAATCCCCATGAGCCCCTCTCATTATGAAGCGAGAACATATGCATAGTTTTATACCCCTAATGTCACTTTCTCCATTAATAAATGTGGTAATGGACATGAGGGGATATGATACCCATTTATTAAGTTTTAACCCTACCGTCTCGTCTCATCTAACCCGAGTTAAGTAGGGTGAGTTAAGTTATGAGTTAGCTAGGTTTGAGAGGTGAGGTGAGTATAATAATCACACGTACTCAATCTTAAATAAATTATCATGTTTTAAAACCCCCCATTGTTTTTGGTATGTTTTTATTCTACCAAAATGTTTAAAAAACTTCCATTTTTGAAAACACACATTTAATCATAGCTCTCACATCCTAGCTATGTTTACCATGAAACGTTTCTGAAGCTTCCATTATAGAACGCCTTGAAGATGAATCAAACAATTTTTCCACTAATTCCCTACATTTTTACAACATCCAAATGCATATTATAGAAAAAAATCCTTTTCATATCCCTGGAGTTCTTGTGATAAAAAACACTTAAATATTCAAGCATGAAATCGAATGAAAAAACCAATCTAACAAAACAAATTTCAGCTCAATATGACACTCAAAAGGCACAAATATATTTTTAGTATGTTGGCACCAGATCCATTAAAAAAATTTCAAGTTTTGATAACCGAAACCAATAATTTCAAAACCTCTGTAATTCCTCAAGTCTAGAACTCAAAAAATTAGAAAAATCTAAAATTGGGAAAATTGTCTAAAATAGAATATGAGGGTGGGGTGTGACTTACTAAAAATAGTAAGTATCCAGATCAAGTTAAAATTTCACACACACCTAAATCTCACCATTCCCTCACTATCTCCATCCATCATAAAGATCAAGTACACCAGCTTTGAGCCAATATCCACTCTAGCCACCGAGTACCGAATGTGGGAGATAGTGATGTGACACATCTATGCCTAGAGGATTTGAAGACAAGGATGTTGAAGGAACCGTGATGGAACATTGAGGATAATTTATTCGCTGGAGAAATATTTAAATCATGAGGGGATCTAATCTCTATTCACAACATTGAGTTATTTATAGCTTGTACAAGGCATTGTGATCTTGCCACGAGAACCATCCATCCTAAAGACAATTCTTTACTTGCAATTCTCACACCAAAAGGAATCTCACAATGTCTACAAATACCCACCTAGAGCCACATGGTCATCATCACAATGGATTTTACATCTCAAGAGGAGTAAAATACTGATTCAAATCTTCAAGGAATTGCAATTGGTTCATGTCTCAAGTAGGGGAGAAAACCTTCTTGAATGCCCAAGACACTGTCATAGAGTGAATTCCATGAGGCATATTCAGATGCAATTGTAATCCTGAGTAGAGTGATGGGTGAAGATCATACAAGGGAATTCCATGAATGGATGGCACAATTCATATTGGTGATCACTGAAGGAGACAAAATGATTGATTGGGGTCAAATCATCAGTGACAATATTCATAGGCAATTGGAGTAGTTTTTCAACACTAAGAGGTTCACTATGACCTCTTGGTGTATTCCCTTAGATACACAAGACCCTTCCATGTTCTCTCTTTTGCACCAAATGTATCTCAAAAATCCCCCACATTTTAAAATTACTAGTATCTCACTTTTAGAGAGAGAAACTCACATTTCATGAGAGTGAATGATGCATTCACTATGTACCTCATAAGGTTGCTCGAAGGAGATCTAGAATGGAGAATTTCACCTCAAGTAGTGGAATTGATTACAAGGTATGGGGGATTCTTCACATAATTCTCCACATTCACCTATCTCAGGGTAAGTGGATTTGACCATGCTCCTCTTAAATTGACAAGGTACCCAAGTCACAAGATCCTCCTAATTGAGTTATGTAGGAAACTTACTCAATTTTATATCAAATGCAATGTTATAAAGTGGAGTGGTATTTCATTTCCCATCTCCTATGGAATATATTTGTGTAATAATGTTCTTGATGCTTCAAACATTTATACCTTCATTACTTCTTTCAATATACACTCCTATGCGGCTAGATCTAACTTCAATCTCATAAAGGATCATGAAACCTTTTTTCTACCCAATTTTCACCACATTCCTTCAATTTACGACTTTTGGGTTATTTTTTATTATGACTAGGAATTCATAATATGGGAATACGTGAGGATGTCATTTGAACAAATAAGCTCTTTTCAGTTTTATTGGTTTTTTCAAATTGTTCCTGATGATGATTCAAATTTATTTAATTTTGATTAAGAATAAGTACAATATTCACCTCCCTCTCCCATCCCATGGCATATCACATAGTCATAAGACATAAAGGATAGAAAGATTCATGAGATTCATCGGTCCAAAAATTGGTACAAGAAGAGGATGGAAAATTGCATTGAAAGGGGTATGATAAGTTCCTTTCTAAGAAATATTCTATCTACCTATCTCATGAAGAATCTAATGAAGGTACATGCTCATCTCATTTTAGAAAGATTAAAATCATATAGGTTGGTAAAGTATCTCCCTTAGTGGAGGTGTACAAGAGGTCAAAAGTTAGAGAATATCATGTTGAGCAACTTGAGAAAGGAGAGATAGATCCCTCATAGTCCCCTAAGCATCCATTGAATCTAATTGTCCATATGGGGGTGGTTGAATCATCCCATCCTAGTCATGTTTTTAACCCCTATCAAGCATATGAGGTGTTTGATCTTATTTCTACTTATTCCACACCCTTCTCATGGATCAATGACTTGTTTAGATAAGAGTCAAGAACAATACAATAGGTGGTGACACCTAACTTTGAGGGCATCTTGAAGTACATCAAGACAAAGAGAAATAGAAAGGCACAAAAACCTATAGGTTCTTCACTGAGGTTTCCAAAGATTATTTTGTAGAGGTTTCACATCCGAATTTCATCAATCCCTGAGGAGGAGATGACACACAATGACTATGAAATGCAAAGAGTATCTTTGGGACAAACCAAACATGAAGTTGATGCTCACATGTTCAAGGAGTTATCAACTTATATCCTTGCACCAGATGAAGAATACAAGAAAACCATTGATAAATTAGAGGAGGATGTGAAGAATTTGGATTCATATGTACAATCATTTCTTAAACTTATTTCATTAGCCTTGCCATTGATTGAAGAAATCTCTCATGTCTGCAACTTCAATACTCAGTCCCTTAAACAAGCTCAAATGTTCATAGTGCAAGGAAGGGAAAGTGACCAATGGGTGAGTATGATCATGTAAAAATGGAATCATCTCTTCCCTGATATTATCTCTTTGTTCACATTCCTCTTGGAAACATAGTTGAGGATCAAGAAAACTAGAGTAGTGATCAAGAAAGAGAAGGTCCTTTGGGAAGGTAATCTCCCATTAGGGAGAGAGATGAATATTTTTATTCTTGTTCCTTGGTAAGCTCAAATGTGTTTTCATCCACCTCATATAACTTTTCTCCCATTTGGTCTTGTACCATAACTTGGAGGTGTGATGCTCTAAAAGAGGTCATTGTTGATTTGGAGTCTTGTGAAGAAAATGTATCAAGAATTTTGGAGGATCTTGGCACAAGCATGCAAGAGCTTGGTACTCCTTTCCTTAATGAGAATACTTCTTTGAAGGATATTTATAATTCATTTCAAGAATTGGTTCAGGAAAATATTGGTGATCCTTTGTCCTTTAGTGGTGACACTCTAGAATCCCTTGCAAAGATTAGAGGTTCCATCTCTAATACTATAAGGAATCATGAGAAATGGTTCAATCAATGAAAAATATAAATTTCATCCCTGATACCTAGCTCAAAACATTGGAATATGTGAACATCCTAGAAGTTGAGAAGGTTTCATTGGCAATTTATAGCTTTGGTAAGATGGAGAACGGTCAAATATTCATCATTCATTGCATGGAATCCAACTAGAGTTGATTATTCATCAAATATTTATTCAACTCCCTTCCCCTTCTCCTTATTTTCTCTCTCTTTCTTCTCTACCCATTTATAATTCTTCAAATTGTGTGTAATCATGAAAGATTTTATTTTCTACTTATGTGACTTTTTAATGTTTGATTGTAAAATTCCCTTTTGATTTATAAAAGGGGGCTTATTTTCTCACTTCTAAGGAAAATTAAAATTTTCTAGTATAATAGGAACATGAAGGTTCATGTGGGGGGTAGATGAAGAGTTGTATTGTAAATCTATAAATTGAGGTGACCTCCTCACTTCAAGTGGATGGTTTTTTTTTTCTAGCTCTCATTTTCTCTCTAGAGACAAAGTAGTTGATTTATTCCATTTTCTAGTCTAATACATTCCTCTCCTTCTCAACAACACTCCATGAGCATTGTAATATTTTGCAACATAATGCAATGAGACTTTGTGCTTCTTGTATCTTGTTCCTTGTTATATTTTTATGGTGTCTTCTATTTTTAATGGAAACATTTTATTTTTAGAAATAAACTCTAATGTGTTATTTATTGTGCAAGACTCTATTCCCTTTGCACCTCTCTCTCAAGATATTTCCTCCCTTGTAGTATCTATAATAATTTTTCCACATGTGTAAGGAAGTACCCCTATGTGATCCCAGTAAAAGGACAACCTTAATTATTAGAATAGTGTTTATAATTTCCTACATTAAATAAATGGAGCTTCCCCATTCAAGCAAAGGGACTTAGTCCCAAAGTTTTGGTGAGATCCCTAATTTTCCCATGTGAAAATTTATTTCCCCAACAAACTATAAAATTTAGATTATAATTAATAAATAAAAATAGGAACATATTTTTATTTATTAAATACAAACTAAAGGTTTATACACTAACTAGTTTATAAAATCAATTAAATGAATAGGTGTAAATGGAGTCACACATGATCACCCTAATTTAAATAGGGCTCCACGGGGCCTATTTTCCATTTTTAAACCATTGTAAAAATTAGACAACTTGGATAAGTTTGGACTTGAGAACTTGATAAATTTTCAATACCAGTAAAGGAGTTTGAGCATGTCGCGGATGATTTGGAAAATCCACAACCAAAGTAAAAAGTCATCGAAGCCTGGAGTGTACATTAGAAGTTGAAAAATGCCACGGGAACTTAAGAAAATTTGCAGTGGATAAAAGGTTCCGTGGATGATGATTCAAAATTCGCACTATGTAGTGCCCACATTTTTATAACCTAAGTTATTTGTTCTTTTTTCTCATAGACATGTTTTGGCAGGGATTCGATATATTTTGGACATTACATTAGGATATTTGATCTTATTAGACATGTATGGAGATTTGGGTGTATGGAACCAATTTAGCTTGATTACTATGTTGTCACATTATCTTATGATGTATGGATACTAATTTATATGATGTTGTTTTGGACCGTAATTATATTGACTTGGATACTCAGTTAGTTACATGTTTGGATTCTAAGGATATATGTCACTTTATCATTATGTCTAACTTATGGTGAATTGTGTATAATTGTGTACGTTGTTGCATTTTTGAATCCAAAAAGATGATATGCTTGTTTATAATTCATTGATATCTTATTTAGTAGTTGATTCACATTTTATTGGACAAGTGCGTTTAATGTGTGAAATGAGTGTGTAGGTGACAGGTCACAGGAGAACGTGGGATTAAGGAAAGCTACACAATCTTGCACAAGCACCCCATAGGGCTAAGCCCTAACCATGTCTATTGTATGAGGCCTTAGTATTAGGGTTTATTTTTTTGGGCACCATGAGTGACCCTCATTCGTAATGTAAAATGTCTTGTATTATTAATCTTGCTTAGGGTGTTTAGTTTGTGTTGTAAACTTGTTTTGGGGACTTAATGACACTAATTGCATTAGAATTTGAGTTTGTATAATGATGAGTTTAATCAAAAGGTATTAGGGTCACATGTGAACCCTTCGGTGGGCCCCACATCCTCTACCCTTATGCCCAAATGTACCAAATCTGAAATTGGGCTATTTTAGGCATTTTCAGTGACCCCTTTTTAGTTTCGAGTTCACTTAGCATGAAAATGGGCCCTTAGACCCTACCTAATAGGTATAGGGGCTTATTTCCAAGGATTAGAGGGATTTTCCCTCCCATTTTTCATTCCTTTGGTCACATACATGTAAGGTGGATGGGTAAGTGTGCTTTGTTAAAAGTTGCACAAGTTTGTTTTGTTATTCATTTTGAGTAATTTGGGAGAAGAGGGTTATAAGATATTTTATCCTTTCTCCCTTTTTATTTTGAGAATGTTTGACCTTGAGGGAAGAGAGGGTGACACATGTCACCCCTCATTTTTGAGGATTTTTGTTGGCTCCTCTTCAAATTCTCCCTCATGGGGAAAGAAGAGAACTTTTTTTGGAGCTTTTTCTTGGAGGCTTGTGGATTTTGGAGCTAGAGCTTGTTTGGACAAGGAAAAGGGAGAGTTAGAAGTGGAGAGCTTTTGAGGTAGGATCCTTGAGATCATTTTTGTGTTTATTGCATATTAGATGTTAGCCTTGTTCAAAATGTGTGTGCTACTTGGGTGTTACCATTTTGTTGTTATGTGTGTGATTTTATTTTCCTCCATCCGTCATATGACATGATGGATTTTTGGAGTTGTGGGGAAGAGAGAGGGATTTTTCCCTCTCAATCCTCATGGCTTGATGGTCAAGCCATGTAGGATTTTAGTTACTCCCCTCAAATGGTTTGAGGTAGGGAAGGTGGTTCATATGGCTTGAACCTCCTTCCCATTCTTGGTGAGGAAACCCCTTTGGGGTTTGAAAATCCTTCCAAGAAGGATTTGGTGAAAGGATGGAGAAATAAGGAGGGTGTGGAGATCTTGGTTTTGTGCAACCAATGTTGGTTACCACTTTTGGAATTTGGAGAACTCCTTTCTTCTCTTCCCCATTTTAGAGGTAGAACATGGTTTCTCCTCTTTTTCATCTTTGTAAAATTGATGTCTTGTCTTTATGTGAATGTAATGTTGGTTGTTCTCCCTTACTCTTGTGAAAAGTTGTGGATAGTAGTCCTCTTTCCCATGGGATTGGGGGAGGCTAGCATGCCTTCCAACCTTGGAAAGGCATGTGATGATGCCTAAAGGTTGGGTGGTTAAACAAGCCCTTCTTCTCCTTGTGTTGGATTCTTTTGAAGGCATTTGAAGTTGGATCACAAGTTGGAAGTTGGTTGGAGTCCTTGATTTATTGGCTTCTCTGTTTGTCTACAAGTTATGTAAAAATCACTCTCATTTTAACTTTATGAATATGCCTATGTGGGAGCTTTGTAGTCTTGTAAAAATCCCCATATTGTGTTGGTATTACTTGTAGACTTGAGTCACTTTTTCTTGCACAATATTCCTTCATTCTTGTCAAGAAGTTTGTAATAAAGACACTTGATTATGTCATGGATTGTGGAAACATAATTTATGTGTGAGTTTAAGCTCTTTATACAAAAGCTTGTAAAATAGTTGTTATTCTTATGGATTAATGGAACCTCCGTTTTGAAGGAAAGATGAGTAATTGGATAAATCGTTATTATTGTTGTAGATTTCATTATTTTAAATTTTGTAACATGATTGAATGTAAAATAAATTATAATTCTTGAAATGAATCTATCACTATAAATTTTTAAAATGTAGAGAATAGAATAAGACTAGTTTTACTTTCCTTCTTGACTAACTTAGTGGAATAGATGAAATAAGTAAATAGTATGTTCTTACCTCTCTTACTAAGTGTTAAGATTAGTCAAATATCCTCTCTTCAAATTACTTTGTTTCATTTTTTTTATATAATCTCTAAAGATTGGAAAAATCATCTTATTATTCATAGTTATGGAAAAGGTTTTAGTTCCCTGCTTTGCCAAGTTAATAATTTTAGATCTCAAAATTAATAATTTGAAAGGATAAATTCTTTTACAAAGGCATATAAGATCCTTTTTAAATATATTCACATACCTAATATAGTTTTTTTAGGTGAATACATTTTACTTAACAAGTAAAATCTAAATGGTTATAGTAATACAAATATTTTTATAAGTAATATATATATATATATATATATATATATATATATGTATGTATGTATGTATGTATGTATGTATGTATGTATGTGTATACATATATATGTATGTATGTATACATATATATATATATATATATATATATATATATATGTATGTATGTATGTATATATATATGTATGTATGTATGTATATATATATATGTATGTATGTATGTATATATACATATATATGTATGTGTACATACATGCATACATACATACATACATACATACATATATATATATATATATATATATATAGGTGTGTGTGTGTGTGTGTGTGTGTGTGTGTGTGTATAACGTATTAAATTTCAACAAATAAAATAATAAACAAAAAAAAAAAAAAAAAAAACAAAAGTGGGGAGGGTGAAACCCTTCCCACTCCCTATGTGGCCACCCAACTATCACACTCCCCATGCTCCCCGCCAAGGTCTTTGTTGTCCCACCACCCACCACCTATCACCTCTCTCGCACCCTCTCCCCACATGGCCACCCCCGTTGTTCCACCTTCCCTTTTCCACCGCGAAGACCCTCCCCCATCGCTGCGCTCCCTCTCCTTCCTTGTGGTCTCCACCTCCCCACTTCCCCTCAAACAAAAAAATGTGACCCACCAAACTACCGTTCTATGCCGCCCCATACCTCTCACCTTCCATGCTGCCATGTGTCCCCAACTATGTGGAAACCCTATAGCCACCCCCTCTCTAAAATGTGGCCACACCGGACCATAGAAATAAAAAATAAAAATAAATTACATTCATCTAAATCACAGATTTGTTGCTTAGTGTCTCTCACACAAATACAAAAAGGATGATTCAATCAAGTCTCCATAGCTCCTCCACCTACACAAGATGAAACAAAGAAAACAAAATAAGAGAGAATGATATGTAAAAGAAAGGATAGAGATGGTTAGGGAAACTTTACGGCATTAGGGTCAAGATTTGATTCATCCTGTGGTTCACATTTAACCTTAAATTTTTTTTTAAGTCATGGAAATAAAATGAGAATGTGAAATAAAACCAAAGGAGGGCAAGTGGTGTTAAATTAATATGAAAGGGGGTGTAAATTTCTCAAGTGACCCTAATGATGTTTAGTAGAGTAATTCAAGATAGTGTTAGTAAATATATAATTAAATCGGGAATTTAGGCAAGTAGTTAAATAAATTGGGACGAGAAAAATTATTCTAAAATAATTAATCATTAATGGGGAAGTGTTAAACCAACATAGTAATATTATTTTAGTTTACAAAAAAAAAATTTACCCAATTTTTTTTAGTGACTTTTGGTGTGTTTTTGGGTGTCCCGATGTGGGATTTACATTTGTTATCGAGCACGAGTTCACACACACGGACACTGTTTTGGTTTGCACTCTTACGAGAGTAATGTCAAAGCCAGGTTTTCCATACACCTCCTTCGAGACATAGCTAATGTTTGGTGGAGGAATGAGGAGCTGAAGCTCCATTGGACTTGAGAGAAAATGACCCGGGAGTTGTTTGAGGAGTGATTCATTGCTCGTTATATGTCGAGCATTTTGTACGAGAAGAGGATCGATGAATTTCATGACTTACTACAGGATCTGGGTATAGTAGCACAAAGATGAAAGGAAGTTCCTTGATCTTCTACAAGTATGTGGACTACCCGTAAGATGAGAAATTATAGGTTAACAAATTTATAAGGAGTAGTTAGGATGTTATCTCCTCCCACACTTGAGAAGGCCTACTTAGCCGAGGAGAAGGGAACCAAGGCACAGGAGCACCGAGATAAAAACAAGAGCAAGTTTCAAGAAAGGATACAAGCCTTTAAGAGTCAGAGGTCATGGGGTACGACACCACCCCCTAGAGGAGGATTCTGGCCTCCACAAGTAGCCATGAGGGTGCCACCACACCCACTACAAGCAGACGCAACATCATGGCCAACAGCAACAGAGAGGGCTAGACAAACTTAGGGCTTTTAGAGAGGTGGCACTAGAAGAGGTTTTGTTGGAGCCAGGGATTGGAGATAGGGTACTCAGAGGCATAGCTAACCCACACGTAGTGATCTGCTAGGGTTGGATTGGTAGGATCAATGCACCAAAGTATACGAGGGACCCTGTCTTGGAGGGGTACATAAGGATGTTTTATTTGTGGGTCCCTTGATCACTATGTGTGTATGTTTCCACACAAACCCACTACCATGGATATGTAGAGAGCTCCTATATCTAATTAGACAGTGTGTGACATGGGACGCACCCATTGTGTATATGTGTGTTTGACAATCGCTGGCCAAGCATTAGGCCACAGTCATTGAGATGAAAAGTACTATCAGGGGTATTTCTGTCTCAATACTTTTGATTCAAGTGCTTCATATTCTTTTGTATCTCCTTCTATAGTGGACTAGTGTGGGCTAGTGGTGGCTAGGCAACCAGATAGTTGGCAGGTTGAGTTGGCCTCTAGGGCCAAACTCGCCATGGACTCATATGTGGAGAGTTGTGTAATTGATTTAGGAGTCTTCTCCACTACACTTGACCTCCAAGTTATTCCTATAGGATCCTATCAGGTATCGATGGGTATGGATTGGCTCAAGGCTCATCGGGCTAAGATAGATTATAGAAATAAGGTCATTGAGTGTCAGGATGATCTTGGGAGTGTAGTTGTGATATCAGGGATGTAGAGGCCTATCCCTTTGCGTATGATCTTGGCTAAGAAACTTAAGAGAATCATGCACAAAGGTTGTAAGTTGTTTGCTATCACCATCGGTGATTGGTTAGAGAGCACCCGAGCATCCACCCTTAGATGATCATGAAGTTTTGAGGAGTATGCGCAGATGTGTTTCTAGGTGAGCTTCCAGGTTACCACCCCGCAAAGAGGTGGATTTCACCATCGATTTAGTGCGAGGATCTACACCAATTTCTAGGGCACCCTATTGGATGACGACTCTAGAGATTCATGAGCTCAATATTCGAGTTAGAGGAGTTGTTGGAGAAGGGTCTCATTCGCCCTAGTATATATCCTTGGGGAGAGCCAATCATATTTGTGAAGAAGAAGGACGGTTCTCTCAGAATTTGTGTTGAATTTAGGAATCTCGGTAAAGTCATAATAAAGAACCATTATCCACTCCCCATGATTGATGACTTGTTTGATCAGATGCGGGGAGCTAGAGTGTTCTCCAAAATTTATCTCATGTCAAGGTACCATCAGTTGTGCATATCAGATGTAGACATTCATAAGACAACTTTTCACACATGTTATGGGCGTTATGAGTTCATAGTTGTTCCATTTGGTTTGACTAATGCCCCAGCTGTCTTCATGAGCCTCATGAATGGAGTATTCAAGACCTTTTTGGATTATTTTTTTAGTGTTTCTAGATGATATTTTGATATATTCTCATTCCGAGGAGGAACACGAGGAGCATTTGAGATAGGTACTACAGGTTTTGAGAGAGTAGAAGTTATATGGGAACATGGAAAATATAGCTTCTTTCAGACAAAGATTCAATACTTGGGTCACATCTTATCAAGAGAGGGTATTTCAGTAGATCCCTCTAAGATACATGCTATCATGGATTGGCTAGCACCCACATCAGTCACTGAGGTGAGGATTTTTATGGGATTAGCAGGTTAATACCGTAGGTTTGTCTAGGATTTCTCCAAGATTTCTCACCCTATTACTTCTCTACAGAGAAAAGGGAAGAAGTTTGATTGGTTAGAAAAGTGTGAGAAAACCTTTCAGTTGCTTAAGGAAAGGTTACCCATGACACCCATCTTAGTAGTTCCGGACTCCAATAGAGGATTTTTTTGTTTGACCTGAAGCATCATGCTAGAGGGTTTGGGAGCCATTCTTATGCGCAGAGCGTTAGGTGATTGCCTTTGAGTCACGTAAGATCAAATAATATGAGATTAACTATCCTACTCATGACTTGGAGCTTGCAGTAGTTGTCCATGCACTTGTGCATTAGCGACACTTCCTTTTGGGTAGACCTTTCATTTTGAGGATAGATCATCATAGCTTGTAGCATATCTTCTCATAGCCAAACCTCAACACTTGTCAACGGTGTTGGATGGAGTTCCTATGTGAGTATGACATGGAGGTAAAGTATATCAAAGGAAATGAGAATTTTGTTGTAGATGCACTTAGTAGATGACGACATGTGCTTACTTCATTAACATTATAGTCAGATTTGAGAGGTAGGATTCTTGAGCATCTTCTAGAGGATAGGTTTTATGAGGGTGCTAGACAGATGTTGGAGTCACAGGGTTCATTAGAGGGCAGATATTCAGGGTGTATTTTAGAGACAGATGGTTTAATTTGGTTCCTTAGGCACATCTATGTGCCTAAGTTAGGAGATCGACGTAGCTTCATCCTTTTAGAGGTACATTGTGCTCCATATGCAGCACATCTAGGAGTGAAGAAAATGCACACTGATATGAGGGAGTTATATTATTGGCTTGGTCTTTGACGGGACATAATATATTTTATTGCACATTGCCTTGAGTGCCAGAGGGTCAAGGCAGAGCATTCTCATCCCGCAGGACACTTACATCCTCATGATATTCCCGAGTGGAAATGGGATGTGATCTCCATGGATTTCATAGTCAGATTCCCTATGTCTTCTTATCATGATGATGCCATTATGGTCACCATGGATAATTTGACCAAGGTTGCACATTTCTCACCAACCAAGGTCACCTATAATGCACAAGCCATCGCCAAAGTATTTATAGAGGACATTGTTAGGTTGCATGGGATTTCAAAGACCATCATCAATGATAGGGATACCATTTACACTTAAGTTTTATAGAATTCCTTTCAGGCCACTCTTGGTACTTAGATTAATTTCAGCTCAACATATCACCCAAAGATAGATGGGCAGGTAGAGAGGGTTAATCAGGTACTGGAGGACATGTTGAGGATGTATGTGATGGACCAGTAGAATAAGTGGGAGGATTACCTTCATTTAATTGGGTTTTCATTACAACATCAGATATCAAAGTTCCATAGGTATGGCTCCCTACAAAGCTTTGTATGGATGACCTTGTCAGAGGACACCATTGAGTTGGGACAGACTAGATGATAGGAATATTCTGGGACCACTTACATTCAAGATTTAGAGCAGCAGCTATTCTAATTAGACAACATCTTGAGTAGGCTAGAGCACTCTGGAAGGTATATGTGGACACAAAGAGGATTGATTGTCACTTCTCAATGGGTGACAAAGTCCTCTTGAGAGTTTATCCTCATAAGAACCCAATCTGCTATGGAAAGGGTTCTAAGCTATTGCCTCGTTTTTGTGGGTCGTTTTGATATTTTAGAGGTCATCTATCTAGTTGCCTACCACCTAGCTTTGCCACCACTCCTTGCATGGGCCCACAATGTATTTAATGTTTCGTACTACATAGATATGTACTATATGTTTCTCATGTTTTGTATTGGTCAAAGCATTATAGGTAGAGGATGGGGGTAGTGGAGTGCTGGAGCTCGTACACATACTTGAGCACCGGAGGTTGCCCCTACGGGGTCAAGACTTGGACCAGTTAGAGTGCAATGGGACGAGATATGATGAGACAACAACAACCCGGGAGGATGCTTTACACTATTGAGGGCCAAATATCCAAATATCTTCCAGTGACTTCTAGGAGGAAGTCTAATTTTAGTAGAGGGGGATGTAGTGCCCACATTTTTATAGCCTCAGTTATTTGTTGTTCTTTTTTCTCATAGACATGTTTCGGCAAGGATTTGATATATTTTGGACATTACATTAGGATATTTGATCTTATTAGACATGTATGGAGATTTAGGTGTATAGCACCAATTTAGCTTGATTACTATGTTGTCACATTATCTTATGATGTCATGGATACTAATTGATATGATGTTGTTTTGGACCATAATTATATTGATGGATACTCAGTTAGTTGCATGTTTGGATTCTATGGATATATGTCACTTTATCATTATGTCTAACTTATGGTGAATTGTGTATAATTGTGCACGTTGTCACATTTTTTATTCCAGAAAGATGATATGCTAGTTTAGAATTCATTGATATCTTATTTAGTAGTTGATTCACATTTTATCAGATAGGTGCGTTTAATGTGTGTAATGAGTGTGTAGGTGATAGGTCACAGGAGAACATGGGATTCAGGCCAGCTACACAATCTTACACAAGTAGCCCATGGGGCTAAGCCCTAATCATGTTTACTATATGAGGCCTTAGTATTAGGGTTTTTTTTTTGGGCACCATGAGTGACCCTCATTCATAATGTAAAATGTCTTGTATTATTAATCTTGCTTACGGTGTTTAGTTTGTGTTGTAAACTTGTTTTGGGGACATAATGGCCCCACTTGCATTAATCTTTGAGTTTGTATAATTATGTGTTTAATCAAAAGGGATTAGGGTCACATGTGAATCCTTGGGTGGGTCCCACATCTTCTACCCTTGTGCCCAAATGTGCCAAACCCGAAATTGTGCTATTTTAGGCTTTTTTAGTGACCCCTCTTTAGTTTGCATGAGTTCACTTAGCATGAAAATGGGCCCTTGAACCCTACCTAATAGGTAGGGGGATTATTTCAAGGTTTAGAGGAGTTTCCTCCCATTTTTCCTTCCTTTGGTCACATCCATGTAAGGTGGATGGGTAAGTGTGCTTTGTTAAAAGTTGCACAAGTTTGTTTTTTTGTTCATTTGAGTAATTTGGGAGAAGAGGGTTAAAAGCTATTTTATCATTTCTCCCTTTTTATTTTGAGAAAAATTGACCTTGAGGGAAGAGAGGGTGACACATGTCACCCCCTCATTTGTGAGGATTTTTTTGGCTCCTCTTCAAATTCTCCTTCATGGGGAAAGAAAATAACTTTTTTGGAGCTTTTGCTTGGAGGCTTGTGGATTTTGGAGCTAGAGCTTGCTTCAACAAGGAAAGGGGAGAGTTAGAAGTGGATAGATTTTTGAGGTAGGCTCCTTGAGTTAATTTTTGTGTTTATTGCATATTATATGTTAGCCTTGTTTGTTTATAATGTGTTTGCTACTTGGGTGTTACCATTTTTTTGTTATGTGTGTGGTTTTATTTTCCTCCATCCATCATATGACATGATGGATATTTGGAATTGTGGGGGAAGAGAGAGGGATTTTTCTCTCTCAATGCTAATGGATTGATGGGAAGGCCATGTAGGATTTTAGTTACTCCCCTAAAATGGTTTGTGGTGGGGAAGGTGGTTCATATAGCTTGAACCTCCTTCCCCATTCTTGGTGAGGAAACCCCTTTGGGGTTTGAAAATCCTTCCAAGAAGGATTTGGTGAAAGGATGGAGAAATAAGGAGGGTTTGAATGACTTTGGAGGAATAAGGAGGGTGTGGAGATCTTGTTTTTGTGTAACCAATGTTGGTTACCACTTTTGGAATTTGGAGAACTCCTTTCTTCTCTTCCCCATTTTAGAGGTAGAACATGGTTTCTCCTCTTTTTCATCTTTGTAAAATTGATGTCTTGTTTTGATATTTGTCTTGTCTTTATGTGAATGTAATTTTGGTTGTTCTCCCTTACTCCTGTGCAAAGTTGTGGATAGTAGTCCTCTTTCCATGGGATTTGGGGAGGATAGCATGCCCTCTAACCTTGGAAAGGCATGTGATGATGCCTAAAGGTTGGATGGTTAAAAAATCCCTTCTTCTCCTTGTGTTGGATTCTTTTGAAGGCATTTGAAGTTGGATTACAAGTTGGAAGTTGGTTGGAGTCCTTGATTTATTGGCTTCTCTCTTTATGTAAAAGTTATGTAAAAATCACTATCATTGTAAATTTATGAAAATGCTTATGTGGGAGCTTTGTAGTCTTGTAAAAAAAAAAAAAACAAAAAAATCCCCATATTGTGTTTGTATTACTTGTAGACTTGAGTCACTTTTTCTTGCACAATCTTCCTTCATTCTTGTCAACAAGTTTGTAATAAAGACACTTGAGTATGTGTTGGCCCGAAAATCTGCCGGCTTGGCCTAGATCTATGGATAAACGAGCCAACAGCAGTGTGCGGGGCATAGCCCTCTTTGAGTCAACAAAGTGAAATCGGTTTATTGCTATTCTACCGGCGAGGAATCTATGCAAGTCTCATGATTCTTCCTTCGGGGGTTTGGGATCTCATCCCGGTGGGAGGTTTCATTGCGAAAAGAAAGGAAACGAAAGGGGATGAAGAAAGATCAGTTCGAAGGAAGAAAAGAAATGAATTCCAAAGCGAGAAAGGTCAAGGTTTATGTTTTGGGATTGGTAGTAAACAGAGCCAAACCTACTTGCATAAACGAGCAAAGCAATACTGATGATAAATAAATGACAATAAAATAGAAGTAGATCCAATAGAATAAACACGGATCTAACGTAAGAAAGATCTAATGTATATAACACATGTATTCAAAGCACAAAGTCTAAATATTGTATTACTAATTTCTTCTATTACAAAAGCTCAAAGTCTTTTCTCCTTACTCCTATTTCTCATTTGAAAGGTATTTACTCATCCATCCCCAAAACAACAAGTGTTGGGGTATTTATAGAAGAAGAGGAGAAAAGAAGGCAAAAAGGAGCCAACAACTATTTACAAAGATATTTACAAAATATCTAAAAGTCATGTTGACTTTTTACAACTTGATGGATGACATCATCCCATGATGCAACATGGATGATGTCATCATTTGCATCAACATACTTCAAATATTTCCAGAAAGAGGAAGAAGAGAAAGGGAAGAAGAAGAAGAAGAAGAAGAAGAAGAAGGAGCAGCAGCTATTCGTCATCATCATCTTGTGGCCGGAAGGGGGTGGGTTGCTTTTGTTGCTCCTCAGGTGACGATATATGGAACTGAGAGCGGTATTCCATGAACTTGTTGATTATTGGCCCAAGTTGATCCTGAGAAGGATCCTTGTGCCTATCGCTTATCGCCTCACAAGTCTCCCGCTCATCTATGAGCTTCTCTGGGAGTTTGGAATAGTCCTTCTCTGCCTCAATGAGGAACTGACGAAGTCCCTAGGAGCCAGCAAATTGTTGATGGATTCCATGTCAAATGTGACCTTCGCCCCGTTCTCGAGAAGTGATCTCCTTGAAGATCCGGATGGTTTCATCGGCTTTCCTTAAAGTGAAGGAAGGAGTAAGCAACCCTGGAGACATGTTGAGAACAATTCATTCCATTTGGTGCATCGCATCCAGGGCTTCTTCCTTGACTTTGTCAATCTTTTCTAGAATAAATTCCAGCTGATCCACCCGATAGTCTAGAGTGGACATGATTTTGTTGAGGGCCCTTGGATGGCCGAAGATGCCGAACTTGACCAGATCTTCGACTGAATAGTCGAACATTTGTTGGAAGGCCTCGTGCTGCAGTCTAGCATGTTCCAACTCTTCTGATATGGGCCCCGCTAATGCTTGGAGTTCTTTATTCACCTTACTGCTATTCAGGTACAAGTCAGAGAACTCGGTGATCACTCTTTCACTTTCCTTGAGGATCTGGCTCCTCCAAGCGGAAACGGCCATACCCTGCTCGCCAATTTTGGCATACTTGTTAATTTTCTCCTGGCTGAGAAGCTCAGAAGTTTCGGCGGCAGTTGTGGGAGGCGCACTACCCATCTTCTGTAAGGCTTGGAGCAAATATTTGTTTTTCTATTTTTGTAGCCTTTTCTCTTCTTTTATCTCTTGAAGCTTTTGACAGAGGGCATCAACCACAGAAAGAGCTTCCCCCTGGAGACTTTCAAAAGATGTCCCCATTATGACTTGGGTCATAGTAAAATCTGTCGGAGACAGATCCTTTTTCTCTTTGAGGGGATCGGGGTATGTAATTTCCATGATTCTCTCACCTGCAGCACTTTTAGAGAAGCGTGTAACAGGCTTCTGCTTCTTCACCCCTTTGGCTGGGATCACTGAAAAGTCCATCGGAGCGATGGGAACTTTCCTCTTTTGCTGGCTTAGCTGCTGAGAGATCCAGGCTGGTCCTATGGAAGAAGGACAAGAGACAGAGGAGGAGGCAGCTACAGTAGAAGAGGGGAAAACACGTGGAGACACGCGGCGGCAGCATTGAGAGAATAGCCAAGAAGTGTCCACGGGAGGAAGGAAAACTGCAGCTACGGAAGACATAGGAAGGGAAGGGAGCTCGGAGATGAGGGAAGAAATGGAGGAGGAAAGATCAGTGAGGGAAGAAAAGATAGATGAAGAAGCAAAGGGAACAGTAGAAGAAGGGGAAGAGGACACGACCAAAGGGATGGTCACTTGAGTCACTCGAGGAGGGGAAGGAAGAGAAGAAGAAGGGACAGAAGGAACCTCAGTTGTTGTAACAATGCCGACATCCTGAGTGGATGGGCCAATTGGAACTTCCTCTTCTGCTTCTTTCTCTGGTGTGACCAGAGATATTACCTGCTCGGGTGCCGCGGAAGGAGGACTCTCAGGGGCTTCTTCTTGGGTGGTGCTGGACTCACCCTCTACGCCTTTGCCTTTACCTTGAGGCTGCTTTTTGGATCGTGGAGGTGCGTTACCCAGTGGGGAGGTAGTGAAATCAACCCCGAGGTAGATTAGGCCGTTCATCCGGCACCAATGTTCTGTCCTCCGCAAAGTCTCCTTGACCCTCTCCTCTATTGTCTGAGGAGCCTTAGTTCTATCAATGGCCGGAAAGGGCCAATCGTCCCCATCTGTATCAGTATATACCTTGTCTACTTCATCTTCTGTAGTCTGGTAGCCTTTGGGGACAATGGCTACCCCATATTGGATGATTTCTGCCAAGGCTAGGCGAGAATGATCCTTTCTTCTGAGCTCCACCTCATGGATGATGTCAATGTAAATGTCCTCGATCTGAGGGATGTGGATTGGATCAAGTTTCGCCCTTGGCAGATAGTTCCTTGGGTCGAAGGTAGGCCTGGTTGGGAAATCATGTTTCAAATTGAGTAACTCCAGCTCTACAAACATTTCCTTCACCTTGTGGTGGGTAGAGCATGTGTATCGGCCCACTGTGAGGGGGAAAGGAGTTCCACCCTTCTTTCTTTTAAGGCATTTTTCGTGGTATGTGACCAGCTGCCTTGATAGCTCTAGTAGAATCAGTTTAGGCCCAGCATACCTTGGTAGCCTGGTTGGCTCTCCCAAAAAGTTGGCAGCCCTCAGATAGGTGAATGTGGGAAATTGGGTGAACAGGGCCCCCCATTTCTCCATGGCTGCCACTATGTTTTTGGTCATACGACCATGAGTCATATTCGGCCTCAGCAGGCAGATGACGTGGTAAAAGAATGCATCGTTGATTTTGGTGAATTGGGCGATGCTATTCTCCAGCCTCAATTCTGGATAATATTCATATATTTTGACCTGAGGCCAAACTCCACTCGTGTTAGGCCTGGATAATCCCTCTCTGACGCTACAGCGTGAGACTACGTAGGAGTTCATATGGAATGCCCCTATTGTGCCGAAGTGTTCAGAGTTTGCTTAAAGATGGTGCCGCTTATAATTTCCCCAAAGCAAAAGCGCCCGATCAGAAAATTCTTGTTCATTGTTTCCAAGTAGCGCAACATCCATTTATGGAAATAATGGGCATCAGAAAGCCCGAAGAACCCGCTCAGAATGTAATGGTGTTCTTTGAGTTCTTCGAGAAGTCACTTGCCTTTGTGGATGATTTGGGGCCACCGGGATACTACCTTTTTGTTCTTCGAGATATACTTCGTTCATTAGCCGCATACATTGGTCTTCATTGTCTTCCTGTGCCTTGATGCACTCTGCTTGGCTAACGGCCACAAAGTACCGGTGGTGAGGTATGCCGAGTATTCCCACAAAGTGACGGGCAGTGAGGTTAATGACTACCTCGCCCTTGTTTTTTCGACACACCTTGTGTCTTTATTATAAGACTGGGCAACCACCATCATAAATTCATTGTTGACGGCGCTGACGGGGATTCCTCCGGTGAAGTGCAGGGCACTGCCTATTAGTTTGTCCATCCATGGACTCCTTGTAACTTTCTGAGTTCTGGCCCAGAATTCCTCCATGTCGATATGCCCCACCCGAGTCTCCGACGTCCATGCTGCATTCGGCCTGTGACTCGGGCATTCTGACCCTTTGATATTTATACTTCATCTCTTCCTCTGTAAGCTTAGCCTTTCCTTTCGATTTGGTGGGTCTCTTGCTGGATGTAGACATATGTTCTTTCGAACTCAGTTGCTGATCTGCATGAAGAAGAAGCGAGACCCAATCCGAAAAGGTTGAATTAGCCATTTGATCTTCCATTGGAATGTTAGCAGAAGAAAGAGTTAGAGATTTTCAGGCTCAGGGCGCAGGGCGCATGAAAATTGCAGCTTACAGGGCTAAATAGGTAAGGCGCACAGGAAGAGGGTGTTGCAAGGATAAAACTGGCGCCAAAGGTGCATGGCACATGCATACTGCAGATTGCATTTTATAAAGGGCGCATGAAAAGTGCGTGTTACATAGTGACAGGATGCGCCCTTTGGCGCATGGAATTTTCATGTTGCATTGGGATTTGGTGCGCCCTTTGGCGCATGGATGGTTCGTGTAACAAGAACTTTTCGTGCGCCAAAGGGAGCATGGCGCGGCGCACGAAAGGTTTACACAACATGATGTTATTGTAATCGGGGATGCGCCTGCGCCTTCAAAGATTTGTACTTAGCGCAGATAAAGCTTGTGTTGCATGGATGCTGGGTGCGCCATTGGCGCATGGAAATGTGATGCAGCAAGGAAGGATTGTGCGCCAAAGGGGCGCAAGTTTAGCACTTGCAGTATGTGAAAGAGGCGCGCCTTGAGGGCGCAGGAGTTCATGATGCAACAAGTATGAAAGGTGCGCCATTGGCGCGGGTTTTGTTCATGTAACAGGGGTGACAGATGCGCCGAAGGCAAGAGAGAAACAGTGAACTAAATCACTCTCAAAGGGGTCTTTACATGGTTTAGATTTCTTCTTCTCCTCTTTTCCTTTTTGACAGGTCATTTGGGTAAATGAAATGGTTAAAACCAGGAGGGTTACAAACCATTGTTTCTAGGATGACATCCTCCTCCAGCAGATCTGGAAAGAGGAAGATAAGGAAAGACAAAGCATGCGGGGGGGAAAAAGCTCAACACATGCATATCAAAAACCAAACCAGCAAGCAAGAAGCACTATCTAGCAAAACTCATGAAAGAGACAAGAGCACTTACCCGGATAAATAGCAAAAATCTGGAAAACGGGTCCACAACGCATTGAAAACGACGAGGTAGGGGCTGACAGGCTCAGAGAAAGGAAATCACGTGCTCTGCGAATAGTGAAAATGACATTTGGGCGTGCAAACACATATATATATAGGTGAGCTGGTCATCAATGCGCCACCCACTTTTTAAAGGGCGCATGAGAGTTGCTGTCGACAGGGAAAAGCGTGCGCCCTTTGGCGCATGAAAACATTTGCCAGCAGGAAATTAAGCGCGCCTTTGGCGCACCAAAAGCTATGTCGACATGAAGTTATGTGCACCCTTTGGCGCACCAAAACATGGTGCAACAAAAGTTGTGCCAACACAAAGGCGCATGCGCCTTGGCACACGCAGGGAAGGCTCAACATACTTTGGCGCACCAAAAGGTGTGTTGACACTGAAAATCATGCGCCAAAGGTTTTTAAAGGGGGCGCACCAAAAGTTGGTGTTACATAGCAATTTCATGCGCCCAGCCAAAAAAGGCTCAAAAGACTAAGTTCGAAAAACCAGATTTCCCGGGAAGGGATTTTACAACGTTTCGAACGCAAGGGATCCCTAACGAGGGATCGGAACAAAATTTCGGTATGGTTATCGGTAAAATTGCCCTTGTCAATTTTACGGGATAACAGCTGGCTCTTTCTGGGGACTATCCCTGAGCAAACTCGGGGGTAGAGAATCCCAGATCTCATGTGCCTATCCATTGGGTAACAGAGTCAAAAACAAGGGCGACCGGAGGGGGAGCAAAAGGAACACACAACAAACCAAAAGAAAACACATGACGAAAGCAAACACACAACATAAAGCAAACTGTAGAAAGAAGAGAGCAAGCTCTACTTCTCGAAGATCTTTAGATCTTTGACCGCTATAAGGAAGTGGGAGTTTGGTTCCATGCAGATATGAGAGATAGAAGCTATTCTATCCGTTGAGCTGCTTGATCTTGAAGGGCCCTCTCCATAGGGAGTCAAACTTTCCGTGCATGCCCTTTGGCTCTCTTTGCTTGTCCCACAAAAGGATGAGATCTCCCACTTGAAAATCTCTCTGCTTGGCCTTCTTATCAAAAAGCCTCTTAACTTGATTCTGATGTTCAGTGATCCTGTCGACCACCCTTACTCTCTTTTCTTCAAGTTCTGCCAGATACATGATTCTCTTTTCAAGAGAATTTTGGAAAGTTTCATCTTCGATAGCTCGTGCCAAGCGTAGAGCAGGAAGTTCCACAGAAATGGGAAGCTTGGCATCAGTGCCATATAACACTTGAAAAGGTGACATGCCGAGAGATCTCTTGGGAGTAATACGATCGGCCCACAAAGCATCGTACAAAGACTTGTGCCACATTCGCTGATTCTCATCTACTAACTTCCGTATGATGGTCACCAAGTTCTTATTACTGGATTCCACCTGACCATTTCCCTGAGGGTAATAGTCTGAGGTGTGAGCCAAAGTTATCCCATATTCATAGCAAAAACTAATAACTTCTCGTGAGGAGAAGTTAGAAGCATTATCAGCAACAATTTTGTTTGGAACACCAAACCTGACAATGATATTTTCTTTAATGAAAATGCAAACCACCTCGAAGTGGCATGCTGATGACAGTATGGCTTCCACCCACTTGGTGAAGTAATCTATTGTAAGGACATAGCTATGTCAGCACTCGATTGAGGATTGAGTGCGCTAATAAAATCAATTCCCCATTGCACCGAATGGTTCATTGATAATGACCGGCCTTAGGGAAAGGTAGCCAACTTGGGCTTGCCGACGCAATTCTTGACAGGGGTTCACACTTCGCCACCCAGATGGCTGTATCTTGAAAGAGCGTCGGCCAATAGTACCTGGCTCGAATGATCTTGTGTGCAGTCACGGAGGAAGAGAAATGCCCTCCACAGGCTGAATTGTGAAAACTTTCCAGTAGTTTTACTTGCTGGGGTTTGTCAACACATCGCAAAAAGATGCCATCTATCCCACGTTTATATAAACCGTCATCCCAGATGACATATTTAGCTGCTCTGAGCTTTATAGTGTGCTTCTCCTTTGCAGTTAGGTGCATTGGGCATTCGCCGTAGGTAAGGAAGAAAGCGATGTCGGAGTACCATTCATCACTAGTTGCAACAAATAGAACCAGAGGCAGAGAATCAGGCTCTTCCTGCCGGTCCTGTGTTTCGTCGGTGTAGTCACCCCTGTCATCAGGGTTTTCTGAATCTTTGTTTTCAGCCATTAGCTGACACAGGCCCTTGCCCCTCACCAGCTTGGTTGGTTTAATATCCAGGTCATACTCCTGGACCTTTGCGATCCAATTTCCTCACAAGCTTCCTAACTCCTGCTGAGTTAGAATTGATTTCACCGCCGTGTCAGGGACCAACACCACCGTATGTGAGTTTAGAATGTAATACCTGAAATTCTTCACTGCTTTGACAACGGCGAAGGCATGCTTTTCCAGTTGAGTCATTTTTAGTTCATGAGGCTTGAGGGGAGAACTCATGAATGTGATCGGGATTCAACATCCTCTGAGTTCTTTTGCATTAAGATTGCGGACACAGTATGCTCAGATGCGTAACTATACATGATGAAGTCCTTGGAGAAATCGGGACATACCAGGACTGGTGCATGAGCAACGGAAGCTTTTATTTCTTCAAATGACCTTTTTCCCTCTTCACTCCATCTGAAAGTTGGTGACCCCTTCATCATGTTCAATATGTGACGGGTCTTCTCAGCAAAGTCAGGAACAAAACGCCTGAGAAAGTTCACCTTTCCAAAGAAAGAATGAACACCAGTCTTGCTTGTAGGCAGAGTAAGGCTTTGAATAGCCTTAACTCTTTCGGCATCTATCTTTGTTCCTTCTTTGCTAACCACATGCCCTAGCAACTTCCCTTCCGTGACTCCAAAAATAGACTTTTTTGGGTTTAGGGAAATCCCATGTTCTCGGCACCTGGCCAACACTTGCTCCAAATGATCACAATGATCATTTCGTTGTTTAGAGAACACGGTTAAGTCATCTAGATAAACCACAATGACTTTCCCCATCATACCTTTGAATGCAAAGTCCATGGCCCGCTGAAAAGTGGCGCCAGCATTAGTTAGGCCAAAAGGCATCCTGCTGTAGGCAAATGTACCCCAGGGAGTAGTGAATGCTGTTTTAAACTGATCTTCAGGTGAAACTTCAATCTGATTGTAACCTGAAAAACCGTCAAGCATGGATGACATCTACGATCCGATTCCTGCTTGTAGAACTTGATCCATTATCGGAAGAGGGTAGTTGTCTTTCAGCGAAGCTTGATTCAAATTTTGAAAGTCTACGCATATGCGTATCTCGCCGTTTTTCTTGCGCACTGGCACAATATTTGCTACCCAAGTACTATGATGGATAGGAAAGATGATTCTCGCATCCAAGCATCTTCTGAATTTTGCCCTGGATAGTACCGAAATCTTAGGATTATAGTGCCTCTGCTTCTGGCGAAAGGCTTTGACATCTTCTTTTAATGGGATATCATGCTGAATGTCCTTTGGCTTGAAGGATTTTAAATCGGCATAGGACCATGCCAACACGTCCATATATTTTTTCAGCAACTTGACAAATTTTTGCTTCTCCTCAGGCGTGCAACATTTGCCAATGTTCACAAATTGTGGGTGTTCTACCGAACCTATATTGACCGGTTCGGTTTCTGGGGATGAGTTAGGGTCATCTCGCCTCTTCTTTTTCACAAAATGGTCATGCCTGTCGAACAGGCGCTCCAGAGAAACCAGGCCTTTTGGAATTTTATTTCCTTTGAGCTGACATATGCCATCGTTCCCTTCGGATTCATCACCTTGATCGGTGACTGATTCACGGCAAGTGGAAGTAGATCCTTCAAAGTGCAATTCTTTAAAATTTTCCACCTTCTCAAGAAATGCAATGAGTTGATTATCGTCGTTGAACACCTGCCAATGCTGAGAATTGTCTGGCACGCTCGGGCGGAAAACCACCTCAATGGTGTATTTGCTTGTTTTCAAACCTGGGTGTGGGAGCATGAGGGACGCTGAAATGGCCAATGAATCGGCCATGTCATTTTGAGCCCTTGGAATGGATTCTATTGAAAAAGCATCGAATTCTTCAATGCTGTCCCATACCGCATTACGGTAATGCCTGAGCCTTTCATTCTTCACTTGGTAAATCCTTTTGACTTGATTTACAACCAACTCTGCATCACCTTGCACTTTTAGATTTTTAATTCCTCTTTCTTTTGCGGCTTGCATACCGAGTAACAGAGATTCATACTTAGCAGTATTGTTAGTGTTGAAAAACTGCAATTTGAAAGAGAGAGGAATTACCTCCTCTTCGAGAGATATCAGCACAGCCCCAGCGCCACATCCACTAGTCGCGCAACTTCCATCAAACTGCAAGGTCCAGATCTCATTAAGATCCTTTTCCTGAATGAGAACACCCGTTTTATCCGTCTCGGTAGATAAGAAGTAGTTCCCCATCCCTGATGATTCAAAAAGGATTTGGGCCTTGGGGTCTTCAGAGCTGGTAACCAAGTATTTCTTTTGTGATTCTGGCTCTAATGTCTGCATTACGCCTTTGACTGGAATTCTAGCTTTAGACCAGTCCATATGAATTTCCCCACCAACTTCGCTGCAAAAACTTCTTCCCAGCAAAATTCCATAGGCTGCCGGAATGTCAGCAACGAGGACTGTCATTTTTACTCTTTTATCTGGGAAAGCTGCAAATGCAAATTGCGCGTCTTTGATTTGGCCAACCAACGGAACCTGCTTGGTTTCCAATGAATAACATCTGCCGAAAGGCTTGGTAAGAGTGAGGCCCAAAGCATGGGTGACTTTTTCCGGCATGACGTTATCAGAAGCCCCGGAATCAATTATGCAGTTACTCAACTTGTGTCCATTGATCAGGAGAGAGAGATAGAAAGGCTCTATCTTACCTGATGCAGATGTTGAAGCAACATTTATGCGGGATTCAGGAGGAGTGGAAAGGATTCCTTTTGGGGAAACCTGCTTAGATACAACAGCTTGATTCTGGATATACTTAGTCAATCTTACAAGCTGTTTGGGGTTTGACTGAAGATACTCAGCTTCAGACATTTGGATCTTGGTCTTTTTTGCATGATCTATAATATCAAACGTGGCCAAGGGTTGCGTTGGTGAAGGAATGAGTCCCTCACCTCGTGATGATGGAATAGGATTGGTGGTCTTGGTAGGAATGTGAGAGGATTGATTTGGAGGAGAGATAGGGGGAAAAGATTTCTTTGTAAAAGATTTGCCAGGGAGTTGAGTAGGAAGAGGATTACCTCTTTTAGCAATGATCGGAGGTGCGTTTGACACGGCCTTCTCCTGCTGGACATGGGCAGCAACTTCCACTTCTTTTCCTTGCGAGTGAGTAAAAACAACATATGACTGTCCGCTTGCATATCCCTGGGTACCCTCTTCTTCATCAGATTCTTCCTCATCAAATTCCATATACCCGATAGTAGAGTCGCCAGCCGGTTCACCGACATCTTGATCATCTTCACCTTGAGATGAAGGTTCTTCATAATACTGCTCTTCTTCTTCAATCTCGGCTAGAGCATTGACCGGAGGAGCCTCAAGCGCCAACCGCGGAGCAGCTGTAGGTAAGCGCGGCCTTTGTGAAACATTGTTAGGAATGAAATTCCTCCACGGAATATCCCGGTATGAGGAACTAGGGGAGGCTTGGGCCAACTGCTTCTTCAATGCAAGAAAGTCATTTTCCATCTTTTGAAAGGCGAGATCAGACGAAGTAGTGGGTGAAGGGCGTAAAGATTTAGGCTTGGCTGATTCCTTTTTTAATTCGCCAGATATTATCAGATTATCCTCTATCCGAATGGTAGTGGCTTGGGAGAGAATCAAGGTAGCTACTCGCTCTTGAAGGAGCAAGAAACTAAATTTTGAGCTCATGGCGTTCACGAAGAAACATTTCTGATTTTCCGGCGTTGGAAGCATGGCAATAGGGACACGATTGATTAGTGCATTCAATCGGGCAATAAAATCACGCATGGTCTCATTGGCTTCTTTCTTCAGGTGAGTGATCCGTGATAACAATGCGAACGCATCCTCTGAAGGCTTGTATCTGTCTTCAAAAGCATCCCGTAAGGTGGCCCAACTGGTAATAGATCCGGCCGGCAAATGCTGAAACCATTCAGCTGCAGGCCCTTGTAGGGTTTCCAGAAAAAGGTGAACCGACACATCCTCGTGAGTTACGTCTAGGATACTGCATGACATGATGAATGTAGATATGTGGGAATCCATGCTTTGATTTCCGCTCCCATCGAATTTGGGAAAATTCTTTCGATTTCCGTGAGGGAGCGCGTGAACTGGATGTGGCAGTGCGAGAGGACCCATAGCATTTCCCCATGGTACTGCCATTTGAAGGGCTGGAAAGAGAACACGGGCTGGAAGGGTGGTCCCGCTGAGCAGTAAGGCGCTACAAAGGGACGTGGATGCCCCCTGTGAAAAATTCTTCCTTCGCGGAGGCGAGACACTCCTGGACGACCGGTCGGCCGAGCTTAGTGCTGAAAAATGCGCCGGTGTCACGCTGAAATTGTGCCTTTGAAGCAGATCGAAAGTAGGATCAGCTTCTCCACGGGCTCTCCTGCTGCGCGTAAAAGGTTCACTCGCCAGTGTACCTTCCAGATCTGCAACGTTATGGCGCAGATTCAAACTTTCTTTTTGGTTGTACTTGCTGATTTTCTGGTTTTTCTGATAAAAACCAGCAGCATGCACTTTTCTAAATATTTAAAAACTATCCTCTTCAGAAAACCGATTGCGGTTAAATGACAAATAACAACGAGGATAAAATGGCAGGGAAGAATAGCAAGCTGATTTTCAGATCTGATTTTGACTTTTTCGAGGGTTTCAAACTTTTAGCAAACAGTCAAAAATTCAGATCTACGGCAAAATACTGATTTTTATAAAAACTCAGTGAACTAAAGATTTGTAACTAGGCCAGATCTATGGATCACAGAAGAAAATTTTCAATTCAGAGCACTTTTGTAAATTTTTGGATTTTTACAAAAAGTTCAGATTTACAAACAGGCAGCGATTTTCTTATTTTTTCTGATTTTTCTATCTTACCACCATCATAGATCCGGATGTGATCTATTCGATCCCCATGAGTCGCCAAAACTCGTTGGCCCAAAAATGTCGCTTGGGTAGATCTATGGATAAACGAGCCAACAATGTGTAGGGCATAGCCCCTCTTTGAGTCAGCAAAGTGAAACTGGTTTATTTCTATTCTACCAGCAGGAATCTATGCAAGTCTCATAGATTCTACCTTCGGGGGTTTGGGATCTCATCCCAGTGGGGTGTTTCCGACTGTGAAAAGAAAGGAAAGGAAGAGGGGATGAAGAAAGATCGGTTCGAAGGAAGAAAAGAAATGAATTCCAAAGCAGAAAGGTCAGAAGGTTTATGTTTTGGGATTGGTAGTAAATGAGCCAAACCTACTTGCATAAACGAGCAAAGCAATGCGATGATAAATAAATGACAATAAAATAGAAAGATCCAACAGAATAAACACACGAGATCTAACGTAAGAAAGATCTAATGTATATAACACATGTATTCAAAGACAAAGTCTAAATATTGTATTACTAATTTCTTCTATTACAAAAAGCTCAAAGTCTTTTCTCCTTACTCCTATTTCTCATCTGAAAGGTATTTACTCATCCATCCCCAAAACAACAAGTGTTGGGGTATTTATAGAAGAAGAGGAGAAAAGAAGGCAAAAAGGAGCCAACAACTATTTACAAAGATATTTACAAAATATTTAAAAGTCATGTTGACTTTTTACAACTTGATGGATGACATCATCCCATGATGTAACATGGATGATGTCATCATTTACATCAACATACTTCAGATATTTCCAGAAAGATGAAGAAGAGAAAGGGAAGAAGAAGAAGAAGAAGAAGAAGGAGCAAGTGAGCTATTCATCATCATCATCTTGCGCCGAGAAGGGGGTGGATTGCTTTTGTTGCTCCTCAGGTGACGAGATATGGAAGTGAGAGCGGTATTCCATGAACTTGTTGATTATTGGCCCAAGTTGATCCTGAGAAGGATCCTTGTGCCTATCGCTTATCGCTTCACAAGTTTCCCGCTCATCTATGAGCTTCTCTGGGAGTTTGGAATAGTCCTTCTCCGCCTCAATGAGGAACCCGACGAAGTCCCTATAGGCCAAAAAATTGTTGATGGATTCCGTGTCAAATGTGACCTCTGGCCCCGTTCCTTGAGAAGCGATCTCCTTGAAGATCCGGATGGTTTCATCAGCTTTCCTTAAAGTGAAGGAAGGAGTAAGCAACCCTGGAGACATGTTGAGAACAATTCGTTCCATTTGGTGCATCGCATCCAGGGCTTCTTCCTTGACTTTGTCAATCTTTTCTAGAATAAATTCCAGCTAATCCACCCGATAGTCCAGAGTGGACATGATTTTGTTGAGGGGCCTTGGATGGCCGAAGAAGTGAACTTGACCGGATCTTCGATCAACAGGTTGAACATTTTGGAAGGCCTCGTGCTGCGTCAGCGTGTTCCAACTCTTCGATATGGGCCCCTTTAATGCTTGGAGTTCTTTATTTGCCTTCATCGATATTCAGTGTACAAGTCGAGAACTCGGCAATCACTCTTTCACTGTCCTTGAGGATCTGGCTCCTCCAAGCGGAAACGGCCATACCCTGCTCGCCAATTTTGGCATACTCGTTAATTTTCTCCTGGCTGAGAAGCTCAGAAGTTTTGGCGGCAGTTGTGGGAGGCGCACTACCCATCTTCTGTAAGGCTTGGAGCAGATATTTGTTTTGCTCTTTTAGTAGCCTTTTCTCTTCTTTTGTCTCTTGAAGCTTTTGACAGAGGGCGTCAACCACGGAAAGAGCTTCCCCCTGGAGACTTTCAGAAGATGTCCCCATTGTGACTTGGGTCACAGTAAAATCTATCGGAGACAGATCCTTTTTCTCTTTGAGGGGATCGGGGTATGCAATTTCCATGATTCTCTCACCTGCAGCACTTTTAGAGAAGCGTGTAACAGGCTTCTGCTTCTTCGCCCCTTTGGCTGGGATCACTGAAAAGTCCATCGGAGTGATGGGAACTTTCCTCTTTTGCTGGCTTAGCTGCTGAGAGATCCAGGCTGGTCCTATGGAAGAAGGACCAGAGACAGAGGAGGAGGCAGCTACAGTAGAAGAGGGGAAAAATGTGGAGACACGCGGCGGCGACATTGAGAGAATAGCCGAAGAAGTGTCCATGGGAGGAAGGGAAACTGTAGCTGCGGAAGACATAGGAAGGGAAGGGAGCTCGGAGATGAGGGAAGAAATGGAGGAGGAAAGATCAGTGAGGGAAGAGAAGATAGACGAAGAAGCAAGGGGAACAATAGAAGAAGGGGAAGAGGACACGACCAAAGGGATGGTCGCTTGAGTCACTCGAGGAGGGGAAGGAAGAAGAAGAAGGGACGGAAGGAACTTCGGTTGTTGTAACAATGCCGACATCCTGAGTGGATGGGCCAATTGGAACTTCCTCTTCTGCTTCTTTCTCTGGTGTGACCAGAGATATTACCTGCTCGGGTGCCGCGGAAGGAGGACTCTCAGGGGCTTCTTCTTGGGTGGTGCTGGACTCACCCTCTAAGCCTTTGCCTTTACCTTGAGGCTGATTTTTGGATCGTGGAGGTGTGTTACCCAGTGGGGAGGTAGTGAAATCAACCTCGAGGTAGATTAGGCCATTCATCCGGCACCAATGTTCTGTCCTCCGCAAAGTCTCCTTGACCCTCTCCTCAATTGTCTGAGGAGCCTTAGTTCTATCAATGGCCGGAAAGGGCCAATCGTCCCCATCTGTATCAGTATATACCTTGTCTACTTCATCTTCTGTAGTCTGGTAGCCTTTGGGGACAATGGCTACCCCATATTGGATGATTTCTACCAAGGCTAGGCGAGAATGATCCTTTCTTCTGAGCTCCACCTCATGGATGATGTCAATGTAAATGTCCTCGATCTGAGGGATGTGGATTGGATCAAGTTTCACCCTCGGCAGACAGTTCCTTGGGTCGAAGGTAGGCCTGGCTGGGAAATCATGTTTCAAATTGAGTAACTCCAGCTCTGCAAACATTTCCTTCGCCTTGTGGTGGGTAGAGCATGTGTATCGGCCCACTGTGAGGGGGAAAGGAGTTCCACCCTTCTTTCTTTTAAGGCATTTTTCATGGTATGTGACCAGCTGCCTTGATAGCTCTAGTAGAATCAGTTTAGGCCCAGCATACCTTGGTAGCCTGGTTGGCTCTCCCAAAAAGTTGGCAGCCCTCAGATAGGTGAATGTGGGAAATTGGGTGAACAGGGCCCCCCATTTCTCCGTGGCTGCCACTATGTTTTTGGTCGTACGACCATGAGTCATATTCGACCTCAGCAGGCAAATGACGTGGTAAAAGAATGCATCGTTGATTTTGGTGAATTGGGCGATGCTATTCTCCAGCCTCAGTTCTGGATAATATTCATATATTTTGACCTGAGGCCAAACTCCACTTCGTGTTAGGCCTGGATAATCCCTCTCTGACGCTGCAGCGTAGACCACGTAGGAGTTCATATGGAATACTCCTGTTGTGCTGAATTGTTGTAGCTGCTCGGAGATGGTGCTGCTTATAATTTCCCCCCAGCAAAAGCACTGATCAGGCAAATTCTTGTTCATTGTTTCCAAGTAGCGCAGCATCCATTTATGGAAGTAATGGGCGTCAGAAAGCCCAAGACCCCGCTTTCAGAATGTAATCGTGTTCTTTGAGTTCTTCGAGAAGTCGTTCTTGTGGATGATTTGGGGCCACCTTAGGGACACTACCTTTTTGTTCTTCGGATATAATTCATTCATTAGCTGCATACATTAGTCTTCATTGTCTTCCAGGTGCCTTGATGCACTCGCTTGGCTAACGGCCACAAAGTACCGGTGGTGAGGTATGCGAGTATTCCCACAAAGTGACAGGCGGTGAGGTTAATGACTACCTCGCCCTTGCTGTTTTCGACACACCTTGTGTCTTTATTATAAGACTGGGCAACCACCATCATAAATTCATTGTTGACGCGCGCGACGTGGGATTCCTCGGTGAAGTGCGAAGGGTGGCACTACCTTTAGTTTGTCCATCCATGGACTCCTTGTAACTTTTCGAGTTCGCCCTGAATTCCTCCATGTCGATATGCCCCACCCCGAGTCTCGACATCCATGCTGCATTTGGCCTGTGACTGGGCATTCTGACCCTTTGATATTTATACTTCATCTCTTCCTCTGTAAGCTTAGCCTTTCCTTTCGATTTGGTGGGTCTCTTGCTGGATGTAGACATATGTTCTTTCGAACTCAGTTGCTGATCTGCATGAAGAAGAAGTGAGACCCAATCCGAAAAGGTTGAATTAGCCATTTGATCTTCCATTGGAATGTTAGCAGAAGAAAGAGTTAGAGATTTTTAGGCTCAGGGCGCAGGGCGCATGAAAATTGCAGCTTACAGGGCTAAATAGGTAAGGCACACCGGAAGAGGGTGTTGCAAGGATAAAACTGGCGCCAAAGGCGCATGGAACTTGCATACTACAGATTGCATTTTATAAAGGGCGCATGAAAAGTGTGTGTTACATAGTGACAGGATGCGCCCTTTGGCGCATGGAATTTTCATGTTGCATTGGGATTTGGTGCAGCCTTTGGCGCATGAAAACGTTGGGTTTTGTTCATGTAACAGGGGTGACAGATGCGCCGAAGGCAAGAGAGAAATAGTGAACTAAATCACTCTCAAAGGGGTCTTTACATGGTTTAGATTTCTTCTTCTCCTCTTTTCCTTTTTGACAGGTCATTTGGGTAAATGAAATGGTTAAAACCAGGAGGGTTACAAACCATTGTTTCTAGGATGACATCCTCCTCCAGCAGATCTGGAAAGAGGAAGATAAGGAAAGACAGCATGCGGGGGGGAAAAAGCTCAACACATGCATATCAAAAACCAAACCAGCAAGCAAGAAGCACTATCTAGCAAAACTCACGAAAGAGACAAGAGCACTTACCCGGATAAATAGCAAAAATCTGGAAAACGGGTCCACAACGCGTTGAAAACGACGAGGCAGGGGCTGACAGGCTCAGAGAAAGGAAATCACGTGCTCTGCGAATAGTGAAAATGACATTTGGGCGCGCAAAACACACACACACACACACACACACACAAAGCGTGCGCCCTTTGGCGCATGAAAACATTTGCCAGAAATTAAGCGCGCCTTTGGCGCACCAAAAGCTATGTCGACATGAAGTTATGTGTGCCCTTTGGCGCACCAAAACATGGCGCAACAAAAGTTGTGCCAACACAAAGGCGCATGCGCCTTGGCGCACGCAGGGAAGGCTCAACATACTTTGGCGCACCAAAAGGTGTGTTGACACTGAAAATCATGCGCCAAAGGTTTTAAAGGGGGCACACCAAAAGTTGGTGTTACATAGCAATTTCATGCACCCAAAAAAGGCTCAAAAGACTAAGTTCGAAAAACCAGATTTCCCGGGAAGGGATTTTACAACGTTTCGAACGCAAGGGATCCCTAACGAGGGATCGGAACAAAATTTCGGTATGGTTATCGGTAAAATTGCCCTTGTCAATTTTACGGGATAACAATATGTCATGGATTTTGAAACATATTGGATTTGTGAGTTTAAGCTCTTTATACGAAAGCTTGTAAAATAGTTTTTATTCTTATGGATTAATGGAACCTCCATTTTGAAGGAAAGATGAGTCATTGGATAAATCATTATTATTGTTGTATATTTCATTATTGTAAATTTTGTAACAATATTGAATGTAAAATAAAGTATCATTCTTGAAATGTATCTATCATTATAAATTTGGAAAATGTAGAGAATAGAATAAGACTAGTTTTACTTTCCTTCTTGACTAACTTAGTGGAATAGTTGAAATAAGTAAATAGTATGTTCTTACCTCTCTTACTAAGTGTTAAGCTTAGTCAAATATCCTCTCTTCAAATTAATTTGTTTCATTTTTTTATATAATCTCAATTTTTTTGGAAAAATTATCTTATTATTCATAGTTATGGAAAACAATTTAGTTCCTGCTTAGCCAAGTTAATAATTTAAGATTTGAAAATTAATAATTTGAAAGGATAAATTATGTTACAATGCATATAAGATCCTTTTCAAATATATTCACATACCTAATATAGTTTTATTTTTGTTAGGTGAATAAATTTTACTTAACAAGTAAAATCTAAATGGTTATAGTAATACAAATATTTTTATAAGTGTGTGTGTGTGTGTGTGTGTGTGTGTGTGTGTGTGTGTGTGTGTGTGTGTGTGTGTGTGTGTAAGTATTAAATTTCAACAAATAAAATAATAAAAAAAAAAAGAAAAAGAAAAATTGGGGAGGGTCGAACCCCTCCCAACTCCTTGTGTGTGGCCACCCGATGGTCACACTCCTGCGCACCCCCGCTAGTGTTGCTACCCCACCACCCACCGCCCATCACCCTCTCTGCGCCCTCTCCCCATGCAACCACCCCCGCTATTCCACCTCCCCTTTTCCACTATGAGACCCTTGCCCCCACACCGCCGCCACTTGCCTCTCCTTCCTCATGGTCTCCACCTCCCTCACTTCCCCTCAAACAAAAAAAAAAATTACCCACCAAAATACCCTTCCATGCCTCCCCATTCCTCTCACCTTCCATGCTGCCATGTTTCCCCACTTGCGTGGAAACCCTACAGCCACCCCTCTCCAAAATGCGGCCACACCAGACCAAAGAAATAAAAAATAAAATAAAATACATTCATCTAAATCACGTATTTGTTGCTTAGAGTCTCTCACACAAATACAAAAAGGATGATTCAATCCTCCATAGCTCCTCCACCTACACAAGATGAAACAAAGAAAACAAAATAAGAGATAATGATATGGAAAAGAAAGGATAAAGATGGTTAGGGAAAATTTACGGCATTAGGGTCAAGATTTGATTCATCCTAGGGTTCACATTTAACCCTACAATTTTTTTAAGTCATGGAAATAAAATGAGAATGTGAAATAAAACCAAAGGAGGGCAAGTGGTGTTAAATTAATATGAAAGGGGGTGTAAATTTCTCAAGTGACCCTAATGATGTTTAGTAGAGTAATTCAAGATAGTGTTATTAAATAAATAATTAAATCGGGAATTTAGGCAAGTAGTTAAATAAATTGGGAAAGGAAAATTATTCTAAAATAATTAATCATTAACGGGAAGGGTTAAACCAACACAATAGTATTATTTTAGTTCACTTCAAAAAAAATTTACCCAATTTTTTTAGTGACTTTTGATGTTTTTTCGGATGTCCCGAGGTGGGGCTTTACACACTAGTAGATGAAGTCGCATGTCAAATGCAGAGGAAATAGTAAATACACGGTGAAATAAATAGCCATTTTACATAAGAAAAATCCATGGGTGTTAGAGAAGGGCCAAAGAGGAAAGTTAAAACTTTGTAATAAAATATAACAATAATTTTGCACACAGGATAAATTTGGATATAAATTTTACGTCCAACAATAAAAAAATTCATATCTTATATTATTGGAAATATTTCAACCTCCTTATGTAATGAAGTTTATATTTCTCAATTCAAATGAAGGTATATGGGAGAAACAAAGAAAAAAATATCTAACACGCAAAAGGATGGCTCCGGGTAGTGAAACCACCGAGAATATAATGCGGTATGCGTTCCCATTTTATCTCTAATAAGTAAAAAGGTGTGGCGAAGTGGTTTTTCAAAAGTGCTAAGATATTTTCAAAAAAATGAATGAAAATGGTTGGTGGTTGGAAGAAGGAATTCATATTTCCCTCTATTTTCTCTTCTTCTTCCTTCTCCCACTTTTCTATATATTGTAAAATGATGCTTAATTTTAATGTTAGATACTTTGGGAATGCAAGGGCATCATTTTAATTTTTCACAAGTGTTCTAAGAGTTACATTCATTGGATCATGATTCTGTGAATGTTTTGCATCTTCTTCCTGGGTTGTAAAAGTTGTGCATGATCTTTAAGCAATAAAATCATCTATTTTATGGCTCATTTTTGCCTTAGTGGGTATATTATTGTGTATCCTTTCCTTTTTTAATCATTTTTGGGTATTTTGTGTTCATTCTTCCATAATTTGTATCTATTGTGCATCGTGAAAGTGGGAATCTAGATGCTTCTTCAAATTTTGGTCATTGCTTCTACCTTTTTCATCATTTTCCCCATTTTATCTCTTTTAGAAGTATCTTTCCCCTTATTTTTGTGCTATCACCTTCTCTAGTTTAGGTCTATATTTTATGCATCTCTTTCTCACCCTTGTCCCTTGGAAAGTTAGAGTAGAGTTAGATAGTTGCATTTCAATTCCTAGGAGTCGTTTACCATTATGAATAAGTAGAGGAAGACAACCTTTTCGGATGTCTATATCGGTTTGAGTACCATAACTTAGATGCAATCCCATGTTGTCTCAAATCCCTAGATTATTGTGATCTATGATGGGTGAAATTTTGAGATCCAATAGTTTTGGCATGCTTGGTGGGACATAAAAAATAATATTTATAGTTTTATCAAGTTTGGATGTATGTCTTGGTAAAACTATAACAATAGGAGGCTCTCTGAAACACATATGGAAAATACATTTAGAAAATAAACTAGTTTTAGTAGTACTAGTGGCTTAAGTTCATGAGAAGGATTTAAACATAGTCTAGAATAAGAGAAGAAGGAACATTTGAATATTTGCAGCTATCTCCGGAAGAGGAAGAAGAGGAAGACAACTTCAGAGATCTCCATCTCCACAAAACATAACTCTTTCAACACCTCCTCCTAGTAGGCCCTTCTTGATCCACTAGATTTCTTAGACCTATCAGAATGGATCAATAACCACCCAATCCATTTGTTAACTTCACGGGTATCGTTGCACTTGCCATGAATGCTCGTAATCCTATTCCAAAGTAGCAACCTTGAAGAACATCCAATTATTTGCAGGAAAATCACACTACTCTAGCTGATCACATCCAAGATATTGCAAATGTATGTGTAATTCATGAAATTTTTGAGATGGATGTGGTAGTGAAAACTGTTAGCTTCTTCCTTCAAAGGAAAATCTTTACAGTGGTTTAGAAGTTTGACAACAAGTTCAATACAAAATTGGAATGCACTATGCATAGCCCTGTGTAATCAGTTTGGTGAAAGAGCAGATAATCTATCTCTTTTGGAGTAGTTGAATACAATCAAGAGAGCACTAAATGAGCAGATGACAGATTTCAACTTTAGATTCTAGAGAACATGGGACAAAATTCCAATCCTGTAAAACCATATGCTAAAGTACATTTCTCTATTTCTATGTAAAACCAAGTGGGGGTTAGCTCTAATGAGACCCCAAATTAGTATTTCTAATAATACAATGCACAAGAAAAGGATTCTAAAATCACAATCTACATCTTCCCACGGTTAAGGAAATGTCACATGCTAAGGATAAAGAGCTAGATATGGATAAGAACAAGTTTCTTGAAATTCCTACTAAGTCTACCTTAATCAAGGAAGTTCTTGTTCAACCAAAATTTCCTATTCAAATGCCACAATAGTAGAAGAAAGAAAATAACATGCCGCAGATGTAGAAATCCAAGGGTCTTCTATTTAATATTGTTGAGAAAATGAAGAAGACCAATGTTAATGTAACAATGTGGGATGTGTTGGCTATCCCACCACAACACGGTCTCTTATGTGAATCCCTCAAACAACTACCTAAGGAAGATCCAGTAATGAAAAAACTCATGTCACGGTGCTGTGTATGTCAATAAAAAGAAGAACAAGTAAAATATTCAAGAACCCACCCTTTTATATGTCATTAATTGTAGGTAAGCACCTGGTTCATAACTATATGATTGATTCAGGGGCTAGTACCTCTGTAATGCCTAAGAAAATTATTGATATTCTGGGTCTCAAATATAGTCCTGTGTCTAAGGGATTTTTACAACTTGATGGGTCAACCGTCACGTGTGTTGGGAGTAATAAAGGACCTTAAGTTAACACTTCATACCTACCCAAGCCTCACCATAACTCATGATATTTCAATAATTGACTTTCCTCCCATGTTTTCCATTTTCTTGTCTAGATATTTCACTACTAAGGTAGGTGGTTACATATCTTGATTGTAATCGCATTCTTTTGAGAACTAGATATGGTACAAGATTTACCATATAGGTTGAACCCATCTTTTCCTACCACATTGAGTCATATGATCCTACCCCCATCCAATCAAATTGTCTAATACAAGAAGAACAAGAACAAGGTTCAGTTTCAAAAGAGCAGCATATCCCTCCTTCTATTCCTAACTTATTGCTAGATGAATGGGTAGAGAGAGATCATGAATTTGATCCCTATGATGAAAAATTCAAAACATTTAATATTAGTATCAAGTACCTATTGCATTCTCCAAGAAGGATCTATGATACCTATGACATTCAAACAAGAAAAGGAAAATGCTTCTGGACTATGGTGTATGTTCTTTGATGGTTATAGAAGTAGAAACAGAGCCGAGGTGGGTGTTGTGCTCATTTTTCCAATAAATGATAGTTTCTTATTTACTCATAGATTGAAATTTACATGTTCTAATAATGTAGATGAGTACAAAGCATTGGTGCATGGTATTTTAATTTCTGCAAAGAGAAAAATAATAAAATTGTAGGTCTTTGTAGATACTAAACTGGAAATTCACCAAGTTAGAGGTAAATGTGAAACAAAGAACAAAATATTAAAGGCTTACAAACATAGTGTCTGGGATCTATTATAAAGTTTTGACACTCTTAACTTACAAGTTGTTCTAGGAAATTGAACAAGGATGTTGATCAGATGGCGGCCTTTGGTTCTAAATTTTCACAAGTGGCCGACCTTGTCAAGGGAAATATACAACATATCAAAAAATGGTAGTCGTGCCATCCATTCTAGATAATAATGCCAATGGCAAGTTTTTGACAACGATGAATTTTTTTCCAATTTATACAAAATGAATTTAAGTTCTCCTCAAAATTGCAATCAGATTTGCCAGAGATCTATGGAGATCAAATAATTTAATTGAAAACAAACAAATTACCAAAGGGATTGTTCACTCTGGAGCAGATCTTAATTCCAAGTGATGAATTCAAAGGTGTGGAGAAGAACATGATGGAAAAACAAGAGGACTACCAACCAATTACAATTGCCCTAGGTAAAGAGCTTTTACTTAGGAAGGTATGTGGCGAGAATAAAAAGCAAACATTTATATCCCTGTGCCAAAGATTCAGTAATGTGTTTTCATAGGAATATGAATAGTTATAAGAATTTAATCTAGATATAGTTCAACATTCAATTGATCTTGCTCCCAACATAAATCCAACTAGACGTAAACATATTCTAGTCAATCCCAAAATTGAGCCCCTCATGAGAAAGGAATTTTCCAAACTTATTTAGGCCAAGATAATTTTTCCTATCAAATAATCTACATGGGTAGAAAATTTGGTTCCATTACAAAATAAAAATGGAGAAAAAAGAAATTAATCCTTCTATTTTACACGTGTCTTGGAACTATCCAACAATTGGTGGAGCATGAAGTCAAGCGAAGCACATAGAAGTACTAAAGGAAACAAGGGAAAGCACGAGTGTGGGAAAGGAGCATAGAAGCATGGGTGGAGACCAAAACTTAGCAAGTAATATTCCCAAGGGTAGTATAGACACTAAAATTAGGTTACACTCCCCTTTTGTCCCTCGACATATAAGCATCCTTTATTACATTTACCTAGCCATGACCCCCATCACCCCTCTAATATTAATTTAATTAATTTAATTAAATTAATGCATTATCCTCACTATATTTATTATTTAAATATCTTATTTAAATAATATCTACACATATAGTTCACTTAGACACCTCACCAAGATAACTCAACCTAAGACCTATTCTTAGCAAGTTGCCATAACTAACTAAGACTTACCCAAACCCTAAAAATCAATGCCTACATTCCCTCTAACCACATTCCCACATGCTCACAAGAGGCTCCGAGTCTAATTTGTGGGATAATGACACGAGATCTAAGGAAATTAGGAGGATCTCCCTAGTTTAGTAAACCTAGGAAATCCTGCCTTGATCGACGCGTCGGTTATGCCTAATCATCACCGATTAAGACAGGACCACCATCTGTTACCCCTTTTAACCCAAAAAAACATTATTCTCAAGGTTGGAAATTAGAACTTAGAAGTTGGAAGAAAGAAATTTGATGAACAAGATCACATCTCAAAGAGATAATGCATCTTTAGAGAGCCAATTCCAGCGAAAACTCACATCTAAGGAAGGAGATTGAGCATCTTCTCCTGCATAGCCATCCCAGCCACGATCTGATCTATCCAAGCAAAGAGGAGTGTACATGTAGCCCATACAGAAGATTTTCTTCAGTTGGTGATCACTTGTAGCCTTCAAACCCAACATCAACACCTCCATCCTTCACACACAGGCCTTCAGGAACTAAATCCAAGTAAGTACAACATCATACTTTCCTGGTTATTTCATTTCATCATCATTTTATCATCCATTGTTTATCTTGCTCCCTATTGACCTTATCCAACATTTTCACCTCCATAGACCCATTAAAACCTCGCTAAAGCCTACTCCAGTCACCCAATACCTTGTCTTAACCAACGAAATCCCTTTGTGTAATCACAAAGGAGACCAAAACCTTGTTATGTGACATATCTAAATCTCACAAGAATCGCACCTTTGGTTATACCTAACCACCGTCAATCACCCCTGACTAACACCGGTCTTTGTGTTTTCTCACATAGCCCTGAACAAAGACCTACCCACCTAATTTTATCTCACCCTCATTCACCTGTGACCTACCCAAGACCTTTATCAGACCTACAGAGACCCATAACCAATTATTTGACCTTTGGATTCTATTATAGCTTAGCCTGTTAGATTAGATCTATTTTTCTTATTGTGTTTTGAGTGAGATACCTAAATCATTTTAAAATAACAATAGGATTTACTTTTTTTACAACATTAATTTGTTTAAAATAGTGGATTGACAGCCATCTAGGAAGTATCATACTTCCCAGATCTAGCTTACGCTAGGCAGTTCACTTCCCATATTGTTTAATTCCTTCTTGTGGTCTTGTTTTCATTACAGGTAGTTCCTCCTAGCCAAAAGGAAGCTCTCACGATCAGTTGTGGATTTGGAAGTCATATGCGCACAACAACCCATCAATTTACATTTGAATAGGTATTCCTCTTACGCATGTTACCCTATTTGTTTCGTTAACACTTCAAAGAAACAATATAAGAGAAAGGTGAAACATTTTGCACACTGGTGGGACCCATCCGGGTTCCTTGCATTTCATTCATTCCTAGAAAAAAATTGTGTGTTTGTTTCCCTTCTACAAAAAAATGTACACACTAATTTTCTTCCCTAGTAGTCCATCTCCTTTCTATTTTCTCTAAAGAAAACTTTTCTTTTGGTGTAATTAAAAGGAATCATATCTTCATATTTTTTTGCATTGTAGTGAAAGAGCATCCCTCTTTCTCTTCATCTTATTATGTCATCCAATTCCACATTTTCTATTTGGGTTTAAAAACAATTGCATTCCATTCTACTTTATTGCATTAGCTGACATTAATTGAGGGAAACCTATATCTTTGGAAGTCATGTCCAGCTGATGGTTGATAAACGAATCGTAGGAAAGCACTTCTATCTTTTCTCTTCTCTCCGAGTCTTACCAAACCACACAAAAATTCAAAATACATACATTCTTAAACAACATCCTACCTGGAAGAAGCTATAGCTGATCACACAATCACGACATAGTGGGCACCCAGCTCACTACTCTTTTGAGTCATACTTCAGAGCGAAGCCTACCCCCACCATAACATACCTGAAACCTCACCTTTTAGATCTCCTTCTTTGTAGGAAGCCATCCTCGCCACAAACTCTATTCCACAATTCATGTGTCAATCCCTAAATAGCATAAGCTACACAAACATAATAGAAAAGGCACTCCTAGGATCACATTTTTTTAGTGTTTCTGCTTGGCTTATGTTTTCAGGTAAGAGATTATGTTCATCAATTTCTTTTGTTCATCCTTGCACGCTCCTCATCATAGCTTGTGTATTCTGGCTTCACTTGAGTGTGCCTGGGACATATCACCATCATTCGCGAGAATTCTAGGTCCGATTCCACATCCAATTTTAATTCACAACCACTTTTTTCATCATCTGTTTCAATTTCACAATAACCGTCATCGTTATCTTTGACCACCATCGTTATACCCAACCGACATCGATTCCAGGTAATTTTGCTAACCTACTCAAAAGGACATTTTACTTAACTTTCTTCCACTTTTCACGCCTCTCTACATGCTTATTTTTTCCCATTGACATTTTACACATCTTCAGATTTGGCATACCTGTCATATTTTACCTTTTTTCTCACTATTTACTCACTGTCCATTTTCTACAAAGTGACGGTAGAGGTTACCCTTAACCGATGTCATCTTTCCCTAATCGCATCGGTTAGCTTGTTTCACATTCTAGCCACCATTTGTTACTTCATTCCTTTTTTTAATCACCAGATTCACCTGTTCCTATTGTTCTTTATATCATTTACAGAGAAGCAAATTGACCCTACCTGATCAATACTAGTTCACATGGTGCTGACCCAAAGACAAGCAAGCACCCTCGTGTTCCATTCCAGTTGCCAACCACTCCCACCTAGTGCTTCACCACCTTCTATTTTATCACCAGCCATGGATCCCATCTAGCCTACTACTATCGCTATTAGAGATGAGGAGTTTGCATGACTCCTTGACGTAACCTGCTTGCCTTGCGGTTTACCTTTCCCACTCATCCACTCGAGATGACTTGGTTCGATTGATATACGGCATGCCCGTATCTACCCCCAACTCTCACACCCACTTCCACATCGGCCCCATCTAGCTCTGTGCTACCCACATCCACTTTACCCCCAGTCATTTTGTAGTTAGGTTCTATACCCACCATGACTGCCACGTCTGTTACCTCTGTGGCACCCATTACATCCACCATACCCTCGAAGACTACCCCAAACACAACCTCATCCACCCCTAATGTCTCATACATACTGTAGCTACATTCCCACCTCTAGTATCGGTGACCCCTACCCCATTTTAGAACGTAGTTCTTTCCATTCCACAATCATTAGCCCCTATTACCACTAAGGTTACCATGACCCTTCCACCCCCATATACATACTACCAACAACCACCTATTTCATCTATTATTCATTTTGGGTACGTACCCCCTATTTCCTTGCCTTCTTCTCTACCACCTTACATGGAAGCCCCATACACTGGAATGCCACCCCCATTATATACCCAAAACCAACCTCCTCATGCTATAGGAGGCATCCAATCATCACAACCCACCAATGACCTAATTAAATTGATGTTGGACAAGATGCATACATTAGAGGCATCAGTTTCAACGCCCGCAACACTCTCACCTACGATGAGATTTGCAATGAGCCTATCGACCCATCCATTCCTATCCATTCATACCCTGTGCATTGGGAAATTCCTAAATTCAACTGCTTCAATAGCAAGAAAGACCCACAACAACATTTGTTCTTGTTCAAACATGGGTGTTATCTGATCGCTCATGATGATGCCTTACTTTTGATAAATTTTCCCATGTCCCTCACTAGACCTACATTAGATTGGTATAGTGGGTTACCTAAACACTCTATATTCTCATTCAATCAGGTATCCCAAGCCTTCTTGGATCATTTCTCTATCAATATCGTCAAGAAGGTTACCATGACCGATCTATATTCCACACAAAGACACTACGAGGATGAATCTATCACAGATTTTTTTCACTGTTGTGCCACGCCTCGATCAATCAACTTACCTTCCAAATACCACAAACTAAACTCATCGAGCTCTTCACACGAGCTTGCACTAGACATATCTCCCGACCTTGTAGGTCCAAACCTTCCGAACATTCGATGAGGCATTCACTATGGCACGAAAGTTAGAGATTCAGGCCATCGAAGAGAAGAAAATCAATTACTGAGAATAAGAATTTGGCATTCAAGTAAAATGAAACCTCTTCTTATTCCAAACCATAAACTAATTATTCAAAGGTGAGGGCACCATTAACGCAATGGTACTCAAGGCCAACCCATCTCATCCGTCGAATCAAAGGCTACACCCTCATCTAATCTATCACTTGTGTAGGTTTTTCGATTCAGACAAGAGTAGCAAAAATATACCCAAATTGGGGAACCTTACTCTTCTGTCTTAGAAAATATTATCAAAGCTAGAGCCATCACCCTTCCACCCATAAAACCACACAATAGTTTTGATCCTACTGCCCCATGCCCGCATGGTATAAAGAACATGAAGCTGTCAGAATTATCACCGAGTGAAGGGTCATAGGATGTAAATCGCATCACTTTCAAGAATATTGTCCAAGAAATTCTTGAGAAAGGTGAGTTAACTATGGATAATCCCAATGCCACCCCAACCAAAATCTACAAATCTTTAAAAACTATTTCCTAACCATGCCCCTTCATCTAATCAAACCTGGTGAGACATCCACTCATGATACCCATACCGGTGAGGTTCACGCAATCTTTAACGAGGTACTGTCATCTCTCAATTACCTCACATCCCTTCCATAGAGGAAATCCTAGCACAAAATCCTCCTTCCAAATTTGAACCAACCTCCACTCACATTACTTCACCAATAGAGGAGCACCTTTCATCTCCTTCATCACCAACAGAGGGGTATTCCACTAACATTGAGCCCCTCTCACCCCTGGCTCCTCCACTTACGAGAAAATTTACCTTCCATACCTCCTCCACCCATGAGGAGCTCCCATCACCTCCTCCACCCACAAAGGAGCACCCATTACCTCCTCCACCCACGAGGAGAACCCATTACCTCCTCCACCCACCCAGAGAAGCACCTATACATTCCTCCACTTATACGGGAGCTCTCATCATCTCCTCCACCCATCATAGACCCAGTTGAGATACCTTTTCCTCTTTGCGAGCATTTTCCATTAGCTACCCAAAATCCAACAGACCTATTTTCAGCTCTCTTACCCATGGAAGCTGAAGCTGGCCAATTCCCCATCTCTAAGACGCATTTTATGGGAATTCCTATTAGATCGTCACAAACTCCACCCACAGATGTGCCATTCTCACATTTGGGCTGAGCACTTAGATTTTGTGGATAGGGCTTCACTGTGGGGGCACCTCTTACTCCCTATCTCAACACAGATGCAGAGATCCATCATTGATACCTACCCTATCTACCCAATCACATTTTGACCATCAAACCAAATACGACCACCGCTATCAGAACCCCTTTCACGATACCCTTTAAAGCACTCACACCACACCCTTACCCATAACTTGACCTACATCTAAACCCAAACCCATACCCATAACATTTGCCTCCTCTAAACCTATTACCACTTTAGGGGTCACCTCAACCACCAGCCTTACTCATCCACCTATTAAACTAGATTTAGCTACATCCTTCAACGTAAAAACCACACCTACACTCGATACCTAAACTAAAGAAACAAGCTCATCGACCTCATACCTCGACCGCACCAATCACACCCGCACTTGTCTCATCTCGACTTAAGACCTCGGCTACCCAATGTGGTTAAGCACCCTTCACCCATCCATAAACCAATAACACAATAACCCATTCCTTCCTCACAAACCTCTAACCTACTTATGTATAAAACAACACTTATACCCACACTGCAAAGTATCCTTACCACCAATACCTCCAATATCTTTAGCTATTTCTTCACTACCCACTACACTTCAATCATTGTAACTCACACCCTAAGCACGACCCCCTTCATCTACCTTCATAAGCACCCCATTATCCTCATGGGTAACTTTCCTTCTTCCTCCATCTTCTTTTCCTTTTATACCTCATACACCCACATCACCTTTACCCAAGAAGGTGCAACCCAATAACAAAACCCCACTACCCCACACAAAAGGTAGTCAAAAAAACCCGCACACCCTCCTACCTATCCATCTACTGTACCCTACCCAAACAAACCCAACCGATACCTCAAACCACACTAGCACTTAAACATAGCTCAACCCATTCCTACACTTCCAAAGCTGTTCCTTGACAATAAACCACACTTACACCCAAACCCACATTCACTTCCCATTGTGATCCACTAGCAGGGTCCTATGCCAAAATTTTAACCAACCTCCTCGAGACTTCTGTTATCACATTACCGCCACTCCGACCTTATGACCCCCTCAAACCCAAGCCAAAAGGGTTTGATGATACTAATTTTTTTGCATACCATCATGTTCAGGGCATGATGTGGATAATTTTAAGGCCTTGAAAACCATCCTTATCTAATTATGTCCACCATAAACCAAATTTGACGACGATGACCTTCTCGATGATACACCCATTCCCACACCGCCCACTTAACAACCACAACCTCCACCCTCACAGCCTCCTAGAGCCACACACAAAATTTTAAATTAACATGGTTCGCATCAGAGAACTTTCCACATAGCCACCCAAATGTCGGTGGGCCCAACCGACCTCACAGGATTTTCTCCTCTAGTAGTTTTTTCCCTTCATGTCATTATACCACTTACCCTACACCTTCTCCATTTGCCAACTTCCCTCAAATCAACATGGTACACATCACTACATGTGCGCAGAAGGGAAAAGAAAAGGCGCTGACCCACCAACCAATCCTATACCCAACATACCATCTGCACCCATACCTAAAATAACTATCCACGAACCCACGTACCCCATTTGTAATGACGTCACACATCACACCATGCTTAAAAAATTAAACCAATCTCCCCTCAAAATTTCCTTATACAACCTCATTCAAACCTTATAATCCCATTGTCAAGCTCTCATTGAGGTTCTTTAATCTATCAAGGTTTTACCTAATGACCCTACACTCGTAGCCTCCATTATCACACCCCATCATGTAGCCTCTCTCACCAAATTACCACCTTCATCCTCACCTCACCTTGTTCACCAAGTGGCCTCCCTTATCTTCTCAGAGGAGGAGATTGTGCCACACCAAAATGATGACCTAGACCCAGCCCTCTTCATCTCTGTCCACATTGATGACATATGGGTACGTCGTGTGATGATTGATGGAGGTGCTAGCATTAACATCATTTCATCCCATGAATTTTCTCAAATGCACATACCTAACAATTACATGCATAAACATCCAGTCATGTTGTGTTCATTTAATGATGCTATCACCTCCACACTAGGCATTGTCATCCTTCACATTCACGTGGGCCCCCGCACTATTCCAGAATTGTTTTATGTTTTAGAGGGGAATTCCAATATAACTTGTTGCTTGGTAGACCTTGGATCCATGTCATGGGTTATGTTCCTTCCACTTTGCATCGTTGTGTATAAAGATTGAACACGAAGGACACACTTATACCATTCCATCTGACCCATCACCTTTCCAAACATGTAACATGCTTTACCAACCCAATGATGTGCTCATACCTGTCAAGCCATGTACCTCTCGCAACCAATACCACTTCACCTACACCTCCACCTACCAGTACAACCACTGCTTTCACCGCACATACCTCCTCCATTCCTACCGCTGCTATAACCTCCACAATTGACTCATTAGCTTCACAATCCATTAACTCCACCTCCACATCAACCTTTGACACATCATCCATACCAACTACCTACATACCAACCACTGATCCCTTAGAAGGTGTTTTTCAATGCCTCACTCTGGGGGAGTACCGCCTATATAGTGTCAACACATTCCTTACTCACGAGTATGGAAGCCTTCACCAACACCCTCGCTATGATCACCGTATAGGAGAATGCCTCCTTTATGGTCCTCCTCATCTTCATACTAGTCTCACCTATGGGGGAATTGATACTACCACTTACACACCTAAACCACCATCATAACCCCACCCATTTTCTACTGACTTCCAATCACTTACCAATCACCATTTTTCCCACACCTTCTGTACCCTTTGTGCGTTGAAGGGTTTTGCTTTTTTCTTTTACGAGCAAGGCCACCATACCATTATTCCATGTACCACTTGTAAACATAATGACCATAGTGGTATTGGCTTCCCCAAACCTCCTACCAAAGAGGAATGCATTGAGCTCATTGAAGACCCTAGCCCTCCTCCACCTTCATCTTCATCACTACCTTCACCCACTCCACCTCCATCACCACCCTCACCGACAGATTCGATGGATCCTGAATCTATCCCCCGTAACTTTTTTTTTCATAAACACCATTTCCTTTGGGCCTTTGACTTATCAATGTGAAGGCGAGGCCCCTTACACTCTCCCATTCTTGTATCCTGAGTTGATCGATGATGACACACCTACCATTAACATCGTTCAATGTCAGGATGATGAATCCATACTCACCTAACTTAGTGCGTAAGACTCATATATTCATCGGTCATTACCATCTGAGACACAAACCATGTTGAATGAATTGACTTTCGAGATCAACATTCATACTCGGGACGACCCACACATCCTAAAGATCGGACAATATTTAGATCTTTGCTTTGAGCAGGAAGCCATCACTTCTTTTATCCAAGATCATAACCATACTTTCACTTGGTCTTACGTAGACATGCCCAATATTGACCCCACCATATTGGTCCATAATATTGTAACCATTCTCGATGCCAAACCTATCAAACAAAAGCTGAGGAAAATGCACCCTCGTATCACTCTTCTCATCAAAGAAGAACTTCAACGCCTTCTTTCCATCTCCTTCATCTTACCCATTGATTATCCTCATTGGATTTCTAACATTGTCCCTATTACTAAAGAAACATGGGGACTCCACATTTACACGGACACGTGACCTCAACCTAGCCTACCCAAGAGACGAATTTCCTTTGTCTAGTATTGATCAATGGTTGACCTCACTTTGCTGATCACGAGATGCTCTCACTCATGGATGGATTCTCAAGCTATAAAATTTTTTTCTTTCCTCGAAAGATCAGCACAAGATCGCCTTCATTACCCCTTGGGAACCTTTTTCTATCGAGTCATGCCTTTTCAAATTAAAAGCGATGCTTTGCTACATATCAGCATGTTATTACTTACATCTTTCATGATATCATGCATCGCATTTTGGAAGATTACATGGATGATCTCTTGGCCAAATCTAAACGTCATTTGAGCACCTCACCATCCTCGAAACCATATTTGACCACCTCATTAAATATTGTGTCCGCCTTCACCTAAAAAGTGCGTCTTCGTGGTTCTCTTAGGAAAACTCTTGGGATTTATTGTTTCCCTCTGTGGTATAGAAGTTGACCCTACTAAAGTCAAGGCCATTCTAGAAATGCCTCCGCCCACTAACCTTAAAAAAATCTATAGCCTACAAGGTAAATTATAGTTCATTCACCATTTCATTTCACAATTCTTTGATCGGTTTCAACCATTTCATCATTTTCTTAGGAAGGATGTCTCCTTTAAATGGGATGATGACTGTCACAAAGATTTTGAGGCCTTAAAACAATACCTTCTCCAACCACCCGTACTCATTCCACTTAAAGACGATCAACCTTTTTACCTATACATATCAGCAACTAATCATTCCTTGGGAGCCATGCTCGCTCATCACAATGAAAAACATAGGGAGCATGTGGTTTATTACATAAGCCGTACTCTTTTGGACTATGAAACCCGATACAACCATCTAGAAAAAAATTTCTTAGCCTTAGTTTTTCGTTTCCAACAAACTCTACCATTACCTACTCAACCACAAAACCTATGTCATGACCAACACCAATCCCTTACACTTCATGTATGCCAAACCTTATCAAAATCAGTGTGTCGTGTGATGGCTTATGCTTTTAGCTGATCTTGACCTCGAATTCATTCAAGAAAATTCCATCAAGGGCCAAGCTATCACCGACCAAGTGGTGACCTACCTATTTCTCGGGGATAAATCCTCTAATTTTGACTTTCCCAATGATTCAATTGTTGTGCTTTCCCTAGAGGAACCCCCTTACCAAATGGTAACTTGTTCTTTGACGGTTCCAAGTGTCGGCATGGGGGTGGAGCTGGTATTATCCTAATTCCTATGGATGGAGAACCCATGCCTTTGTATTTAAAGCTAGACTTAAAATGCACCAATAATATTGTCGAGTACGATGCGCTCGTATTTAGGTCTCCAGTGGTGCCTATGCCCTAGATTTCAAATCAATCCACATCTTTGGTGATTCACAATTGATTGTAACCCAAGTCAATGGTATGTACCAATCTCATAACAAAATACTTCATAAGTATAAACATCATGTAGACATACTTTTGACCACCTTTAATCATTACACCCTTCAAATCATCCCACATTCAACCAAAAAAATTGTAGATACCATGGCCTACTTAGCTTCCCAAATACCCTCTTCCCCTACTAATTCCAAAATATTTTTCACCGTACGATGTCTCCATTCACCTTCTTATTTACCTCATGATGTTTACTCAATTGGAACCGACAACCCCGACCCTTATACCGACTACCTTTCCCTTTCCATCTTACCTTTGATCTCATCCAAATCAAACAATGCACCTTCCTTAAAAAGGTCTCCTGTTTCATCATTCAGGGGGACTCCTCTATAAGTGCAGCTTGGATGGTATTATCTTACGATGCCTCACAAGTTCTTAAATCCCTTATACCATTAAGGAGGTTCATGATGGCATATGTGGAGGTCACTTTAGTGGCCTTCTTTGTTGCTAAGTGTATTATTTACCTCGGCTATTACTAGCTGATCCTTAACCATGATTGTTGCGACTATGTCAAACGCACTGTGTGAAATGTCGCAACATTCCAACTGCATCATACACCTAGTCATACCTTACAGTCACTCATAACCTCGACCCTTCTCTCAATGGGGTTTGGATCTTGTTGGATAAATCAATCATCATTCTTCCCAACACCATCAATGGATCATAACTGCTACCGAATACTACACAAAATGGGTGGAAGCCATACCACTCATCTCCATGAAAGCTAAGAAAATATGCGAGTTCATTAACCATCACATCATTTGTCACTTTGGTGTTCCTCATCACCTCATCATGAAAATGGAAACAAATTCAAAAACAAAACACTACACAAACTTTGCAATGCCTTTGGCATTCAACTTAGTTTCTCATCACCTTATTACCCACAAACCAATGGCCAAGCTGAATTCACTAACAAAACCCTCAACAAAATTATCATGAAAGTGGTTGATGTTACTGGGAAGGATTGGCATACACACATTCCTTTTGCCCTATGGGCATACCGCACTAGTATTCACACTTCCACTGCAGCCACACCCTTTTCGCTAGTCTACGGTACAGAGGTTGTTCTACCTCTCGAAGTCCAGATCCCCTCACTGCATTTCTCTCCATGACATGCTTACTGATGATGAATTTTGTCAGGACTGCTTAGCACAACTAGAGTTATTAGACGAACATCATCTTAACGCTCTGGATCACCTTCAAGTTTACCAACAACGTATCAAACATGCTTATGAAAAATGTGTTCATGAATGCACCTTCCAAGTCGGTGACCTTGTCTTGAAAGAAAATCAACACGTAACCAAATCAGAAAAAAGTAAATGGGGAAAATTCACTCCTAATTGGCTTGGACCATAAATCGTAACTCATAACTATGGATCGAGTGCCTATCATATGTCCTCACTTGAGGGTAAACCCAAACCTAAGCCCCTTAACACATTGCATCTTTGACCATTATATTGTTGACTTGTTGTCCTACCTCACCCTTTGTCTCTTTAAAGGCTCATCCCTTGAGTGCTATCCACTTCATACACCTCCCTAACAATTAAACAAGAATCATGTGAGTACCCGTCACTTGTTATCTTCTCTTGAATATGTGTACCACGGTACTACACATAGTATGATTCTCATGGATACTTTTTGTCTATCTTTAGATGAGATCCCATGGTCGCTCCAACTCTACCTTTTGAACAAGAGTCTATCCTTCACCTTGGTCTTGTCCATGATTTCGAAAGACCTCTAATGTGACCTAACTCCTTAAGTCAAAATTCTAATAAAAAGATGACTCCCTTAAAAGGACATCTTCCTCTTGACTAAATTTCTACCAAAAATATACTGCTCCCTCGAAGGACAGCTATCTGAAGCTTTTAACAAAAAAAAATGAGAGAAACCGAAGCTTCCCACATCAATCAGCTTCACAAAGACCTCAAGGAGTACCATATTATTTATCCCATATAGACTTCCCACATCGATTAGTCTATCAAAACAAAAACACTTTTTAGTCATGGACTTGCCCATTGTGACCTCAAACCTCTTGCCCAAAAGACCTGTCACTCCAAACATATACAATTAACTACCTTTCACCCACCTTACCATTTCCACTCTCATTTCCTAAATCGCCTCAAGGGACATCTTGGAATTTCGACATTTGGTGATCCTGTGACTACTTTCACCATAGAACAGTTAATCATGCAATGTGTTTTGGGTCTTGTGTTCATCACCTCCTTCAAGGTATGATCTACTCAATATGATCCTACCCAATTACGTGGCTTTATTGCCCCCTCTTATCTTTTAACCATCTTTGTTTACATTTTGATTACCTTATAAAGGATTTGGTACTTGACACTTACCTTTGGGTTAATCCTCTCCTTTCACCATAATCACCTTCACCTTCACCATTTTACCTATAATCTACCCATACCTATTAAACCTAAAACCACTACATGCCTAAAAACCTACCAACTCATTTTCATATTCTTCCCTAGCTCATGGGAGAACTACATCGGCCTGAGGTCCCTTTTCACCGGGACTATGTAGGTAGAAATCCGAGGGCATAGGGCCCTTGGAGGATAGCTCAGCCATTCTCTACCCTAAATAATTCATCAACCATGCCTAACTCACCATTTACCCCACATTTCACTTAGTTCCCCTTTTCTAACCGAATTAGAAATTAAGCTACATACATAACAAGTTGCTTCCCATTTTATACATTTATTACACCTACCATCTCTCTATCATCACTATGCATAGAATATCCAACATTTCACATATGACCCATAATATCATTCATTGCACATAATAATGAATCATGCCTATAACCTAACTCAACCATGCCTAACCAAACCCGACTCAAACCATGCCTAAACCAACCTAACCCAATCCATGCCTAAACCAACCCGACTTGAACCATGCCTAAACCAACCTAACCCAATCCATGCCTAAACAAACCGACTTAAACCATGCCTAAACCAACTCGACTCGAACCATGCCTAAACCGTAACATCCTCATTTTATACTTTAGAACAAGTGATTTTTTTTTTTTTTTGATAATTGCATCCTGGTTCTAAATACATAATTTAGAACTCACAAATCATTAACCATTCATATAACAGACAACCATATGCAGCTGTAATGACTCGGAGCACCTCCGATCTATTCATTCCATGACTCAGTAATCTACCGATCTATTCATGAGTAATAAGAGTTGGTGTTTTCATTTAACACATTACTCTTGCGGTTCTCTTCCCTAATGGGATTAGAATGCTCTGTCCAAGGAATCTAACTGAATAATTATTACTATTATTCATCGGCATCTCATCCCTTAGACTAGGTGAATTAGGACAACGCAATCAGCAGCTTGCGATACTTTGGCCAAAGATTTGAAACATACTGTTTATGTCTTGTATTCCTTAACGGCATACTCGTCAATCTGGAATACGTCCTTCACCCCATTCATATGTTATATAGAATGTCCTACACTGACTACTGTCAGTCCTTTCTTTCACAACTTAATCACTCGGAGATAGATTAACAAGGTGATAATGTTATATGGATGCCCACGAGGATTAGGGATATGGTGACATACTGGTCCAACCTTGCAGTTCAACCAGTGTGTCATGATACCCCGAATCTCCTAGGCAGCCTTATAACATGACCACGTTCTTAATCGGACCCTGAGTAACTCGTGCGAAATCAAGTGTAAATCTTAGCGATCAATGCAAAGGGTGTCGCCATAAGTCATCTGCATTGTTGTAACTTCAAGAAGATCCTAATCTTCTCGGAGGTACAACCCTGCAGTTGTCTTGTGTCGTCAACCTTTAAATCCGCCTCGAAAAGATCTACTTAATAACATGCGTTACGCACTTGAGTTTAAATTACTTTAAAGACTTTTCCCTAAGGTTAGCCTTTCCCGATCCCTGGATTCTTCGTCTTAAGACGACCCTCCTCTATAAAACCCATTACATGGTAGAGGTATTAAGGTCAAGTTCTCATCAAGGAGTCATTAGAATACATCTGATTCTAAAGCAACAGAATTGGACAAAAACCTCATAACCTTTACTTGAGATTTCCATCTGAACTCCATTTGATTGTATATCAGTTCTCTTAACTGAATTTATATCATACTTATTAGTATAAAGATATAAATGATTAAGAATCCAATTTAATATTGTCCTGTTATACTTAGGACTAGGGATTAGTAATTTAATCCAGCTTGTTTAGCGTTCTCTTTAGGCTCATTTTTAACCTATCTTTTAGAAAGACAATTATTTAAATCCAATATTGCTTTCACTAGAACAAATTAGAACTACTAAACACTCTTAAGAATTCAATCTCATTTTCTTGCAAGCTTTCATTGACAATCACAAAAGCATCCATATTACACAAAGATAACGTTACCACTCTGGTATATAGACCGGAGAAGGTCAACTATCAGAAATAGAATACAACACATAAGTATCAAACACTTATTTTCATTCCTTTCAAAACTATACAATTACATTTTATGCAACAACATACTTGATACAATGCTCAACGGAAAAGAAACATCTTTTCACATATAGTACATTTATAAAATCAAGCTGTAATTCATTATAAATCAATTAAACAATCTGATCAGCCTGTCAGATCTGCATTGCTTTTACCTCTTACGGCAACCATCTGCAAAAATAGTCAACATGAGTCAGTTCAATGAACTGAGCATGATAAGCACTAACTTTTAAAACAATTGCAATCCATCAATTGTTTTCATTAAACACCCTGTTTAAATGAGATCAGATATCCACATAAGTAAACATATTCAGACTATGCCCTTGTAATACAAAATGATTACAAATATGTAACTCTAACATTGTTACAAAATAGTCTTAATCACTTTCTAATATTTCATCAAATATTAAAAGAAATCAAGGAACGAATGTACACAAACAATCATTGAATCCAAAAACACAACATTGGTCAGATTGTTTCATTCATCCAAAAAGGGAAATATCATAACAATTCGGGATTCCTCCAATATGTTACAAAACAATTCCCACTATTAGACAGATATCCTCAATTAAGCAAAAGAAGAGAAAGAACCAAATCATTCATACTTCCATTCACATTAGTTCATTACTGTACTGCTTTCACATATGAAAACATTCAACCAGTTTGTATATGAACAAGACAGACAAGCCACAAGAAAGATCGCTGTTTTAAATCAAGAAATAGAAACACAGCAAAACTCCTGTACAGCAACTATCACATCAACAATCCATATATCAACCTTAAGCCCAATACTAGTTCCTTTTAAACACAGTAAGGCTTTCGAACCAAGTTCGAAATCAGGAACCTCTAGCATATCGCTGTCAACAACAGACTTATTTACATTAAGCAATTGATGCTTCTATAAGACCATACAGAGATTACCTTACAAATGCCGTAATATACACTACCGCATCCTATTAGGAAATCAGAAAGGAACATATCATCCTGTATATACATCTGTGCTAAATCGGAGTTGGTCAAAAAGTACTCACGATTCACTTATACAGAGTCACGTTACTTGATACAGACCATTACTCAGACAAAATGTCCAATATCAAACAACAGTATATCAAGTCAAGTTTCAACTGAGACAATAGAAGATACAGGTTAACTTCCACAATTCTCTAAACCCGAACAACAGTGGATTGACAAATGATTGCCAATGTTTCCCTCTGGACAAGTAAATAGTGTACATAATAAAACTCAGGAAGAACTTTTTAATTTACCGATTTCAAATCAAGAAACCCGACTAAGTCTTGCCAATTTTTCGCACAAGATTGCAAGGAATGAACATAAAATTACACCCAAGAATCTGTACAACAAAATCCATGCAATACAAAAGTAATTCCAAGAAAATAATGAGGCCTTAGTACGTGTTATTCCTTCAAGTCCCAGGTTCATCAATCACCAACTATTTAATATATTCAACTTGAACAACGGCTCAATTACAAATATAAATCATTCAATCGACTCCTCAGAGTCGTGCAGATTACAACCATTATAAATCCATATATTCACACTGTATACTGTTAACGGGTTTATACCCATAACCGCTGAACCCAACAACAGCGTAAGATGAAATTAGTTGATGAATCCTTCTATGCCAACTATGGAAATCATTCAGAATAAAACAAGTGTAAGCAAATCGAATACCCATTTCAAGGCAAGGAAATCAACTGAGCCTCTTCAAAACTCTCGAACAGCTTACACAAAGAAATGCAAATGCATACCCAGGAAATCTATATCCATTAATCATTACAAATAGCAGTGAACAAAAGACCTGTTACCTCTACAAGGCTTCCACGAAAACAAATAACAAAACTCAAGGATGAATCTATATTCTCAGCAGTGGATAGTAATATACGACTCGATCAAGGACTCCACTGAGTCGTTCAAATAAATCATAGATATATCAATAATGTATACAGTCAACAAATAATCCCGTTACCACAATAACAAGAAAGAACAACTTCCACTGGGTCGTATAGACTACGGTAACACAACAGTTACCTATTTCCAAACAAATTAAAGACAAGACGAAACCCAAAAAGCATCATTAGCCACTGTCACCCAAAAACCACGACAGAGTTTCCAAAGGATCAATAAAACTGATCCATCATACGATATCCATCAGTATCCCTTCATACAGTTCCCACAACAAGAAACGGTGACCACAAATCAACAACATAACAGTGGTCTATACCCAACACAGGTATATTCTATGGGCTCACGCCGAACAGGCCGAGCATTCATACTCATTTATAAATAAATATCTCACATATTTAAGCCAGAATGAATACTCAAGAAATAGAGCCACAATTCAATTTTTAATAAACACCCATCAAGAGGAAATTGAAAAATCAAACCAGAGGAGATACAGTACCAAAAATCAAACAAGACCTCCATAGAAAATTATCTATTTACTCATAACATTTGAACAGAGTTGTTCTAATGAAATCACTTGAAAAACAACAAGATATTTAAAGGTTAGGGCCTAACATGCCTGGATTTTTAATCAAATTTCTGAAGCAGACCACTGGAAGAGCTCAAACTTCCTTTTCTTCTTCCAAGTTAAAGCGACCAACAAAATTTCGCTATCTCCATCACATATATATCCTCCATGACAGAGAAAAGAGCTGGATAAGTTCATACTTGCCATGCAACACAAAGAGGACTGGTGCGAAGAACCAGTAAACAAGCAGAGAGAAATCCGAAAATTGCGACAAGCCAAACAACCCCACAAACTTCCCGTTTGCATGCCTTCTCGCGAGTTCCGAGCTCGTCTACCGAGAATATTGAATGCCATTAAACCAACTTTCCCGCTAAGACTCCACTTCCACCGACCGCCAGAGTTGGCGACAGTCCAACGAAAACTCAAGTTCATTTCCAAACTTAGCGACCTGCCACGTCAGAACAGGTTAGCTGCTGCTTAAACCTCCGCCATGACCTGTCCCTCATCCTTATCCATGCATTAAATGTCATAGAAAACGCCGCCCATGGTTCGCACCCCCTTCCATAGGCCCCTTTCCATTCTCCTCATTAGTTAGGTTAGTATCTTAGGTTAGAATTTAGGGTAACACATATTCTAACCATATTACACATAGATACTAACTTAGGACATTAACACATAGCCTAGGTCTAGGTTAGATTAACACTAATCTAACCCCTAGGTTAGGTTTAGTCTTAGGTTACTAACCATTAATAATTCCAGTTAGGTCTACGTTCTGTACACTCAGAAAAGACCTGTATCATACCTTCTTGAACAGGGTTAGCTCCTGTTCTACTGCAGAATCGTATGTAAACGAATTATTACCTGGTCCACGATCGAGGCCTTCCAGATATACTTCCATATCGGGAACCAATTTATTTCACAAGATCAGCCTGAGTCATACTCCTGACCAGCTTAATCAATGCTTCCATACCTTGCAACCTGTTCAAGGTCTGTGATCTAATTCATCACGAACAAATTTAAAGCAATACTTGGATCAATTCCACTGATCCAAGACTAGATCTTATAGATGGATAACTCTATAATTTATTCCGAGATCAGATTAAACTCAGATACAAAATGAAATAGATAAAAGAGTCTAATCATATTCTGACTCAGTCAAGATCTGCAATCTGCAAAGAAATTACAGTACATATCAAGCATGATTTCTTAATCGAGGAACACATCCTTATACAAGAAATCACATATCAACACTTGTATGCTTAGGAGAAAGTAACAACAGTTCAGGGTGTTACATAAACCGACCTAACTCAACCATGCCTATAACCTAACTCAATCCATGCCTATAACCTGACTCAATCCATGCCTATAACCTAACTCGATCCATGCCTAAACTGACCTGACTCCATCATGCCTAACTCACCTAATTTCCATCCATATCAAAGTAACAAATCCATATCTCATCTAACACAAGCCATAAACCAATATCTCATAAACCCATTAACACATCACACAATACCATGAATCTCATCATATAAATCAATAATGTGTATCTCAAAATACATGCCTATCTCATCATGGCCATCATCTCAAAAATGTTGGCACGCAAGCCGATATACAATACAAAATGTCATCGGCATGTAGGCCGGTCTCATATATACAAAAAAAATGAATGAATCAATACAAAAATCTTCGACACACAAATTTGGTCTCATATATACAAAACAAATGAATGAATCAATACAAAATATCTTCAAGACGAGTTGGTATATGCTCACAATATACAAAAATCACTCATTCATCCTCATTGTCTTCAACATGTAGGCCGGTATGTGATCCAAAAAAATAATAAATACAACTATCTTGCACGCAGGCTGACATATATATCAAAAATAATCACTAGTATACATAAAAAATCGGGAGGCTGCATATCAGACATCTCACCGGATGTCCTCCATCTATGTATCACCTACACCCTCGGCCTCCTGTGTCCCTACTAGCACATCACCTAGCTTTGGTCACCATGTGTTGGTGGCCCCTCCCTGATTGGGCCTCAGAGTTTGCTGACCTCCTGTGCTCTCCACACTATGTGTTTGGGATCTCATCCTCTCATTGGATGCCTATTGTGCCCTGTACTCTCCATAAGAGAGGAGGTCTATCCCGACTGCCATGATCTAGTCCTAATAGTATCACGCCTCGCCTAGGGCATCCTATATCCTAGATATAGGCATAGTCTGTGATGGTCCCATAGGTCTTGGCCCCTATACTTTCCATACGCCATCCTGTGAACTAGGACCAACTCCCTGTGCCTATGTTGGTGCCCCCTCCCCATACCCTTGTTCTTGTATCAGGCCTATAAGACCCCAATTTGTGCCTGGGCTATGGCCAACTAGCCCTGTAATCCTACCACTTGAGCCTATAGGGCTGCCACCGACCATCTATCTCCATCTCCTCCATCACCTCCACCCTCTCCCTCCACCATCTGGGCCTGCAGACTAGCCACCTATACTCGTAGCTCGATACCTCTACCTCTGACCCCTCTAGTTGTGTCTGCAGTATACCTATCTGTGTAATCAGCATCACTACCTACCCATGTAGGGCATCTCTCTGCACTGTCATGGTAGCTAACTCTGGCTTCCCTGTATAGGTGGTATGGCTCGTGGCCCGAGCTACCTACCACTTCCTATAGCTATCATGCATCTGGCATCATCAATCCATTAATCCACTGGCTACTCCTCTTCTCTTGTAGGCACTGTAGGCTATGGTAGAGGGAGAGGCCTCTCCACGTCATCTCTCTGATACTGTGGGAAGGGCGAGAGGAATATCCTATATAAGCCTGAACTTGTCATCGAGACCCTATCAACTGGGATCATCTCATTCTCCCGGTGTGGTGAACCTATATCCTCCTCTCTAGCTGGAGCTCAGCTAGCTCCTCATGCATGTACCTATATGAGGGGAATCCCACATATGGCCTCCAGGTAATGTCCATTCCGGAAAACCCCTCCAACAACTACCAAAAATGGGCCACATCATATGTCGGCCTATCCAACCTCCGCTCTCCTATAACCGGCACCCATCTCCTGTATCCCAACCACACACATCTCGGTGGGAATGCATCTACTCGGGAATCCCTATTCATCGAACACGGACTATGTGCGCTTAGACCCAGTAGTGTAGTATAAATGTACAGCATAGGCTAAACCTGCGTAACCACCCATACGCCCACAGCTCTCTATATAGCTGCACCAAGAATGTTGGTGCCTAGGCAAAGCATGTCTCATGCACCATCATATCGTGGAGCACCCCCATCAGTGATCGGGGAAATTTTCCACCCTCTGCATTGGGTAGTGTATAGCAGCACACTGCCTCCATCAATAAAACTACTAGCCTCATCTCATCTGGATGGGCTAAGTACATCTCGCCATAGCTCAAACTGGCACTATGGAAGCTCAGCTCCGCCATCCTCTCACCAAATACTTTCTTGATTAGCTCCTCCGAGGCCTCGGAGGAGATAGAGTACACTGGGTCCCCAATATGGGTAACCTCGGAATCTTAAACATGTCCTCTACGGTGATAGTCATCTCACCCGTCGGAAGGTGGACATGTTGGTCGCAAAGTCACATCTATCGATGAGTGTAACCTTCAAACTAGGCTACTTTGAACAGCATGTCGGCAGCACCGAATCCCACCGAAGCCCATTTCCTTTCGTGTTGTAGCTCCAAAGGGCTCACTAGGTCATGTAATGTCACTAGTAGCGGTAGAACCTTGTCCCACATATACAACTATGATCGACCCTACATCTAATCCAAACACAACATTAATCTACTTTACCATGGCCATATTCATCACTTAACATTACCCACCACCCTATTTTTACCCTACCCATCTCAACCACCTCACCTACATCATTTTTTGGACCCTTGAGCCTAAAATCGACCGGTGCCATTCATCCTAACCGACTTTGGTCACCCTTAAACCGACATCGATCACCTATTTGGTGATCGATACCGATTCAACAGTGACCACGGTTACCATGTAACCACCATTGGTCACTGTTTGGTGACCGATCCTAGTTCTTCCCGACCAACACCGGCCAAGCTTAATTGACCCAAGTCACTTTGTCATGGAAAAATCCGTGACTTCCCAAACCCTCTTTTTTCTAAAACCCTCCCACCTGTCCCTTTTATGCCACCTACAATGACCTACACTACCCCAAAACCCCTACCCAACCCACCTATTCAATTTCCTACCCTCCCCCCCTCTTTTTGTGTCCGTTATTTCCCTCCATAATTGATTTCACTTTTCCCACCCACAAAATACAAACAACTATTACACCCTCTACTCTATCTAATTAACACTATAGAGTTATGTGCTTACCTCATCACGCTACCGCCATCTTGGTGGCACATCTAGCCACTATTCCGGTGGTCCGCCCGATCCCTCTCTAGCCTTTGCCATCCCCGACTATCTACTCATAACCTCCAACCAATCAACTCTCTCACCCTGATCTCATGGACCCACTACTCACCAACCCAACCACCGTCGAATCACATTGTCAGCTCACTGTCCCATTTCCTCCGGACACTTTTCTCACTTTTCTCTCTTTTTGTCTTTTCTTCACTTTGTAAATCACAAATGAATGATAAAAATGTGGATTTTTTGTTTTTATACCACACCCACCCTAACCGATGTCAGTTCCCCTTGACCGACATCGGTCTTGTGCCCTACCTCACCATCGTCATTTTTCCTATCCCGACATCAGTTATACATGACCACCATCGGTCACCCTTACCTACACATTGCCCCTACTTTTCCATTTTACCCCACCCTTTACCTTTCTCTTTACCCCATCCACCCTTTACCCAACCCATTACCTTACCTTTCCTGACCTCGTCATTTACTACCTCCATTTTTCGTCCTTTAGGGACTCATTATTGTACCCTTACCTTGGCCTTACCCATGCTGCGACCTAGATATTTAGACTGGACCATCACTAGTGACCTTTAACCTCATGTGTTTGTTATACCTGCTGACACTTTATTACCTATGTTGATTGACCTAATGACCCATTACCTAGCTTATTACCGTGACCATTTATCCTCGACCCTACCTTTGGTGTCGAAACATACCTAAATGTTCCTACACCTAACCTACGTTGTGTTTCCTGACCATATCCTATACCTTGGATACCAAATTCACTTCCATCTTATTTGGATAAACCTATCGACCTTAAATGATGTAGAGTTTTCCTACTCTTCAACCCGGTAGTGTGCTATAGTTTATACGTGTGCATGTGTTTGACTATTGCTACTGGTGACCCTTACCCATTACCTAGATTTCCTGAGTAGACCTTTCACTCCTCTTTCCTTGTACCCACTTGCATTTTCTTCACATTTACATTTTATCAAACCACTCACCGCTTCAGCCTACTGCCTCGTCAGTTCTTGGTTTGAGGGGGATCACCTTCACCCTCACATGGGGAAACCACATCTTATTTTTGTTAGCATCACTTACCAATACAAGCTACGCAACAAAAAGGGGCAAAATGTAGACACTAAAATTAGGTTACACTCGCCTTTTGTCCCTCAACATATAAGCACCCTTTATTACATTTACCTAGCCATGACCCCCTTCACCCCACTAATATTAATTTAATTAATTTAAATAAATTAATGCATTATCCTCACTATATTTATTATTTAAATATCTTATTTAAATAATATCTACACATATAGTTCACTTTGACACCTCACCAAGCTAACTCAACCTAAGACCTATTCTTAGCAAGTTGCCATAACTAACTAAGACTTACCCAAACCCTAAAAATCAATGCCTACATTCCCTCTAACCACATTCCCACATGCTCATAAGAGGCTCGAGTCTAATCCATGAGATAATGACATGAGATCAAGGAAATTAAAAGGATCTCCCTAGTTTAGTAACCTAGGAAATCTGCCTTGGCCACCGACATCGATTATCCCTAATCGTTGTCGATTAAGAAGGACCGCCGTCGGTTACCCCTTTTAACCCAAAACAACCTTATTATCAAGGTTGGAACTTGGAAATTGGAAGAAAGAAATTTTATGAAAAGAACACATCTCAAAGAGATAACGCATCTTAAGAGAGCCAATTCCGTGAAAAATCACATCCAAGGAAGGAGATTGAGCATCTTCTCTGCATTGCCATCCGAGCCATGATCCGATCTATCCAAGTAAAGAGGATTGTACATGCAACCCATACAAAAGATTTTCTTCAGTTAGTGATCACTTTTAGCCTTCAAACCCAACATCAACACATCCATCCTTCACACACAGCCTTTAAGAACTCAATCCAAGTAAGTACAACATCATACTTTCTGGTTATTTCATTTCATCATCATTTTATCATCCATTGTTTATCTTACTCCCTATTGACCTTCTCCAACATTTTCACCTCCATAGACCCATTAAATTCTCACAAAATCCAACTCTAGTCACCCAATACCTCATCGACCAACCAAATCCCTTTTGCAATCACAAAGGAGACCAAAACCCTGTTTTGTGACATTTCTAGATCTCACAGTAACCGGCACCGGTTATACCTAACTGTCGTTGGTCACCCCTGACCAACACCGGTCTCTATGTTTTCTCACATAGCCCTAAACAGAGACCTACCCACCTAATTTTATCTCACCTTCATTCACATGTGACCTACCCGAGACCTTTATCAGACCTGTAGAGACCCAAAACCAATTATTTGACCTTTGGATTCTATTCTAGCTTAGCCTGTTAGATTAGATCTATTTTTCTTATTGTGTTTTAAGTGAGATACCTAAATCATTTTAAAATAACAATAGGATTTAATTTGTTTACAACATTAATTTGTTTAAAATAGTGTATCGACACCATCTAGGAAGTATCATACTTCCTAGATCCAACTTACGCTAGGCGATTCCTTTGCCCATATTGTTTAATTCCTTACGGTGGTCTTGTTTTCATTACAGGAAGTTCCTTCTATCCAAAAAGAAGCTCTCACAATCAGCTATGGATCTAGAATTCATATGCATGCAATAACCCATCAACCAAAATTTGAGCGGGTATTCCTCCTACACTCATTACCCTATCTGTTTTGGTCAACACTTGAAAGAAACAATATAAGAGAAAGGTGAAATAGGTAGCACCCATAGGAGGAAAGGGAATAGTTATGGCACGGGAACAAGAAATGACTTAAATTAATGATCCAAACAAGTTACTATGCACATGCTTCCAAATTACCATGTCTATGATGCAAATCCTTGCCATCTCTTCTTTCAATGAAGAGGGTGCATACCCACGCATGATGAAAATGCTATCTTGGTCTTTTGAGTCCGTGTTGATGAACTTGAATTTGAGGTAAAACGAGATGCATTAATGAAGATAATAGATGCTAAGGGAGAAAAAATCTAGCAAAATCCCAATAAGTGTTCGATGAGAAATTTTGAAATGCCCTTAACAAAGTATTGGTGGAGGTAGAGGCAAGACTCTTCAGTAAAAATGAAAAAATAAGGGTCTTGAAGGAAGATCTTAAGAAACAAATGAGGAGATCATTGAGTGGAAAATACAGATAAAACAAAAGGAATTAATCAGTTTGTAATTAATGCACTAGTTGAGGGATGAAAAGGTGAAGGTGCACGAAATCTATAAGAAGATAGAGGCCATTTCAGATGCCATAATCTTGAAACACCCGGACCTAGCCCCACTGAGTAGAAATACAAGTCAACCATGTAATTCTTGGAAGACTTGACCCACATCCTCACCATGGAAAGGTGACCACTCACATTAGAGTTAGAAGAGGAGGTGATGGCATGCCAGAAGGAGGAGGAAAAGCTAAAGATTGCGAGATATAGTAACTCGGTACTTTGAGCTCCTTATTGCACTAAAGACCACGACACGAGATGGTGAAGCCATGTATGACAACTGTGTGCCATAGGGATAGGGTAGTAAGCATATTTTTTGCTACACATGAGTCAAATCTAAAATAATTTCAATAAAATCACAAAGGAAATAGAGTGGAGTGTGACAAGATCCTGGCTGAAGTTGAGAAGAAATCGCAAGCAATTGAAACCTTGTGAGGTTTGATAAAGAATAAGATAAAGGAACTATAACCCCAAGTCACTCACAAGATGGATGTGCTAGGTGATCTTAGCAAGCATATGGAAAGCATTGTTGATACACTAAATGCTAAGAATGAGGAGATTATTTTTGATGAAGTAAGCACATTAGTGGGTGACCTAATTCAACAAGTGCAAGGAGAAGTAGATGCATGCGAGAAGATTGAGACATCCGTGAAGAAGTATTTCCCACTCCTCATGCAATAGTAGAACATTCTTCTATTATTTCATTACTTTCACTCTTCCATTCTTTGATTTTTTCAATACCTCTATTATTTAGTCTTTAAGGAAGTAGAATGTTTTTAGGATAGAGAAAACACATAGTGTGGGGTGATGTTGGAACCTAAAATATTAGCCGAGTACCAAGAGGCACATGACCACATAGGATTTATAGATAGAAGGGTGTTCAAGGAAAAGCACATAGGGAAAAGGGGTTTAAGAATGGTTTAAGTGAAACACTGGATGCACCGGGAGGCGTAACAAGGGTTTAAAGGACTTATCTATGTTTGGCATCATGGATTCACTTGAGGAAAAATGTGAGGACCTGACTAAGTGTGATGAGTGGATAAGGTATTAGCTTGGAACCTTAGAGGTCAATAAAAGGATATTCCATATAGGGAATATTCCTAGAGACGTCATTATAGTTAGTGGAAGGTTTGTAAATAGGATAAGCATTCACCAATGGAGGACCACATCAATAATTGGCATGATATCTACTCGGGAGCTAAGTCATTGTGGTGGTGGATGATCCTATTTAAAGAGGTTCTTGGGAAAGAATAACCTAGAGAGAGGTACAAAGAGAACAAAGATATAAAGAAATGAACAGAATTCATAGAGAATGCAGAGAAGGAGAAGGAGAGTAACAAAGTTCTACAAAAATGCTAAGGGTTTAGAGTTCATGGTGCTAGGGTTTAGAGTCCTTAGTACTAGAGGGTTGTAAGGGATACCATAAAACATATGTATGGGTACTGGGATCTGTAATAAGGGAAATAATGGGGAAAATTATAGTTAGGATCTTTGATCAGATAGGCTTACAGGAGTTGAGTCTCTGTCATTTAGTGTATATGGTTTGAGATGACCCTTTTGAATGTAATATGGCTACCAAAACTCTGTTAAATCAATATACATGGATCTATTCTATAAAAACTACTTATGGGTGTAAACCCTCATGTTATATGGCTTATCATGACTCATATATGGTTTCTTGTACTTCTTACAATGTTATTTAGCTTTTGTGATGCATTAATGTGTAGATCTGTTAGTTATACCTTTTTTATTTCAAAGTAGATGAGTGTGTATTACTGTTTTCGTAAAAATCCTTCATTAATGGAAGAAATTTATTGCAAATCTCACATAAAGGAGGGGCTCGGTGCCCGGCCCCTCGGGTGAGCACCCAACATTTGTTGGATGATAGGCCAATGCGCTTGGGATTAATAAATAATTATTAAGGGTAAAATTGTGACTACATCTTGGTTCTATTGTTGGGACCTCTTTTGAAGCTATCCTTGCAAGAGGAATGTATGATGATAAAGCACTTGACCTTGGATAGTATTGAAGCATGGCTCAAAAAAATAGAGGCTGAGTTTTCTCGAGGTTCAAATCTTTGGATTTGAGTTTGATGCAAAAAAATGGGTGGAGGAGAGCCTATATCACAAAATCTATGAGACATTATTCTATTGTTTCCCAATAGATTTGTATGAATGGCTATAAGCATATGCATCAAGGATGAGTTAGTACTATATACCTCATGTTTAGACCTAGGAGGAATATCAATGGTTACATGATGCCAATCTAACATAGACCCATGTTGTTGATCACTGATGTAGTAAAATGTTGACTAGTTATACATTGGAATACGCTATTTCTACGTATTATTTCCAAGAGAATGTTGATTTTAAGTTCTTGAGGGAGCCTAGAAGATCATTCTTGTGTGCTATTCCATTGGCTATCAAGGTACTAGTCATTACTTTGATTTTGGAAGCCTTTCCCATGGCTGGCTAAATTCCTACTAGACACGAGGTACAAAAGCTATTATGTTAGAAGGATGATGGGCCTTGTGGAAGAAATGTAGAGAGAGGGGAATCAGCTAAATTATAATGAAGCTCAGGTGAGGGAGTTGGCGAGACAACGTGAAGTTGCAAGAGTGATGGATTTATGGAGGAAAACATTACAAGAAATATTTTAGGTTCACGTGGAGGACATGGAACTGAGCAGTCTACACTACCCCATCTTGGAAAATGTGGAATAAAGACCCCTCAGATTTTCGAGAGAACTCATCATATGAAGAAAGGAGAAGATCCATTGGTGCACATATAAATCCACCAGTGACCAACCCTGGAACTTTGATATCTAAATACGAGATATAAGTATTACTAACCCTTGATTGGTATTGGTGGAAGTAACCGATCAAAACCTAGGTGGTATAATTTTTCATTTGGTACATCCATGGCAGCACAATAATTTCATGTGTTCAAAGGTATATTATCTAGTAAAACATTTAGAAAATTATGGGTAGATAAAGATTAGGTATCATGTCTGGAAGCAACATAGGACAAAAATCTAGTAGTGGTGCAATATCACGACTATTGGTTCCCATTTTAGCAAGATAGTGAGGACATAAGGAGTGACCACTTCAAGACCTTTACTAGCTATGGGAGGTGGATCTAGTGGGACAAGTGGAGTAGGAACTAGTGGATGTGTTGCGCCCTTGGAATATTGACCAAGTATGAAGGCATGTAGGCATGTGGGATCCCAGTTATAGAATGGCGCACAAGGAAAAAACACGCAGGATAAAGGTTTAAGGAAGCACATAGCACACGTAACATGTGAAAGGAGGCTCAAGACTTAGCCAATTTGAGTGACTAGGGTAGAACACATGAAAAGTGTGATTGGTTACACACAGATAAGATGTCAGCCTAGCGATAGGCAGGCCTAGGAAAGAGCATGCCCCAGATGGAATCTTCTAGAAGATCATCATGAGATAAAGTGGAAAGCTCAGGCCTAGAGGAGCATGCTCACATGAAGGACCACAATCGACACTTGGCATCCGATCTAAGGGCACTGTAAGGTGAGTTGACAAATGAGAAAGCTATAAATATAATTGCACTGTGCATTATAGGATATACCGATATACACATATACATCTTCATAGAGATACATGGAGACATATAGACATATGGGGAGATATACATAGGGAATAGCGGGTTAGAAAGTGAGTGGAGCTCTACAGAATTGTTGCGAGTGGATATTTTGGGTTCGGGAAAGAATGTACTAAGCATGGAAGTTGTTATTTTTTTTTTTAGCTTAGTTACATACGTCCAGTGATACGCATGACTACGGTCTGCTCTCTATGACACTTTGTAATGAACAAATGAATATAATGAGGTTACCTATTATAAATAGACATGGATATCAATGATTTTAATGCATATTTATCTCATGTGAGTTCTTTTTCCTTTCATGCTAAGAATGGATGCTTGTATATTTATTTCTGTTATAATATATGTTTTGGATTATGTTAAAATCCTTGATCTGTTGGTTTGAAAATATTTTGGGTGGGTATATCTATGGATAGACAGGCCAATAGTGCATAGGGCATATCCCCTCTTTAAGACAAAGAAAGTGAAACTATTTTATTACTATTCTACCAAAGCGAGGAATCTATGCAAGTCCTATGGTATTCTACCTTCAGGGGGTTTTGGGATCTCATCCCAGTAGAGTTAGTTCCGAGGAAGAATAGAAAGGAATGAAGGAAGGAATGGAAGAAATATGGATCTGAAGGGGAAAAGAAATGAATTCCAAAGTAGAAAGGTCAGAGGGTTTATGTTTTGGGCTGGTAGTAAACAAAGCCAAACTTACTCACATAAACAAATAAAGCAATACTAATAAACAAAATGACAAAAGTAGATATGAATCTAACAAAATAAACACATAGATCTGACGTAAGAAAGATCTAATGCATATAACACATGAATTCAGCACAAAGTCTCAATATTTGTATTAATGTTTTCTTCTGTTACAAGAAAGCTCAAAGTCTTTCTCTCCTCACTTCTATTTTTCATACAATATTGTTCCTCCGCTTTAATACTACCAATATCTAATTATTTATAGAAGGAGAAGGAGAAAGAAGACAAAAAGGAGCCAACAACCTATTTACAAAATATCTAAAAGTCAAATGTTGACTTTGGGGCAATTTGTGGATGATAACATCCCATGGTGCAACATGGATGATGTCATCACATGTGCCAACATAATTTTAAATACTTTTACAAAAATGGGATTTATCCCAGAAGGAGGAAGCCTATTCATCATCATCCCTTTGCTTGAATGGAGTGTCTTGCTTCTGCTCTGGAGAGGCGATATGATATTGAGCTCGATACTCCATAAACTTGCTGATCATCTTCTAAAGTTGATCATGATCGGGACCCTTTGTGTGGTCTCCGATGACTTCGCAAGTTTCTCGTTCATCTTTGAGCCTATCAGGGAGCTTGAAGTATTTGTTTCCTACCTCTATTAAATACCGATGAAATCACAACAAGCTAGAAGGTTGTTAATATATTCTCGGTCAAAAGTGACCTTTGGCGCCACACCTTGTGATGTAATTCCCTTGAAAATATGAATAGTATCATTTGCTTCTCTTAAGGTGAACGATGCGTTAAGCAACCCTGGAGACATCCTCAAGATGATCTACTCCATTTGATGTTTCGTGTCCAGGGCTTCCTCCTTGATTTTGTCTATCTTTTCTAAGACAAACTCCATTTGATCAACCGATAGTCTAAAGTGAAAAGTGCTTTCTTGTGTGCTCGCAGGTGATCAATGATGCCAAATTTTAACAAGTCATCGGTCAAGTAGTTGATCATTTTCTGGAATGTCTCGTGTTGTAACCTGGCATGGTCTAACTCTTCACAGATAAGTCCTCCTATCACCTAAAGTTCATTGTTTGCCTTATCTATACTTTGGTAGAGGCCTGTGAACTTCGTGATTACTTCCTCATTATCTCTTAGGATCTGCTCTCTCCACGAGGACATTGCTGCACCTTGTTCACCAATCTTGGCATATTCATTTATCTTCTCCTGACTAAGGACTATAGGAGTTTCAGTGGTAGCTATAGGAGGTGCATTGCCCATCCTTTGCAGAGGTTGGAGAAGATGTTCGTTTTGTTCCTTTAACATTCTCTTCTCCTCCTTTTCTTCTTTGCAGTTTCTCACAAAGGGCATCCACGGTGACAAGCCTCTCTTTGCAGGTTCTCGATGATGTTCCCATTATGACTCGGGTCACTATAAAATATGTAGGAGACAAATATTTTTTCTTCTTTATGGGATAAAGGTGGGGAGTTGCATAAACAACACTCCCCACTTCCTTGTGGTGGTGATCACACTTTTGCTTATCGACCATGAGTCATGTTGGGCCTATGGAGGCGGATGATGCCATAGAAGAAGAAATCATTGATCTTCTTTGAACTAAGGTATGATGTTCTCGAGCCTCAACTCGGATAGTATTTATATATTTTATCCTGGGGCCATACCCCATCCGATTCAACCACAGGTAGTCTCTCTCTGCGGCACTGCATATACTACATAGGATTTTATATAGAATCTCCCGATTGTTAAAAGTCATTGAAGTTGTTCGAGATTGTATCACTTTGATAATTTCGCCCAGCCAAAACATTGATCGAGTGCATTTTTGTTCATTGTTTCCAAATACGAGCATCCACTTGTGAAAGTAATGCGTGTCGGGGGAGCCCATGTAATCTTCTTAGGAAGGTGATCGTGTCACTCAGCTCTTCTAAAAAATCTTTGCGATGAATGACTTGGGGCAACCTACTCACCACCTTTTTATTCTTGAGGTATACCTTGTTCATCATCTGCATGCACTTGTCCTCATTATCGGTCCAAGTCTTCATGTAGTCTTCTTGACTTACTACCATAAAATGCCTGTGGTGGGGGATGCCCAAGATAGTTTCAAAGTGTCAGGTTGTGAGGTTGATTATCACCTTGCCCTCTTCATTTTTGACACATCTTGTGTCCTTGTTGTAACAATGACCCACCAACATGATGAATTCATTATTAATTACGCTCACTGGGAGCCCTGCGGTGAAGTGTAGACCACTTCCAACCAATTTATCCATCCACGGGCTACCTATGACCTTCTTGGTTCTGGCCCAAAAGTCATCCATGTCTATATGCCCAAGTTTTGAATCTCTGATATCGAGATCACACTCTATAAGTGAGTCAGGCATCCTGACCTTTTGGTATCTATACTTCATTTCTGCTCCGTCAACTTGGCTTTGCCTTTGGACTTGGTTGGCTTCTTACTCGATGAAGACATAAGTGCACTCAAGGATTGTTGTTGCTCTGCAAGAAGAATCAAAGAGTTCCAATGTAGAAGGGCCATGTTAGCCATCAAGTTGTCCATAAAATCTTTGTAGAATGAAAAATTACCAACTTATGAGCCTCTGGGCGCAAGGCACATCCTTACTGCAGGCTGCAGGGGTTTTGAAAAGCAAGGTGCACTTTTAGGGAGTGTTGCATGGGGGAAAGCAACACCAAAATGGGTGCGAGGCATGGAAAGGCTACACACAACATTTAGATGTTGATGTCAAGGAATATGCGCTTGCGCCATAAGAAGTGTTTTAACTGGGTGCAGTTTTGTTTGGTGTAGCAAGGTCTTAGGGTGCACCTTTGGTGCACATGTGGCGATCTTTGCATGAGGGTGAGGTGTGCCAAGCACATTTGCAGAAGGTGCAACACATAGGTCAAGTGCGCCAAGGGGCTTGGTTGGCGCTTGCGTGAAAGGGTTTACACAACATGCAATGTTGTTGTAGTTGTTTTGGTGCCAGCGCTTGTGCCTTAGGAATTTTAGTTTATAGGGCACGAGGAGGGCTTATGCTACATAGTCCTTTTCTATGCACCAATGGTGTGACTATTTTTGATGCAACATAGCGAAATAGTGCGCCAAAGGGGCGTGACTGTGTTTAGTGTAACAAGAGTTTGCAATGTGCCATAGTGAAAATAGTTTCACTATGTGGGCCGATTTCCCTTTTTCTTGATTTTTACTCTTTTGGCTCATATTTTGATGTCCAGGAGGGAAAAACTAAAAAGGCAAGGAGTGAAAGACAAATGGGTAGAAATTATTTTTGAGGCCGAGCCTTCCAGATTTGTAGATCTGGAAGAAAAGGAAAAGGAGAGTTTGCAGGTGGGTACTTGGGTTTGTAAATGGCGTTATCCTTTCCTTCTAAATTCATTTTTATTATTCAACAATCCTAATACCTAGCCCAACATCCATAAAAACAACAACAAGGATGGTAGAAACCACTTACCCTAGTATAAATAATGACGAAGGGATGAGGTGGGGTCCACGATCACAACAAATGGCACATATGGGATGATGAGAGCAACTGACAGGCACAGAGGAATAACTTTTCACATTTTTTCAATTGTGAAATGATGGTCGGGTGTGCCTATATATAGAAAAATGTGCATTTATTGTGCCACCAACTTTTTATTTGGTGCACTTTAAAGAGTGTTGACATGGGGAAGGTTGTGCAGGGCACAATGTTTAAAATGTTGACATCATGTTACATGCACCTAAGGTGCACTCAAAAAGGTGTTAACATGCTTGTGGATGTGTTGGGTGCACTTAAAGAGGGTGCATCATTTAATGATGTTACAATAAGCATGAGTGCACCTAGGGACCAAAGGGGCATAATTTTGAGAGTGTTGACACTACATTACTTGCACCCAGTCAAAAGGTTTAGAAAAAGGCTAAGTTCTTTGAAACTTGATTTTCCAAAAGGGATTTCTAGGCCTTTTAGAACATTAATAGACCTTATCAGGGGACCGAAACGGAATTTTGGTATGGTTACCTACAAAATTACCCTTGTCAATTTTACAGGATAACAACTGGCTCTTTCTGGGGACTATCTTCGAGCGAAGCTTAAGGGTAGAGAATCCCATATTTTCATGTGCCTATCCATTGGGTTACAGGGTCAAAAACAAGGGCGATGAAAAGAAAGAAAAACAAAACTAATAAAAAGAAAACACACAACAAAAACAAACACACAACTAAAGCAAACTGTACAAAGAAGAGAGCAAGCTCTACTTCCTAAATATTTTGAGATGTTTCCTACTATAGGGAAGTGGGAGTTCAATTCCATCTAGATACAAGAGATAGAAGCTACTCTCTCCATTTAGTTGTCTGATCTTGAATGGCCCTCTCCAAAGAGAATCAAATTTCCCATGCATGCCCTTTGGTTCTCTTCGCTTGTCCCATAGGAGGACAAGATCTCCCACCTGGAAATATCTCTACTTGGCCTTTTTATCGAATAGTCTTTTCACTTTATTCTGATGTTTGGTGATCCTATCAACCACCCGTATCATTTTTCTTTAAGTTATATTAGATACATGATCCTCTTTTCAAGATAATTCTGGAAAGTTTCATCTTCAATCGCTCGTGCCAAGCGTAGAGCAAGGAGTTCCATGGAGGAAACATTATTAGTGAAGATTTTGTGTGGGATGCCAAATCTCACAATGATATTTTCTTTGATGAAGATGCAAACAACTTCACAGGTGGCATTCTTAACTGGTATGGCCTCCACCCATTCGGTGAAGTAATCTATTATTGTTAGGACATAACTATGTCTAGAAATTGATTGGGGATGGAGTTCTCTGATAAATTCAATGCCCCATTGCCTGAATGGCTCGTCAATAATGACAGGCTTGAGGGGAAAATTAGTCAATTTTTGTTTACCAACGAACTGTTGGTAGAGCTCACATTTTGCTACCCAGGTGGTTGTATCCTGAAATAGCATTGGCTAGTAGTACCTGGCCCGAATGATCTTATGTGCTGTCATAGAAGAGGAAAAGTGACCACCGTAGGCTGAATCATGAAAGATTTCTAGTAACTTCACCTGATGTGGCTTGTCAACGCATCGCAAGAAGATGCCATCAATCCCACGCTTGTATAAACCGTCATCCCATATGACATATCTGGCTTCCCTGAGCTTTACTATCTACTTCTCCTTTGAAGTTAGATGGGCTAGACACTCACCGTAAGTGAGAAAGAAATTGATGTCAGAATACCACTTGTCGCTAGTCACAACAAATAGAACCATAGGTCGAGAATCAACTTTCTTCAGTTTACCCTACGCTCCATCGATGCAATCAACTTTCTCTTCAGGATCCCTTGAATCTTTATTTTCAGCCATGAGATGACATAGGCCTCTACCCCTTACCAAATTGGTTGGTTTGATGTCTAGATCATACTCTTGGACCTTTGCGATCCAATTCCCTCGTAAGCTTCCTAACTCTTGTTGAGTTAGGATAGAATTAACTGCATGTCAGGAACCCAAGACTACCGTATGAGAGTTTAGGATGTAGTACCGGAAGTTCTTGACTACTTTGACTACTATGAAGGCATGTTTTTCTAACTAAGACATCTTCAATTCATGAAGCTTGAGAGGGGAGCTCATGAATGTGATTGGGGATTCAACATCCTCAGAGTTCTTCTGCATTAAGATGGTAGATATAGTATGCATGAGACGCATAACTGTACATGATGAAATCTTTGGAGAAGTTGGGGCACACCAGAACTGGTGCATGAGCAACTGAGGATTTTATATCCTCAAATGACGTCTTTCCTTCTTCACTCCATTGGAAATTTTGTGACCCTTTCATCATATTTGATATGTGACGAGTCTTTTCAGTGAAGTCTGGAACAAAGCGTCTAAGAAAATTCACCTTTCCGAAGAAGGAGTGAACACCGGTCTTACTTGTGGGCAAGGTAAGGCTCTGAATAGCCTTGAATCTTTCAATGTCTATTTTTGTTCCTTCCTTGCTGACAACGTGTCCTAGCAACTTTCCTTCAGTGACCCTAAAAATAGAATTTTTTAGATTTAGGGAAATCCCGTGTTCTTGGCATCTAATCAATACTTGCTCCAAATGATCACAGTGATCACTTCACTTTTAGAGAACATAGTTAAGTCATCCAGATAAACCATGATGACCTTCCCCATCATACCTTTGAATGCGAAGTCCATAGCTCGCTGAAAGGTGGCATCGAAATTGGTCAAGCCAAAAGGCATCCTGTTGTAGGTGAATGTGCCCCAAGGAGTAGTGAACACTATTTTGAATTGGTCTTCAGGTGAGACTTCAATTTGATTATAGCCTGAAAAGCCATTGAGCATGGACAACATCTCTAAACCAAGTTACTACTTATAGATGATCAGGGGATCATTTCTGAAAGTTCCCTAAACATCTCTAAATGGTGTCTCATACAAAAGATCATCTCGAGATCTTTCCAACGACTATGAGAATGCGACAAACGGACATCGGGAGCTCTAGATATGTTTGGTCAAAGTTCAGACAATGGGAAAGTCAACTCTGGTCAACTGGTCAATATTGGACCAAATCGCACTGTGACATGTGGCTTGCCAACACTCATCGAATTCGCTCGATTTTCCTATCGGGAGATGACAAGTGGACTACAGGATTATTTCTATTCCACATTGTATGGGTCGAAATAATATTATTTTGGTAAGGTCACTTTTCAAACGCCACATATATATATTAATGTTTTAAACATTAGTATGAACCGCCAAAATCAAATGCATATGACTTGACCATGTTGCAAGGTGGTAAAGCGGTTGTTTGGGAGGCATTAAGCCTTGCCACGTGGAAGAAGGAAATTGAAGCGGTGGTAAGGGGGCCCATGCGTGGACTGTCCCACGTGAAGGATGGAGTAGGTAAGATAAACCTTACCCAAATATAAAGGCGGTCAAATGTGGGATGAATACCCACTTTAGCATATAAAACCGCCCTCTTCTCTCCTTAGCCGCTCCACATGGCCACTCCACATGGCCGCTCCAAATGGGATATTTATCCCTTAACAAATGCCTAGCTGATCCTTATGGGATATTTATCCTATTATTTAAACATGCTAATCGGCTAAATTGGGTATTAATCCCATTTTATATGCAATCCGCCCATTAATGGGTATTTGATCCCAAATTACATGGTACGGGCTAGGTTAAAAATAGCCTAAGGATTATATTGAATGCATTATTTTTGGGCCCTAATTTTGTATAAATAGGGAACCCATTCTATTGTAAACACACACAACACGAGCTTATTATTTGTTAAGCTTGTTGTGGACACACTGGTGACATTACACATTTACACACCGGTGCAACGGAGACACCGATCCCGAGCTTATTATTTGTTAAGCTTATTTGTGGGATGTGTCGACAGGTATTGTCTATTGGCCTATTATTTTAGGCAATATTAGATGGAATATTTGTGATTGGGAGTGAAATGTAAACTACCCAATAGGCCCATTGAGCCACACCAATTACTTGCAAATCCTGGATTGTCAACCGGAGTGCTAGCTTTGCATTGTTTGCGTCGGGAAGGCCGATCACAAATGAAGGAGATTGTACGCTAGGAAGGTGGAAGTCGGGTGCTATTTTTCACCCTTGTCGTCCAAAGGTCTGGTGTACTAGTAGGCAAGTAAAATTCCATTAGGTTTTCTTGTGAAAGTACTATTGTAACTTACAAGTTTTGACTAGTGGAACGGTTTGATCATGAACCCGGAGACGTAGGCAATTGCCGAACTCCGTAATCAATCTGTGTGTGCAATTGTCTTATTATCTTGCATTATTTTAAATTGATTACTTAAAAGGAGAAAATCATCGGCAAATAATTAAAGCCTATAAGGGTCCGAGATCAGGTAGTAATAATCTGATTATTTTCAGATCAATAGAACCCGATCCATTATGGGTAGTGGATAATTGTCCTTCAGGGATGCCTGGTTCAGGTTGTGAAAATATACGCATATGCGTATTTCTCCATTCTTCTTTCACACGGGCACAATGTTTGTGACCCATGTACTATGATGGATAGGAAAGATAATTCTCACATCCAACATCTTCTGTATTTCCATATGGATGGTACCTAAGATCTTAGGATTGTAAAAGCATTTTAGCGAAAGGGTTTGACATCATCCTTTAACGGGATGTCATGTTGAACGTCCTTAGGCTTGAAAGACTTTAGATCGGCATAAGACCATGCCAATACATCCATATATTTCTTCAACAGCTTGAAAAATTTCTACTTTTCCTCGGGTGTACAACACTTCCGATGTTCACAAACTGTGGATGCTCTGTAGAGCTTAGATTAATAGATTCGGTCTCTGGAGAAGAGCTAGGGTCACTCTGTCACTTTTTCTTGACGAAGTGGTCATGCTTGTCAAACAATCATTCCAGGGAGACTAAACCTTTCAAAATTTTGTTCCCCTTGAGCTGACAGATGCCTCCACCTTCTATTGATTCATTTGATTGACCAGTGATGGACTCACGACATACCAAAGTAGATCCTTTGAAATGAAGCTCATTGAAATTGTCTACTTTCTCTAGGAAAGCAATAAGTTGATTGTCATCATTGAATACCTACCAGTGGTGAGAATTTTTTGGCACACTTGGGTGAAAGACTACCTCAATGGTATATGTGTTTGTTTTTAGCCCTGGGTGAGGGAGCATAAGTGACGCAGAGATGGCCAATGAATCAACCATGTCATTTTGGGCTCGCAGAACTACTTGGATTGAGAAGGCGTTGAACTCCTCAATGTTGTCCCATAATGTGTTGTAGTATTTCCTGAGTCTATCATTTTTTACCTGGTATACTCCCTTTACCTGATTAACAATCAATTCAGCATCACCTTGTACTTTTAGATTCTTGATTCTCCTTTCTTTTGTGGCTTGCATGCTGAGTAGAAAATATTCATACTCAGCATTATTGTTTGTATTGAAAAACTACAATTTGAAAGAAAGAGGAAAACTCTCCTCTTCGGGAGATATCAAGACAGCTCCAGTGCCACATCCACTTGTTGCACAACTACCATCAAACTACAACATCCATATCTTGTTAACGTCCTCCTCCGGAGGATAACGTCTAGTCTATCAGACTTAGTGGATAAGAAGTAGTTCCCCATCCCTGATGATTCAAAGAGAATCTGAGCCTTGGGGTCATCAAAGTTGGTGGCCAGATACTTCTATTATGATTCAGGCTCCAATGTCTGCATTACTCCTTTGACAGGGATTCTGGCTTTGGACCAGTCCATATGAATATCTCCATCGACTTCCCTACAAAACTTCTCCCTAGTAAAATTCCATATGCTGCTAGAATATCAGCAACGAGGATGGTCATCTTTACCCTTTTCTCTAGGAATGTTGCAAATGCGAACTGTGCATCTTTGATCTGACCAATTAATGGAACCTGTTTGGTTTCCATGGAGTAATATCTGCTAAAAAACTTGGTAAGAGTTAGGCCCAAAGCATGGGCGACCTTTATATGCATGACATTATCGGAAGCCCCATAATCAATTATGAAGTTTCTTAGTTTGTGACCATTGATTAGGAGGGAGAGATAAAAAGGTTCAATTTTGCCTGACATGAAAGTCGAGGCAACATTTATGCGAGATGCAGGAGGAGTGGAAAGGATTCCTTTCGGGGAGATAGGAGAGGGGATGACAACTTGGCTTTGGATATATTTGGTTAATCTTACAAGCTACTCAGGGTTAGACTGAAGATATTCATCCTCAAACATTTGAATCTTGGTCTTTTTAGTGTGATCGACTATGTTAAATGTGACCAAGGGTTGCGTTGACAAAGAAATGAGTCCCTCATTTCATGATGGTAGGGGAGGGTTACTGGTCTTTATGGAAAGAAGAAGGCTGATTTGGAGGAGAGATAGGAGGAAAATATTTCTTCACAAAAGGTTTAATAGGAGGTTGAGCAGGAAGAGGATTACCTCTTTTAGCAATTGTCAGAGGCATGTTTGACACAACCTTCTCCTTTTATATCTTGGTAGTAACTTCTACTTCCTTTCCTTGTGAGCTAGTGAAAATAGGATATGACTATCACTTGCATACACTTGGGTACCTTCCTCTTCATTAGATTCCTCATCTTCAAATTCCATATACCTAATCGTAGAGTCACCGGTAGGTTCACCAACATCTTGATCATCTTTGCCTTGCAATGAAGGTTCTTCATAAATTTTCTCATCTTCTTTGATCTCGACCAGGGCATTAACTAAAGGGGCCTCAAGTGCTAACCTTGGAGTAGCAGTAGGAAAACATAGCCTTTGTGGGGAATTGTTGGGAGTGAAGTTCCTCTATGGGATATCCCAATACAGAGTGGTAGACGAAGCTTGAGCTAATTGCTTCTTTAATGCGAGTAAGTCATTTGCCATCTTCTGGAATGCCGGATCTGATGAAGTGGCTTGAGAAGGAGTCAAAGCCTTTGATTTGGATGGCTCTCATTTTAACTCGCCAGATATAAGTAGGTTATCCTCTATCTGAATGGCCACAGCTTGAGCGAGGACCAAGGTGGTGATTTGTTCTTGTAAGAGTAAGAAACTTACTCTTGAACTCATGGCGTTCACAAACAAACACTTGATTTTCTGGTGTTGGAAACATGGCAGACGACACTCGGTTAATCAGCAAATTGAAATGGGCGATAAAATTGTGCATGGTTTCATTGGCCTCTTTCTTCAAGTGAGTAATATTTGAAAATAACACAAATGCATCTTCTAAAGGCTTATACCTATCTTCAAATTCGGTTTGTAATGTGGCCCAACTGGTGATAGATCCAGCCGGCAAGTATTGGAACTACTCTGCTGTAGGTTCTAGCAAGGTCTCTAGAAAGAGGCATACCGACATGTCTTCATGGGTCACATCTAGGATGCTACATGACATAATGAATGTAGATATATGTGAATCTATGCTTTGATTTCCACTCCCATCAAATCTTGGGAAATTCTTACGAGTTTCCATGGGGAGTACCGAACCGGATGCGATAATGCAAGAGGACCCATAACGTTTCCCCATGGTACTACCATTTGAAAAAGCTGGAAAGAGGATGCGAGCCAGAGTGCGGTTCGCTTAGTAATAATGCACTATAAATTGATGTGGAAGCTCCCTATGAAAACCAGTTCTTTCGCGAAGCAAGGCACTTCTTCTTTGGTGATCGGTGAACTCGGGGATGAGAAATGTGCTGGTGTAATACTAAAATTGTGCCTCTGAAGTAGATCAAAAATAGGATCGACTTCTCCATGAGCTATTCTGCTACAGGTAAATGGTTCACCTGCCAGTGTATCTTCTTAAATTGGCGATAATTTGGAGTAGATTTATAATAATATTTTTCTTGTACTTGTTGATTTTCTAATTTTTCTGAAAAAATCAACATCATGCACTTTTCTAAATAGTCAAACTTATCCCCCTTTTTTAAACAACCAATTGTAGTTTAATAACAAGGATTAGTAGGGATAAAAAGTGGGATAATTTCAAGTAAGCTGATTTTGGATCTTAGATTTGATTTTTGTAAGGGTTTGAAAATATTTGTAAAAATATCAAGATCTTAGATCTACAGAAATATACGGGTTTTTATAAAAACTCAGTGAACTAAAGGTTTCTAACTGGTCTAGATCTATAGATCTACTAAGAAAATTTTCAGTTTGGGTCACTTTTGCAAAAATTTCAGATTTTAACAAAGGGTTAAAATTTTCAAACTGGTAGTGACTTTGACAGTTTTTTTATTTATTTTCTTAGTTCGGTCCCTAGTAGAGTCGCCAAAAACTATTGGTCTGAAAATCTATCAGGTGGGTAGATCTATGGATAGACAGGCCAATAGTGTGTAGGGCATAGCCCTCTTTGAGACAATAAAGTGAAACTGGTTTATTGCTATTCTACTAGTAGGAATCTGTGCAAGTCCTATAGTATTCTACCTTCAGGGGGGTTTGGGATCTCATCCCAGTAGAGTTAGTTCCGATGAAGAACAGAAAGGAATGAAGGAAGGAATGGAAGAAAGATGGATCTGAAGGGAGAAAAGAAATGAATTCCAAAGTAGAAAGGTCAGAGGGTTTATGTTTTGGGCCAGTAGTAAACAGAGCCAAACTTACTCACATAAACAAATAAAGCAATACTGATAAACAAAATGACAAAAGTAGATATGAATCTAACAGAATAAACACACAGATCTGACGTAAGAAATATCTAATGCATATAACACATGAATTCAGCACAAAGTCTCAATATTTGTATTAATGTTTTCTTCTGTTATAAGAAATCTCAAAGTATTTCTCTCCTCACTTGTATTTTTCATACAAGATTGTTCCTCTACTTGAATACTACCAATATACAAGTATTTATAGAAGGATAAGGAGAAAGAAGACAAAAAGGAGCCAACAACCTATTTATAAAATATCTACAAAATATCTAAAAGTCAAATGTTGACTTTGGGGCAATTTGGTGGATGACAACATCCCATGATGCAACATGGATGATGTCATCGCATGTGCCAACATACTTTTAAATACTTTTACAAAAATGGGATTTATCCCAGAAGGAGGAAGCCTATTCATCATCATCCCTTTGCTCGAATGGAGTGTCTTGCTTCTACTCTGGAGAGGTGATATGATACTGAGCTCGATACTCCATAAAATTGTTGATCATCTTCTAAAGTTGATCATGATCGGGACCCTTTGTGTGGTCTTCGATGACTTCGCAAGTTTCTCATTCATCTCTGAGCCTATCAAGGAGCTTGAAGTATTTGTTGCCTACCTCTATTAAATACCCGATGAAATCGCGGCAAGCCAGAAGGTTGTTAATAGATTCTCGGTCAAAAGTGACCTCTGGCACCACACCTTGTGATGTAATTCCCTTGAAAATTTGAATAGTATCATTTTCTTCTCTTAAGGTGAATGATGCATTAAGCAACCCTAGAGACATCCTCAAGACGATCTGCTCCATTTGATGTTTCGCGTCCAGGGCTTCCTCCTTGATTTTGTCTATCTTTTCTAGGACAAACTCCATTTGATCAACCCGATAGTCTAAAGCGACAAACACTTTGTTGTGTGCTCGTGGGTGATCAATGACGCTGAATTTTAACAAGTCATCGGTCGGGCAGTCGATCATTTTCTGGAATGTCTTGTGTTGCAACCTGACATGGTCTAACTCTTCAGAGACAGGTCCTGCTATCGCCTGGAGTTCATTGTTTTCCTTATCTATACTTTGGTAGAGGCCTATGAACTTCATGATTACTTCCTCACTGTCTCTTGAGGATCTACTCTCTCCAGGAGGACACTACTGCACCTTGTTCACCAATCTTGGCATATTCATTTATCTTCTCCTGACTAAGGACTTCAAGAGTTTTGGTGGTAGCTATAGGAGGTGCATTGCCCATTCTTTGTAGAGCTTGGAGAAGATGTTCATTTTGTTCCTTTAACATTCTCTTCTTCTCCTTTTCTTCTTGTAGTTTCTTGTAAAGGGCATCCATGGCTGACAAGGCCTCTCCTTGCAGGCTCTCTGATGATGTTCCCATTGTGACTTGGGTCACTATAAAATCTATAGGAGACAGATCTTCTTTCTTCTTTATGGGATCAGGTAGGCTATCTCCATAACCCTTTCACCTAAAACACTTTTTGAAAAGTGAGTTATCACTTTTTTCTTCTTTGGTCCTTTAGTTGGGATGACAGAGAAGTCCATGGGTGCAATGGGGACTTTCCTCTTGTGTTGGCTTAGGTGGTCTAAGATCCAGCTTGGACTTATGGGAGTGGGACCAAAGGACAAAGAAGAAATAGGGGTGGAAGGAAGAACAACTGCAGTGGACACGAGGAAGTGTGTCGAAACACTTGGTGGCAGCATGGAGAAAGGGGTGACACACCAATGCTCACGGGATTAGGAGTCACTACAAGAGAGGAGGCCATGGGGCGGAAGGGATCTGCGAGATGAGGGAAGAAATGTTGGGGGACAGATCTGCAAGGGAAGAGAAGATGGAGGAAGAGGGAGGGGGAAAGGAAGAAGATGAAGGAGAAGACATAACCAAAGGAGTGGTTGTTTGAGTGACATGAGGAGGGGAAGGAGGAGTGAGAGAGGGAATGGTTGGTACTTCACCAGTTGTAGTTGTGACAACATCCTGAGTGGATGTGTCTGTTAGAGCACTTACCACTTCTTCTTTTCCTAGGGACACTAAGTCCACAACTTGCTCTTTTGTAGTAGTAGGAGGGATTTCAGGAGCTTTCTCTTGAGCAGTGCTTTCCTCTCCCACTTTATCTTTTCCTTTTCCTTTAGGAAAGTGTTTTGGCCTAGTGGGTGCATTTCCCAGGGGAGATGTGATAAAATCTACCCCAAGATAGATGATACCATTTTTCTTACACCAATGCTCGGTGCGTTGCAGAGTAGGTTGAACTCTTTCTTGGATGGTCTAGGGTGCTTTGTTCCTATCAATATCCATGAACGGCCAATCATCCCCTTCTCGTGTCTAGGTAAACCTGATCAATTTCCTAATCAGTTTCTAGGAAATCCTTTGGGATGATGGCCACGCCATATTGAATGACCTCTGCAGGGCCAGCCGGGAGTGATCCTTTCACCTGAGTTCAACTTCATGATTTAAGTCAATGTAGATATCCTCAATCTGAGGAATGTGGATAGGATCAATATTTTCCCCTAGAAGGCAACCACGAGGATCAAAGGTTGGCCTTGCCAGAAATTATGCTTCAAATTGAGCAATTCAAGCTCTGCATACATCTCTCGAGCTTTACTTTGTGAGGGGCACATGTACCTACCTATTGTGAGGGGGAATGGAGTTCCTCCCTTCTTCCTCTTCATACACTTCTCGTGATAGGTGATAAGTTTCCTTGATAGCTCCAAAAGGATTAGTTTAGGCCCCGCATATCTCAGAAATCTTGTGGGTTCTCTCAAGAAGTTGGCAGCTCTGAGATAGGTAAAGGTGGGGAATTGCGTAAACAACACTCCCCACTTCCTTGTGGCGGTGATCACACTTTTTCTTGTCTAACCATGAGTCATGTTGGGCCTCAAGAGGCATATGATGCCATAGAAGAAGACATCATTGATCTTGCTGTATTGAGATATGTTATTCTTGAGCCTCAACTCTTGATAGTATTCATATATTTTGACCTAGGGCCATACCCCATACTGATTCAACCTTGGGTAGTCTTTCCCTACGACAACTACATATACTACATAGGAGTTCATATAGAATCTCCTAGTTGTTGAAAGTCGTTGAAGTTGTTCCGAGATTGTATCACTGATAATTTTGGCCCAGCCAAAATGCTGATCGGGCACATTTTTATTCATTGTTTCCAAATACCTGAGCATCCACTTGTGAAAGTAATGGGCATCAAGAAACTCATGTAATCTACTTAGGAAGGTGATTGTGTCACTCAGCTCTTTTGAAAAATCACTGTGATGAATAACTTGGGGCCACCTGCTCACCACCTTTTTATTCTTGAGGTATACCTCGTTCATCATCTACATGCACTTGTCCTCATTATCAGTCCAAGTCTTCATGCAGTCTTCTTGACTTACTGCCACAAAATTCTTGTGGTGGGGGATGCCCAAGATAGTTTCAAAGTGTCGGGTTGTGAGGTTGATTATCACCTTGCCCTCTTCATTTTCGACACATCTTGTGTCCTTGTTGTAACAACGGCCCACCAACATGATGAATTCATTATTAATTGCACTCACTTTGTGAGCACTATAGCTAAGTACAGACCACTTCCAACCAATTTATCCATCCACATGCTACCTGTGACCTTCTTTGTTCTAGCCCAAAATTCATTCATGTCTATATGCCCAAGTTCTGAATCTATGATATCAAGATCACACTCTGCAAGTGAGTCAGGCATCCTGACCTTTTGGTATCTATACTTCATTTCCTGCTCCGTCAACTTGGCTTTACCTTTGGACTTGGTTGGCTTCTTACTCGATGAAGACATAAGTTCACTCAAAGATTGTTGTTGCTCTACAAGAAGAATCAGAGATGTCCAACGTAGAAGGTCCATGTTAGCCATCAAGTTGTCCATAAAATCTTTGTAGAATGAAAAATTACCAACTTATGAGCCTCTGGGCACAAGGCACATCCTTACTACAGGCTGCAGGGGTTTTGAAAAGCAAGGCACACTTTTAGGGAGTGTTGCATGGGGAAAGCAATGCCAAAAGGGGCACATGGCACGAAAGGCTACACACAACATTCAGATGTTGATGTCAAGGAATATGCACTTGCGCCATAGGAAGTGCTTTAACTGGGCACAATTTTGTTTGGTGTAGCAAGGTCTCAGGGTGCACCATTGGCGCAGATGTGGTAGATGTTGCATGAGGGTGAGGTGCGCCAAGTGCATTTGCAGAAGGTGCAACACATAGGTCAAGTGCACTGGGCTTGGTTGGTGTGGCATGGAAAGGGTTTACACAACATGTAGTGTTGTTGTAGTTGTTTTGGTGCCAACACTTGTGCCTTAGGAATTTTAGTTTATAGGGCATGAGGAGGGCTTATGTTGCATGGTCCTTTAATGCACCAATGGTGTAACTATTTTTGATGTAACATAGCAAAATAGTGTGCCAAAGGGGTGCGACTGTGTTTAGTGTAACAAGAGTTTGTAATGTGCCATAGTGAAAATAGTTTCACTATGTGGGCGATTTCCCTTTTTCTTGATTTTTACTCTTTTGGCTCAGATTTTGATGTCCAGGAGGGAAAAACTAGCAAGGCAAGGAGTGAAGGACAAATGGGCATGAGTTATTTTTGAGGCGAGCCTTCCAGATTTACAGATCTGGAAGAAAAGGAAAAGGAGAGTTTGCAGGTGGGTACTTGGGTTTGCAAATGGTGTTATCCTTTCCTTCTAAATTCATTTTTATTATTCAACAATCCTAATACCTAGCCCAACATCCATAAAAAAAACAAGGATGGTAGAAACCACTTACCCGGTATAAATAACGATGAAGGGATGAGGTGGGGTCCACGATCATGACAAATGGCACGTGCGGGCTGATGAGAGCAACTGATAGGCATAGAGGAATAAATTTTCACATTTTTTAATTGTGAAAATGACAGTCAGTGTGCATATATATAGAAAAATGCACATTTATTGTGCCACTAACTTTTTCTTTGGCACACTTTAAAGAGTGTCAACATGGGGAAGGTTGCAGCAGGGTGTGATGTTTAAAATGTCGACATCATGTTACATGCACCTAAGGTGCACTCAAAATGTTTTAACATGTTTGTAGATACGCCAGAACACTTAAATAGGGCACATAATTTAATGATGTTGCAATAAGCATGAGTGTGCCTAGGGACCAAAGGGGCGTAGTTTTGAGAGTGCTGACACTACATTACTTGCGCTCAGTCAAAAGGTTTAAAAAAGGCTAAGTTCTTTTAAACTTGATTTTCTAAAAGGAGTTCTTGGCCTTTTAGAACATTAATAGACCCTATCAGGGGACTAAAACGGAATTTTGGTATGGTTATCTGCAAAATTTCCCTTGTCAATTTTACAAGATAACACGATCCGAGTGACTACAAGGATCTGGAGGCCGTTCGAGCCCTATGGTTCTTGTTTGTCTTAACTTCCTAAATACTCTTACAGTAATCATAGATGATGCTTCCCACTAAACTCACATAAAAGAGAGACTCGGTACCCACGTGTGCCTCGGGTGAGCGCTCAACTTCTATTGGGTGATAGGCCAACATGCATGGGGTTTCTTCCTTTTGTGATAGGAGTAAAAATGACTACATCTTGGTTCCATTGCTGGGACCTCTTTTTGAATTTGTAGTGGGATATAGTATACATCATGATATTTATAATAAGTAATGACAAATTATATGACATTGGAGAACATTGAATCGTGGTTCAAGAGCATAGAGAATGAATTTTCTCGGAGATACAACACTGGACCTAAGTTTAATACACGTAGATGGGTAGAAGAGAACCTATACCATGATCTGTATGAGACCTTCTTCTACTACTTCCTAGTAGAACTATATGAATGGATTTCAGCCTATATGTCTAGATCAAGTTGGCATTATGGATCACATGTATGGGCCAAAGAAGACTACCAAAGGTTGCAGGATGCAGATCTGACATGGACCCATGTTGTAGATCATTGGTGGAGAGGAGTACTGACTAGTTACACTTTGGAATATGCCATTTCCACATATTCTTATCTAGAATTTTTGAGTTTGAATTTCTATGAGAACCTAGAGGAACATTTCTATGTGTTATTCCTCTAGCTATGAAGATATTAATGGTTACCATGAATTTAGAGGCTTTCCCAATGGCCAGCTAAAAAATTCTGAGTCTTTGGGTAAGGGAGCTTGGGTGGAGGAAGATGGAAGATATCGAGATAGGAAAGGAGAGGGAAGAAAGATGGCTCAAGTATAGAGAATCACGTGAAAGGGAGATCGCTAGACAACATGAGGCTACTAGTGTGATGGATCTATGGAGACAGACGTTGCAGGAAGGAGTTGAGGTTCATGTGGAGGATGTGGAACCTAAGTAGTTTGTGTTACCCCATCTTGGAAAGCACGTAAGGGAGACCCTTTCATCTTCTGGTGAGAGTACGTCACATGGAGAGAGGAGAGTCATTGATGCATATCAGAACCCACCCAATGACTGAGCCCTGGCGCTTGGTTTTCTGATCTAGGAAGAAGTGTTATTGACCCAATTGATATCGGTGGAAGAGACAGATCCGTGCCTAGGAGGTATAATTTTTGGTTCCTTATTCCGTGGCTACACATATTCCACTATTTAGAGGAGTCTTTGGAAAAGGTTTAGGTATACAAGCTTTCAATCTCGCATTAAGGAGTGGCACGGGAAAAAGTAGTGGTAGTGGGGCACTATCATAGACCATTGGCACACAGTTAGTGGGACCATAAGGGTGCTTGGCATAGCTCCCTACAGTCCTATTGGACCCATTGGTTCTATTGGATCTAGTGGCTCTAGAGGCACAGGACCTAGTGGATTAGGCGGTAGAGGAAACACTGGTGGGAACCAAGGATCAAGCTCGAGAGGATAGGGACCCCAGCCACCACCTCAAGTATTCTTTGAAATGTCTTTGCATTTTCCAAATTATAGGGGCATTGAGGATTCAAATGAGAAAATGTTCACAAATGCGAGTTGCTATGGCACACAAAGAGCATCACAACCCTAGAATGAGAGGCTAGTCAATTTACGACCACATTACAAGGGCACGTGCATAGCTGGTATAGAAAGTATGACCCTCATCAAATAGTGGTGGACTACACTGCTTTAAAGAACACATTCTTGGTAGAGTTCCACATTCCTGAGTTCGAGCAGAAGAGCATCAGCTCTTTGAAGGAGATTCAACAAGAAATAATAGAGAGTGTGTAGGAGTATGATGCATGCTTTAAAACTCTCTTATCTAAATTATCATATGATATCCATCCTTCTCAGCATGCACAGTGGTTTTTTGGAGGATTGATCACCCCTTTTAGAAGGGCCTTGTCTCATAAGACTTTTATAGATCCATGCGAAGCATTGGAAGCTACCTTGCATGCCAAGGCTGTTGGTAGTATTGATACTAGCATTAACCTATTCCTAGAGGCTTAGATTGTTGCTATGGCCAAACAGTTGGAAAAATTGTCTGTGAACTCAATCCATGAGACTCACAGTGGTTTGTGGTGCACATATTGTGAAATAGAGGGGCACGTTAAGGATAATTTCCCTCGAGAGGATGGTATGCACTATGACAGTAGATTGTGAAATTTGTCATGGGGAACATGATGCAAGTAGGTTTCCCTTGCTGCAGCACATGATCAAGAAGAATGTATCATGTTATTACAAAATTTACACCTCCACAACCCATGATATTAAGGAATGTAGGCTCATTGATCAGATCCATGAGGCCATTGATCATGGGGTGCACTGCATCAGCATTTCCAAAGTGATTCTAAAAATGATGATCATCATTATGAGGAGTGCATAGATGGAGGCACACATGGGAGAGGTTTTTAAGGAGGATTCCATAGTCAAGGTAACCATGGAGGAGGAAGGAATGAGTTCCTACATAGAACATGTTTCAATTGTGGATCTACAAAACATTATAAACATGAGTGCCCAGACCTATTGTAGTGCTCATGGTGTGGAAAGAAGCATAAGTATGAGGAGTGCCTAGAATTATTTGAGCATATGAATCAGCAAAGACCATTGGAAGGAAAAGGGCACTGCAATGGTCAATATTAAGAAGGTAGACATATAGTGGATGCCTCAGGTAACATGGGATGAAGGTTTGGAGCCTATCTTGGTAATAACAAGGGTAGAAGCCACATGCGTAAGAGAGGTACCAAGACAGAAGAACTTGGTTTCAAGAGAAGAGGTCATTCATGGAAAGTATCTAGACCCCACACATCAAAAGGAGATATATCAGGACACCATGGATGTTATTCAAAGTTTACAAGGGGAGATCTAGTGTCTAAAGGAGTAATCTAGAAGGGAGGAACAAGGGAGGAGAGTCGAGGTACAAAAGGATGACCTAGATGAGGTCAAAGAGGTGTGTAAATGCTTTGAGGCGGAGAACATCATTCCTTTGCTAGGATCTGGTTGAGAGAGTAGGTACCACACACCGAAGAAGAGCACGAAAGATAAGTCTTGCACACAAACCTTCCTCCTCACATCCTCAACTATGACAAGGAGATTACATTGAATGCAGTTATAGATGGATGGCTCCTTACTAATATACTCATTGACACTGGCGCGGAGGTTAACGTTTTGAATTTGGATGCATGGCATCAGATGGGGAGATGTACATTACAGCCATCTTTGAATGTGCTATATATGGAAAAAAAGTAAAGTAATGCCCATTAGTGTCGTGAAGGATGCAGCTATTACTATCTAGGGAGCCAAGTTTACTAGGGACTTCAAAGTCTTGGTGCTCACTAAGGCAGAAAATTTCCTAGCACTACTTGGGTGCCCTTGATGTTACAAGAATAATGTGGACCTTTGGTTCAACAAAGGGTACATTAGATTTAATAACAATGAGGAACAAGTCATTATACCCTTGGTTGATGGGAAGTCACACCCTATATTGAACCGTTGGGGAAGAATTTACGGATAAGATTTATGTGTGCTCAATCATAGACCCCAAGATGATACACCCTACTAACAGGGTTATCTAGTTTGAAGATGCTCAATCAGTGAGTGATAACACCAGTTTGGCATGTGAAAATTTGGTACATAGAACTCACGAATTAATGGGATAACACTTGAGAGGTTCGGTGACCAAGGTGACAAAGGCACGCATAGTTAGGCACCTTGGAGGAAAAGAACTACCCAAGTTTTTAGAAGGAGCCTTCTCTAAGATCTTTCTGCGGGAGGTAGAATCTCGGTGGAAGAATGAGACGAGAATGGAGGGAGATGTTAAGTTATATCTTGCTTGGAACAATAGCTTGATGTTAGGCCACACATCGGGAGAGCCTTTTAGAATGATGCAAGGTAAGAATTACTCTCTCTATAATATTTTCTAGGAGTAATGTACCCACCATCATCAAATACTACCATGGGAAGGAGCTAGCCTCTTTCCATATCCAAGAGTGTGAATGGGTCTAGAGAGAAGGTGCCAAAGCTTTGCCACCATCCCTCTAGGTGCACAAGTTGTATTCTACACTGCAGGGTTGTGCATGCACATGGTACATTCATTCAAAGACTCACCTTGGCGGGACGAGGAATGTGAGGAGCTCGCAACTAACCTTATTCAAACCTTTGAGTATCGAAGTACCAAGCCATTGATTGATAAGACCTTACAAGGTATCAAGTTCCTTACCATGGGGGATAGTGCCAGGATGGAGGATAGGCTATTGGAATTATTAGGTGAACTAGGTGTAGTGGCACGCTTTGAAGAAGTTGAGGAAACATAAGAGTTCTGATTGAGTGCGTGTGTTTGGAAAAAGAGAAGGGAAAGTTGGTATATGTGATTGTTGGAGAGGAATCGGAAAGCTTAGATGTTATCCATTTTGTAGGGATGTGCAAGATAGTGGATAGTGCAGATGCTTATGCGCATGCCTACCATGAGCCTTTAAAGATGAAGAAAGTTAACATCGGTTAAAAAGAAGAACCTAAGGAAGATATTATTAGGGATTACTAGATAGAGAAGGAAGTATCAAAGATCATTGATCTATTGTACACATTTGAGGATTTATTCCCGTGTGGGTACCATGAGCTCAAAGGCATTCACCACTCCTTGGGGGAAATGAAGATAAAGCTGAAGGATGGTGTACGCCCGGTCAGGAAAAGGCCCTATTGGATGAATCCCAATTTACACGTGAAGGTTAAGGAGGAGATAGACAAAATGATAGCTTCTGGGATCATTGAGGTAGTGGAAGAATTGGAGTGGATAAGCTCGATGGTAATCAGCATAAAAAAAGATGGGCGGATTAGGATTTGTGTGGATTATAGGGAATTGAATGCAGTTTGCATCATTGATCCATTTCCGACCCCCTTCACTGAAGAAATTTTGGAAGGAGTCGCTGGGCATGAAATCTACTCCTTTACGGATGGATTTTAGGGTACCACCAAGTTTGGATCACAAAGGAAGACTAGGAGAAGACAAATTTCACCACCGAGTGGGGAATTTTTGCATATATGGTCATGCCCTTTGGGTTGAAGAATGCGCTTACTGTATTTTTGCGCATAGTGGTGCAAGCATTCCAGGACTTCATCCATAAGTTTCTTCAGGTCTATTTGGATGACTGGACTGTATATGGTCTGGTTAAAGACCATTGCGAAAATTTGAGGTTAATGTTTGAGAGATGTAGGCAATTGAGGATATCCCTCAACATTAAGAAATGTGTGTTTACTACTCCCTTTGGGAATTTATTGGGGCATATTTTATGTAAGGAGGGCTTGCTAGTAGATCTCACTAAAGTTACAGTTATTGTGGGGTTAAGGGAGCCTACTAGCCAGAGCGCAATGCGTGGATTCCTTGGGCATGCGGGCTATTACAGAAAATTCAATAAGGGATATGCCAAGATCTCCACACCATTAGAGGAACTACTTAGACATAAAAGTGTCTTCCATTGGGGAGAGGTGCAGCAGAGGGTGTTTGATACATTAAAAGATAGGCTAATTACCACACCTATTTTATAGTTTCCCTCTTGGGACAAGCCCTTTCATGTTCATGTAGATGCCTCAGGGACTGTCATTAGAACAGTGCTTGCTCAACCAGGTGAAGGGATTATTGATCATCCTCTTTATTTTACAAGTAGGAAGTTGACATTAGCAAAGCAGAATTATACCACAACCGAGTGTGAGGCATTGTCAATGATCTATGTGCTCTTTAAGTTTCGACAATATCTCGTTAGCAACACCCTTTGTGTTTTACACCGACCACATGGCATTGAAGTATTTAGTAAACAAGCCTATTCTACAAGGGCGCATCTATCGATGGGTGTTGTTGTTTCAAGAATTTGAATTCACCATTGTAGTAAAACCTGGGAAAAGCAATTGTGGGTCTGATCATCTATCAAGAATTGATTCAAGGGAGGACGCATCGAGTATTGAGGAGAAATTGCAGATGTGTAACTATTTAGGTTACGGTGCACACCCTTGGATTTAGAGGAGATTGTAGTATTCTAAAGGGAAGGTGTGGCATCGGATGGAATGAAGGAATTAGAAAAAAAGTAGTTGGTCATACGCGTCATGCCCTACATGTTAATCAGTGGAGACTTATACAAGTTGGGATGTGATGAAGTTTTACACAGGTGTGTACTAGAGTATGAGCACCTGGCCATCATGAAAGAAGCACATGGAGGAAGTGAAGGTGGGAATTACGTAGGTGATGCCACTGCGCACAAGATTTTAATAGTAGGATTATGGTGGGAAACCTTGTACAGGGATTATAGAGATTATTGTAAAGCGTGTGACCACTGTTAGTGCATTGGAAAACCAGGAAGGAGAGATGAAATGCCTTTGTACCCTATCCCTAGCGTGGAGCCTTTTGAAAAATGGGCGATAGATTTTGTGGGACCTATTGCACTAGTAGCACGTAGGACTGGGTCACGTTATGTCATCACTTACATGGATTATCTCACAAGGTGGGCAGAGGCAGCCCCAACTAAATATTACATGGTAGCAATAATGCAAGGTTCTTATGGGAGAACATTATCACGAGGTATGGATGCCCATTGAGTTTGACCAGTGATAGGGGTACACATTTTCTGAATGAGACCATGAGGATCCTATTATCAGAGTTCATGGTGGCTCATCACAAGACTATGCCCTATCACCCATAAGAAAATGGCACCATGGAAGCATTCAACAAGATACTGAGTCATACCTTGACCAAAATCTGTGATGTTGGAAGACAAGATTGGGATGACAAGGTATCAGCAGTATTATGGGCTTACAGGACAATGTATAAAAGACTAAACAAAGCCACACCTTTTCAATTGGTGTTTGGCATGGAAGCTATTTTTTCAGTCAAATTTATGTTTCCTTCTCTACGAATAGCACGCGTAGGATGGTTAGCTAATGAACAAGTGTTGGAAGAAAGAATTGAGGAGCTAATGAAACTAGATGAGAGATGATCACTTTCCGATGGATCCAAACATCAAAAAAGGAAAAGAAAAATTCTTGGCATGATCTCCATATTAGAAACAAGAAGTTTGAGGTTCAGCAGATGGTGTTACTATATGATTCCAAGTTTCTACACCATCCTAGAAAGTTGAAAGCCCATTGGTTGGGTCCATACACAATCTTGTGCATCCTTGATTCGGGCGCATGTCAGTTATAAGTGCTAGATGGGATGAAGCTGCTTGGACACTTCAATGGGAGTAGGTTGAAGCCCTACTATAAATAAGTCTTCTTGGTCTTTGTAAATAAGGTATTTTTTCTAGTTAGTTTATAAGTTTCCTTTATGCATTTTTACCTTTTATGTTTCCCTTTCGCGTTATTATTTTGTTTTGTGCCTTGGGCACCGGTAACCTTATTGCTATTTTTGGAGAATTTTTGAGTGCGCAGAGGACCATGCATCGCTTTAAGTGTGGGGTGGAGAAAAGTGAAGAAGCATGTGATTAAAGTACAAAGAAAGTTGTGTTGAAAATCCTTGTTGAATGGTCGGGTTGAAAGAGGTATATAAAGAGAAGATAAAAGAACGGTTGGTGCCAGGGTAAAGCTACTTGTAGATCCCACGTACCGAGAAGGAGAAAGCACATTTGAAAACAACACGAGGTAGGTGAGAGAAAGGATCAGGACAGAAGAAGTGCCTTCAGCATGGGTTACATGCGCGCAAGAGTCTCCTGTCAGGTTGGATTGGTTGCACGCCAGAAGGTTGGAAGAGTTTTCGCGCAAGGTTGGGCACACAAGTGAAGGTGTTGAAGATGGAATTTTCTTGAAAAATATGCATTAAATGAGCAAGGTATGGTGGTAGGTGAAGTAGCATTTAATGATTAAAAAAGGGAAAAACTATAAATAAAGGGTTGAGGCACTTTCATTTTCACTTTGCGAATAGAGAGAAGTGATTGTGCATTTGTGGAAAACTAGGGCTTCCAAAATTTGATCGTGTGAAGAAGAATCTGCAAGGGTGAGGTGTGAGCAGCTAAGTTTGAATCTGTAAACTAGAAGGGATTTCACGGGTGTTAGAAGGATTGTGAGGAGGCTCCATTTCATGGAAGTATTATCCCAAGTTAGGGTTTTATGAAGCTAGGGCACGGGAAAAGTGATTTTCTTCATAGAATTGAGATCTGAGACTGGAGGAAGTTGAAAAGTAGAGTGACAAGGAGTAAGTGAAGGGGTAAGAGGATGTAGACAATGGCACCAAAGAAAGGAAAGGGCAAGGGCAAGGCCAAGCAGCAAGAGCCCGAGACAAGTACAAATGAAGAGTGGTATGCAGAGATGTAGTACCCTAACGGGGTAATGATGGGTAAGGAATGGGAGTCTCACCTAAGGAATGTGCCTGTGAGTGATTACAACCATTAAATGAGCATGATCGAGAAGGAGATGGCACTGGAGTTAGTGTGCCCCACAAATAAATAGACACTAGAAGGGTTGCCCATTTACAATGATGATGTAAAGGTCAAGATGGAGAAGGTGGGATTGCTGCAACTCTATGAGTTGCCCTATTTTGGAAAGCTAGAGTGCCTATATCAATGGCTGATGTCATGAGTACATGAGGATTACTTCCATTTTGTAGGGCACAAGATGTGCATTACTCCTCAACTCATCTCACAGTTCATGGGCCTCAAATGCCAAGGAGTCAGCCTAGATGATGACCTGAGTGACAAGGAGGCAATTCAAGAAACCATTACTGAATACACCTGCAAGAAAGGGTTGAGATACTATGACATCTCTAGACATCAAGGACCCAGTGATGAAGATGGTTGCACATCTAGTAACAAAGCTAAATGGCCAGGAGAGATGGACTCAGGTCAATAAGCCTTGGTTACATGTCTACTGAGAAAATTATAGAGGGAACCATCTATAACCTACCTGCATACATTGCGAGAGGAAATTGTCAGTTGTGTGAAGGAGGGGGATAGAATCCTCTTGGAAACATCTTGTTAACTATAGTGTTTTTGGAGATTGGAGTACCAGATGCGTCAGACAAGTTTGTATGGGAATACCCTACCGAGGACCCTTCACCCATGAAGAGGTTTGAGAAGTATGTGTGCGACACAATGTCAGCACCCCACAAGGTGCGCCTGGAGAAGTGGTACACATGCCTGAGGAATGCATTCGGGGTGGAATGGAGGATTCCTAAGTAAATTTCGGTAGTCACTGAAGAGAAGCTAAATTTTGGTGTACCAACACTTCTTCTTGGTAGGTTTAGACTAGTAGATGAGTCTTGGAGCCCATGGTGCAAGCTTCCCTTCACGTTCATAGCTCAATACTTCCAAGTGGGAGTAAATAGATTCATGGAGTCCAAAAAGCTAAGGCTGGAGCTGGGTAGTCTAGACCGGGAGCATAGAGAAATGCACAAGAAGTTGAACTACCCTGGAGGAAAGCATGCATACATAGAGAGATATGTATCACATGAGATACAAATGACAAGGCCAATGATGCTACCCATTGCAGGAGGATCCACAACGTGCGTGTACCTCTGCATAAGGCCCAAGTTTGAGAAGGGTGCGTACCTAGAGAATGAGGTCTCCATACCTAAAGATCCCATGGGTAGGAAGAGGCCCACACCCAAGAAGAGGGGAAGAGAAGGAGAAGCACCAAGTGTGTAGATGGCTTAGATAGTGAGCATGCCATCGACAAGTGCCAAGAAGGAGAAGACACCAGAGGAAGAGGCACTAGAGAAACCCCTCACCAAGAAAAAGTAGAGGATAGAAGAAGAAGCTGACTCGAGAGGAGACTGACAGCTTGGAGAAACACCTAGGTGAAAGAGAGGATGAGAGTGGAGAAGGTGATAATGGGGAGGACAAACCTGAAAGGGACCAGAGCCACATGTCCTGGAAGTATACGACTCCGAGAGAAGAGAGTGGAGAGGAGAAACATGAATTCATTTTCATGTGGCAAAAGAGTACATAGGGTGAGGAAGGCACCCAAGACATGGGAAAGACTGAGGATAGCATGGAAAAGTAGGAACCCATAAGCTTCACAAAGGAGCAGATCACCAAGGTGGTAGAGAGAGAGGCAAAGAAAATGCTTGAGGCCTTGGTTGATCAAGAATTGGAGCACAATGCTGATATAGTGTTGGAGGAAGGAAAAGAGGAAGACAGTGAGAGGAAGCAGGCCAGTATGGGAGGAGGTCCCAGCCTAACTGTAAGTTTTCCAAAAGGAGCGTGCTCGGGAGAAGGGCTCTTGATGCAGAGAAAAGGCCAGTAATGAGCTACATTGATGACTCAAGGAAGGTGTTATGCACATGGTTCCAGAGCACTATACCCACTGAAAGGCTTCTAGCCATGGGGTCGTTTGAAAAGGAGGGCACGTACCCCAGGACCAAGAAGATGCTTTCTTGGGCATTTGAGTCCCACATTGATGAGCTAGACTTTGAAGTCTGCCAGAAAGTGCTCATCACATTGCCAGAATCTAAGGGAGACAACCCCTTAGTGAATGCTTAGGAGCTCTCAGACGAGCAAGTATGCAATGCTCTTAATAAGGTCACGGTTGAGATAGAGGCAAGGCTATTTGTGCGAAATGACAACATAAGGGCTCTAGAGGGGAAGTTAGCCAAGAAAGAAGAGGAGCTAGCTGAGATGGCTAGGAACTTGAAGCAAGAGGAGTTGATCAGCGTGTAGCTAAGGCACGAGCTCAAAGATGAGAAGACAAAGGTGCAAGAAGTCTACAAGAAGGTGGAGTCAATCAAGAGTGCCATCATATTGAAGCACCCAGACCTAGCACCAATCCCTCAGAGGTATGCATCAACTTTGGAATGCTTAGAAGACCTAATGCACATCCTCACCATGGAGAGATGACCATTGGCCCTGGAGTCTATGGAGGAAGTAGCAGTGCGCTTGAAGGAAGAAGACAAGCTGAAGGTGGTAGCGCTCATTGTTGAGTATAGCAAGGTGCTCACAGATGTAAAGATTGCTTCCCAATCTGTTGAGGCCACATATGAAAAATGCATGGATAGGGATAAGGTAGCAAGCACCTTGGTCACTACCCACGAAGCAGAGCTAAAAGAATTCAGGAGAAGAATAAAGGAAACAGGGTGGAGAGGGATAAATTCTGGTAGATGTAGAAAGAAAATCTAAGGAGATTGAGGCACTAAGGGGCTCAATCAAAACACGACTGAAGGAGCTATACCCTCAGATCACTAGAAGGATGGACACACTTGAAGACCTGGGTAAGGAGATGGAAAATATTGTTGAAAATTTTTATGAGGTAAACATCCTAGTCGGTGACCTCTGCTAGAAGGTGAAGGGTGAGGTCGATGCATGGAACAAATTAGAGGCTGACTTGCAGAGGGATTTCCCTAGCCTGCTAAGCTAATGCCCCCATTCTTTCTTCTCTCCCCATTCTTTCATTCCCTTATTCTTTTGCAAAATGTAAGGCTATCGCTAAAATTCTTTAAGGCAGCGTGCATCTTAGTTAAGTAGAGTGTTTCGAGGACAGAGAATAGGCGTAGTGTGGGGTGATGTTGGGCCCCTGGAATATTGACCAAGTATGAAGGCACGTAGGCATGTGGGATCCTAGTTATAGAATGGTGTACAAGGCAAAAGCACATAGGAGAAAGGTTTAAGGAAGCACATAGCATGCGCGACGTGTGAAAGGAGGTTTGGGACTTAGCCAATTTGAGCACCAGGGCAGAACACGTGAAAAGCATGATCGGTTGCGCATGGATAAGATGCTAACTTGGTGATAGGCTGGCCTAGGAAAGAGCATGCCCCAGATGGAATCTTCTAGAAGATCATCATGAGATAAAGTGGAAAGCTCAGGCCTGGAGGAGCATGCTCACATGAAGGACCACAATCGACACTTGGCATCCGATCTGAGGGTGCTAGAAGGTGAGTTGGCAGCCCGGGAAAGCTATAAATACAAGTGCTGTGGAGTAGAGGATATACCGATATACACATATACATCTTCATAGAGATACATGGAGACATATAGACATATGGGGAGATATACATAGGGAATAGCGGGTTAGAAAGTGAGCGGAGCTCTGTAGAATTGCTGCGAGTGGATATTTTGGGTTCAAGGAAAGAATGTACTAAGCATGGAAGTTGTTATTTTATTTTTTAGCTTAGTTACATATGTCCAGTGATATGCATGACTGCGGTCTGCTCTCTGTGACACTCTGTAATGAACCAATGAATATAATGAGGTTACCTATTATAAATAGACATGGATATCAATGGTTTTAATGCATATTTCTCTCATATGAGTTCTCTGTCCTTTCATGCTAAGAATGGATGTTTGTATATTTCTTTCTGTTATAATATATGTTCTGGATTATGTTAAAAGCCTTCGGTCTGAGTGACTGCAAGGATCTGGAGGCCATTCTGAGCCCTATGGTTCTTGTTTGTGTAACACCCTGAACTGTTGTTACTTCCTCCTGAGCATACAAGTGTTGATATGTGATTTCTTATAAAAGGATGTGTTCCTCGATTTAGAAATCATGCTTGATATGTACTGTAATTTCTTTGCAGATCCTTGACTGAGTCAGAATATGATTAGACTCTTTTATTTATTTCATTTTGCATCTGAGTTTAATCTGATCTCGGAATGAATTATAGAGTTATCCATCTATAAGATCTAATCTTGGATCAGTGGAATTGATCCAAGTATTGCTCTAAGTCTGTTCGTGATGAATTAAAATCACAGACCTTGAACAGGTTGCAAGGTCTAGAAGCATTGAATAAGCTGGTCCGGAGTATGACTCAGGCTGATCATGTGAAATGGATTGGTTCCCGATATGGAAGTATATCTGGAAGGTCTCGATCGTGGACCAGGTAATAATTCGGTTACATACGATTCTGCAGCCTGAGGCAGAACAGGAGCTAACCCTGTTCAAGAAGGTATGATGTAGGTCTTTTTCTGAGTGTACAGAATGTAGACCTAACTGGAATTATTAATGGTTAGTAACCTAAAACTAAACCTAACCTAGGGGTTAGATTAGTGTTAATCTAACCTAGACCTAGGCTAAGTGCTAATGTCCTAAGTTAGTATCTATGTGTAATGTGGTTAGAATAAGTATTATCCTAAATTCTAACCTAAGATACTAACCTAACTATTGAACAAAATGTATGGGGGCCTATGGAGGGGTGCGAACCATGGGCGGCATTTTCTATGTCATTAAATGCTAAGGATAAGTATGAGGGACAGGTCTTGGCGGAGGTTTTAGGAACGGCTAACTTGTGCCGACGTGGCAGGTCGCCAAAACTGAAAATGAACTGGAAATTTTATTTGACTGTCGCCAATTTTGGCGGTCGGTGGCAGTGGAGTTTGAGCGGGAAAGTCGGTGTAAATGCATTCAATGTGCTCGGTAGTCGAGCTCGGAACTCGCGTGAAGGCATGCAAACTGGGAAGTTGTTGGTTTGTTTGGCTTGTCGCGAATTTCAGTTTTCTTACGCACTGTTCTTGGTTCTTCGCTTTTGATCTTCTTGGGTGTTGCATGGTGAGTATGAGCGTATCTAGATCTTTTCTCTGTCAAGGGGAATATATATGTCATGGAGATAGCAAAATTTTGTTGGTCGCTCTAACTTGGAAAAGGAAAAGGAAGTCCGAGCTCTTCCAGTGGTCTGCTTCGGAATTTTGAGCAAAAATCCAGGCATGTTAGGCCCTAACCTTTAAAAATCTTGCTGTCTTTCAAGTGATTTCATTAGAACAACTCTGTTCAAATGTTTTGAGAAAATGGATGATTTTTTCCTATGGTTGTCTGGTGTGATTTTTCCACTGTATCTTCTTGCAGGAATGACTTGTCATTTATTCCTTGATGGGTGTTTATTATTTTCGAACCGATCCCATAAATCATTCCTGTGATGGGTATAGACCATTGTTATGTTTGTCAATTTTGGTCGTCGATTCTTGATGTGGAAACAGTCGGAAGGGATACTGATGGACCTGTTTGACTGTTCAGTTTTATTGAATCTTTGTAAGCTCTGTCGTGGGTTTTGATGAAGGTAGTTATTGATACTGTTGGGTTTCATTTTGTCTTGAAGGTTGTTTGAGAATAAACATCTTTCGGTGTGACAGTATCTTATTGCAACTCTTTTGGAATTGTTTTCCTTTTTCGTTGGGGTAACGAGATTTAACCGTTACAGTATGCATTATGGATATATGTATATTATATATTGGAACGACTCTGTAGAGTCCATTGAATGACTTGTATAAATGGACCACTGTGGAAGCTATACATTTATATATTTGAATGTTGGATATTGATTTGTTTGAAGTCTTGAAGAAGTAACAGGTCTTTCGACCTCTGTTAACTATAGTAAATTTTGGGTATAGACTCCCCGGTTGTACTGTTTCGTTTCCTTCTGTGTAAGCTTGTTCAAAAATATTGAAGAAGGTTCAGTTGGTTCTTTTTACGAAATCAGTAATTATTGAAGCCTGTTCTTTTATGTTTATCATTACTGGAGTAGATGGAATCATTAATTATTCTTCTTTATTATCTTGAATACTGTTGTATAGACTCGGTTGAATTCTTGATAAATAACCAGTGTGATCGCTTCAAATTAGGACTGTTGGGTTTATTCTATTGTTTGACCCTGTGGAGGATATCTTGTTTCTTTTGGCTTCTGTATAAGCCTGAGATTGAACATGTGATGTTTATTTGGCCTTGATGGATTTCTGTGAATAGCTTGACATCTTGTATAACGGCTTTATGAAGTAGGTCATGGATACCATACTTTCTACTCTGATTTCATTCAGATGTAGCTACGATATTCTATGTTGTGTTTTCTTTAGATTTCATGCCAGTTGATGTGGCTGTGTGTGATGCGTGGGTTTCATTTAAACTTCTCTGCTTAAGTCGTAGGGAGATGTCATTGTTCAAAAGGAGTTCGAGTTTCTTATTGACTGTGGCAACAATTGAGTTCCTTTGAATTCGACCTTGGGAACAAAAGCCTTACAGTGTTGAAAAGGATTGAAGAGGCTGTAGATTGTTATTGGGATTGTAGGCGTGTTACGCCTTCCTTACTTTGATATCCATTTTTGAGTATGAATGAATTTAGGAGCTAACTGTACCTAAATAGGTAACGGCAGTAGTTGTCTTCTTGCCTGTCGCTTCTTGCGTGAGGTCATTCTGAGTCTGTCTGGTAGAAAGACCATGTTGTTCGGCATGGGGGCTCTTTGTCTTGATGAAGTTGCTTTATTGTGTGATGTCTTTGTTGATGGACTGGCCTGATTTATTTGCTGTGTTTTATTTCTTTATTTAAAATAGTGATTCTTCTTGTGGCTTATCGGACTTGTTCGTATACTTACCGGATGAATGCTTTCCGTATGAGGAGACGGTACAGTAGTGAACTTGTGTGAAATGAAGTGTGAATGATTTGTTCCTTTCTCTTCTATTATTATAATACATGTTGATATCTATATTAGTAGGATCTGTTTTTAACATATTGATAAACTCAAGAGTTGTTATGATATTTCCATTTCTGATGAAATTAACGATCTGTCAATGTTGCTAATCTTGGATTTAAGATAATTGTTTTGGATACTTTCGTTCTTTGATTCTTAATATTTGATGAAATAATTGAGAAGTGTTTAGGACTATTCTCAGAACGATGATAGAGTTACACGTTTGTAGTCATTTTTGTATTACAAGGGCATAGTCTGAATATGTTTACTTGTTTGGATAATGGAACTCATTTAAACAGGGTGTTTAATGAAAACAATTGACGGATTGCAATTGTTTTAAAAGTTAGTGCTTATCATGCTCGGTTCATCGAACTGACTCATGTTGACTATTTTTGCAGATGGTTGCCGTAAGTGGTAAAAGCAATGCAGATCTGACAGGATGATCAGATTGTTTAATTTGATTTATAATGAATTACAGCTTGATTTTCTAAATGTACTATATGTGGAAAGATGTTTCTTTTCCGTTAAGCATTGTATCAAGTATGCTGCTTGCATAAAATGTATTTGTATAGTTATGAAAGGAATGAAAATAAGTATTTGATACTTATGTGTTGTATTCTTAATTCTGATAGTTGACCTTCTTCGGTTTATATACCAGAGTGGCAATGTTATCTTTGTGTAATTGGATGCTTTTGTGATTGACAATGAAAGCTTAAAGAAAATGTGATTGAATTCTTATGAGTGTTTAGTAGTTCTAATTTGTTCTATCGAAAGCTAAATTGAAATTTAAATCATTGTCTTTTTAAAAGATAGGGTTAAAACGAACCTAAGCAGAACACTAATCAAGCTGAGGTAAATTACTAATCCCTAGTCCTAGTATGGTAGGACAACATTAAATTGGATTCTTAACCAATTATATCTTTATACTAATAAGTATGATATAAATTCAGTTAAGAGAACTGAAATAAATCTAATGGGGTTCAGATGGCAATCTCATATGAAGGTAATGAGATAATGTCCAATTCTGTTGTTTTAGAATCATGTGTATTCTAATGACTCCTTGATGAGAGCTTGACCTTAATACCTCTACCATGTAATGGGTTTTATTGAGAAAGGTCGTCTTAAGATGAAGAATCTAGGGATTGGGAAAGGCTAACCTATGGGGAAAGTCTTTAAAGTAATTTAAAACTCAACGTGCGTAATGCATATTAGTAAGTAGATCTTTTCGAGGTGGATTTAAAGGTTGATGGCACAAGACAACTGCAGGGTTGTACCTCCGAGAAGATTAGGATCTTCTCGAAGTTACAACAATGCGGGTGACTTATGACGACACCCTTTGCATTGATCGCTAAGATTTACACTTTGATCTCGACGAATTACTCAGGGACCAATTAGGAATGTGGCCATGTTATAAGGCTGCCTAGGAGGTTCGAGGTATCTTGACACACTGGTCTAACTGCAGGGTTAAACCAGTATGTCATCGTATCCCTAATACTCGTGGGCATCCATATAACATTATCACCTTGTTAATCTGTCTCCGAGTGATTAAGTTGTGAAAGGAAGGACTGACAGTAGTCAGTGTAAGACATTCTATATAACATAAGAATGGGGTGAAGGACGTATTCCAGATTGACGAGTATGCCGTTAAGGAATACTAGACATAACAGTATGTTTCAAATCTTTGGCCAAAGTATCGCAAGCTGCTGATTGCGTTGTCCTAATTCACCTAGTCTAAGGGATGAGATCTTTGATGAATAATGGTAACAATTATTGATTAGGTTCCTGGATCAGAACATTCTGAATCCCAGAATAGGGAAGAGAACCGCGAGAGTGAAGCGTTAAATAAAAACGCCATCTCTTATTACTCATGAATAGATCGGTAGATTACCGAGTCATGGAATGAATAGATCGGTAGATTACCGAGTCATGGAATGAATAGATCGGAGGTACTCCGAGTCATTACAGCTGCATATGGTTGTCTGTTATATGAATGGTTATTTGATTTGTGAGTTCTAAATTATGTATTTAGAACCAGGATGCAAATATCAAAAAAAAAAATTCACTTGTTCTAAGGTATTAATTGAGGATGTTATAGTTTGTCTTAAATTCCTAAATAATCTTACAAAGTAATAATAGATGACGCTTCCCACTAAACTCACATACAAGATAGACTCGGTACGCGCATGCCTCGGGTGAGTGTTCAACTTCGATGGGTGATAGGCCGGTGTGCATGTGGTTTCTTCCTTTTGTGATAGAAGTAAAAATGACTATAAGATGTGGTGAACCTGGTGGATCTAGAGGATTCGATGGGTTAGGAGGAACATGTTCTGGTGGATCTAGTGGATATGGTGGTGGAGGAAACATTGGAGGGAATCTAGGTTCGGATTAGGCATAAGGGTCCCAACAACCTTAGCAAGTTTTCTTTGAAATGTCTTTTCATTTTCCAGATTACAAAAGTGTTGAGGATTCTATTCGGCATGTATAAAAATGTAATTTTTATGGCATGCAAAGTGGATCACTACCCCGAATAGAAGGAAATTCAATTTACAATGACGTTGCAAGGGCATGTGCATAGTTGGTCTTGAAGTATGACCCTCACTAGATAGTAGTAGATTATACCGTTATACATAATGCCTTCTTAGCTAAATTCCATATTCATAAGTTTGAACAAAATAGCATTAGCATGCTAAAGGAGATTCAAAAAGTAATGGCAAAGAGTGTATAGGTGAATGATACGCACTTTAACACTCTCTTGTCAACACTATTGTATGATATTCATCCTCCTCAACATGCTCAATGGTTTGTTGGAGGATTAATAACACCCTTCAGAAGAGCATTTTCACATAGGAGTTTCACATACCTACGTAAGGCCTTAGAGAATACCCTATGCACCGAGGCTGTGGGAAGCATGGATACTAGTGTTAGTCCTTTTCTTGAAGCTCAGATTGTTACCATGGAAAAGTAGCTAGAGAAGCTATCTATGAACTCAACACATGAGACTCACAGTGGCCTATGGTGCATGGATTGTGAGGTAGAGGGCATACAAAAGAAAATTTTCCTCAGATATCAGTACATGCCATGATGGTAGATTGTGAGATTTTCCATGGAGATCATGATGCAAGTAGGTGTCTCACATCTTGTAGCACATGATCCATAAGAATGTGTCTTGCTATTACAATATTTTCACCTCCACTACTCATGACACTAAGGATTATAGATTGATTGAACATATACATGATGTCATTGATATTGGTGTGTGCCAAACTAGCGTTGCAAACAATTCCAAGGATGATGGTCGTCACTATGAAGGACACATGGATGGAGGAGCTCATGGAAGAACTTTCTGTTAGGAATATTACTAGTGTAAACATTATTTAGCGAGACAAAATTATATTTGTGTGTTATATATTGTTTATATGAGTTGTTATTATAAAAATCACATTATTTGTATTGTATTGTTTTTGAATTTGTTATGAGTTGTTAAAACAATTCTTATAGTTTAGGTGAGTAGTAATAATAGTTGTAATAGGCTTCCTATAATTTAGGAAAGATATTTCTTATATAAACCCTTATATCTAATGTGAAGATGCAACTTATTGAATATTATTATTGATTAATTTGTGATAATTTGATTCATTCCCTTCATCTGGTATTAGAGCGAGATCACCTCACTTGTGATGCTGAATTTCATCTAGTAGGTTTGGATTGTTGTAAATTGAAGATTTGAGAGTCTTGTGATGCATCCACAACACTTTGTAACTAATTTCTAACTTTCTTCCTATGTGAAGTTGTTGAGAGTATATTTTATCAGAGGATTCGTGTGTCACATGGATCAATGTGAGGGTTCGGTATGAGTAAAATTGTTTTCAAATTTTTCTATTCTCCATGCATCATCTCCTAGTCATGATCATGTGGATACTTGTTGGTTTTTGTAACATTTCATACCCATAAAGGAAGTATTATACACGAGATCGCGTGAAAATTTAACACAACTTGTAGAAAATATAGTTATTGATAATTTCCATCGCCATCTATGATGTGAGTCATTTTGTAGATCCAATCCTTTATTTGATAGGTAGTAAGTAAAGAGTAAAACCTCTGAATTTGATCTTCATCAAAGATTTCAAATTCTCAACTTCTACCTGCCACCACGACTCCATTCCATTGGCACCAGTTGTGAAACATGCATTGACTTCAATCACTCAATGATGAAAAAATGGGATTCGAGGGAGGTTCGGTTCTATTGCATTTAACAACCATATCTTGGATGGAAACCATGACCTAGATGACAACCACTTGGATCAGGTCATTGCATTTTGAATTGAGAATCCACATCCATGTAGATAGAAATTTGATATCATGTGGCTACAACTGAACTGAATTTTATTTTTTTGGTGAAGATACCATTAGATCACATGAGCTTTTAACCCTCTTGTGAACCGTTTTCAACTTGTCTACATTGTAATCAAGCTTGTTTCAATATTTCACATATTTTTCCATAAATATCACCTATGTGCAATCTTTTATAGTGAAATGACAAGTTTTATACGGATGTGGGAAGCATGGATACTAGTGTTAATCCTTTTCTTGAAGCTCATATTGTTACCATGACAAAGCAGCTAGAGAAGCTATCTATGAACTTGGCACATGAGACTCGTAGTGGCCTATGGTGCATAGATTGTGAGGTAGAGGGGCATACAAAGGAAAAATGTCCTCAGAGATCGGTACATGCCATGAAGGTAGACTATGATATTTTCCATGGAGATCATGATGCAAGTAGGTATCTGCTTATTGTAGTGCACGATCCATAAGAATGTGTCTTGCTATTGCAATATTTTCACCTCTACTACTCATAACACCAAGGATTGTAGATTGATTGAATAGATACATGATGCCATTGATATTGGTGTGTACCAAACCAGTGTTGCAAACAATTCCAAGGATTATGGTTGTCATTATGAAGGATGCATGGATGGAGGAGCTCATGGAAGAGGCTTTCTGTTAGGAATATTACTAGTGTAAACATTATTTAGTGGACAAAATTAAATTTGTGTGTTGCATATTGTTTATATGAGTAGTTATTATAACAACTCACATTATTTTTATTGTATTGGTTTTGAAGTTGTTACAAGTTGTTAAAACAATTTTTATAGTTTAGGTGAGTGGTAATAAGAGATGTAATAGGCTTCTTATATTTTAGGAAAGATATTTCCTATATAAACACTTGTATGTAATATGAAGAATTGAACTTATTGAATATTATTCCTGATTAATTTGTGACAATTTGATTCATTCCCTTCAATTTCATAGAGGATTTAGAGGCCATGGAAATTGTGGAGGTGGAAGAGGTGAATTCCCTCGTGGAACTTATTATAACTGTGGGTCCAAAGAGCATTACAAGAATAAATGTCTTGACCTGCTATAGTACTATTAGTGTGGAAAAATCACAAGTATGAGGATTTCTTTGAATTATTTAACAAGTGAGCTAGCAAAAATGGAAAGACAAGGGCATTATGATAGTAAGCTTGAAGAAAGTAGTCTCACAAGTAGATGCCAAGGGTGGCTTGTAATTCATAGCTAGAACATGTACTAGTGACGACGCAAGATGAGGCTATGCGTGCCAAGGAAATACCAAAGTAGAGACCACTAATTACAAGAGAAGAGGTGGTATATGGGAAGTATCCAGACCCTACCCATCAGAAGGAAGTCTATCAAGAGACCATGGATGTAATCAGAAGTATTCAAGGGAAATTTAGTGTCTAAAAGAGAAATCCAGGAAGTTACTAGCAGGAAGAAAAGCGTTGAAGACCCTTAGTTAGATATAGATGATGTCAGAGAGGTGTGTAAGATGCTGCACCAAGAGAATATCATTCCTCTATTAGGATAATAGTTGAGGGATAAGATACCAAGTGTTGAAGAAGATCTTGAAAGGTAGGTTATGCATGCTAACCTTCCTCCCCGTAGCCTTGAATATGATAAGGAGATTACCTTAAATGTAGTTGTTGATGGATGGATCCTAAGTAATACTTTGATTGACACAGGAACATAAGTTAATGTTCTCACCCTTGACACTTGGAATCAAATGGGAAGGCCCCCATTACATACATCTTCAAATTTAGTGTATCTGGCTAATAAGATGAAGTAAATTCCCATTGGTGTTCTAAAGGATGTTGTTATCACTATCCAGGGTGAAATTTCTTGGATACTTAGAATTCTTAGTGCTTGATGAGGTGGACCACTTTCCAATGTTACTTGGGTGCCCTTGGTGCTATAAGAACATTTTGACTTACGTTTCAACAAGGGTAAATAAAATTTGATAACAAGGAGGAACATCTTATCATTCTTTTGATGGATGGAAAGTCGAGCCCTATCCGATCCTTCAGGATAAGAAGACCTAGACTAAATTTATGTGTGTACTAGAAAAGACCCTAAGGTTGTGCAACCAATAAGAGAATGTGTTATTTAGTGGGAATAAAACCCAATCTATAAGTGATAAAACTAGTGTGGCATGTGACAATTGCGTACATGAGACAAACAAGTTAGTCGAAGGTATTTAATAGGCTCTATGACGAGACTTAAAATGATGCACTCAACCAAACACCTAGGAGGAAAGAAGTTTCGAGTTATTCTAGGGAGTCAACCTTGATGTTTTCATGTGATAAATGGAGACCTAGTGGAGATGTGATATAGAAAGGATAAGGATTCTTAGCTATACCTTTCTCAAGACCGCAAAACGTTGGTGGGTGACCCATCACGATAACCTTATAGAGTGGTGTGAAGTGAGAATCATGTTCTTTGTTAGGTTTGTCTAGAGCAATGCACCTATTATCATACAAAATTATAATGGGAGGGAACCTTCCTCGATTCACATCCAAGTATGTGAGATGGCCTAGATGCAAGGTGCAGAATCCATGTCATCTTCTTTATGCAAGAATAAGTTGTACTTCACCTTACAAGGCTACGCACGCACATGGAATGTTTAGTTAGAGATGCAATATCGGACATAAAGCTGGTAGGAGTTGACGACTGATCTCCTTCAAGATTTCAAATATCGGAGTACTAAGCCATTGGTGGATGAGGTGTTGTAGGTTGTTAAGTGCCTAACTATGGGAGATAGTGTCATGGTGGAGGATAAAATACTAGAATTATTAGATGAACCTAGCTTAGAAGAGCACTTTGATGAGGAAGAATAAGAGGAGATACAACTTGAGCACGCATGCATGGAAAAAGAGAAAGGAAATTTGGTCTATGTGATCGATGGTGAAGAAGTGGAAAACTTGGATGTTAACCATACTGTGGGTATGAGTGATGTTATTGATAGTGCTAATGAGAAAACACACGCCTACCATGAACCCCTAAAAAATAAGAAGGTTAACATTTTTGGGGAGGTGTAACTTAAGGATAATATTATTGGAGATTACTAGATAGAAAAGGAGGTCTCAAAGATCATCGATTATCACTTGGGCATCATTGAGGTTGTTGAAGAATCAGAATGGGTAAGTCTAATGGTCATAATGATTAAGAAGGATGGGAGGATAAGGATTTGTGCTGATTATAGGTATCCGAATTTAGTATATGCTATTGACCCTTTTCTAACCCTCTTCACTAAGGAGATCTTGGAAGGAGTAGTGGGCTTGAGATATATTCTTTCACTAATGGATTCTTAGGATATCATCTAGTTAGAATTACGAGAGGAACAAGAAAAGAAAACTTTCACCACTGAATGGGGAATCTTTGCCTATATGGTCATGCATTTTTAACTCAAGAAAGCACCTAGTGTGTTTTCGTGCATTGTGGTGTAGGCATTTCAAGACTTCATCCATAATTTTCTTTAAGTCTACCTTGATGATTGGATGGTATATGGATTAGTGAGGGATCATTGTGACAATATGAGGCTGATGTTTGAAAGATGTCGGTAGTTGAGGATATCCCTCAACATTAATAAATGTGTTTTCGCTACTCTATTTGGAACCCTATTGGGGCATATCATATGTAAGGAAGGCTTGCTGGTGGATCTGCCAAAGTTTTCATTATTGTGGGATTGGGGAACCTACCAGCCAGAGTGCAATGTGCAGATTCCTTGGGCATATGGGGTATTACTAGAAATTTATTAAGGGATATGCCAATATCATCATGCCATTAGAAAAGTTTCTAAAACACACAGGTACTTTTCACTATTGAAAGGCACAACAAATGGCATTTTATACATTGAAGAATAGGCTTATCATTGCACCCATATTAAACTTTCCTTCTTGGGATAAGCCATTCCATGTACATGTTGATGCTCAGGGATGGTGATTGGAGAAATCTTAGAACAACTGGAGAGGGAATTGTTGACCACCCATTGTGTTTTTCTAGTAGGAAGCTAACCCCAACATAATGAGAACTACACTACTACGAGTGTGAGATACTATCAATGATCTAAGTACTACACAAATTCGGGTAGTATTTGTTGGCAACACCATTTATATTCTACATGGACCACATGGCATTGAAGTACATGGTAAGCAAAGTGGGTCATGTTGTTTTAAGAGTTTCATTTTATGGTTGTTTTGAAACAAGGTAAGAGTAATTTGGGACCTGATCATTTATCTAGGATTGAATCGGGGAGGACATATAAAGCATTGATGATACTGATGCTAGATTCACAAGTTTTTGTATTACGGTGCACATCCTTTGACTTAGAATACATTTTTGTGTTTCTCAAAAGGGTGTGGTGCGGAAGGAATAAATACTTTGGAAAGGAAGCAATTAGCCATACCGACCATGCTCTACATGTTAATTAATAATAACTTATACAAGCTAGGTTATGATGAGGTTTTGCTTGCGGTGCATGTTAGAACATGAACGTGATGTAATCATGGAGGAAGCACATGGTGGAATTACAAGAGGACATTATGCAGAGAATGCAACCATGCGCAAGATCCTTCTAGTAAGATTTTGGTGGGAAATGGTTTACAAATATTGTATCGAGTGCTACAAGGCTGTGAAAATTTCAGCGCTTGGTAAACTAGGGAAAAGAGATGAAATGCCATTAAGACTGATTGCTAGTGCAGAACCATTCGCGAAGTTGGGAATTGAATTCATAGGACCTATTTCCCCAACCACATGAAATAAAAGTTCACGCTATATCATTACATGCACATACTACCTTATAAGGTGGGAAGAAGCAAAGTGCTCTACAAGGCATTACACAATGGTAATAGGAACTAGGTTCCTGTGGGAAAACATAATTAGCAAATATGGATGCCCACTGAGATTAACAAGTGATAGGGGTACTCACTTCTTAAATGAGACAATTAGGATCTTGTTGGTAGAATTCATTGTACCCCACCACAAGACTACCCATTATAACCCACAAGCTAATGGGACTACTATGACATTTTAAAAAATTATGAATCACACGTTAACTAATATTTGTGATGTGGGAAGAAAATATTGGGATGATAAAGTTCTTGTTGTGTTATGGTCATATCGGACTACATATAAGAGACTAAACAAGCTGACACCTTTTCAATTAGTGTTTGACATGGAATCCATGTTACCTATTGAATTCATGTTACCATCACTTGTGTATAACACACATAGGAGGATTAGATGATGAACAAGTGCTTGAGGAGAGGATTGATAAGTTAATGTAGTTAGATGAGAGGTGGGCTATTGCTCGCTAGAGTCAGAAAATAGAAAAATCTAGGTAGAAGGCATGACATGATAGACACATTAAGAACAAACAATTTGAGGTTGGGAAAATGGTTCTATTATATGATTCCAAGTTTCTACACCATCTGGTAAATTCAAAGTCCATTGGATGGGCCCATACATTGTATCCTATATACTTGATTTAGGCACTTTCCATTTATAAGTGTTGGATGGAACATGTTTATCGGCCATTTCAATGGGAGTAGGCTGAAGCCCTACTATAAATAAATATTCTTTTTGTTTGTAAATAAGGTAGTATTTCCATTTAGCCTAGGTTTTTATTTGTTGTAGTTTCCTTTCTTTATGTTTCCCTTTCTTGTTTCTTTGTGTTGTGTGTGTTTGTGTGCTTGTAGCTACTTATTATTTTCAAAAAAATTCTATGCGTAGACGACCACACATCTAATTTTATGTGGGGTAGAGTGATGTGACAATCTTGGAAGCTATGGTTGTGGATGTCCTAGGTTGAAAAATAAAAAACACATGGATTGGAAGATAATGCGTAGAAAAGGTGTACACAAGGAAGATTGGGGGTGTATTGTTTCTATCTTGCATTTTAAGTTATCAAAGAGCTCTCACGAAGTTAAAAATCCTTAGGAAGAAAGTTAGAGAAGAGTTGTGAAGAATTCGTGCATAGCTAGTTTGATCAGTGAACCAGAGTGGAAATAAGTACGTGGGTGTAAGTGGAGAAGGTTGTGTGGAAGAATCCCATGGATGTTACACCATCTTTTGGAAAGAGGGTTTTCCAAGTTAGGGTTGCATAGCTAGGGCATGGGGTTGGAAGGAATTTTAAAGGAGTGGAACTGAAAAGTTGAGAAGCACCAAGATCAAGAGAAAGGAAAACATTTTAAGGAACCGATGAAGGAATGACACCAAGAAAAGTAGAAAATGTTTCACGTAATAAAGGAAACGACAAGGTAAAACAAGTTTTCACTATAATTTTTAATGTAGAATGGTACATGGAAAAGTACCTAGACATAATATTCTTTGAGTAAAGAATGGGTGTCTCACGTCGGGAAGATGGAAATCATGATTACAACCATTGAACAAACACCACGAGAGAATGAAATGACACTAGACCTATTTCATCCTTGAGAGAAGAGGACACTAGATGGAATTCCCATCTATGATGACGAGGTAAAGGTAAAAATGGAGAATGTGGGTTATTTGCAACTCTACAAGTTTCCTCATTTCAGCAAGCTTTGAGTTACTATAGCAATGGTTAATTTTACTCGTGCATGAAGACCACTTCTATTTCATAGGCCGGAGGATGTGCATAACCCCAGCTAATTTCTAAGTTCACGAGGCCTTATTTGTGAAGGATATTCATTGGACGATAACTTGGAAGACAAGGAAGCCATTAAGAAGACTGTTGAGGCTTATGACTACAAGAAGGGTTCATGCTACTTCGACATTTCTGCAATTATTGACCCGATGATGAGGATGGTTACATGCTTGGTTACAAATTTGAATGGGAAAGAGAGATGGACATAGATCAACAAGGCCTAGTTAAATGTGTGTTGTAAGATCTTGGAGGGAACCATCTATAACCTCTCAACTTTCATTGTAGAGGAGATCATAGACGTCACACACGACGGAGAGAAGATCATGCTTGGTAATTTCCTCCTCACCATTTTCTTCTTAGAGATTGGAGTTCCCAATGGGATGGATAATTTTGTTTTAGAATACCCAGATGAGAACCCCTCCCCTGCCAAGAGGTTTGAATAGTATACATGTGACACCATGACGACCGCTCATAAGGCGTGCCTAGAAAAATTGTATAAGCGGATGTGTGATGCATTTGGGGTTGAATGGAGAATACCTGAATAGTTACCTTTATTAGTGCAAGGAGAATTTGAGTTTTCCATTTACCATCAATTTTCATCGGAAGATTTACTTTGGTAGATGTCACCAAGATTCCTTGGTGTAAATTACCTTTCTCCTTCACAACGTAGTACTTCCAAGCACGGGTCAATCATTTTAAAGAAGCTAAGAAAATCAGATTTAATCTAAGTGTAGTGGATCAAGACTACTGCGAACTATGTAGGAAACTAATATACCTGAAGAAGTACACTTATGTGGAGAATTATGTCTCCCATGACGTGCACATGATAAAACCGGTAACATTCACTATTGCACGAGGACATCGGTGAGGGTGTATTTGCACATTAGGCCAAAGTATAAAAAGGGTGCTTATGTTGAAGATGATGTATCCATTCTTGAATACCCCACTATTTATAAGAATACTTCTCTAAGAAAAAGAGATAGAAGAGAAACTGCTAAGAAAAAAACATCGAGTGCTCGAGAAAGTAGCGGCATAGGAGTCGGGCATGGGCACCAAAGTATTTACGTCACCGGAAGAAGTCTCTGTGAGAAAAGAGTTACCACAAAAGGAGGAGTAACCACGAAGGAAGAGTCTCTAGTAAGCGAAGGGTCACTCAAGAAAAAAAAAAGAGAACTCCTATGAATTAGAATCACAAGTAAGGAAGAATCATAGGGTCACAAAAGGGTTTGACTCAAATGAAATAGAAATAATTGAGGTAGATAAGGGTGATGAAGATAATGAAGAATGTGATGAGGCTAAAAATCATCCTGTGTATGATGTACATGAGTCGAGAGAAAGAAGGAAATAAAAAATAATGATGAGAACGAAGTAGGTGCTCATGAAAAAGGGAAAGCAAGGAAGTAAACATTAAGGATCATAAGACCCCAACCCCGACCAAGGGGCATATGGATAATACCATAGAGAGGGAAGTGGCATGAATTATCCAATAGTTGGTGGAGCATGAAGTTGAGAAAAGCACCGAGGAAATCGAAGGAAACAGAGGAAAGCACAAGTATGGGTAAGGAGTATGGAAGCATGGGTGTAGACCCCAACTTAGGAGTAATCTTTCCAAAGGAAGTGTGCATAGGTGCATAGGAACAAGAAATTACTTACATTAATGATCCAAATAAGGTACGCACATGTACTTCCAAAGTACTATGCCCATGAACCAACTACTTTCTTGGTATTTTTAAGATGAAGAGGCGTGTACACATTGCACGAGGAAAATGCTACCTTGGGATTTTGAGTCCCACATTGATGAACTGATTCAAGGTAAACTTATATGTATTGATGAAAATAACAGATTCCAAGGAGTAAACCCTCGGTAAATGCCCAAAAGATGTCCGATGAGTAAGTTTACAATGTGCTCAACAAAGTATCGGTGGAGGTAGAGGCAAGAATCTTTGGAAGAAATGACTAGAATAAGGGTCTTGGAGGAAGAGCTTGAGAAAAATAATGAGGAGATCATTGAGTGGGACAAAGAGATAAAATAAAAGGAATTGATAAATTTACAGTTAAGGCACGAGCTAAGGGATGAAAAGGAAACAATGCACAAAATCCATAAGAATATAGAGGCCATTTAAGATGCTATAATCTTGAAGCACTGAACCTAGCCCCTTTAAGAAGAAACACAAGTCAACCATGCAATTCTTGGAAGACTTGACCCACATCCTCACCATGGAAATGTGACAACTCACATTAGAGTCAGTAGAGGAGGATATGGCATGCTAGAAGGAGGAGGAAAAGTTGAAGATTAGGTAGATAGTAACTCAGTACTCTAAGTTCCTTGTTGTAGTAAAGAACACCGTACATATGGTTGAAGTTGTTTATGAGAACAAGGATAGGGTAATAAGCATATTGGTTGCTACACATGAGGTAGATCTAAAATAATTTCAGGAAAATCACAAAGGAAATAGGGTGGTGCGAAAAGATCCTAGATAAACTTGAGAAGAAATTTGAAGCAATTGAGACCTTACAGGGCTCAATTAAGAATAAGATAAAGGAAATTTACCCCCAAGTTTCTCACAGGATGGATGCGCTAGGTGATCTTAGTAATCAGTTGGAAAGCATTGTTGATACACTGAAATCTAAGATTGAGGAACTTAGTTTTGATGAAGTAAGCACATTAGTGGGTGACCTACTTGAAGGTGCAGGGAGAAGTAGACGCATGGGAGAATATTAAGGCATCCATGAAGAAGGAGTTCCCACTCCTCATGTAACAATAGCACATTCTTCTATTCTTCCATTTATTTCATCCTTCCATTCTTTGATTGTTTCAATACCTCTATTATTTATTCTTTGAGGAAGCAAGAATGTTTCGAGGACAGAGAACACACATAGGGTGGAGTGATGTTGGACCCTAAAATATTGGTGAGTACTAAGAAACGCACACGTAGGATTAGTAAATAGAAGGTCATTCATGGAAAATCACGTAGGGAAAAAGGATTTAAGAAGGGTTTAAGTTAAACAAGGACACGCGAAAAAGTAAGAACAAGGGTTTAAAGGACTTATCCATATACGGCATTATGGATGAAAAATGTGAGGAATTGACTAAAGCGTTATGAGTGCATAAGGTGTAATCCTAGAACCTTGGAGGTCGATAAAATGATATTCCATGCAGGGAAATATTCCCAGAGACATCATTACGGTGATTGGAAGGTTTGTAAAAGTATATGCATTCACCAATGGAGGACCACATCGACACTTGGCATGTGATCTCTTGAGGAGAGAATTCATAGTGATGGTCAATGATCCTATTTAAAGAGGTTCTTGGGATAAGATAAAAGGGAGAGAGTCATGAAGAGAAAATTGATAGAGAGGCATAAAGAGAATGTAGAGAGAATGCATCAAGAATGGAGAGAAAGAAAAGATGAGTAACCAATTGCTACGAAATGATAAGGTTTTAGAGTTCATGGTGCTAGGGTTTAGAGTCCTTAGTACTAGAGGGTTGTAAGGGATACAATAAAACATATGTATGGGTACTGGGATCAATAACAAGGGAAATAATGGGGAAAAGTATAGTTAGGATCTATGATAAGATAGGCTTAGAGGAGTTGATTCTCTGTCATTTAGTGTATATGGTCTGAGATGACCCTTTTGAATGTAATATGGCTACCAAAACTCTATTAAATCAATATACATGGATCTATTCTATAAAAATTTCTTATAGGTGTAAACCCTCATGTTATATGGCTTATCATGACTCAGATCTAGTTTCTTGTACTTCTTATAATGTTATTTAGTTTTTGTGATGCATTAATGTGTATATATGTTAGTTATAACTTCTGCCTTTCAAATTAGATGAGTGTACTTTTGTTTCTACAAATAATCCTTCATTAATGGTAGAAATCTATTGCAAAGATCACATAAAGGAGGGGCTCAACACACTGCATGCCCTCAAGTGAGCACCCAACATCTGCTTTGGATGAAAGGCCAACTCAATTGGGATTAATAAAGAAGTATTAAGGGTAAAATTATGACTACATATTGGTTTCATTGTTGGGACCTCTTTTAAAGCTATTATGAGAGGAATGTGTGATGACGAAGCACTTGACCTTGGAAAGTATCGAAGCATGGCTCAAAAACATAGAGGAAGAGTTTTCTCATAGGTTCATTACTGGATATGAGTTTGATGCAAAACAATGGGTAGAGGATATCCTGTATCATGAACTCTATGAGACATTCTTTTGTTGTTTCCCAATAGAGTTGTATGAATGGCTTTCAACATATACATCAAGGATGAGTTAGTACTATAAACCTCATTTTTGGACCCATGAGGAATATCAGCGATTACATGATGCCGATCTCGACATGGATATGTTTTTTATCAGCGATAGAGTAGAGTCTTTGACTAGTTATACATTGGAATACACTATTTCTATGTATTCTTTCCTAGAGAATGTTGATTTTGAGTTCTTGAGGGAGCCTAGAAGATCGTTCTTGTGTGTTATTCCATTCGATATTAAGTTATTTGTCATTACTTTGATTTGTGAAGCCTTTCCCATGGTGGCTAAATTTTTCTAGGCACGAGGTGTAAAAGCTATTATGGTAGAAAGATGATGGACCTTGTGGCAAAAATGGAGAGAGAGGAGAGGCAGCTCAAGTATAATGAAGCTTGGGTGAGGGAGTTGGCAAGATAATGAGAAGTTGTAGGAGTGATGGATTTATGGAGGCGAGACATTTCAAGAAGTATTTGAGGTTCATGTAGAGGACATGGAACTGAGCAATCTGCTCTACCTCATCTTGGAAAATGTGGAAGAGAGACCCCCTTAGCTTTTAGAGAGAGCTCATCATATGAAAAAAGGAGAAGATCCATCGATGTGCATTTTAATCCACTTGGTAAACAACCCTTATAAATTTGATTTCCAAATCCAAAGATAAGTATTACTAACCCAGTTGGTATTGGTGGAAGTAACCAATCAACATCTAGGTTATATAATTTTTCATTTGGTACATCCATGACTACACAATCATTTCATTTTTTCAAAGGTACATTTTTTGGTAAAATGTTTGGACAAAGTATGGGTAGATAAAGCTTGGGTATCACATCTAGAAGTGGCACATGGTACACATATGGTAGTGGTGCAATATCATATACCATTGGCACATAGTTTAGTGTGACATTGGGGACACAAGGCGCGACCACCTGCAAGACCTTTACTAGCTATGGGAGGTGGATCTAGTGGGATGAGTGGAGTAGGAGCTAGTGGACTGGAGGATCTAGAGGAGATGGTGGGTTAGGGGAATAGGTGTTGGTGGATCTATTGGATATGGTGGTGGAGAAAACACTTTGGAGGGAATATAGGTTATGGATCATGCGAGACAAGGGCCCCAACCACCTTAGCAATTTTCTTTAAAATTTCTTGGCATCTTCCATATTACAAAGGTGTTGAGGATGCTATAGAGCATGAACACAAATGTGAGTTGTTATGGAACACGAAGTGGATCACTACCCACGAGCAGAAGGCAAGTCGGTTTGCAACGACGTTGCAAGGGCGTGCACATAGTTGGTATTGGAAGTATGACCCTTGCTAGACAATAATAGATTATACCATGCTACGTAATGCCTTCTTAGCTAAATTCCATATTGTTGAGTTTTAACAAAGAGCATTAACATCTTTGAAGGAGATTCAACAAGGTATGGAAAAGAGTGTATGGGTGTATGACACAAACTTCAAGACTCTCTTGTCAACTTTGTCGTATGATATTCATCCTCCCCAACATGCTCAATGGTTTGTTGGAAGATTAATAACACCCTTGAGATAGCGTTGTTGCATAGGAATTTCTGAGACTCACGCGCAGTCCATGGTGGCTACCCTACGCATTGAGGCATGGGAAGCATGGATACTAGTGTTAGTCATTTTCTTGAAGCTTAAATTGTTACCATGGAAAAGTAGCTAGAGAATCTATCTACAAACTCGGCACATGAGACTCGTAGTGGCCTATGGTGCATAGATTGTGAGGTAGAGGGGAATATAAAGGACAACTGTCCTCAAAGATCATTACATGCCATGAAGGTAGACCGTGAGATTTTCCATGGAGATCATGATGCAAGTAGGTGTTCTCTACTGCAGCACACAATCCATAAGAATGTGTCTTGTTATTGTAATATTTTCACCTCTACTACTCATGACACATAGGATTGTAGATTGATTGACCAGATACATGATGCCATTGATATTAGTGTGACCTAGAATATCATTATAAATAATTCCAAGGGTGATGGTCGTCACTTATGAAGGACATGAGGATGGAGGAGCTCATGGAAGAGGATTTTATAGAGGATTTAGAGGTCATGGAAATCACTAAGGTGGAAGACGTGAATTCCCTCACGGAACTTGTTATAATTGTGGGTCCACGAGAGCGTACAAGTGTAAATGTCATGACCTGCTACTGATACTATTAGTGTGGGAAAAAGAAAAAGTATAAGGAGTTCTGGAATCATTTGAATACATGAGCTAGCAAAAGGAAAGACAAGGCGTCGGGATGGTAAGGATGAATAAATTCGACTTGCGGTGGATGTCAAGGGTTGCGTGTAAGTCATAGTTAGAAGGTGTAATGGTGATGATGTGAGTGAGGCTATGTGAGCCAAGGAAATACCAAAGTAGATACCACTGATTACAAGAGAATAGGTGGTATATGGGAAGTATCTGGACCCTACACATTAGAAGGAAGTCTATCAAGAGACCATGGACATAATCATAAGTCTTTAATGGGAAATTCGGTGTTTGGAAGAGAAATCCGGGAATTTACAATAGAAGAAAAGCAACTTGAAGACCCTCAATCAGATATAGATGATGTTAGAGAGGTGTGTAAGATGCTGCACCAAGAGAATATCATTCCTCTATTAGGATAATGGTTGAGGGATAAGATACCAAGTGCTAGAGGAGAGTGCAAGAGGAAGGTTTTGCATGCTAACCTTCCTCCCATAGCCTTGACTATGATAAGGAGATTACCTTGAATGCAGTTGTTGATGGATGGATCCTAAGTAATATTCTTATTGACACGGGTGTGGAAGTTAATGTTCTCACCTTGGACACATAGAATCAAATGGGAAGGCCCCCATTACATCCATCTTCAAATGTGATGTATATGGCTAATAAGATTAAGGAAATGCAAATTGGTGTTCTAAAGGATGTTTTTATCACTATCCAATGGGTGAAATTCACTAGATACTTCAAAGTCTTAGTGCTTTCTGAAGTAAACAACTTTCCAGTGTTACTTAGGTGCCCCTAGTGCTATAAGAACATTTTTGAATTACGTTTCAACAAGGGTATATAAAATTTGAGAACAAAGGGAACATCTTATCATTCCTTTGATGGATGGGAAGTCAACGCCCTATACTGATCCTTTAGGAGAAAAAGACCTATACTAAATTTATGTGTGCACTATAAGGGACCACGAGGTTGTGCAACCAATAAGAGAATGTGTTATTGAGTAGGAATACACTCAATCTATAAGTTATAAAACTAGTGTGGCATGTGAAAATTGGGCGAGAAGAGACATATGAGTTAGTCGGAAGGAAGTTAATAGGCTTTAGGATGAGACTAACAAAGGTGCACTCGGTAAAGCATCTAGGAGGAAAGAAGTTGCCAAGTTATTCTAGGGGAGTTGACCTTGATGTTTTCCTGCGAGAAATGGAGACCCAGTGGAGATGTGAGATCAAAAGGAGAAGGATGCTTAGCTATACCTTACTCAGGACCACAACACATTGGTGGAGACTCATCAAAATAACCTTATAGAGTGGTGCAAATTGAGAATCAAATTCTTTGTTAGCTTTTTTGGAAACAATGTACCTACTATCATACAAAATTATCATGGGAAGGAATCTACCTCATTTCACGTCCAAGTATGTGAGAAGGCCTGGATGCAAGATTGTACTTCACCTCACAATGTTGCATGTGCACATGGTACATTCTGTAACATCCTCATTTTTATACATTAGAACAAGTAATTTTTTTTTTTTTGACAAATGCTTCCTAGTTCTAAATACATAATTTAGAACTCACAAATCAAAACAACTATTATTATAAAATATAACCATATGTAGCTGCAATGACTCGGAGTACCTCGGATCTATTCATTCCATGACTCGGTAATCTACTGATCTATTCATGAGTATTAAGAGTTGGTGTTTTTATTTAACACATCACTCTTGTGGTTCTCTTCCCTATTCTGGGATTCAGAATGCTCTATCCAAGGAACCTATCTGAATAATTGTTACCATTATTCATCGGCATCTCATCCCTTAGACTAGGTGACTTAGGACAACGCAATCAGCAACTTGCGATACTTTGGCCAAAGATTTGAAACATACTGCTTATGTCTCGTATTCCTTGACGACATACTCGTCAATCTGGAATACGTCCTTCACCCCATTCCTATGTTATGTAGAATGTCTTATACTGACTTCTGTCAGACTCTCCTGTCCCAAGTTATTCACTCAGGAACGGATTAGTAAGATGACAACGTTATAGGGATGCTCAGAGGACTAGGGATATCTTTGACATCCGGGTCAACCCTAGTTAATCCAGTGTGTCAAGATACCCCGAGTCTCCTAGGGCAGCCTTATAACGTGACCACATTCCTAATCAGTCCCAGAGTAACTTGTTCAAGTTAAGGTGTAAATCTTAACGATCAATGCAAAGGGTGTCGTCATAAGTCACCTGCATTGTTGTATCTTCGAGAAGATCCTAATATTCTCCAAGGTACAACCCTACAGTTTACTTGTGTCGTCAACCTTTAAATCCACCTCGAAAAGATCTACTTATTAATAAGTGTTACATACGTTGAGTTAAAATTATACTATAGGATGCTCCCTTAAGGTTAGTCTTTCCCAATCCTGGGTTCCTCACCTTAGCTTTACCTTCCTTAATAAAACCCATTACACAAGAGAGGTTATTAAGACTAGAGGTCCCATCAAGGAGTTCATAGAATATACATAATTCTAAATCAACGAAACTAGACAATAACCCTTAATCTTCACATGAGATTGCTAACCAAACCTTTTTTTTTTGTTTATATCAAATCTCATAACTGAAATTATATCTTACTTTTAGTATCGAGATATAGTGATTAAGAATCCAATTAAACGTTGTCTTGTCTTAGATCAAGACTAGGAAGTAATAATTTATTCAGCTCATTTAGCTTCCTGCTCAGGTTTATTTTAACCCTAGCTTCCCGAAAGACAATGATCTAAGTTCCAATTTAGCTATAAATAGAACATAATAGAACTACTAAATAATCATAAGTATTCAGTCACATAACCTTGCAAGCTTACTTAGATATTCACAAAAGTCTCAAAGTTATACAATAATAACAATGCTCTCAAGATCATTCGAACCGAAGAAGATCAAACCATCAAGATACGAATACAAACACATAAGTAACAAATATCTCTTTTCATTCCTTTCAAAGCTAATCAAATACATTTTATGCATTCAGCATATCCGATACAATACTCAACAGCAAAAGAACATCTTTCTTCAAGTAGTACATTCAGAGAATCAAGTTGGATTTCATCATAAAACCAAATTAAACAATCTGAACATCATATCAGATCTGCGTGCCTTTACCACTTACGGCAATCATCTGCAAAAATTGTCAACATGGGTCAGTTCGGTGAACTGAGCATGATAAGCACTAAATCTTAAAACAATTGCAATCCACCAATTGTTTTCATTAAACAACTTGTTTAAATGAAATTAATTCACCAAACATGTAAACATATTTCATGCTATGCTCTTTTGTAATTCAAACATGACTATAACGCGTAACTCGTATTATAGTTACTAAATAGTCCTAGATACTTTTCATATATTTCTTCATAAATGTTAGTGACCAAGAAGAACAAATGCATCTAAAACAACTATCCATCTGAATCCCAAGGACAACAAACATCTGACAGGCCATTATATTCAACAAAATGAATATCCTAACAATTCATGAATCCATCAGTATGTTTTACAAATCCAACAATTAAATATAAATTTATCAACATATACTTTACAGTAGAAGAGAAAGAAACCGAGACATTCAGATTTCCCTTCCAATCATGCCCATGACTGCCGTCTCCTCAAGAGAAAGGCATTCACATTATACACATGAGACTAAGTCGAGACGAGAACACAAGAAGAACCACGGTTTCGTCAAAATTTAAATATAAAATTTCCTTTATCTTACTAAGAAATACAGAGTAGCTCTCGCATGACAAGCAACGATAAGTAATCCAAACTTAACAAATTCAACAATTCCTTTTCATAACATTCAACAATATGAATATAACCATCGCCATTGTTTTGTGAGCACAACTTCATTCAACTAGCAAATCCCAATACATTTTTCCTCAAGGTTTCATTTGAAGTCGAGTTCTTATAACATATAACAGGTATCAATAAAATCGAGTTGATAAAGAAACCCCAACCTTTAATTCATCCGAATCGAAGCGAACATAACCAAGCTTGACAGAAGTTTAAAATACTAGATACATTTTAAGGACTCTCACCGAGTCAATATCGATTGTAATCACAACTGGGCTTACAAGTAGAAACACCGATTACATATCAAGGACTCCAAATTACTCCATAACAAAAGTATTCACAATGAGATTATTCAAGAGAACATAATATATGCTTTCAGGATTAAAAAGGAGTCTTACCCATGTAGTATTCTTCAAATAAACTTCTACGAACTAGAAAGATACAAGATACATATTAAATTCAAGAATTCTAACCAAAACAATAACATACCATATTCTGTTGAACTCCTATAGAAGTAGAAAGCGTTATGCATTCATGACTAACTTCTACAGGTTCGAAATACAAGATATATATATATATATATATATATATATATATATATATATTAAGGATTCCAACAGAGCCAATAATAATAAGTATTCACAACCAGGCTTATACAGAAGCAGAAACACTGGTTTCATAACAAGGACTCCAACTGAGTCCATAACAACAATATTCACTCTAAGCTTATACAGAAGAGGAAAACATAATATACGCTTCAAGAGTTCAAAAGGAGTTGAACCCAAGTAATATTCTCAATCTAAAACTCCTACAGAAGTCAAAAATACTATCTACTCAAGGATTCCAACGGAATTCAATAACATAATGTATTCATGACTGTACTTCTTCAGAAGCCAAGACATAATTTCATTTCAAGAAGTCCAACAACAACAATGACATATATTACTCACGACATAACTTATACAGAAGTCGAATATACATGTACATTCAAGAATTCCAACAGTATCCTTTTCAACAAGTGAAACAACAAGGTATCGACGGAATACGAATCAAAAAAGAATTCACAATTCACGGACTCCCACAAAGCCGAATGCGTATATTAGCCTTGCAAGCATTTCTACGAAATCTAACCAAAATGCAAAACACAGCAAGATAATTCAACAGTATGAAACAAAATGCACACCCATCAAGGGTTCATTTGAAAAATCGAGCTAGTAAGAAGATACAACAACTAATTCTTACAAAGCTACCTTAAAAACCAACTGAACCCAAAAATCATCTGGACAGAGTTGTTCTAATGAAATAATTTGAAGGAAAGAAATATTTTTAAAAGTTAGGGCCTAACATGCCTGGTAATGTTGCTTCAAAATCTGAAGAAGACCACTGAAAGAGCTCGAGCCTTCTCCTCTTTTTCCACGTTAGATTCAACAACAATAATTTGTTATTTCCATGCCTTATAAACTTTCCTTGATAGAGAAAAGAGCTAGTTATTCTCATATTTTCCATACGCAACACCAAGTAGGTGGTTCGAAGAACCAGTGATCAAACAAAGAGAAAACCGGAGCGCATGAAAAACCAAACAAACTACCAGTTTTCCATTTTGCATGTCTTCCCGAGAAATCCGAGCTCGGAGACCGAGTTCATTAATTGCATTAACTCCAAAATTCCCGCTCAATCTCCATTGCCACCGCCATAGTTGGCGATGGACAAATGCAAATCAAAGACCATTTCTAAATTTGGCGACTCTGCCACATCGGCCTCGATGGCCGTTTGAAACCTCCGCTAATTCCTTGTCCTTCATGCTTATCTCCTTCATTTAATGCCATAGAAACTACCGCCCATGGCTCGCACCCCTTCATAGGTCCCTTTCCTCCATGTTCATTAGTTAGGTTAGAAACATAGGTTAGAATTTAAGGTGATACTTAGTCTAACCTCCTTAGCGCTAGGTCACTAACCTTAGAACATTTAGTTTATAGTTTAGGCCTAGGTTAGATTAGCACTAATCTAACCCATAGGTTATTAACCTTAATAAATCCAGTTTAGGTCTAACATTTAGAATGTTTAGAATAAGAACCAACAGATATACATTCCCGTAATGGATTCAATCCAACACTGATAATAAGCTAGTAGTATAAATGTATCTGAATTTATTACCTGGCCCATGATCAAGACCTTCCTGATATTATGATATCGGGAACCAATTCATTTAACATGATCAGCCTGAGTTAGACTTTGGAATAGCTTATTCAATGCATTCAGACCTTGCAACCTTCGTAAGGTCTATAATTTTTGTTCATCCCGAATAAACTTAAAGCATCTCTTGGATCAATGCCACTGATCCAAGGCTGAGTCTTATAGATGGATAAATCCACAATTCATTCTAAGATCAGATTAAACTTAGGTGCAAAATGAAAGAAATAAAAGAGTCCAATCATATTCGACTCGAGTACCAAAGATCTTCAATTGCAAAGAAGATACGATCCATATCAAGCATGAATTCACAATCAAAGCAACACATCCTTTTATAGAAGAAATCTTATATCAACACTTGAATGCTCGGGAGGAAGTAACACAGATTGAGTGTTACATGCTTCCCTCCTAAAAGATTCATCGTCCCAATGATTACATATTCGATTAACCTTCAGGTCAACCAATTTATTAGTTCACAAAACAATGCGACTATTTCAAACTTGAATAGTTCCAGAAATCAATGTCACAACACATTTTATTCATCCTGAATAATGTTTACCTCAATCTGGCTTTCATATAAACTTGAAAAAGATAAGTTCATGTAAAAAAAAATGTTTTGTCAACAAATTTCATCTTGTTGAAAAAGAAAAGGAAAAGCAATATGCATTTCTTCCGATTTTCCCAAGTTGCACTTTCTTCGTTAAACTGGTCCCCTTTGGACCTTACATTTTTGTATTTCACGATTTCTCAAATGCAATTGGCAAGTTTCCAGCACTCATGTGGGTTTAACCATGATTATTCCTGGGTCTTGGACCTACAAGGAATTCCAATTTAAGACATGTGACAAATCTGAAACGTATTTCTTAAGCAAAGAAATATGGAAAACATCATGCATGCGAGATAAAGCAGGTGGTAATGCTAATCGATAAGCTACGGGATTGATTATTTCGACAATTTCGAAAGGTCCCACGTAACGAGGTGACAACTTGGCAGCCTTGCCAAAAGTTATAGAACTCTTTCTGGGTTTAACACAAAGAAAAACCTTCTCACCAAGCTCAAACCTTCAATCAACCCGCTTAAGGTCAGCATAGCTCTTCTTCCTATCCGTTGCTTCCTTTAATCATTCACGAATCAGCTTAACTTGCTGTTCCATTTCGATGAGGATCTACGGTCCAATTACCACTCTATCCTCAACAATATCCCATTAACGGGGGTTACGCACTTTCTTCCATAAAGTGCTTCAAATGGTGCCATTTTAAGAGATGAGTGATAAGTGTTGTTGTATGCGAATTCAACTAATGGAAGATACTCTTCCCATTTATCTTTGTTGATCCATGCAATACATTATGCAACATGTCTTCAACACTTGATTTACCCTCTCGGTTTGTGCATCCGTTTGCGAGATGATATGCGAGAACTAAAGTTTAGTTTCGTTCAAGAGTTGTATTAAGTGTTTGCCAAAATCTTGACATCATTCTAGGATCCCTGTCAGATATAATCAATTCTGGTACACCATGTAACCTGAAAATTTTGTGTACGAATCTTTTGGCCAACACTGGTGAATCATCCTTTAGATTTCCAGTGATGAAATGAGCTACCTTAGTTTATCTACAACTACCAGGATAACATCATGTTTATTCCTAGACATAGGTAACCCTTGTACAAAGTCCATGCTTATTACTTGCCATTTGTACTATGGTATGCTATGAGGATATAATAGTCTAGCAGGGTGCATATGTTCTGCCTTAACCCGCTGACATTCCAGACAATGAGTTACAAATTCAATGACATCCTTTTTCATACCTTTCCAAAAGTATTGTTGTTTCAGATCAGCAAGCATTTTTGTGATACCCGGGTGTCTAGAGAAAGGTGAATTATGAAATTCAACTAATAACTTCTTTCTCAAATCATTCAGCATAGGTACGTATACCCTATTTTCATAACGCAAGATTCCTTCATTATCAAAATGAAAACCTTTATACCTTTCATGTAACACCCTAAACTGTTGTTACCTCCTCCTGAGCATTCAAGTGTTGATATATGGTTTCTTTGTAAAATGATGTGTTCCTTGATTGAGAAATCATGCTTGATATGTACCTTGTATCTTCTTTACTGATTGCGATCTTCTTTGGTAGTCGGAATATGATTGGACTCTTTTATTTCTTTCATTTTGTATCTGAGTTTAATCTGATCTCGGAATGAATTATAGAGTTATCCACCTATAATACCTAGCCTTGGATCAGTGGAATTGACCCAAGTATTGCTTTAAGTTTGTTCGTGATGAATTAAAATTACAGACCTTGAACAGGTTGCAAGGTCTAGATGCATTGAATAAGCTAGTCCGGAGTATGACTCAGGTTGATCGTGTGAAAAGGATTGGTTCCCGATATCTAAATATATCTGGAAGGTCTTGATCGCGGACCAGGTAATAATTCAGTTACATACAAATTCGTAGCCTAATGGCAGTACAGGAGTTAACCCTGTTCGAGAATGCATGTTGTAGGTCTTTTTCTGAGCATACGGAATGTAGACCTAACTAGAATTATTAATGTTAGTAACCTAAAACTAAACTTAACCTAGGGGTTAGATTAGTGATAATCTAACCTAGACCTAGGCTAAGAGCTAATGTCCTAAGTTAGTATCTATGTTCTATGAAGTTAGACTAGGTGTTATCCTAAATTCTAACCTAAGTTACTAACCTAACTATTGAACAAGGATGTAAGGGGACCTATGGAGGGATGCGAACCATGGGCGGCTTTTTCTATGTCATTAAATGCAAAGGATAAGTATGAAGGACAGGTATTGGTAGAATTTTTAGAAACGGCTAACTTGAGCCGACGTGGCAGGTCGCCAAAACTGAAAATGGTCTTGAAATTTATTTGTCTATCGCCAACTATGGCGGTCGGTGGCAGTGGAGTTTGAGCGGGAAGTTGGGAGTAAATTCAATTAATGAGCTCGGAAGTCGAGCTCGGAATTCGCGAGAAGGCATGAAAATTGGAAAGTTAATGTTTTGTTTGGCTTATCACGAATTCTGATTTTCCCTCTGCCTGTTCACTGGTTCTTCGCACCAGTCTTCTTGGTGTTGCATGGCGAGTATGAGCGTATCTAGCTCTTTCCTCTGGCAAGGAAAATATATAAGTCATGGAAATAGCAAAATTTTGTTGGTGGCTCTAACTTGGAAAAGGAAAAGAAAGTCCGAGCTCTTTCAGTGGTCTGCTTCGGAATTTTGAGCAAATATCCAGGCATGTTAGGCCCTAACTTTTAAAAATCTTGCTCTTCTTCAAATGATTTCATTAGAACAACTCTGTTCAAATGATTTATGGAAATAGATGGTTTCTATGGTAGCCTTGTGTGATTTTTGGCCTTTGAATCTTCAATGGGTTCGATTTTTCATTTAACCCTTGAAGGGTGTTTATTATATTCGAACTGTTTCTATATTTCTTTGTGTTTTGCATTCTGGCTTAAATATGCGAAATATATGAAAAGAATGTATGCTCGGCCTGCTCTACGAGAGCCCATAAATTATTCTCGTGATGGGTACAAGCCCTTTGTGATGCTTGTCGATTTATACTCATAGTCGATGCTTGTTCTTTGATACTTGCCGTTGATGTTTGTTGTGAATCTTGGTCGAGAGGGATCTTGATGGACATTGGTGTGATTGTTGATTAAATTGAACTTTTTGTAAGCTTGTTGTGATTATTATTTAGTGGTGATTATTGATTCTTGTTGGGTTTCGTTATGAAATTTTATAGTTATTGTGAGGAGATAACTTCTGCGTTACGGTATTCATTACGACTTTCTTGGAGTTGTTTTTCCCTTGCGAGGAGGTTGTGGGGATTCAACCCTTTTTATATATATATATGTTTATTTTATTTAAAACTCTCTGTAGAGTCCATTGAATGATTCGTACACTATGGACCCTTGTGGAAGCTTTATATATCTTTGAATATTGGTAATTTGAGTTTCGTTGGAGTCTTGAAAGTAATAAGAGTCATACGACCTCTGTAATTTGTAATAAATTTAGTAGTCTGAGACTCCTGGTTGTCTTATTACGTTTCCTCCTTCGTGTAAGCTTGTTCGAGAATATTGAAGAGGTTCGGTGGGAATTCTTGTTACGAAATCCGTAATTTGTTTAAGCCACGATTTTTAATGTTTATCATTGTTGCATGATTGGGAATCATTGTTTATTATTTATTTGATATCTTGTTACTCGGGTTCGGTTGAAACCTTTCTAGGTAACTACATTACTACCTCAATTAAGCTTGTTTATTTTACTAGTGTTTTTGACACTGTTGGGTTCCTTGAGTATGGGAAGATATCTTATTATTGGCTTTTGGAAAAAGCATCTTTTATTATCTTGTTTACGGATTTAGTTTTAAAATCCTTGCGTGGTAATTTGTGTCACTGTTTCTGTATAAGCCTGAGTATGAACATGTAATGTTTTTGGGTTTGTTGGATTTCTTTAAATAGCTTGACATCTTGTATTATGGATTTTATAAAGTAGGTCGTGAATACCATACTTTCAACTCTGGATGCGTTGAAGTGACTACGATATTCTATGTTATGTTTTCTTTCTGATTACATTCCAGTTTGATGTGGCTGTGCATGTTGCGTGGATTTCGTTTAAAAATCTCTCTGCATAGTCATAGGGAGATGACATTGCTTAAATGATTTCGAGTCTCTTGTTGACTGCGACAATGAAGGAGATCCTTTGAATTCGACCTTGGGTCTAAAAGCCTTACAGTGTAGAAAGGGTTTGAATGGGCTGTAGGTTGTTATAGGGATTGTTGGCGTGTTACGTCTTCTTTGCATAGATATCCATTCTTGAGCATGATTGAATTTAGGAGTTGTCGACTGTACCTAAACAGGTAACGGCAGTGTTTATCTTCTTGTCTGTCGCTTCTTGCGTAAGGTCATACTGAGTCTGCTTGGTAGATAGACACCGTTGTTTGGCAAGAGGGCTACTGTACTGTAGTTGCTTTATTGTAAGTTTTAACAAAACAGTGGTGCTGTTGATGGACTCGACTGATTTATTTGCATGTGTATTAAGTGAATGCCTTGCTCTTGAAAAGACGGTACAGTCATGAGCTAGATCTGAAGGAAATAAGTATTATTCGTTTATTTCTCTTCTGTTATAAAGTATAGGTTGATATAATTGTTTATCTAACTTTTGGAATTGTTCTATCATGCTGATGGAATCATGAAAGGTTATTTATTTATTATGTTGAATATATAATCCATCTGATGTTGCTGTCCTTGGGATTCAGATGGATAGTTGGTTAGATGCATTTGTCTTCTTGGTCACTAACGTTTTAATGATTTGATCTCATTTAAACAGGGTGTTTAATGAAAACAATTGATGTATTGCAATTGTTTTAAAGGTTAGTGCTTATCATGCTCAGTTCATCGAACTGACCCATGTTGACTATTTTTGCAGATGGTTACCGTGAGTGGTAAAAGCATGCAGATCTGATAGGATGATCAGATTGTGTAGATTTGATTTTAAGTAGAATTTCAGTTTGAATTTCTTTAAATGTACTATAAGAGAAAAGATGTTCTATAAGAGAAAAGATGTTCTTCTTCCATTGAGTATTGTATCAAGTATCTTGAATGCATAAAATGTATTTGATTAGTTCGAAAGGAATGGAAATTGATATTGTTTCTTATGTGTCTATATCCTTATCTTGATAGTTTGACCTTCTTGAGTTCAAATGATCTAAAGAGCATTGTTATTATTATATAATTTGGAGACTTTTGTGATTATCAATGTAAGCTTTGCAAGAATATAAAACTGAATTCTTATGATTGTTTAGCAGTTTTGGTATGTTCTATCAGAAGCTAAATTGAAATTTAGGTAACTATCTTTTTGAAAGATAGGGTTAAAATATACCTAAGCAGAACGCTAAACAAACTGAATTAAATTATTAATCCCTAGTCCTGATTATGACAGGACAACATTTAATTGGATTCTGAATCATTTATATTTGACCTTATAAGTATGATATAAATTCAGTTATGAGAACTTATATAAACCTAATGGGGCTCAGATGGCAATCTCATGTGAAGTTTATGAGATATTGTCCAATTCCATTGTTTTAGAATTATGTATATTCTATGAACTTCATGATGAGACCTTGGTCTTAATAACTCCTCGTGTAATGGGTTTTATTGAGGAAGGTCATCCTAAGATGAAGAATCCAGGGATCGGGAAAGGCTAACCTTAGGGGAACGTCTTTAATGTAATTTAAACTCAACGTGCGTAACACATATTAATAAGTAGATCTTTTCGAGGTGGATTTAAAGGTTGACGGCACAAGTCAACTGCAGGGTTGTACCTCCGAGAAGATTAGGATCTTCTCGAAGTTACAACAATGTAGGTGACTTATGACGACACCCTTTGCATTGATCGCTAAGATTTACACTTTGATCTCGAACGAGTTACTCAGGGACCGATTAGGAATGTGGTCACGTTATAAGGCTGCCTAGGAGATTCGGGGTATCTTGACACACTGGTTTAACTAGGGTTGAACCAGTATGTCATCGTATCCCTAATCCTCGTGGGCATCCATATAACGTTATCACCTTGTTAATCCATTTCCGAGTGAATAAGTTGAGATAGGAGGGACTGACAGAAGTCGGTATAAGACATTCTACATAACATAAGAATGGGGTGAAGGGCGTATTCAGATTGATGAGTATACCGTTAAGGAATACGAGACATAAGCAGTATGTTTCAAATCTTTGGCCAAAGTATCGCAAGCTGCTGATTGCGTTGTCCTAATTCACCTAGTCTAAGGGATGAGATGCCGATGAATAATGGTAACAATTATTCAGTTAGGTTCCTTGGACAGAGCATTCTGAATCCCAGAATAGGGAAGAGAACCGCAAGAGTGAAGTGTTAAATAAAAACGCCAACTCTTATTACTCATGAATAGATCGGTAGATTACCGAGTCATGGAATGAATAGATCGGAGGTACTCCGAGTCATTACAGCTGCATATGGTTATCTGTTATAAGAATGGTTATTTGATTGTGAGTTCTAAATTAGGTATTTAGAACCAGGATGCAATTATCAAAAAAAAAAAAATTGACTTGTTCTATTGTCTAAAATGAGGATGTTACATCTTGGTATCAGAGCTGAAGGTTGCAGCTCTTGGACCTATTGTGTCCATAATCTGATAAAAACTTGAATTTTCTTGTAACAGAAAATGGTTAGAACAAGGGGGAACGTTGCGAATAATGCTCCACCTGAAGGAGGGGCGGCAACAACCCAGAAACTTGATGAGATCCTTGCTGCCTTGTTGGACACAAGAGATCGCTTAGCTGTACTTGAACAGCAGGTGATGGGAAATGAGGAGGATGAAGAAGCTGATAATAATAATCAGCAACCTCCTGAGGACAACCCCGATATGGGTGTTGATGTTAATGCTTTGGGAATGCACTGTCCAACCAGAAAACAAAAAGGCCAGATTGGCGGCAGAACTCACTAATGATATAAAAAGGATAAGTCCACCTAAGTATGATGGCACCACATTAGGAGATGGAGCTGAGAACTGGCTCAGTGAAATGGAGAAGTACTTTGCAATAAGGAACTTCTCAGAGGAAACCAAAGCTATTTGGGGAGCCTATCAGCTTTCCCATGAAGCATCTTTGTGGTGGGATAGCCGTAAAGCTGAACTAAACATTGATGAGACCAATATTACTTGGGATCAATTTAAAGGCTATTTTAGGCAACGTTGGCTGCCACAACTTTTCTATGATCAGAAAATGACAGAATTTCAGAACTTAGCTCAAGGGAAGCTAACGGTAACTGAATACTGGGAGCGGTTTACAAAACTCCTCAAGTATGTACCGCAGTATCAAACTGACGAGAAGTTCAGAATACGGAAATTCATCATGGGATTGAATCCCGTGATAGGGGGAGAGGTCGATGTTCACAGTCCAACCACTATGGAAGGAGTTGTTGAAAAGGCCATAAGGCAAGAACAGAAATTAAAGGCTATTTCTACTCATAAAGAGGAAGTGCGGAAGAAGACTGCAAATCCTTCTTCAACCTCTCTTGCACCTTAGAAAAGGACCATGGAAAAAGTTTGGAAACAAGAATAAGTTTTCGGAGATAATAAGAAGAAAGCAAAGTAAGTAAATAAGCTGCTTTGAAATGTAAGGGATAATTTTGTTAAAAATTATAATAATGGGCAGAAGCCCTATGGAGGACAGCGTGACAATTACAAAACTGGAGGCAACTTTGAGCCTAAAAAGGGACCTGTAGGAGGCTGCTACAATTGTGGCAAAGATCACTACGTTAATCAATGCCCTTTGAAGAAGGATGATCATAATCAACAACATAAGATACATCTTTGCAAAGAGTGCACAAGTAAGTGAAAAGCAAGTAACACCTATAGAAGTTTCGGGTAAGTTATTTGGCATACCTGTCACTATTCTTTTTGATACAGGAGCTACTGAATGTTTTATTTCTAATAAAATTGCTTCTAAACTTAAAAGAAAAGCTGGAAAAATGGATAAATCTTGGACTGTACAGTATGGTAATAACTCTGTTCATACAGTGAGTATGTGTCTTTTTGGGGCAGTCCTTGACTTACCTAACTTTTCCACGGAATTTGATCTCTATGTTACACCTTTGGGATCGTATGACATTGTCATCGGTGTCAATTGGTTAGCTGACCATAAAGCAAAAGTAGACTGCTATGAAAAGAACATAAAATGTTTAGATGATCAGCTGGAAATAGCAGAGATTCAAGGTGTGAAACGAGAAATTTCAGTTAGAAAACTGTCAGCTATGCAGCTTAAAAAGGCTAAGAATAAAGGATGTACTCTTTATGCAGTAAAGATATCTGAATCTTCAGAAGAAGATGGTGATTATATGAAGCAAATTCCTCTGTTACAAAGTTTCAGGGATGTCTTTCCTGAAGAATTACCAGGGTTACCACCCAAGAGAGAATTTTACTTCACCATTGAAATCAAACCGGGAACTGAACCTATTTCCAAAGTGCCTTATAGGATGACTACTACAGAGTTAGTCGAGCTTAAGGCACAGTTGCAAGAAATTTTGACAAAAGGTTTGATTAGACCAAGTGTTTCACCTTGGGGGTGCTGTGATATTTGTGAAAAAGAAGGATGGAACACTTAGGCTGTGTATTGATTATCGGATGTTGAACAAAGCAACAATCAAGAACCGATATCCACTTCCAAGGATCAATGATCTATTTGATCAGATGCGTGGAGCAGCGGTTTATTCTAAGATAGACCTTCGATCTGGCTATCATCAGTTAAGGATTAAAGAAGAAGACATTCATAAAACAACTTTCCGAACAAGGTACGGACATTATGAATTCACGGTTCTACCCTTTGGATTAACTAATGCACCCGCAGCCTTTATGAACTTAATGAACAATATTTTTCAAGAATATCTAGACAAGTTTGTACTTGTATTCTTGGACGATATTCTCATTTATTCTAAAAGCGTTGAGGAGCACAATGAGCATTTGAAGATAGTTTTGGAAATTCTGAGAAAAAGAAAGTTGTATGGTAAGTTATCCAAATGTTCTTTCTTTGATTCAGAAGTTCACTATTTGGGTCATGTCATAAGTAAAGAAGGAATTGCTGTAGATCCTTCAAAAATAGTGGCAATAACTGAGTGGCCTGCACCAAAGAATGTGCATGAAGTAAGAAGCTTCATGGGTCTTGCAGGTTACTATAGAAAATTTGTAAAGGATTTTTCTAAGGTAGCTGCACCAATAACTTCATTGCAGAAGAAGGATAAGAAATTCATATGGAACGACAAGTGCGAAGCGGCTTTCAAAAGTCTGAAAGACCAGTTGACTTCTGCACCTATATTAGCATTTGTATGCAGACCTAATGGGAATTTCATTGTCAGAACGGATGCTTCCGGGGAAGGCCTTGGAGGTGTTTTGCTACAAAATGATCAAGTCATTGCATATGAAAGTAGAAAACTCAAGTTACATGAGCTGAACTATGCCCCTCATGATTTGGAGCTTGTTGCCATTGTTCATGCACTTCAAGTCTGGAGACACTACTTACTTGGGAAACCTTTTGAGTTGAAAACTGATCACTTAGGGCTGAAATATATTTTTACTCAGCCTAATCTGAATGCCAGACAGAGAAGGTGGTTAGAATTTTTATCACAATATGATTTTGATATTAGCTATATCAAAGGGAAGGAGAATAGAGTAGCTGATGCTCTAAGTCGTAGGAGGCACATTTCTGCTCTTATAACATTAAGAACTCAGTTCAAGGAGGAGGTAAAGAGTGCCTCAGAATCTGATAATTACTTTCTGCAGGTAAAGGCAGCGCTTGCTGCAGAACCTAATGATGAAAGGTATAAAGGTTTTCATTTTGATAATGAAGGAATCTTGCGTTATGAAAACAGGGTATATGTACCTATGTTGAACGACTTGAGGAAGAAGTTGTTAGTGGAATTTCATAATTCACCTTTCTCTGGACACCCGGGTATCACAAAGATGCTTGCTGATCTGAAACAACAATACTTTTGGAAAGGTATGAAAAAGGATGTCATAAATTTTGTGACCCATTGTTTGGAGTGTCAGCGGGTTAAGGCAGAACATATGCACCCTGCTGGACTATTATATCCTCATAGCATACCACAGTACAAATGGCAAGTAATAACCATGGATTTTGTACAAGGATTACCCATGTCTAGGAATAAACATGATGTTATCCTGGTAGTTGTAGATAAACTGACTAAGGTAGCTCATTTCATCGCTGGAAATCTAAAGGATGATTCACCAGTGCTGGCCAAAAGATTCGTACACGAAATTTTCAGATTGCATGGTGTACCAGAATTGATTATATCTGACAGGGATCCAAGAATGACGTCAAGGTTTTGGCAAACACTTAATACAGCTCTTGGAACAAAACTAAACTTCAGTTCTGCATATCATCCGGAAACGGATGGACAAACTGAAAGGGTAAATCAAGTGTTGGAGGACATGTTGCGGATGTATTGCATGGATCAACAGTATAAATGGGAAGAGTATCTTCCATTAGTTGAGTTCGCATACAACAACACTTATCATTCATCTCTCAAAATGGCACCATTTGAAGCACTTTATGGAAGAAAGTGCAGAACTCCTGTTAGTTGGGACAGTGTTGAGGATAGAGTGGTAATTGGACCAGAGATTCTCACAGAAATGGAACAGCAAGTTAAGCTGATTCGTGAAAGATTAAAGGAAGCAGCGGATAGGCAGAAGAGCTATGCTGACCTTAAGCGGGTTGATAGAAGGTTTGAGCTTGGTGATAAGGTTTTTCTTCGTGTTAAACCTAGAAAGAGTTCTATAACTTTTGGCAAGGCTGCCAAGTTGTCACCTCGATTCGTGGGACCTTTCGAAATTGTCAAAATAATCAATCTTGTAGCTTATCGTTTAGCATTACCACCTGCTTTATCTCGCATGCATGATGTTTTCCATATTTCTTTGCTTAAGAAATATGTTTCAGATCTGTCACATGTTTTAAATTGGAATTCCTTGTAGGTCCAAGACCCAGGAATAATCGTGGTTAAACCCACACGAGTGCTGGAAACTCACCAATTGCATTTAAGAAATCGTGAAATACAACAATGTAAGGTCCAGTGGGACCAGTTTAACGAAGAAAGTGCAACTTGGGAAAATCTGGAAGAGATGAAAATTGCTTTTCCTTCTCTTTTTCAACAGAATGAAATCTGTTGACAAAACATTCTTTAATGAACTTATTTTTTTAAGTATTTATGAAAGCCAGATGAAGGCAAACATTATTCAGGTTGAATAAAATATGTTGTGACATTGATTTCTGGAACTATTCAAATTGGAAATAGTCACATTGTTTGTGTACTGATAAATTGGTTGACCTGAAGGTTAATCAAATATGTAATCATCGGGACGATGAATCTTTTAGGAGGGAAGCATGTAATACCCTAAACTGTTGTTACCTCCTCCGAGCATTCAAGTGTAAATATATGGTTTCTTTGTAAAAGGATGTGTTCCTTGATTGAGAAATCATGCTTGATATGTATTGTATCTTCTTTGCAGATTGCGAGATCTTTGGTCGAGTCGGAATATGATTGGACTCTTTTATTTCTCTCATTTTTATCCGAGTTTAATCGATATCGGAATGAATTACGAGTTATCCACCTATAATACCTAGCCTTGGATCGGTGGAATTGACCCAAGTATTGCTTTAAGTTTGTTCGTGATGAATTAAAATTATGGACCTTGAGCAGGTTAAGGTCTAGATGCATTGAATAAGCTAGTCCGGAGTATGACTCGGAGTTGATCGTGTGAAAAGGATTGGTTTCAATATCTAAATATATCGGAAGGTCATGATCGCGGACCAGGTAATAATTCAGTTACATACAAATTCTGTAGCCTAATGGCAGTACAAGAGTTAACCCTGTTCGAGAATGCATGTTGTAGGTCTTTTTCTGAGCATACGGAATGTAGACCTAACTGGAATTATTAATGTTAGTAACCTAAAACTAAACTTAACCTAGGGGTTAGATTAGTGATAATCTAACCTAGACCTAGGCTAAGAGCTAATGTCCTAAGTTAGTATCTATGTTCTATGAAGTTAGACTAGGTGTTATCCTAAATTCTAACCTAAGTTACTAACCTAACTATTGAACAAGGATGTAAGGGGACCTATGGAGGGATGCGAACCATGGGCAGATTTTTCTATGTCATTAAATGCAAAGGATAAGTATGAAGGACAGGTATTGGTAGAAGTTTTAGAAATGGCTAACTTGAGCCGACGTGGCAGGTCGCCAAAACTGAAAATGGTCTTGAAATTTTATTTGTCTATCGCCAACTATGGCGGTCGGTGGCAGTGGAGTTTGAGCGGGAAGTTGGGAGTAAATGCAATTAATGAGCTCGGAAGTCGAGCTCGGAATTCGCGAGAAGGCATGCAAATTGGAAAGTTAATGTTTTGTTTGGCTTATCACGAATTCCGGTTTTCCCTCTGCCTGTTCACTGGTTCTTCGCACCAGTCTTCTTGGTGTTGCATGGTGAGTATGAGCGTATCTAGCTCTTTCCTCTGGCAAGGAAAATATATAAGTCATGGAAATAGCAAAATTTTGTTGGTGGCTCTAACTTGGAAAAGGAAAAGAAAGTCCGAGCTCTTTCAGTGGTCTGCTTCGGAATTTTGAGCAAATATCCAGGCATGTTAGGCCCTAACTTTTAAAAATCTTGCTCTTCTTCAAATGATTTCATTAGAACAACTCTGTTCAAATGATTTATGGAAATAGATGGTTTCTATGGTAGCCTTGTGTGATTTTTGGCACTGAATCTTCCAGCGGGTTTGATTTTTCATTTAACCCTTGAAGGGTGTTTATTATATTCAAACTGTTTCTATATTTCTTTGTGTTTTGCATTCTGGCTTAAATATTTAAAATATATGAAAAGAATGTATGCTCGGCCTGCTCTGCGAGAACCCATAAATTATTCTCGTGATGGGTACAGGCCACTATGATGCTTGTCGATTTATACTCGTAGTCGATGCTTGTTGCTTGATACTTGCCGTTGATGTTTGTTGTGGAATCTTGGTCGGGAGGATCTTGATGGACATTGGTGTGATTGTTCAGTTAAATTGAACTTTTTGTAAGCTTGTTGTGGTTATTATTTAGTGGTGATTATTGATTCTTGCTGGGTTTCGTTATGAAATTTTATAGTTATTGTGAAGAGATAACTTACTGTGTTACAGTATTCATTACGACTTTCTTGGAGTTGTTTTTCCCTTGCGAGGAGGTTATGGGGATTCAACCCATTTTTATATATATGTTTATTTTATTTGAAACGACTCTGTAGAGTCCATTGAATGATTCGTACACTATGGACCACTGTGGAAGCTTTATATATCTTTGAATATTGGTAATTTGAGTTTCGTTGGAGTCTTGAAGAAGTAACAGGTCATACGACCTCTGTAATTTGTAATAAATTTAGGTACAGACTCCCTGGTTGTACTGTTACGTTTCCTTCTGTGTAAGCTTGTTCGAGAATATTGAAGAGGTTCAGTGGGAATTCTTGTTACGAAATCAGTAATTTGTTTAAGCCTGATTTTTAATGTTTATCATTGTTGGCACAGTTGGGAATCATTGTTTATTATTTATTTGATATACTGTTACTCGGGTTCAGTTGAAACCTTTCTAGGTAACTACAGTACCTGCCTCAATTAAGCTTGTTTAGTTTACTAGTGTTTTCGACACTGTTGGGTTCCTTGAGTATGGGAAGATATCTTATTATCGGCTTTTGGAAAAAGCTATACTGTTAATACTGTTTACGGATTTAGTTTTAAAATCCTTGCGTGGTAATCTGTGTCACTGTTTCTGTATAAGCCTGAGTATGAACATGTAATGTTTTTGGCTTTGTTGGATTTCTTTAAATAGCTTGACATCTTGTATTATGGCTTTTATAAAGTAGGTCGTGAATACCATACTTTCAACTCTGATTGCGTTCAGAAGTGACTACGATATTCTATGTTATGTTTTCTTTCTGATTACATTCCAGTTTGATGTGGCTGTGCATGTTGCGTGGATTTCATTTAAAAATATCTCTGCATAGTCATAGGGAGATGACATTGCTTAAATGATTTCGAGTCTCTTGTTGACTGCGACAACGAAGGAGATCCTTTGAATTTTACCTTGGGTCTAAAACCCTTACAGTGTAGAAAGGGTTTGAATGGGCTGTAGGTTGTTATAGGGATTGTTGGCGTGTTACGTCTTCTTTGCATAGATATCCATTCTTGAGCATGATTGAATTTAGGAGTTGTCGACTGTACCTAAACAGGTAACAGAAGTGTTTATCTTCTTATCTATTGCTTCTTGCGTAAGGTCATACTGAGTCTACTTGGTAGATAGACACCGTTGTTTGGCAAGAGGGCTACTGTACTGTAGTTTCTTTATTGTAAGTTTTAACAAAATAGTGGTGCTATTGATGGACTCGACTGATTTATTTGCATGTGTATTAAGTGAATGCCTTGCTCTTGAAAGAGGTGGTACAGTCATGAGCTAGATCGAAGGAAATAAGTATTATTCGTTTATTTCTCTTGTTATAAAGTATAGGTTGATATAATTGTTTATCTAACTTTTGGAATTGTTCTATCATGCTGATGGAATCATGAAAGGTTATTTATTTATTATGTGGAATATATAATCCATCGATGTTCTTTGTCCTTGGGATTGGATGGATAGTTGGTTAGATGCATTTGTCTTCTTGGTCACTAACGTTTTAATGATTTGATCTCATTTAAACAGGGTGTTTAATGAAAACAATTGATGTATTGCAATTGTTTTAAAGGTTAGTGCTTATCATGCTCAGTTCATCGAACTGACCCATGTTGACTATTTTTGTAGATGGTTGCCGTGAGTGGTAAAAGCATGCAGATCTGATAGGATGATCAGATTGTTTAGATTTGATTTTAAGTAGAATTTCAGTTTGAATTTCTTTAAATGTACTATAAGAGGAAAGATGTTCTTCTTCCGTTGAGTATTGTATCAAGTATGCTGAATGCATAAAATGTATTTGATTAGTTCTGAAAGGAATGGAAATTGATATTGTTACTTATGTGTCTATATCCTTATCTTGATAGTTTGACCTTCTTCGGTTCAAATGATCTAAAGAGCATTGTTATTATTATATAATTTGGAGACTTTTGTGATTATCAATGTAAGCTTTGCAAGAATATAAGACTGAATTCTTATGATTGTTTAGCAGTTCTGGTATGTTCTATCAGAAGCTAAATTGAAATTTAGGTAACTATCTTTTTGAAAGATAGGGTTAAAATATACCTAAGCAGAACGCTAAACAAACTGAATTAAATTATTAATCCCTAGTCCTGATTATGACAGGACAACATTTAATTGGATTCTGAATCATTTATATTTGATACTTATAAGTATGATATAAATTCAGTTATGAGAACTGATATAAACCTAATGGGGTTCAGATGGCAATCTCATGTGAAGTTTATGAGATATTGTCCAATTCCGTTGTTTTAGAATTATGTATATTCTATGAACTCCGTGATGAGACCTTGGTCTTAATAACTCCTCTGTGTAATGGGTTTTATTGAGGAAGGTCATCCTAAGATGAAGAATCCAGGGATCGGGAAAGGCTAACCTTAGGGGAACGTCTTTAATGTAATTTAAACTCAACGTGCGTAACACATTTTAATAAGTAGATCTTTTCGAGGCGGATTTAAAGGTTGACGGCACAAGTCAACTACAGGGTTGTACCTCCGAGAAGATTAGGATCTTCTCGAAGTTACAACAATGCAGGTGACTTATGATGACACCCTTTGCATTGATCGCTAAGATTTACACTTTGATCTCGAACGAGTTACTCAGGGACCGATTAGGAATGTGGTCACGTTATAAGGCTGCCTAGGAGATTCGGGGTATCTTGACACACTGGTTTAACTAGGGTTGAACCAGTATGTCATCGTATCCCTAATCCTCGTGGGCATCCATATAACGTTATCACCTTGTTAATCTGTTTCCGAGTGAATAAGTTGAGATAGGAGGGACTGACAGAAGTCGGTATAAGACATTCTACATAACATAAGAATGGGGTGAAGGGCGTATTCCAGATTGACGAGTATGCCGTTAAGGAATACGAGACATAAACAGTATGTTTCAAATATTTGGCCAAAGTATCGCAAGCTGCTGATTGCGTTGTCCTAATTCACCTAGTCTAAGGGATGAGATGCCGATGAATAATGGTAACAATTATTCAGTTAGGTTCCTTGGACAGAGCATTCTGAATCCCAGAATAGGGAAGAGAACCGCAAGAGTGAAGTGTTAAATAAAAATGCCAACTCTTATTACTCATGAATAGATCGGTAGATTACCGAGTCATGGAATGAATAGATCGGAGGTACTCCGAGTCATTACAGCTGCATATGGTTGTCTGTTACAAGAATGGTTATTTGATTGTGAGTTCTAAATTAGGTATTTAGAACCAGGATGTAATTGTCTAAAGAAAAAAAAATTGACTTCTTCTATTGTCTAAAATGAGGATGTTACATTTCATCATTAGGTTACTGCAGCAAGCACTTGATTTTTCTTCTTTGAAAGTAAATATCGGTCTCGAGGCACTTTTACTTCATCCTTAAGCTGAGTTCTTAATGTTATAAGAGTAGAAATGTGCTTCCTACGACTTAGAGCATCTCTACTCTATTCTCTTTCCCTTTGATGTAGCTAATTTCAAAATCATATTGAGATAAAAAATCTAACCACCTTCTCTGTCGGCATTGATTAGGTTGAGTGAAAATATATTTCATTCCTAAGTGATCGGTTTTCAACTCGAAGGTTTCCCAAGTAAATAGTGTCTCCAGATTTGAAGCGCATGAACAATGGTAGCAAGCTCCAAATCATGAGGAGCATAATTCAGCTCATGTAACTTATGTTTTCTACTTTCATATGCTATGACTTGATCATTTTGTAACAAAACACCTCCAAGGCCTTCCCCAGAAGCATCCGTTACAACAGTAAAGCTCCCATTAGGGTCTGGTACAGCTAATATAGGTGCGGAAGTCAACTGGATTTTCAGACTTTTGAAATCCACTTCACACTTATCATTCCAAATAAATTTCTTATCCTTCTTCTGCAATGAAGTTATCGGTGCAGCCACTTTAGAAAAATCCTTAACAAATTTTCTATAGTAACCAGCAAGACCCATGAAGCTTCTTACTTCATGCACATTATTTGGTGCAGGCCACTCAGTTATTGCCACTATTTTTGAAGGATCTACAGTAATTCCTTCTTTACTAATGACATGACCCAAATAGTGAACTTCTGAATCAAAGAAAGAACATTTGGATAACTTACCATACAACTTTATTTTTCTCAAAATTCCCAAAACTATCTTCAAATGCTCATTGTGCTCCTCAACACTTTTAGAATAAATGAGAATATCGTCCAAGAATACAAGTACAAACTTGTCCAAATATTCTTGAAAAATATTATTCATTAAGTTCATAAAAGTTGGCAGTGCATTAGTTAATCCAAAGGGTAGAACCGTGAATTCATAATGTCCGTACCTTGTTCGGAAAGCTATTTTATGAATATCTTCTTCTCTAATCCTTAACTGATGATAACCAGATCGAAGATCTATCTTAGAATAAACCGCTGCCCCATGCATCTGATCAAATAGATCGTCGATCCTTGGAAGTGGGTATCTGTTCTTGATTGTTGCTTTATTCAACATCCGATAATCAATACATAGCCTAAGTGTTCCATCCTTCTTTTTCACAAATATTACAGGCACTCCCCAAGGTGAAACACTTGGTCTAATCAAACCTTTAGACAAAAGTTCTTGCAATTGTGCCTTAAGCTCGACTAACTCTGTAGTAGTCATCCGATAAGGTGCTTTGGAAATAGGTTCTATTCCTGGTTTGATTTCGATGGTGAAGTCAAATTCCCTCTTGGGTGGTAACCCTGGTAATTCCTCCGGAAAAACATCTTTGAAACTCTGCAATAGAGGAAATCGTTTCAATAGTGACAGTTTTCTAACTGAAATTTCCCGTTTAACCCCTTGAATCTCTGTTGTTTCCAGCTGATCATCTAAACATCTTATATTCTTTTCATAGCAGTCTACTTTTGCTTTATGTTCAGCTAACCAATTGACACCAATGACAATGTCGTAAGACCCCAAAGGTGTAACATAGAGGTCAACTTCCATGGAAAAGTTAGGTAAGTCAAGGACTGCCCCAAAAAGACACATACTCACTGTATGAACAGAGTTATTACCATACTGTACAGTCCAAGATTTATCCATTTTTCCAGCTTTTCTCTTAAGTTTAGAAGCAAGTTTATTAGAAATAAAACATTCAGTAGCTCCTGTATCAAAAAGAATAGTGACAGGTATGCCAAATAACTTACCCGGAACTTCTATAGGTGTCACTTACTTTTTAGCTTGATTATGCGCTCATGCTGGCATGTATCTTATGCTGCTGATTATGATCATCCTTCTTCAAAGGGCACTAATTTGCATAGTGGTCTTTGCCACAAGTATGTGACCTCCTACGGGTCCCTTTTTAGGCTCAAAATTTCCTCCAGCCTTGTAATTATCACGTTGTCCTCCGTAGGGCTTGTGCCCATTGTTATAATTTTTGGCAAAATTATCCCTTACATTTCCAACAGGCTTAGTTACTACTGCTTTCTTACTATTATCCCCTGGAAACTTACTTTTGTTTCCAAAATTTTTCCATGGTCCCTTTTTGGGTGCAAGAGAGGTTGAAGAAGGGTTTGCAATCTTCTTCCACACTTCCTCTTTATGAGCAGAAATAGCCTTTAATTTCTGTTCTTGTCTTATGGCCTTTTCAACAACTCCTTCCATAGTGGTTGGACTGTGAACATTGACCTCTCCCCCTATCACGGGATTCAATCCCATGATGAATTTCCATATTCTGAACTTCTCGTCAGTTTGATACTATGGTACATACTTGAGGAGTTTTGTAAACCGCTCCCAGTATTCGGATTATTGTTGTTGCAGACTCACAGCACCCCTGGATGTAGATCAGGCATCTAGGTTGATGTTCAGGCATCTAGTGTGATTGCACAACATGGAATCCTTTCTCCAAGTGTGGGACTTGTAAAGATGAGAAAGGATTCTCTAGAGAATGCTGGTTCCTATTCCTCTATTCAGATGCACACAAAAATGCAGAGGGTTTACTAAAACCTAATCTAACTTGTCAAGGAGACAGGGTGAGAAAATGCATAGAATAAAACCTAAACTACAGAGGTGATGCACCAAGGAATGTTAGACACTCATTTTGCAAATCTAACACAGACCACATAGATGCAATACAAACACTATGCACAGGTAACCAAACTGCAATAAGAGATCAAAATAACAACAATGAATACATGAGAGGGTTGAGAATCAATCACAAACATATATATATTGCTCAAGAGTCGATACAGTACATTGCAGTGGCCAAGAGGCAAAAACTGGCATTACAATCCATATGGGAGGTTTGAAAAGCTCCACAAATTCTCTCTGAGCGGGGAAGAAGAGAGGATGCAAAACAAGAAAATGTCCGACCTCTTAAAGGAGCTCCTCTTTATAATATATATGAAGAAATGAGAGGGAGAGAGAGAAAATCCAGAATCTGCTCCAACCACTTCTTGGTAGCATTTAAAATATTCTCATTATGGTCCAAGTGGCAGATCTGGCAAAGCGGCGGGTTGTCTAACAGGAAAGTGAGTCGTCTGCTGCATTAAAGTCGGTTGTTGAAGCATTACACATGTAAGACACATTTCCTTAATTTTCTCCCTCCAAAATGCATCAAAATGTAAGATTGACCCGGAATCATGTAGATAATTTCACAAGATTTCTGTTGATATAAAGAACGTGCCAATCCGAGTTCTGGATCAAAAGATATGGAGATCTCGAAGATCTAGGGCACAAAACAGTGAAAACAGATTTTTCAAATTTCTTCCCACGCTCGCCACCTGGATGACACATGGCATGCATTGATTGGTCGTGTGATTCTCTCTCCTTTGTTTACCCATGGTTTTTCTTGAATTTTGACCTTTTTCATGATTTTGGGACTTTTTCCACTTTTTCCCGCACTCCCGCCACTTGGGTGACACGTGGCATGATCTTGTTGGAGGACAGGTCACGAGTTCTTACTTCACTTTTACCCCTTTTTGGCGAACTCGGCCAAATTCTCTAACTTCTCCCGAAGCTCTACACTTCTACGCTTCATTAGACATGTGTCCAATTCCTATTGGCTAACAAGCTGCCCCTTCAAAACTCGACTTTTGAGTTTTGGACTTTTCCCTTGTAACACGTGTCATCTCCTGGTTGGTCGCGGGTCTGCCGGGTCTTTCACGTCCACCGCATCTTTTTGTCCCGGATGTCCCACTTTTCCTTGTGCTAAAGTTTCTTGTTTCGGCCGAACTGGTTGGTTCGCGTCCATTTGTCCCAAATGTCCCAGTGCTTCGCGGGACAAATTCTTCCGGTTCACCCGATCCTGCCGATCCGCGCCTTTACGGCCCAAACGTCCCGAATTTTTTGGTACAAAAGTTCTCCTTTTCGGCCAATCCGGGCGGTTCACATACTCAGGGCCTGAATGTCCCAAACTGTTAATCGATTTTCTTCTCTTTCGGCTGAACCGGCTTTCCGCGTCCACGCGTCCTTTACGTCCACTGCCCCGGTGCTACTGATTCCCCATTCCGGCCGAACCGGCCGGTTCGCGTCCTTCACGCACTCTTGTCCCACTTGTCCCTTTGCTATTTGGGCCACTGTAGGCTTTTCGGCCGATCCGCGCCTTGGTGTCCCAAATGTCCCGGCGGTTCTCGGGAACGAGGACTTAGCCGATTTTCACAATTTTTCGGCCCAAGCTTATTTTTCGCAACTTTCGCTTTTCTCTCGAGCTTGTTCTTTTTGACCTGGACAGGGAAGTTAGAAAAATTTCTGAAGGGACCCTAGAACATGATTTTTCCCTGGATTAATCAATTTGCCTGGGACTTGAGAATTCTGATGTATGTTATCAATTCAACCCTGAGGGGTGAAATTGGATAACAATTTGGTGACTCAACGGGGTCATCTGCCTACTAGATGAAAAGACCAGTTGTCTTTTTGTTATCCATTGGGCATGGAGTCATAAACAATGACCTGAAATGAGCCTGATACTACAACTCCCTCCAAAATGCATGCTGCTCTGTAAAAACTCAAACTAGGAGCGACAAAACCTGCGCCAAAGCACTTAGGGAAACTGAAACCTAACTACAACAAGACAATGTGCATACGCACTTAGAGGAATTGAAATCTAGACTAATATTTACAAGGGTGAACCTTTTATTTTCAGTAGTAATGTTTGAGATAGATTCCATTTACTGGAATCTGCAGTTCTTCACCGTCCAATGAGGCCAATTGGAAAACATTGCTGCTTTTGCACTTTGTGACCATGTATGGGCCACTCAAAATAGCATCAAATTTTGAATGCCTTCCCGGTTTTTCTCTGTCCGCATTCCATTTCAACACTAGATCTCCAACTTGAAAAGATCTATCCTTGGCCTTTCTATCGAAGGTTTTCTTGATCAAAGCTTGATCCTTTTCCATTGCTTGGGATGCCTGATTTCTGATCTCTTGCAGCTCCATCAACTCTGCATATCTCACCTCCATGGGCTCAAATTCAAGTAACTCCAGCTGCTTCATGAGTTCTAATGTTGGCAACTCAAGTGACATGGGCAAGATTGCCTCTCTTCTATAGAAAAGCCTGAATGGAGAGTTACATGTGGATCTTTTGGGCGTGATCCTATCAGCCCATAAGGCTGATTTCAGCTTGGTATGCCAAGACCTCTGGTTCTCATCAAGAGTTCTCCTAATGATCCTCAACAAGTTTTTGTTTGTAGACTTGGCCTGGCCATTACCCTGAGGGTAATAGTTCGATGAAGTGCTTAGGTAAATACCGTTCTTGACAGCCCACTCAGTCACCTTAGATCCAATGAATGCCAATGCATTATCAGAGATTATTGTAGCAGGTACACCAAATCTAGTTGTTATCCCCTCATAGAAGTCTAAGATGTTAGACTCATTCACCTCTTTGAGTGCTACTGCTTCTGTCCATTTGGTGAAGTAGTCCGTGGCCATCAAAATCCATTTGTGCCCTTGGCTTGAATTGGGATTAATGACTCCGATGAAGTCCAAACCCCATTGCATGAATGGCTGGTCAACTGAGATTGGATGCAATGGAAGGGCGGTAAGTCTTTCTTTTCTGTGAAGAATGCACAACTCTTACACCTCTTGATCCATGCATAGCAATCACTTTGAAAATTTTAGGCCAATAATAACCAGCCTTCATGATTTTTAGAGTGTCACTCTTGGTGCAAAATGGCCACCACTGGTCCACCATGAAACTCTTCCAACACCCTTTGAATCTGATCTGTGCTAATACATCTCAGCAGCACTCCATTCACGTCTTTCTTGAACAAAACTCCATCAACAATGGCATACGGAACAGCCTGCAACCTGAAGTGTCTCCTTTGGGTCTTGTTCATCTCTAGGGGCACTTGGCTCGTACCTAGGAAGTGCATAATATTTTGGGTCCAGCAAGGAGTGGGGGAAGCATCTTCTTCTTCTTGATTGCCACTTGGCTCATGATTGTCTTGGAATGTCAAAAAAACCTCTTCTTCATTGCATACTTCCTTTTGCTTCCCCAAAACCAGCTGCTCACACAGTCCTTTCCCTCTTACCAGCTTGGTGATCTTGATATCAATGTCATACTCCATGACACGGGTGATCCAACCTGCCCTTTTCTCATTCAAATCCTTGTTGAGGAGGAAGTCTTTAACTCCAGCATGTGAGACCAGTAACTGGACCTTGTTGTTTGAGACTAAATGCTTGAATTTCTTCAAGCTTCTGATTACTACAAGTACATGCTTTTCAATAAAAGAGTACCTCACCTCATGCAGTCATCTAGGCTCTGGCTGAAGAAGGAAACCGGCTGCTCATCATTATCTTTGTTCTTCTGTACTAGAATGGAGGAAATAGTGTCATCACCTCCAAATGCATAGAGGATGAAATCCTTGGAGAAGTGCAGGTTGATGAGAGTTGGTGCACGAGAGATAGCTTCTTTGATTGCTTCAAAACTCTCCTTGCCTTCTCATTGTCCACTTAAAAGCCATGCTCTTCTTTAACATTTTGGTGATGGGCTTGACAAGGGCTGCAAAATCTGGGATAAACCTGCGGACAAAATTGATCCTTCCCAAGAAACTTTGAAGAGCCTTCTTGTGACTTGGCAATGGTAGTGCTCTTATGGTTTCAACCCTCTCTGGATCAATTGCCAGTCCCTTTTTCGAGACAATATGGCTGAGGAGTTTTCCTTCATGTGCGAGAAATATGCACTTCTTGGGGTTCAAAGACACTCCAAACTTTCTACACCTCTGAAACACTTGCCTGAGGTGAAAGAGATGGTCTGCTGCATTCTTTGAGAAGACAGTGATATCATCTAGATATATCAGCACTATCTTGTTGATCAAGCCTTTGAATGCCATGTCCATTGCCCTTTGAAAGGTAGCACCAGCGTTGGACAGCCCAAATGGCATCTTCTTGTAGGCATAGGTCCCCCATTTGGTGGTGAAAGCCGTCTTGAACTAGTCATCTTCTTTCACCATCACCTGATTATACCCTGAGTAGCCATCTAGGAGAGAGAATCTCTCTGAACTAGCTACAACCTGCAATATTTGCTCCATGGAAGGGAGTGGGTAATGATCTTTGAGAGATGCCCTATTTAGGTCTTGGAAGTCCACACACAACCTGATTTCTCCACTCTTCTTCGACCGGAACCAAGTTAGCAACCCAGCTTGAGTGCTTGATCGGGAATATAATGCTTGCCTCTATTAGCTTATTTAGCTCTTTCTTCATGAGGCTCAATGTGAGGGTTGACTGGTCTGCCTTCGCTTTGATGGGCTTAGCATCTGGATCAATTCTATGGTATGTTGTGCCAAATTTTGATTGAATCCTCTCAAGTCTTCATAGCTCCAAGAGAAGACATCGGAAATTCTGGCAAAAGTGAACAAAATCAGATTTCTCTTGTGAGGTACTTACTTTGCCAATCTGCAATGCTTTGCCTTCTTCCACTAAAATAGGCTCGAATCCTCACCCTTTACTTGAATGTTTGCCTTCTCCTTAGGAACCGATCATTCGGGTTGAAGATTGAATCCAAGGTTATGAGGCCTTTTGGTAATTTGTTAGTTCTCAAGTTTGCACCACTTGGTCACCATCTGCTGATGCAACTTGTCTTGATTCTGGTAGGGAACTCGGCTTCTTCTTGTAGGAAATTGACGATTTTTGGTCATTCTCAAACACTTGCCAACTGACATTGTTATCTGGCACTGAAGGCCTCACAATCACATGGATGTTTGGCTGTACCTTGTCTTGTTGAATGCTTTTCGTAATGTCAAAGGCTTCCCCTACTGCTATAAGCCTGTCAGCAGCTTGATTCTCTTTCCTAGGAATGGATTCGATGCCAAAACCTTCAAAATATTCCATGAGGTCCCACACCCTGTTCTTGTAGCACTTGAGTAGATCATTCTTGGCAACATGCCGTCCCTTGACCTGATTTACAATCAATTCACTGTCCCCAAAGACTTGCAGATTCTTTATCTTTCTCTTGATTGCCCAATGCATCCCTTGCACCAAGGCTTCATATTCAGCAGTGTTATTGGAGCATGCAAATTGAAATCTAAAAGCTGAATAGTACTTTATTCCTTGAGGTGAAACAAGCATGGCTCCACCTCCTGCACCTTGCCTACTCCTCGATCCGTCAAAAAACAGCTGCCATACCTCATTGTCATCATTATGGCTTGGCTTGGTGATGCTAGGAACAGGTTGATTTTCTTCATGTATACAATAGACTCCCAGCTCAGATTCTTCTACTTCTTGATAGGGATCAAAAGCATGTATCTTGTTTTCCCATTCATCAAGAGTTAGGTCCGGGATACTTCCAACCTTGGTGTCAGCCTCATCAGTACTAGGGTGATCTTCTTGATCAAATGCTGAGCAATTGGCATTAAGCTGACTTGGGGTGTAAGGCTCAATATGGAAGTTTGCAATGGGTTCGGATCTGATTGTGGCCTTAGTTCCATACCTTGTTCTAAACAGCATGTGAGACCAATCAGCAGACAAATACCCTCCAATCTTGGCTGTGAAGTCCCTTGACAAGCAAAGGGCAAAGAGTGGTGGAAGGTCTATGATTGATACATCTTGTAAGACAACAACATTTGGACATGCATGCAAGGTAAGACTCAAGTTTTTAATCACTCCAACTGTTGCTATTGCTGTCCCATCCAATTGCACTACTCCTTTAGATATTACTTCATATTGGAGACCTAGCTGATCAGCTATTTGCTTGGGCATCACGGAGCTACTTGCCCCAGAATCAATCATGCAATTGTGTACTAGTTTATCCCCAATGATTAATGAAACATAGAAAGGAGGGGGCTTCAACATTTTACCTTGTTGTCCTCCATGACTTCCTTCAGGCTGGGAAACATTTGTAAGCACTTTGTCTTGCATTTGAACCCATTGATTCGAAGTTGTCCAATCCTTCATGGCAGCTTGCAGTAGATCTCTTTGGCTTGGGATAGATAGGGATTCCCACATTGATATGTTAACGTTTGTCTTCTTCATCATCCGATCAATGATACTGAATGGTGATGAAGAATCTCTCTGCTGTCCTTTGGTTTGCACATTTATTCCTCGCACGTGGGGCAAAGAATAAATTTGGCATTTGAGTTGGCCTAGGGGCTGTTCTTGGTTGCCCTTGTGTATTTAAAACTGGACTCTGCTTGCCAATCATTTGTGGAGCCGTGGAAGGTTGTGGATTGGCTGGGGCTAATGGTTGTTCTTCACCTAGATTCCTCATTTTTGACCTTGTGTTGGCTGCAACACCTTGAGAAAATGCCTGATTCATGCCACAGAAATCTTCTGCTTGCTAGTTCACCAATGTAGTGTCATTTGGGGCTGATTTCTGTTGGAATGTTTCTTGTTGTTGGCTGTTTCCTTGACTGCCCTCACCCTCCACACCAGTAGTTGTCACCATTAGTGCTTGATTGAGAGCACCATTGAAACACATGGATTGGTTATGAGGCTCGTTGCATGGAAAACACCAATCATATTCTTGGGCCATGTTATTCTGTGTTGGCACTAATGCCTTAAAGGCAGATATGGCATTTGGATTATAGGGCTGGAACGGTCTATTGGCAGGAGGCCTTACTTGGCTTTGATTTTGATTCATATTTGCAGCTGGATTAGGTGGTCTTTGTGGTTGGTATGGCTGCCTATTAGGCTGAGCTTGGGGTTGATAGGAAGGTCTGAAACCTTGGGCTTGTTGCCTTTTAATAGTAACCAGCTCATTTCCTAAATTTTGCAACTATTTCATGACCTCTTGGAGTTCATTTGAAGCACTAGGAGATGAAGTGGAAGCTTCATTTGAACTCTAATTTCTAGGAGTGGGAACAGGAGCCAAAGTGGGTGCTTGACTAGTGCTTGGATTTTCTAAGTTTGGATACAAGGGCATGGGAGGCCTAGGAGCCAGTTTACCAGCTTGAATAAGACAGTTTTCAGCCCTAATGGCAATGCTATAAGCCATAGGGATTGTTGTGCCTCCCATGGACTGAATTAACATAGAAATATCAGAATTCAAAGCTTTAAGGTAATATAGAAAAGCACCTCCTGCTATTAGCCTATCTCGCCCTTTGGAATCCTATCCCAAGACCTTTGAAATCTGAAGTTGAAGTCGATCAATTTGCTCGTTTGGGGCTCTCTTGATAGTTGTCAGCTGCTCCAAAAGAGACAAGTTGTCTCCCTTCTCTCCAAATTGCTCATGAAGTGCAATACACAGTTGATTCTAGTTTGTGATAGAACCAGCTCCAAGGCTCCTAAACCATTGCAATGCTTTACCCTTGAATGAAGATGCGGTAATTTTGTGACCACTTGCATTTCATCGATTTCATGGATTGTGCAAAGGTTGGCAATATCTTTAACATGATCACCTGGAGTAGTCTGATTTTCTCCAGTGAAGTAGGGAATGTTCTTCAAGGCTGCAATAGGAACTGGATGTTGTGCATTGAGAGCAAGTGGGCTACTACCTGTGAAGTTGACGTAGGGGTTGTTCTGAGCCATTCTGATTGGTCTTAAAACCCTTGTATATTGAAAGAAAGGCCACATCGGGTGGAGGAGTTGAGAGAGTTTTGTTTGGTGGAGATGGAGACCTTTGAATCCTTCTTCCTCTCTACCTTCTTCTCAGAGATAACTACAGGTATTCAAACAATGCTTCTTCTTCTCTGACTCTTAACCTTGTGGTGATTCTTCTCATGAGTTTTCAGGCCTGCACTGCTGAAACCAGTTGATTCTTCCCCTTGGAGTCGCCAGATATGCAAATAATAGCTCTTATAAGCAAGAAAACTGCAGCAAATGCATATCAACTTTGCTGCAATAAAAATGAGACCTCTAGTGTCCCACCGGGCGTGCCAAAGCTGTTGCGAGACTCACGAACCCCTGGATGTAGATCAGGCTTCTAGGTTGATGTTCAGGCATCCAGTGTGATTGCACAACATGGAATCCTTTCTCCAAGTGTGGGACTTGTAAAGATGAGAAAGGATTCTCCAGAGAAGGCTGGTTCCTATTCCTCTATTCAGATGCACACAAAAATGCAGAGGGTTTACTAAAACCTAATCTAACTTGTCAAGGAGACAGGGTGAGAAAATGCATAGAATAAAACCTAAACTACAGAGGTGATGCACCAAGGAATGTTAGACACTCATTTTGCAAATCTAACACAGACCACATAGATGCAATACAAACACTATGCATAGGTAACCAAACTACAATAAGAGATCAAAATAACAACAATGAATACATGAGAGGGTTGAGAATCAATCACAAACATATATATATATATATTGCTCAAGAGTCGATACAGTACATTCACGGTGGCAAGAGGCAAAAGCGGCATTACAATCCATATGGGAGGTTTGAAAAAAGCTCCACAAATTCTCTATGAGCGAGGGAAGAAGAGAGGATGCAAAACAAGAAAATGTCGACCTCTTAAAGGAGCTCCTCTTTACAATATATATGAAGAAATGAGAGGGGAGAGAGAGGAAATCTAGAATCTACTCCAACCACTTCTTGGTAGCATTTAAAATCATCTCATTATGATCCAAGCGGCGGATCCTGGCAAAACGGCGGGTTGTCTAACAGGAGCGGCGAGCTGTCTGCTGCATTAAAGTTGGTTGTTGAAGCATTACATGTGTCAGAGACGTTTCCTTAATTTTCTCCCTCAAACTACTTGAAAATGCAATATTGACCCTAGAATCATGTAGAGAATTTCACAAGCTTTCCGTTGATATAAATAACATGCCAATCCAAGTTACGGATCAAAGATATGGAGATCTCGAAGATCAGGGCACAAAGCAGTGAAAACAGATTTTTAAATTTCTTCCCACGCTCTGCCACTTGGATGACACGTGGCATGCGTTGATTGGTCATGTGATTCTCTCTCCTTTGTTTACCCACGGGTTTTTCTTGAATTTTGACCTTTTTGATGATTTTGGGACTTTTTCCACTTTTTCCCGCTCTCCCGCCACTTGGGCGACACGTGGCATGATCTTGTTGGAGGACAGGTCACGGGTTCTTACTTCACTTTTACCCCTTTTTGGTGAACTCGGCCAAATTCTCTAACTTCTCCCCAAGCTCCACACTTCCCTGCTTCATTGGACATGTGTCCAATTCCTATTGGTTTGGGCTGCCCCTTCAAAACTCACCTTTTGAGTTTTGGACTTTTCCCTTGTAACACGTGTCATCTCCTACGGTTGGTCCGTGGGTCTACAGCTTTTCGCGTCCACCACGTCTTTTTGTCTCGGAAGTCCCACTTTTCCTTGTCTTTGAAGTTTCTTGTTTGGCTGAGCCGGCGGTTCGTGTCCATTTGTCCCAAATGTCCCGGTGCTTCGTGGGACAAATTCTTCGGATTCGCCCGATCCGGCCCGATCCGCGCCTTTCTGACCCCAAAGCGTCCCGAATTTTTGGTACAAAAGTTCTCCTTTTCGGCCGATCCGGGCGGTTCACGTACTCACAGTCCGAATGTCCCAAACTGTTAATTGATTTTCTTCTCTTTTGGCTGAACCGGCTTTCCGCGTCCCACGCGTCCTTCTCGTCTCCGATTGTCCTAGTGCTCTGATTCCTGTTCCCGGCCGGTTCGCGTCCTTCGCGCACTCTTGTCCCACTTGTCCCTTTGCTGTTTGGGCCGCCTGTAGGATTTTCGGCTGATCCGCGCCTTGGCATCCCAAATGTCCCGACTGTTCTAGAACAAGGACTTAGCCGATTTTCACAAATTTTCTGGCCCAAGCTTATTTTCTGCAACTTTCTCGCATTTTCTCAGAGCTTGTTCTTTTCGACCTAGACAGGGAAGTTAGAAAAATTTCTGAAGGGACCCTAGAACATGATTTTTGCCCTGGATTAATCAATTTTCCTGGGACTTGAGAATCCTGATGTATGTTATCAATTCAACCCTGGGGGGGTGAAATTGGATAATAGTTATCATTAGCTTCCCTTGAGCTAAGTTCTAGAATTCTGTCATTTTCTGATCATAGAAAAGTTGTGGCAGCCATCGTTGCCTAAAATAGCCCTTAAATTGATCCCAAGTAATATTGGTCTCATCAATATTTAGCTCTGCTTTACGGCTATCCCACCACGAAGATGCTTCGTGGGAAAGCTGATAGGCTCCCCAAATAGCTTTGGTTTCCTCTGAGAAGTTTCTTATTGCAAAGTACTCCATTTCGTTGAGCCAATTCTCAGCTCCATCTCCTAATGTGGTGCCATCATATTTAGGTGGGCTTATCCTTTTTATATCATTAGTGAGTTCCGCTGCCAACCTGGCCTTTTTGTTTTCTGGTTGGACGGGTCCATTTCAAGCATTAATATCAACACCCATATTGGGGTTGTCCTCGGGAGGTTTTGATTGTTATTACCAGCTTCTTCATCCTCATTTCCCATCACCTTTGTTCAAGAAGTACAGCTAAGCGATCTCTTGTGTCCAACGGGGCAGCAAGGATCTCATCAAGTTTTTGGGTTGTTGCCGCCCCTCCATCAGGTGGAGCATTATTCGCAACGTTCCCCCTTGTTCTAACCATTTTTTTTACAAGAAAATTCAGGTTTTTATCAGATTATGGACACAATAGGTCCAAGAGCTGCAACCTTCAGCTCTGATACCAAGATGTAACATCCTCATTTTTATACATTAGAACAAGTAAATTTTTTTTTTTTTTTGATAAATGCTTCCTGGTTCTAAATACATAATTTAGAACTCACAAATCAAAACAACCATTCTTATAACAGATAACCATATGCAGTTGTAATGACTCGGAGTACCTCCGATCTATTCATTCCATGACTCGGTAATCTACCAATCTATTCATGAGTATTAAGAGTTGGTGTTTTTATTTAACACATCACTCTTGCGGTTCTCTTCCCTATTCTAGGATTCAGAATGCTCTGTCCAAGGAACCTATCTGAATAATTATTACCATTATTCATCGGCATCTCATCCCTTAGACTAGGTGACTTAGGACAACGCAATCAGCAGCTTGCGATACTTTGGCCAAAGATTTGAAACATATTGCTTATGTCTCGTATTCCTTGACGGCATACTCGTCAATCTAGAATACGTCCTTCACCCCATTCCTATGTTATGTAGAATGTCTTATACTGACTTCTGTCAGACTCTCCTGTCCCAAGTTATTCACTCAGGAACGGATTAGTAAGATGACAACATTATAGGGATGCTCCAGAGGACTAGGGATATGCCGACATACTGGGTCAACCCTAGTTAATCCAGTGTGTCAAGATACCCCGAGTCTCCTAGGGCAGCCTTATAACGTGACCACATTCCTAATCAGTCCCAGAGTAACTTGTTTGAGTTAAGGTGTAAATCTTAACGATCAATGCAAAGGGTGTCATCATAAGTCACCTGCATTGTTGTATCTTCGAGAAGATCCTAATCTTCTTGAAGGTACAACCCTACAGTTGACTTGTGCCGTCAACCTTTAAATCCACCTCGAAAAGATCTACTTATTAATAAGTGTTACATACGTTGAGTTAAAATTATACTATAAGATGCTCCCTTAAGGTTAGTCTTTCCCAATCCCTAGGTTCCTCACCTTAGAATTACCTTCCTTAGTAAAACCCATTACACAAGAGAGGTTATTAAGACTAGAGGTCCCATCAAGGAGTTCATAGAATATACATAATTCTAAATCAACGAAACTGGACAATAACCCTTAATCTTCACATGAGATTGCTAACCAAACCTTTTTTTTTTGTTTATATCAAATCTCATAACTGAAATTATATCTTACTTTTAGTATCGAGATATAGTGATTAAGAATCCAATTAAACGTTGTCTTGTCTTAGATCAAGACTAGGAAGTAATAATTTATTCAGCTCGTTTAGCTTCCTGCTCAGGTTTATTTTAACCCTAGCTTCCCGAAAGACAATGATCTAAGTTCCAATTTAGCTATAAATAGAACATAATAGAACTACTAAATAATCATAAGTATTCAGTCACATAACCTTGCAAGCTTACTTAGATATTCACAAAAGTCTCAAATTTATACAATAATAACAATGCTCTCAAGATCATTCGAACCGAAGAAGATCAAACCATCAAGATACGAATACAAACACATAAGTAACAAATATCTCTTTTCATTCCTTTCAAAGCTAATCAAATACATTTTATGCATTCAGCATATCCGATACAATACTCAACAAAAAAAGAACATCTTTCTTCAAGTAGTACATTCAGAGAATCAAGTTGGATTTCATCATAAAACCAAATTAAACAATCTGAACATCATATCAGATCTGCGTGCCTTTACCACTTATGGCAATCATCTGCAAAAATTGTCAACATGGGTCAGTTCGGTGAACTGAGCATGATAAGCACTAAATCTTAAAACAATTGCAATCCACCAATTGTTTTCATTAAACAACCTGTTTAAATGAAATTAATTCACCAAACATGTAAACATATTTCATACTATGCTCTTTTGTAATTCAAACATGACTATAATGTGTAACTCGTATTATAGTTACTAAATAGTCCTAGATACTTTTCATATATTTCTTCATAAATGTTAGTGACCAAGAAGAACAAATGCATCTAAAACAACTATCCATCTGAATCCCAAGGACAACAAACATCCGACTGGCCATTATATTCAACAAAATGAATATCCTAACAATTCATGAATCCATCAGTATGTTTTACAAATCCAACAATTAAATATAAATTTATCAACATATACTTTACAGCAGAAGAGAAAGAAACCGAGACATTCAGATTTCCCTTCCAATCATGCTCATGACTGTACCGTCTCCTCAAGAGTAAAGCATTCACATTATACGCATGCGACTAAGTCAGACGAGACCACAAGAAGAACCACAGTTTCGTCAAAATTTAAATATAAAATTTCCTGTAGCTTACTAAGCAATACAGTAGCTCTCGCGACAAGCAACAGTAAGTAATCCAAACTTAACAGATTCAACAATTCCTTTTCATAACATTCAACAATATGAATATACCCATCGCCATTGTTTGACAGAGCACAGCTTCATTCAACTAGGCAAATCCCAATACATTTTTCCTCAAGGTTTCATTTGAAGTCGAGTTACTACAACATATAACAGGGTATCAACAAAATCGAGTTGATAAAGAAACCCCAACCTTTAATTCATCCGAATCGAACTGAACATAACCAAGCTTGACAAAAGTTTAAAATACTAGATACATTTTAAGGACTCTCACTGAGTCAATATCGACCATAATCACAACTGCATTGGTCTTTACAGTAGAAACACTAGTTACATATCAAGGACTCAAACTGAGTCCATAACAACAGTATTCACAACTGAGATTATTCAGAAGAGAAAACATAATATACGCTTCCAGGATTAAAAAGGAGTCTTACCCATGTAGTATTCTTCAAATAAACTTCTACAGAAGTAGAAAGATACAAGATACATATTAAATTCAAGAATTCCAACCAAAACAATAACATACCATATTCACAACTGAACTCCTACAGAAGTAGAAACGTATGGCATTCACGACTAACTTCTACAGAAGCTGAAATACAAGATATATATATATATATATATTAAGGATTCCAACAGAGCCAATAATAATAAGTATTCACAACCAGGCTTATACAGAAGCAGAAACACTGGTTTCATAACAAGGACTCCAACTGAGTCCATAACAACAATATTCGCTCTAAGCTTATACAGAAGAGGAAAACATAATATACGCTTCAAGAGTTCAAAAGGAGTCGAACCCAAGTAATATTCTCAATCTAAAACTCCTACAGAAGTCAAAAATACTATCTACTCAAGGATTCCAATGGAATTCAATAACATAATGTATTCACATTGTACTTCTTCAGAATCCAAGACATAATTTCATTTCAAGAAGTCAACATGAGAACAATGACATATATTACTCATGACATAACTTATACAGAAGTCGAAATATTATGTACATTCAAGAATTCCAATAGTATCCTTTTCAACAAGTGAAACAGCAAGGTATCGACGAAAGTCTGAATCAAACAAGAAAACAATTCATGGACTCCCACAAAGCTGAATGCGTATATTAGCCTTGCAAGCATTTCTACGAAATCTAACCAAAATGCAAAACACAGCAAGATAATTCAACGAGTATGAAACAAAATGAGACCCATCAAGGGTTCATTTGAAAAATCGAGCCAGTAAGAAGATACAGCAACTAATTCTTACAAAGCTACCTTAAAAACCAACTGAACCCAAAAATCATCTGAACAGAGTTCTAATGAAATCATTTGAAGGAAAGCAAGATTTTTAAAAGTTAGGGCCTAACATGCATGCAGTAATATTGCTTAAAAATCCAAAGAAGACCACTGAAAGAGCTTGAGCCTTCTCCTCTTTTTCCACGTTATATTCAACAACAATAATTTGTTATTTCCATGCCTTATAAACTTTCCTTGATAGAGAAAAGAGCTAGTTATTCTCATATTTTCCATGCAACACCAAGTAGCATGGTTGAAGAACCGATGATCAAAGCAGAGAGAAAAGCTGGAGCACTGAAAAACCAAACAAACTACCAGTTTTCCGGTTTGCATGTCTTCTCGAGAAATCGAGCTCGGAGACCGAGTTCATTAATTGCATTAACTCCAAAATTCCCACTCAATCTCCATTGCCACCGACCGCCATAGTTGGCGATGGACAAATGCAAATCAAAGACCATTTCTAAATTTGGCGACTCTACCACTTCAGCCTCGATGGCCGTTTGAAACCTCCGCTAATTCCTTGTCCTTCATGCTTATGTCCTTCATTTAATTCCGTAGAAACTACTACCCATGGCTCACACCCCTTCATAGGTCCCTTTCCTCCATGTTCATTAGTTAGGTTAGAAACATAGGTTATAATTTAAGGTGATACTTAGTCTAACCTCCTTAGCGCTAGGTCACTAACGTTAGAACATTTAGTTTATAGTTTAGGCCTAGGTTATATTAGCACTAATCTAACCCATAGGTTATTAACCTTAATAAATCCGGTTTAGGTCTACCATTTAGAACATTGAATAAGAACCAACAGATATACATTCCCGTAATGGATTCAATCAGCAAGAGCGATAATAAGCTAGTAGTATAAATGTATCTGAATTTATTACCTGGCCCACGATCAAGACCTTCCTGATATTACGATATCGGGAACCAATTCATTTAACACGATCAGCCTGAGTTAGACTCTGGAATAGCTTATTCAACGCATTCAGACCTTGCAACCTGCGTAAGGTCTATAATTTTTGTTCATCCCAAATAAACTTAAAGCATCTCTTGGATCAATGCCACTGATCCAAGGCTGAGTCTTATAGATGGATAAATCCACAATTCATTCCGAGATCAGATTAAACTCAGGTGCAAAATGAAAGAAATAAAAGAGTCCAATCATATTCCGACTCAGTCAAAGATCTTCAATTGCAAAGAAGATACAGTCCATATCAAGCATGACTTCACAATCAAAGGAACACATCCTTTTACAGAAGAAATCATATATCAACACTTGAATGCTCAGGAGGAAGTAACAACAGTTCAGAGTGTTACACATTCACTCGATATGTGCCATCGGATAGGAAAGCGGTAGGAGTTGACGATTGATATCCTTCAAGCTTTCAAATATCAGAGTACTAAGCCATTGGTGGATGAGGCATTGTAGGTTGTTAAGTGCCTAACTATGGGAGATAGTGTCATGGTGAAGGATAGAATACTATAATTATTGGGTGAACCTATCTTAGAAGCACGCTTTGATGAGGAAGAATCAGAGGAGATACAAATTGAGCTCGCATGCGTGGAAAAAGAGAAAGGAAAGTTAGTCTATGTGATTGACGGTGAAGAAGTGGAAAACTTGGATGTTAACCATACTGTGGGCATGCATGAGGTTATGGATAGTGCTTTGATGAGAAATATTGCACCTACCATGAACCCCTGAAAACTAAGAATGTTAACATTGGTTCAAAGGAGGAACCTAAAGAGGCTTTTGCGAGATTACTAGATAGAAAAGGAGGTTTCAAAGAGAATCAATTTGTTGTGTGAATTTCAGGATTTGTTTCTGCATGGGTACCACGAGCTTAAAGGAGTTCACCACTCCTTGGGAGAAATGAAGATCAAGTTAAAGGAAGGTACCTGCCCAATTCGGAAGATACCTTATTGAATGAATCCAAATTTGTGTGTCAAATTCAAGAAGGAGAATGACAAGATGATCGCATCGGGAATCATTGAGGTTGTTGAAGAATCATAATGGGTAATTCCAATGGTCATAATGAATAAGAAGGATGGGAGGATAAGGATTTTTGTTGATTATAGGGATCTGAATCCGGTATGTGTTATTGACCCTTTTCCAACCCCCTTCACTGAGGATATCTTAGAAGGAGTAGCTTGAGTGCGAGATCTAATCTTTCACCGATGATTCTCAATATATCATCAAGTTAGAATTGTAGAGGAGGAACAAGAAAAGAAGACTTTCACCACCGAATGAGGAAGCTTTTCCTACACGCTCATGCATTTTGGAATCAAGAAAGCACTGGTGTGTTTTCATGCATTGTAGTGCATGCATTTCAAGACTTCATCCATAAGTTTCGTTAAGTCTACCTTGATGATTGGATAGTATATGGATTAGTGAGTGACCATTGTGATAATATGAGGCTGATGTTTTAAATATGTTGATAGTTAAGGATATCCATCAACATTAATAAATTTGTTTCCGCTAATCTATTTGGAACCCTGTTTGGGCATATCATATGTAAGGAAGGCTTCTTTGGTGGATCCGCCAAAGTTGTCGTTGTTGTGGTATTGGGGAATATACCATCCAGAGTGCAATGTGTGAATTCCTTGGGCATATGGGGTATTTCTAGAAATTTATTAAGGGGTATGCCAAGATCGTTGTGCCAATGGAACAATTACTAAAACACATAGGTACATTTCACTATTAAGAGGCGCAACAAATGGAGTTTGGTACATTAAATAATAGGCTTATCATTGTTCCCATATTACACTTTCCTTCATGGGATAATCGATTCCATGTACATGTTGATGCTCTAGGGATGGCAATAGGAGAAATATTAGCACAATCTAGAGAGGAATTGTTGACCACCCATTATGATTTGATAGTAGGAAGCTAACCCAGTATAATAGAACTATACTACTACCTGAGTGTAAGACATTATTAATGATCTACGTGCTACAAAAATTTAAGCAATATTTCTTTGGCAATACCATTTATATTCTACAAGGACAACATGGCATTGAAGTACATGGTAAAAATACTATTTTAAAAGGGTGCATATGTAGGTGGGTCATGTTATTTTAAGAGTTTGAGTTTACTGAGTTGTTTTGAAACCGGGTAAGAGTAATTTGGGACCTAAACATTTATCTAGGATTGACTTAGTGTAGGACATGTAGAGCATTGAGGAAAAAATTCCGAGAAGAACAAAAGTTTATATTGCAGCGCACATCCTCTAACTTAGAAGTTATTTTTGTGTTTCTCAAAATAGGTGTGGAGCGAGAGGGATTGAAGACTTTGGAAAGGAGCATTTAGCCATACTAGCCATTCCCTACATGTTAATTATTGGAGACTTATACAAGCTAGGTTGTGATGAGGTTTTCATTGGTTCTGTTAGAACATGAACATGATGCAATCATGGAGGAAACACATGGTGGAATTACAGGAGGACATTATACGAGGAATGCAAGATCCTTCTAGAAATATTTTTTTGGAAATGATTTACAAATATTGTATCAAGTATTACAAGGCCTATGACAACTACTAGTGCCTTGGTAAACTAGGGAAAAGAGATGAAATGCCATTAAGAGTGATTGCTAGTGGAGAACCATTCAAGAAGTTGGGAATTGACTTCGTAGGACATATTTACCCAGCCACACGAAGGACATGTTCATGCTATATCATTACATGTAAATAATAGCTTCTAAGGTGTGCGGAAGCGGTGCTTACAAGGGATTACACGGTGGTAATTGTAGCTAGGTTATTTTGGGAAAACATAATCGAGAAAATATGGATGCCCACTAAGATTAACAAGTTATAGGGGTACTCACTTCTTGAATGAGAAAAATAGGATCTTGTTGGTAGAAATCATGGTATCACACACCAGACTACCCCTTATCACCCACCATCTAATGGGACTACTATGAAATTTAACAAACTTATGAATCACACGTTAACTAATATTTATGATGTGGGAAGAAAAGATTGGGATGATGAAGTTTTATTGTGTTATGGTCATATTAGACTACTTATAAGAAACTTAACAAGGTGACACCTTTTCAATTGGTGTTTGGCACGAAAAGGTGTTACCCATTGAATTCATGTTACCATCACTATGTATAGCACGTGTAGGAGGATTAGATGATGAAAAATCACTTGAGGAGAGGATTGATAAGTTAATACAATTAGATGAGAGGTGGGCTATTGCTCGCTAGAGTCGAGAAAACATAAAAGCTTGATAGAAAGCATGACATGATAGACACATCAAGATCAAATAGTTTGAGTTTGGGTAGATGGTTCTATTGTATGATTACAAGTTTCTACACCATCTTTGGAAATTCAAAGTCCATTGGATGGGCCCATACATTGTATCCTATATACTAGATGGAACATGTTTTTAGTCCATTTCAATGGGATTATGTTGAAGTTGTACTATAAATAAGTATTCTTTTTGTTTGTAAATAAGGTAGTATTTCTAGTTATCCTAGGTTTTGAATTATTGTAGTTTCCTTTCTTTTTGTTTCCCTTTCTCATTGCTTTTTGTTGTGTGCATTTGTGTTATGGTAGCCACTTATTATTTTCAAAAAAATTCTATGCATAGAGGACCACACATCCATTTTTGTGTGGGGTGGAGTGATGTGACAAGTATTGGAAGCTATGGTTGTGGATGGCCTAGGTTGAAAAATAAAAAACATGTGGATTGGAAGATCACGCATTGAAAAGGTGAACATAAGGGAAGATTGGTGTCAAAAGGATTTGAGAAAACGTGTATAAGGGTAAGAGAACAAGAGAAACATGAGATAGACAATGGAAATAACTTGTTCCAAGACATAGAAGAATAATTTACTTCTTCATAGGAGAAAGCGTACAGAAATCCATTGTCGAGGCAATTGCACACTAGAAGGTTGTGGAAGTGTTCATGTAGGTTTGAGTGGAGAGGAAAGTGATGAAATTTGGCATTGGAAAAAGATTTCTTTATTACAAAATTACTTTAGTAGGTTGTATGGCATTTATTGTGGAGAAAATAAAAAAGTTATAAATAGAATATCGGGGGTGCATTATTTTCTACCTTGCATTTTAAGTTATCAAAGAGCTCTCGCAAACTAGGGAATCCTTAGGAAGAAATTTTGAGAAGATTTGTAAATACTTGTGTTCATAGCTAGTTTGATTAGTGAACAAGAGTGGAAATAAGTACATGGGCATAAGCGGAGAAGTTTGTGTGGAAGAATCCCATGGGTGTTACACCATCTTATGGAAAGAGTGTTTTATAGGTTAGGGTTACATAGATAGGGCAAGGGGTTTGAAGGAATTTTCACAAAGGAGTGGAGCCGCAAAGTTGAGAAGCACCAAGATCGGGAGAAAGGAAATTATTTTAAAGCCACGACAAAGGAATGACACTAAGAAAATTAGAAAATGTTTCACCCAAGAAAGGAAAGGACAAGGGAAAATAAGTTGTCACTACCATTTTTAATGTAGAATGGTACGCGGAAAAGTATCCAGATGGAATATTTCTTAGTAAAGAATGGTGTCTCATGTCAAGAAGATGGATTTCGGTGATTACAACCATCAAACAAACACCATAGAGAATTACCTGTGTTGTTGATCACTAGTGGAGTAGATTGTTGACTAGTTATACATTGGAATATGCTATTTCTATGTATTTTTTCTTGAATATTGCCAAGTTTGAGTTCTTGAGGGATCCTAGAGGATTGTTCTATCATGTTATTCCACTAGCTATCAAGATACTAGTCATTGCTTTGAGTTTGGTATCTTTTCCCATGGTTGGATAAATACTAGCTAGGCGCGAGGTGCAAAATTTGGCATGGTATAAGGATGGTGGACCTTGCAGAAGAAATGGAGAGAGAGGAGAGGAACTTGGAGAGATAACGGAAAGCTACATGAGTGATGGATTTATAGAGGTATACATTACGTGAAGGATTTGAGGTTCACGTGGAGGATTTTGAACTTGAGCGGTGATCATGGTACCCCATCTTTGAAAGCGTGGAAGATAGACCCCCTCAGCTTCTTGAGAGGGCTCGTCATATGAAGAAAGGAGAAGAGTGATTGAAGTGAATTTGAATTCACCTAGTGACCATCACTTGCCACTTAGTTTTCCAAATCTAGAGATAAGTATTACTAACCCATTTAGTATTGGTGGAAGTAACCGATCAACACCTAGGAGGTATAATTTTTCATTTGGAACATCCATGGCTACACAATCATTTCTTATGTTCAGAGGTATATTGTCTAGTATAACATATGAACAAAGGACAGGTACAAAAATATTTGGTATCACATCTAGAAGCAACATGGGACACACATATGGTAGCATTGCAATATTACAAACTATTAGCACATAGTTCAACATGATAGTGGGGACAGGCGCAACCACTTCAAGACATTTAATAGCTATGGGATTTGAATCTTATGGGATAGGAAGACTAGGAACTAGTGGACTGATGGATCGAAGGATCTTGTGGGTTAGGAGGAATATGCACTAGTGGATCTGGTGGTGGAGGCAACACCAAAGGGAATCTAGGTTACGGATCGGGTAGACAAGGGCCCAAAAAACCTCAGCAGGTGTTCTTTGAAATATCTTTGCAACTACCAGATCACAAAGGAGTTGAGGATGTTGTAGAGTATGTACAAAAATGTGAGTTGTTATGGCATGTGAAGGTGATCACTACTTGAAATAAAAGCCAAGCCAATTTTTAAAGACATTGCAAGGGTGCACGTATAGTTGGTATTGGAAGTGCAACCCTCACCGGATAATAGTATATTATATTGCACTATGTAATGCCTTCTTAGCTAAATTCCATATTCCCAAGTTTGAACAGAAGAGAATTAAAACACTAAAGGAGATTCAACAAGGTATGGTAGAGAGTTTATGGGAGTATGACATACGCTTTAAGACTCTCTTATCAAAATTGTCTTATGATATTCATCCTTCTCAGCATGCTCAATGGTTTGTTGGAGGATTAATAATGCCCTTCAAGAGAGCGTTGTTGCATAAGACTTTCACCGACCCGCTTGAGGTATTGGATGTTTCCCTAGATGTTGAGGTTGTGGGAAGTGTGGATACCATTGTTAGTCCTTTTCTTTAAGCTCATATTTCTACAATGGCAAAGCAGCTAGAGAAGCTATCTATGAACTTGACACATGAGACTCACAGTGGCCTATGGTGCATGGATTGTGAGGTAGAGGGGCATACAAAGGAAATTTTCCTCGAGAGATCACTACACACCATGATGGCGAGTCTATGATATTTTCCATGGAGATCATGATACAAGTAGGTTTGATCTACTATAGTGTGTGATCCATAAGAATGTGTCTTTATATTGAAATATTTTCACCTCTACTACTCATGACACCAAATATTGGAGATTAATTGACTTGATACATGATTCCAAGGATGGTGGTCATCAATATGAAGGACATGCGGATGGAGGAGCTCATGGAAGATAATTTCACAGAGGATTTAGAGGTCATGGCAATCACGAGAGGTGGAAGAGGTGAATTACCTCACGGAACTTGTTATAATTATGGGTCCACAAAGCATTACAAGTGCAAATGTCATGACCTGCTATAGTGCTCTTGGTGTGGGAAAAATCACAAGTATGAGGAGTGCCTAGAATTATTTGAACACATGAGCCAACAAAAATGGAAAGACAAGGGTGCTAGGATGGTAAGCGTGAAGAAAGAATACTCACAGTGGATGGCAAGGGTGGCACATAAGTCAAGTTAGAAACTGTCTTGGTGACGATGCAATGAGGCTGCACGAGCCGGAAAATACCAAAGCGAGAGACCACTAATTACAAGATAAGAGGAGGTATATGGGAAGTATCCAAACCCTACACATCAAAAGGAAATATATCACGAGACCGTGGATGTAATCTGAAGTCTTTAAGGGGAAATTCGGTGTCTAAAATAGAAATCTAGGAAGTTATAACGAGAAGAAAAGTGTTGAATACCCTCGATCGGATATAGATGATGTCAGAGAGGTTTGTAAGATGTTGCACCAAGAGAATATCATTCCTATATTAGGAGAATGGTTGAGGAATAAGATACCGAGTTCCAGGAGAAGAGTGTGAAAGGAAGGTTTTACATGTTAATCTTCCTTCCCATAGCCTTGAATACGATAAGGAAATTACCTTGAATTTAGTTATTAATGGATGGATCCTAAGTAATATTATAATTGACACAAGTGTGGAAGTTAATGTTCTCACCCTGGACACCTGGAATCAAATGGGAAGGCCCCCATTATAACCATCTTCAAATATGTTGTATATGGCTAATAAGATGAAGGAAATTCCCATTCATTTTCTAAAGGATGTTGTTATCACTATCAAGGGGAAAAATTCATTGGATGCTTTGAAGTATTAGTGCTCGCTAAGTCGGATAACTTTCTAGCATTACTTGGGCACCCCTGGTTCTATACAAACAATGTTGACTTATGTATCAACAAGGGGTATATAAAATTTGATAACAAGGAGGAAATTCTTATCATTCCTTTGATGGATGGGAAGTCGGCGCCCATACTAAACCTCTAGAAGAAGAATACCTAGACCAAATTTATGTGTGCACTATCACGAACCACGAGGTTATGTAACCAATAAGAGAATGTGTTATTTATTGGGAAGACACCTAATCTATAAGTAATAAGAACTAGTGTGGCATTTGAAAATTGGGCGCATAGGACATATGAGTTAGTCAAAAGGTAGTTAAGAGGCTCAGTAACAAGATTAAAAAAGGAATTCTCATTCAAGCACCTAAAAGGAAATAAGTTTCTAATTTATTCTAAGTTCACCAACCTCGATGTTTTCTGCGAGAAATGGAGACCTAGTGGAGATGTGAGATCAAAAGGAGAAGGATTCTTAGTTATACCTTACTCGGGACTACAACACATTGGTGGGAGACCCATCGTGATAACCTTCTAGAGTGGTGCAAAGTGAGAATCACGTTCTCTGTTAGGTTTTCAGGAGCAATGCACCTACTATCATACAAAATTATCATGGGAAGGAACCCACCTCGTTTCACATCCAAGCATGTGAGAAGGCACTGGATGGAAGGTGTGGAAGCCTTATCACCTTATTTATGGGTGCATAAGTTGTACTCCATATTACATGGATGTGTACATGCATGATACATTAGCTCATAGATGCATCATCGGACTAAAAACTTCTAGGAGTTGACGACATTTGCTCTCCTTCAAGCTTTCGAATATCGAAGTACTAAGCCATTGGTGGATGAGGCATTGTAGATTGTTAAGTGCCTAACTATGGGAGATAGTGCTATGGTAGTAGATAAAATACTTTAATTATTGTAGTGAACCTAGCTTTGAAGTGCGCTTTCATGAGGAAGAATAAGATGATATACAACTTGAGCGTGCATGCATAAAAAAGGAGAAAGGAAAGTTGGTCTATGAGATCGATGGTGAAGAAGTGGAAAAATTGGATATTAATCATACTATAGATATGCATGAGGTTATGGATAGTGTTGATGAGAAAGTGCACACCTACCATGAACCCCTAAAAACCAAGAAGTTTAACATTTTTTGGGAGGTGGAACCTAAGGATGATACTATTGGAGATTACTAGATAGAAAGGAGGTTTTGAAGATCATCAATTTGTTGCGTGAATTTTAGGATTTGTTTCCACATGGGTACCACCAGCTTAAAGGATTTCAAAACTTCTTGGGAGAAATGAAGATCAAGTTAAAGGAAGGTTCCCACCCAATTTTGAAAAGGCCTTATCGTATGAATCCAAATTTACATGTCAAATTCAAGGAGGAGAATGACAAGATTATTGCATCAAGCATCATTGAGGTTGTTGAAGAATCATAATGGGTAATTCCAATGGTCATCATGATAAATAAGGATGGGAGGATAAATATTTGTGTTGATTATAGGGATCTAAATTCGGTATGTGTTATTGACCCTTTTCCAACCCCCTTCACTGAGGAGATCCTAGAAGGAGTAGCTAGGTGCAAGATATATTATTTCATTGATGGATTCTTAGGATATCATCAAGTTAGAATTATAGAGGAGGACCAAGAAAATAATTTTTTTTCACTAAATGGGGAATCTTTTCCTACACACATATGCCTTTTGGACTTAAGAAAGCTCATGTTGTGTTTTTGTGCATTGTGGTGCAGGTATTTCAAGACTTCATCCATAAGTTTCTTCAAGTCTACCTTGATGATTGGACGATATATGGATGAGTGAATGACCATTGTGAAAATCTGAGGCTGATGTTTGAAAGATGTTGGTATTTGAGGATATCCCTTAACATTAAGAAATATGTTTTTACTACTCCATATGGAATCCTGTTGGGGCATATCATATGTAAGGAAGGCTTATTGGTGGATTCTGCCAAAGTTATTGTTATTGTGGGATTGGGGGAACCTACTAGCCAAAGCGTGGTGCGCGAATTCCTTGGGAATATGGTGTATTATTAGAAATTTAATTAGGGGTATGACAATATCAACTGCACTTTGTTGGAAAAGTTGCTAAAACACAAAAGTACATTTCATTGGGGAGAGGCGCAATAGATGACATTTGATACATTAAAGAATAGGCTTATCATTGCACCCATATTATGATTTCCTTCTTGGGATAATCCATTCCATGTACATGTTGATGCTTCAGGGATGACGATTGGAGAAATATTAGCACAACCTGGAGAGGGAATTGTTGACCACCCCTTTTCTTTGTTAGTAGGAAGCTAACCCTAACAAAATAGAACTATCTACTACTACGAGTACGAGCTACTTTCAATTACCTACGTGCTGCAAAAAATCAAGCATTATCATTAGCAACACCCTTTATATTCTACATGGACCACATGGAATTTAAGTACTTGGTACACAAGCCTATTTTACAAGGGTGTATGTATAGATGGGTCATGTTGTTTCAATAGTTTGAGTCTACGGTTGTTGTGAAACCGGGTAAGAGTAATTTGAGACCAAACCATTTATCAAGGATTTTCTCGGGGAGGACGTATAGAGCATTGAGGATACAATTCAAGATGTGCAACTATTTATATTTTGATGTGCTCCCTCGACTTATAATATATTGTTGGGTTTCTCAAAATGGGTGTCATCTTTGGAGGAATGAAGACTTTGGAAAGGAAGCAGTTAGCCATACGCACTGCACCCTACATGTTAATTAGTGGAGACTTATACAAGCTAGGTCGTGATGAGGTTTTGCATTGGTGCATGTTAGAGTATGAAAACATTGTAATCATGGAGGAAGCACATGGTGGAATTATGGGAGGAAACTATGTAGGAAATACAACCGCGCATAAGATCCTTCTAGCGGGATTTTTGTGGAAAATGGTTTACAAAGATTGTATCAAGTATTGCAATTCCTATGACCATTGATAGTTCCTTGGCAAACCAAGGAAAAGAGATTAAATTCCATTCAGACTGATTGACAGTGTAGAACTATTTGAGAAGTTGGTAATTGACTTCGTAGGACCTATTTCCCACCACGTGAAGGAAATGTTTGTGCTATATCATTACATGCACATACTACCTTACAACATGGGAAGAAGCGGTGCTTAAAAGGGATTACACATCGGTAATATCAGCTAGGTTCTTGTGGGAAAACATAATCAATACATATGGATGATCTTTGAGCTTAAAAAGTGATAGGAGTACTCACTTCTTGAATGAGACAGCTAGGATCTTGTTGGTAGAACTCATGGTAGCCCACCACAAGACTACCCCTTATCAACCATAAGCTAATGGGACTACTTCGAGGCATTTAACAAAATTCTGAATCACATGTTAATTAAGATTTGTGATGTGGGAAGAAAATATTGGGATGATAAAGCTTTTGTTGTGTTATGGTCATATCATACTACTTATAAGAGTGAAAAAGGCCACACATTTTCACTTGGTTTTGGCATGGAAGTGATATTATCTATTGAATTCATGTTACCATCATTGTGTATAGCATGCGCATGAGGATTAGATGATGAACAAGTGCTTGAGGATAGGATTGATAAGTTAATGTAGTTAGATGAGAGGTGGGCTATTGCTTGTTGGAGTCAGAAAATAGAAAAATACGAGAAAATAGAAAAATCTAGGTAGAAGGCATGGCATGATAGACACATCAAGAACAAATAGTTTGAGGTTGGGAAGATGGTTCTATTATATGATTCCAATTTTCTGCACCATCCTAGGAAATTCAAATTCCATTGGATGGGCCCATACATTATATCTTATATACTTTATTCATGCACTTACCAGTTACAAGTGTTGGATGGAACATGGTTACCAGGCCATTTCAATGGGAGTAGGATAAATCCCTACTATAAATAAGTCTTCCTTTTATTTGTAAATAAGGTAGTATTTCCAGTTAGCCTAGGTTTTTCTTTGTTGTAGTTTCCTTTCTTTTTGTTTCCCTTTCTCATTGCTTTGTGTTGTGTGCATTTGTGCTCTGGTAGCCACTTATTATTTAAAAATATATATATGCATAGAGGACCATGTATTCATTTTTGTGTGAGGCGGAGTGATGTGAAAAGTATTAGAAACTATGGTTGTAGATGAATCGTGTTAAAAAATTAAAAAACGCGTGGATTGGAATATCGGGTGTGTAAAAGGTGAACATACAAGAAGATTGGCGTCGAAAGGATTTGAGAAACAATGTACGGGTAAGCGTGTAGGAGAAACATGAGATACAAAAATGGAAAGAAATTCATCTAATACATAGAAGAAGAATTGAATTTGGTACAAGAGAAAGTGCGAAGAACTCTATGGTCGAGGTAGTTACACTCCATAAGGTTACGAAGTGTTCGTGTAGGTTTGAGTGTAGAGGAAAAGCCTTGAAGGTTGCGCAATGGAAAAAATATGCCTTTATTACAAAAGTACATTGGTAGGTGGCATGGAATTTATTGCAGAGAAAATAAAAAGTTATAAATAGAAGATTAGGGGTGCGTTATTTTCTACCTTGCGTTTTAAGTTATCAAAGATTTTTCACAAACTAGGGCATCCTTACAAAGAAATTTTGAGAAGAGTTGTGAATATTTGTGTGCATATCTAGTTTGATCAACGAACTAGAATGGAAAGAAGTACATGGGTGTAAGTGGATAAGGTTGTGTGGAATAATCCCACTGGTGTTATGCCTTCTTATGGAAAGAGGGTTTTCAGTTAGGCATTCATAGCTAGGGCACGGGGTTTGAAGGAATTTTTACAAAGGAGTAGAGCTACAAAGTTGAGACGGTTTAGGATCGGGGAAAAGGAAAAAAATTTAAGGACCCGATGAAGGAATGGTACCAAGGAAAGTAGTAAATGTTTCACTAAAGAAGGGAAAGGGAAAGGAAAAGCAAGCTATCTCTACCAGTTTCAATGAAGAATGGTACATGGAAATACTGTACCTGGATGACGTATTGCTTGGTAAAGAATGGGTGTCTCATGTCGGCCAAGATTTTTGTTAGTTATTATAACCATCGAATGAGCACCATAAAGAATGAAATGACACTATAACTGGTTTTCCCTAAAAGAAAGAGGACACGGATGGAATTCCCATCTATGACAATGAGGTAAAGGTAAAAATGGAGAAGGATGGGTTGTTGCAAATCTACAAGTTTCCCTATTCGGGGAAATCACGAGAGACTATACCAATGTTTGATTTCATGCGTGCATGAAGAACACTTATATTTTGTAGGCCAGATGATGAGCATAAGCCCTCAACTAATTTCTAATTTCATCGGCCTTGTCTATGAAGGAGATTCATTAGACGATGACTTGGAAGACAACGAAGACATTAAGAAGACCGTTGAGGGTTATGAATATAAGAAGGGTTCACATTACTTCAAAATTTCTGTAATTCTTGACCCATTGTTGAGGATGGTCGTGCACTTAGTTATAAATATGAATGGGAAAGAGAAATGGACACAAATCAAAGAGGCTTGGTTCAATGTGTGCCTCAAGGTCTTGGAGGGAACCATCTATAACCTCTCAAATTTAAATCTAGAGGAGATCATACAAGCCATGCACGATAGAGAGAAGATCATGTTTGGTAATGTACTCCTCACCTGAGTTTTTAGAGATTAGAATGCCTAATGGGTTGGATAAGTTTTTGGGAATACCGGATGAGAACCCCTAACTGCCAAGAGGTTTGAATAGTATACCCATGACACTAGGATGACCGCTCATAATGTGCACCTAAAAAAATGGTATAAGTAGATGCACGACGTATTTGGAGGTGAATGGAGAATACCTAAATAGTTACCTTCACTAGTGCAAGGAGAAGATGAGTTTTTCGTTTACCAACATTTTTGCATCAGAAGATTTAATTTGGTAGATGGCACCAAGAGTCATTTCAAAGAGGTGAAGAAACTCAGATTTGATCTTAGTGTAGTGGTTCAAGACTACCGAGAGCTACAAAAGAAACTAATATACCCCAAGAAGCATGCCTATGTGGATAAGTATGTCTCCCATGACGTGCACATGTTAAAACCAAAAGTAACAATATCTGTTCTAGTGAGGATAGCAATGAGGATGTATTTGTGCATAAGGCCTAAGTATGAAAAGGATGCTTATGTCAAAGACATTGTCTCCATTCTGAAGACCCCATCATGTAGAGGAAGGCGTGCTAAGGGAAAGAGATAGAGGAGAAACTCTTGAGAAAAATGTGTTGAACACACAGACGAGTAGGCAGGTAGGGTGCGGGAGTCAAGCATAGGCATCGGTACATACGTCCATCGAAAGAAGTCTCCCGTGAAAAAAATTTTCCAAAAAGGAGGAGTATTCGTAGAAGAAAGAGTCTCTGTAAGGAAGGGTCACCGAGAAAAAGAAAAATAAAAGTCACACGAATTGGAATCACTAGTAAGGAAAAATCGAGAGGGTGACAAAAGGGTTGGACTCGAGAAAAATAGAAAGCATGGAGGCTAAAGCGGATGATGAATACGATGAAGAGTGTGATGAGGCTCATAATCATCATGTGTATGATGTACATGATTCAAAGGAAGAAGGAAATGAAGATAAGGATTAGAACAAAGTAGGCACTCATGAAAAATGGGAAAGAGAGGAAGTAAACATGAAGGATCAAAAGACCACGACCACGACCAAGGAGTAGATGGATAGTACAAAGAGAGAGAAGTGGAAGGAATTATCCAATAGTTGGTGGATCATGAAGGCGAGTGAAGAATTGAGGTATAAGCGAAGGAAATGGAGGAAAGTGCGAGTGTGGGAAAGGAGTATGGAAGCATGGGTGGAGACCCCAACTTAGCAGTAAGATTCCCAAAGGCAATGTGCATAGGTGGAAAGGGCATAATAGCGGCACATGAACAAGAAATAACTTACATTAATGATCCAAACAAGGTATTACACATAATTCTAAAGTACCATGCCCATGAACAAACTCCTTTCTTGGTATTCTTTTAATTAAAAGGGTGCGTACCCACGAGATGAGGAAAATGCTATCTTGGGGTTTTGATTCCCACATTCTTGAACCCAAATTTGAGGTAAAAGCGAGATGCATTGATGAAGATACCATATTCCAAGGGAGTAAACCCTCTGGTAAATTCCCAAAAATGTATGATGAGAAAGTTTGAAATACACTTAACAAAGTATCGGTGGAGGTAAAGGTAAGATTATTTGGTAGAAACATTAGAATAAGGGTCTTAGAGGAAGAGCATGAGAAAAAGAATGTGGAGATCATTGAGCAAGACAAAGAGATAAAATAGAAGGAATTGATTAGTATGTAGTTAAGGCCTGAGATGAGGGATGAAAAGGAAAAGGTGTGTGAAACCCATAAGAAGATAGATGTCATTTCAAACATCATAATCTTGAAGCACCCAGAGCTAGCCCCACATGAGTAGAAATACAATTCAACCATACAATGTTTGGATGAATTTACCCACATCCTCACCATGGAAAAGTGACCACTTACATTAGAGTTAGCAGAGGAGGTGATGGCATGCCAGAAGGAGGAGGAAATTTTGAATATTGGGGAGATAGTAACTTGGTACTTTGAGCTCCTTACCACAGTAAAGTCCGCTACATAGATGGCTAAAGCCATGTATGAAAAATGTGCCAACAAGGATAGGGTAGTAAGCCTATTGGTTACTACACATGAGGTGGATCTAAAATAATTTCAGGAAAAGAAAAAAGCAAATAGGGTGAAGCACAACAAGATCCTAGCTGAAGTTGAGAAGAAATTGGAAGGAATCAAAACCTTGCGCAGTTTGATTAAGAATAATGTAAAGGAAATATACCCCCAAGTCACTCGTAGGATGGATGTGTTAGGTGATCTTAGCAAGAAACTATAAAATATTGTTGATACGCTGAAAGCTAAGAGCGAGGAACTTAGTTTTGATGAAGTAAGTGCACTAGTGGTTGACCTACTTCAGCAAGAGTAGGGAGAAGTAGACACATGGGAGAATATTGAGACATCCATGAAGAAGGAATTCCCACTCTTCATGCAGTAGTAACACATTCTTCTATTCTTCCATTTCTTTCACCCTTTCATTATTTGATTGTTTCAATACCTCTATTTTTTATTCTTTTAGGAAGAAGAATGTTTCTAAGGACGGACAACACGCATAGTGTGGGGTGATGTTTGACTCTAAAATATTAGCTGAGTACCAAGAGGTGGGCGTGTAAAAAAATCGGTAGATAGAAGAGAGCTCAAGGAAAATCACGTAGGTAAAATGGGTTTAAGAAGGGTTTAAGTGAAACCAAAACATGCGGGGAGGTAGAACAAGGGTTCAATGTATGGAGTCACTTGAGGAAAAATGTGAGGACCCGAATAAGCATGATGAGTGGATAAGGTTCCACCCTAGATCTTGGAGGTCAAGAAAAGGACATTCCATGCAAAGGAATATTCCCAGAGACATCATTATAGTTAGTGTAAGGTTTGCAAAGAGGATAATCATTCACAAATGGAGGAACACATCGACACTTGACACACAATATTCTAAAGAGAGAAATCATGGTTGTGGTCAATGATCCTATTTAAAGAGGTGCTTTGGATAGGAAAATAGGGAGAGAGGCATGAAGAGAACATAGACAGAGAGAGGCATGAAGAGAATGTAGAGATAATACAAAGAGAATGCAGAGAGAGAAGAGAAGGAGAGTAACCAAGTTGAAGAAATGATAAGGGTTTAGATTTCATGGTGTTAGGGTTTAGAGTCCTTAGTATTAGAGGGTTGTAAGGGATATTGTATGAAAAAAAATCAACACATGATCTTCTTCACACCGACCTCTTGAGGTCATGCTGAGAAATCTGATGTAGAATGGAAGTGAAGTGAGTGTGGTGATGGCAATCAAGCTAGTTGGGAAATCTTATGTCTTCAACATGCAATATCGGGATCTGTGAGTATAAGGAGAAGAATTCTCTCCTAACTTGAAGCAGTGTGATTGTTTTATCTAATATAATATCTTCTCATAGACTCCAATCGATATTGAGCTCTGCCAAGATTCTATTTATTGGTTTTTGAACATGTGGAAAGTGACCTACGAGCACCTCGTATGGATTTCCAGACAAGGTCATGGAAGTGAAAATGAGAGATGTAGTGGAGCCACATGGACTATGGGTGATTTTCCGGTCTAGTCCAGAAAGTCTTAGCCTAATCGGCTAATATGTTCGATGAAGGAAAGTTGTGATAATGTCCGGTGGAAGTGGTGAAGATCCGATTACTAATATACATAAAATAGTGGCAATGTCTAATTTGTCGCAACCCCATTGCATTGTGGGACCTGAGGATCACAACCAAAGACTCGTGGAGGTTTTGGCCCTTAAATGGTCATGCACGTAATCAAACCATGTTGCCAGGAGTAGTCCAATAATCATAGGCTTGATTAGCAGCGATGTTTAGCATATTTAGTTGTTCTATTTTCTCAACAAAATTTGTAGGTGTGCGTAAAACTGTTAAATGTAAACTTGTATCAATGTCAGTTATCAATTCTGGCCCGTTGGGTTGTGGGACCAAGGGATCACAACTATACGTCTTTTCTTGTTGTGGACCATTGATGGTCATACATAATGAAATGAAATGATTTTAATAAGAAAACTAACTATCAAAGGAAATCTAATCTATGTTTTGGAGTTTTCACAATATATTAGAGAAAAACAATAAAAGCAAACTAATCTATCAAAGGAAATATTTTTGATCTTTTCTAGCTTTTCAAGCAATGTGTTCTAATCTAATTATAGACACCCAAATTGGGTCGCACTCCCCTTTGGTCCCTTGTCAAATAACCACCTTCATCACATTCACTAGCCATGGCCCCCTCCACCCCACTCTAATATTAATTTAATTTAATTAATTCATTATCCTCACCATATTTATTATTTAAATATCTTAACTTAGATAATCCTCACACATCCACCTCATCTAGCCACCTCACCCTAAGACTTATTCTCGAGTAAGTTACCATAACTAACTAAGTCTTACCAAAACCCTAAAAATCAATGCCTACATTCCCTCTAACCACATTCTCACATGCTTAAAGAAAGCCTCCAGTCTAATCCATGAGTGAACGATATGAGATCCTAGAGAATCAAGGGGATCGCCTAGTTTAGTAAACCTATAAAATCCGCCCTAAGCGACATTTGGTTTCCCTTAACCACTACCGGTTAAGCTAGAACTGCCATCAGTCACCTTTTAACCCCCAAAACAACCTTATTTTTGAGGTTAGAAAGAGGTTGGTAGATTCCTAAGAGATATCACATTTTTTGAGAACACGTTTCAGGAGAAAACACATGCAAATAAAGAGATCGTGCATTTTCTCTTACATAGACATCTAGAATTCACCCGGGAACCATACAACACTCACCATAGCAAATATTTGAACCAATTAGGCAAGAAGGAGAGCACATGCAACCCGTATAAGAGCTCTCCAATGTTTGGTGATCCTCTGTAGCATTCAACCTCTTATCAACACCTTCATTCCTCACTCACAGACATCCAGAGCTAGATTCCAAGTAAGTAGAACATTTTACTCCTCTGGTTCACTTATTTCATCATTACATTTTCATTGTTTTGTTCTCCTAGCTACCCATTGACCTCCATTAATACTCACCCCTCCATACCGCTATTAAAACCTCGCCAATCCCATCCAAACAACTTAATACCTCATTCGACCAGCCTAGTCCTAGGTGCGATAATAAGGGAGATTTAAAGCTCATTCTCGTGACATTCCTTGTACCCCATAGTAACCGGCACCAGTTCTCCCAAACCGGAGTCACCAACCTTAAGCGCATCGGTCTCTGTATCTACCAATACATCCCAAAATAGTAACCTACCTACCTATTCCCACATCACCCTTACTCACCTGTAACTTTCCTAAGACCTCTGTCAAACCTACAGAGACCCAGAACTAGTTACTTTACCTTTGAATCTTATTTTAACCTAGCCTGTTAGATTAGATATTTCTTATTGTGTTTCAAATGAGATAACTAAATCATTTTAACTACAATAGGACTTACTTCATTACCAACATTAAATTGTTTTAAACAATGGACTGATAGTTGTCTAGGAAGTTTCACACTTCCCAGATCTAGCACTTGCTAGGTAGCTCACTGCACATATTGTTTAACTTTTATTTGGTGGTCTTGTGTTCCATTTTAGGTAGTTCCTCCCAACCAAAAGGAATCTCTCATGATCAGATGTGGATTCAAAGTTCATACGCGTGCAACAACCTATCAACCAGCATTTCAATAGGTATTCCTCCTATGCCCATTACCCTATCTATTTCGTCATTTTCAAAGAAACATCCAAGAATTAGGTGAAACATTATGGCACACACAGGGGACCCATTCGGGGTTCCTTGTATTTTATTCATTCTTAGGAAAGGTTGTGTGTTTTTTCCCTTCGAAAAGCATACACATTAATTTTCTTCCTGGTAACCTTCTTTTTCTTTCTATTTGCTCTAAAAGAAACCTTTCTTTTGGTGTACTTAAAAGAACCATTTCTTCTTGTTTTCTACATTTTAGTGAAAGAGAATCCCTATCGATCTTCATCTATTTGTGTCATCAAATTGCATATTTTTATTTGGGCTTAAAATCATTACATTTCATTCTAATTTTTGCATTAGCTCACATTAATTGAGGGCAACCTATACACTAGAAGTCATGCTTAGCTGATGGTTGACAAATGAATCGTAGAAAAGCACTTACTTCCCTTTCTCTTTCTCTAAGTCTTACCAAACCTCACAAAAATTCAAAATACACACATTCTTAAACAACATCTTACGGTAGAAGCTGTAGGATATCACACGATCATGGTATAGTGGGCACCCAGCTCATTGCTCTATCGAGTCATACTTGAAAGCAAAGCCCGCCCCCACCATAACATACCTAAAACCTCACCTTTCAGATCTCCTTCTTCGTAGGAAGCCATCCTCACCAAAAATTCTATTATGTAATTCATGAGTCGAGTCCTTAAATAGCATAAGCTAAAAAAACATATTAGAAAAGGCACTCTTAGGATCACATTTTTCTTAGTGTTTCTGCTTGGTTTTGCATTTTGAGGTGAGAGGTCACATTCTTAATTTTTCTTGTTTCTCCTTGCACACTCCTCATCACAGTTTGTGTATTCCACTTCATCCGAGTGTTCTGGACCATATTCTCATCATTCTCAGAATTTTGGGTTTGATTCCACATCAAATTTTAAGTCACAATCACATTTCTTTCATCACTATATCAATTTCACAGTGACCGGTGTCGGTCTAGTGACTATCATCGATTACCCTCATGTCATCGTTATAGCCAACTAGTGTCGGTTAATAGTCATTTTTGTTAACCTTTCCAAAAGGACACCTATTCACCTTCTTTGATTATTCAGAGTCCTTATCACTCTCATCGTATACATTGACCTTGTAAATCTCATCAGTATTTGGCATACCTTTCAGATTTGGCCTTATACCTTGTTTTGACCCATTGTTCACTTTCCACAAGAAGAAGCGGTTACTGTGGACTGGAATCAATTTATCCTAACCAAAGCATCGGTTAGCCTATTTCATTTTCCAGCTACCATTTTAACCCTAATTCACCCACCGCCGTCTATTTATCCTGCATGTGTTGTGTTTTTGTGTCACTTATAGAAAGTAGTCTTATCATGAAAGTAGTCTTAGCTTTGTTAGATTAGATATTTCTTATTGTGTTTTAAATGAGATAACTAAATCATTTTAACTACAATAGGACTTACTTCATTACCAACATTAAATTGTTTTAAACAATGGGTGATAGCCGTCAGGAAGTTTCACACTTCCGGATCTAGCACTGCAAGAGCTTCACTTTGCACATATTGTTTAAATTTTATTTGGTGGTCTTGTGTTCCATTTTAGGTAGTTCCTCCCAGCTAAAAGGAATCTCTCATGATCGAGATGTGGATTCAAAGTTCATACGCGTGCAACAACCTATCAACTAGCATTTCAATAAGTATTCCTCTTATGCCCATTACCCTATCTATTTCGTCATTTTCAAAGAAACATCCAAGAATTAGGTGAAACATTATGGCACGCAGGGGGACCCATTCGGGGTTCCTTGTATTTTATTCATTCTTAGGAAAGGTTGTGTGTTTTTTCCCTTCGAAAAGCATACACATTAATTTTCTTCCTTGGTAACCTTCTTTTTCTTTCTATTTGCTCTAAAAGAAACCTTTCTTTTGGTGTACTTAAAAAGAACCATTTCTTCTTGTTTTCTACATTTTAGTGAAAGAGAATCCCTATCGATCTTCATCTATTTGTGTCATCAAATTGCATATTTTTATTTGGGCTTAAAAATCATTACATTTCATTCTAATTTTTTGCATTAGCTCACATTAATTGAGGGCAACCTATACACTAGAAGTCATGCTTAGATGATGGTTGACAAATGAATCATAGAAAAGCACTTACTTCCTTTTCTCTTTCTCTAAGTCTTACCAAACCTCACAAAAATTCAAAATACACACATTCTTAAACAACATCTTACGGTAGAAGCTGTAGGATATCACACGATCATGGTATAGTGGGCACACCACTCATTGCTCTATCGAGTCATACTTGAAAGCAAAGCCCGCCCCACCATAACATACCTAAAACCTCACCTTTCAGATCTCCTTCTTCGTAGGAAGCCATCCTCACCAAAAAAATCTATTCGTAATTCATGAGTCGGTCCTTAAATAGCATAAGCTAAACAAACATATTAGAAAAGGAACTCTTAGGATCACATTTTTCTTAGTGTTTTCGCTTGGTTTTGCATTTTGAGGTGAGAGGTCACATTCTTAATTTTTCTTGTTTCTCCTTGCACACTCCTCATCACGGTTGGTGTATTCCGGCTTCATCTCGAGTGTTCTGGACCATATTCTCATCATTCTCAGAATTCTGGGTTTGATTCCACATCAAATTTTAATTCACAATCACATTTCTTTCATCACTATTTCAATTTCACAAATGGCCGGTGTCGGTCTAGTGACTATCATCGATTACCCTCGATGTCATCGGTTATAGCAGCGGTGTCGGTTAATAGTCATTTTTATTAACCTTTCCAAAAGGACACCTATTCACCTTCTTTGACTATTCAGAGTCCCTATCACTCTCATCATATACATTGACCTTGTAAATCTCATCAGTATTTGGCATACCTGTCAGATTTGGCCTTATACCTTGTTTTGACCCATTGTTCACTTTCCACAAGAACTTAAATGGTTACTGTGGACCGGAATCATTTATCCTAACCAAGCATCGGTTAGCCTATTTCATTTTCTAGCTACCATTTTAGCCCCAATTCACCCACCGCCGTCTATTTATCCTGCATGTGTTGTGTTTTTGTGTCACTTATAGAAAGTAGTCTTACCATGCTAGTACCTATTCACATGGTATTGATGTGTCGACAAGCAAGCTACCCTCGTATTCCATGCAGTTGTCAACCACTCCCACCTATCCCTTCACCACCTTCCATTTTATCACCCACCATGGAACCTATCCAACCTATCACTATCGCTACCGAAGATGAGGAGTTCGCATGACTCCTTGACCAAAACCCTATCACCTTGCAGTTTTATCTTTCCCACTCATCCACTCAAGATGCCTCAGTCGGTTGATATACAAAATGCACATATCTATCCCCCAACTCTTGTTCCCACTTTCGAATCAGCCCCATCTAGCTCCATACTACCTACCTCTACCTTTCCCCCGAGTCATTTCAGCAGCTATGCTCTATACCCACTATGACCGCCACATCTGCTACATCTATTACACTGCCATATCCACCATACCTTCGAAAACAACCCAAAACACAACCTCATCTCGCCACTATTGTCTCACATATATTCATAGATAAACAACCACCCCGGTGTCAGTGACCCCTACCCCTTTTCAAAACATGGTCCTTTCTATTCCACAATCGTTAGCCCCATTGCTACTAGGGTCACCATGACCCTTCCACCTCCATATACATACTATCAATGACCTCTTGTTTCATCTATTATTCACTGCTGGGTATGTACCCCTATTTCACTATCTTCTTCTCAATCTACCTACACGGTAGCACCATATAATGGAATGTCACCCTTGTTACATGCCCAAAACCAACCCTCTTACACTACAGGAGGCACCCACCCATCACAACCTACCAACAACCTAATCAAATTAATGATGGATAAGATGAGACATTGGAGGAATCAATTTCCGGATCATACAATAGCATTTGCGGTCATTGAAACACGGGTGCTACTTAATTACCCACAATGATGCTTTGCTCTTGAGGACCTTTCCCATGTCTCTAATGGACTGTATTAGATTGATATAGTGGGTTACCTTGACACTATATTTTCATTTAATCAGGTAGCCCAAACATTCTTAGATCACTTTTCCCTTAATATCGTTAAGAAGGTTACCATGACTGACCTATACTCCACGCGTCAGTATGATGATGAATCTATCGCAGATTTTGTCACTTGTTGGCATAGCTCGATCAATCAACTCACCTTCCAAGCGCCACAAAAAAACTCATCAATGTTTTCACACAGGATTGTGCTAGACATATCTCACCGACCCTGTAGGTCCAAAATTTTTAAACATTCGATGAAGCATTCACCATGGCATGAAAGTTAGAGATTCGGGCCATCGAAGAGAAGAAAATCCAATTACGTAATAAGAATTTGACATTCAAGCCAAATGATACCTCCTCTTCTTCCAAACCACGAGAACAATTATTCAAAAGCTATGGGCACCACTAACACAAAGTGGTACTCAAAGCTGGCCCAGCTCATCCGTCAAATTAGGCTAGCCCCTCATCTAATCTCTCACCCGTTTAGACTTTTCAATTTAGATGGGGACAATGGAAATATACCCCAATTGGGGAACCTTATTCTTCCATCTTAGAAAATCTAATCAAAGTGGGCCATCACCCTTCCACCTATAAAACCACACACTTTGGTTTTGACCCCGCCACCCCACACCCACATGGTATAAAGAACAAAAATTCTATAACTATCATCGAGTAAAGGATCATAGTGACATAAATTGCATCACTTTCAAAAATATTGTCCAAGAAATGCTCGAGAAAGGTGACTTAACTATGGATAATCCTAACGCACCTACCAATCAAAACCTACACATCTTCAAGAAACCCTTTCCCAATCATAACCCTTCATCTGATCAAACTAATGATACCTCAACTCATGATATCCATACCTGTGAGGTCCACGCTATTTTCAACGACGCACCCATTACTTCCCAATTACCTCATATTCCTTCCATAGAATAAATTCTAGCCCAAATTCCTCCTTCGCATTGCAAACCTACCTCACCTATTCCTCCACCCAAAGAGGAACACCTTTCAGCTCCTTCCTCATCTATGGAGGATCCTTGACTAATGTCAAGGATATTTCACCTTTGGCTTCTCCACCTAGGGAACAGGCACCCACAATACTTCTTCAGTCCATGGAGGATACTTGTTTATCTCCTCCACCCATAGAGGAGCACCCATCATCTCATCCACCCTGAGAGGAGCACCAATTTTATCCTCCACCTATCAAGGATCCAAAGTAGAGATACCTTTGCCTCTAGGTGAGTATTCTCCATCAGCTACCTAAGATCCTACTAGACCTACTTTCAGCTCTCTTACCCACAGAAGCCAAAGCTAACAAATTCCCCATCTCTAAGAAATTTTTATGGGAATTTCCATTAGGTCCTCATCAACATCACCTACAGACGTGTCATTCTCACACTTAGTCGATCACTTAGATTATGTGGACAGAGCCTTACTGTGGGGGCATCTTCTACTTCTTGTCTCAACGCAAATGCAAATGTCACTTGTTGACACTTCCACTATCTACCCAAAAACTTTTGACCACTCAAACCAACCATGTCCACCTCTATCACAACTTCTTCCATGACACCCATCATAGCTCAACACACACCCTTACCCATAACCCAACATACATCTAAGTCTAAACCCACACCTACATCGTCCTCCTCACCTAAACCTATTACTACCTTAGGGGTCACCCCAACCACCAGCCTTACTCATCCACCTATCAAACTAGATTTAGCTACATCCTCCACAGTCAACACCCAACCTACTTTGGCACCCAAACAGAAGAACCAAACTCATAGAACTCACACCCTAGCTGCACTAATCACACCTACATCACCTTCACCCTTTTCGTCTATCTTAGGACCTCAACCTCCAAACACGATCAAGAAACCTCCATTCATCAAGTAAAACAAAAACACAACATCCCACTCCTTCCCCAAAACCTCTAACATACCCAAGTGCCTAACACGATTTACACCTACACCTACAACATCTTTACCACCCATACCTCCAATACCTTCAAGCAACTTCTTCACTACTCAATACACTTTAGTCTCTGTACCTCACACCCCCTTCATGGCCCACATCATATACCTTCACAACACCTCCGTTATCCCCATGGGTAACTCACCCTATTCCCCATCCACTTTTCCCTCTAGATCTCATACACTCGTATCACCTTTACCCTAGAAGATGTAACCCAAAGACAAAAATCGATACCCTCCAATAAGATGGCCAAAACAACCATATACCCTCCTTCCCGCTCATCTACCATACCCCCACCCAAGTAAATGTGACCAACACCCAAGACCACTTCAGCACCCAAAACCATAGCTTGACCCACTCCCCCCCCTGTAAAGGTGGTTCCTCCACAATCAATTGCACCTACACCCAAACCCACTTTCACTTCCCATTGTGACCCACTAGCAGGTCCTATGCCAAAATCTTAACCAACCTCCTTGAGACTTTTGTCATCACATTACCACTACTCAAACCTTATGACCCCCTCAAACCCAAGCCAAAAGGTTTTGATGACACTAAAATTTGTGCCTACCATCGTGTGTCCAGGGCACGATGTGGAGAACTACAAGGCTTTGAAAACCATCCTTATGCGGTTGTGTCCTCCCGAAGCAAACTTTGACGATGATGACCTTTTTGATGAAGACCCCTGCTTCACTAACACCCATTCTCACAGTCCTTCACTCACTGCCTACTCAACAACCATGACCTCCACCCTCTCAACTCTTAGAGCCATCCCCAAGATTTGAAATTAACATGGTTCACATTAGAGAGCTTGCTACACCCTCACCCAAATGTCGTTGCACCCAACTCACCTCACAAGGATTTTCTCCCCCGGTAGGTTTATTCCCATTATGTCATTATACCACTCACCCTACACCTTATACCATTTTCCAACTCCCCTCAGATCAACATGATCTACATCACTACCCGTACTCAGAAGGACAAAGGTAAGGAAAAGGAAACCGACCCACCAACCAATCCTATACCCAACATACCATCTACACCCACACCTAAGATTACTATTCGTGGCCCCACATACCCTATTTCTAATGGGGTCACACATCGCACCATGCTCAAACAATTACACCAATCTCCCCTCAAAATGTCCCTATATGACCTCATCCAAACCTTAGAATCCCATCGTTAAGCTCTCATGGAGGTTCTTCAATCTATTGAGGTTTTACCTAATGACCCTACACCCATAGCTTCCATTATCACACCCCATCATGTAGCCTCTCTCACCAAATTGCCACCCTTATCCACACCTTACCCTACTCACCAAATCTCCTCCTTAGCTTCTCATAAGAAGAGATCTCACCACACCAAACCGATGACCTTGACCCAGCCCTCTTCATCTCTATCCACATCGATGATGTAGACATGTACGATGTGTAATGATCTATGGGGTGCTAGCATTAATATCATTTCATTGCATGCATTCGATCAAATGCACATACTTGAAAATTGCATGCATAAACATCATGTCATGTTGCATTCATTAAATCATGCTATCACCTCTACACTAGGAAGAATCATCCTCCATGTTCACGTGGGCCCCTGCAGAGTGTTTTAAAGTTATTTTACATCTTCAAGGGGGAATTTCAATATAACATGTTTATTGGAAGACCACGGATTCATGTCATGGGTTGCATTCCTTCCACTTTGCATCTGTGTAAAGTTTGAGCATGAAGGGCACACCTATACTATTCCATCTGATCCATCACCTTTTGAAACATGCAAATTACTATACCAACCTAATGACATGCTTATACCCATTAAGGCATCTACCTCCATGATCAATACCGCATCACGTACACCTCCGCTTACCAAGACAGTCACTACCTAACCACACATGCCTCCTCCATCCCTACCGCTACCAAAACCTCCACAGACCCCAACCCATCAATGTCCTAATCGGTTAGCTCTACCTCCGCATCGACCACCGACACATCATATATTCTAGCTTCCCACATACCAACCATCGATGATACTCTGAAAGGCATTTTTCAATGCCTCATTCTCGGGGAGTATCACCTATATAGTATCAACACATTCCTTACTCCACAAGAGTATGGAAGTCTTCACCAACACCCTCACTATAATCACTGCAGAGGAGAATTCCTCCTTTATGGTACTCCCCATCTTCATACCATTCTCAACTATTGGGGACTTGATACTACCACCTACACACCCGAACCACCCTCACAAACCCACCCATTTTCCACTAACTTCCAGTCACTCACCAATCACCATTTTTCCCACACCTTCCTACACTTGATGTGCATGTAAGGGTTTTGGTTTTAGATTTTATGAGAAAGGAAACCATACTATCATTCCATGTACCACCCAAAAACATAACGATAAATCTTGGTATAGGATTTCTGAACCACCTACCAAAAAGGCCCACATTGAACTCATCGACGACATCAACCCTTTTCCACCTTCTTCACCAGCTCCACCTTTATCACCAACTTCACAGCGTGAGTTGATGGATCCTTTGACTTATCAACATGAGGGCAAGGCCCCTTTCTCTCTTCCCTTCCTGTAACTTAAAATGATTGATGACGATACACCTTCCATTAATGTTGCTCAATGTCGGGATGATAAATCTATACTCACCTACCTTGGTGTAGAAGACTCATATATTCATCTGGGTCGTTATGCTCTAAGAAGAAAACCATGTTGAATGAATCAACTATCAAGATCAACATTCATACTCAAGATGACCCGCACATCCTAAAGATCAAGTAAATCTTTAGATGCTACTTGAGTAGGAATCCATAAGTTATTTTCTCAAAAATCATAACCATGCTTTCACTTGGTCTCACACAGACATGCCCGATATTGACCCCACCATAGTGGTCTACAATCAGTAACCATTCCACGATGCCAAACCCATCAAACAAAAGCGAGGAAAATGCACCCTTGCATTGCCCTTCTCATCAAGGAAGAAATTCAGTACCTTCTTTCCATTTCCTTCATATTACCCATGATTATCCTCATTGGATCTCTAACACTATTATTGTCACTAAGGTGACAGGGGACTCCACATTTGCATGGACTTCCATGACCTCAACCTTTCTTGCCCAAAAGATGACTTCCCTCTACCCGGTATTGACCAACTGGTTGACCTTCTTGCTGGTCATGAGATGTTATCACTAATGGATTGCTTCTCGGGTTATAACCAAATCTTTCTTGCTCAGAGGATCAACACAAAACCTCGTTCATCATCACTTGGGGGCCTTTCGCTACCTTGTCATGCCTTTTGGCCTTAAAATGCTTGTGATACATATTAGTGGGCTATGAATTATATCTTCCATGATATCATGCATCGTATATTGGAAGATTACGTGGATGAACTCCTCTCCAAATATAAATGTTGCTTTGAGAACCTTTTTGTCCTCAAAACCATTTCGACCACCTCATTAAATATTATATTCACCTTCACCTAGGAAGTGTGTCTTTGTGGTTCTCTTAGGAAATATCTTGGGATTTATCATTTCCTTACATGGTATAGAAGTGGACCTTGCTAAATTTAAAGCCATTTTGGAAATGCCTCCACCCACTACCCTTAGGAAACTCCGTAGTCCTGCAAGGTAAGTTGCGGTCTATTCACCATTTCATTTCACAATTATGTGATGCGTGTCAACCATTTCATCATCTTCTCAAGAAGGATGTCTCCTTTAAATGGGATGATGACTGCCACAAAGCTTTTAAGGCCTTAAAAAATACCTTCTCTAACCACCCGTACTTATTCCACCTAAAGACGATCAACCTTTCTACCTATACATCTCAGCTACCAATCATTCCTTGGGAGCCATGCTCACTCATCGCGATGAACAACATAGGGAGAAGGTGGTTTATTACATAAGTCATACTCTTTTGGACTATGAAACCCGATACACCCATTCTAATTTTTTTCTTAGCCTTAGTTTTTGTTGCCACAAAACTTCGCCATTACCTACTCAACCACAAAACGTATGTTATGACCAACACCAATCTCTTACACTTCATGTATGCCAAACCTTATCAAAATCAGTGTGTCACACGTTGGCTTATGCTTTTAGCTAACCTCGACCTCAAATTCATTCATCAAAATTCCATCAAGGGCCAAGCTATCACCAACCAATTGGCCAATGCACCTATTTTTGGGGATCAACCCTCTAATTTTGACTTTCTAGATGAGTCAATTGCTACCCTTTCCTAGACGAACCCGCTTACCAAATGACACTCTTCTTTGATGGTTCCAAGTGTCAGCGTGGGGGTGGGGCTGGTGTTATCCTCATTCCACTTGATGGTGAACCCATGCCTTTGTCTTTCAAACTAGATTTTTATTGTACAAACAACATTGTTGAATATGAAGCGCTTGTATTAGGTCTCCAAGCCACCTACACCCTAGATGTCAAATCAATCAACATATTTGGTGATTCTTAAATGGTCATAAACATCAAAAGTATAATGAGATAATGTCATAATGAGATACTTCAATTATATAAACATCACGTAGACATAATTTTGACCACCTTTGACCATTATGCCCTTCAAACCGTCCCCCATTCAACCAATAAATTTATAGATACCATGGCCTCGCTTGGCTTCTCAAATACCGCTTCGCTGCCGATTCTAAAATCTTTGTCACCATACAATGACTCCAATCACCCTCTTATTTACATCATGATGTTTACTCCATCAACACTTGTCACCCTAGACCCAAGTGACCTTTGGTATAAACATTATTCCGACTATCTTTCTCTCTCCATCTTACCTCCTGATCTCACCCATAGTGGACAATGCACCTTCCTTAAAAGGGTCTCTCATTTAGTCATCATCGGGGGCCTCCTCTATAAACGTAGCTTTGATGGCATTCTCTTACAATGCCTCATGAGTTTTGAAATTCATTATACCATTAAGGAAGATCATGATGGCATATGTGAAGGTCACTTTAGTGGCCTTCTTTGTTGCTAAGCGTATTCTTTGCTCAGGCTATTCTTCGGGCTGATCCTTAACCATGATTGTTGTGACTATGTCAAACATTGTATAAAATGCCAACAACATGCCAACCTTCATCATACACCCAGTCACACCTTACAGGTCACTCGTGACCTTTGTCCCTTCTCTCAATGGGGTTTGGATCTTGTCAGAGAGATCAACCCCCATTCTTCCCAATGACATCAATGGATCATTACCGCTACCGAATACTACACAAAATGGGTTGAAGCCATAGCACTCATTTCCATGAAAGCCGAGAAGATATGTGAGTTCATCAATCATCACATCATTTTTCACTTTCATGTTCCTCATCGCCTCATCACGACAATGGAAAACAATTTAAAAACAAAACATTACAAAAACTTTGTGACGCCTTGAATTGAGATAATTTTCTCATCACCTTATTACCCACAGACCAATGGCCAAGCTGAATCCACTAACAAAACCTTGAACAAGATTCTCATGAAAGTAGTTAACAATACTAGGAAGGATTGGCATATGCACATTCCTTTTGCCTTGTGGGCATAGTGCACTAGTATCCATACTTCCACTGCTGCCACACCATTTTCTCTAGTCTACGGAACAGAGGCTGTTCTACCCCTCAAATTCTAGATTCCCTCAATCCACATTTCTCTCCATGACATGCTCAATGATGATGAATTTTGTCAAGACCATTTAGCATAACTTGAGTTATTAGATGAACTTTGTCTTAACGCTCTTGACCACCTTCAAGTTTATTAAAAATGTATCAAACATGCCTACGATAAACGTGTCCATGAACGAACCTTCCAAGTCGGTGACCTTGTCCTGAAAGAAAATCAACATGTAACCAAAGTAGAAAAAAGTAAACGAGGTAAATTTGCTCCTAATTGGCTTGGACCATACATCGTAATCCATACTTACGGATCAAGTGCTTATCATTTATCTTCCTTGATGGTAAACCTAAACTGAGCCCATTAATGCCTTGCATCTTTGACCATTATACTATTGAATTTTAGTCCTACATCACCTTTTGTCTCTTTCATGCTCGTCCTTGAGCTCTCTCCACTTCTTACACCTCACCAATGATTAAAAAATAATTATGTGCATCCGTCACTTGTTATCTTTGCTAGAATATTTGTACCACAGCGATGCACATAGCATGATTCTCATGGATACTTTTGTCTACCTTTAGATGAGATCCATGGTCGTTTCAACCTACTTTACGAACAAGAATCCTATTCTTCACCTTGGTATTTTCCATGACTTCAAAGCCCTCACACGAGACCCAACTCCTTGAATCAAACTTCTAATAAAAAGATGAATCCCTTAAAAGGACATCTTCCTCTCTGTAATCACTGCTATAAATAAATTACTCCTTGAAGGACAACTATGTAAAGCTCTTTCAAAAAATAAAAAGAACGAGAGAAATTGAAGCTTCCCGCATTGATAAACTTCACGAATACCTCAAGGAGTTAATTTCCTCATCCCATATAGACTTCCCACATCGATCTGTCTATCTCAGATACAAATCAAAAAGAATATTTTTAGTCATGGATTTTCCCATTGTGACCTTGGATCTCTTACCCAAAGAGCATGCTACCTCATACCATGTCAAAATTAACCACCTCTTTATACCTTTCACCATTCATACTCCCATTTCCTACTGCCTCAAGGGACCTCTTGGAACTGTAACATTTGGTGATCATGTGCCTATCACTCATCTTTAGAATAATCAATCATGTAATGTCTTTTGGGTCTTGCGTTCATCACCTCCTCTAAGGTATGACCTACTAGGTATGACCCTAACCAATCAGGGGACTTTCTTACCTCCTCTTATCTTTAACCATATTTATTTACATTTTGATTACCTTATGTAGGACTTGGTCCTCAACACATCCCTTTGGGGTAATCTTCTTCTTTTGCCATAATCAACATCACCTATACCATTTTTCCTATAACCCACTCACACCTAACGGACCACAAACCTAACTCAATCATGCCTATTACCCGACTCGAACCATGCCTATTACCGACTTGATCCATGCCTATGACCTGACTCGATGCATGCCTATGACCTGACTCGATCCATGCCTATGACCTGACTCGACCCATGCCTAAACCAACCTAACTTGATCCATGCCTATGAACTGACTCGATCTATGCCTAAACCAACCTGACTCAATCCATGCTTATAACCGAGCTCGATCCATGCCTAACCAAACCTAACAAAATCCATGCCTAAACCAACTTGACTCAATCCATGCCTAAGACCTGACTCCATCATGCCTAACTCACCTAGTTTCCATCCATATCACAACAAAAATTAAAAGTCTCATCAAAACACCAACAAATCAAGCATCTCATGTATCTCATCATATAAATAAATATGTGTGTCTCAATACAATATGCATGAATATCCCATCATGTCTATCTCAAACAAATCATTGGCATGCAGGCCAATACTCAATACAAAATGTCATCGGCACGCAGGCCGGTCTCATATACAATAAAATAATAAAACAATACAAAATCTCTTCGGCACATAGGCTGGTATATGCTCAAAATATACAAAAACTATCGTACATCCTCACTCTCTTGGCACCACGTGAGTGGTGGTATGTGATCAAAAATATATCCTCTATAACAACATTCATATACCGGCAATGTGGAAAAGTATGTGTGATGCCCAAACCAAACTAAACACCTAATCTATCTAACAAAACACAACAATATTTGGATGCATACCTCATCATCGCCATCGTCATGGTGACACATCATCTGCCGCTGCACCGGTGGCCCACCCGATCCCTCTTCGACCTCGCCATCACCAAATTGCTACCCGTGACTCTAACCAATCAAATCACACACACCGATCCTATAGACCCACCTCTCAACAACCAATCACCCACCGTTCGGCTTATTTTGTCTAACTCCCCTTCATTTCTTCTTCCTTATGCCTCTGTCAATTTTTTTCACTTACTGAGCACTCAAACTTTTCTGGAATTAGTATCATCAAATAGAAAATTTTCTCGGCTTTTCCGTAAAGGTAACATTTTCCTTCTAACTCCTTATATTTTGCAAGTTATGGCTCAGTGGAGTTTTGGAGGGAAATTTTCCCATGGGAGGTCCACAACCAATAGGAAGTTGTCATGTGGCATAATGGCAGGGGCGGAGGTAAATTTGAAAATTTTCACCAAGTATTGGTAGGGTGCATAAAGAAATTTTTTGGCCCGAAGGCCCACTGGCCAATAGAAAGCAGCCACATGTGTCAGAGGCCCCCGTCGGAGTCCGGAGCGGCAGGAGGAACTTAGAAAATTGTCAAAACTTGGTGCAATGGGAAATCTTGGCCGAAAGGCCCACAACAAATCACAGTACGCCATGTGTCCTCAAAGCGTCAGGAGGTCAGAGGGTGGAAGAAAATTTTCCTTTCACCAAACTATGGAAAATAATGGAATGAAAGCCCACTCCCGATGGCTCGCGCCAATAGGAGGTGCCACATGTCCTCGGGGCATCGGGTTGGTGGAGATTTTTGGGAAAAATTTCCAAAGACCGAAAAGGTCTAAAATGATCATAGGAAGCTGCGGACCAACCAAAACTTGCCACATGGCATCGGGGTGGCGGGGTGGAATTTTTGGGGAAATTTTCCCAAAGTCAAAAAAAGGGGAAAATTTTAAACTTTCATCCCGCCAACCCATTTTTGGCCCTTTTTGCCCTAAATCTTTAGAGGGCATAACTTTTGATCCAGAGCTCGGATTTTGCGATTTTGGTGTCATTGGAAAGTCTGGTGAAATTATCTACATGATGGAGGGTTAAATTTTGTATTTTGATAGAGAATTTTGGGAGAAAATTGAAGAAACATCCCTGGCACATGAAAAAAACGTAGAATTGACATTCAACCACCAAATTTAATGAAGTATGGTCATTTTTTTGATCTGCAGAACAATGTACTTCTAAGTATGGGTTTTTCCATGAAGCCCATCACTCTGTAGGTGAAATTTGTGGAATTTGTTGGTGGTTGAATTCATAAATCTATTTTTCCCACATTTTTGTTTTCTCTCCTTCTGCTCGACCATTAAAAGCTAGATTTGGCTCATTTTGTAAGGGTTGGACATTTTATGTTTTGCAAACTCCCTATATCACCTTAGAAACTGATCTTGTGAAAAATAAAACCTCTTTCAATACTGTAACTGTTTTCTACCTCTCTACTATTGTAATGCATGTATTTTTGAATGAGAATGACAGTGTAAGCTCTGTGAATGAGTTTCCATCCTCTTCTTGTATGGTTTTGCTTCATTTCTGATCTTTCATTACATTTTAGTAGTTTGTGTATGATGTTAGTTATATTTCTATAATCTGTGTCAATTTGTAGAAGTAAATGTTCACCACTCCTTTGGTGTATCACCCCCTTTACTTAGTTTTATTTCTTTGCATCTTTATCTCTGTCTCCTTGGAATTTAGAGTAGGATCTGATATTAAACCTCTGCAATTTTCAAGTAATACATCTGATCAGAGGAGTTGAGGAACCAACCTCTAATCTGGAGATTCTTTTCCCATTTTTACAAGTCCCACACTTGGGGAAAAGATTCAATGTTGTGCAATCACACTGGATGTTCCATATCAAACTAAAAATATGAGACAACATCCAGGGGTGTTGCTGATTTGCACTAATAGTTTTGGCATGCCGGTGGGACCTTAGAGGTCTTCATCTTCATTGCAACAAAGTTGATGTGCATTTTTGTAATTTTTTCTTGAAAAGGAGCCCCGATATGCACATCGGTGACTCCCAAAAGGAAAAAAATCAACTGGTTTAGCAGTCCAAGTCTAAAAATTCATGAGAAGAATCAACACAAGGTCAAGAGCTAGAGAGGAGGGATTATGAGTATCTGCAGCTATCTCCTGGAAGAAGACAGAGAGGAAGAAGGATTCAAAGGTCTCCATCTCCACCAAACAGAACTCTATCAACTCCTCCACCTGGTAGACCTTTCACCCAATCAACAAGGGTTCTCAGGCCAATCAGAATGGCACAACACAACCCTTATGTCAACTTCACTGGTAGCAGCCCACTTTCTCTCAATGCAAAAAATCTAGTTCCAGTTTACAGCATTGAAGAACATTCCATACTTTACTAGAGAAAATCAGACCACTCTTGGTGATCATGTTAAAGACATTGCTAATGTTTGTGCAATCCATGAGATTATTGAGATGTAAATTGCTGTCAAATTATTGCATCTTCATTCAAAGGGAAAGCATTGCAATGGTTTAGGAGCCTTGGGGCTGGCTCTATCCAAAATTGGAATCAGTTGTGCATAGCTCTCCATGAGCAGTTTGGAGAAAAGGGGATAACTTATCTCTTTTGGAACAACTGACAACTATCAAGAGAGCTCCCAATGAGCAAGCTAACTGACTTCAACTTCAGATTTCAAAGGACTTGGGATAGAATCCCAGTGGTAGTAAGGACAAAAACTGAAGGTGCTTTTCTATACTATCTCAAAGCTTTAAATTTTGATATTTCTATGTTAATTCAATCCATGGGAGGTACAACTATACCTGCAGCTTATAGCATTGCCATTAGGGTTGAGAATTATTTGATTCAAGCTGGTAAACTAGCTCCTAGGCCTCCCATGCCCTTGTATCCAAACTTAGAAAATCCAAGCACTAGTCAAGCACCTACTATAGCTCCTATTCCCACTCCTAGAAATCAGAGTTCAAATGAGACTTCTACTTCATCCTCTAGTGCCTCAAATGAACTTCAAGAAGTCATGAAACAATTGTACAAAATTTAGGCAATGAGTTGGTTACACTCAAGAGGTAGCAAGCCCAAAGTTTTAGACCTTCTTATCAGCCTCAAACTTAGCCTAATAGGCAGCCATATCAGCCCAATAGGCTGCCCAATCCAGCTGCAAATCAAAATCAAGCAAGGCCTCCTGCCAATAGACCATTTTAGCCCTATAATCCCAATGTTGCATCTGCCTCTAAAGCCTTAGTGCCAGTGCAAAATAATATGGCTCAAGAGTATGAGTGGTGTTTCCCATGTAATGAACCTCACAACCAATCCATGTGTTTCAATGGTGATTTGAACCAAGCTTTGATGGTAGCAAAAAATGGCATAGAGGGTGAGGTGAGCCAATAAACAAACCAACAACAAGGAACATCTCAGCAAAATACAACTCCAAATGAGACCACACTTGTGAATTGGCAGGCTGAGGATTTTTGTGGTATGAATCAAGTAATGTCTCAGAATGTGGCAGCCAATACAAGGTCAAAGAAAAGGAACATTAGTGAGGGGTAGTCATTAGCTCTAGGTGATCCACAACCTTCCACCACTCCACAAAGTGTTGTCAAGCAAAATCTAGTTCCAGTTATGCAAGGATAGCCCAAGCCACCTTCTAGACCAGCTCAAATACCAACTGTTGTAGCCCATGTACAAGAAAATAATATGTAGACCACGGGGCAGTAAAGAGATGTTTCATCCCCATTCAACATCATTGATCAGATGAAGAAGACAAATGTGAATATATCAATGTGGGAATCACTATCCATCCCAAGCCAAAGAGATCTACTACAAGCTTCCATGAAGAATTGGTCAACTTCAAATCAGCAGGTTCATATGCAAGAGAAGGTACTCACAAATTCTACTCATCTTGAAGGGAATCATGGAGGACATCAAGGTAAATTTTAAAGCCCCCTCCATTCTATGTTTCATTGATCATTGGGGATAAACTAGTACACAATTACATGATTGATTCTGGGGCAAGTAGTTTCGTAATGCCCAAGCAAATAGCTGATCAGCTAGGCCTCCAATATGAAGTTATATCCAAAGGGGTGGTGCAACTAGATGGGACAACAGTAACAATAGTGGGAATGATCAAAGATTTGAATCTTACTTTGCATGCATGCCCCAATGTTACTGTTTTGCAAGATGTGTCAGTGATAGATTTGCCACCACTCTTTGCCCTATGTTTGTCAAGGGATTTCATAGCTAAAATTGGAGGTTACTTATCTACTGATTGGTCACACATGTTGTTTAGAACCAGATATGGAACTAAGGCCACAATCAGATCTGAACCTATTGCAAACTTTCACATTGAGCCTCATACTCCAAGCCCAATCAATGCCAACTGTTCAACATTTGATCAAGAGGATTATCCAAGCACAGATGAAGCTGACACCAAAGTTGGAAGCATCCTAGATTTGACTCTTGATGAATGGGCAAGCAAGGTACATGATTTTGATCCCTACCAAGAAATAGAAGAATCTGAGCTAGGAGTCTATTACATACATGAAGAAAATCAGCCTATTCCTAGTATCACCAAGCCAGACCATAAGGATGACAATGAGGTATGGCAGCTATTTTTGATGGATCAAGAAGTAGGCAAGGTGCAGGAGGGGGAGCTATGCTTGTTTCACCTCAAGGCATTAAGTATTATTCATCTTTTAGATTTCATTTTGCATGTTCTAACAACACTGCTGAATATGAAGCTCTGATACAAGGATTGCATTGGTCAATCAAGAGAGGTATCAAAAACCTACAAGTTTTGGTGATAGTGAGTTGATTGTCAACCAAGTTAAAGGGCAACATGCTACCAAAAATGATCTTCTCAAGTGTTATAAGAATAGGGTGTGGGACCTCATTGAGGAATTTGAAATATTTGGCATCAATTCCATCCCCGAGAAAAAACCAAGTTCTTGATAGCTCTTGCATCGGTTGGGGCAGCCTTTGATGTTGTTGAAAGTATCAAGAAAGATAAAATACAACCAAGCATTCATGTGATTGTAAGGCCATCAGTGCCAGACAATAATGTAAGTTGGCAAGTGTTTGAAAATGACCAGCAAATCATCAATTTCTTGCAAGAAGAAGCTGAGTTCTCAGCCAAAAATCAAGAAAAATTAGAACAACAGTATGGTGATCAAGTGGTACAGCTGAGAACCAACAAACTGCCAAAGGGACTTGTCACTTTGGAGTCCATTTTTAATCCTAATGATCAATTTAGGAAGGAGAAGGAAAATATCCAAGTCAAGGGAGAAGATTCAGTGCCCATCTTGGTTGGAGAAGGCAAGTCACTTCAAATTGGTAAAGTGACAACCGAGCAAGAAAGGTATGAGTTCATGCAACTTTTCCAAGAGTTCCCAGACATATTTTCTTGGAGCTATGAAGACTTGAGAGGTTTCAATCCCAAGCTAGCTCAACACACTATTGAATTGGATCCAAGTGCTAAACCCATCAGGAAAAAACAAAGGCCAGTCAATCCACACATGGAGCCTCTCATGAAGAAGAATTGAATAAGTTAATAGAGGAAAGTATCATATTTCCCTATCAAGCATTCTAGTTGGGTAGAAAACTTAGTTCCAATTAGAAAGAAGAGTGGAGAAATCAGATTGTGTGTAGACTTCAGAGATTTGAATAGAGCATCTCTCAAGGATCATTACCCACTTCCTTCTATGGAGTAGATTTTGCAAGTTGTTGCTGGCTCTAAGAGGTTTTCATTGCTAGATGGTTATTCAGGGTATAATCAGATCATGGTAAAGGAAGAGGATCAGTTCAAAACAACCTTCACCACCAAATGGGGAACTTATGCATATAGAAAAATGCCATTTGGGTTGTCCAACGCTGGAGCTACCTTCCAAAGGGAAATGGATATGGCATTCAAGGGATTGATCAACAAGATAGTGCTGGTATACTTAGATGATATCACTATTTTTTCTAAAAGTACAGCAGATCATCTCTTTCATTTGAGACAAGTGTTCCAAAGATGTAGAAGATTTGGGGTATCCTTGAATCCCAAAAATGTATTTTTCTAGCTCATGAAGGAAAGCTCCTTGGCCACATTGTTTCCAAAAGAGGGTTAGCAATTGATCTAGAGAGGGTTGAAGCAATAAAATCACTGCCATTACCAAGTCATAAGAAATCCCTCCAAAGTTTCTTGGGAAGAATCAATTTTGTTTGGAGGTTTGTCCCAAATTTTGCAGCCCTTGTCAAGCCAATAACCATGATGTTAAAGAAAAGCATGGCTTTCAAATGGATAGCTGAAGGTAAGGCAAGTTTTGAGGTAATTAAAGAAGCCATCTCACAAGCTCCAACTCTCATTAACCTAGATTTCTCCAAGATTTTATCCTTTATGCATTTGGAGGTGATGATACAATTTCTGCAATTTTAGTACAAAGAACAAAGAAAATGCAGAGCAGCCAATTACTTTCTTTAGCCAAAGCCTGGAGGACTATGAGGTGAGGTATTCTTTCATTGAGAAGCAAGTTCTTGCAGTGATTAGGAGCTTGAAGAAATTTAAGCATCTAGTTTCAAACAACAAGGTTCAACTGTTGGTTTCTCATGTGGGAGTAAAAGACTTCCTCCTCAACAAAGATTTAAATGAAAAACGTGTAGGGTGGATTACTCATGTCATGGAGTATGACATTGAGATCAAAGTCACCAAGCTGGTCTGAGGAAAGGGATTATGTGAACAAGCTGGTCTTGAGAAAATCAATGGAAGCATGCAATGAGAAGGATGTTGTTTTGACGTTGCAAGACAACCAAGAACCAAGAAGCATTCAAGAAGAGAATGATGGTGTCATCACTCCTTGCTGGACCCAAGACATAATGCACTTCCTACAAATAGGCCTATGCCCTCCAGAGATGAAAAAAACCAAGAGAAGACACTTTAGATTGCAGGTTGTCCCATATGCACTTGTTGATGGTGTTTTGTTCAAGAAAGATGTAAATGGAGTGTTGCTGAGATGCATTGGACAAACCAAATTAATAGAATGTTAGAAGAGTTCCATGGTGGATCAGATGGAGGTCATTTTCTCCTAGAGTGATAGCCCTCAAGATCATGAAGGCTAGCTATTATTGGCCCAAGGTTTTTGGTGATTGTTATGCATGGATCAAGAGGTGTAAAAATTGTGCATTCTTCACAGGCAAAGAGAGATTAGCTGCCCTTCCATTGCACCCAATTTTAGTTGACCAGCCATTCATGCAATGGGGTTTGGACTTCATTAGAGTCATTAACCCAAACTCAAGCCAAGGACACAAGTGGATTCTAACAAGCAACAGATTACTTCACCAAATGGACTGAGGTAGTGGCACTTAAAGAAGCAAATGAATCTAGCATTCTAGACTTCTATGAAGGGATAGTAACAGATTTGGTATACCTGCCACTATAATATCAGATAATGCATTGGCATTCATAGGATCAAAGGTAACTGAATGGGCTGTTAAAAATGGGATTTATCTAAGCACTTCATCAAATTATTACCCTCAAGGTAATGGCCAAGTTGAGTCTACCAACAAGAACTTGTTAAGGATCATCAAGAGGACTCTTGATGAAAATAAAGGACTTGGCATACTAAATTGAAATCAGCCTTGTGGGCTGATAGGATAACTCCCAAGAGATCCACAGGTAACTCTCCATTCAGACTTGTTTATGGAAGAGAGGAAATCTTTCCCATGTCACTTGAGTTTCCAACATTGGAACTCATGAAGCAATTGGAGTTGTTAGAGTTTGAACCCATGGAGGTTAGATATGTAGAATTGATGGAGCTCCAAGAAATTAGAGAGCATGTAGCCCAAGCAATGGAGAAGGACCAAGCCTTGATCAAGAGGACCTTTGATAGGAAAGCCAAGGCTAGAACCTTCCAAGTTGGAGATTTAGTGTTGAAATGGGATGTAGACCGAGCAAAGCTAGGAAGGCATTCAAAGTTTGATGCCATTTGGAGTGGCCCTTATATGGTCACAAAATGTAAGAACAACAATGCCTTCCAATTGTCTACATTGGATGGTGAAGAACTATAGATTCCAAGTTAATGGAATCCATCTAAAGCATTACTACTAGAAGGGAAATTCTCCACCTTGTACATATTAGCTTAGATTTTCATTCCTCCAAGTGCTTGTGCACATTGTTTTGTTGTAGCTTAGTTTTCCATTTCCTAAGTGCTTTGGCACAAGTTTGTTGTCCTAAATGCTTTTACAGTATTTTGTAGGGCATGTCCTAGATCAAGTGATGTTCTACTCTCACACTCTTCCTCCTTGAAAATTTTCTAATCATTTGGGGTACCAAGTAGTATTTTTGATGACTCCATGCCCAATGGATTGCTTTAGGCAACTAGTAACTTCATCCAGTAGGCAGATGACCCCTCTGAGTCACCAAAATTGTTATCCAAAATAAGCCCCTTGCTTATTTTGTCTAACTCCCCTTCATTTCTTCCTTCCTTGTGCCTCAGTCAAATTTTTTTCACTTTATAGGCACTCAAAATTTTCTAGAAATGGTTTCATCGAGATAGAGAATTTTCTTATCTTTCCAGAAAGGTAAATTTTTCCTTCTAACTCCTTATATTTTGCAAGTTATGGCTCGATGGAGTTTTGGAGGGAAATTTTCCCATGGGAGGTCCACGACCAATAGGAAGTTGCCACGTGGCATCGGAATGGCGGGGTGGAGGAAACTTGGAAAATTTTCACCAAGTATTGGTGGGGATGCACAAAGAATTTTTTTGGCCCAAAGGCCCGCCGGCCAATAGAAAGCGGCCATGTGTCAGGGGCCCGTCGGAGTTGGAGCGGTGGGAGGAACTTAGAAAATTGTCAAAACTCGGCGCAATGGGAAATCTTGGCCCGAAGGCCCGCAATGAATCATAGCACACCACATGTCCTCAAAGTGTCGGGAGGTCATAGGGGGGAAAAAATTTTCCCTTTCACCAAACTATGGAAAATAATGGAATGAAAGCCCGCCCGCGATGGCCCATGCCAATTAGGAGGCACCACGTGTCCTCGGGGCATCGGGCCGATGGAGATTTTGGAAAAATTTCCAAAGACCAAAAAGGTCTAAAATGATCATAGGAAGCCCACGAACCAATCAAAACCTTGCCACATGGCATCAGAGTGGTGGGGGTGGAATTTTTGGGGAAATTTTCCAAAAGTCAAAAAGGGGGAAAATTTTAAACTTTCATCCCGCCAACCCATTTTTGGCCCTTTTTTGCCCTAAATCTTCAAGAGGGCATAACTTTTGATCTAGAGCTCAGATTTTCATGATTTTGGTGTCATTGGAAAGTTGGTGAAATTATCTACATGATGGAGGGTTAAATTTTGTATTTTGATAGAGAATTTTGGGAGAAAATCAAAAACATCCTGGCATGAAAAAAATGTAGAATTGACATTCAACCACCAAATTTAATGAAGTATGGTCATTTTTTTTATCTACAGAATGATGTACTTCTAAGTATGGGTTTATCCATGAAGCCCATCACTCTGTAGGTGAAATTTTTGGAATCTTGTTGGTGGTTGAATTCATAAATTTGTTTTTCCACGTTTTTGTTTTCTCTCTTTCTGCTCGACCATTAAAAGCCATATTTGGCTCATTTTGTAAGGGTTGGACATTTTTATGTTTTGCAAACTCCCTATATCACCTTGGAAAGTGATTTTGTGGAATATCAGACCTCTTTCAAGACTGTAACTCATTTTCTACCTCTCTGCTATTGTAATGCATGTATTTTTGAATGAGAATGATAGTGCAAGCTCTGTGAATGAGTTTCCATCCTCTCCTTGTATGGTTTTGCTTCATTTATGATCTTTCATTACATTTTAGTAGTTTGTGTATGATGTTAGTTATATTTCTGTAATCTGTGTCAATTTTCAAAAGTAAATGTTCACCACTCCTTTGGTGTATCACCCCCTTTACTTAGTTTTATTCTTTGCATCTTTATCTTTGTCTCCTTGGAATTTAGAGTAGGATATGGTATTAAACCTCTGAAATTTTCAAGTAATACATCTGATAAGAGGATTTGAGGAACCATCCTCTAATCTGGAGATTCTTTTCCCATTTTTACAAGTCCCACACTTGGGGAAAAGATTCAATGTTGTGCAATCACACCTGGATGTTCCATATCAAACAGTAATCGAGAGCATCGTAGTTTATACATGTGCGTGCATTAGACTATTACTACCTTTGACCCTAACCCATTACCTAGATTACCTGAGTAGACCTTTTATCTTTTCCCCATTATTCACCTTCCTCTTCATCCCATTCACCTTTTTATCAAACCACTCATGATTCCTCCTTCCGCCTCATCACTTCCTAGTTTGAGGGGATCACCTTCACCCACACATGTAACATTCCCCAAATTAGTACATTAGAACAAGTAATTTTTTATTTTTTTGGATAAATGCTTCCTAGTTCTAAATACATAATTTAGAACTCACAAATCAAAACAACCATTCTTATAACATGAGATAACCATATGCAACTGTAATGAATCGGTGCACCACCGATCTATTCATTCCATGACTCGGTGATCTACCGATCTATTCATGTGTTTGTGAGTTGGCATTTTTACAAAATCTTCACTCTTGCGGTTCTCTTCCCTAATCTGGGATTTCAGAATGCTCTATCCAAGGAACCTATCTGAATAATTGTTACCATTATTCATTGGCATCTCGTCCCTTAGACTAGGTGACATAGGACAACGCAATCAGCAGCTTGCAATACTTTGGCCAAAGTTTTGAAACATATTGTTCATGTCTCATATTCCTTGATGACATACTCGTCAATCTGGAATACGTCCTCCACCCTACTCTGATGTTATATAGAATGTCCCATACTGACTTCTGTCAGTCATCCTTCCCCAAGTCATTCACTCAGGAACGGATTAATAACATGACAACGTTATAAGGATGCTCTTGAGGACTAGGGATAAGCTAACATACTGGATAAACCCTAGTTAACCCAGTGTGTCAATGTACCCCAAATCTCCAAGGGCAGCCTCATAACATGACCATGTTCCTAACCAGATCCCGAGTAAAAAAAAACTTGTTCGAGTTTAAGGTGTAAATCTTAACGATCAATGCAAAGGGTGTCACCATAAGCCACCTACATTGTTGTATCCTCGAGAAGATCCTAATTTTCTTGAGGGTACAACCCTACATTCGACATGTGCCGACATCCTACAAAACCACCTCGGAAAGATCTACTTAACTTAAGGTGTTACATACGTTGAGTTGAAATTATACTTTAAGACTCTCCTTTCCGATTAGTCTTATCCCAACTCCTGGGCTCCTCATCATTGAGTTGCCTTAATTAAGATCCATTTCACAAAGAGAAATTAATAAGATTTGAGATCTCGTCAAGAGTTCCTTTATTCACCATAAACTTAATCAATGAAAATGGGCAGTAGCCCTAAGTCTCCTCTTAAGGATGATAAATATACCTTTTTAGGTTTAAATCGGTTTTCCAAAACTGTATTATATCATGCTTATTTGTATTAAGATATAGTAATTTTAAATCATTTAATATGTTGTCTTGACTTAGATCAAGGTTAGGAGTAATAAATTACTCTTCCCATTTAGCTTCCTGTTAAGGTTTAATTTAACCTTAGCTTCCCTGAAGAATAGTGGGCTAATTTCTAATTTAGCCTTATATAAAACATAGCAGAACTACCAATCATTTACAAGTATCCAGCCACATAATCTTTACAAGGCTTATTTAGAGAATCCTAATAACTTCAAGGTATAAAAATAATAAAAATGCACTTAAAAACATTCGAACCGTAGAAGTTCAATTCATCAAGATACAAATGCAGCCACATAAGTAACAATCCCCTCATTTCATTCATTTCTAAGCTAATCAATTACAATTTATGCATTCAGCATATTTGATACAATACACAACAACAAGAGAACAACTTTCTCAGTGTAGTACATTTAGAGAATCAAGTTGGAATTCATCATAAACCAAATTAAACAATCTGAACATCATATCAGATCTGCGTGCCTTTACCACTTATGACAACCATCTGCAAAAATTGTCAACATGGGTCAATTCGGTGAACTGAGCATGATAAGAACTAATTCTTAAAACAATTGCTCTCATTAAACACCCTGTTTAAATGAAATCATTTCATCAAACATGAAAACATAATTCAGACTATGTTCTTTCTATAATTCGAACATGACTTTTAATGCATAACTCATATTATAGCTGCCAATTAGTCCTAAAGACTTTTCAGATGTTTCATCATATATATTAGAGACTAAGAAGAACAAAATGAATCCAAAACATCCATCCATCTGAATCCCAAGGACAACAATCATCCGAAAAACTATTACATTCAAAAATGAATATACTATCAATTAGTGTATCCGTCAAGTATGATTTAACAATTCCTACGAGCTTAAATATAAATATATCAACATATACTTTACAACAGAAAAGAAAGAAACAGAGACATTCAGACTTCATTCCCATCATATTCAGGACTGCACCGAATCCTCACGAATAATGCAATAACAATAAACGCATGTGACTGAATCAGTCGAGATAATAAGAAGAAACTACAGTTTCATCAAAATCCAATTATAAAAATCACCTGTAGCTATTAAGCAATACTAGAGCTCCCGTGACAAGCAATAATAAATAATCCAACCTAAATAGACTCAACAGATCTTTCCATATCATTCATAAAACATAATAAAATACCCAACGCCATCGCCTGTCATGGCACAGCTAGGAACCCCTTTATCTCAGTCAACCAGAGTCTAGATAACACCAAAAACAGAAGACGTATCCAGATGCAAACACAGCGACAATTCCACTGAATCGAAACACATATATTCACGAAAACATTCAACTGAATCTAATCCCTATGAATATACAGCAAGGACTTTACAGAAGTCACCTCCATTTCATAAGCTCATCAAAGTTTTAACCTAAGTCGAGCTAATACGAAAAAATACAGCAGGGACTCAAATAGAGTCGTGCTTGTAATGTAAACCCAACACACATTCAACAGAATTGAACTAAATATAAACACAACTTTTAGAAAGATTTGAGTTAATAAGTATGCATAGCGTGGACTTAGATCAGAAGTCAAGCCAACACGCAAACACATCAGGGGCTTCAACAGGAGTCGTGTTCACATGGAAATACTACAAGGACTCCAACGGAGTCATATCCAACAAGAACTCACAGCCAGGGTTAAGATTGAAGTTGAATTCATACGAAAACATTCAAGGACTCCAACTGAATCAATACCAACAGTCTTCACAACTAAACTTATACAGAAGTTGAAATATAAGATACATTTCAAGGACTCCAACAGAGTCAATATCAATAAGTATTCACAACTAAGCTTATACAGAAGTCAAAACACAAGATACATTTCAAGGACTCCAACTAAGTCTATACTAATAAGTATTCACAACTAAGCTTATACAGAAGTTGAAATACTAGTTACATTTTAAGGACTCCAACTGAGTCTATACTAATAAGTATTCACAACTAAGCTTATACAGAAGTCGAAATACTAGTTACATTTCAAGGACTCCAATTGAGTCAATACCAACAGTATTCACAACTAAGCAACAATATTCACAACTAAGCTTATACAGAAGTCTAAAACATACGAAACATTTCAAGGACTCCAACTGAGTCATTTTCGTATATAATCCTTGCAAACTTTCAACGGAATCTAGCCCAAAATTGTAACAGTAAGGACTTCAACAGAAGTTGCGTTCAAGTAGTATAATCACAGCAAGCATTCCAAACAGAAGAAACTTCAAATATACCCAGTGAGATTTAACAGGATGCAATAACATAAAAAGCTCAGCTGGGTCTCCAGCCGAAAATGATTTCAAAAAGAAGAAATAAATACAGTAACATTTCCACAGGGTTTTCGAATAACCAGAGATTTCTAATTCCACAGGAAAAGAAGAACCCATACATTGCTTCAAACCAACTGTACTAAAATCACCTGAACAAAGTTGTTTTAATGAAAGCATTTGGAATAAAGCAAGATTTTTAAAAGTCAGGGCCTATCATGCCTAGTAATGTCTTAAAAATCTGAAGAAGACCTCTGAATGTGCTCACACCTTCTCTTCTTCTTCCACGATAGATTAAACAACAATAATTTGTTACCTTCATGCCTTATAAACCTTCCCCAACCGAGAAAGGAGCTAGATATTCTCATAGTTGCCATGCAACACAAAGTAGACTGGTTCGAAGAACCAGTGATCAAGCAGAGAGAAAAACGGAATGCATGGAAAACCAAACAACCAACAAATTTTCCTTTTGCATGCCTTCCCAAGCAATCCGCGCTCGGGAACCGAAGTTCATCAATAGCATTAACTCCCATATTCCCGCCTAATCTCCATTGCCACCGACCGCCAAAGTTGGTGATTGCCAATTGAACACAAACAACCATTCCCAAATTTGGTGATACCGCCACATCAGGTCTCAATAGATATTTACAACCTCCGCCAAATCCCAAGTCCTTCATCCTTATCCACCTCATAAATGCCATAGAAACCACCACCTATGACTCACGCCCCTTCCTAAGTCCCCCTCCAACCATGATCATTAGTTAAGATAGGTTAGAAACATAGGTAGATCATAAGGTAAGACATTAGTCTTACCTCATAGTGCTAGGTGTAGCTAACCTTAGGAACATTTAGCTTATAGTTTAGGGCTAGGTTAGATTAATAATAATTTAACCAATAGGTTATAGTTTAGGTTAAGGTTATTAACCTTAACAAATCCAGTCTAGGTCTCCCAAGTAGGACCGATCCGTATTGGAACCAAATAGGGTAAAACATCCCTACACAGGATCCTATCAGGTATTGCTAAATAAGCTTACTGAATACCTAGGAACATCTTACCTGGCTTAAGGTCTAGGCCTTCCCGATGTTACGGTATCTGGAACCGATTTTCATTTAACAAGATCAACCTGAGTTAACTCCTGAATTGCCCATTCAACTCATTCAGACCTTGCAACTTTCGTAAGGTCAATAAATTTTGTTCATCATGAATAAACTTAAAACATCTCTTGGATCAATGCCACTGATCCAAGGCTGAGTCTTAAAGATGGGTAAATCCACAATTCATCCCGAAATCAGATTGAACTCAGGTGCTAAAAATGAAAGAAATAAAAGAGTCCAAACATATTCCGACTCAGTCAAAGATCTTCAAATGCAAAGAAGATACAATCCAGATCAAGCATGACTTCTCAATCAAAGGAACATGTCCTTATACAGAAGAAATCATATATCAACACTTGAGTGCTCAGGAGGAAGTAACAACAGTTCAGGGCGTTACATGCTTCCCTCCTAAAAGATTCATCGTCCCGATGATTACATATTTTTGATTTACCTTCAGGTCAACCAATTTATTAGTTCACAATACAAGAGACCAATTTCATCATGAATTATTTTCTCAGATCAATGTCATGATATAATTTATTCAACCTAAATAGTGTTTGCCTCAAAGTTGGCTTACATAAAGACATGAAAAAGACAAGTTCATAATCATTTTTTGTCAACAGATTCCATTTTGTTCAAAAAGAAAGGGAAAAGAAATTTTCATCTCTTCCAAATTTTCCCAAGTTTCACTCTCTTCATTAAACTCGGTCCCACTGTTAGACCTTATATTGCTGTATTTCATGATTTCTCAAATGTAATTGGCGAGTTTCCAGCACTCATGTGGGTTTAACCACGATTATTCCTGGGTCTTGGACCTGCAAGGAATTCCAATTTAAAACATGTGACAAATCTGAAACGTATTTCTTAAGCAAAGAAATATGGAAAACATCATGCATGCGAGACAAAGCAGGTGGTAATGCTAATTGATAAGCTACAGGATTGATTATTTCGACAATTTCGAAAGGTCCCACGTAACGAGGTGACAACTTGGTAGCCTTGCCAAAAGTTATAGAACTCTTTCTTGGTTTAACACGAAGAAATTTTTTTCACCAAGTTCAAACTTTCGATCAACCCGCTTTAGGTCAGCATAGCTCTTCTACCTGTCCACTGCTTCCTTCAATCATTCACGAATCATCTTTACTTGTTGTTCCATTTCAGTGAGGATTTCTGGCCCAATTACCACTCTATCCTCAATATTATCCCAACTAACAGGGGTTCTACACTTTCTTCCATAAAGTGCTTCAAAAGGTGCCATTTTAAGAGATGAGTGATAAGTGTTGTTGTATGCGAACTCAACTAATGGGAGATACTCTTCCCATTTATACTGTTGATCCATGCAATACATTCGCAACATATCTTCCAACACTTGATTTACTCTCTCTGTTTGTCCATCCGTTTCCGGATGATATGCAGAACTGAAGTTTAGTTTCGTTCCAAGAGCTGTATTTAGCGTTTGCCAAAATCTTGATGTCATTCTAGGATCCCTGTCAGATATAATCAATTCTGGTACACCATGTAACCTGAAAATTTCGTGCACGAATCTTTTGGCCAACACTGGTGAATCATCCTTTAGATTTCCAGCGATGAAATGAGCTACCTTAGTTAGTTTATCTACAACTACCAGGATAACATCATGTTTATTCCTGGACATAGGTAACCCTTGTACAAAGTCCATGCTTATTACTTGCCATTTATACTGCGGTATGCTATGGGGATATAATAGTCCAGCAGGGTGCATGTGTTCTGCCTTAACACACTGACATTCCAGACAATGTGTCACAAAATCAATAAAATCCTTTTTCATACCTTTCCAAAAATATTGTTGTTTCGATCAGAAGCATTTTTGTGATACTTGGGTGTCTAGAGAAAGGCAAATTATGAAATTCAACTAAAACTTCTTTCTCAAATCATTTAGCAAAGGTACGTATACTCTGTTTTCATAATGTAAGATTCCTTCATTATCAAAATGAAAACCTTTATACCTTTCATCTTTTGGTTCTCAGAAGCAAGTGCTGCTTTTACTTGCTTTGAAAGTATATATCGATTCGAGGAACTTTTACCTCATCCTTAAACTGAGTTCTTAATGTTATAAGAGTAGAAATGTGCTTCTTATGACTTAGAGCATCTGCTACTCTATTCTCTTTTCCTTTGATGTAGCTAATATCAAAGTCATATTGAGATAAAAACTCTAACCACCTTCACTGTCTTGCATTGAGATTAGGCTGAGTGAAAATATACTTCAGCCCTAAATGATCAGTTTTCAACTCAAAAGGTTTCCCAAGTAAATAGTGTCTCCATACTTGAAGTGCATAAATAATGGCAGAAAGCTCCAAATCATGAGGTGCATAATTCAGCTCATGTAACTTAAGTTTTCTACTTTCATATGTTATGACTTGATCATTTCGTAACAAAACACCACCAAGGCCTTCCTTAATCATCGCCATTCTGATAGTAAAGTTCCCGTTAGGGTCTGGTACAACTAAAATAGGTGCTGAAGTCAGCTGGATTTTCAAAATTTTAAAAGCCATTTCACACTTATCATTCCAAATAAATTTCCTATCCTTCTTCTGTAATGAAGTTATTGGTGCAGCCACTTTAGAAAAATCCTTAACAAATTTTCTATAATAACCAGCAAGACCCATGAAGCTTCTTACTTCGTGCACATTCTTTGGTGTAGGCCACTCAGTTATTGCCACTATTTTTGAAGGATCCACAGCAATTCCTTCTTTACTAATGACATGACCCAAATAGTGAACTTCTGTATCAAAGAAAGAACATTTGGATAACTTACCATACAACTTTCTTTTTCTCAAAATTCCCAAAACTATCTTCAAATGCTCATTGTGCTCTTCAACACTTTTAGAATAAATGAGAATATCATCCAAGAATACAAGTACAAACTTGTCCAAATATTCTTGAAAGATATTATTCATTAAGTTCATAAAAGCGCGGGTGCATTAGTTAATCCAAAGGGTAGAACCGTGAATTCATAATGTCCGTACCTAGTTCGGAAAGCTGTTTTATGAATATCTTCTTCTCTAATCCTTAATTGATGATAACCAGATCGAAGATCTATCTTGTAATAAACTGCTGTCCCACGCATCTGATCAAATAGATCATCGATCCTTGGAAGTGGGTATCTGTTCTTAATTGTTGCTTTGTTCAACATCCGATAATCAATACACAACCTAAGTGTCCCATCTTTCTTTTTTACAAATATTACCGGCGCTCCCCAAGGTGAAACACTTGGTCTAATCAAACCCTTAGACAAAAGTTCTTGCAATTGTGCCTTAAGCTCGACTAACTCTATAGTAGTCATCCGATAAGGTGCTTTGGAAATAGGTTCCGTTCCTGGTTTGATTTCAATAGTGAAGTCAAATTCCCTTTTGGGTGGTAAACCCGGTAATTCCTCCGGAAATACATCCTTGAAACTTTGCAACAGAGGAAATTGTTTCATGGAATCATCATCTTCTTCTGAAAATTCAGATATCTTTACTACATATAAGGTACATCCTTTGTTTTTAGCCTTTTTAAGCTGCATAGCTGATAGTTTTCTAACTAAAATTTCCCATTTCACCCCTTGAATCTCTACTGTTTCCAGCCGATCATCTAAACATCTTATGTTCTTTTCAAAACAGTCGACTTTAGCCTTATGGTCAGCTAACCAATTGACACCGATGACAATGTCATAAGATCCCAAGGGTGTAACATAGAGGTCAACTTCCGTGGAAAAGTTAGGTAAGTCAAGGACTGCCCCAAAAAGACACATACTCACTGTATGAATAGAGTTATTACCATACTGCATAGCCCAAGATTTATCCATTTTTCCAGCCTTTCTTTTAAGTTTAGAAGCAAGTTTACTAGAAATAAAACATTCAGTAGCTCCTGTATCAAAAAGAATAGTGACAGGTATGCCAAATAACTTACCCGGAACTTCTATAGGTGTCACTTGCTTTTCAGCTTGCTTGTCTGCTACTGTAGCATATATCTTATGTCATTGACACGATCGTCCTTCTTCAAAGGGCACCGATTTGTGTAGTGGTCTTTTCCACAATTGTAGCAGCCTCCTATAGGTCCCTTTTAGGCTGTAATTACTTCCACCTTAAAGTTATCACATTGTCCTCCTTAGGGCTTTCCCATTGTTATAATTTTTGGCAAAATTATCTCTTACATTTACAAAGCAGCTTATTTGCTACTGTTTTCTTAATATTATCCCCTTGGAAACTTACTGCTCCCAAACTTTTTCCATGGCCCCTTTTTGGGTGCAAGTGAAGTTGAAGAAGGATTTACAATCTTCTTCCGCACTTCTTCTTTATGAGCAGTAAATACCCTTTAATTTCCGTTCTTGCCTTATGGCCTTTTCAAAAACTCCTTCCATAGTGGTGGTTGGGTGTGAACATTGACCTCTCCTCCTATCACAGGATTTAGCCCCATGATAAATTTTCATATTCTCGAACTTCTCATCGTTTTATATTACGGTACGTACTTGAGGAGTTTTGTAAACCGCTCCCAATATTCAGATTACTGTTCCCAATATTTAGTTACCGTTAGCTTTCCTTGAGCTAAGTTCTGGAATTCTATCATTTTTTGATCATAGAAAAGTTGTGGCAGCCAACGTTGCCTAAAATAGCCCTTAAATTGATCCCAAGTGATATTGGTCTCATCAATATTTAGCTCAGCTTTACGGCTATCCCACCATGAAGATGCTTTGTGGGAAAGTTGATAGGCTCCCCAAATAGCTTTGGTTTCCTCGAGAAGTTTCTTATTGCAAAGTACTTCTCCATTTCACTGAGCCAATTCTCAGCTCCATCTCCTAATGTGGTGCCATCATATTTAGGTGGACTTATCCTTTTTATATCATTAGTGAGTTCCACTGCCAACCTGGCCCTTTTATTTTCTGGTTGGATAGGTACATTTTCAGTGTTATTACCAACACCCACATTGGGGTTGTCCTCAGGAGGTAGCTGATTGTTGTTACCAGCTTCTTCATCCTCCTCATTTCCCATTACTTTTGGGCTCAAGTACAGCCAAACGATCTCTTGTGTCCAATAGGGCAGCAAGGATCTCATCAAGTTTTTGGGTTGTTGCCGCCCCTTCTTCAGGTGGAGCATTATTCGCAATGTTCCCCCTTGTTCTAACCATTTTCTGTTACAAGAAAATTCAGGTTTTTATCAGATTATGGACACAATAGGTCCAAGAGTTGCAACCTTCCGCTCTGATACCAAGATGTAACATTCCCCAAATTAGTACATTAGAACAAGTAATTTTTATTTTTTTGATAAATGCTTCCTAGTTCTAAATACATAATTTAGAACTCACAAATCAAAACAACCATTCTTATAACAGATAACCATATGCAGCTGTAATGACTCGGTGCACCACCGATCTATTCATTCCATGACTCGGTGATCTACCGATCTATTCATGTGTTTCACAGAGTTGGCATTTTTACAAACTCTTCACTCTTGCGGTTCTCTTCCCTAATCTGGGATTTCAGAATGCTCTGTCCAAGGAACCTATCTGAATAATCATTACCATTATTCATCGGCATCTCATCCCTTAGACTAGGTGACATAGGACAACGCAATCAGCAGCTTGCGATACTTTGGCCAAAGTTTTGAAACATACTGTTCATGTCTCATATTCCTTGACGACATACTTGTCAATCTAGAATACGTCCTCCACCCTACTCCGATGTTATATAGAATGTCCCATACTGGCTTCTATCAGTCATCCTTCCCCCAAATCATTCACTCAGGAACGGATTAATAACATGACAACATTATAAGGATGCTCTTGAGGACTAGGGATAAGCTAACATACTGGATAAACCCTAGTTAACCCAAAGGTGTTAATGTACCCCAAATCTCCAAGAGCAGCCTCATAACAAGACCATGTTCCTAACCAGATCCCGAGTAAAAAAACTTGTTCGAGATTAGGTGTAAATCTTAACGATCAATGCAAAGGGTGTCGCCATAACCCACCTGCTACCCATTGACCTCAATTAATACTCACCCCTCCATACCTCTATTAAAACCTCACCAAATCCCATCCAAACAACTTAATACCTCATTCCGACCAGCCTAGTCCTTGGTGCAATCATAAGGGAGATCTAAAGCTTATTCTATGACATTCCCAGTACCCCACATTAACCGGCACCAGTTCTCCCAAACCAGCTTTGGTCACCCTTAACCGGCATCAGTCTCTATATCTACCAATACAACCTAGAATAGTAACCTACCTACCTATTCCCACATCACCCTTACTCACCTGTGACTTTCCTAAGACCTTTTCAAACCTACAGATACTTAGAACTAGTTACTTGACCTTCAGATCTTATTTTAACCTATCCTGTTAGATTAGATATTTCTTATTGTGTTTTAAATGAGATACCTAAATCATTTTAACTATAATATGATTTACTTCATTACCAGCATTAATTTTTTTAAACAGTGGACTGACATCTATCTAGGAAGTATCACACTTCCCAGATCTAGCACATGCTAGGCAGTTCACTGCACATATTATTTAACTTTTATTTGGTGGTCTTGTGTTCCATTTCAAGTATTTCCTCCTAGCCAAAAGGAAGATCTCACGATCAATTATGGATTCAAAGGTCATACGTGTGCAACAACCTATCAACCAACATTTCAATAGATATTCCTCCTATGCCCATTACCCTATCTATTTCGTCATTTTCAAAGAAATGTCCAAGAATCAGGTGAAACACTAATAAATAAACTAAAGACAAGTAATCAGCCAAAACTAGCTTGTTACTTATGTGAATATATGAATCTAATCTAAAAAAATAACCTAATCTATGCAAAACCCTTCAAACCCTACCTTAGAGGTGAAGAGCAAATCATGACTCTAAAAGAGCTATTGTTCCCCACAACTTCCCCTGGTAATGTCGAGAGAAAAATTCCTAATGATTTGATCTACTCAGAATTGCCCAATCAATTGAAATGAACAATTTTTCTACTCTATTTTATATGTAATTAAAACTAATGATTTGAAATTGACAATTTAACAAATAAAGCAAACAAACACACAATTTCAACTCGCATAAATAAGATCTTTGACAAATATAGTTGTATATTTATCTGTCCCCCGCCTTGTTCCTTTGTTTCTCCGAGTGTTCATATGAGTCAAAGGGATTGGGAATCCAAGAAAAAAACTAGGAAGATGGCACTTGAGTAATGGTAGCTTGATGGTAGTCCGGATGTAATGCAAGTAGAAGAGAGATAGCATAAGAGATCCGAGCTTAGATATGCAATTCCTAGAAGGATTTTTGAAACAATACAATGCAAGATACAAAAATTTCTCAAGCCTTTTGCTTGAATACAGTGCATGTAATATATAATAATTGGGGCTAGGATGTTCCTTCATGTAAAAGGAAAGTAGATGTAGTTCTAAAAACTAAAGCACATGTGAAAATAGAAGAGGTAAGGAGAACCAAGCAATCAAAACTATTTTTAGACAATTTGGCCCACGGATACATGCTAAAAGTGAAGTTAAGTGAATCGTTGCATGTTAAAAACACACATGATGGAATATGGAAAAATTGGCAGACCACCACCCTACGTAGGGTAGTGGTCTCAGAACACAATCTTGCTGGGCGTAAGCAGTAACCGCCACCCAAGCAGGGTGGCGGTCCTAGCACAAAAGGCCAAAATAAGCACAAAAAGATATAGAAAGATGGAAAAAAGTGTGGGAAGGCTAAATGAAGATGTCTAGGCTACAAATATATAGTGCAAATGGGTTTTAGAGCTTGAAAACATTCTTGAAAGGACTTGAATCATCATTGGGGAATTTTGTAACCATTTTCTGACAATGTAGCACATGTAATTTTGGGTACGTATATATTACCTCCTTGGAGAAGCATCTTAGCCATGAAAAGGTGTAAAATGTAGATTTTGAGTATTTCATTCCCGAAATGGGGAGTTAGAAGCTATACCGACACACACTGTGTATCAAAACATCACCATCCAAACTCCTGCTACCTCCAAGAGAAAACAAGAATCAAGTGTAGATATATTAAATATCAAAAAATAAAAACTAAACCAAAATGACAAAAGCACTTACCATTTGTGTGGGGATATAGAGATATACCTGCACCAATGCTCTAGTCCTGTAAACACATACACTCAAAAGGAGGTCAAAACAAATCATTTTTAAAATTCATTTGCACATATTTGATTTGGTGAATTTGGAGCTTTGGGCCCACGGTGACCATTTTCAATGAGAGTACAACCAAAATGACCATTACGAGATCGTGATCATGTCTCCAAGAGCGGGAGATCGACGATTGCAATCTAAGGTTGGTTTTCTTCTCTTTTGTCTTTTCATACCTAAAATGTAAAATGTTTGAAAAGTTTACCAAAGGGGGACTATTTTCAAAACATTTGGTCTTAAATGAGTATCTAGGGGGTGCCCATAGGGCAGTCTTTTATTTTGTCAAAAATGGTTGTTTTTGTATTTTTGAGCATTTTTAGGGTTAAGGGCATATTTTGAAAATCAGCTCAAGACCGCTGCCCAAAGCAAGGTGGATAGCCCTGGAACCGCCGCCCGTGATCGGGTAGCATGTTATGCATGTAATGACAAAATTTTTCACTAACTTGATTTTTTTGGATTTTTAATTTTTTTATGGTTTTGGTGAGCTTGTCTTTTGGTATATGTTACTATCTTTCTCTTTTCCATGTTTTGGTAAATGTGGAAGGAGGAGTACATATGCTAGAGTTGGGAGAGGGAGTTTGATTTACTCCTTGGGATCTTGGATCATCTCGACTCAAGCTCAGAGGGATACTCTCAAGAGCGCAGGAATCTAGAGGATTACACATGTGCCCCATGTTTCCCCTGTCACTCACATAGTGTGTGACTTATTTTCTTATAAGGATGCAGACTAGAACACTTTCTCGGTTGCAAGTGTCGTGGGTGAGTGGAATATCAACCTCGGAGGATTTATACCACATTCGTGGGCTCTTGATACTTAGAAGGAGACCTGAATTTAGAGAAAGCATGATCTAGAGTAGAGATGACTCAGTGGGCCACCTATATGGGAGACACTACTATTTCATTTGGTTCAAAGAAGGGAATCAAAATCTGGTCCATTTCCACTACTCTTATTCCTATCATCCATAGAGATATCATGGGCATCTTGTCCTCTTGACTTATCGAGAATAGGAGGTGGCACCTTCTATATTTTTGGGATCCTATTATTACACAGATCGAGGCACATGGCCATACATACGCCTAGGGAGTAGACATCCTAGGGACTACCTATCATGACTTATACAGGGTAGTCAGATTGCAGGAGCAGTCACATGAGCCACCCCACTCTTGTTATGAGTTGGGTCTATGAGCGCATCACCCCCTATGGAAGGGGAGTATAGGTACCGGATCCAAGGGATGTCTAGCAAAGTGGGGAGGACAACTATGTAAATTTTTAGGACACCACATCATCTAGTGGCCTCTTTGACCATGAAAACATGGTTGCCACACCTTACTAGGATATGATAGGGTTATGGAGATAAGAGGTAACCATGCTTTGGTAGCTTGTTCTACCATAGGATAGTTAGTTGACATGGTTGGGAGAGTTGAGAATCATCCATTTGATTGGGTTCTTTGGTAGTTTGGCCTCCCATATGTTAACATACTTCCCCCAGTGATACCATTATATAGGACCATTCAGGAGGCCTGGAAGGGCCCTAGAGGAGATCCCAGTTGGACAATGGTTACCCCAGGGGTTCCTATTGTAGTTAGGCATGTGGTCCATGCTCAACGGGAAGCTAGTGCCCCTCGAGCATCTTTGCTTTAGATTTTGGCTAATCCTACTCCTAGTGGAGAGGAGGATGAGCCCATTGACAGAGACTTCGATTATAAGGAGAACGCAGGAGATGATACTAAGGAGGATTCAATTGGGGAGGAGACGAAGGATGAGGTATTTGGTGTCGAGGCTAGCTGGGAAACCCATATGGGGGATGTGGAGAGAGACCCCGAGTGGCATGATACTATGGATATGCTAAAATTAGTGTACGAGGAGTCGAGTGTGAAGAGAGAGACATTGGTCTCAAAGGAGACACTTCCTCAAGGCAGAAAGGGGATGATAAGTTCGTGATGGGACAAAATTTTTCCTCTAGCTTTGGGAGGCCCCTGAGCCACCACTAGCATCAACAAAGAGTAGCCATTGACCCTACCTAGATGCCTAGAGATTTGAGTATGCTTAATACTCTTCTCTCGACTTTGTTACATTTTTATTTTGGTACTTTCTATTTATTTACATTTTGTGGTTTTCTAACTCACCCGTTTCTTCTTATTTTCTTACTTACAGTGACTACATAGGAGTGGTGAGAGCTTATCTGATGGGTGTGTGTGGAAACCCTACTGATTCCCTCAGGGGAAGATCCAAACCAAGTCGACCGAGGATTTAGTTTAGCCGTTAGTAAATGACACACACCGACGTGTTTGCTCATGTGTAAAGGATAGCAGAGGTGGTGACCTTCCTTCATACCTAGTTGGCCAGATATTAGACCATTGAGTGTTTGATAAGGCAGAGCCATTCCCACAATGAGACCACAGCCCACAGATTCCACCATGAGCATTCACACCATTTGGTTCATTCCCAACATCGTCAGTAGCTACCAGTAAGATCCTTGGACATTTCCGTGCACCATCTCGATGGATCTCACAAGGACTGAAATGCCATTGTGTAACACCCTTGACTGTTGTTATTTTCCTCCTTTACATTCAAGTGTTGATATGTGATTTTCCTTATAAGGATATGTTCTTCTGATTTTTGGAAATCATGCTTGATATGGATAAGTCTTATCTACTCTTAAGATCCCATGATCGAACCGGTATGACTTCTTCTCGAATCCATTTTCTAGTTCTCGGTAGGTAATTTACAACTGGTTTAAGAGTCAGTAAACTTATCTTTGTCTCGACTCATCCTTGGATCAATTTCAGTGATCCAAGGAATGTTTTTAATAATGCCCTATGAAGTGAATGGTAAAATTGACATTCCATGAGTTAAGCTACACACTAGACTAAACTTTGTTGTTGTAAGTTCTTTGAATTCTATGTGAATGAACTTCCATTCAGATATATTTTGGCTTGGGTCCTCAAGATCGACCATGACAGGTCATCGCTTGATAACTATAGGAATGTAGTTGTTCACATCACAAACAGTAAAGATATCCGGGAACCTATTGAGGATTTACTTCCAAATCCTAAGCTAGGTGAAATTATTCCTACCCGAGATATGTTACTTGATATAATTTTGGTGCTAACCTAAACTTGATACTAAGGGTTAGAAGGGTTGTTAGGGATTAAAACTATAACCTAACACTACAAGGTTATTTGGTGATCTAACCTAGTTTTTGTAAACTATTGTATTTTTGTTTACTCACTATGTGGAGTTATCTAACCTCTTGTTAAAGATTTATGTTAGAGTTTAGTGGTTGGTGTTACATCCTAAGGTACTAATTTAAATCCTTCCTAAGATCTAACCTAAGCAATATAACCTATCCTAAACTAATGGATGCGCATGGGATCTAAAGGGGGTCACATGTACATCGCGATGGTTTCTAAGCATTTATGAAGTTGATAAGGTTTTTAAATTCCCACGATTGCCAACTTAGGCAAGGGCTAGTTTGGATGGTGGAGGCCTAGGTGGTAGTATCACTAGAAATGGAAATTCATGTTTTATTTGATTTGGAACTCACCAGTTTGGTAGAGTGGTGGCAAGGAATATTGGGTGGGAGATCAGGAAATTAATGCAATTAATTGTCTTGTTTGACAAGCCTCGAACTACTTTGGTAGGCATGCCAAATGGATTTTTGGTTGAGCTGTTTCATTTGCATGCTTTCCGATTTTCATTCTACTTGCACTCTGGTTTTTCAAACTAGTAGTTAAACTGTATTGCATGGCTATTTTGGAGGTTTCAAATCTATTTTTGTTTCATGGAGAGTATATGAGGTAATGTGGAGGAAGTATTTTGTTGTTTTGGTATTTTGTTGAGAAGAAGGGAAGAAGCGAGCTCGGCTAGAATTCTTCTTCAATTTTTAAGTGACACTATCGTGCATGATAGGCCCTAATCGTTAAAATCTCTTACTTTCTTCTAAGTGTTCTTATTAAAACAACTTTGCTCTATTGAGTTCTACACATTCATGCGTAATCTGGAAAAATGATAGATGGGTTTGTAAGAAAACTTGTATTCTCGTATTTTTGGATCTCTGTGTGTTCATGATTCTATGGAAAGTTTTCTTTGCACTACCTTTTTATGAAGGAACCACAAATACTTTAAAAAAATGGTAACATTGTTTGCTTCTTCAGTGGTTTGAAATGTTTGTTGGGTGAACTGTCAGGTCTTGTGAATTTAACCGTAAGAATTTTCAGTCTTATTAAACTCATATGCAAGTACGAGCTTCAGTTGGGAAACTTGTTTAGTAAAGTGGACTATAACTGAGATTCTCAGGGTTTGTTTAATGTGCATTTTGATCCATAGTTAAATGGACTATGAATAAACCCATATATGATCTTGGGATTGTATTCTTCTTGAGAAAATCATTGAATGTTAATAGGTTTCACATGTACTATAGATAAACTTGTATGTATCTTTCTGTTTTTGTATTTTACCTTGTGGAAATTTGACAATAGAAAAGTTCACACGCATGGAAAACCATATATAGTTGGTTTCTGTGTTTCTCCTTGCAAAAACATGGACTGTTATGGAAACTTGCATGCACAGGAAAAGTAGTATAGGGTTTAGTTGTATTTCATTCTACGAACTTGATTGATTTTGGAACTTTTGTTTGTTATTATTTTGGATAACTTGACTATAACTCAAGTCGCTTTGGCATGGTGCTTTTGGAATCTTGTTCTTTGACCATGTTAATGGTATTTGGAGATTCTTTTTTAACCCGACCTGTGAGTCATCCTTTCTGAGCTTTGTCTAAGCATCTTACATTTTGTTTTGTTTGGAAATAAGGTTGATAGGATGTTAATGAAGAATGGAAGCATTTCTTCTTATTTTGAACTGTATGCAAACAATTTCACTACTCTCAATCTAGTCTTACAGTGTTGGCATATTGTGTAATTGTGGTTGTGATATTGATATCCTTCACTGTACACACCGTTTATTACTTGATGTTCTTAATGGAAATAGAAACCTGAACATTGTGTTGGTTTAGGTATTATGGTATTTTGATTATTTAGTAAACTATTAAGGGAACATGTAGTTACCCTAACTTGGTTACATATATTTGAATGGTCTTGATTCTTCAATGATGTTTATACTTGGCATTACCGGAATTGTAAATGATTCCTGGACTATACATATTATTCTTTTGATGTTTGATATTGTCTTTTGTTGGAAACCCAATTTATAGTTTTGGTAGTGATGTGTTGGCATACCGTTGAGATGGTCCTACTTTGCCAAACTATTGGGCAGTCTTAAGTGTTAGCAATTACTCAGATTCTTACCTCTTGTTGGGTCTAATAAGGGTATGTTATGTCTTGGAAGATTGATTGTGATCTAAACTTGTTTCGAATGTGTCAAACTACACTGTTGATTTTATAGGGTTCTATAAATAGGAAATGTTAGCATGATTTCTTCTTATCTGTGGTTGTTCTAAACCAATGGGAGAATGTTAGGATTTTAAAGAAATATTCGTGAAGCTTACTATTCATGGAATTTGTATGAGCTTGATTGTTATATTATTTCTAATGGAAAGTAGAAATTTATGCATTAGAATGGGATGGTTTAGAAAGGAAGATAGTTTTAGTACTCTCTTTCTTTGGAATGGTCATTGTTCTCCTTCCTTGGAACTCTTGAATGAACTTAAACTTTATGAATGTGAGAAGGTAAAACTATTCTATTAAGTCAAGGAAATGATTTGAGTTTGGGTTCATATTTTGGTAAGACTCCTTCTATAATGTAGTTGGGTTAAGTACATTGATTAAAACATCCTGATTCCTATTCTTATTGAAAAGGGAAAATAGTGTTTATTAAGCTTGAATACTTTTCATTTGACTGAAGTGAAGTGGAATGAGATTAAAGTTAGATTGGAAAATGAAATTGTAACTTATAGATGACTGTTAATCCATCACTTCTCCTTGGATTTCTTTCATTTGGATCTGTTGATAAATACATTATATTGTTATGTTTTAAAGTAGAATTACTTTAAAGGAATAGTTTAAATCATGGCATACATCGGTTTCAGCTTTGCTGATGATTATGTACTTTGGCAATGGAATACTTTCTTTTCTTCTTTACTTGAAAGTTAGGGAAAGATATAAAAAGGGAATATGTTGTATACACTTCGTATCTCATAAGTAAAGATATGTGTTGTATTTTATTTGGTAAAATTGGAAACAATGATTTAATATGTTTTGTTGTTTGGTAAAGATATTGGATGGAATCAATTATACTTTAATTTATAGGACAGGTATTATAGTTTATATCCTATTCCTCCTTGTGTTAAAATATGTTTTGTATTGCTCTTCTTTTTATTGGTATTACTTACGCTTGGGAGTATGAATTACTTGTTGTTCATTAAAGCAGGGTTTTTTTATTGAAACAATTAGTGGAATGCACTTTGTTTTAAGGCTTAGTGCTTATCATGCTCGGTTCATGAACGAACGTGCTAGAAATTTTTCAGATGGACTTCGTAAGTGATAAGAGAAGGAAAAAACTTATACGATGCATTGGCTGATCTATGTTGATTCTTGAGAAGACTTCTGATTTTTTTAGGTTGTATTGAAAAAGAAAAGTTACCTTCTTTTAAATAAAGGTTATTGTCCCACGTATGTTTGTAATGCATAAGTTGTAAATGTATAAGTTAGAAAATGAATTGAAAGATGAGAATTTACTTGCATAAGACTCGAGTAAATTATCTTGTTTGGAGGATACTCTTCTTATTATCTATATGTTTGGATGTGTGTTCTTGATGGGTATTATAAAAAGGAATTTAGATAAATTTCCTAAGTAAGCTGTAGATTAAATAAGTGGCAGAATACAACATTCTCACCTAAGTAATTCATTATATCATGTGATGTGAAATAAAACTATAATAAAATTATTGTAATTATAAAGGGCATTATAGGGCATGTTAAGCCCTAGAATGTAACTATGAAGAGGAAGACCCTTCCTCTCTAGTAATGATCTAAATAAAAGAGGAAGATATGATTGTTAATCATTAAGACTTAATTATAATAAGTCTGATATGTATCACCTTGTAGTGTTACTCTTCCTTAATTGGTTAAGTTATTTAGAATAAAAGAACATAAGTTGTTGCTCTTCTATTTTTGGAATGGGTTTTTAGGTCAAATCTAACAAATCTGGAAGTAATCTTAAGTTAATTAAAGTTCTTAGGATTATATGAATTTGAAATGTAAAAAGAACTTAAAGAGTGTTAGACTCGGGGTTGATGGGTCATCGATGTATGTCGTCTAATAACCCAAATTTAACTTAACGTATGTAAACTCTTAGAGGTATGTACATCTTTACAAGGTTGTTCCATAGGATGTTAACACACGTCAACTGCAAGGTTGTACCTTTGAGAAGATTAGGATCTTCTTGAGGATACAACAAAGTTGTAGTTAACATGTGGCAACACCCTTCTGCATTGATCGTCAAGATCTACACACCTTTGAACTTGATCAAGATTTCCCTCTAGGACTAGTTAGTATCATAGTCAGGATATGAAGTATCCTCTAGGACTCAGGGTACCTTGGCACACGGGGTTAACCTAGGTTGACCTAGTATGCCAATTTACCCTAAGTCTTTGTGAGCCACATCATATCATGACCTATGTTGTTAACCTGGACTAGAGTTAAACCTTGGGTGAGGGGATTGATAGAAGTCAGTGTAAGACATTCTAGATAACAATGGAGTGGGGTGAAGGATGTATTCTAGATTGACGAGTATGTCATCAAGGAATAAGTAATATGAATAGTATGTTAGAAATCTTTGGCCAAAGTATCACAAGTTGCTGATTGCGTTGTCCTATGTCACCTAGTCTAAGGATCGTGATGCCGATGAATATTGGTAACAAATATTTAGTTAGGTTCCTTGGATAGATCACTTAGAACCTAGAATAGGGTAAGAGAACCAAGAATATGAAGTATTTAGTAGAATACTCAAAAATCAATGTTACATATGAATGGATCGGTAGTTCACCGAGTCATGGAATGAATAGATCGGTTGTTCACCGAGTCATTACAGCTGCATATGGTTATCTATTATAAGAATGATTGTTATGAAATGTGTGTTCTAAATTATGTATTTAGAACAAAGAACATTAATCATGCAAAAAAAAAATTCCTTGTTTCTAAAGTCTTAAAATGGGAATGTTACACATTGGGTCATTTATTGCTTTGTTGCCATTTTGTCAGAACTATATGATTTTTTTGTATATCTTAGGCTCATTGTAAGATTTTTGACCATGCCTTATCACGTGATGGAATTATATACAAAATTGACTTCACCATGATATATACAAACTTTTATTTTTGGTTCGGTAATCCATCAGATCTCGAGTTGACTTTATTTGGCTTATTTCTCGTGTATACTCTAGACATTTAGAATTCATGTTTTTCTATGCTTTTCAGAATGCATGCAATGGGTGTGAAATGATGACAAAATGATTTTATTTTAATTTTATAATGTTGATATATGATAATGCGAACACAATGTGATGTTAAAATTTAGTTTCTTTAAGAAATATTTGATACTTCATGTTGTCTTGGAAAAATTTGGTGGTATAATTAGGATGCGAGGGCTCAACACCAAGAGCCGTAAAGGGTGCAAGTAATGAAAATTTGGTAAATGGTAACGATGAGGGAAAGAAAATGGTTTGAAAGAACCAAATTGAGACACTACAACCTCCCCTAATCAAGTTATTTCATAGTTTAGAATGTGATGTGCTTTCCAGTTTATCTAGACTTAGATTTGTAGATGGCCACTTGGTTGACAAAATCTGGTTTTGAGGTTTTAAAATCTTTTCAAATTTTGGACATCTAACTCACTTTGTTTTTGACTTATGATTTCACAATATTTGAATGGATTGTTTCTAACTTTCAAGTTTATCAAAGAGACCCCTACACCTTGCCCCATGCTACTAGTAGGAATCATGGGCTCATCACCATGGACAAGGAATAGGTGAGTAAGGAAATTTCTCTCCTTTACCACCCCTACATCACTAGTAAGATATGCAAGCTCAACACCGAAGGTTGGTAGGGAAAGAAATGTGTAAAATAATATTTTTCTGTGGATTTGCATTTGACTTACTCATTTAGGAAAAATGTTTAGTATGTTTTTTTCCCAAAGAGATATTTATGGGATAGATGTGACACCATGAAGCTTCTAGAACATACTATAGGCAAAGACACCTAATCTAGAAAGAGACTACAAGAAAAACTAGGTATGTAGGCCTTAGTATGGCTACGATAAAACTGTCTTATCTTGTTTGTATTGATGAAATGATTTAGAAATATTTGATGACATTGTGGAGATTTGAATGTTTTTCCATTGTTTTCAGAAGTTTTTAGGAGTTGCTATAATAATAATTCCCTTGATCAAAATTTTTACAGAATGAACTAGAAGATGAAAGTGTGATGCAGATGCAAAGAATGTACATATGAAAATTCTAGTAGATCATGCGTAATACATCTTCAGTGAAGATATTTCATAGATTCATTAAAATCCTCATCCTCTAGTGTACACAGGATAAATGGCCCATTTTTGTAGTCTTCTATTAATCGATATGGACCCAACCCCTGGCCTAAATTTTCTTCCTTTGCCAATATTTTTGTATATCCAGCTATAGAGCCTTAAGGCCAAATCTCCTTTGTATATTTCATGCTCATAAACCTTATTGTTGTATTTCTGAGCCATCCAATGGTGTAAACATTGTGTCATTTTTCAGCGTTGAGTCTAGCCTCATCAAGAATTTCTAACTGAGAGATCCACGCTTCTCGATAGCATTATTTTCTCAAGATTACATGCAGTGAAATACAAAGGCTAGGTATTTTGAATTCAAGCGTAAAACATCTTCTGCACCAAATACCAAAGAAAAATGGGGTTTACCCTGTTGGTGTTCTAACTGATGTCCGATAGGACCACAAGGTAATAAAAATCTTTAAATATCAATCCCGCTTGTTCTTCTTATTGGTCTTAAGGAGGATGGACTTTAATTTCTTATTCATAGCCTCATCCTATCCATTCGCCTAAGGATAATAATGAGAAGGTGTGTGATGAATTATTTTGAAATTTATATGCAATACATGTACCTCATCATTTTTTAAAGATGTGACATTATCCGAGATAATGACCTGTGGGACCCCGTACCTATAAATGATCTCGGTTCAAGATTAACTTAGCAATCACAAAACCAAGTATAGTGGTGAGAGTCATGACTTCTACCCACTTAGTAAAGTATTTTGTGGCCATGATTATGAAGTTATGGCCATTTTTGATGAGGTAGAGAATTTTCCTATCAAGTCTAGGCCCCTCGTGGAAAAGGTCCATGGGGTTGCAATTAGTTGCAGAGCTTTTGCCGGTATGACGATCACGTGGGAGAACTCTTGACATTTGTGGCATATGTGCATAAAATCTACTACGTCATGCTCTAGAGTGCACCAGAAATATCCCATCTGATGTGTCTTTTGAGAAGTGGTGTGGTCACCAAAGTGACCTCCACATACTCCACTATGTGATTCATAAATAATATTTTCAGATTCTTCTGCATCAACACATATTAACAACATTCAATCAAAGGCTCTATGATAGAGCACCTCTTCCAAAATAGCATACTTAGCAAAGAATGACGCATAACCACATTCTTTTTGTGATGTTTCCCCTTCTAGATATGTATGGTCCACTATAAAATTAATGATGTTAGTATACCATGGACACACATAAATGGGGGCCTAGTCTCGACGAAGTATACACACTCATCAAGGAAGTTTAGATCTACTAGATCACCTCCATCCAACGGATTATCAGCCAACTAGTCCGTAATGATTTTTCCTTTGATGGATTTTTTATTAAAAAATGTTAACTCAAATTCTCCCATCAGAGTTATGAAGTGCCCAAACTTCTTAGATAAGGATCCTTGTGTGAGGAATGTTCGTAAGTGATCTGACTTAACAATAACCCTCGTTTCTTGATTCAACATATAATGTCTCAAACACTTTTTCGCAAAGACTATGGCAAGGCATTCTTTTTATTCCTGTGTGTAACATGTCTCATAATCAAGCAACGTTCGAATAATAAAATAGATTATACATTCTCATTTATCATCATCTTATTGAGCCAACATGCAGGCTATCGAAACATCTATAGCTTGTGAATACAAGATCAAAGGAAGATATGACCTAGGTAGTATGAGCGTGGGAGGGGACAATAAGAATTGTTTAACCGACTCAAATGCCTCATTGCATTCATCTGTCTAATCAATATAGAAATAATTTTTAAATTTTTTTGATTGGGTGAATAACAAAGGTCAAGTCAGGGATAAACCTTCGGATTCCCCAAAGTTTTCTAAGAAAATATTTGATGCTAGTCTCATCCGTCATCTTGCAGTCATTTCTAGTACAACTCAAATTTTTGTTAGGTCCACATCAATTCCTTGTGAAGATATGATGTACCCCAAAAGATTGCCTCATGTTACATTGAATACACATTTTCTGGATTCAATGTGATGTCGTATTCGACAAGGTGAAAGGATGATACAAAAACCTCGGGTGATTGCAACATTTTCTAGCCTTAGGTAGAAGGTCATCACATAGTATTCCACAATATTATGTATAATATCATGGAATATATAAGTCATCGCCCGTTGGTACATAGTAAAATCGTTCTTAAGCTCGAATGGCATAACAACATAACAGTAGGTTCCCCAAGGAGTTATGAACGTAGTTTTGGCCTAGTCTTCTTTAGAGATTCTGATTTGATTATACCCATAAAACCCATCCATCAGAGACAAAAACTTGAAAACAATTGTTGCATCAACAATAACATCGATAGATGTTAATGGGAAATCATCTTTGGGAAAATCCTTGTTGATATCTCAAAAGTCTATGCAAATGCAGATCTTTCTATTTTTCTTGAGAACGGGAACTATGTTAGACACCCATTGTGAGTAGTCAACTAACTTGATGAACCCTACCTGGAGGAGTTTCATCACTTCCTCCTTCACCATGAGGGCCACCTTTGGCTTCATGGGCCTTGACTTTTTCTTAATTGGCTTAGCATCTAGCTTAGTGACAAGATTGTGCACTACAATGTGTGATGCAATTCATGTCATATCTTTGTAGCTATTCAATGCTCCTTGAGGATACGAGTATGTATTTCAAATTCCTCAGGAGTTAAAGAGGATCCTAGCTTCAATATTTTTGGTTCTTCCTCGGTCCCAATATTTATATCGATTTTTCCCTTGATTAAGGAGGTATTGCCTTCCTCAAACTCAGGTGGGGCTGGAGGCAACTCTAAATCCCCCTCTTCTCCTACCTCACAAATTTCAAGTTCCTTCCTAGGGGAAGATTCTATCATGGGATTTTCAAAATAGGAGGAAGAGTGTGGAATTAGAGAAAGATCAACCTCGTGATGAGTAAGATGTAATTCTATGAGAGCATTTAGATATCCTAGAGTTGCTTTGTCAATGTCAATGTGATCTACAATGATAGACTCACTCTCAGTCTCTATGTATGTCAACATTGGAATTACCAGTGTTTTGAAAACTAAAGGCTCTACATGAACCGAGACCATGAAGTTTGTATCTTCCAATTCACTACTTTGAGTAAAGTGAGAAGTGGAAGTTCCTATCAAGTTTGCAAGGAGGTTCTTCTCCCATGGAATTTCTTTGATTGATAGTAAGTCAAATCTCTTTGTTAGATTCGACACTCCTATTTTGTATATTTTTAAATGCTCAACTATAGTCTCATATACTTAAGATATATGATTTTCAACAAGTTGTGAATCTCCCAACACCCTAATATTAAGAGCACCCATTCTCTTGGCTACAATGAGACCAAGTAAAAGGGATTTGTATTCAGCCCCATTATTTGTGCATTCGAAGTTTAATTTGAAGGAAAAAGGTAGAATCCTTCCCTCGAAAGAGGTAAGAATCACACATGCCCAAAGTGCTAAAATGGAATTTGGATCCATAAAAATGGAGAGTCTAACAGCTTACGGAAAATGGATGTTGGATCATCCTTTGAATCTTCCTCCTTTACCTCAGTTACCTCAACCATACAAACCTCATCTATTGGAAGAGAACCAAGTCCTAAAGTATGTCCCATACCCATAGAATCGAAAGGATGGAGGATACGTGAATCCTTCTCCAATATCTTAACAATATTTGTTATGGTTCCCAATGACGTAGTCTCTATGATGATGGTTTCATCCTTGATCGGAATGGTTTCGATCAAACCCGTGACTTCTAACTCCATTGTAGGAACCAAATTTTCCTTTGGTATTGAGCTTGTAGGTTTATTTAACTAATTTGTAGGAAGCTCAAACTCAAATTGGATCCTTAGCCTCTTTTTCAAGTTAGCTAGGTATATGTTGAAAGGTTTTGGATCTTTTTGTGCCACAAATACCTTCCCTAAATGTAAGAACCTAACTACTTGAAACAAAGTGGAGGAAATCACGTTCATGCAATGAATCCAAGGATGGAAAAGGATAATATTATAGTTGGTTTCCTGATCTATAATATAAAAATCGGTTAGTACTATCTTAGGTCCAAGGGTGACCGACAACACTATAGTTCTAATTGATGTTTCCTTGATGTTTTTGTATCCTCTCAATGTGTTTTGCGTTGAAGAGAAATTCATCTCTCCATAGCCTATATTTTTAAGGAAAGATAAGAGGACTATGTTGACGGATGCCCCATCATCAATCATCGCATGGTTTACATAGTTACCATAAATCCATACTTGTAAAAACAATGTCGAATCACCTCTATGAGCTATTTCAGCATCTGTGGGCATCTTACTAATGTCAAATACAAATCCAAAATCTCTTTCAGCTTCCCTAGTAGATATACATCAAAGTCCACATGTTTTATTTGTTCTTTCGGAGAAGAGGTGACATTAGTTGAATGACCAAGACCTAGTGCTTCTAGTAGAGTGGCTCTATGAGTAGGGGAATTCTTTAACAGATCCAAGAAGGAAATGTGAGAGAAGGTCTTAGTTAAGTCATTGATCAAGTCATAAGCTCCTACCGGCTTATTTAGTGTATCACAAATTTCATCGATGTACCACTTGTGGGTTTGACGAAGTTGAGGCTTCACAATCATGGGTCCCTATTACAATACCTTTATTTGAACCATTGGGATCTATTCTACCATCCTTTGGATGTGTGGGGAGAGGATTGTTAAAGATTCTAAGCAGTGTGTTCTATGGGGATACCAGTCCCATATAGGTGTTTTGAGTTGGTGTTGTTGGATTTTCCAAAAACATGTCAACAAATAACTATCTTTGGTCCTTTAGAAAACATTGTAAAAAATTATTACAATTGTGGCATGTTCTTGCGTCATGCCCACGAACCCTATGGAAACCGCAATATAAATCAGGATCATAATCTTGAGGCCTTTGGTTTGTACCTTGTTCTCAGTGCGAAGTTAAGGTTATTGCTCGGTTGTTGATTGTTATAGTTAAAATTTGGTAGCCCTTGCCCTTGGTTTTGAAATTGGTTTGGATATCTACTTGGGTATTGGTTAGGGCCTTGGGTCTGTGTTTGTCTTGATTTATGAGGTTATTGTTGTTGTTGTTGATGGTTAAAATCTACAGACATTGACTAAGGGTGAGAAGTTATTATTTCTTTGATTATTGCCATTGTTATTGTTGTTGTTTGAAGTTATTGTATTGGGAGTATTAATAATGTTAGGTTTCTTAGGTTGGTCCATCACCCCATCCGTCATGACTCCATGATTCTTATTAAGGATTTTAGTCCTTGATTGTTATTTGTGTTGTTGGAGTAACCGGGGTTATTTTTATTAGGGGTGACTAACCTTCCATTATCTCCATAAGTCTTACAACCACTATCAATGGTTGTTTGGTCAATTCGAAGAGCACCTTCTAGTACTTCTTCATAGCTCCTTAGTGGGAACTTTTGAAAGTATTCCTTTGTCTCCCTATTGAGAGAGTGGAGGAAAAATCACAAAGATTCATCTTATCCATATTTGGAGCACTTCCAAAGGAGTAGAGAACTTGTCACCACCTTTGAATTAAGTGGGTTGTAAAACTCGTTGTGCTCTTTCTTAATATGAAGGAATTCCCGATTCTGTCTAAAAAAAAATTCATATCAAAAGCCTTAATAAATTCTAATACAATTTTCTTGAAGGAGTGTATTGAAGCCTCTATTATCTTATAGTACCAATCAAGAGCAATACCATATAGCATCTTAAGGAAAATCTTTGCAACAACCACATCCCATGGGAGCAGCTCTCAAATGGCCATTGCGTAAGATTTGATGTGGGTGTTAGGATCACCCTCCCCTTTGAATTTTAGAAGATCGGGAAAGGGTCTTAGGAGCATGATTTTCCAGATGGATAATTCTAGAGTCTCCTTAAGATATTTAGAATAAATCCCCATTGTGTACATTTCCACCAATGAAGATCCTTTTTGGGGAGGTGGAGGTTGCATCAGTTGCTGAAATGGGATAGTGTAAACATTTGTGTGGGCGTATGGAATCCCCTATGGCTATCCATACGGACTTGAGTAAGTGTACATATCCCCCTGTGGATATTTAGAATACATGTGTATGGAATTACTTTGATATGGAATTAAAGACATAAACCTGAGGGAACATTGCATTTTAAATGGTATGGAATTTAAGAACACACTGTCGGTTGGCTCTGTTGTAGATATCCATATCTCGGCATGAGGCAAAGATACCCAATGTGCCCGTCCCAGTCAACAAATCTCCAGGGTTTATATTACCCATATAAACTAGAGGATTCTGTGAAGTAGGTATTTGTCCATAATTATACGAAGAGGAGAAGTTCTTGCTTGCCATGTGTATGAATTTTGAGAATTTTGGGAAAACTCTAGCTCCTATACTTTTTCTACCAAGTGAGATGACATCACCCATTGATTTGGTGGTTCTTTTCTTAGGTACTTTTGTTGAACCCTTGGAGGTTGTTGAGGAGTGGGGTATCCTACTATGAATTGTTAACTATGTTGCCACCCCTCATTAGCAATATTGTTTTTGGTGGAGGGTAGAGTTATTGCTTTGGAGCATAACATCACCTTGTCCTTGCAACCTATCAAAAGCTCGGTTCATATTCTGGAAGTTTTGTTCACTCCTAGCATATTGTGTTAAATATTCCTCATCTAGATGTGGGAGTTGGTACGATTGCATGCTAATGGGCTATCAAAACAATACCGAGGAGATGAACTTGCTTCCCTAGTGAAAGTCATGTTTTTGAAATTGATTGTTCATGAGGATAAGTCTATGTGATTTGGTCAAGTTCCTCAATATGCATAGAGGAACCAACATTAGTTCCCTAAAGAAGAGGGTTTTGAGCAGTTGAGCGGTTGTCTACCCATGTTGAGAGTGAAGGTGACTATTGTGGTATATCCTTTTGGTAGTTGTACATGTAAAAACCCAGGATGGGTTGATTTGTACTCTTCGTATCTAGAAATACTTGGCGGGTAGAATAATACCCACTGAGAATAAAGGATGGACAAAGAAAGAAGAAACATTTAGAGACTAGTTCTTCACATTGGGTTCACCAATTTGTATGACAAAAATCAACACGTGACCTTCTTCACACCTGACCTCTCGAGGTCATGCCGAGACAACCGGTGTAGAATGAAAGTGAATGTGAGTGTGGTGATGGTGATCAAGCTAGCTAGAAAATATTATATCTTCAACGCATAATATCGGGATCTACAATTTTAAGGTGAATAATGCTCTCCTAACCTAAAGTGGTGTGATGGTTTGATATGATATAATAGTTGGTCAAAGACTCTAATCGATATTGAGCTCTACTAAGATTCTATTTATTGGTTATTGAACACATGGAAAGTGACATGCGGGTGCCTCATATGGATTTCTAGACAAGGTCATGGAAGTGAAAATGAGAGACATAGTGGAGCCATAGGGACTATGGGCAATTTTCTGGTCTAGTCTAGAAATTCTTAGCCTGATCGGCTGCTATGTTTAGTAAGGAAATTTGTGTAATAATGTCTGGTGGAAGTGGTGAAGATCTGAATACTAATGTACGTAAACTAGTGTCAATGTCTAATTGGTCAACAGGCCCATTGGGTTGTGGGACCTAAGGATCACAACCAAAGACTCATGGAGGTTGTGGTCCTTGTATGGTCATGCACGTAATCAAACCTTGTTTCTAGGAGCAGTCCAATAATTGTAGGCTTGATTAGTAGTGATGTTTAGCATATTTATCTATTCTATTTTATCAACAAATTTTACATCTATGCTTAAGACTATTAAACGTAAACTTTTATTAATGTCCGCTTATCAATTATGGCTTGTTGGGTTGTGGGACCAAGGGATCAAAATTGTACATATTTTCTTGTTGTGGACCGTTGATGGTCATACAGAATGAAACTAAATTATTTTAATAAGAAAAATAACTATTAAATGAAATCTAATCTATGTTTTTGGAGTTTTAACAATATATCGGAAAAAAAAACAAAAGTAAACTAATCTATCAAAGGAAATATTTTTGATATTTTCTAGTTTTCAAGAAATGCGTTTTAATCTAATAAATAAACTAAAGACAAGTAATCAGATGGATGTAGATGGTTACTTGTGTGAATATATGAATCTAATCTAAAAAAATAACCTAATCTAATCAAAACCCTTCAAACCCTACCACAAAGGTGAAGAAAAATCATGACCCTAAAAGAGCTATTGTTCCCCACAACTTTCCTAGTAATGTCGAGAGAAAACTTCCTAATGATTTGATCTTCTTGTAATTTCCCAATCAATTGAAATGAATTTTTTTTGTACTTTATTTGATATGTAATTGAAACTAGTGTTTTGAAATTGACAATTTAGAAAATAAAGTAAACAAACACATAATTCAACCTGGATAAATAAGAAATTTGGCAAATCTAGTTATATTTGTATATGTCCCCTCAATTTGTTCCTTTATTTCTCTGAGTGTTCATATGAGTCCAAGGGATTGGGAATGCACGAACAACGGAAGGAGGATGACACTTGAGTAGTGACAACTTGAAGGTGGTCTGGATGCAATGCAAGTAGAAGAGAGATAACACAAGAGATTTGATCTTGGCTATGCAATTCCTAGCAAGATTGTGGCAACAATACAATGCAAGATACACAAAGTTATTAGGCCTTTTGCTTCAATACAAGCATGAAATATTTAAGAATTGGGGATGGAATGTGCCTTCATGCACAAGGAAAGAAGGGGTAGTTCTAACTAACTAAAGCACATGTAAAAATAGAAGAGGGAAGGAGAACCAAGCAATAAAAACTATTTTTAGACAATTTGGCTAATGGATGTATGCTAAAAGTGAAGTTAAGTGAATCACTACATGTTAAAAACATGCATGATGGAATCTGGAAAAATTGGTTAGGACCGCCCACTGCACGGGCGGCTTTTTAAAGCGCCACCTAGGTAGGGAAGAAATCCTTGTATTAAATGCCAAAACATGCGTAGAAAGAAGCAAAAATCTGAAAAAAAGTGTGCAAAGGCTAAGTAAAGATATCTAGGCTACAAATATACATTGTGGATGGGTTTTGGAGCTTGAACACCTTATTGAAAGGACTTGGATCATCATTGGGTTTTTTTGTAACCATTTTCGACAATTTAGCACATGCAATTTTAGGTGCATACTGAGATACCATAAAACAAATGTATGGGTAATGGGATCAGTAACTAGGGAAATAATAGGGAAAATTATAGTTAGCATCTTTGGTTAGATATGCTTACGGGAGTTGAGCCTCTTTCTTTTAGTGTATATGGTCCGAGATGACCCTTTTGAATGTAATATGGTTACTAGAACTTTTTAAAATCATTATACATAGATATATTTTGTACAAATTACTTACAGGTGTAAACCCTCATGTTACATGGATTATCATAACTCAAATCTGGTTTCTTGCACTTTTTACAATGTTTTTTAGCTTTTGTGATGCATTAATGTGTAGATCTGTTAGTTATACCTTCTTCCTTTCAAAGTAGATGAGTTTACTGCTTTCTACAAATAATCCTCCATTGATGGCAGAACTATCTTGCAAAACTCACATAAAGGAGGGGTCAGCACCCGTGCGCGCTTAGGTGAGCACCCAACATATGTTGGATGATAGGCCGACGCGCTTGGGGTTAGAAAGAAGTATTAAGGGTTAAGTAATGACTACAAATAAATTAGGCTTTGTGTCAATTTTTGGGATTTGAATAAAGCATTTCTAAAGGATCATTATCCTTTACCTTCCATGGAGAATATTTTATAGATAGTAGTTAGGGTTGAAAGGTTTTCAATGCTTGATGGCTATTTCGGTTTGAACTAGATCAAAGTGAAATAAGAATATCAATATAAAACCATGTTCAGCACCAGATGGGGAACATTTACATATCATAAAATGTCCTTTGGCTTATCAAATGTAGGTGCTACTTTCCAAAGAGTGATGAACATTTATTTCAAGGGATTTATCAATCAATTTATATTAGTTTACCTAGATGACATCACTATCTTTTCAAAGCAAAGAGCATAGATCATATGAAGCACCTGGAGAAAGTATTTGAGAGATGCAGGAATTTGGTGTGTCCCTTAATCCTAAGAAATGTAACTTTGCAGTCCCCAAGGGTAAGATTTTGGGACACATTGTTTTAAAGGAAGGTATTTCCATTGATCCGGAAATAATTTCAACCATTTTGGCTCTTTCCTTGCTAGCTCATAAGAAGGCCTTATAGTCATTCCTTGGGAAAATCAACTTTGTTAGGCATTTCATTCCTAACTTCATGGGTTTGGTAAAACCTATTACTCTCATGCTTAAGAAGGATTCAGCTTTCAAGTGGACCGCGGAGGGGAAAACATATTTGATAAAATCAAACAAGAGATTGCTCAGGCCCCTACATTGATCAACCCTAACTATACCAAATATTTCATTCTATATGCTTATGGGGTTGAATCTAGCATAGTCGTGGTTATGACTCAACAAAATGATTAGGGAATAGAGAAGCCAATGGCCTTCTTCATTCAAAAATTAAAGAATTATGAGCTAAAATACAACCACATTGAAAAATAGGTATTTTCCATCATGAGATATTTGAAGAAGTTCAAAAGCATGATTGTTGCTAGCTGCATTAAGGTTTTAGTATCACATTCCAACGTTAGAGACTTCATCATGGGAGAAAAAATCAATGAGAAATGAACTGGATGGGTGACTAAGATCATGGAATATGATGTGACCATTAAGGCCACAAAATTGGTGAGAGGAAGGGAAATGTATGAGCAGTTAGATTTAGATGTTGAGTAACCCTGAAGCCTCCCTCATGAATGAAGAGCCTTCAAACAATGTTGAATGGTAGAAGGATGAAAGAAATGTATTCAATGATCACAGTTGGATTGCAAATATGACTAAGTTCTTATCTACCAAGGTATATCCTATGGGGTTGAACAAAGCAAAAAGAAGACATATCAGGTTGCAAGTTTATTCCCTACATATTTCTTGGTGGCGTATTGTTCAAAAGACATATTGATTTGGAGTAATTCTTAGATGCATCGAAGCTAAGAAATGTTTCAAGGTTATAACTAAGTTCCATGATGGTTTCTTAGGTAGAAACTTATCTGCTAGAGCCACAACCATGAAAATCATAAAAGAAAGATACTTTTTGCCTACATTGTTTGGGGATTCTCACATATGGGTGAGGAAATGAAAGGAATTTGCACTCTTCACTGGAAAGAAAATATTGGCAACTCTCCCACTTCATCCAATTCACAAAATACTCCATTTTATCAATGGGGTCTGGATTTTATTGGCATGAATAATCTTCCCTCTAGTGTTGGTCATTATTGGGTTTTAATAGCAACATATTATTTCACCAGATGGATAGATGTCGCGTCATTAAAGGAGGCCATGAATTAGTCATCATCGAATTTCTTGAAGAAATTGTTATGATGTTTGGCATTCTGTAAAATATTATTTCTAACAATGCAAGGGCTTGCTTAGGATCAAATATTTATGATTGGGCTCTTGGTCTTGGGATCTATCTTAAGACTTATTCCAATTATTACCCCCAAGGTAATGGATTGGAGGAATCTACTAACAAGAAAATGATCAAGATCATGAAGAAGAAAATGGATATCAACCAAAGGTAGTGACACACAAAGGTGAGAAATTCTCTTTGGGCGGACAAAATAATAGTGAAGAAAGAAATGGCACCTCCCCCTAAAAATACTATATGGAAAAGAAGCAAGATTTCCATTATCACTAGAATTTCCTTCACTTGAATTAGCTCAGCAGCTAGAATTTGAAGGCGCAAATCAAAGGGAGATCAAAATGTAATTACTAGAACTTGAAGATTCTAGGAATGTTGATATGATTAGGCTAGGACAACATCAGAAGTCAACCAAATAGTGGTTTGACAGAAATATAAATATCGACATTCGGGGTTGGAAATCTAGTCTTAAAATAGGATGTGGATCAAGCTAAACTAGGGAGACAATCCAAATTTGATGTAACTGAGTGGACCATACACCGTCGCAAGTGCATGTAAGGAATATAATTCATTTGAGTTATCTCGATCTTGATGGGTATGCATTTCAAATCCCAATTAAAGATATTTACCTCAAACCCCTCATTAAGATATTTCATGGCATATTGTACATAATAGTTTAGATTTTCAATTCCTCTAAGTGATTTTAAACACTTTGTATTGTTGGTAGTATAGGTTTATTTCCCTAAGTTCTTTTCACAGTCTTGTTTCTTGAGGATGTTCTTCTACACATTTTTCATCATGTTTCCAAGGTTGTTAAAGGAAGAAATCAGTTGGATCAATTGCAATCATCTCATAAAATCAAATGTAGAGTGACTAAATCAAATTTGGGATTCCAAGTTCAGATTTCATATCAGTTTCTAGATATCAGGTTGACTCCATGCCCAATGGATGATTCAAGGCCATTGATCAATTCATCTAGCAGAAGATGTTCCTTGTGAGTCACCAAAAATGTTGTCCATTTTTACACCCTTGTAAAAATTGGAAAACTTGGATAGGCATGGACTTGAGAACTTGATCTATTTTCAATACTGTGGAGGATTTTTAGCATGCCACGGATGATTTGGAAAATACGCGTCTACGGGAAAAAACTCGCCAAAGTATGGAGCGACAATGAAGGTTGAACAATGCCATGAGGAACTTAAGTGAAGCCAAGGATCCATGAATGATGAATCAAAAGTTGCACTACACTGGATGAAGTCGTGGGTCAAAGTGAAGGAGACAAAGTAAAGTCAGTAGGGAGCTAAATAGTTGCGATACATAAGGAAACACCATGGGTGTTAAAGAAGGGTGTGTAGGAAAGTTAAAAACCACACAACAAAGGAAAACTATAAATTTCCGTGCAAGCCTAAATTTGGATATAAATTTCAATCCAATGTTCTAATCTTTTCAGATATTATATTATTAGAAAGATTCCAACCTCCTTATGTAATGAAGCTCGCATTTCTCAATTCAAATGAAGGTAGACCGACGGAATAGAGAAAAACATATCTAACATGTAAAAGGATGGCTCTAAACGATGCAACCACCAAAATTTAATGTAGTATGGGTGTCCATTTCATCTCGAGCAAGGAAAATGTGTGAGGAAGTGGATTTTTCAGAGGTGCTTAGATCTTTTCAAAAAATTGAATGAAAGTGGTCGGTGGTTGGAAGAAGGAATTTGAAATTCCCTCTATTTTTCTCTTCTTCTTCTTCTCCCACTTTTCTATATATTGTAAAATGATGCTCAGTTTAAATGTTGAATACTTTGGGAATGTGAGGGCATCATTTTGATTTTGCATAAGTGTTCTAAGAGTTACATGCCTTGGATCACAATTCTATGAATGTTTTGCATCTTCTTCCTGCATTGTAAAATTTGTGCATGATCTTTAAGCAATAAAATCATATGTTTTGTGGCTCATTTCAGCCTTAACAAGTATCTTATTGTGTCTCCTTACCTTTTTAAATCATTCACGGGTATGTTGTGTGCATTCTTCTAGAATTTTTCTCTATTGTGCATCGTGGAAGTGGGAATCTAGACATTGCTTAAAATTGTGGTCATCGCTTCGACCATTTTCATCATTGTTTTCCCCATTTTTTCTCTTTCAGAAGTATCTTTCCCCTTATTTTTTGTGTTACCACCTTCTCTAGTTTAGGTATTTGTTTTATTCATCTCCATCTCACCGTGGTCCCTTGGAAAGTTAGAGTATAGTTAGATAGTTGCATTTCAATTCCTAAGAGTAGTTTAGCATTAGAAATAAGTAGAGGAAGTCGGCCTTCTCCGGAGGTCTGTCTCAATTCGAGTTCCACAACTTGGAGACACTCCCATGTTGTCTCAAAGCCATAGATTATTGTGATCTAGGATGGGTGCAATTTTGAGCTCTAACAGAGCCCATAAAAATATGTGAATAAGTGAGAGAGAGGAGGCGAGGTGAAAAAGAAGGAAAATTATTGGACTGTAAATGGTGGTTTCTCATTAATGGAATTCTATGTGTTTTGTGGGTTTTTTACCTTATAAGAGCTTTTCCCACATTAAATATTATGTAGTGTTTTTAATTTTTTTATTTAATGTTATTATGTTAAGTTTAATTTAATCTATTTATTTATGTCGATCCTCTCACATGGTAACGAAGTTAAATTAATTTGCAAAAATAAAATTAATAATTTAATTTAATAAATTTTAAAGCTCATTGTTTTTGTTTATTGGGGTGGTTATAACCTATCATGGGTTATGTAAGTGGACCCCACCCCACCCCACCCCACCCCATTTATTTCTTCACATATCCATATCTTTTAAAATTATATATTTAAGGGTTTTTCTCTTGTGTTTGGAGTGGGCCCACCTGGAGTTATTTATTTTGTGATAAATAGGTAAGTTTTTTTAATTTGTTTATAGTTTTCAAGACCCTTACACTTTTACCTTGTAAATGAATTTATGTGGTTTGATAACCCCAGAAAAGTATGTCTTGGCAAGAATATAGGTTTTAGGAGTTATTCTAAAAGATCAAAATCACATGAAAAATTTTGTGATTTGATTAATTTATAGTTTAATAACTTTGTTGAGGTTTTTTTTTGATATCATCACCATTTGCCAACTTCTCATATGCCTAAAGTTTATAGGTGAAGAATTGGAGCCAAATATTTTCCTATTCTTTATACTTTCAAGTTCGAACAAAATGTTTAAATTTGTATCAAATACAAAAATAACAGAGCCTCGTAATAATTTGTATACATTAAAATACACTTTGTTTTTAGACAACACCCAAAAAATATTGCATATTTCATATATCTATAAAATTTTAGTCATTAATATTAAATATTATTCGAATGAAATGCTAAATTATTTCATTTTCATGACCGAAAAAACAAAAAGGTATGTTAATCTTTCCATATTAGAATTTAAAGAAATGGAAGGGAGATTTCATAAGACTACAAAACATGTTGATCTGCACAATATTTGAATGTGTTTTGAATATTTATACCTATTTTGTAGTGATTGGGGTTTAGAATGAGTAGCTTTGACTGAAAAGTATTGTTCCACTAGTCCCAAAGTCAGCCCTCTACCTCTTTGTTCAAATTATGTGTGCGTTAATGTCCTTCCCAAAGACCAAGGCAAAAAGGGGGACTGCTCTTCATCTTATAGCTCTCCATGGACACATCGACCTCTGCAAAATATTTATATAATTTTTTAAAATGAAAGTGGAAGATAGGATTCGAAATGGATAAATTAGTGTGTAATTTGCAATTGAGATCCAATAATGTTACCATAGTTTGGTGGTTTCATACTTCCATTAGATAACACATCATAATGTTTTCACAAAATTCCAAGGGAAGAAACCTTTACATAAGGAAGTTGTTATTGTAAAGAAATAACTTTTAACTTCATTATTAGTATAAGGAGTGAGAAATTGGTTGAAGGATGCTTTTGTATTGGACCATTTCTTCACCGGCTTTTCTATGTATTTGTTTGTTTTTGTTTGGGGTATCTACTTACAAAGTGTTTTAATTTTTATAATTATTCTTGATAATATTATACTATTTGAATCTATATATAAATATGTCCTTTCCCTTGTAATTAGAATATAATTTATGGGGCACATATGTTTCACTCTACTCCATTATGTTATATAGAAATCCAAACATATATAACTTATTCCTTGGATTTCATGTTACATACTATTATGTTTATGGTGTTCAATAAGTGTATTGTATTTATAGTAATTTCTCTGTCCATAAATTTGGTAGCATCATCATTGTGTCCACTACTCTACATGTCAAAAAGGAGGATCCACTAGTACACATTGGTACATGCATTACATCACTATTGGATCAAGGTGACTCCAAGCGTTATCATTTGACTTGGAGATGTTGTGGTATTTTAAAAATGAGAGTGATAGGCATGATTTGGTTACATATAATGTTTTTGTTAGAGTTATTACAAAATTTTGAGCCCCGATTGGTAGCGTTCTATTTGTACTTAAGGAAATAGCATCATGGTGGTCAAGTGCACTTGTTTGGAGAACAATTTTCACAATAAGTAGTGGTTGTTATAGTGCAAGAACATTTATTGACCATTGTAAGAATGGGCATTGTGTCCTTTTTGGAAATGGAGGCTTGATCATGTTTGATGTTAGTTCAATGCTAATATCTTATCACACTAGTGATTTTCTTCTGTGATAATTCTTATATTTTTTGGTGGCATAATTGGGGGTATTTATAACTATATTTTGGATAATATTATAAGGATTTATAGTCTCATTAATGAGAGGGGTTCAATGTTCCAGTTGGATCTTATTAGCATTGTATCTCTTATTACATCTTGTTGCTCCTTTAGAATACCGTGGCTTGAAAAATGTACATGTTTTCACAAAGGATTGGATGAATCATGTCCTACAATTGGTCGTTCAGGAAATTTCAACAAGTTCCAAAGTGCACACTTGGTCATTACAATAAAATTGCAAGATTGTTTTTCAATACCAATGACGACGTAATTCAAAATATCTTCAATATTGGCACATCAACAAAGTTTCATTTGTCATTCATACTAATTTTCTTTAGTAAAATGTATGTGCTTTCACTTTGACATATGAAATTGTAGTGGCATGAGGTCTATTCATACCGTGATTTTGGTTGGTGTAATGAAGAAATGATGGATTTTCTATTGTCAATAATCGAACAAAGACATGGTGAAGTACCATGTTAATAATTTTTTAAGATCCCTTTTTCATTAAAACTAACTCTTAAATATTTGGTAGGATTATATTTTATTACTCATCTAGTGAATCAAGGTTTTGATTTACGTATGAGTTTCGGGTTTTGAATACCTAACTAAAGGCAAACAATCTTCATTGCTATAGAAACAAATTATTATATTATCAAGTTTGATTTCTATAATAACCTTACATGGTGGAAGATTTGAGGATTAAAATATATTCAATAAATTTTGGGTCTCAATCTTCCCTAAATGGATGCAAAGGTCTATATCATGTGGAGCCATAAATATTAGATAATATCTTAATATCATCAGCTTTTTTAATTGAAATTACTACAAATGATATTAGTAAATTAAAAAATCATGCAATAGTTGAACTTATGCTCATTTAATCCAAAATTATCTTAAGATATAGATGTGGGTGTTCCCTCTCTTCTTCACCGCAACCATATCCCCCTTACTACACCTTCCTCACCTACGACAACCTTCTCGCTCAATATCTTCCCTCACTTATATGTGGAATAGATTTCCTTAAGTAGCAAGTGGAAGAAATAATCACATGTGTCCAATGCAGATGTAATATGGATTGTATGACCAAAAAAACCTTCACCGTAGGTTAACTCCCATATAAGTGTTTGGATAGATTCTCCTATTTATTTTATATCATAAGATAATATTTTTAGTTTCATTAAATATACTATTCTTTTGGATTAAGTATTTTTAATCCAAGGTATTTAAAATTATCATGTTTTTTTCTATTTGGACTTGATTTCAATACGAGTTATATAGAGACTAATTATAGATCTTTACAACATACTTATGAATTAAATATTGACTTAGAAAATAACCTTACGACTATTGACTAAAATATTTGTATGTTATGCTAATATTTTTAGAAGACAAATTCATTATTACATTAAAAACAATACTTAATCTTTTGTTTTCGTGTGCCTTAAGAGATATGTTGAAGATTTATTCGTGGAAAGGAAAAAAATCCATTTTATTTTTGCTCGCAACCTTGGATGAATGAGTAAACTAAAAGGGAGGAAAACATTATTAAAGGGATGTCATTTTTATCATAATAAGTTATTTTTCATGTAACTTAAAAATTATGCTTAACATCGAAGGGTGTTGCCCCTCGACACCATAATGTATTCATGACAAGAAATGCACCAGGGTGCTATCCCTGCACCCCACAAAGGAACTACCCTCAACCCTACCTGGGGATACCTCCCCGTAATCCTAGTCCTCGGTCTCGTGTTCAATACCTTATGTGATCAAAACCTCATCTATGTGTACTTGTGAGTAATATCAATGGATGATGTTATAATAGTGTATATATTAAACATCTAATATTTATATAAAGTTGATGTTTATAGAAAATAAAATTGTATTTGATAATCTCTAATAATTTGAGTAAATTAGTATGTGATTACTAAAAATAGTATTGTATGCACATCAAATGACAGTTGGGTACGACCTTAATGTCTTGTATTGGAGACGTCCAATATTGATTGCATCTAATATTTTTTTTTCTTAACACTCGAATATATTAATGTAGGATTCATATGATGATGCTTGGAATATGGATAAAAGTGAAATCAATAATGGTTTATATTGTGCTTATTATGATAATGCTTATTTATATGGATATTGTAATTGTAACCATGTTAGTGATGTAATAGATAGAAAATCTATGACTGGATATGTGTTCAAGTTTGGTATAAGTGTCATTACTTGGAGTAGCAAGAAGAAGCAACCTATAATCTCCATCTGTTATACCGAGGTAGAATATAGAAGTGCAATGAAGCAACAAAACAAGTGATGTGGCTAAAACGATTATTGGAAGAAATTTGCATGGAAGTTAAAGGAAATAATCCTCTCTTGTATGATAGCCATATTTTTATTTCTCTTCCAAATGATCCAAATCAGCATCAATGGACAAAGTATATAAAGATTCATATGCATTTCATCCAAGAGAAGGTTCTTTGTAATAATATAAATCTCCAATTTTGTCTTATGAAGATCAAGTTACTGAGATATCTTTACAAATCCATTATGTGTTGAGAAGCAATGAAAGTTTTGTGAAATTATCATCCTTTCGGGGTTTCCATTGAGGGGGAGTTTGCATGAAAATTCCACCTCCTAACGGAAGGCCATATGTTTTCTTTTTCACCTCTATACTTATTCTCTATAAAATCATTGTAAAGATCTTTTATGATATAAGAAAACTTCTTTATCTAAGTTTACTATGTATTCCAGTAATAAAGCATAATTTTTTAAAGGAGATCCTTACTTTATAAAAGGATCCTAAGGTGCTTATATAGATTTTCCATGAGAAACTATGAGATGTAGTCTCACAAATCATGCTTAGCCTAAATCATCACTTCTTATTTATGGATTCCAAATCCTTTTGTACAAAAAGGTAAGTTTAGCATGATGAAGGTGTATAAATCCTTCAAAATTGATATGCTAGCCTAAAACCCTCATCGTGGTTTAAAGATTGTAAATCTTATTGTATAAATAAGTAATGTTGGCATATAACCCCACTTAATATTAAGGGGATGTTGGAACAATAATATTAAGTGGTTTTTACCCCTTACTAAGTTCCTAAGAAGATTATATTTAATATTACTATTAAATATAACTATAAACTTTAGATTATAATTAATAAATAAAAATATGAACATATTTTTATTTATTAAATATAAAATAAAGGTTTATACATTAATTGGTTTATAAAATCAATTAAATGAATAAGTGTATCATGAGTCATACTCTAATTTAAATAGGGCACTTGGGGCCCGTAAAAAAACATATGAATAAGTGTGAGAGAGGAGGTGAGGTGAAAAAGAAAGGAAAGTTACTGGACTGTAAATGGTGGTTTATCATTAATGGAATTTTATGTGTTTTGTGGGGTTTTTCCCTCATAAGATATTTTCCCATGATAAATCTCGTGTATTGTTTTTACTTTGTTTTATTTAATGTTATAATGTTAAGGTTAATTAAATCAATTTTTTTATATCGATCCTCTCACATACCCCATTCACTTACCACAACATAGACAAAGATCTTCACACCAACATTACTCCTAACCATACCATTCACCATGAGAAAATACATAGGATCTTTTTTCCCCTCGGTGAGCAAGTATTTATCTCTCAAAAATATCAATGGAGAACCCTCCTTTTATTATGCATATACCTCTAACATACCACACCCCCATTTATTCATACCATCCTCATACTTGGTTTTTCTATTCCAACATAATCATTCTATAATCCTCTATGTTGAATGCCTTAACCTGACCCATGAGGATTTGAGTATGTACAAAAGGTCCCTATGTTTTTGGTGTGTACAAATTTGGTGAACCTGATGTGGGATAGTTTATTTTTGTAAACATTTTTACACTTATTCCATACCATGTTTTCCCTCTCCCATTATTATGTGGGAGTTTTTAAACCATGAATATATCAAGTTAGGAATTTTATAGGCCCATTCTATTAGGAATTAATTCTTATTGCTCACATTATATTGTGTATATGTAATTTAGAATATAAAATATATTTGTTAGTATGGTTGAATATATTATGATTAATTTTAACAACTCGTCAACATTAGTGAGTGGTTTCATATTTTATAGGATATGTAAAATCCTATTTATTTGTAAGAAGCTATAAGGAAATACAATAAAAAATATTACAATATTATTTTTGTGAAGCTCATACTAAAACTTCATTTGGTATCAGAACGAGAATGTCACAATGAGATTCCTTTGCAAGATAAAATATTTTTCATTTAAACATGTTTTTGTTTAAGGTGATAAGATCTACATCCATGTTTTAATGACTTTCTTACATGTGATTCTCTACCTATTGGTTTGAAAATATTTCAGGTGGGTAGATCTATGGATAGACGAGCCAATAGTGTGCGGGGCATAGCCCCTCTTTGAGACAGAAAGAAAAACTAGTTTATTACTATTCTACTAGCAAGAATTTGTGCAAGTCTAACAATACTCTACCTTCGGGGGTTTGGGATCTCATCCCAGTAGATGTGCTTCCAACTGTGAAAAGAAAGGAATGGAGAGAAAGATGAGGAAAGAATGGGTTCAAAGGGAGAAAAGAAATGAATTCCAAAGCAAAAGGAATATAGGGTTTATGTTTTGGGATTGGTAGTAAATGGAGCTAAACCTACTTGCATAAACAAACAAAGCAATACCTGATGAACAAATGACAAGAAAGTAGAAATAGATCCAAGAGAATAAACACACATATCTCGACATAAGAAAGATCGGATGCCCACAACACACATATTCAATGCAAAGTCTTAATATTTGTATTAATGTTTCTTCGTTATAAAGGTACAAATCCTTTTCTTCTCACTTCTATTTTAGTATCTAAAAAGTGTCCACCTTGAATACAACAAGTATTCAAGTATTTATAGGAGGAGAAGAGAGAAGGCAAAAAGGAACCAACAACTACTTACAAAATATCTATTAAATATCTAAAAGTCAACTGTTGACTTTGGGCAACTTAGTGGATGACAACATCCCATGGTGCAACATCGATGATGTCATCATTTGTGCCAACATACTTTTAGATATTTACAAAAGGAAAGTCCAAGAGGAGGAAGGCTATTCGTCGTCGTCTCATGGCTAGAAAGGAGTACCTTGCTTTTGCTCAGGAGAGGCAATATGGAATTGGGCCCGGTACTCCATGAATTTGTTGATCATCGGCTGAAGTTGATCCTAGACAGGACCCTTGGTATGATCGCCGATGACCTCACAAGTCACCCGTTCATCTCTGAGTTTTTCGGGAGCTTGAAGTACTCATTACCTACCTCCATCAGGTACCCTACAAAATTGTGACAGGCCAGAAGGTTATTGATGGATTTAGTGTCAAAAGTAACTTCTGGCCCTAATCCTTGCGAGACGATCTCTTTGAAGATCTGGATGGTTTCATCTGCCTTCCTCAAGGTGAAAGACAGAGTGAGTAATCCTAGAGACATCCTTAGGATAATTTTCTCCATTTGATGCATTGCATCCAGGGCTTCCTCCTTGACCTTATCTATCTTCTCTAGGACAAATTCCATCTGATCGACCCGGTAGTCCAAAGTAGCAAGGATCTTGTTGGGTGCTCTGGGGTGATCAAAGACGCCAAATTTAACTAAATCTTTTGACTCGAACATTCAAGAATCTTGGAAGGTCTCATGTTGCAACTGTCATGGTCCAACTCTTTAGAGATAGGTCTGTAATTTCCTAGAGTTCCTTGTTCACCGATTAATGTTACGATATAGCTCGGTGAATTTGACGATTACTTCCTTCTGTCTTTGAGAATTTGGTCTCTCTAGCTGGATATTGCCATTCCTTGTTCGCCAATCTTGGCGTATTCATTTATCTTATCCGGCTAAGGACCTCGGGAGTTTTAGTGGCATTTGTAAGAGGTGCACTACCCATTTTTGCGGGCGTGGAGAAGATGCTTATTCGTTCTTTTAACAGTCTCTTCTCTTCCTTCGCTTCTTGAAGCTTCTTGCAAAGGGAAACCACCACAGATAGGGCCTCTCCTTGAAGGATCTTGGATAAAGTTCCCATTTTGAGCTACATCACTATATAATCTATAGGGGATGATCTTTTTTATCCTTTGTAGGATCGGGATACACAATCTCCATTACTCTTTCTCCTGATGCACTCTGAGAGAAGTAGGTTATCAATTTTTTCTTCTTATCCCCCTTTTTTGGGATGACAGAGAAGTCCATAGGTGCTATGGGGACTTTCCTCTTATCTTCGACTCGAGTCTTTGGGAGATCCATGTTGGACTTAAGAATGAGCAACTACACAGCGTACTGGGAAATGAGTTGAGACGCTTGGTGGTGGCATTGATAAAGAAGCCGAACCTCCAACGCTCATAGGGGTAGGAGCTACTATAGGAGAGGAAACTGTGGGGGTAGAAGGGAGCTGAGAGATGAGGGAAGAAATACTAGGGGACAGCTCTGCGAGGGAAGAGAAGATAGAAGAATAGGAAAGGGAACAATAGAAGATGGGGGAGAAGACACAACCAAAGGAATGGTTGCTTGGGTTACAGGAGGAGGACAAGGAGGAGAGGGGGAAGGGACAGTGGGAACCTCCATGGATGTAGTAGTGGAAAAATCTTGAGTGGATGTACCTGTAGGAACACTCTCTGCCACTTCTTTCTCTGGGGATACAAGAGTTACAACCTATTCTTGTGCGGTGGAGGGAGGGCTGAGAGGAGCTTCTTCTTGGGTGGCACTTGACTCTCCCTCCTTATCTTTACCTTTGCCCTTTGGAAAAATTTTCAGTCTGGCAAGTACATTGCCCAAAAGGGACGTGGTGAAATCTACCCCGATGTAGATGAGGCCATTATACCTGCACCAATGCTTTGTGCACTGTAATGTGCCCTTAACCCTCTCCTTGATGGTCTGAGGTGCCTTTGTCCTATCAATCTCAAAGAAACACCCAATTGTCCCCATATGTATCTAGATATACCCGATCAACTTCTTGATCGAGTTATTTGAAATCTTTTGGAACAATGGCCATGCCATATTGAATAATTTATGCCAAAGCCAGGTGGGAGTGATCCTTTCTCCTGTGTTCAATCTCATGATACAGGTTGATGTAGACTTCCTCAATCTGTGGAACATGGATCAGATCAAGTTTTTCCTTTGGGAGGAAATTCCATGGATCAAAGGTTGGCCTTGCTGGGAAATTGTGCTTTAGATTAAGCAGTTCCATCTCTGCGAACATTTCCTGGGCCTTAGTGTGAGAAATGTAGGTGTACCTACCCACTATGAGGGGGAAAGGAGTTCCACCCTTCTTCCTTTTCAGGCACTTCTCGTGATATGTTAGGAGTTGTCTGGATAACTCCAATAGGATCATCTTAGGGCCTGCATACCTCAGTAACTTGGTGGGCTCTCCCAAGAAGTTAGCTACCTTGAGATAGGTGAAAGTGGGGAATTATGTAAATAACACCCCCACTTCTTGGTTGCTGTGACTATGCTCTTGGTCATTCATCTGTGAGTCATATTGGGCCTCAATAGGCAAATGATGCCATAGAAGAAGGCATCATTGATCTTGGTGAATTGTGGGATGCTATTCTCCCTTCAATTCTAGATAGTATTCATATATTTTTACGAGGCCATACCCCGTATCGGCTCGAGTCTTTGGATAGTCCCTCTCCGAGGCTGCAACATAGACTACGTAGGATTTAATGTAGAACCTCCCCATTATGGTGAGTTGTTGGAGCTGCTCGAGAGATGGTGTGTTTGATTATTTCTACCCACTCAAAATGCTGATTAGGCACATTCTTATTCATTGTTTCCGGATGCTTGAGCATCCATTTGTGGAAGTAATGGGCATCGAAAGCCCAAACACCCTATTTAGGAATGTGATGGTATCACTTAGTTCCTCAGAGAAATTGTTGCGGTGAATAACTTACGGCCACCTAGTTATTACCTTTTTATTTTTAGGTACACCTCATTCATTAACTAGGTGCATTTGTCTTTGTTTTCCTCCCATGCCTTTGTGCTAGTCTTCTTGGCTTACAACCACAAAATTTTGGTGGTGGGGAATACCTAGCATAATCTCGAAGTGCCAGGAAGTGAGGTTGATTATGACCTTGCCCTTTTCATTCTCAACACACATTGTGTCTTTGTTATAATAGTGGGCTACCACCATCATAAATTCATTATTTACTACACTGACGGGGATTCCCCCAGTGAAATGCAAACCACTTCCCACCAACTTGTCCATCCAAGGACTGCCTATGACTCCACAGTTCTGGCCCAAAAATCCTCCATGTTGATGTGGCCAAGTTCAGAATCTTTGATGTCTAGGTCACATTCTGCCTAGGACTCGGGCATTCTGACCCTTTGATATTTGTATTTCATCTCTTCCTCTCGTGAGTTTTGCCTTACCCTTTGACTTGGTTAGCCTTTTTCTTGATGTAAACATATGCGAACGAGTTCGATTGCTTTGATCTACAAGAAGAAGGAGCAAAGTCCAATGCAAAAGAGCCATGTTAGCTATTAGATATTCCATCAAAGCTTTGTAGAATGAGGAGTTATTAATTTAAATGCCTCTCGGGCACATGGGTGCAAAAAAATTGTAGGGAGTAGGGTTAAAAGTATGGCACACCGGTGTGGGAATGTTACGGGAAAAAGCAGTGCCGAAGGGCACAGGGCGCAGAAATTTACACATAACATCGAGTGTTATTGTAGACAAATTTGTGCATGTGCCATTACATAAGATTCATAACCGGGTGCAAATAAGTTTGGTGTTGCATGGAGGCCAGGATGCGCCAATGGCGCAAATATGGGACATGTTGCATGGAATTTTAGTACGCCAAAGGCGCAACATTAAAGGGTGTATCACTAACTTTATGTGCACCAAGGGGCCTTTGGCGTGGCACGAGAAGATACTACATAACACACTTTTTAGGTGTAAGCGAGGGTTTGCTGCGCCTAAGTAAGGATTTTCTAGTTTTGTTTGGCGCGGGAAGGATTCGTCTTTGTAATTAGGGATAGTGTGCCCTCTTGGTGCGACTGTGTTTTATGTAATAAGGATGGTGATTGCGCCAAGAGAAAAGCATGGGTGGAAATGATAACTTTTAGGTTTTCTCTCCTTTTACGATTTTTAGGCCTCCTTCAACATGAATTTTTACAAAGGAGGGGAACATAGAGAGAAGATCCTGGGTTCATTTTTGGGATAAATCCCTCTAGGCCAGCAGATTTGGAAGGAGGGGAAGACTGAGTGCAGGGGGGAAGCCACTTAGGTTTATATATCTAATTAATAGCAAGCAAAACCATAGCAGAGCAACAAGCAAAACCCACAAGAAAAGCAAGAGCCACTTATCGAGAGATATATGGATTGGGAGGAATGAAGTTGGGTCCATGAACGTGACATAAGGATGATAGAAGCGAGAGGTGCAGAGAAATAAAGTTTTCACGTGTTTTTCAATTGTGAAAATGACAGGGTGGATGTGTCTATATATAACAAAATGCACAATAAATGCGCCACAAACTTTAATGAAGGGCACATAAAAAAGTATGTCAACATGAAAATATTTGCGCCCTTTGGCATGGTTATGCGTCTATCAACAAGAAACTATCTACGCCTTTGGTGCAAATTTAGGACTATCAACATGGGATTTTGAGTGCTTTGGTGCACCGTTTAAGGGCGCAACATTTTTTTGTTGACATGTTGGCGCATGCACCTTGGCGCAAGCAAGAAAGGCACATTATGGGGAGGCGCAACAATCATTGTGTTGCATGAACAAAATGTGTGCCCAGCCAAAAAGGGACCAAAATGACTAAGTTTGAAAAACTAGATTTTCCCGAAAGGGATTTTACGCCATTCCGAATGCTAAGGGACCTTGACGAAGGACCCCAAACAAAATTTGGGATGGTTACCTACAAAATTGCCCTTGTCAATTTTGTAGGATAACAGCTGGCTCTTTCTAGGGACTATCTTTAAGTGAAGCTTAAGGGTAGAGAATCTCATATCAACATGTTCCTATACATTGGGTTAGAGAGTCAAAAACAAGGGCGACCAAAAAGGGAAGACAGGGAACACACAACAAATAGAAAGCAAACACACGACAAAAACAAACACACAACCAAAGAAAACTATACAAAGAAGAGAGCAAGCTCTACTTCCTGAATATTTTGAGATGTTGCCCGCTATAGGGAAGTGGAAGCTCAATTCCATCTGGATATGGCAGATAGAAGCTATACTCTCCATTGAGCCGCTTGATCTTGAAAGGTCCCCTCCATAGAGAATCGAATTTTCCGTGCATGCCTTTTGGCTCTCTTCGCTTGTCCCATAGAAGGATGAGATCTCCCACCTAGAAATCCCTCTACTTGGCCTTTTTATCGAATAGTCTCTTGACTTGATTCTCATGTTCGGTGATCCTATTGACCACCTTTACTCTCTTTTCTTCAAGCTCTGCTAGATACATGATCCTCTTTTCAAGAGAATTTTGGAAAGTTTCATCTTCGATTTCTCATGCCAAGCGTAGAGTAGGAAGTTCTACGAAATGGGGAGCTCGGCGTCGATTCCATATAATACTTGAAAAGGTGACATACCAAGAGACCTCTTGGGAATAATGCGGTCTGCCCACAAAGCATCATACAATGACTTGTGCCACATCTGTTGATTCTCATCAACTAGCTTCCGTATGATGGTCACTAAGTTTTTATTACTGGATTCCACCTGACCATTTCCCTGGGGGTAATAATCTGAGGTGTGGGCCAAGATTATCCCGTATTCATAGAAAAAATTGATAACTTCCCGAGAGGAAATATTGGAAGTGTTATCAGTAATGATTTTGTGTGGGACACCAAATCTCACGATGATATTTTCCTTGATGAAGTTACAAACAACTTCAGAAGTGGAATTTTTAATAGGTATGGCCTCCACCCATTTGGTGAAGTAATCTATTGTTGTTAGGACATAACTATGTCTGGTACTCAATTGGGGATGGAGTGCTCTGATAAATTCAATTCCCCACTACCTGAATGGTTCGTTAATAAAGACCGACCTGAGGGGAAAAGTAGCCAATTTTGGTTTTCCAACAAACTATTGGCAAAGCTCACATTTTTCTACCTAGGTGGCTGTATCCTGAAATAGCATTGGCCAATAGTACCTGGCCCAGATGATCTTGTGTGCTGTCATGGAAGAGGAAAATGACCACCGCATGCTGAATCATGAAAAATTTCGAGTAACTTTAACTCATGTGACTTGTCAACACATTGCAAGAAGATGCCATCAATTTCGCGTTTGATAAACCATCATCCTAGATGACATATTTGGCTGCTCTGAGCTGTATAGTATGCCTCTCCTTTGAAGTTAGATGAGCTGGGCACTCACCGTAAGTGAGAAAGAAGGCGATATCAAAATACCATTCGTCACTAGTCGCGACAAATAGAACCAAGGGTAGAGAATCAACTTTCTCCAGCTGGTCTTGTGTCCCATTAATGCAATCATCCTTTTATTCAAGGTTTTCGAATCTTGGTTTTCAGCCATAAGTGACATAGGTCCTTGCCTCTAACCGGTTTTGTTGGTTTTATATCTAGATCATACTCCTAGACCCTTGCGATCTAATTTCCTTGCAAACTCCCTAACTCCTGTTGAGTTAAGATTGATTTGACTGCCGTGTCAGGGACCAGTACTACTGTATGAGAGTTTAGAATATAATACCTGAAGTTCTTGACTACTTTGAAAATGGTGAAGGCATGTTTTTCCAACTGATACATCTTTAATTCATGAGGCTTGAGGGGAGAGCTCATGAACACGATCGGGGATTCAACATCCTCAAAATTCTTTTGCATTAAGATGGCCGATACAATATGCTTAGATGCATAGATATATATGATAAAATCCTTGAGAAATTGGGACATACCAGGACTGGTGCACGAGCGACGGAGGCTTTTATATCCTCAAATGATGCCTTTCCTTCTTTGCTCCATCGGAAATTTGGTGACCCTTTCATCATGTTTGATATGTGGCGAGTCTTTTCAGAAAATTCAGGAACGAAGCACCTAAGGAAGTTTACTTTTATAAAGAAAGAGTGAATGCCGGTCTTGCTTGTGGGTAAAGTAAGGCCCGAATAGCCCTAACCCTTTCGGTGTCTATTTTTGTCCCTTCTTTGCTAACAACGTGTCCCAGCAACTTTCCTTCTATGACCCCAAAACAGACTTTTTCAGATTCAGGGAGATCTCGTGCTCTCGGCATCTAGTCAATACTTGTTCCAAATGATCATAATGATCACTTCACTGCTTAGAGAACACAGTTAAGTCATCTAAATAGACTACGATAACCTTTCCCATCATTCCTTTGAACGTGAAGTCCATTTCTTGTTGAAAGGTGGAACCAAAGCGTTAGTCAAACCAAAAGGCATTCTCGCTATAAGAAAATGTGCCCCGAGGGGGTAGTGAATGCTGTTTTGAATTGGTCTTCAGGTGAGACTTCAACCTGGTTATAGCCCAAAAAACCATCAAGCATGGACATCATTTCTGATCCAATTACTACCTACAGAACTTGATCCATTATGGGAAGTGGGTAGTTTTCCTTTAAGGACGCTTGATTCAAGTTATGAAAATCTACGAAGATGTGTATTTCACCATTCTTCTTTTGTATCGGTATGATATTCATGACCTAGGTACTATGATGGATATGAAAAATGATCCTTGCATCCAGCATCTTTTGTATTTCAGCCTGGATGGTACCTGACATCTTGGGATTATAGTGCCTCTGTTTCTGGCAAAAGGGTTTGACACCTTCCTTCAATGGGATGTTATGTTGGATGTCCTTCAGCTTGAAATACTTTAGATCGGCATAGGACCATGCCAATACATCCATGTATTTCTTCATAAATTTGACAAACTTCCGCTTTTCTTCAGGTGTGTAACATTTTCTGATGTTCGCAAACTGCAAACACTCCGCCGAACCTAGATTGACTAGTTCGGTCTCTGGAGAGGAGTTAGGATTATCTTGCCTTTTCTCCCTGACAAAATGATCATGTCTATCAAAAAAACATTCCAGAGAAACCAAACCTTTTGGAATTTTATTTCCTTTGAGCTGACATATGCCATCACTTCCTTTTGATTCATTGTCTTGATCAGTAACTGATTCACGACATGTAGAAGTAGATCCTTCAAAATGAATCTCGGTGAAATTTTCTACCTTTTCCAGAATTCAATAAGTTGATTGTCATCATTGAATACCCACCAATGCTTGAGAGTTATCTGGCACACTTGGGTGAAAAACTACCTCAATGGTATATGTGTCTATTTTCAACCCTAGGTGGGGGAGCATGAGGGATGTTGAGACGACTAATGAATCGGCCATGTCGTTCTGAGCTCTTGGAATGGCTTTTATTGAAAAAGCATCAAACTCCTCAATGTTGTCCCATACCGTGTTGTGGTAATGCCTGAGCCTTTCATTTTTTACTTGGTATATCCTTTTCACTTGATTTACGACCAGCTCTGCATCACCTTGTACTTTTAGGTTCTTGATTCCCCTTTCTTTTGTGGCTTGCATGCCAAGTAGCAAAGATTCATACTCAGCAGTATTATTCGTGTTGAAAAAATGCAACTTGAAAGAGAGAGGAAAATCTCTTCCTCTAGGGAAATTAACATAGCTCCGACACTGCATCCACTAGTTGCACAGCTGCCATCAAACTGCAACATCCATATCTTGTTAAGATCCTCTTCCGGATGGGAACGTCTATTTTTCAGACTCAGTAGATAAGAAATAATTCCCCATCCCTAATGATTTGAAGATAATTTGGGCTTTGGGGTCATCGGAGTTAGTAACCAAGTACTTCTTTTGTGATTTCAGCTCCAATGTTTGCATTACACCTTTGATGGGGATTCTAGCCTTAGACCAGTCCATATGAATCTCTCCACCAACTTCACTGTAAAAGCTCCTCCCTAGTAGAATTCCATACGCTGGTGGAATATCAAAGCAACGAGGACAATCATCTTTACTCTTTTCTCTGGGGGAACGCTGTAAATGCAAATTGGGTGTCTTTTATTTGACCGATCAACGAAACCTACTTGGTTTCAAGAAGTAACATCTCATTTGAAAGGCTTGGTAAGTGTGAGGCCCAGAGCATGGGTGAATTTTTCTAGCATGACATTATCGGAAGCCCTAGAATCAATTATGCAGTTGCTTAGCTTGTGACCATTGATTAGGAGGGAGAGATAGAAAGGTTCTATTTTACCTGATGCGGAAGTCGAGGCAACATTTATGCGAGATGTAAGAGGAGTAGAAATAATTCCTTTCGGGGAGGTCTGAGAAGTTATGACAGCTTGGCTTTGGATATATTTGGTCAATCTTACAAGCTGCTCAGGGTTAGACTGAAGATATTTGGCTTCAAACATTTAGATCTTGGTCTTTTTAGCATGATCGATTATGTCAAATGCGGCTAAGGGTTGCATTGATGAAGGAATGAGCCCCTCATTTCACGATGGTGGGGTAGGATTACCGGTCTTAATAGGAATAGGAGAGGGTTGATTCGGAGGGGAGATAGGGGAAAAATATTTCTTCAAAAAAGACTTAATAAGAGCTTCGACAGGAAGGGGATTACCTCTTTTTATAATGGTTGAGGCGTGTTCGACGCAAGTTTCTCATTTTTATCCTGGCAAAGTAACTCGCTTCTTTTCCTCATGAGCAGATGAAAAGAACATATGAATTCCCACTTGCATATCCTTGGGTACCCTCTTCTTCATCGATTCTTCCTCATCAAATTCCATATACCCAATAGTAGAGTCGCCGATCTGTTTCACCGACATCTTGGTCATCTTCACCTTGAGATGAAGGTTCTTCATAATTTTGTTCCTCTTCTTCGATTTCGGCTAGAGCATTAAGCGGAGGGGCCTCAAGTGCCAACCTTGGAACACGATTGCAGTAAACATGGCCTTTGTGGGACATTTTGGGAGTGAAATTCCTTCGCAGGATATCTCGATATGAAGATGCTGGGGAAGCTTGAGCTAGCTGCTTCTTTAACATGAGTAAGTCATTCGCCATCTTTTGGAATGCCGCATCGAACGATGTGGAGGGAAAAGGAGTTAAAGCTTTAGGCTTGGATAGTTCTCATTTTAATTCGTCAGATATTAGCAAGTTATCCTTAATCTGAATGGCATCAGCTTGGGTAAGGACCAGAGTAGTGACTTGTTCTTGCAAGAGTAAAAAACTTACTTTTGAGCTCATGGCATTCACAAAGAAACACTTCTGATTTTTGGCGTGGGCAACATGGCAGGTGGCACATGGTTGATTAGTGAATTGAAATGGGTGATGAAATTGTGCATGGTTTCATTGACCTCCTTCTTCAGGTGGGTGATCTTTGACAGTAACACAAATGCGTCCTCTGAAGGCTTATACCTTTCTTCAAATGTAGTCCGTAATGTGGCCCAACTAGTGATAGATCCGGCTGGAAAATGCTGAAACCATTCCGTCACTGCGGGTCCTTGCAAGGTTTCCAAGAAGAGGTGAACTGACACATCCTCATGGGTCACATCCAGGATACTGCATGACATGATGAATGCAGATATGTGTGAATCCGTACTTTGGTTTCTGCTTCCATCAAATTTGGGGAAATTCTTTCAGTTTCCATGAGGGAGCGCGTGAACAGGATGTGGCAAAGCAAGTGGGCCCATAGCATTTCCCCATGGTACTGCCATTTGAAAAGCTGGAAAAAGGATGCGAGCCGGGAGGATGATTCCACTGAGTAGCAAAGCACTACAAAGGGATGTGGATGTTCCTTGTGAAGAATGATTCCTTCGTGGAGGTGAGACACTTCTGGCCAACCGATCAGTGAACCAAAGTGACGAGAAGCATGCTTTGGTGTAATACCGATGTTATGCTTTTGAAGTAGATCGAAAGTAGGATCAACTTCTCCACGAGCTCTCTTGTTATGAGTAAATGGTTCACCCACCAGTGTATCTCTTAGATCTACAATATTTTGGGGCAAAAAAACTCTTTTTGGTTGTACCTGTTGATTTTCTAATTTTTCTGACAAAAATCAGCAGCATGTACCTTTTCTAAATATTTAATTTTATCCTTTTTGAAAACCGGTTGCGGTTCAATGACAAATATTAGCAAAGATAAAATGACGGTCAACTTAGCAAGCTGATTTTCGGATCTTAGAGTTGACTTTTGCAAGGGTTTGAAATTTTTGTAAGATAGTCAAAAACTCGATCTACGGAAATATATGGGTTTTTGTAAAAACTTAGTGAACTAAAGATCTCTCGACTAGCCTAGATCTATGGATCTCTGAAGAAAATTTTCAAGTTGAATCACTTTTGCAAAAGATTGTGATTTCAAGCAAAAGTTATGATTTGCAAATAGGTAGTGATTTTTATAGTTTTACCAAATAGATATGTTCGATCCCCAGTAGAGTCACCAAAAATGTTGGTCCGAAAATCATCGGGTGGGCGAGATCTATGGATAGACGAGCTAATAGTGTGCGGGGCATAGCCCTCTTTGAGACAAAGAAAGCAAAAGCTGGTTTATTGTTATTCTATCGGCAGGAATGCATGCAAGTCTCAAAATATTCTACCTTCGGGGTTTGGGATCTCATCCCAGTAGATGTGCTTCCAACTATGAAAAGAAAGAAATGGAGAGAAATACGAGGAAATAATGGGTTCAAAGGGAGAAAATAAATGAATTCCAAAGCGAGAAGGGTTAAAGGGTTTATGTTTTGGGATTGATAATAAATGGAGCCAAACCTACTTGCATAAACAAACAAATCAATCGATGAACAAATTACAAGAAAGTAGAGATATTTCCAAATGAATAAAACACAGATTTGACATAAGAAAGATTAGATGCCCATAACACACATATTCAAAGTGTAAATTCTTAATATTTGTATTAATGTTTGTTGATGTCGAATCACAGCACCCCTGGGACTCTGTAACTCGATGGGTTGCAGATTCTCAGTGTGATTGCATAACATGGAGCTTTTCCCAAGTGTGGGACCTTGCGAAATCGAAAAAGCTCTCCGGATGAAGGCCGGTTCCTATTCCTCTGTTCAGATGCACACGTAAAAATGCAGAGGGTCTACTCAAAACCTAATCTAATTTTCCAAGGAGACAGGGAGAGAAAAATGCATAAAAATAAACCTAAGCTAAGGAGGTGATGCACCGAGGAATGAAGAACACCTGTCTTGCCAATAAACACAGACCATAAAAATGTAATGCAAGATCATGCACAGATAACCAGATTTACAGTGAAAGATCAAGAAAATGCAAATAAACACTGAGAGGGTTGATAATCATCCACAGACATGCATTAATTTGCTCCAAAGATTGATACAACACACTGCAAAATGCCAAGAGACAAGGTTGCATTACAGTTTTAGATAGGAGGTTTGAACTCCACAGATTCACTTGCCAAAGAGAAGAAGGGAGGGGCAAAACAAGAATGTCCAACCTTTAGAAAGAAGCCCCTCCTTACAATTTATAGGAAGAATGAGAGAGAGAAGAGAGAGAAAGTCCAAATCTACCCCAACCACCTCAGGTTGTATTTAATTCATCTCATTATGGTGGTAGGTGAGGACCATATCAAACCCCAAAAGTGGAAAACTGTATTTTGCATTTTTAAGAACTTGTTCCCACCCAATTAAATATATCCAATCGTAGTTAGGTAGAGGACACCGTAGGCTTTCCGAAAAGTCCAACCTTGTGTGAATCGGAGCTCCCAGTCAAAAGTTATGGCCATCTGAATATCTGGGTCAGGGTCTGCTTCCTGTCAGCACTCAGAATGTTGCGCCTCCTGAAGGTGCGCCATAGGCGCATCCGTGTGTGTGTCGACATCTTCTTACGTGCGCCAAGGAGAAACTTTTGCCCCGTTGACACTCATTTTCATGCGCCACTTCTGTGCGCCATGGGCGCATTCTTTCTTATGTCGACACTCATTTCTGTGCGCCTCTTCTGTGCGCCATGGGCGCATCCATTTTGCTGTCGACACTCATTGTCATGCGCCCCTTTTGTGCGCCATGGGCACATCCATTTTGCTGTCGACACTCATTGTCATGCGCCCCTTTTATGCGCCATGGGCGCATCCATTTCTTGTCGACACTCATTGTCGTGTGCCCCTTTTGTGCGCCATGGGCGCATCCATTTTGCTGTCGACACTCATTGTCGTGCGCCCCTTTTGTGCGCCATGGGCGCATCCATTTTGCTGTCGACACTCATTGTCGTGTGCCCCTTTTGTGCGCCATGGGCGCATCCATTTTGCTGTTGACACTCATTGTCGTGCGCCCCTTTTGTGCGCCATGGGCGCATCCATTTTGCTGTCGACACTCATTGTCGTGCGCCCCTTTTGTGCGCCATGGGCGCATCCATTTTGCTGTCGACACTCATTGTCGTGCGCCCCTTTTGTGCGCCATGGGCTGAGGTTTGAATTTCTTTGGTTTCCATATTCTTCCGCTTGTCTATATCTACCCGGGGGGAAGATATATACAACAGATTTCTTCTATTACAAAAGGTACAAATCCTTTTCTTCTCACTTCTATTTTTATCTAAAAGTGTCCACCTTGAATACAACAAGTATTCAAGTATTTATAGAAGGAGGAGAAGAGAGAAGGAAAAAAGGAACCAACAACTAATTACAAAATATCTACAAAATATCTATAAGTCAACTTGATTGACTTTGGGCAACTTGGTGGATGACAACATCCCATGGTGCAACATGGATGATGTCATCATTTGTGCCAAAATACTTTTAGATATTTACAAAAAGAAAGCCAAGAGGAGGAATGCTATTTTTCATTGTCTCGCAGATGGAAAGGAGTACCTTGCTTCTGCTCAGGAGAGGCAATATGGAATTGGGCCCGGTACTCCATGAATTTTCTAATCATCGGGTGAAGTTGATCCTGGACAGGACCCTTAGTATGATCGCTGATGACCTCACAAGTCACCCGTTCATCTCTGAGTTTTTCGGGGAGCTTGAAGTACTCATTACCTTCCTCCATCAGGTACCCTACAAAATCGTGACAGGACAAGGTTATTGATGGATTTAGTGTCAAATGTAACTCTCGGCCCTAATCCTTGCGAGACAATCTCTTTGAAGATCCGAATGGTTTCATTACCTTCCACAAGGCAAAAGATGGAGTGAGTAAGCCTGGAGACATCCTTAGGATAATTTTATCCATTTGATGCATTGCATCTAGGGCTTCCTCCTTGACCTTGTGTGTCTTCTCTAGGAAAAATTCCATCGATCGACACAAGTAGTCCAAAGCAAAGCAAGGATCTTGTTGGTCGCTCTGGGTGTTTCACTCGGAAATGTTTCATTCCTTTTAGAAACAGATAAGGTTAGGGGCTAGGAGGAATACCTGTAGAATGTCAAGATGGTGTGCGTGTACCGTAGAGAAAGATTAGGCTGACTGCTAAGAACTCCTTTTTGTCTTGGAAGGACTACCTGCAAATAAGAACACAAGACCACAAGATTTTAATTAGACAATAAATGAGGGAACTGCCTTGGGCCCAGGAAATATAAAACTTCCTTTCGAAGGTGGTCGGTTCCCCTGCTAATATGAATTAACACAAAATTGTAAGATATCAATTAAGTTGTTTCATTGAACTGGGTAGGGGAAAGGCTGGTTTTCTGGTTTTGATCAGAGGAACCGATGCGATTCATCGACAACCGATGTCGTTTTCACTGATAACCGATACCGGTGGGTTCTAGGATCTTCTTGGTAGCTATGGTGTTTGTAAGGCTGGTTTATGGATGATATTAGGAAATGAGATGATGAGGGGTAAAGGAATGACAGTTAGATGCAATGGCACATTGGGTAGTGGATTCAGAAATGGATTTAGGAGGACTGAGATTCAAGAAGCATAAGAAATGTTATAACAGAGGACATGCAAGATGTGACTTACTGGTTTTGACCAGGATGCAAGCTGATCTCCTTTGTTGTAAACACTTCTGGTATTTCCACTCGTCTCTGCTCGGTCAAGTGAAGATCTGGACTCTGTTTCTCGCTCCCAATGCTCTCGCTGATCCGAAATCCTTCGAATGATCCCAAAATGAAATTCTGATCCGTTGTTTTGGTTTGGGGAGCCCATTTACAAGGAACCGATGGTGGTTGTGTAACCGACGGCGGTCGAGTAGAACAAGCATCGGTGAAGGAAAAAGTAGGCTATTTTTAGTAAAATAGCCCACCTTCCCTGCTTTTCTCCCGAGAGATCAGTTGCGGGCTCGGTCAAGTGACTAGAAGGTCGGTTTTGGGTGTGAGAAAGGGGTCATTAGTTATGGGTGTAGGTGTGGACCAAGTTATGGGTCTTAATTAGGTTAGTTTTAGGGTTAGGGCTAGGTCATGATGAAGTGGCAAAGTGAGGTGGTAGGTAGGGTGATGTGGATTTATCAATTAGAAGGAAATTAATAAATAATTGTGTAAGGTTTAGGTGATGAGGTTATATTGCGAGATGAGATGCGGGTCACAAGGGGTCGTAAGACACGAATTTGGTGTCTACATTAGCCCCTTATTGTCGTGTAGCTTGTTTTGTAAAGCTGCGCGGACAATAATATGAAGTGGTTTCTCCTGTTAAGGATATAGGTAATCCCCCTCAAATCTATCATAGATTGAGTGAAGGGGAAATCAGGGATAAGGTTGATAAAGGGTGAATGTTGTAGAGAGGATGGTAAGGTGGTGGGGTAAGTCCAAGGAAGCAGACGCATGTTGAAATGCAATAGTACGACTAGGGTACATGATTTGACGAGCAAACCAGCAATGTATAGGCAAAGGTCGATAGTTTATCCAAACAAGGGTGATATAATCCTGGTATCCAAGGCATAGGAAGTAGCTCCAGGGTATATAATAGGTAAGGTACAGGAACGTTTAGGCATGTTCGGCAGTACCAAATGGTTGGTTTGGTTGAGATAAACGTCACGGTCTAGGTCTAGGCAAAGTTGGTCGACAGATCAAGTCAAGGACCCTAATCATGCTAAAACATGAACAGGTGAGCTCGATTGAACAAAAGGTACATGATGGATGGATAAAATAAAACGTTGATTGTGGGTATGGTATTGAAGTGATACGGCCTTGGGTCGGGCCAAGTTGTTGGGTTGTGGCCTTGGGTCAGGCCATAAGGGTAGAGTGAGGCCTTGGGTCGGGCCAAATTGTTAGGGCGAGGCCTTGGGTGGGGCCGGATAGGTAGGTTGAGGCCTTGGGTCGGGCCAAATGGTTAGGGTGAGGCCTTGGGTCGGGCCAAATAGGTAGGTTGAGGCCTTGGGTCGGGCCAAATAGGTAGGTTGAGGCCTTGGGTCGGGCCAAATGGTTAGGGTGAGGCCTTGGGTCGGGCCAAATAGGTAGGTTGAGGCCTTGGGTCGGGCCAAATGGTTAGGGTGAGGCCTTGGGTCGGGCCAAATAGGTAGGTTGAGGCCTTGGGTCGGGCCAAATGGTTAGGGCGAGGCCTTGGGTCGGGCCGAATAGGTAGGTTGAGGCCTTGGGTCGGGCCAAATGGTTAGGGCGAGGCCTTGGGTCGGGCCGAATGGGTAAACAAATGGTGTTCAGCAAAGGTGGATATAGGCGATATGTGGTTAAAAAGGGGCAAATGGTAAATAGGGGCAAAAAATATTGGGGGAAAGTTGGCAGAAAAACCGATGTCGATTCTACATGACCGATATCGGTCAAGGGACCGATACCGGTTCATTAGGGCAAAATGAAACCGATATCGGTTATGGGCGAAAAACCTATAAAAAGAAAAATACGGCTTGTCATTGTCACTTTGTTATTTTGAAAACCAAATTGACTTGTCTGACGTGGAGAGTTGAGATTGGAGGTTTATTGAGTGAGGTGGAGCTATTTTGGTGGAGGAGTGAGTTGTTTGCGGGCCCGAGTGAGGAGGAGGCAGCAGTTGATTGGCCGGGGACCCAGCAGATCAGAATTGGAGCTATGGCACAGGCAGGAGGAGCAGGAGGGGCTGGACCAGCTGGACCACCACCACCTATCCCACCACGACGACGTGTCGTCGTACGGGTAAGTTCGAAACTCCTCATTTTGTGCATTTTATTGCATTATGTTGGTTTTGGGATTTGGGTAGGAATATAATGTTTTGTAGAAAATAATGAATAAATGGAAATGATTTGAAAAAGGGAGAGGGTAGATAGGTGAAATAGGCCAAGGCGGCAGGGTGGGTAGGTTTTTAGGGTGTTTGGGTGGGTAGAGAGGTAGAAATAGGGAAAAAAAAGAAAGGGGTAGCCGCGTCGGTTTCGGCGCGGCAAATTTCCAGTGACCGATGCCGGTCACTAAGCGACCGACATCGGTCGCAAATTTTTAGGGCAGGGTGGGTCTGTGGGTTACCGATGCCGGTTGATCATTGACCGGCGTCGGTGGGAGGGGGACCGGGGTCGGTTATGGGTGAGTGTGGGTTGGGTTGGGTTTTGGTTGAGTGTGGGTTGGGTTGGGTTTTGGGTGTGGGGGGGGTTTGGTTTTTAGGTGGAGTGGGTTTGGGTTTTGGGTGGGGTGAGTTTGGGTTTGTTTTGTGTTTTGGGTTGGGTGGGTTTGGGTGTGGGGTGGGTTTGGTTTTTAGGTGGAGTGGGTTTGGGTTGTGGGTGGGGTGAGTTGGGTTGGGTTTGTTTTGTTTTAGGGTTAGGTGGGTTGGTTTTGTTTTGTTTTGGGGTTGGGTGGTAGAGAGTCGGGGTGTGGTCGGGGGGATAAAAGGGGGTTTAGAGGGTAAAGTAGATGTTGTGATAAAAAGTAGGTCTAAGGATGTGGGTTGGTTTTGCAGGCACGTCAGCAGTTGACGATGCGGGATAGGATGCCCCCGCTGTTGGTGCGGATGCGGCCACACATATCTGCGGCTCATTGGGCGATCATGCGCGAGGTGGGACTCGGTGGAGTCCAGAGGTATAGAGCGATAGAGAGAGATCACAGCCTGATGGTCGCCCTCATCGAGAGATGGGATCCGGCGACCAATGTGTTCCATCTCCCGACTGGGGAGATGACTATTACGTTGGAGGATGTGTATCGCATCCTTCGACTACCTATCGAGGGAGAGGCAGTCTTCCAGGTAGATTCTCGAGACTGCCATGGACAGCATATTACAGGTTTTTGGAGATGCAGCTGCGCTACTTACCTATCACAGCGCGAGCATTGGGTATGGTGACATGTACCGTGCGCATCGACACGAGACACGGCTGGCTGTGTTGATGATGATTGGGATCACCTGCTTCGCCCTCCCGGACTCAGAGGGAGGCCGCTTTCCACGGGCATTGATGGGGGTGCTTCATGAGATGGTGGAGGAGCACACCTGTTATGCTTGGGCACCAGTATATCTGGTGCAGTTATACAGAGAGCTCTGGGGTTATCGCCGGATGAGGCGATTCGGTATCTGTTCGACATTTTTGCTGCATTGTTGGGCATATGAGCACATCATATGCATCAGGCCAGTAGGGTTACCCCAGCAGCCAGGGCCACAGGTTATATACAGATATGGCTTTCAGAGATGGTTGGGAGTCGTGGGGCAGCCACGAGCAGTGCTTGCGGGGAGAGACGTTGCCTACTACAGGCATTTGTTAGAGGGCCTGACAGCGGTAGACATCGTATGGAGACCTTACAGAGGTCATCACCCGCACAGAGGAGGCCGAGTACAGTTACGCTGGATCCAGTACACATTCTGGATAGCAGGACGGAGGCCAGGAGAGTACGAGAGGATACCCCTAGAGAGGGTACGTGCAGAGATGGGGCCGTGCAGACAGACGAGCCACCTCCTTTCCCGGTCACAGAGGGATGATGTAGAGGCCCCACCGCCCGCACCACAGCTCTTGGATCCAGATTGGGTTGCTGAGAGGCCAGCAGATGACACAGTAGATGATGCTGGGTGTACAGGAGCATACAGGGTGTGGTGGGCTGGTCAGAGAGCGGCGAGGGTAAAGCACACAGCTGCACAAATGCCAGACTTGGCAACTATGACAGAGAGAGATCAGCTCAGGGGTCAGGTGCAGCTATTATAGGACGGTTGGCTGCTCAGTCGCACAGCACGGAATAGGTGTCCTACAAGGCAGCTAGCCCAAGCGCACAGTGCAGTGCAGTACAGCACGAGCACCACCACCAGCAGCGGCGCAGCCACAGTGGTGCGCAGTGCAGTGTACGGCAGCGGTAGCAAGCATGTGCAAAAGCAGTGCACGGCACCATCACCAAAGAGAAGATAGCCACACCCCTAGGCACAGCAGTACGATACTACCATCAAGAATGGCACGTACCATGTGCACCACCAGCACAGGCACAGGGGGTACTAGTATTAGGTGCCAGGGGACCAGCCCCAGCTCCTTCAGTGGCTCGAGGGCGCTATATGGAGGTTAGAGCGGAGGCCCGATACTATCAGGATATTCTTGATAGTACCGGAGTTGAGTATCAGCCTTATGCAGCTCATAGAGCAGAGACCTCTCACAGCCAGAGATCTCAGGGAGGTGCAGCCACAGCCGGCGTGTCCGTTACAGGCAGGAGGCGAGAGGCGCCACAGGGACCAGCAGGGAGAGGTGCCGAGGGCGGTGGGGAGAGCTGAGGGATCCCTGTATTGTTTTTGTATATAGGCATGGGCACCGGTCTGCGAACCGGTTGTGTTGATAGAGGCCTGCGTGCCTACATTTATTCATGTATGGATTCATTTATTCATTATATACCGGCCTGCGAGTCGAGTATGGGTTGTATATTTGATACCGGTCTGCGAGCCGAGTATTTTTTTGATATGAGGGACCGGCCTGCGAGCCGAGTCGAGATTTTGGATAGTTATTGCGGCCTGCGTGCCGGCTTAGTTGTATGATGAGATCACAGAGGCCCCGATGCAGGGCACATTGTATATTTGAAAATTTGTATATATATATATAGATGATGTTTTGATCCACATGCAGTGTTCAAAAATGTGTTTAAGTATTTTGTCGATGGTTTGTGATATAGAATGTAGGATGAGTTTAGTTGACATGTTGATATATGGATGATGTTGATGTTTTTGTTTTTGCACGTATATAAGGATGACATGTTATATGATGAAATGTTGCATGTTGTGGGCTGGTTTTGTGACATTGTGATATATGTATCTGATGAGTTGGATCCAAATGTTGTATAGAGAGATAGTTTTTTTTTTTTTTTTTTTTTGTTTTGTTGTGGTATCCTTAGTTGATGACTTGTTTGTTTTTGTAAAATAGATGATGTTAACGAATTTGTAATGATATGTGTGGTGGATAGACAAATATGGATAATGGTGTTGTGATGCAGGAAAAGAGGCGGGCGCGACAAAAATTTGGTAAAAAAATGAAGAAAAGACCATGTTTCAAAAGGCCAGGTGTGTAACCGATATCGGTTAGGTAACCGACGCCGGTAGGTAGTAGACCGATATCGGTTACATAACCGATACCGGTTATTTAGGTATGAGCTTTTCTAAAAATAAAAAAGCTAGGGTGGCAACTTAAGTTCTAATTTTGAGAGCCATGCAAGAAGTTAAATACGCGAACGCGACGCTTTTTGACGACTGAGACAGGTAATTGCATGAGAAATTTGAGTGATTAGGAGTAAAGAGACAGGGAAAGTGATTGTGATCTGAGATTCAGAAGACAGAAAGGCAGGTTTGAAAAAGGTGGTGATAATGGCAGGACGAGGAGAAACATCCAGCAGGCAGGGACAAGAGGGAAGACAAGGGCCACCTCAAGCTACTGCAACCCAAGAGGTAAACGTTTTGGTTATGATTTGACTTTTGCATGTGTTATGAATAAGAGATTAAGTGGGTAGATATGAAAAAGAAAACATGATAGCAAGGGTTATAAGTGTTACGGGGTAGGTAATCAGGGGTTTCAGGTATGTTTGTAGGTATAGAAAGGAATAGACGCTCAAATTATTGTTGTAGGTGGTTGTTTAGGCAAGGTGTATGAAACTAACAGGGACCGATATCGGTTAGGGATAACCGGTATCGGTTACTCAACCGGTATCGGTTAGCTGTAAACGATACCGGTTGATGTAGGAATTTCCAGAATGTGAGAAAAACCCTGATGGATTGAATGGTTGTTTGTTGTTTTGATGTATGCAGGCTCAGGCAGGGTTGAGGATGAATGATAGTGTGCCAGCGCTGTTGTCACGAATCCGAGCGGATGTAACGCCAGCTGAATGGACATTGATAAATCATTTGGGGTTAAGTGGAATCCGCTATTATTCACGAATCACACGTAACCATGCTATGTTACAGGCATTGATTGAGAGATGGAATCCTGAGAAAAATACCTTCTATCTGCCAACAGGGGAGATGACAGTAACATTGGAAGATGTGTTCCGTATTTTGAGACTCCCTATTACAGGAGAACCAGTATATCAGGCACTACCTAGTGTGGCACGGGGAGCGATAACAGCAGTATTTGGTCCATACGCACGAGATTTGACACAGCGAGGTTTATCATTTACGTATGGGGTAATGTATGCAGCACACCCTGAGGAGACAAGGTTAGCAGTGATATTAATGATAGCGGTAGGGTATTATGCATTACCGAGGGTCGAAGGGGGAAGGTTTCCAAAGGCATTGATGTGTGTTATCTGGGAGATGATAGAAAGGAACGTGACTTTTGCATGGGCACCTGCATATTTGGCGGAGCTATACAGGGGTTTATGGGCTTGTAGGCGAAATCACAGAACGACACTGGATTGTTCATACTTATTACACTGTTGGGCCTATGAGCACATTGTTTGTGTGCGACCAATAGGCCGATCCATCCAGGCAGGAGAGACCGGAGTACAGAGGTTGGGATTCAGACGCTGGGTCCAGACAGAACAAGAGGCAAGATCTCAGGCCGTGACGGGTGACATCGAGTATTACAGGCAGGTATGGGAGAGGGTGACGGTTGCGGATATCTGTTGGAGGCCTTACGGGAACTATATGGTAACCGAGAACATAGCTGAGGAGTTGAGAGGTGTAGAGCGATTGAGGTGGATCGCGGGGCACAGGCCAGGTGAATATGAGAGGATTCCTATAGATCACGTGCGGCGACAATTTGGATTTGTGTAGGATATACCGCAGGCTTATAGACCCTATATGAGGATTGACGCCGAGGCAGCATTCTCACCTCCCCGGCCAACACCTCCAGAAGGGCCCGAGGAGATAGCAGCCGATCGCAGTGTAATGGATGCCGGAATGATAGAGGCCTATAGGTTATGGTGGGTAGCAGAGCTGCGAGGTGTACGCGATCACCCTGACATAGCTGTGATTACAGCAGAGAGGGATCGTCTGCAGCGTTTGGTTCAGCAGCTCCAAATGCAGGTGAATGAGACAAGAGGATTGTTAGTGGTTGCGGAGTCACGGGCGGAGAGACTAGAGGCTGGAGTCCTCCATGCGAGAGGGCGTATTCATATGTTACAGGAGAGATTGGCAGATCAGTGGGCGGTACCAATAGCCGTGGTACCATTGAGGACAGAGAGGCCTGGCGAGAGGGGTCGACGATCACGATCATCACCTAGTTCGGGATGAGGCGTGAGGGTCTAAATAAATGTTAGCAAGGTATAAGAATAAATAAGCGTACCGACCTGCGTGTCGATGATAGAGAAGATGTAGTTATTTAACATCTAAATAAAATGAGAGATGTATGTTGATTTGAGTTATAATAATAAGAATGTTTTCGTTTTGACTTTCGGTGTTTTGAAAAAGGATAAAGAGGAATGTGATTAAATAGAAATACACAAAAATATTTATATTTACCACACATGATAGGTTATGGTAGGGGATGGTCGAGCTAACCTTGGGAGACCCCATGTCTCCGAAGTGCTGCCTACATAGCCCATTGCACAAAGCAAGGAGGGGCCTCAGACCGATGTAGTTCTCCCTTAGGACCAGGGAGAGGTGAATTTAGGCAATTTGGTTGTGGTTAGGCAATTTGTCGTTTGGTAAAAATTTGATGTTGGTAGGGTAATGTTGTTGGTGTAGGTATAGGTGAAGCAAAAGTTAGCATACCCAAGTAGTAGGGAATCGTGTCCTGATTAAGATCAACACACAATCCTAGATGCGAGGCAAAGTGGAAAGAGTGCTCCGTAGGTGAAAAGAGCTAAACAAACCACACAACGTAGAACGAGCTTGAAGCCCTAGGTACCGTGCATAGACAAGAAGTCAATAGGTGAAAAGAGTTGTATGATCACAATATATCGGGTGTACGTTACGTCCCTTGAGTTGAAACAAATGGTGAGGTGAGGTGGATGATATAGCTGAGGTACAGAGAACTTGTTACAAAGTGAGTGTTCTGACGAAAGAGAACCTACCCTAAATAGACAAGTCCATGACCCAAAAGGTTCTTTTGAATGAGGCTTTTATTTGACTGAATATAGACTGATCGATGCGGGAAGTCTACAAGGGATATTGATTGTACTATTCTTGAGGTCTTCACGAAGCTGATCAATGCGAGAAGCTTCTGATAAAGGCTGACTGTGTATAGCTGTCCTTTGAGGGAGCAGTCTATTTATAGTAGCAGATATGATTTTAGTGCATAGTTGTCCTTCGGGGGAGCAGTCTATATAGAATAGCAGCAATAATTTGGCATATAGCTGTCCTTCGAGGGAACAGTCTATATATAATTTAGATAGCTAGATGTTCTTTTGGCGTGAAGCATCTAGTTTGGTAGGAAGTTTGACTCAAGAAAATCCCATAAGAATACGGCTTATTTTAATACTTTGAAGTCATGGACTAGACTAAAAAGGGAAAGGCATCATCAAGGGGAGGTGAGGAGTGATTTTGATTTTATTTTGAGATATAGAAAACAAAGTGTATGTAGCGGTAAATGAGCTCAAGGGACGAGCAGTAGGTAGATAAGAAGTGATATAACACTAGATTCAACAGTAGAATGGTCGAAGATGCAAGGCATTAAGGGGTTCAGGCTCAGGTTTACCGTTAAGCGAAGCTAAACGATAAGTGCCTGATCCATAGGTGTGAGTGATTATATAAGGCCCAATCCAATTGGGAGCAAATTTTCCACGTTTGCTCTTTTCTAGTTTGGTGACATGTTGATTCTCTTTGAGGACAAGATCACCAACCTTAAAGATACGCTCATAAAGTCACTTATCATAAACACGCTTGATGCGTTTTTGATAGATTTGGAGGTGATCAAGAGCTGTAAGATGACGTTCGTCAAGAAGCTCCAATTGGGCTAACCGCTCTTGGCGGAAATCATCATTGGTGAGAATATCCTGAAGGGATATTCTGAGGGAGGGTATTTGTATTTCGAGAGGCAAGACGGCCTCGGTACCATATACCAAAGAAAAAGGTGTAGCGTTAGTAGAGGTACGAATGCTAGTACGATAAGCCCAAAGGGCATAGGGAATGTGATCGTGCCAATTTCTTCCGGATTCATTGACAACTTTCATGAGGATTTTGGTTAGGGTTTTATTAGAAGATTCAGCCTGACCATTGGCCTGCGGATAGTAAGGCGATGAGAAACTAAGTTTGATACCAAAGTTGTCACAAAGGTCTTGTAGCAACTTGTTTTTAAAAGATTTACCATTATCTGTTATTAGGCGATGAGGAATACCAAAACGACAGATAATGTGATGGTTAATGAATTCGACAATTTTTTCTTTTTTGATTGAAATGAGTGGAATGGCCTCCACCCATTTTGTGTAATATTCGGTTGCTGTGATTATCCAATGGTGACGTTGCGAAGAGGTCGGGTGAATCTCACCAATAAGGTCTAAACCCCATTGTGAGAAAGGCCAAAGATCTCGTGCGACCTGCAGCGGATGGCTAGGAGTATGTTGAAGGTTGGCATGTTGTTGACACATAACACAACGCTTAACATATTCGTAGCAGTCGTTATTGAGAGTAGGCCAATAATAACCTAGGCGAAGGATTCGTTTAGCCACGGCAAGGCCACTAAAATGTCCACCACAAATCCCATCATGGACTTGTTGGATGGTATAGGTGACCTCCGCGCCAGTTAGACAGCGAAGGAGGATGCCATCAAAGCCACGTTTATAGAGGAGTCCCCCCATGACAACATAACGAGAAACGCTTTTAAGAAAAGCACGTTTGCCGTTACTAGTAAGGTCAGGTGGGAGAACAGAGATTGTAAGGTAGTCGTGAAATTGGTGGTACCAGGTATCCTGCGAATTAGTAGACACAGTATTTATCATACAAACTACCGGGGTTGAATAGGATGGTGCAAAAAGTTGTTGGACCACGACGAATAATTCAGAGTCAGTTGGTGCGGCAGGAATTTGCGAGGCTAAGCAAGCCATAGTATCCGCAAATTTGTTAGTGGAGCGGGGAATGGTTTGAATAGAATAGTGAGTAAAGAAGGCTAGAAGTGAATCCACGTAGTGTTTGTACTTTTGAAGTTCCTCATTTTTGCATTGGTAGACGCCCATAACTTGATTGACTACCAATTGAGAGTCGCCAAAAATATTGATAGATTTGATGCCTAAGTGTAACGCAACTTGGAGACCCAGAACAAGGGCCTCGTATTCCGCTGTATTATTAGTGCAGGGGAAATCAAGCCGGAATGAAAGAGGCATAGGTTCAGCGTCGAGAGGAATGAGAACAACGCCGGCTCCTCCGCCGCGCTGGCATTTAGATCCATCGAAGAAGAGGGTAATTTGATACAACTCTTCCCCGAGTGAAAGAGTGGCGATGAGTTCGTCGGGGAATGTAAAATTGGTAAATTGTTCCCCAGGTAAAGGGGCCTCCGCAAGTTGGTCTGCAAGAGTTTGTCCTTTGATTGACTTTTGTTGTATAAACTCAAGGTCGAGGTCAGCGAGGAGCATGAGCCATCGAGCGATGCGTTGGTTTAGATGTGGTTTGGCGTACATATAATGAATGGGGTCCGTGTTGGTGATGACAAAAGTTTTGTGATTCAGGAGGTAATGTCGGAGTTTGGTAGCTACGAATGATAGGGCTAGGCACAATTTTTCTACATGTGTATACCTAGTCTCGTAATCCACGAGGGTACGACTTATATAATAAACGGCCTGTTCTCGACGTGCCGAGTCCCGATGTGCGAGCATAGCTCCTATAGCATGGTCAGTGGCGGAAAGATAAAGGTAGAAAGGGCGGTCGTCCTGGGGTGGGATAAGCACGGGTGGCTGCAAGAGATAAGTTTTGAGAGCTTCGAAGGCTTGGTGACACTCCTCACTCCATTGAAAGGCAACGTCCTTTTTAAGAAGGTGATGAAAAGGGTGACATCGATCCGAGAGTTGGGAGATGAAACGCCGGATGGATTGAAGTTTACCCTGCAAACTACGCAATTGTTTGAGGTTTTTGGGTGGAGGCATTTCTAGGATAGCTTTTACTTTAGATGGATCGACCTCAATGCCACGCAAAGAGACGATAAAACCAAGAAGTTTCCCCGAAAGGACACCAAAGACACATTTCTTTGGTTGAAGACGAACAGAATATTGCAACAGGCGATCGAAAATAATGGTTAAAACATCGAGATGTTCACTGCGATGTTTAGACTTGCCAAGAAGATCGTCGACGTAATCTTCAAGGATAGTGTGCATAATGTCATGAAAAATGTAGGTCATAGCCCGCCGATAGGTTGCAACCAGCATTCTTAAGGCCAAATGGCATGACACGATAACAAAAGGTTCCCCAAGGAGTTATGAAAGTGGTCTTATGTTGATCGGCGGGTGCAACCAAAATTTGATTGTATCCTGAAAAGCCATCCATGAGAGAAAGCATTTCATGGCCCGCAGTGAGATCAACAAGTTGATCAATACTTGGGAGGGGAAAGTCATCCTTAGGGCAAGCGAGGTTAAGATCCCAGAAATCCGTGCATATCCGAAGTCCCCCCGTCGCTTTAGTGACAGGTACGATGTTAGAAATCCATTGAGGATAGTCAATAGGCAAGATGAAGGAAACAGAAAGAAGTCGTTGAAGCTCTTCTTTGACCAAGAGGGCAATGCGTGGATGCATTTTTCTCAGTTTTTGTTTGACTGGTTTGGAATCGGGATTTAGGGTGATGTTATGGACGGCAATGGTAGGATCAATTCCTGGCATGTCCGCGTAGGACCAAGCGAAAGCTTGGTTGCGGGTACGGAGGAAGGTAGTAAAGGCAGCTTGTTCTGATGTGTTGAGGGATTGTCCGATCTTCACAATGTGAGGATCTTCCTCCGTGTGGATGTTGATTTCAATAGTAGACTCGTTCAACATGGTTTGAGTTTCAGATGGTAAGGCGCGTTGAAGATAGGAGTCGTCCGCCCCAAGGTAAATGAGGATGGAGTCGTCATCCTGGCACTCAACAACATTAATCGAAGGCGAATCCTCTTCGATCATGTCTGGATACAGAAGGGGAAGAGAAGATGGGTCCTCATTATCACGTTGATAAGTGAGAGGACCTATGAAGATAGCATTTATGAAAAAAAAAAAGTTAGGAGGGATAGATTCAGGGTCTATAGATTCTGTGGGTGATGATGGAAAAGTGGGTGATGATGGTTTGGTAGGGGTGACGTCGTCTTCTTCCAGAATACAGCTGACACGAGGTGTCTCCTGTGTAGGTGTTTCAGGAAAACCGAGACCACTGCGATCATTATGTTTGCGTGTGGTGATGGGGATGAGCGTATGTCGGCCTTGTTCATAAAGACCAAAACCAAAGCCTTTCCAAGCACAGTGAGTCAAGAAAGTGAGGGCGAAGCGACGATTTGTCAGGTATTGGAAATCAGATTGGAAGGGAACCACACCAAGAGGAGGTTCAGGGGTAATGGAAGATGCGTCAACACCCCCATATGTTAGGTTGGTGCGGCAATGGGGTGGTCCGTAAGAGATTACTTCCCCCACGCGACGGTCGTAGGTGGGATGTGCATGTAATTTTCCATACTCCTGCGGGGTAGGGAAAGAACTAACGTTATATAGGCGGTACTCCCCCAGTGTAAGGCGTTGAAAAACATCTACTAAGGGGTCGGAGGTTGGGATGTTAGCTGCGGGAAGGGAAGTGGTTTTTGCGACGGTGGTTTCATCAGTTGAAGGCATAGATGCAGTTGAGGTGGATGGTTGAGGTACATTTGAAGAGGATGGTTGGGTTGAATGTATGGGTGTCTTGATTGGTATAAGCACATCGTTAGGGCGGTATAACATATTGCAGGTTTTAAAGGGGGGAGGATCAGCTTTTACGGTGTAGGACTTCCCCTCGTACTCAAATTTTATGCATCTATGTAATGTTGAGGGAACGCATCCCATGGCCCGGATCCAAGGACGACCCAGCAATATATTATATTGGAACTCTCCCTCAAGGACATAGAAGAGTTCGGGTAAAGTACGTGGTCCTACCCGAATGTTGAGGATCACGGTGCCTAAGGTAGAGGTAATAGCGTCATTGAATGACCGCAACATGATGGGGTTGGCACACATGTAGCTAGAAGGGATATTCATTTGTTGAAAAGCTTTTGAAGAGATGATGTTTAGGCTGGCGCCCCCGTCAATCATAACACGACGTACCCGGATATCCCGGACGTAAGCTGAGATGAAAAGGGCCGGGTCAGGATCTTCGGTACCAAAGTCGATAATTTCATCTTCGGAGAAACTGACAGCAGCGGCTTGCTGTACAGAACCCGAAGTGGTTGGGGCAGTGGGTTGTTTGGTGAGAGAAGCAACGTGATTGGGTGTTAGAATGGAGGCAACAGGCAGGGTTTCATTAGGTAAAACCTCTATCCCTTGAAGGATCTCAACGAGAGCTTGTCGATGAGATTCAGAAGTCTGAATGAGATCATACAGTGTCATTTTTACGGGTGATTGGTGAAGCTGTTTGATCATGGCTCGATGGGCAGCTCCATTAGAGACGGGGTAAGCGGGTCCACGAATAACTACTTTAGGTGGTGGTGCAATCGGGATGTTTGACGGAGAAAGAGATGCTGCAGGTGTGTTTTCTTTTGCTTTCCCATTGTTTTTCTGCCCTCGAGTAGCGACACTAATCATATTAATCTCGTAGACCTGAAATGAGGAAGATGGTTGGGATAAATCATGGTTTTCAAGAGGTGGGGTTGTAATAATGATAGATCTTGGTGAGGCGGGGACAGATGGTAGAGGAGAGGGAATTGAAGCTAAAGGTCTCTCCCTTCGTAAGTTGTCTTTCTTAACCTTTCTATCTGGGAGAGGTGACTGACGAAGGATGGTTTTTAAAGCTTTGCATCCCTCCACATCATGTCCTGGTGTGCGGTGATAGGCGCAGATTTTAGACTCATCATAACTTATCGGTCGAGGTTTAGACGGGTCATAAGGTCTAAGTGGGGGTAGGGAAATGGTCGCATTCTCCACCAACATAGCAAGAATTTTGGCGTAAGATCCTTTGAGTGGGTCAAAATCGGAGGAGGATGAGGGTATTGGTTGTGTGGGTTTTGGTAATGTTTGGGCGTGGTTGGTTCGTATAGGTTTTGGTAATGTTTGGGCGTGGTTGGTTTGTACGGGTGGTGGTTTAGCCGAGGGGTGTTGACACGTGGTTTTCACTAAACGTGGTTTCTTTGGCGCAGAAGCTATGTTGGATGATGAGGCCGCAGATGATGTGGTATCAGAAAACAACCACGGGGAAATAGGAGTGACCGAAAACAAATCTTTTGATGATGGAATTTGTTTAGGGTTGATAGGTGGACAGGATACGCGGAGTGACGGTGTTGCTATACCCTGGGATCTCTGTATAGGTGCAGAAGGTGTAAGTCGTTTTGAAGAAAACGCAGGAGGTATGATATATTGATGTAAGGTGGAGGGATGAGGTCCCAATATGGAAGGTGGGTGTGACGATGAGGGTTTTGATTGTGAGAGAGGCACGGATTGAGTTTGTCTCCTAGGTGGCGGGGCGGATTTATTTTTGGATAAATCAAGCCGCTTAGGTGGGTGTGTTAGACTGGGTATGGGCAAGGTCCCAAGCGTAGGGGAAGATTTGGCTAAGTTAATAGAAGTGGACGGGGCATTTGGTAGAGGTGAGGGGGGTGAAGGTGAGAACATGGGCATTTTAAGCTTCTGTAAACACTTCGGGTATATGGTGGAGGCCTCAGAATCGGTCATTTGCATTTGAGTAGAATATGGCGTACTCAAACGTTCCCATAGGATTCGTCTATCTTCTGGAGAATGACAGTCTTCAGGTTTGAATTGTAAATTTGGTACGGAAGAGAGGTAGGTTGTGATTCCAGTCCACTGTGGGCGTGATACAGGGGGTAGATGAGGTACTGTATCAATAGATATTAAAAGGTCGACCGGTTGTTGAAAAGATTTAGGCGATGAAGGACTAATAGGCAGGAGGGCATGTTTGAGAGGGTCTGTCATGGTTAAAGAATTTGGTGATGTCGGTGCAAGAGATTTCTCGTCTAAGGATGTCAAAAGGAGTGGCGTACCCTCCTCTTGTGCAGCAAGAGCGGTAGAGGGAGACGTCTGGGAAATAGATAAATTAGATAACATTCGTTCGCAGTCTTGTAGGGATGTGGTATAAGAAGACTCATTGATGGGAAGAGAAGTCTGGGCAGTTAACTCCTTTATAGGTAAAGGAATGATTTCGCTTTGGCTTGATGGTGGTAAAGGAGGTTCGGGCTCCCGTGTTAGTGAAGAGGCTTGATTCAAAATTTTCTCGATAGAGGCTTTTGGCTGGGTATCGAAGACTGCATGGATCTCATGAACACTCTCCTCGGCTAAGATATCCTGGTTTGTGTTACTGTTGGGAGAGTGATTCGGGAATGGCTTGTTGAAGATTTTCAAATTTCGGTTGGCAGGGGCGTTAGGATTATCGAGGGCTATATCCCCGCATCAACCATTTCCTGCACTATGTTTTTCAACATCTTGCAGTTTTCATGACTGTGTCCCTTCACACGGTGGAAGTTACAGAAGTCATTTTCTTTGTACCAGGAAGGTATGGCGCGAGTGGAATCAAATCCGGAATGAGGTTTAACAGGAGGTAAGGTAATGGCTCCTGCTTTGAGCAGTTTTTCCAATATCACACCATATGTCTCCCCCAAGGGAGTGTAGTTGATGGGTTCCGCTTTATACTTATAAGTGGTTTTTGGCGGGGTATTGGACGGTGGTTGGGATTTGACCGTCACCGCGTGGACAGCTCCTTTTGATTTAGAAGAAGTGGACGCGTGAGGAGTGGTGGTATTTGGTTTATTGGTGGAATCTGAGTTCGGAAAGTGGAGTTTTTGTTGCGCAACCGCAATTTCTCTTCCTCTAAGGCTCGAATTTCTAATTTTCGAGCCATAGTAAAGGCCTCGTCGAATGTACGGAAAGTTTGAATTTGGAGGGTAGGGGAGATGTGCTTAGCGCAGGCCCACGTAAATAGTTCGATAAGTTCGGTTTGAGGCAAGGCATACGTAAGTTGGTTGATAAGGCCCCGCCATCGTCCAATGAAATCTGCGATAGATTCGTCTTCAAATTGTCGGATGGCATAGAGGTCGGTAATAGATACTTTCTTGGCAATGTTAATGGAGAAATGATCCAAGAAAGATTGGGCTAGTTGGTTAAAAGAGAAGATTGAGTGCTGGGTTAAAGCACTGTACCACTCCAAGGCAGGTCCTGATAAGGACATGGGAAAGGTGCGGAGTAACAAGGCATCATCATGGGCAATCAAATAACAAGCATGTCTAAATGATCGCAAGTGTTGTTGAGGATCCTCTTTACTATTAAAATGAGTAAATTTTGGCAACTCCCATTGAGGAGGATATGAATGAAGGGGGACAGAAGGGTGAATGGGCTCCCGAAAAACTTGCTTGTATGTCAAGGCGCTACGACTTCCTGAAACAGAAGCCTCCAGGTTTTGCATTTTGTCCATCATTTGTTTAATTAGATCGGTAGTTGGATGAGATGATGGTGTGGTTATGGTAAAGAGAGGAAAATTGGACCAAGGACCACCACTAGACACCTTTGGTGGGGTTAAGTGTTGATAAGGTGTGGAGGATGAATATGTTGAGGCGACCGAATAGGGATGTCCCATATAGGATGTTGAGGTCACTGGATACGTGTATGGGAATGAAAAGGTAGGCGGAGCTTGAGAAGGAAAGCTCGTGTGGATAGGTGGCAGAGAGCAAGTCATGAATGGAGCAGTCTGCAAGAGAGATGAGGTAGGGGCGGTCGGTGGTAATGATATGTGGGGTCCAAGATTAACAAAAGGAAAGCTAATCGGGGTCGTATGAACCTCTGAAGCCGTCGGATTGGGAGACGGGGCTAGAGATGCAGGAAGCAAGGCGGTATTATCAGGCGGAGTGGGAGCTAAATGAGCAGCTATACTGATAGGCATACCAATAAGGAGCTGACCATCAGGTGTACGATGGGGGTATGAGACAAATAGTATTGTACAGCGCTAGAATTAGCATCCAGAAACTTGGCAAAGTCCTTATCTCCCACAGGAATTTTAGGAACCTCGCTGGTATCCGTAGGATTTCCCACAGAATGTGAAGGGGGTGATTTAGGCAAAGAAACAGAGCAAGCATGTGAAACCATAGTGGCGGCTTGCTTTCGAGTGATAACAACCATGGATAGAAGTTCACAGTAGGGTTTCAATCTGTCAAGAATAGAAACAAACTCAGACCGGTAAAATTGGTAGGTTGCTGGTTTGTCAGGAATTGGAAAAGACAGTAACCGATATCGGTCTAGTAACCGATGTCGGTTATACTATAGCCGACGTCGGTCAGGTAACCGATGTCGGTGTAAGAAGTCTGGGCTAACAAGATATAAAAAGGCTGCTAATTTGATTTTTAACAATGTTTAGTATACTTGTCCAATTATTGATCACAGAAGACAGGGTATGAGAAAGAAAACAGAACTACAAACAAGCAAGATGCACACGCAAATCCAGAGACTAACCCTAGGGTTAATTTTAATTATCGTGGGCTTATGCCTTTAGACGTAGAATGATGTCGGAATCCTAAACAAAAGACTTAGGGGAAATGTCAAGTTGTTTTGGCTTATAAGGTTACCTCAATCGGGCGGAGGAATACCGCGGAAAAAGGGGGATGTTTGAGCTGTTGTGTTAATTGTGAAGTGATTTGGTATGTGTTGTGCAGTGAAAGTAAGATTAATTTCCTGTCAATACCGTGGATATCACCCCCACGTGTACGACCTGTTACTTAATCTACGTTCACTAGAATTGAAAAACAACAAGCAGGAATGCAATGCACGTGTTTTAAACCCAAATCGAAAATTATGTTTGATGAAGCAAGAGAGATGACTTTCACTAATGCGAAACTAGGAAAGCAAGACAAATTCCTTACGAAATATATGACAAAAGCAGCAACAGCAAGTATGCTTCCTAAAATGAAAATAAGCAAGAGAAACAGAAACCCAAAATGGGTCCCACCGGGCGTGCCAAAATGTTTCACTCGGAAATGTTTCGTTCCTTTTAGAAACAGATAAGGTTAGGGGCTAGGAGGAATACCTGTAGAATGTTGAGATGGTGTGCGCGTACCGTAGAGAAAGATCAGGCTGACTGCTAAGAAATCCTTTTTGTCTTGGAAGGACTACCTGCAAATAAGAACACAAGACCACAAGATTTTAATTAGACAATAAATGAGGGAACTGCCTTGGGCCCAGGAAATATAAAACTTCCTTTCGAAGGTGGTCAGTTCCCCTGCTAATATGAATTAACACAAAAGACTGTAAGATATCAATTAAGTTGTTTCGTTGAACTGGGTAGGGGAAAGGCTGGTTTTCTAGTTTTGATCAGAGGAACCGATGCCGGTTACTGACAACCGATGCCGTTCACTGATAACCGATACTGGTAGGTTCTAGGATCTTCTTGGTAGCTATGGTGTTTGTAAGGCTGGTTTATGGATGATATTAGGAAATGAGATGATGAGGGGTAAAGGAATGACAGTTAGATGCAATGGCACGTTGGGTAGTGGATTCAGAAACGGATTTAGGAGGACTGAGATTCAAGAAGCATAAGAAATGTTATAACAGAGGACATGCAAGATGTGACTTACTGGTTTTGACCAGGATGCAAGCTGATCTCCTTTGCTGTAAACACTTCTGGTATTTCCACTCGTCTCTGCTCGGTCAAGTGAAGATCTGGACTCTGTTTCTCGCTCCCAATGCTCTCTGTTGATCCAGAAATCCTTCGACTGATCCCAAAATGAAATTCCGATCCGTTGTTTTGGTTTGGGGAGCCCATTTATAGGGAACCGATGGCGGTTGCGTGAACCGACGGCAATGGTCGAGTAGAACCGGCATCCAGAACGGAAAAAGTAGGCTATTTTTAGTAAAATAGCCCACCTTCCCTGCTTTTCTCCCGAGAGATCAGTTGCGGGCTCGGTCAAGTGACTAGAAGGTCGGTTTTGGGTGCGAGAAAGGGGTCATTAGTTATGGGTGTAGGTGTGGACCAAGTTAGGGGTCTTAATTAGGTTAGTTTTAGGGTTAGGGCTAGGTCATGATGAAGTGGCAAAGTGAGGTGGTAGGTAGGGTGATGTGGATTTATCAATTAGAAGGCAATTAATAAATAATTGTGTAAGGTTTAGGTGATGAGGTTATATTGCGAGATGAGATGCGGGTCACAGGGTCGTAAGACACGAATTTCGTGTCTACACTTTGGGGTGATCGAAGATGCCAAATTTAACTAAATATTTGACTGAACATTTGAGAATCTTCGGAACATCTCATATTGCAACCTGGCATGGTCAACTCTTTGGAGATAGGTCCTGTGATCGGTGGAGTTCCTTGTTCATCTGATTAATGTTCTGATATAGCTCGGTGAACTTGACAATTACTTCCTCGCTGTCTTTGAGGATCTAGTCTCTCCAGGAAGATATTGCCATGCCTTGTTCGAAAATCTTAGCATATTCATTTATCTTATCTGGCTAAGGACCTCAAGAGTTTGAGTGGTAGTTGTAGGAAGTGCACTACTCATTTTCTGTAGCCCATGGAGAAGATGCTTATTCTGTTCTTTTAGCAGCCTCTTCTCTTCCTTCGCTTCTTGAAGCTTCTTGCAAAGGGCATCCACCATAGATAGGGCCTCTCCTTGAAGGATCTTGGATGACGTTCCCATTGTGACCTGTGTCACTGTATAATATCTAGTGGACAGATCTTTTTTATCCTTTATAGGATCGGGATACGCAATCTCCATTACTCTTTCTCCCGATGCACTCTAAGAGAAGTGGGCTATAGGTTTTTTCTTCTAAGCCCCTTTGTTGGGATGATGGAGAAGTCCATAGGTGCTATGGGGACTTTCCTCTTATGTTGACTCAGGTGCTGGGAGATCCATGTTAGACTTAAGGGAGAAGAAGGAATGGCGAAGAAGAAGGAGCAACTACAAAGTGTACTCGGGAAATGAGTTGAGATGCTTGGCGGTGGCATTGATAAAGAAGCTGAACCTCCAACGCTCACAGGGGTAGGAGCTATTGTAGGAGAGGAAACTGTGGGGGCGAAGGGAGCTGAGAGATGAGGGAAGAAATACTAGGGGACAGCTCCGTGAGGGAAGAGAAGATAGAAGAAGAGGAAAGGGGAATAGTAGAAGATGGGGGAGAAGACACAACCAAAGGAATGGTTACTTGGGTGACGGGAGGAGGAGAAGGAGGAGCGGGGGAAGGGATGGTGGGAACCTCCATGGTTATAGTAGTGGCAACATCCTGAGTGGATGTACCTATAGGAACACTCTCTGCCACTTCTTTCTCTGGAGATACTAGAGTTACAACCTGTTCTTGTGCGGTGGAGGGAGGGCTGAGAGGAGCTTCTTCTTGGGTGGTGCTTGAATCTCCCTCCTTATCTTTACCTTTGCCCTTCGAAAATTTTTGATCTGGTAGGTGCATTGCCCAAAGGGGACGTGGTGAAATCTACCCCAAGGTAGATGAGGCCGTTATACCTACACCAATGCTCTGTGTGCTATAATGTTCCCTTAACCCTCTCCTCGATGGTCTAAGGCACCTTTTCCTATCAATCTCGGTGAAATGACCAGCTTTTCCCCATCCGTATCTAGATATACCTGATCAACTTCTTGATCGGTTGTTTGGAAAGATTTTGGAACAATGGCCACGCCATATTGAATAATTTCTACCAGGGCCAGGTGGGAGTGATCCTTTCTCCTGAGTTTGACCTCGTGATACAGGTTGATGTAGATGTCCTTGATCTATGGAACATGGATCGGATCAAGTTTTTCCTTTGGGAGGAAATTCCATGGATCAAAGGTTGGCCTTACCAGAAATTGTGCTTTAGATTAAGAAGTTCTAGCTCTGTGAACATTTCCCGGGCCTTGGTGTGAGAAATGCGGGTGTACCTTCCCTTTGTGAGGGGAAAGGAGTTCCACCCTTCTTCCTTTTCGTGCACTTCTCATGATATATTATGAGATGTCTAGACAACTCCAACACAATCGCTTAGGGCCCTGCATACCTCAAGTAACTTGGTGGGCTCCCCAAGAAGTTAGCTGCCCCGAGATAGGTTAAAGTGGGGAATTGCTTAAATAATTCCCCCACTTCTTGGTTGCCATGAATATGCTCTTGGTTGTTCGTAGTGAGTCATATTGGGCCTCAAGAGGCAAATGATGACGTAGAAGAAGGCATTATTGATATTGGTGAATTATGGGATGTTATTCTCACCTTCAATTCTAGATAGTATTCGTATATTTTACGAGGCCATACCCGCATTGGCTCATCACTTTGGATAGTCCCTCTCGAGGGTGCAGCGTAGACTACGTAGGAGTTCATGTAGAACCTCCCGTTATGGTGTGTTGTTGGAGCTGCTCGAGAGATGGTGCTGGCTTGATGATTTCTACCCACTCGAAACACTAATCAGAACGTTCTTATTCATTGTTTACAAATACCTAAGCATCTATTTGTGGAAGTAATGGGCATTAGAAAACCCAAACACCCTGCTTAGGAATGTGATGGTATCACTTAGTTCCTTAGAGAAATCATGGTGTGAATAACCTACGGCCACCTGGTTATTACCTTTTTATTTTTCAGGTATACCTCATTCATTAATTGGGTGCATTTGTCTTCATTTTCCTCCCATGCCTTAGTGTAGTCTTCTTGCCTTACTGACCACAAAATTCCGGTGGTGAGGAATACCTAGCATAATCTTGAAATGACGGGTAGTGAGGTTGATTATGACCACACCCTTTTCGTTCTCGACACAACTTGTGTCTTTGTTATAACAGCGGGCCACCACCATCATAAATTCATTATTTACTACACCGATGGGGATTCCCCTAGTGAAATGTAGACCACTTTGCCCACCAGACTTTTCCATCCAAGGAATGCCTATGATGCCTTGGTTACGGCCCAAAAATCCTCCATGTTGATGTGGCCAAGTTCGAGAATCTCTTGTGTCTAGGTCACATTCTCGCTGGGACTCGAGCATTCGACCCTTTGATATTTGTATTTAATCTCCTTCTTCATGAGTTTGGCCTTACCCTTTGACTTGGTTGGCCTTTTGCTTGATGTAGACATATGCGAATTTGATTTCAATTTCTGATCTGCAAGAAGGAGCAAATTCCAATGCAGAAGAGCCATGTTAGCTGTTAGATCTTCCATCAAAGCTTTGCAGAATGAGGAGTTAGCAATTTAAATGTCTCTGGGTGTAGGGTGTAGAAAAATTACAGGGAGTAGGGTTAAAAGTATGGCGCACTAGTATGGAATGTTATAGGGAAGAAAACAGTGCCAAAGGGCATAGGGCACAGGAAATTTACACATAACATCAGTGTTATTGTAAAAAAATTTGCACCTGTGCCATTACATAAGATTCATAACTGGGTGCAAATAAGTTTGGTGTTGCATGGAGGTAGGATGCACCAATGGCGCAGATATGGGACATGTTGCATGGAATTTTGGTGCACCAAGGGTGCAACATTAAAAGGTGTATCACTAACTTTATGTGCACCAAGGGGGCCTTTGGCGCGGTGTGGGAAGAGACTGCATAACAAATTTTTTTGGTGTAAGTAGGGTTTCACCTACACCTAAGTAAGGATTGTCTAGTTTTGTTTGGCGCAGGAAGGATTCATGCTACAATTAGGGACAGTGCACCCTCTTGCACTTTGTGTTTTTTATAACAAGGATGGTGATTGCGCTAAGAGAAAACCGTGGGTGGAAATGATAACTTTTAGGTTTTCTCTCTTTTTGTGATTTTTAGGCCTCCTTCAACATGAATTTTGATAGTGAGGGAAATACAACAGAGAAGATCTGGGTTCATTTTTTGGGACAAATCCCTCCAGGCTAGCAGATCTGGAAGGAGGGGAAGACTGGTTTGGGGGGAAGCCAATTAGGTTATATATCTAATCAATAGCAAGCAAAACCATAGCAGAGCAATAAACAAAACCCACAAGAAAAGAAAGAGCCACTTACCGAGAGATATATAGACTAGGAGGAATGAAGTGGGGTCCATGAACATGACATGAGGATGAAAGAAGTCGACAGTGCGAGAGAAATAAAGTTTTCATGTGTTTTTCAATTGTGAAAATGACAGGTGGATGCGCCTATACATAGCAAAAAGGCGCAATAAATGCGCCACCAAATTTTGTGAAGGGCGCACCAAAATGTATGTCAACATGAAAATATTTGCGCCCTTTGGTGTGGTTATGTGTCTATCAACAAGAAACTATCTATTCCTTTGGGAAAGATTCAGCTCTATCAACATGGGATTTTGAGTGCTTTGGCACACCATTTAAGGGTGCAACATTTTTGTTGTTGACATGTCGGTGCATGCACCTTGGCGCAAGCAAGAAAGGCACATCATGGGGAGGTGCAACAATCATTGTGTTAACATTCCAAAGGGTGTGCCAAAGGAATACAAGGGGGTGCAAATAACTTCCGTGTTGCATGAACAAAATGTGTGCCCAGCCAAAAAGGGACCAAAATGACTAAGTTCGAAAAGCTGGATTTTCCCGAAAGGGATTTTACGCCATTCAGAATGCTTTGAGGACCTTCGAGGACCCCGAACAAAATTTGGGATGGTTCCTGCAAAATTGCCCTTGTCAATTTTATTGGATAACACTACCCCACGCTTCACAATATTATTATTCTCGTGGCTGAATAAAAAATAAAATTTGATGTGTTTAGACATTACTCATTGATAGAAAACTAGTAACAAAAGATGTGTGAAAATTACACCTGAAAATAACTATGATTATTATTCAATTTTGAGGTATGTAAACAAGAATTTTTCTTGAGTTCATTAACAACATGCATTGTTTGGCCAATTTCCAAGGTTCTTTATTGATGCCCATGGTGCATTCATCATTATGGGTTTTTTGTAAATTTTGTAGATCTACACGCATTATAAGGAAATATGTCTCACGTAGTCACCTCTAAAACTATGTTCCCAACATTAAAATCACATGAAAAGACTACAATTTCCATGGCATGTATAGTTTCTGAAGTTTCGAGTTGAAAATCTTTAATAAATATTTATATAATCTTCCGAGAAATTTGACATCCATCAACGTCATTGTCTAGAAATCATGTTTAGTGAGGATCCATTAGAGAAGACCAAAGTGATAATTCACAATTCTAAATTTCTATTCCAAACTAGCATATTTTCCTATAGCTACTATGCTCTAAATTACTCATATTTGTTCTAAGTTCCTTGAGCTCCAAATAAATTAGGGAACCTTGCATGCATCAAAGACTTTACAAACATGATAAATATTCTCCCAACATGGTGTAAGGATTTGTATGTACTCAAGAGTTGTCTCCTCCATCCCGTATGATTTTCTGTCACACCAAAACCTTGAAGCGATAGTGAGAGGGATCTTATCGTGTTAACCAGCTGCTACACCAACACACCCCCACACGATGGATCTGAATGTAACTATGTGAGCTCTAAATTAGGTCCAAAAACATTATGAGGAAACAACACTGGGACATCCCGGGAGGTCACCCATCCCAAGATTACTCCGGATCAGCCGTGCTTAAATACTTGGCTCGATACCATGTACGATTTTCTGTCACACCAAAAGCTCGAACTAGTGGTGGAGAGGGATCTCATCGTGTTAACCAATTGCTACTCAATGACATCCAATTGTTGGTATTCTAGACCTTCTTTGATTCAACATTCATGGTTATAATGCTCCACGTGTATGTAATATAGTTGCTCGATCTTGAAACCCACATCTTTTCCTTCACATTCGGCCTTGGCTTAGAAAGGTTTAGAGTTAGTATGGTCTTCATTTTACCAAGTTTTTAGGTATTTTAAAGCTTATATATATATATATATATATATATATATATTATATATGTCAAATACAATATATTCTTTTTATGTTCTTAATCAACTTTTTTTTAAACTATATCAATTATATAGGATTTTAAAAATTGTTTTAGAGTGCGATGGGAGAAGTGGATTGTTCTAAGCTTTGGTCAAGTTTTCATAGCTCTTTTAAAGTGGTTTGGTTCAAAATTTATGTTTTTAGATTTCCATGTCAATATTAGTTTAGTGTATGATAATTTTTCATTTTTCCATTTAGTGTGTCGAAATTGTCACTAATGTGTTATTATACATCATTATTGTAGTCAATTTTTCAATAATTATGGCGTATGAAATTAGTGTAATTTAAGTTTTGTTAGTAAAATGTTAATTGTGGGTCATCATCATTTATTTTCCTTTCATAAATTTTAATGTCATTTTAAAATTATTTTTGTAACCCTTTTTTCAATCAATTGTAGAGTCATTATAAATTGTCATTTCATGGTTTTGTTAGCCTTTTTGTCATTGTAAAAGTCTGAAAAATAAAAAAATTGCCTTCGTATATGTATTTTCAATGTTACCTAACATCTAAGTCTAAATGGAGGGGGCATTGTACTAAATTGAGCTTCATGATCAAATCGGGATGAGTTAGGAATATCGAATCGAAGGATGGAGGCACATGAGGTTAAAGGTAGATCAACAACCTCTCTTTAGTCTCTAATGATGAGGCCACACAAAGGTTTTGTGACACATGTGTTTGTATTTTTCTTTCAAATTTTGCAGTGTGTTTTCTGTTGTATTTTTCAGAGTTCTAATTTTAGTATGCTTTAATTTGTAATGTTCTTGTTTGAATAAGTGGAAATTTCACATTGAGGGGGAAGAATGAAACCAATGTTCTGTTTCCGAGTTTGCAATGTGTGAGTATAATTCCTAAGTAATTCCCTGATGGAATAATGTGATGAGATTTGATGATACTACTGCAACATCATGATATTATAGTTGTTGGTTATCCATTTTGAAAACCATCCGAAGGTTTGTTGGTTATCCTGAAAACAAAACTATCTAGATAATGAACAAGTGTTGAAGTGACATGGTGTGAAGATACAAGGAAAGTTCTCCCCATGTTCACACTAAGGGAGGAATGTTAGGAATTAATTACTTATTACTCACATTATATTGTTTATATGTAAGTGATAATATATAATATATATTTTAGTATGGTTGTTAGTATTAACAACCATGTAAATATGGTTGAATATGTAATGGGCTATTTTATTAACTCGTCAAGACTAGTGAGTGGTTTCCTATTTTATAGGATATGTAAACTCCTATTTATTTGTAAGAACCCATATGGAAATACAATGAAAAATATTACAATATTATTTTTGTAAATCTCATACCAAAACTTCACATTTTATGACTCAAGGGATAATATGCTCACATACGAGTCCCAATATTCACCTTCTCTATCTATTTGGGTGATAACTATCGTGGAGTGCATGATTCTTTGCATGACTCTTTTATCTATGTTCTAACCCTCTCATCCAATATAAGGATAGAGGAGATAAATCAATCATTGACCTATCAAGGATAATTCATCTATCCCTCTAACTCTAACAACATGAACTTCACTGGAGAGGTTGGACTCTATCTAAGAGTCGTGACTAAGTTTTAAATTAGTATGCACTCTAATACTCTAGCATCAAGTTTTTTTTCCAAATGATGAGATTCTCACATGGTTTGATCAAAGTGGTGAACACTTCAAAGCTATAAAAATATATATATAAAGGATGTAATAATACAACATGGCTCTATTGTAGAGAAACACTTCTTCCCACCACTTAGGAATAGAAACATGCCGACAAAGAGGGTAGTAACTATAAAATAATTCATCAAATGGTATCATCATTCCCTTTTGAAATCCAATGTTAATCCAAGTCCCAAACAAGATCAAAAAGCTCCTTCAAGTGGCCTTGTCTCCACCTTGGTTAGAAATATTTGAGAATTGGGTAAGTGCACCAAGTTGGGGGCCAAAAGGAGGTCTTAAGTGGATGCATTTTTTGAAAAATAAAAAAATTCAACTTGTAAGAGTTTTTGAAATAGTTACACTCAAAATTGGAAGATTTTGTGTAAACATGAATCGTAGAATTTTGAGTCTAGTTTCTAAGCTACTAAATTTTATTGAAAATGGATAAGTTTAAGTGGGTCAAATAACTAAAATACCAACAAGTGCTCCTATTTTTGTTAAAAACATAACATAGTGACTTTCGTTCCCCCACCATTTTTTGAGTACCATTTAGTAGTTTTGAAAACCATTTGGTAGAAAGATAGCTAGGAGCATCTAGTTTGTGCTAGAATTTTTTAGATTTTTTTAGCAAATATTTTTTTTTTTATGATTTTTCTAGTACAAAAATTTTATGTTTTGAAAAATAACGGAGCTCCAACCGTGCCCCCCACCTAACTACCTCAAAAATATAGAAAATTAGATTTTTGTTTTTTTGAATATGTATAGAATTAGGCCTAGTTTGTGCTAGTATATTTTTTTTTCAATTTCGATGGTCCCAAAAAAAGATACACGATGAAAGATAAACATATTTAAACTTCAAAAAATAGATATAAAAAGGCATAGTCAGAAAATAAATAATATGGAAACCTTATATTAGTCATAAAATTTGAAAAATTATATTTTTAGAAAGAAGAAACTCTGCTCTATGTCGTGGTATATATTTTTTAAAACAAATCAATTGTTTTATGTTGATTTATTATGAAGCAAGTGGAATTTTTACATTTTCCTGTAAAAACATGTTGTTTCTTGTGTTTGTGTAGGTCCATGCCTTAGGCTTGGGGATCCAAACCAGATCCCAAGCCGTGAGGCATGGCTTGGAAAAAGTGAAAATGTATAACACGAACGCGTTATAACACATACGTATTTTGTATAGTACAAACATTGTATATGCTTTTGGCAAGCTTCTATGTACAAAAATAAATGTTTAAGTATAATAAATAATAAATAACTTTAAATTTGTTTTTAGTAAATATAAGAAATTAGGGTCACTCTGCACCTTATGGAACTAGTCTCATAGCTCCATTAGTCACGGTTTAGGAGATAGTTTTTATAGTATAATATGGTCAGTACATAGGTAATTTTCAAGATTTCAGCATTTAGCCTAAATCTTTTAGCATTTAAATTTTACATTCAAAACCATAAAACCTAAACCTTAAACCCTAAACATGAGGCCCTAAAATTTAATCCTAAACCCTAAACCATGATCCCTAAACCATAAACCTTAAACCCTAAATCCTAAGCCCTAAACCCTAAACCTTAAACATTCAGCCCTTACCCATGAGCCCTAAACCCTAAACCCTGAGCCTTAAGCCATAAACCCTAAACCATGAACCATGATCCTTAAATGTTAAAACCTAAACCACGAAAACTAAATCCTAAACCCTAAATGTTGAATCCTAAACCCTAAACCCTAAGCCCTAAGCCCTAAATCCTAAACCCTAAACTCGTGACCTAAACCCTTAACCCTTAACCATGAGACCTAAACCCTAAACTAGAAACCTTAAAACCAAAATAATAAATCCTAAACCCTAAACACTAAACCCTAAACCCTAAACCCTAAACCATGTGCCCTAATCCCTAAGCCTATAACCTAAGCTAAAACTTAAACTATTAACTCCGAACCTCAAATATTAAGCCATAAAACATGAAACATGAACCCTAAACCCTAAACCCTAATCCCTAATCCCTAATCCCTAATCCCTAAACCATAAACCCTAAACCTTAAGCCTTGAACCCTATACCCTAATCCTTGAGCCCTAAACCCTAAACCTTAAACCCTGAGCCCTAAGCCCTAAACCCTAAATCTAGAGCCCTAAGCTCTAACCCCTAAACCTTAAACCCGTAACTCCAAACCCCGAACCCTGAGCCATAAACCCTAAACCATGCACCCTAACCCCTAAACCCTAAACCTTGAGCCATGATCCCTAAACCATAAACCATAAACCTTAAGCCCTAAATGTTAAATCCTAAAGGTCCCAAACCCTAAACCCTGAACCATGAGCCATGGGCCCTAAATGTTAAACCCCTAAACCTCATATATTTCTAGTAGGTCTCATGAGTGAGTTCATATTTTTTAATATCTTAGGACCATATTTCCTAGTTTGATGCCTAGAACCATCATTAAGTCTACTTTACAACTACCTTGTTTATGAGAGGTGGGAATTTCCCTCCTTCAAAATATCAACAAGTGAAAGACATAAAATTTTGATGAATCTTTTTAAAAAAATTTCCTAAGAAGTCAATGAACCCTTTTCAGTTGAATACTCTCTGTCAATACTAATAAGAATGGGTAAGAAACAAAACATTATAATGAGTGAAATAGTTCACTATGATGGGAAGAAGAAGATAGCTCTATATTGGGTAAAATTTATTTGTACCAAATTTTTATTAGATATTTGTAATTTCCCTCCTTTAAAATATCAGTAGATGAAAGGCATCAAATTGTGATGAATCCCTTGAATGTTCTACCTACGAAGTAGATGAACCATTTTTAGTTAAATACTCTCTATCAATACTTATAAGAATGGGTAAGACATAGAACATTACAAAGTGAGTGAATGGGTGAGCCTAATCCATGAGCCTTAAACCTTGAGCCCTAAACCCTAACCCCTAACCCCTAAACCCTAAACCCTAAGCCTTAAACCCTAAACCCTGAACCCTTTTCCCTAAACCCTGAATCCTGACCTTTAAACAATAAACCCTAACTCCTAAACCCCAAATCATAAACCGTAAAACCTTAACCCTAAACCCTAAACCCGATCCCTAAACCCTAAAACTTGAGTGTTAAACCCTAAACCTTATACCATAAACCCCGAGCACTAAACCCTAAAATTTAAGCCCTAAATCCTAAACCATAAACCCTCAACCCCAAACCCTAAAACCTGAACCCCGATCCCTAAACCCTAAAAATTGAGCCATAAACCCTAAACCCTAAACCCTAAGACTTAATACCTAAGCCAAAACCCTAAACCATGAACCCTCAAACATAAACCCTCAACCCTAAACCCTAGAAACCAAACCCCGAGCCCTAAACCCTAAAACCTTAACTCTCAATGCTAAACCCTAAAACCTTAACCTTGATCCATAAATCATAAACCCTAAACCTTGAGCCATAAACCCTAAACCCTCATCCCCAATCCCTAAACCCTAAAACTTGAACCTTGAGCCCTAAACCATTAACCCTAAGCCATAAACCCTAAACTCTACTCTAAACCATAAACCATAAACCATGAACCCTAATCCCTGAGCCCTAAACCCTAAACCCTAAAATCTGAACTATGATCCTTAAACACTAAACCTTAAAAGCTAAAATCTAAACCTTGAGTCCTAAACCCTAAGCCCTAAACCCTAAACCCTGAGACCTAAACCCTAAACCCTAAATCATTAATCTTCACCCAAAGGAAAGTCTTAATAAGATCATTCAACTTGTTTCAGTGTGTAGGGAATGGTGTGTAAGACGATCGATTGAATAATTTAGTTTTGATGAGAGAATACTTCCTCTGAAGGCCTAAAAAGGTATTTTTGCCATTCTGTAGCTAATTGAACACCCTTCAGAACAAGCTAAAATGAGCTAGTCATGTCACCAAGGTATCAAGGACCATCATGTGTGAAGTATTAAGGCATCATTTGTCTCCATAAGAATATGAGTAAGAAAATGTATGAGAATCATGAATTTGATTCCATGAAAGGATGTTTTTAGAGATAAGAAAGGTGAGGGGATGATCTTTATATGTAGCACCATGTTTTTAAGAATGAGAAATCATCCGAGTTCACTTGATGTAATTCACTTAGTACTATTCATAAAAATGCATTAAACACCTAGTAGTGTTATCAAACCTTAAGGAGGAGGCACATTACAATCACCTCATTTTTGAAATAGGACAAGAATCCCATTCAGGGAACAATCCTCTATATACAAAGTGAGGATCTCTTTTTAGTAAGAAGTAGACAAGCATCATAGAGTTGATTCATGGTCACTAAAGTGAATTATGGACCAAATTTAAAAATTGGTACCAATTCAAGCAGTGGTAGGGCCAAAATCCAATTTAGAAGGTCAAAAACCTAAAAATGACTATATGCTTTCCCAAAACAAAGACCAACTACAATATATATGCCCTGAAAGTTTAAGTCCTTTTTTGAAATCTTAAAAATGAGTAAGTATTGACTAGATTAGATTTTGAAAAACTATCTTCTAGATTATAAATGTTGGAGATATGGGACCACTTCCATCACATGCAGAGTGACCCTAATTTCTTATATTTACTAAAATAAATTTAAAGTATAAGAAATAATAAAAGAAATATTATACTTCAACATTTATTTTTGTAAGTATAAGACACCAAAATACACATAGATAGTCCATAATATACAAAACGTGTACGCATTTTAACTTCTCTAAAATGCATACGCATTTTTCCTTCTCTAAAATGCGTACATGTTTTTCACTTCTTTAAAACACATGCGCGTTATAATTTTAGTAATTACCAAAGCAAAAATTAAAATGCGAGCGTGTTTTATCTATTTTCAAGTTGTTGTCCACTTTTTGGCCCCCAACTTTGTGCACTTACCCAAAATCATCTGGAGAATTCAAATTTTACCATTAGAGTGTTTGTTCCCTACACCTAGAAAACTTGTTGTTGAGAAAATTGTCCTTGAATGAGAAAACCTTTCCTAAATCTTCCTAAATTACCTCCAACACTTCTAAACGAACCCAAAACCTAAATAATGACTATATTCTTTCCAAAAATAGACATCAATTATAGAATTTAAACCCTAAAATCTTTATTTGAATGCAGAAAGCTTTGAAAAATACCTATGTATCGACCATATTAGAATATGAAAAACCATCTTCTAAACTATGAGTGATGGAGTGTGAGACTAGTTTCATAAGGTGCGAGTGAACCTAGTTTCTTATATTTACTAAAATAAATTTAAATAATAAGAAAAATAATAATGTATAAAGATTAATAAATGAAAATATTTATACCATTTATTTCAATAAATATATCCCTCCCACAACCACATATACCACATAGAAAATAGGAACGCGAGCGTGTTAGAATGTGCTCACATTATAGCATGCTTGAATTATAATGTAAACATGTTTTAGGATTGGTAAGTACCAATCCTAATAATTCATAACGTGATTTCACTTTCCCAAAATACACTCGTGTTTCACTTAAAATCTAAAATGTGTCCACTTTTTGTTCCCCGTCTCAGTGCACTTACCTAATCATAAAATGCCTTACCTTCTCATGAAAAAAATAATATATTATTCATGATGTAACCAAACCAATCTTACATTCATCTATCACAATAGTCACTACAATAAATCCCACATACCAATTATATGATATAACAAAACTTAAGGGATCTCCTCGTAGGTGGTGGCACACTAGGTGTGGGATTTCATCCTACACCTTCCCTATATACAAACCTAACAATAATTCCACCTCTTACCCCATCCCACTTAACTTGGAAACCTGAATAGTATTTCACACAACCCATATTCACACCATAGATTTACACTTAAACTTTACAAACATATGTGCAACACCTGCGCATGATCACACCCAAACACCATAGGCTTACACCCAAGAGCCATAATATTTTACTCAGCTGCAAGTGTATGCCCATCCTATACAATCTTATACGCAACCTTCACAGCCTTATGTCTAGCCCACTTAACAATTTATCATATCCTCTTCTACATGACATTCACTTTCCTATATGCATATTTACTCAAAATCCACTCATCCTTATGGTTTCTTTCCCACATATTATGTACAAAATAGCACAAACCAAAATTTCACTTGAGTGTCCCTTTAAACACTAGATATCTAGATCCACCATCATCATTAAGCCCTACAAAACTTTCACCAATGAATTTGGAACATTGGGAATATATTCTAAATATTTGAAGGAACCTCTAAAATTCAATATTTGTGTGGAATTCCTCCATCACCCCTTCCCGAACTACCAAAATATAAGGGTGAAAGATATCCCAATACACAAATAAAGGAAAATGCTACCACAATTCATGAAATACTTCCATGGGATATGGTCCTTACTAATATCTTCCCCAATACCATTAAGGGTAGAGAACTTAATTAGTGTTATCAATTACCTAGGGCTTCATCCATTCATTTTGAAAACTTATAATTGAATTTTTCAAGGCTTTTAATATGAACAAGCTTATGAATATTGGAATTAGGGAATTTCCTCACATCAAGAAAGAAACAAATGAGTCCATGATCTCTTCATCATTAGGTGGTATCAATTAATCTATTCCTATTTCATTACCCTAAGTATGGACCAACGATAACCATATGACCTCTTTCTTCATGCCATTAATATATAAATCAAGGAAGACATGCAAAAATTTCCATGTAAGTCTTATGATAAATATTTAGAGAGCACATTAAGGATTAACAAAATAATAATAGATAGTGGGCGTATGACCTATGACATGAATGGGAAACTTTTGTCCCCATCCAAAACTCTAGAGGGTACTAAATACATAAAAACACCAACACACAATCTCCCCAAAACACCCAAGGTTCAAAGATATTTAACTCAAACCACAATACCACTATAGATGGTGTCACTTTGATCAAGCAAAGAAACCCATATTCCCTAGTAATTTGGTTAACCATCCCAACAACAACAAAAATAATAATAGTGGGAGTTTCCTTGTTAATAATAAACGCTACATGTAAATTTGGTCAACATTCATTGATATCTTAACCAAAAGAAAAACAAAAAATTAAGGAAAACAACATCAAATTCAAAACAATAATTGTGGGGAGTCATACAATAACAACAATTTTGGCCCCAATCATGGTTATCCAGATAACTAAAATAACTTCCAAAAATTCATGGATCAACAAATCATAACCCATAGAATTATGATCCTAACCTCTTTTGCATTCTCCATAGAATAAGGGCCATGACACCTGCACTTAAAGGTAATATAATAATCTCATCCAATTTTACCAAAAACCAAAGGAAATCAATTAATTAATAATGTTTAGGGATGGAAAACCTTAATGACAAATTGATGACTCATTTAGGTCTTATGGCACCCAAAAATTCCCATTTGGGTATCTACAAAAATCCTTTCCCAAACCATCAACAAAATTCTACTAGGGGTGCATAATCAAACAATTCATAACAATAATGGAAACCATAGAAACAACAACAAAAATGGGCTCCATTAGAAATCATGACTCTTAAGCCTCAACTTCCAATATAACCAACCTTGATGTAGTCTCGGTGCCTAGGATTATAAAGATAAAATTGCATGATCAATTTAATCAAACTATAAACTAATGAAGATGATAATTTTTGTACTAAAATAAAAGAGTATGAAGCCCATAATTCCCATTTAAAATCCCTTTAGACATACATGATAATAATATTCCCATAAATAATGACAAAATCAATAACCTTGTCAAGACATTATTACATATCTTGTTTCTAGATCTTTTCAAAAATTCCTCAACACACCAAATTGCATTATTAGGCACCATAGGACTTGGACACTTATATTATGTCACACCCCCACCTAAGGCACAATTTAACCATATTGACATGGACATGTTCATGTCGGGCACCATAATTAGGGATGCGAGTTATTTCTTGGAATTTTCCCAATTGTTCACAAATGCAAAAGTTGTTAAAATAGGATATCCTACTATTCACATAAAAAATTGGTTCTATAAAAACCTAGTAAAGTTAGATATGGTGGATGATGGGGAAGTGGTTAATATTGTCCCTTTCCCCTTCTTAATTTTTTTTTGGATACAATGAAACTAATTATTCTTCATCCCATAATACCATTTATTTATATGTGTAGACAATCATTTTAGTAATTTTTGACTTGCAATAACATAAACTATACACCATTCTTACACTAGCCCATACTTGTTCAAATTGACCAATTAGGTTATCCCTAGCTATATCTCACTCATTCTTACTTTCACACATAACCTATTTTCTAGAAAAAGTTTCATATTAATCCATCAAATTAGGATATACCCTTGCATATCACAATTCCTACTTTTAGATCACCCGCACATGTATTTGTGACCATAGTAGATAGGAGGTCAGCAATGCCCATACGTTATGAGATGACCTAAGTGATTTTTCCCTCTTCCTCTAATGGAAAATTTTCTAATTTGAATCCCTTTGGTACATTCATATTCAACCTTATTTGAGTTTTTATGATCCAAAATACATATATAATCAAGTTACTCATCTTGCATCCAGGAGGTAAATTAACTTTACTTGACTCCTAACATTATAATGAGAAAACACTAATAAAAATCACAATAAAATCTACTCCAAGGCTCCTTGAGCTCCACATACACTACATACTCATTCTAGGGAATTTATCCATTCAATTTTTCAATTACAAAGGCACATTATCAAATGCAATCCAAGCTAGGGCACGTATCAAGTACAAGTCCATTATGCAAGCAAGATGATGATTGTCAATTTGGTTGCATAAATTATACATATAACATGTTAGGCAATAATTACATATGGGGTGATCCCTTTTAAGATTATTGGTGACATTACCCACCTAACATATGGGTGCTTAATACCCACCTAACATTTGTTTTACAAGAATCTCACCATTTTGGATTTTGAAGGTTGAATTAGTTGCACAACAAGTATCGCATAGTGTCGAGAGGTCTAGATTCCAGACAAGAGAGAAGAAAATGAAGCAAAAATAAGCACATAAAGTTATAGAGGAACCAAATTATATAGGAAACATCATATCTGGGGTATACTTTGGTCCATACCATACACTATGGTCTAAATAGTTGGTCAGTCACGGTTTCAATAGATATGATTTATCAAATCATTTATAGCCATTTCTAGTCATAATACTAGCCTAGATCAGTACAAGAATTATGATATCAGATAATTCTTATTATCCCTCTCATTTTTAATACTTAGTTTCATTATTTATCTTTGTTCATATGATCTTCTTAATATTGCTACAATTATCCTTGGAAACTAATTGATTAGGATAATATACCATCGATTACTACTCCCTAAGATATTAACCATTTAGGTTAAATCAATATGACATCCTTACAGCCACATCCATTAGCACCATCATCATCCCCATAAACCTCAATCCTATAAAAAAATCTTACATAGTTTTATGTCGTCGATAGGGAATCTCATTGTAACATGATTTTAAGATGACCCTAGATCCATAATATTAAGGTCTCCCTCTAAAATATTCTAGGAGATACATTTGATACACTTACAAAAGGTTTTTTTCCAAGGAGATCCAAGACCTTTATATATTGTCTAATCTAGTATCATAAATCTTCCAAGGAATCATGTTCATCATGGTCTACCCATTAATGATCTAATACTTCCCAAAATATGATAAAAGGGAAAAAAATTGATCACTAAGGTTGATGTCTAGCTTAAAATTGCTCTTCTAGCTCTTAAATCTCCCCCAAATAAAATAATAATAAAATAAGATAATGAAGCAAGAAAAGGAACTCCCACACCTGCCAAAAAACCTAAAACTTAGACTAGTATCTTCTTCTTGAATAACACCACATAGATCATCAACATAATATAAATAGACTCACCACCCATGCTTTTGTTTGACCCAAAAGGGCCTTCCACATACCATTTTTTCATTCTTGAGAGTGTTCAAGACCAATCCTCCCTAGATATTGTGGATAATGTTGACTTAGTTTATATTTTTGACAACCAAGTACCTTCATGTATCCTATCATATGCTCCCCTTCTCAATGGAAACTTATGTACCCTATACTATGATGGGGAAAAGTGTGACTTTAGAGAAAGGGTGGATGTAGTATTGATATTCCTAGGAGAAGGATCTTATCTTTTGGTTTCCTCTTATACTTTGAGTGTACCAATAATACATCCAAGTACAAAGCCTTACTAACCAACATCCTCTTATCCCAGAATACATGGTATATGAAAACTTAAATTCTTTTGTCACCCACAACTTGTCACCAAACAAGTCGTAGATGTATATTAGACCAAGGCCGAGTACTTACAATTATATGAAAATACCACCCAAAGGTTAGTTTAGGAATTTGAATTCATATTCATTGATTCTATTCCTAGAAGTAAAAACTGATTTCTGGAACCATTACCACTACATCCACATGCTTTATATCTTTCATGGGTTTCTAAAATCTAAATCCATATTATCTATGATAAGTGACCCCCTTGTCAATAAATAATCCCAACTTAAGGAGGTTATTATTGAAATAGATGACATCAAATTAATTAATATTGACTTAGTTTAGAATGAAAAGGACATATTAGAATTCATCTGTGTGTATGAACACTTCCCTCCTTCACACCAAAATAAGGGATTATCTATGATTCTTCATCATTCCTCTCATTTTGGAAGTTAATACTTTGATTCTTACTGTAAGGTTGAAGACTTTGACTACTTTATTAAATATCTAGGCATTTTTAAATCCAAATATGAGATCCTAGACATTCCCATGTACCATATGAGTTTGAGGAGGGAAACAATCTCTTATTGAATACAATATCAATATCAACATTGAAATAGTGAAAGATTCAAGGATATTAAATCTTGGATCCTCTCCTTCATCACAAAAAGTAGAGGACACAAGAATTTACTTCCTAAGTTGTCTAAGTATTTTTCCTTCTCCTATTCCAACATGACTTGCATTCGGACATATGTCATTGTGCACAACCTAGTAATGAAACCTGATGTCAAGCTATTTAAACAAAATTTATTTCCTATGAATCATAAGATAGCATTGATGGTAAAATAGGAAGCCATAAAAATTCTCAAACTTGGTTTCATTAAGTCAATATACTACATGAATTGGATGTCCTACATTATGCTTGTTCTAAAAACTAATGATAAGATTCAAATTTACATTGACTTCCATGACATTAAAAAGGATTTCCTACTAGATTATTTCCCATTTCCCTCCATGGATCTGATTTTTAACAAGACTTCTAGTTACTGAGCTTCTTTTTCTCATGGATAATTTATTGAGTTATAATCAAATACACATTTTTTAGGAGGATTACAAAAAACATGTACCACCCCCTGAGGAACCTTTTGTTATGTGGTTTTTTGTTTCATCCTTAATAATGTGGGTTAATATTATCAATGGTAAATGAATCACATATTCGATAATTTAATTTAAAAATTATTGAATCCTACATTGATTACTTTCGGCCAAGGCTAGGAAGAGGAGAGATCACATAGTAGTGTTATAGATCATTATCACATGACTTATCAAATTTGGTGTTATTTTAAACCCATATAAGTGCATATTCAAGGTGATAGGAATAAATATCCTAGGTCATATCATATTCAAATGATTTATTGACATCAATCATACCAAAATTCATGTTATCCTAGAAATGTTCCCACCAACCAATGAATCGAGAATCAAGTCATTACTTGGAAAGTTAGGATCCATACACATATTTTTCCTAAGCCTCACATATGTTGTCAACATGATCAAAAATTTAGTAAAGAAGGATAATTTTATTGATTGGAACCAAGAGTTTCTAAATCCTCTAAATATGTTAAATAGTTCATCCTTTCCCTTCCTACCTTCATGGCATCACTTCACGATACATTATTTATCCTATATATACATGAAAATAACATCTCCTGGATTGTATGATTTTCCAAGGGCTATTGATGACATAGAATGATCCATATACTTCATTAATGATGTCCACTTAGATTACAAAATTTACTTTTCCCAAACTATGAAGGAATGTCTTTTTATAACGTTTGGAACTAAGTGACTACGAAATTATATGCTAAATCAAGAAACCATGGTAATTTTTAAGTCCCAGGGCCTTTATACATTCTTGATATAACTATCCATATCTAAAAAAATTCATCTAATCACACTTATTTGTGAGTTTGATTTTACATATATCAATTAAAAGTATGTGAAGGGGGAAATAATTACTAACTAGTTAGCCAAAAATATTTTAGATTTAGGAGACATATTATATATTGAACTTCCAGATGAACTAATTTTCTACATCAAAATTCTGACATCACTTCCTCCCCTCCGTACACTAACATTTCCACATATCTTATGAAACGCACCTACCCAAAATATGCTAACTCCAAACCAAGGTGATGTCTTTGTGTCCTAGGTATGAAATATGATATCTTAGATATGATTTTGTATATGAGGGCCTTTGAAAACATGCTATTCGAGGAGTAGATAAATAGGATTCTAAATTCTTTTTGTTCCAATGCCACAATAGATTTTTCTCAGTCATTTGTATAAATGATCATGTAACTACCTACAATATCCATATGATGGGTTACTTTTGTCCCACCAAAAAAATGACATAAAGAGTATGTTAATAAGTGTCACAAATTCCATGATTTTTCTCATGTTATAATGTTTTTACATAGGATATTTGATCTATCATTACAACATTTCCATTTTCCATGTGGGGCCTTGACCTAATTAGTATACTAACGCATGCCTCAATTGACATGCACATTTTTATCATTAGTGTTACTAATTATTTCATGTAGTGGGTAGAGGAAATGTCTCTTACTATTATCACCTACCCGAGTTATAGAAATATTTTTCTAAATAAAATCATCTGTATATTTGGATTTCTCTAAGTCATCAATTTTACAATGAAATCTCCTTCCATAACTCGAGATGTGTGAGTTGTGAAATAAATTTATCATTTCATGTCACACAACATCTCTCTACTATCCTTAGGATAAAAATAGGATGAGGTAAAAAAATATTAAATTCAATTCTACTAAAAACAATCAAGATCAATAAGAGGATTGGAACCTATAGCTAAATCCCACCTTACGGGCTTATAGAAAAAGTATATCCACACCTACAAATTATACCTTGTTCTCTCTTGTATTTGGTGTCAAAATTTTACTTCTATTGGAGGTTATGTTTTTTATCATACAATTCTCTCTTCAGGGTCTCCTAAACAAGGATGACTACGAGAAAAATACACTTATCTTCCCTAGAAATTCTAGATGAGAATTATCTCAAGGTTGCACAACAACATAAAGTATATGTTGCCTGCATAGCCTAAAAATACAACAAGAACATTCACGAGTGTCCTATTCAAATTGGTGGTCTCATTATCTTATAAGATAGTCATATAGACAAAAAAATTGGCAAGGGTCATGAGTTTAGGCTAACTGCCAAACTAGTTAGGACAATACTTAGTCACTATGGAATTTAATAATGGGTCTTTTTCCTATGTATGCTTGAGGGTGAGGAATTTGGAGATTCCATGAATCATATCCACCTGAAATGTCATTTTTAGTTTCATGTTTTTCATATCCCTTTGTACTTGTAATTTTACATTTTGAACCACCTTCATTTTGCCATCTTCACATACTTGTCAAAAAAATAAAAGTTGAGATCTAGTTTTCCTTTTCACAATGATGTGTTCTTCTCTTATTCCAATATTCCCATTAGTTCATTACCACTTCATTATTGACTATTACTATCAAGATCATATTCATATTTAATATTTAGTTATTGGTCACTTAGTGTCATGATACCTTATTCCCCGAAGAACTTATTACGATGCGAATATTTTGAGTGCGTATAGAGTTCTATAGAATTTATCATGAAATAAACTCCCAAATTCTCTCTCTCTCTAAGCATAAAAACTAGTGTACCTTTACCCCATATACCTTACTCACATGTTCCAAATTTTATTAATAAGACCTTCTATATTACTAGTTACACATGGTTGGGGTATGGGAGGAAGGTCTCATCCTACTCTCAAATACAAAATAAATACAATAAAAAGAAAGAATACATATATAAACAATATTATAAAATCAAGTGATTCATTTGATCTACTATGTTACTCTTTCTTGTTGGTTTTTAGTGTTAATACCATGCCTTTTACTAGTTATATGAGGTTTATATTGAAGAGTGATGCCCTTACTCACTCATGTCTATCCTTTGGTGATAAGCCCATGCATCTTCCTAGTCGCATAAGGCTAGATACAAAGGTTCATATGTGATTCCAAAAATATATACATGAATAAAAGAGAAAAATTGAAGTAATGATATTTTCCTAGACTTAGAGAAAAACTAAATATTCACAATCGAGAAAGGGATTTAAAATCCCTACTACCCATCTTGTCATGACAAGCCAATGAAAGGTTCAAACCTAGACCTATACATTGGATCTACCATCTTTATCATTCCATTTTCCTAATATTACATCACAACTAATATCTAGTTAGTTATTTAGGTCTTCACTTATTAGGGTGTTTCCATCTCCATCTTCCATGATTTCCTTACCTACCTCTAGCTTTGACCATCTATTGCTTTGTCTCTTACTTTATATCCTTCATCTATGTGATTATGTATCTTTGTCTCATCTATAAAATAGTTTGTTTTATCATGTCTTTATATCATCCATTGCATAGTCATACATTTTTATAAGTATAGTTAAAAAACATCTCATGTGTTCATCTTGAATTATATATATGCATAAGTAGAAAATCAACAAAAATAAACATACATAGAAGAGTCTCATAGTACAATGTAATCAATTTCTAGTGTGTGTATGTGTGTATAACTTGAATAAATATTTGGTGCAATCATGTCATTGCATCTATAATGAGAGGAAAAGTGTTGGCCTAAAAATAAAAATACAAAAATGGGACATACAAGTGCCTACATGTATAATATATATTGATATGCTAGCTAGAGTAGAGGATCGTTAATGAAATCCTCCTATAGAATGGGGATGAGGACTTCTAGTTGTCAACCTATGGGATCCATTCATGAAGTGGAAAGGAATGCTCAACCTAGTCCTATGACAAGATCCACTTGCATCATTCATAGACATCATCTATGTCACCATCCTATGGCTAGATGTAGCTCCATGCCCACATGATCAATTTTTCATTACCTATATAACTATACATACCTTGCCCTCTAATGTTTTATTCTTAGCCCTCTAAGATACCAAGAGTAGTGCTCCATGATAAGAGGCATAAAAAGCATTTTTTTCATCCAACACTACAAGGAATTTTAAGATCCACATATAACTTTTATGGGGTCTTTCCCAAGGCTAGGGAAAACATATCCACTAGAATTTACTTGATCAATTACATCAAATTAGTGGTATTCTCTACACAAACATGCACACAAACATGATATAGTAATAAAAATTTCCATGGAATCCACTAGTACTATAATTAAGATATCTACTAACTTTCATGATAGAAATCTAAAGAATTATAAGTGTGCCGATAAAATGGACCTCACTGGGTCTCCTTCTTTCCACTCGAGTTGGACACCATCTAAAAAAATTTCATCATCATCCTCCTCCTCCTTGATTGGTCCTTATCCCCTCTAGCATATCAAGTAACAATCTCCACTTTCTCCCTAGCCGGTGAGTGTGCTACCTAAATCAACACTATTCCCTTCCCTTATCCAAGCCCTAGAGATACTACAACCACTGGTTACTATAAAGCTTATTGGCATGGTGGTGTTATCCCTCTCCTCCCTCACCTCTCATATGATACTTCACTTCCCCTCTTACATCTACAACAATGAGGCCCCTAACTATCAATGGTGTATATTATTAATCTCCCCATGTAATCATCGTGTCACTCATGTACACCACCATAAATGACTCGAATGTTTGGGAGTGATACCTTGATGGATTTACAAATTTTTGGGTCATGATACTCACTAGGTACACCTATATGTACCATTACTTGTCCTTGACCTACCCTGTGATAGAGTATGCCATCAATGAAGATCTATCTTTGGGACAAGATCCCCTCATATTCATGTAATCTCTATAATCATATCTACATATTTAAATGTCACTATCTTGTTTCACTCGGAAATGCTTCGTTCCTTATAGAAGCAGAGATAAGGTTAGGGTTAGGAGGAATACACTGTAGAATGTCGAGATGATGTGCGCGCACAGTAGAGAAAGATCAAAGTGATTGCGAAGAACTCCTTTTTGTCTGGGAAGGACTACCTGCAAATAAGAACACAAGACCACAAGATTTTGATTAGATAATAAATGAGGAAACTGCCTTGGGCCCAGGAAATGTAAAACTTCCTTTCGAAGGTGGTCAGTTTCCCTGCTAACATGAGTTAACACAAAATATTGTAAAATATCAATCAAATTGCTTGGCTGAACTGGGTAGGGGAAAGGCTGTTTTTCTGGTTTTGATCAAAGGAACCGATGCGGTTACCTATAACCGATGGCGGATTCTTGATAACCGATACCGGTGGGTTCTAGGATCTTACGGGCTGGTTGTGGAGTTTGTAATGGCTGATTTTGGATGGTATTGGGAAATGGGATGGTTAGAAGCTAAGGAATGATAGTTGATGCAATGGCACGTTGGGTAGTGGATTCGAGGATGGATTTATGAGGACTTTGTGGTTCCAAAGGCAAGAGAAATGTTATAATGGAGGACATGCAAGATGTAACTTACTGGATTTGATGAAGGTGCAGTTGATCTCCTTGGTGCCAACTCTTGGTTTCTTCACTCGTCTCTCTGCTTGGTCAAGTGAAGTTACGGACTCTGCTAATCGCTTTGGACTCTCCTTTGATTCAAAAATCCTTGGTGATCTCCAAAATGAAATTCCGATCCGTTGTTTTGGTTTGGGAGCCCATTTCTGAGGGAACCGATGGCGGTTGCGTAACCGCAATGCGGTCAGTAGAACAAGCATCGGTTAGGAAAAAGTAGGCTATTTTTAGTAAAATAGCCCACCTTCCTAACTTTTCTCCCGAGAGATCAGTTGCGGGCTTGGTCAAGTGGCTAGAAGGTCGGCTTTGGGTGCGAGTAAGGAGGCATTAGTTATGGATGTGAGTCTAGACCAAGTCACGAGGTCTTAATTAGGTTAGTTTAGGGTTAGGGCTAGGTCATGATGAGGTGGCAAAGTGAGGTGGCGGATAAGGTGATGTGGATTTATCAATTACAAGGTAATTAATAAATAATTGTGTGAAGTTTAGGTAATGAGGTTAGGTTGCGAAATGGGATGCGGGTCACGAGGGTCGTGAGACACGAATTTGGTGTCTACATTAGCCCCTTATTGTCGTGTAGCTTGTTCTATAAAGCTGCGCGGACAATAATATGAAGTGGTTTCTCATGTTAAAGATATAGGTAATCCCCCTCAAATCTATCACAGATTGAGTGAACGGGAAATCAGGGATAGGGTTGATAAAGTATATGTGGTAGAGAGGATGGTAAGGTGATGGTGTAGGTCCAAGGAAGCAGACGCATGTTGAAATGCAATAGTACGACTAGGGTACATGATTTGACGAGCAAACCAGCAATGTATAGGCAAAGGTCGATAGTTTATCCAAACAAGGGTGATATAATCCTGGTATCCAAGGCATAGGAAGTAGCTCGGGGTATATAACGGGTAAGGTACATGAGCGTTTAGGCATGTTGGCGGTGCAAATGGTTGGTTTGGTTGAGATAAACGTCACGGTCTAGGTCTAGGCAAAGTTGGTCGACAGATCAAGTCAAGGACCCTAATCATGCTAAAACACGAACAAATGAGCTCGATGGAACACAAGGTACAGGATGGATGGATAAAATAAAACGTTGATTGTGGGTATAGTATGGAAGTGATGCGGCCTTGGGTCGGGCCAAGTTGTTGGGTGGTGGCCATGGGTCAGCCCAAATAAGTGGGTTGAGGCCTTGGGTCGGGCCAATTGGTAGGGCGAGGCCTTGGGTCGGGCCAAATAGGTAGGTTGAGGCCTTGGGTCGGGCCAATTGGTAGGGCGAGGCCTTGGGTCGGGCCAAATAGGTAGGTTGAGGCCTTGGGTCGGGCCAATTGGTAGGGCGAGGCCTTGGGTCGGGCCAAATAAGTGGGGCGAGGCCTTGGGTCGGGCCAAATAGGTAGGTTGAGGCCTTGGGTCGGGCCAATTGGTAGGGCGAGGCCTTGGGTCGGGCCAAATAGGTAGGTTGAGGCCTTGGGTCGGGCCAATTGGTAGGGCGAGGCCTTGGGTCGGGCCAAATAGGTAGGTTGAGGCCTTGGGTCGGGCCAATTGGTAGGGCGAGGCCTTGGGTTGGGCCAAATAGGTAGGTTGAGGCCTTGGGTCGGGCCAATTGATAGGGCGAGGCCTTGGGTCGGGCCAAATAGGTAGGTTGAGGCCTTGGGTCGGGCCAATTGGTAGGGCGAGGCCTTGGGTCGGGCCAATTGATAGGGCGAGGCCTTGGGTCGGGCCAAATAAGTGGGGCGAGGCCTTGGGTCGGGCAATTGGTAGGCGAGGCCTTGGGTCGGGCCAAATAAGTGGGGCGAGGCCTTGGGTCGGGCCAATTGGTAGGGCGAGGCCTTGGGTCGGGCCAAATAGGTAGGTTGAGGCCTTGGGTCGGGCCAAATAGGTAGGTTGAGGCCTTGGGTCGGGCCAAATAGGTAGGTTGAGGCCTTGGGTCGGGCCAATTGATAGAGGCGAGGCCTTGGGTCGGAGCAAATAGGTAGGTTGAGGCCTTGGGTCGGGCTAATTGGTAGGGCGAGGCCTTGGGTCGGGCCAAATAGGTAGGTTGAGGCCTTGGGTCGGGCCAATTGGTAGGCGAGGCCTTGGGTTGGGCAAAATAGGTAGGTTGAGGCCTTGGGTCGGGCCAATTGATAGGCGAGGCCTTGGGTCGGGCCAAATAGGTAGGTTGAGGCCTTGGGTCGGCCAATTGGTAGGCGAGGCCTTGGTCGGGCCAATTGATAGGCGAGGCCTTAGGTCGGGCCAAATAAGTGGGGCGAGGCCTTGGGTCGGGCAATTGGTAGTAGGCGAGGCCTTGGGTCGGGCCAAATAAGTGGGGCGAGGCCTTGGGTCGGGCCAATTGGTAGGGCGAGGCCTTGGGTCGGGCAAATAGGTAGGTTGAGGCCTTGGGTCGGGCCAAATAGGTAGGTTGAGGCCTTGGGTCGGGCCAAATAGGTAGGTTGAGGCCTTGGGTCGGGCCAATTGGTAGGGCGAGGCCTTGGGTCGGGCCAAATAAGTGGGGCGAGGCCTTGGGTCGGGCCAAATAGGTAGGTTGAGGCCTTGGGTCGGGCCAATTGGTAGGGCGAGGCCTTGGGTCGGGCCAAATAGGTAGGTTGAGGCCTTGGGTCGGGCCAATTGGTAGGGCGAGGCCTTGGGTCGGGCCAAATAGGTAGGTTGAGGCCTTGGGTCGGGCCAATTGGTAGGGCGAGGCCTTGGGTTGGGCCAAATAGGTAGGTTGAGGCCTTGGGTCGGGCCAATTGATAGGGCGAGGCCTTGGGTCGGGCCAAATAGGTAGGTTGAGGCCTTGGGTCGGGCAATTGGTAGGGCGAGGCCTTGGGTCGGGCCAAATAGGTAGGTTGAGGCCTTGGGTCGGGCCAATTGGTAGGGCGAGGCCTTGGGTCGGGCCAAATAAGTGGGGCGAGGCCTTGGGTCGGGCCAAATAGGTAGGGCGAGGCCTTGGGTTGGGCCGGACCAGGGAACAAATGTTGTGCAACAAAGGTGGACAGAGGCGATATTGGTGAAAAAGAGGCAAGGAGTAAGGAACGGCAAAGAATGGGGTAAAAGGGGTATCAAACCGACGTCGATTCATCATGACCGATATCGGTTAAGGGACCGATACCGGTTTCCTAGGGCAAAAGGAAACCGACATCGGTTTAAGTCGAAAAACCTATAAAAAGAAATATACGGCCGGTCATTGTCACTGTTGTTATTTGTAATCCAAATTGACTTGTCTGACGTGGAGAGTTGATTTGGAGGGGTATTGAATGAGGTGGAGCTATTTGATTGGCGGAGAGAGTTGATAGTGGGCCCGAATAGTTGAGGAGGCAGCAGGTGATTGGCCGGGGACCCAGCAGATCAGGATTGGAGCCATGGCACAGGCAGGAGGAGCCGGAGGAGCTGGACCAGCTGGACCGCCACCACCCATCCCACCACGACGGCGTGTCGTCGTACCGGTAGGTTCTAAACTCTTTAATTTGGTGATTTGGTTGAGTTATGTGGTTTTTGGGATTTGGGTAGGAATTGGTATTTTGTAGGAAATAATGGGTAAATGGAGGTAATTTGAGAAAGGGAGAGGGTAGATAGGTTAGATAGGCTAAGGCGGCTAGGTGTGTAAAATTTTAGGGTTTTTGGGTGGGTGGATGGGTAGAAATAGGTAAAAAATGAGTTTTGGGGGCCGTGCGCGGGTTCGGCTCGGGTAGTGGACAGTGACCGATGTCGGTCACTAGGCGACCGGCATCGGTCGAAAAAAAATAGAGTAAGGTGAGAATGGGGACCGGCATCGGTCTCGTATCGGCCGGTATCGGTGGGGGAGGGTTGGGTTGAGGGTGGTATTGAGGGTGTATGGCTTTGGGGTGTTGGGTTGGGTTGGGAGTGGGGAATGGGATTGGGTTAGGGGTTTAGGGTTTAGGGTTTAGGTTTTGAAGGTGGGTTGGGGGTCTTGGTGGGGTGGGTTGTGTTGGGTTGGGTTGAGTTGGAGTAGGGGATTGGGGTAGGGGTTTAGGGTTTAGGGTTTAGGGTTTAGGTTTTAACGTGGGTTGGGGGTCCTGGGTGGGGGGTGGGTTGTGTTGGGTTGGGTTGAGTGGGAGGAGGGGTTAGATTTTGGGTGTTACAAAAGGGGTTTAGATGGTAAAGTAGGTGTTATAATAAAGAGTGGGTCTGAGAATGTGGGTTGGTTTGCAGGCACGTCAGCAGTTGACGATGCGTGATAGGATGCCTCCACTATTGAGTCGGATGAGGCCACACATATCTGCGGCGCATTGGGCCATCATGCGCGAGGTGGGGCTCGGCGGGGTCAGAGGTACAGAGCGATCGCGAGAGATCACGGCTGATGGTCGCCCTCATCGAGAGATGGGATCCGGCGGCCAATGTGTTCCATCTACCGACCGGGAGATAGCGGTCACATTAGAGGATGTGTATCGCATCCTGCGGCTACCGATCGAGGAGAGGCCGTTTTGGTAGATCGAGAGCGCCATGGATAGCATCTGCAGGTTTTGGGGATGCGCGCGCGCTCGACATATCATAGCGCGAGCATTGGATATAGTGACATGTACCGCGCACACAGACATGAGACACGGCTTGCTATGTTGATGATGATAGGGATCACACGCCGCCCTCCCGGATTCGAGAGGAGGCCGCTTCCCATGGGCATTGATGGGGGTGCTTCTTTGGAGATGGTGGAGGAGCACACATTTGCATGGGCACCAGTGTATACAGTGTAATTATACTGAGGAGTTATGGGCTATCGCCGGAGGAGGCGATTTGGTATTTGTTCTACATTTTGTTGCAGACCTTTGTTGGGCGTACGAGCACATCGTATGCATCAGGCGGTAGGGCTACCCCGGCCGGGGCCACAGTCGTGTATGCGATATGGATTTCGAGAGGTGGTTGGGGATCGTGGGCCAGCCACGAGCAGTTGTTGCAGGTCGAGATGTGGCCTACTATAGACATATGCTAGAGGGCCTTACAGCAGTAGACATTATATGGAGACCCTACAGAGGTCACCAGCCTGGCAGAGGAGCCCGCGTACAGCTGCGCCTGATCCAGTATACATTCTGGATAGCAGGACGTAGGCCGGGAGAGTACGGCGGATACCCTTAGAGAGAAGTGCACGCGAGGCAAATGGGGCTGCCACAGGACGAGCCACCTCCCTTCCCTCAGTAACGGGAGGGATGATGTAGAGGCCCCATGCCCGGCACCACGGCCTTGGGATCAGACTGGGTAGCGGAGAGACCAGCAGGTGAGGGTGTGGATGATGCCGGGTGCACGGCAGCATCTGAGGTGCAGTGAGGTGGGTAGAGAAGCAGCGAGATAGTACCGCTGCGCCTTGCCGGACTTGGCTTGCTGCGATTCTACTGAGAGAGAGATCAGCTCGGGCGAGTGCGGCTATTACGAGGGACGATTGGTTGCAAAGAGCACGAATAGGGGTCCTACGAGGGCTAGCCTGAGCTCGCTACAGTACGAGCAAGTAGCACCACCACCGGCCACGGCCAGCCAGTGCAGGTAGCAATGCAGTATAGAGCGGCCGTACAGCGGCAGCCTGCCAGCCAGCCCCGAGATACCACCACGGCCACGAGTGCGAGTACGAGCATAGGTAAGCACCTCCACGGCACCTGGCCAGTGCAGTGCAGAGATCGAGGGATATTGGTGTTAGGTGCCAGGGGACCAGCCCCAGTTCCTTCAGTGGCGAGAGATCGTTATATGGAGGTTAGAGCAGAGGCCCGTTATTATCAGGATATTCTTGATAGTAGCGGAGTCGAGTATCAGGCGTATGCAGCGCATAGGGCCGAGACCTCGCACAGCCAGAGATCTCAGGGAGGGGCAGCTACGAGGGTGGCGTGTCGTGACAGGCGGGAGGCGAGAGGCACCACGGGGACCGGCGGGAGAGGTGCCGAGGTGGTGGGGAGAGGCGATAGATCCCGACATGGTTTTGTATAGGGACATGGGCACCGGTCTGCGGCGGTTGTATTGATAGAGGCTGCGTGCCTACACTTATTCATTGTTTTGATTTATTTATTTATTATATACTGCTGCGAGCGAAATGCGGGTTGTACATTTGATAGCGACTGCGGCGAGTATATTTTGATATGAGAGACCGGCTGCGAGCGAGTCGATATTTTAGTAGGTATTGCGGCTGCGTGCGGCTTTGGTATATTATGAGATCACAGAGGCCCCGATGTAGGGCACATTGTATTTTTGGCGGGATATATATATATAGATGATGTTTTGATCCACATGCTGTGTTTAAAATGTGTTGAAATAAATGGTTGGTAATATATAGAATGTGTGATGAGTTTAATTGACATGTTGATAGATAGATGATGCTGATGTTTTTGTTTATTTGTGCGTATATATGAATGTCAGGTTATGTGATAAATTGGTGGTTTTGTGGCAGTGTAATATATGTAACTGATGAGTTGGATCTAAATGATGTATAGATTGATAGTTTCTTGATATTCGTAGTTGATGGTTGTGTATTGGTAGAAATGATGTTTAATGAAATTATAATGCTATGTGTGGTGGATAAACAAATGTGGTAAATTCTGTTGTTTATGCAGGCAAAGAGGCGGGCGCGACAAAAATTTAGATGAGAAATGAAGAAAAGAACCCTGTTTCAAAAAGGCAGGTGCATAACCGGTATCGGTTTGCTAACCGATGTCGGTAGAGATATGACCGATATCGGTTCTATGACCGATACCGGTTATTTAGGTATGAGCTTTTCTAAAAATAGAAAAGCTAGGGTGGCAACTTAAGTTTTAATTTTAGAGCCATGCAAGAGGTTAAATACGCGAACGCGACGCTTTTTGACGACTGAGACAGGTATTTGCATGAGAGATTTGGGTGAGAAGAAGGAAAGAGACAAGGAAAGTGAATGTGATCCGAGATTTTGAAGGCAGACAGACAAAGTTAAAAAGGGTGGTGATCATGGCAGAACGAGGAGAGGCATCCGGCGAGCGAGGACACAGGAGGGCGAGACAAGGGCCACGCAGTGGCTGCTGCAACTCAAGAGGTATTGTTTTGTTTGTGATTTGATTCTTTGCATGTTTCGTGAGTAAGATGGGGGAGAGTAGGTGGGTAGATATGAGAGAGAAAACATGATAACAAGGGTTGCAGGTGAGCTAAGTGTTACAGGGTAGGCAATCAGGGGTTCCAGGTATGTTTATATGTATAAAAACGAAGAAACGAGCAAATTATTATCGTAGGTGGTTGTTTTTAGGGAAGGTGAATATAATTGGCGGTGGCCGTCGCGGCGGTTAGGGAGAACCGGTATCGGTTACTTAACCGATATCGGTTGTGTATAACCGGTACCGGTTACTGGAGAAATTTCCAGAATGTTTGAAAAAAGACTTTAATGGATTGAATGGTTGTTTGTCGTTTTTGGCGTATGCGGCGAGCGAGGTTGAGGATGAATGATAGCGTGCAGTCAGCTGTTTCGCATGAATCGGCGGATGTAACACCAGCGAATGGACATTGATAAATCGTTTGGGGTTAAGTGGAATCCGTTATTATTCACGAATCGCACGAAACCATGGTATGTTACAGGCGCTGATTGAGAGATGGAATCCTGAGACAAATACCTTCTATCTGCCAACAGGTGAAATGACAGTAACATTGGAAGATGTGTTTCGGATTTTGAGACTCCCTATTACAGGAGAGTTTTGATATATCGAGCACTACCTAAGCGCGGCACGGGAGTGATAATGAGATATTTGGTCCATACGCACGAGATTTGACACAGCGAGGTTTATCGTTTACATATGGGGTAATGTATGCAGCACACCCTGAGGAGACAAGGTTAGCAGTGATATTAATGATAGCAGTAGGGTATTATGCATTACCGAGGGCGGAAGGGGGAAGATTTCCAAAGGCATTGATGTGTGTTATCTGGGAGATGATAGAAAGGAATGTGACTTTTGCATGGGCACCTGCGTATTTGGCGGAGCTATACAGGGGTTTATGGGCTTGTAGGCGAAATCACAGAACGACACTGGATAGTTCATACTTATTACACTGTTGGGCCTATGAGCACATTGTTTGTGTGCGACCAATAGGCCGATCCATCCAAGCAGGAGAGACCGGAGTACAGAGGTTGGGATTCAGACGATGGGTCCAGACAGAACAAGAGGCCAGATCCCAGGCCGTGACAGGTGATTTTGAGTATTACAGGCAGGTATGGGAGAGAGTGACGGTTGCGGATATCTGTTGGAGGCCCTACGGGAACTATATGGTAACCGAGAACATAGCTGAGGAGTTGAGAGGTGTAGAGCGATTGAGGTGGATCGCGGGGCACAGGCCAGGTGAATATGAGAGGATTCCTATAGATCGCGTGCGGCGACAATTTGGATTTGTGCAGGACATACCACAGGCTTATAGACCATATATGAGGATCGATGCCGAGGCAGCATTCTCACCACCCCCCACCCAACACCTCCGAGAAGGGCACGAGGAGATAGCATTTGGTGATCGCGAGGTAATGGATGCAGGAATGATAGAGGCCTATAGATTATGGTGGGTAGTAGAAGCTGCTGCTGCGAGGTGTACGTGAGCGCCCGACACGGTGGTGATTACAATGAGAGAGAGGGATGTCTGCAGCATTTGGTTCAGTTTGAGCTCCAAACGCAGTGAATGAGACAAGAGGATTGGTAGTGGTTGCGGAGTCACGGGCGGCGAGACTAGAGGCTGGAGTTCTCCATGCGAGAGGGCGTATTCATATGTTACAGGAGAGATTGGCATATCGGTGGCGGTACCAATAGCCGCGGTACCTTTGAGGACGAGAGAGGCCCGGCGAGAGGGGTCGGCGATAAGAAGTGATATAACACTAGATTCAACAAGAGAATGGGCGAAGATGTAAGGCATTAAAGGGTTCGAGCTCGAGTTTACCATTAAGCGAAGCTAAACGATAAGTGCCTGATCCATAGGTGTGAGTGATTATATAAGGCCCAATCCAATTGGGAGCAAATTTTCCGCGTTTGCTCTTTTCCAGTTTGGTTACATGTTGATTCTCTTTGAGGACGAGATCACCAACCTTAAAGGTACGCTCATGAAGTCGCTTATCATAAGCACGCTTGATGCGTTTTTGATAGATTTGAAGATGATCAAGAGCTGTAAGACGACGTTCGTCAAGAAGCTCCAATTGGGCTAACCGCTCTTGGCGGAAATCATCGTTAGTGAGAATATCCTGAAGAGATATTCTAAGGGAGGGTATTTGTATTTCGAGAGGCAAAACAGCCTCGGTACCGTATACCAAAGAAAAAGGTGTGGCATTAGTAGAAGTACGAATGCTAGTACGATAAGCCCAAAGGGCAAAGGGAATGTGATCGTGCCAATTTCTTCCAGATTCATTGACAACTTTCATGAGGATTTTGGTTAGTGTTTTATTAGAAGACTCGGCTTGCCCATTGGCTTGTGGATAGTAAGGTGACGAGAAACTAAGTTTGATACCAAAGTTGTCACAAAGGTCTCGCAACAACTTGTTTTTGAAAGATTTTCCATTATCTGTTATCAGGCGATGAGGAACACCAAAACGACAGATAATGTGGTGGTTAATGAACTCGACAATTTTTTCTTTTTTGATTGAAATGAGTGGAATAGCCTCCACCCATTTTGTGTAATATTCGGTCATTGTGTGAGTATCCAACGGTGGCGTTGTGAAGAGGTTGGGTGAATCTCACCAATAAGGTCTAAACCCCATTGTGAGAAAGGCCAAAGATCTCGAGCGATCTGGAGCGGGTGGCTAGGAGTATGTTGAAGGTTGGCATGTTGCTGACACATAACACAACGCTTAACATATTCGTAGCAGTCGTTATTGAGAGTAGGCCAATAATAACCAAGGCGAAGGATTCGTTTGGCCACGGCAAGGCCGCTAAAATGTCCACCACAAATACCGTCATGGACCTGTTGGATGGTATGAGTGGCCTCCATGCTAGTTAGACAGCGAAGGAGGATACCATCAAAGCCACGTTTATAGAGGAGTCCCCCCATGACAACATAACGCGAAACACTTTTAAGAAAAGCACGTTTGCCGTTACTAGTAAGATCAGGTGGGAGGACAGAGATTGTAAGGTAGTCATGAAATTGGTGGTACCAGGTATCCTGAGAATTAGTAGACACAGTATTTATCATACAAACTACCGGGGTTGAATAGGATGGGGCAAAAAGTTGTTGGACCACGACGAATAATTCAGAGTCAGTTGGCGCGGCGGGAATTTGCGAGGCTAAGCAAGCCATAGTATCCGCAAATTTGTTAGTGGAGCGGGGAATGGTTTGTATAGAATAGTGGGTAAATAAAGCTAGAAGTGAATCCACATAGTGTTTGTATTTTTGAAGTTCCTCGTTTTTGCATTGGTAGACGCCCATAACTTGATTGACTACCAATTGAGAGTCGCCAAAAATGTTGATAGATTTGATACCTAAGTGTAACGCAACTTGGAGACCTAGAACAAGGGCCTCGTATTCCGCTGTATTATTAGTGCAAGGGAAATCAAGTCGGAATGAAAGAGGCATAGGTTCAGCGTTGAGAGGAATGAGAACAACGCCGGCTCTCCTTGTGGCGGCATTTAGATCCATCGAAGAAGAGGGTCATTGGGTACGACTCCTCCTGTGAGGAAAGAGTAGCGATGAGTTCGTCGGGAAATGTGAAATTGGTAAATTGTTCCCGAGTACAGGGCGTCCCGCAAGTTGGTCTGCGATGGTTTGTCCTTTGATTGATTTCGGTGGATAAACTCGAGATCAAGGTCGGCGAGAAGCATGAGCCATCTAGCAATGCGTTGGTTGAGATGAGGTTTGGCGTACATGTAATGGATGGGGTGCTGTATTGGTGATGACGAAAGTCTTGTGATTTAGAAGGTAGTGTCGGAGTTTGGTGGCAACGAATGATAGGGCAAGGCACAATTTTTCTACATGTGTGTACCTAGTCTCATAGTCCACCAAAGTACGACTTATATAATAAACGGCTTGTTCGTGATTCTCGAGTCACGATGTGCAAGCATGGCTCCTACTGGCGTGGTCGGTGGCGGAAAGGTAAAGGGTAGAAAGGCGGTTATCTTGGGGTGGGATAAGCACGGGTGGCTGTAAGAGATAAGATTTGAGAGCTTCGAAGGCTTGGTGACATTCTTCGCTCCATTGGAATGCAATATCCTTTTTAAGGAGGTGGTGGAAAGGTTGACACCGATCCGAGAGTTGGGAGATGAAACGTCGGATAGATTGGAGCTTACCTTGTAAACTACGCAATTGTTTGAGATTTTTGGGTGGGGGCATTTCTAGGATAGCTTTGACTTTCGATGGGTCGACCTCAATGCCACGCAAAGAGACGATAAAGCCAAGAAGTTTTCCCGAAAGAACACCAAAAACACATTTCTTCGGTTGAAGGCGGACAGAATATTGTAACAGGCGATCAAAAATAATGGTTAAAACATCGAGATGTTCACTACGATGTTTGGACTTGCCGAGAAGATCGTCGACATAGTCTTCAAGGATAGTGTGCATAATGTCATGAAAAATGTAGGTCATAGCCCGCTGATAGGTAGCACCAGCATTCTTAAGGCCAAATGGCATGACACGATAACAAAAGGTTCCCCAAGGAGTTATGAAGGCAGTCTTGTGTTGATCGGCAGGGGCAACCAAAATTTGGTTGTATCCTGAAAAGCCATCCATGAGAGAAAGCATTTCATGACCCGCAGTGAGATCAACAAGTTGATCAATACTTGGGAGGAAGTCATCCTTAGGGCAAGCGAGGTTAAGATCCCGGAAATCCGTGCATATCCGAAGTCCCCGTCGCTTTCGTGGCAGTGCGATGTTAGAAATCCATTGAGGATAGTCAATAGGCGAGAATGAAGGAAGCGAGAAAGGAGTCGTTGGAGTTCCTCTTTGACCAAGAGAGCAATGCGTGGATGCATTTTCTCAATTTTGTTTGGTGGTTTGGAATCGGGGTTTAGGGTGATGTTATGGGACAGCAATGGTAGGATCAATTCTGGCATGTCGGCGTAAGACCATGCGAAAGCTTGGTTGCGAGCACGGAGAAAGGTAGTAAAGCGGCTTGTTACGATGTGTTAAGGGATTGTCAATCTTCACTATGTGAGGATCTTCCTCCGTGTGGATGTTGATTTCTATAGTAGATTCGTTCGGCATAGTTTGGGTTTGAGATGGTAAGGCACGTTGAATATAAGAATCATCGCGCCCGGGTAAGTGAGGATGGAGTCGTCATCGGCATTCAACAACATTAATCAAAGGCGAATCCTCTTGATCATGCGGATACGAAGGGGAAGAGAAGATGGGTCCTCATTATCGCGTTGATAAGTGAGAGGACCTATGAAGATAGCATTTATGAAAAAAAAAAAAAAAAAAGTTAGGAGGATAAATTCGGGGTCCATCGATTACGCAGGAGATGATGGCAAAGTGGGTGATGATGTTTCGGTAGGGCAACGTCTTCCTCTTCGGGATACGGTGACAGGAGGTGTCTCTTGTGTAGGTGTTTGGAAAAACCGAGACCGCTGCGATCATTATGTTTGCGTGTGGTCACGGGAATAAGTGTATGTCGGCCTTGTTCGTAAAGGCCAAAACCAAAGCCTTTCCACGCCTGGCCGAGTCAAGAAGGTGAGGGCGAAAGCGACGATTTGTCAAGTATTGAAAATCGGATTGGAAGGAACCACACCAAGAGGAGGTTCGGGGGTAATGGAGGATGCGTCAACACCCCCATACGTTAGGTTAGTGCGGACAATGGGGTGGTCGTAAGAGATTACCTCCCACGCGCGGCAGTCGTAGGTGGGATGCGCATGTAATTGTCCGTACTCTGCGGGGTAGGAAAGAACTAACGTTATATGGCGGTACTCCCCAGCGTGAGGCGATGAAAAACATCTACTAAGGGGTCGGAGGTTGGGATGTTAGCTGCGGGAAGAGAAGTGGTTTGTGCGACGGTGGTTTCATCAGTTGAAGGCGTAGGTGCAGTTGAGGTGGATGGTTGAGGTACATTTGAAGAGGATGGTTGGGTTGAATGTATGGGTGTCTTAATTGGTATAAGCACATCGTTTGGGCGGTATAACATATTGCAAGTTTTGAAGGGGGGAGGATCAGCTTTTACAGTGTAGGACTTCCCCTCGTACTCAAATTTTATACATCGATGTAATGTTGAGGGAACGCATCCCATGGCCCGGATCCAAGGACGACCCAGCAATATATTATATTGGAACTCTCCTTCGAGGACATAGAAGAGTTCGGGCAAAGTACGTGGGCCTACGCGAATGTTGAGGATCACGGTGCCTAAGGTAGAAGTAATAGCGTCATTGAATGATCGCAACATGATGGGGTTGGCACACATGCAACTAGAAGGGATGTTCATTTGTTGGAAGGCTTTTGAAGAGATGATGTTTAGGCTAGCGCCCCGTCAATCATAACCCGGCGTACTCGAATGTCTCGGACGTAGCGGAAATGAAAAAGGCGAGGGTCGGGGTCTTACGTACCAAAGTCGATAATTTCATCTTCCGAGAAACTAACCGCAGCGGCTTGTTGTTTTGAGGCGAAGTGGTGGGGAGATGGATTGTTTGGTGAGAGAGGCGGCGTGATTGGGTGTTAGAATGGAGGTAGCAGGCGGGGTTTCGTTGGGTAAAACCTCTATCCCTTGAAGGATCTCAACGAGAGCTTGTCGATGAGATTGAGTGCGAATGAGATCATATAGTGTCATTTTACGGGCGATTGATGAAGCTGTTTGATCATGGTTCGGTGGGCAACTCCATTAGAGCAGGATAGGCGGGTCCACGAATAACCACTTTAGGTGGTGGTGTAATCGGGATGGTTGAAGGAGAAAGAGATGCCGCGAGTGTGTTTTCTTTCGCTTTCCCATTGTTTTTTGTCCTCGAGTAGCGACACTAATCATATTAATCTCGTAGACTGAGATGAAGAAGATGGTTAGGATAATTCATGGTCTTTAAGAGGTGGGGTTGTAATAATGATCGATCTTGGTGAGGCGGGGACGAGATGGTATAGTAGAGGAATTGCGCTAGAGGTTTCTCCCTTCGTAAGTTGTCTTTCTTAACCTTTGTATCCGGAAGAGGTGGCGGCGAAGGATGGTTTTAGAGCTTTGCATCCTTCACATCATGTCAGTGTGCGGTGATAGGCGCAGATTTTAGACTCATCATAATCCACAGTGGGGCTTAGACGGGTCATAAGGTCTAAGTGGAGGTAGGGAGATGGTCGCATTCTCCACCAACATAGCAAGGATTTTGGCGTAAGATCCTTTGAGTGGGTCAAAATCAGAAGAAGATGAGGGTATTGATTGTGTGGGTTGTGGTAATGTTTGGCGTGTTTAGTTCGTATGGGTGGTGGTTTAGCCGAGGGTGTCTTGACACATGTTTTTCACTAAACGTGGTTTCTTAGACACAGAAGTTACGTTCAGCTGGTTAGATGATGAGGCTACAGATGGCATGGTAGCAGGAAACAACCACGGAGAAAGGGGAGTGACAGAAAATAAATCCTTTGATGATGGGATTGGTTTAGGGTTGATAGGTGGACCGGATACGTGGGGTAACGATGTTGTGATACCCTTTGATCTCTGTATAGGTGTAAAAGGCGTAGGTCGTTTTGCAGAAAACAACGGAGGTATGATATATTGGTGTAATGTGGAGGGATGAGGTCCCAATATGGAAGGTGGGTGTGACGATGAGGGTTTTAATTGTGATAGAGGCCCGGATTGCGTTCGTCTCCTAGGTGGCGAACGGATTTATTTTGGATAGATCGAGTCGCTTAGGCGGGTGTGTTAGGTGGGCATTGGTGAGGTCCCAGCGTAGGGGAAGATACGGTTAAGTTGATAGAAGTGGACGGGGCGTTTGGTAGAGGTGAGGGGGTGAAGGCGAGAACGGGGGCATTTTAAGCACGTAAGCACTTCGGGTAAATGGTGGAGACATCGGGATCAGTCATTTGCATTTGAGTAGAAAGCAGGAGTACTCAAGCGTTCCCATAGGGCACTGTCATCTTACGTGGAATGCAGTCTCAGTGTGATTTGTAATTTTGAGTACGGAGGAAAAGTGAGTTGTAATTCCAGTCCATTGCGGGTGTGTGACACGGGAGGCGGATGAGGCTTTGTATCAATAGATGTCGGGAGGTCGGCCGGTCGTTGAAAAGATTTAGGCGATGAGGGACTAATAGGTAGGAGGGCGTGTTCGAGGAGATCTGTCATGTTAAAAGAATGTGGTGATGTTAGTGTAAGAGATTTCTCGTCTAAGGATGTCAAAAGGAGTGGTGAGCCTTCCTCTTGTGTGCAAGAGTGGTAGAAGGGACGTTTGGGAAATAGATAAATTAGATAGCATCCGCTCACGGTCTTGTAGGGATGTGGTGTAAGAAGACTCATTGATGGGAAGGAAGCACAGGCGATTAACTCTTCTATGAGTAAAGGCGATTTCGCTTTGGCTTGATGGTGGTAAAGGAGGTTCGGGCTCTGTGTTAGTGAAGAGGCTTGATTCAAAATTTTCTCGATAGAGGCTTTTGGTGAGAATCGAAAGCTGCATGGATCTCATGAACACTCTCCTCGGCTAAGATATCTTGGTTTTACGTTCTTCTTTGGGCGAGTGATTCGGGAATGGCTTGTTGAAAATTTTCAGATTTCGGTTAGCGGGCGTTAGGATTATCGAGTGTTATATCCCTGCATCAACCATTTCTGCACTATGTTTTTCAACATCTTGCGAGTTTTCATGACTATGTCCTTTTACGCGGTGAAAGTTACAAAAGTCATTTTCTTTGTACCGGGAAGGTATTGCGCGGGTGGAGTCAAACCAGTGAGTGAGGTTTACAGGGGGCAAGGTGATAGCTGACTTTGAGCAATTTCTCTAGGATGACGCCATAAGTTTCTCCCGAGGAGTGTAATTGGTGGGCTCGGCTTTGTATTTATAGGTGGTTTTGGTGGAGTATTGGACGGTGATTGGGATTTGACCATCACCGCGTGGACAACTCCTTTTGATTTAGAAGAGGTGGACGCGTGAGGAGTGGTGGTATTTGGTTTATTGGTAGAATCGGGAGTTCGGAAAGTGGAGTTCTTGTTGCTTGTGACATGAGTTTCTCTTCCTCTAAGGCTCGAATTTCTAATTTTGAGCCATAGTAAAACCTCGTCGAATGTACGGAAAGTTTGAATTTGGAGGGTAGGGGAGATGTGCTTAGTGCGAGGCCCGCGTAAAGCTTGATTCGATAAGTTCGGTTTGAGGCAAGGCATACGTAAGTTGGTTGATAAGGCCCGCCATCGTCCAGCGAAATCTGCGATAGATTCGTCTTGGTGTCGGATGGCATAAGTCGGTGATAGATACTTTCTTGGCAATGTTAATGGAGAAATGATCCAAGAAAGATTGGGCTAGTTGGTTAAAGAGAAGATTGAGTCTTTGGGTTAAAGCACTATACCACTCAAGCGAGGCCACGATAAGGACATGGGAAAGGTGCGGAGTAATGAGGCATCATCATGGGCAATCAAATAACAAGCATGTCTAAATGATCGCAAGTGTTGTTGAGGATCCTCTTTCTTTGTTAAAAGCGAGTAAACTTTGGCAACTCCCATTGAGGAGGATATGAATGAAGGGGGACGAGAAGGGTGAATGGGCTCCCGACAAACTTGCTCGTATGTCAAGGCGCTACGACTTCGAAGCGGAAGCCTCCGGGTTTTGCATTTTGTCCATCATTTGCTTGATGAAATCGTGGTTGGATGAGATGATGGTGCCACGAGAATAGGGATGTCCCATATAAGGTGTTGAGGTTCTTTGGATACGTATATGGGAATGAAAAGGTAGGCGGAGCTTGAGAAGAAAGCTCGTTTGAATAGGTGGCGAAGAGTAAGTCATGAATGGAGTGGTCGAAAGAGAGATGAGATAGGAAGGCGGTTGGTGGTGGCGATACATGGGGTCAAGATTAACAAAAGGAAAGCTAATCGGGGTCGTATGAACCTCTGCTGCCATTGTCGGATTGGGAGGCGGGGCTAGTGATGCGGGAAGTAAGGTATTGTTATCGGGAGGAGTAGGAGCTAAATGAGCAGCTATACTAATAGGCATGCCCATAAGGAGGCTGACCATCGGGCGTACGGTCGGGGTATGAGACAAATAGTATTATGCAGTATTTGGGATTAGCATCAGAAATTTGGCAAAGTCCTTGTCTCCTACGAGGAATTTGGGGATCTCACTTTGGTGTCGTAGGGTTTCTATAGAATGTGAAGGGGGTGATTCGGGCAAAAAGCAGAGCAAGCGTGTGAAACCATGGCGGCGGCTCACTTAGAGTGATGACAACCATAGACGAGACACACGGGAAAGTTTCAATCTATCAAGAACAAAAACAACCTCTCGAATGGTGAATTTGGCAAGATTCTTTGGTTTGTCGGTGAGAGAGAGGCGATGGCGATATCGGTTTACTAACCGGTGTCGGTCAAAGGGGAAGCGGCGTCGGTCCCTTAACCGATGTCGGTGTCAAAAAAATCTAGGATAAGAAGATACAAAGGGGCTGCTAATTTGATTTTTAGCAACGTTGAGTAGTTTTATCAACTTATTGATCACAGAAGACAAAGTATGACAGAGAAAACAGGACAGCAAACAAGCAAGATGCACACGCAAATCTAGAGATTAACCTTAGGGTTAATTTTAATTATTGTGGGCTTATGCCTTTATACGTAAGATGATGTCAGAATCCTAAACAACAAGACTTAGGGGAAATGTCAAGTTTGTTTTGGCTTATAAGGTTACCTCAATCGGGCGGAGGAATACCGCGGAAAAGGGGGGATGTTTGAGATGTTGTGTTAATTGTGAAGTGATTCAGTATGTGTTGTGCAGTGAAACTAAGGTTAATTTCCTGTCAATACCGTGGATATCACCCCCACGTGTACGACCTGTTACTTAATCTATGTTCACTAGAATTGAAAAACAACAGGCAGGAATGTAATGCATGTGTTTTAAAACCCAAATCGAAAGTGATATTCGATGAAGCAAAAGAGATGACTTTTACTAATGCAAGATGCAAAAACAAAGCAAGTTCTTTTACCAGAATAATAAAATACCCTGTGAATATCTCTAGAAGAAGAAAACAGCAAGTATGCTCCCTATAATAAAAGCAAGCAAGAAATAAAGAAAAACCCAAAATGGGTCCCACCGGGCGTGCCAAAATGTTTCACTCGGAAATGCTTCGTTCCTTATAGAAACAGATAAGGTTAGGGTTAGGAGGAATACCTGTAGAATGTCGAGATGATGTGCGCGTACCGTAGAGAAAGATCGGGTGATTGCGAAGAACTCCTTTTTGTGCAGGAAGGACTACTGCAAATAAGAACACAAGACCACAAGATTTTGATTAGATAATAAATGAGAAGCGCCTTGGGCCGGGAAATGTAAGACTTCCTTTCGAAGGTGGTCGGTTCCCCTGCTAACATGAGTTAACACAAAATATTGTAAAATATCAATCAAATTGCTTGGCTTTGGCCCGGGTAGGGGAAAATTTGTTTTCTGGTTTTGATCAAAGGAACCGATGCGGTTACCTATACCGATGGCGTTACCTTCGATAGCGGATTCTTGATAACCGATACCGGTGGGTTCTAGGATCTTACGGGCTGGTTGTGGAGTTTGTAATGGCTGATTTTGGATGGTATTGGGAAATGGGATGGTTAGAAGCTAAGGAATGATAGTTCGATGCAATGGCACGTTGGGTAGTGGATTCGAGGATGGATTTATGAGGAATTTGTGGTTCCAAAGGCAAGAGAAATGTTATAATGGAGGACATGCAAGATGTAACTTCTTGGATTTGATGAAGGTGCAGTTGATCTCCTTGGCTGCCAACTCTTCTGGTTTCTTCACTCGTCTCTGCTTGGTCAAGTGAAGTTCTGGACTCTGCTAATCGCTTTGGACTCTCCTTTGATTCAAAAATCCTTCGACTGATCTCCAAAATGAAATTCCGATCCGTTGTTTTGGTTTGGGAGCCCATTTCTGAGGGCCGATGGCGGTTGCGTAACCGGCGGTCGAGTAGGAACCGGCATCGGTTAGGAAAAAGTAGGCTATTTTTAGTAAAATAGCCCACCTTCCTACTTTCTCCGAGAGATCGAGTTGCGGGCTTGGTCAAGTGGCTAGAAGGTCGGCTTTGGAGTGCGAGTAAGGAGGCATTAGTTATGGATGTGAGTCTAGACCAAGTCACGGGTCTTAATTAGGTTAGTTTAGGGTTAGGGCTAGGTCATGATGAGGTGGCAAAGTGAGGTGGCGGATAAGGTGATGTGGATTTATCAATTACAAGGTAATTAATAAATAATTGTGTGAAGTTTAGGTAATGAGGTTAGGTTGCGAAATGGGATGCGGGTCACGAGGGGTCGTGAGACACGAATTTGGCTCCCATATAAACAATAACTTGTCCTCCTCCATCAACCTTGTTGGTGCTCTTAATTGTTATGATTTATTTTAGCACCTTTGTATCATTAGATGTGATCTTGTTTTCAATTTGGTTATGTGCTTGGTATCAACATTTCCAAATTTCCTTGCAAATATTTCTACCCGATTGGAAAAAATAAGTGCTCATTTTATTATGTGCTTGCTTGAACTTTCAAGCTTTCGGAAGTATGAAGTAAATGGTAGTGGGTACTTTAGTGTATTATCGAGACAATAAATTACTTCTTCAAGATATGAGTATTATGCGCAAAATGTAAATTTTCCCCAATACTTGAGGCAGGAAAATATCTTGGAGACCATGAGAAAATTAGAAAAAGTGTACTTTGTATCCCTTGGGAATTTGTTTGAAACATGGGTTGAGCTCCAAACCTTGTGATGTAAAATAAAATATAAAGTGAATCCCCAGGGAAAGAAATAGTGATGTCAAAGTATGTATTGCATCCAAGAATGTGTAAATTTCCAATTGACCCCAAGGTCTGAAGAGCTATGTTTGACTAACCCAACATGTGGTAGTCCCTTGGGGCCTAGAATTAAGTTTACATTTCACCTTGCTTGGAAATTTTTTAGTATGGGTTGAAGTTTTTGTCATGATCCCGGCACTGGTCACATAATCGGCTAGTGTTTATCGCATTTTCATAGTTTCTCTAGCGAGAAATGAAATTAAAGGGATGTGTTTAGAATTTTTTGATGGAAGATCCAAGATTGATTAGGCGGTTAGTGGCTAGATTTCTCTTACGAAAAATTATGAGTTGTTTGAATTATGCGTGAAATAGTAAGTATTGTGTGAGAAGATTAATTATGCAGGTTTTTAAGGTGCATTATCTGAAAATTTGAAGTGAATTGTGTGTCTCGGGGGAACTAAAAGAAAATAAAGAAAGAAAATTCATACAATGGAAAATGAAATAAACAAATTGTATTAATATATGTTATAGAAAAAATGGGGTTCCATTATAGGGGACCCTTCCCTCGAATATATATACGCACAAAAATAATATATAAAATATTACATTATAAAGGGGAGATAAGTGTTCAAAGTCCACTATTTCTCTTGGAAAGGTTGGCACATGCTTGAGAATCTAGTCCCTATGACATATAAAGTCCCGATGGACCACAACACCAAATACAAACCGAATATATCCATCTAGGCCTCATGACATTCCTTTCTCAAGCAACTTTGGGATCCCTACTCATGGCCTATTAAGGATTTAGGTAAACTCGGTATTGCTTCCGAGTGATTTCCTCCACTCATGAAGAAAGAGTCCCCCTCTCGAGATATGCCTTAGTCCTTTGATTTGTGGAAGGTTGAGTTGCAGGGAGTTTTGCTGCTCCATTGGTTGAATCATCATGAATGACCTTCTTTATTTTTGGGATGAGATCTTGGGTACCCACCACAAGTATGAATTTTAAGTAGGTAAATTTAAAGTGTTGAAAGTCACCCCTCTGTTTCATCTATCGTGGGCCTAGAGGTGGTGTTTATTTCTTTGGTACAAACGTTGGGGCTGAAATGGGAAGCTCTATCGTAATAAGGGATGGGTGTAATAATAACTATACATGTTTAGGTGGTTGTTATTTATGTGGGGTAAATGATGGGACTATTGAATTTTTAAATTCTCTATACTTAGGTGATGTTCAGGGAGGATGATGTGAAATTGCAAGGTCTAGAAAACTAGAAATGAGGCACATAATTTTGTGATTCAATTGATAAAATAAAGGACTAGAGAATTTTGGGAGGAGCCATCTAGGGATTGGATTAGATGTTGGGTATGCTAAAAACATGCCTAATAAAGACTTCATTCATCCCTACCATCTGAAAAAAATCACTCAAGTTGTTGAGTTTTGATCTTGATGGGCTCACCCCTATGATTGATGAATCCATGATATATGGATGGTATGAAAAATATGAGAGGCTATATGAAACTTAAATGGTGATTTTAATCCCATTGGAGACAAGAAGCCACACTTAAATAGGAAAAATTATCGGGATGATGTGTTTAAACTATCGTGTCACCATAAATTTCCATATCTTACCCAGATAAGTAGGCACAACTAGCGTTTAAATAAAAATGAATTATTCATGAAAATAATTTCACCAAAGGGTAAATAAATGTTCACACTTTTATAAGGGTCTCGTCAAATTAAATACCTTTATTTTCCATGTCACATTTAGTCTCAAGTGGAAAATCAAATAAAAAATCAATATGATGTGGAAAATATTTCACTTGGTTGCATGAACGATAATGACAGGATAGTGTGAGGAAAAATTGAAGGTTATCATAAAGGAATATTCCATAGTATTCCTTGGAGGCTCTGAAGAATGTCCTGAGCATGAATGAATTAGGTTTCCAATGGAATATTCTCAAAAAACCTATCAGGATAAGGATATATATGAAGGTTTAGGGTTTTAAGAAAATGGAGATGGTCCTTTTTCTAGAAGAGGGAGAAATTTTGAAGGGTCTCAAGAGGTGTCAAGTGTATGATTAATCCATAGGAGTTTGTAATTTATTGGTGTAATAATTGTTACATTCTCCATTTGTTTGGAATTCATGCTAAGGTGATTACATCTGTATATTCATTAACAAGCTTTGAGAGCATGTGTATATGTTTCCCTTGTTTTTTCTAAATCAAATGGATCTGTTCAAACAATATACTATAATTATTTTGTCAAAATATCTTGTGAAATTACAGGAGTGGGATAATGTGTGCTTTCCTTAAATATATCATGTGGGTTATATTTGAATCTCTATATGGTAATTTTTGTTGATGGTTAATTGGTTAGGGTGGTGGAAAAGAATGATGTCCTTTAGGGGTACTTTGGGATGTCATCCTTAAGGCTGTAAAATTCCTTGTTGATCAAACAATAATGGGTAAGATGTTTATATATCTTGGGGGTCCCTTGTTTTCAGAACATTTAGCATAACTCACACATGGTGCTTTAGTCTTAGGGGTCATGAGCTAGATCATCAAGATCGGGGTCATTTTTTTTTCTTGGAGGTTCCTTGTGACCGATTTCCTTGGAAGGCTCATTTTATATTACTCCCATTCCATGAAATAATAAAGGTGTTATGATGTGATGATTGACATACTTCTTGATCTTTCTTACATCCTTTGATATCGAGTTTTTCCTCCTTATAAATCCATCTCCATCTCATAAATCTTCAACAATTACTTTGAATACAACAAGTACCCGTAGATATCACCTTACTTAGTTATTTCATACAAGATCTGCTAGTGAAATACACATTTAATGTGCATACCTTAAGTATTTTCACTCATATTCAAATATCATTGACATTGAATTAGGATGACACATACAAACTCTTTTAAGTCAATGCTAAGATCACATTAAATCTAACTTTAGAATCGTGTCGATTTCCTAAATGCTTTACAATGCTTCATGACCACTCTTTCGAGTGAACACTACATTCGGTGGATACATCTAGCCTTCAATTTGACCTCCCCTACCAGACTCGGGACTTTTCCTCGATTCCTATCTCATTCCTTACCCCTTGGGATGCACCTTGCATCCTCTCACCCTGACATAGGTAGAGTCAAAATTAGCATGGAAATCATCCATACCCTCTATTAAGGTGCCTCCTCATCACTCCCAAGGAGAGAGTATATTGGTGAGTGGAGGAGACCCCATCCTGGATAAGAAAATATAACTCATGTGGCTCCCACTCCTCACCTTATCCCCTATACCTTTCCCCTTCTCTCTCCCCCGAGGGTGTCATCCTAGGAGTAGACAATCCTCACAATATGGACTATAAGTACAACATGTGATATGCCCCCTTGTCCCTAACTACATTATAGAACAAGATACTAATTAAAACATTATATAAGTTGGGAATGTTTACATTCCTAAACCCTTCCAATTCAACCCCCTACTTGGCACTCCTATCGGGAACCTATGCATCTCGAAATAGTTATCCCACTTTAACATCTAGGCTTCCCTATAGTATTCTTTAACTATCACCTCTATCCCTTTAACTAGAGACTTTTAATTTGATACACATCTTCTAGAGTGATATTCCACTCCCTCACCACCAAAGGAAATAAGAATGCATTCTATTTTGCATCTAAGTATGTAATAATTTCATATAAGATCTTTCTCTTCGGAGTTACCAAGGTTTTCTTTGCTAGCATCAAGATCCGTGAGAGGTATAGAAACATATTCTCCTCCATAGTAAGTTGACCAATGGATCCATAGAACTAATAAATATCTCTAGTGTGTCTCTACTACATATATCCCCATAGAACCAATGAAAACACTAAAAATTGAAGGCTATTTAGTCCCAATTTGATAAAAACTACTTAGGATGCAATCATTATTGCCTACTGCAAAGTGGTTGCATTTTTGCCACCGTTTGTAGCATAATTTCCACTATTATTTGTATTTCCAATTGTATCAAACATGCATCTATCGATGGTGGTTTTACTCCATCGGAGTGGTGGCACTTGCAACTCTATCAAATGCATAATTGTTTGTTTATCTAGACCAACATTTTTTCATGAAATTGATAATTTCATGACAAAAACCCTAAAATGTAAAAATAAAAAACTACCACAAAATCGAAAAAACATTCAAGTTTTATTACATTATACTACTCTACCCATCCTAGCCAAAATGTATACACTAACACACAAAATAATGCCCCCAAACTACAAATCTAGGAAAAACTTGTTTTCACCCCCAAATAGAAAGATAAATTAACTTACATGTCATTTTGCCCCACTTGTTGTCACTAGTATCCCTATCATTGTGTTATTATCATGGTCTAATAGCCTTTATCATTTCTTCAAATGATAATTATTTCTTCGAAGATAAAAATTCACCACTCACACATGCACAAATGAAATCTATATTTCATAAAATTTTGAATATATAGTTATTTTAAGGAGAAGTTTTAAGAAAAATAATTTTTGAAGTGTTACATTTTCAACCCCATTTTTAATTCCTCAAAGGCCGAAAAATTATTTGACATTCATTTCCCAATTTCCCTTCACATTTATTATTGTATAGTCATTTTTTCTCAAGTTTTTCATGTAATAAACATTTAGGAGAAAGGTAGTATTTCTTGAACCTTGTTTAAATGGTAAGGCCTCTTTTTTACTATTTTTGTCATGCCAAATGTCTATCATGTAAAATTGAATTTTTTTTCCATGACAACCAATCCCCCACTTGAAAATTCCTCTCCCAGTCACTGTAAATCCTTTCTCTAGTCATCCTATCCATGGTGTCATCCTCATTCTAGCTAGTAGGAAGGTGATAAAAATATTTTAATTTTTTTTTCATGTGCAGGTATGATTTCCTAAGGTGATTGAAGAATGAATTGAGTTTGAGGAGAAACAAATTTCCTCGAGAGGCCTTGAAAGGGTAATTTTTGTCCATTTTACAGCATATGGATGTCATCTAGAAGTTGATAGGGAAGACCTAAACCATATGGAAGTTGTGAAAAAGATCCATTATGTTATCCAAGGCATTTTAGGGAAGATATATGGAGAAACGTGATCTCGAGAATCAAACGAGTTGAATAGGGTCATTTCTGTTGGTGTGTGTATTTTCCAAATCATTAGGTGAGTCATCTCACTTAGTTGAGATCATAGGTCCATGTGTCATTTAGGGGTCATTATGAGATTCCCTTACGCGTTAGTGCGTCGGTCGTCCTATGCGTCATTAGGAGTTAAAATTCTATTATGTGAATGTAACTCCCCCTCTCTACTCGAGTTGTCATGATTGTAGCACTAGGGGTTACTCAACACCTTCTATATGTACACCCCATTTGATCTATGAGATAGAGGAGAGTTTTATGGCTTAACTAGGTTACACTGTTTGTCAAATCTTTGCATGCACATTCGGTTGATGCTCGCTCCTCCCGAGATCTCTTCATGTTGTTGTTCGCATGTCCGTTTATGTGCACATTGTCCCTCATAATCCTCGATTTTAGGTTTTAAACCCTCTTTCATGGTATCAGAGCAGATCTTGTGGATCCATACACTCATCGGTGTTTCATGCATTTTTAGCTTACGGAGTGATATTTAGATTTTTTTTGCATGTTTTGTAATGGATATTCTATTCGTATGCTTCTTGCATTGATTCAGGATTTTATACCTCTCTTCAGTTTTTGGGTTGTTCGCAGTTTTGTAGCTCGTGTTTCGAGTGTTTGGTGTTCATGTTTTTTTAACCTTGAGGGGTTTTCATGATGTTTTGGAAGTGTTTCACAAATTCAGACTCATCTCCTGCAAGGTAAAATAAGAATGGTAGTTTATTGTGTTGGAGAGCCATCTCACCATACACTCATCGAGTTGCTCGTTTAATAGCCTACTTGGTTCGTGACTTGCCTTCAACCCTCCATTTGTTTGGCAGCTCGTCTTGTGCTCATGCATCGGTTCAGGTGTGTTTTTCATACGTATTGGCTTGTTGGTGATTGTGTTGGACGCTTCTTGGGTTGGTTGCTCCTTGTTACTCATTTGCCTCTATGGGTTCGCTCATCCCTGAGCTCCTTTGCATCTGTGTTGGTTCATGCCACTTGTTTGCTACTCGGACTGTGCATGTTCCTTCCACCAATGTTGGAAAACATTTTTTTGCTGCATTACAGTTACCAAAAACATTTTTTTGAATCCTCCTACATTGAAAACTACTCCCACCTACTCGTGGTTCCTCCAAGAGCACACCACCATTTTCCAGCATCCCATTTTGGTCAATAACACCACGTTCAAACTCTGTAAAAAGTTTCAAACAACAGCCACATGTTCAGTTATTTTTCTAGCTTTTTTGGCATTTTTTGGCCATTTAGGATCTTTATTGCTCTCCCACGTGCCGTAGCACCTCCATCTCCCTCTGTAACCTGATCTTTGTGCATCTCTAGGCATTTCCCTACCATGTTCAGCTCTACAACAACTCCAGCCTGCACAACAGTCCAAACTGTCAACAAAACCAGCACGTGGACTTGGCATTTTTAGCGGTTTAGGGTTCTACACGTGGAAAACTCTTGAGTGCAGCACTTCTAACATGGTCCCACCTTATTTCCACAATTTTTTTATGTTTTAAGGTGTTTAAAAATTAAAAAAATTCATTCATGGCATGTAATAATCATTTAGGTTTTTTTGGCTTGTAATTTAATCCCCTCATATGCTTATCGAAGACGGAGGGCGAGGTCTAAGGTTGGCGAAGGCTAATCCCCCTCGAGTAAAAAAAAACATGCTAAAATTCTATTCCATTTCCAACGAGTACCCACATGATACCCTTTGCACCCATCTTGTGTACTTTTTTAATGTGTTTGCAGCATCTAGTGTATTTTTCCATCAGTTGCGGAAATCGTTTTAATGCCATAACTTTTGAATCACTCTTTGCTCATTTCGAGCACTTATTTAGTCAAAGTTGCATGTTTTCTTGTATTCTACATGATGGAATTATCAATTTTGTAAATGCACTAATTTTATAAAGTTCCGCATTCCTCGGGGTTTGACTATACTCTTGGGTTTTTCACATGTAGACGCATTATCGGCCGAGTCGATGTCTTACTTTTTACACCTTGCACTTTTGATTTGCATCATTGAGAGTGCTCTTTCTAGACTTGAGTTTCATAGGATCACTTTCTGACCTCCACCACTTCTCAAGGACAGGAACTATTCAATTTGGCGTGCTTCCATGGAACATTACTTCACTCACGAGGGTCTGTCACCCTTCTTACTTGGGCCAGTTCCTACACCCACTAATCATCGTCATCTGGAGGACTTCCTTGACACTTGTGACCATGTCTTTGGTCACATGATGATGCATGTCTCTCGTTCTCTCTAGTTTCATGTGGCAAACTCAGATCCACCTCACCGTGTCTAGAGCATTCTTCAGTCCTTCTATGGAGACCCTTCACATATTACCGCCATTGTTGCTACTGTTGATTTAGTTGTCTCCTCCATTTCTTCATGTGATGATAGTTTCACTAACATAGGCTCGCTTGGTTCTACTTCTGATGATGAGGATTGTGCATCTAGTTCTGATGTCGAGAGTACTACAGAGGACTCTTCTCCTCTTTCTCTCACTATTCCAGAGAGTGTTGACACTTCCCACATCTCATCAAATATCGAGCAGTCCCCTTCTCAGTCTCATACAGTCATCACACCCACCTCCTTTCCACTTCCAATGTGTGAGGCCCTTTTCACTCCTCTACCTTCATTAGATGACTCATACCTATCATGCATCGCTCTTACATTTGTTGAGCTCCCTTATTGGGAGGAGTATCTCGCCCGACCTTAGTCGTATTTTCACATAGTCTAATTATGATTATCTATAGGTCCCTCATCCATCTACAGGTTTTTTAGAGGAGTTCATCATCTCCGTTGTTGGGAGTGCCCATTCTGGAACTCTTACCACTTCCACTTTTCCGGAGACCTTCATTAATCCACCATTAGTTGTGGATCCCTTTTTTGTTGTGGAGGATGTTTTGTTCCCTTCAAATCACATGGACATCCTTTCTATAGGTGTTCACTCTCCACACTCGACATTTCTACACACAAGGCATTACCTCGTGGTTCCTTGGCACTCACTTTCTAGAACTATGTCACACTTAAGTGCACCAAACTCAGAGTTCTTCGTGTTCTACCCTTGATTTCCTTTGTGGAGTGGGCGGACTTCCAGCATGTCATTTCTGTCCTTCCTAAGGGCAGGCACATAGTTCATTGTGGGTGGCTCTTCTTCAGTCCAGAGGTAGAGGATCTCATCATCAACATTCTTCTGGGAGACTTCCTAGAGCTGTAGAGTTCAGATTTGTCCATGGCATCTTCTGCATTCCTCTCGTCTCCCTCTTCTTCTCTCTTCTTCTTCTTTTTGAGAGATTTCCTCTTTGTACATGGGTACCTTTTCAGGCTCGTCTATGGCCAGGACCCATTTTAGCATCTTTCTTAGATTAGAGAGTGTGTTTTGTTCTCTTGTGGTGGATGTTTTTCCCATTGGGTTTTCCTTCACTGCTTGGGACTTATTTCTGTACATGGTTACCTCATTAGGCTTTGTGCCAGGACCCATTTCTCGTTTCTGAATTTCCACCTCATCCTAAGTTATAATGAAGGGGGGTGTTAGTGTGTGTATTTTCCACATCATTAGGTGAGTCATCTCACTTAGGTGAGATCGTAGGTCCATGTGTCATTTAGGGGTCATTATGAGATTCCCTTACGCGTCAGTGCATCATATGCATCATTGGGAGTTACACTTCTATTCTAGGAATGTAACTCCCCCTCTCTACTCGAGTTGTCATGATTGTAGCACCAGGGGTTACTCAGCACCTCCTATATGTACACCCCATTTGATCTATGAGATAGAGGAGAGTTTTATGGCTTAACCAGGTTCTTCCCATTTGTCGAATCTTTGCATGCACATTCAGTTGATGCTCGCTCATCCCGAGATCTCTTCACACTATCATTCACACATCTGTTGATGTGCATGTTGTCCCTCATGATCCTCGCTTTCGAGTTTTAAACCCTCTTTCAATTTCAAGTGTTGGGAATGCTATACTCTAATGGTGGAAGTTGACTTTTACGGATGATTCTAGGAGTTCTAGAAGGAATTTAGAGGTAAAAAAATGGTCATTGGAAATATATTAGAACCCTCTCCATGATGGACACATAACTTTTGTTTTAAGACTTAAGAATCTTCTATGATACCTCAAAACTTTGGTGTTCCTCCATGCTAAAAGGATGAATGGTGTTGTTATCACAAGATCAGTGTAATTTCAAAACTTTTGAAGTCATGGGAAAATCCTCATGCTTTGGTTATTTTTTCATCCTCTTGTTGAGCCTCAAATCCCAAGACTTAGTCAAAATTTTACAAGTTTAGGGGAAATTTGGGAAAAATTACTTTTGGAGGAACAAGTGGAATTGTTCCTCTATTCCATGTGTTCCCGCATCTCCACTTTGTCCAAATTACAATGGAAAATTTATGAATTCAAGTCTAGATGGACCTATGCAAATCATTCCTCAATTCTCTAGGTTCCTTAGATCATGGAACTCAATACTTGTATTAGATATATTGGTCATAAAAAGCCTTTGAAGGAATAGTTACTTTGTTCCTTATATTCACCAAAATCCCACCTTTTGCAACCCGTAGAAATTGAATCGGTAATGTCATCTCCACATGGCACTTATTGAACTATTCCATTATTGTTGGGAAAAGGAAAATGGCTAAGTATTTGAAGTATGCGAGAGATTCACGCACATGTAAAATTTCTACAAAAGAAGTACATGGAAGGGCCAAAGAAGAAACACATGGAAGGATATACTAAGTGAGCGCACCTTTGAAGGGCATGGTTTTATGCATGGAACTGGAAGGAGATGCATGTAAGAAATATGATAGAAAGGTAGAGAAATTAGTGAGTTTTTGGCATATGGAGATAAATATAAACTTAGAGTACGTGACACGCAAGGAGGTTTAGGTAGTCAAGAAGATATTATTTTTAGGAAAGATATTTTAGTTCAAATAGGTTCATGGAGCTAATAATAGGATAAAAACTAGATTTAACTATAGATGATCTATTATTAGACAAAGCTTGCATGCTTCTATAGATATCTTGTAGCAGTGCATGGCTATTATTAGCATGCAACCTATTTTAAGAATGCATGGGTGGTGAAGGGAAAGTTCCTCACCCCTATATATGTATTAATTTGCATGATTTAAAAATTGAATGATTTATAAGGTTGTGTTGTTGGTTTATGAGCACTTGACTTATGATAGTCATATATATGTATTCATGTGTTTCCAAATTGAGCTTATGGATCTAGTGGTTATATTTATGGAATGTATGTTTATGCATGTTAAATCCTTTATAAAGCTGACATAATAGAGGGCTTAGTACCTTCATGCGCTTTGGGCAAGCACTCGAGATCTATCTAAGTGTTGTGACAATGTGTATAGGGTTTGATCAAGAAAAAAACTACATTTTTGTTCCATTTTTGGGACCTCTTTTCAAGATGTTATGAGGATGATCTATCGATGGCTTATCGGTTGACTCTTGCGATTATTTAATATTGGGTTATTGATCAGACAAGATCATTTTGCTCAAAGATATGGTTCGGACCCAATTTCAATGCATGTAAGTGGGTTGAGGAACACATTTATCATGATCTTTATGAGTCATTCTTTAGTTGTTTCCCTATATAATAGTACAAGTGTTTTTCTATATACGCATCGACAAGAATATGGTATTATAGATCAAGGGTTTGGACTTTATAAGAATATCAGAATTTGTTTGATGTAGATGAACCTTGGACACGTGTTTTGAACAATTAAACTCGGTGTACATTGTTTCCATGTATTCTTTCCAAGAATTTGCAGAGTTTAATTTTATGCACAAGCCTAGAGGATATTACCTTCACATTATTCCTTTAATAATTAAGATCTTAATGGTGGTGTTGAATTTAGAGTGCTTCCCTATGGCTAGCTAAACTCACAACCACGTGTGGGGGGAAGATAAGGTGTGGTGAAAGATGGCAGACCTTGCAGTAGAGAGAAGAAAAGTGGCTTAAGTATAATGAAGCACGAAAGAGGGAATTAGCGAAGCAATGTGAATTTGAGAAGAAAATGGTGTTATAGAGAGAGATAGCTCACGAAATATTTGTAGCTCATGTAGAATATGTGGAGTTGGAGAATTTGGTTCTTCCCCATTTAGGTAAGCATGGTAGAAAACTCCTCTTAGATTTAGATGAGAGCACATCACAAAAATTATAAGGACCGTGGGTGCACATCTGATCCCACCTAGCAACCTTGCCCATGTGATTGGTGTTTCAATTCCTAAAATAGTTATTGATAAGTAAGCTAGTGTTGGTGATAGATTAGAGACAAAGAGATTTCATTTTCTACTGAGTACATGAGTTAATCAGATAGCATATTTATCTATGGTGGTGTAGATGTCATCTTTTTTATTTAGAGGTATGGTTGGAGGAATATTCTCTGGGCGTCATGCATACAGAGCTTGAGCATGCAAAACATTAGTAATACGTCTAGAAGTGGCACAACTTTTTAAACTATAGGATTTCAATTTAGCATAATAGTTGGAATGAAAAGTTTCTTATCTTTTGGCCCATTTCCTTCTACAAGAGGTGGATCAAGAGGATCAGGTTCAATCAAATTTGGTGGTTCTGGAGGTAGAGGAAATACTGAAGGTAATACAAGTTTTAGGTTTAGTGGGCATGGTCCACATCAGCCAAAAAAATTCATTTATGAGATTTTCCTTCGCCTTCTAGAATACAAAGGAATCAAATATTCAGCATAGCACATTCACATGTGTGAAATTCTATGGCATGCTAAGGGAACTATAACTCCCGAGTGTAAGACAATCTATTTTTCTATGACTTTTCAATGGCACACACATAGCTGGTATAGGAAGTATGATCCAAACCAAAGCTGTTGTGGATTACAACATGCTACATGATTCTTTCTTAATGGATTTCCATGTACCTAAGTTTAAACAGAAAAGAATTAGTGCCTTTGAAAGAGATGAATTAGGGCATGAATAAGAGCGTAAGGGAGTATGATGCATGGTTTAAAACTTTTTTATCAAAATTTTCCTATGATATCCACTCTAGCTAGCATGCATATTTGTTTGTTGGTGGTTTGACCACACCTTTCGGAAGGGTGATTTCTCATTAGAATTTTACATATATGTGTGAGGATTTCGAGGTGGATTTGCATCTTTGAGGAAGTAGGAAGTTTACACACTATAGTTATCTCATTTCTTGAAGCACATATTTCATATATGGAAAATCAATTGGGAAAACTATTTTCCAATTTAACTCATGAGATGCACAGTGGGATTTATTGTACAAATTTTAGGGTGGAAGGACATACTAAGGATAGATGTCATCACAAGTCATTACGGACCATGTTGTTGGACTGTGAGATATGTACCCTCTTACAGAGTATGGTCCATTAGAATGTATCCATGTCTTGTAAGATTTTTTAAGTCCCATACTTATTACATTGTTAAGCTGTATAATAATTGAGCATATTCATGAGGCTATTTGAGACTGGTGTGTGGCATAAAACTATAGAAAGTGGATCCAAGGACTAGGGAGAGAAACATAATGAAGGGTGAAATAATGGTGATAACCAAAATAGGGTATTTCGTGGAGGATACGGAGGTCGAGGTCATGATAGTGGAAGAGAAGGATTTTTAGAGGAACTTTCTTTACATATGGATCACTTTATCATTATCACCTTTGTGAATGCCCTCATAATATAATTTTCTCATGGTGTGAGAAAAAAACACAATTTTAAATAATTTAACTATTTGTATGAGCACAAGAGTAAGGAAAATAATCAAGACAAGGGCATAGCTATGATTAAAATACATCACACCAATGGAGGTCAATGGATTCCAAAGTTGGTACTAGATTCTAAATTACAGCCCCTGTTAGTCACTACCCGTCGAGGAAGTGCACACACATGAGGCCTCGAGGAGAAAGCATATTATAGCAAAGAAAGAAGTGATGAATGTTAAGTATCCTAATGCTAAACATAAAAAATAAGTCTATCTAGAGACCATGGACATTATCAGGAATTTACAAGGAGATATTCAGGGCTTGAAGGAATAGGCACATGTGATGGATAGAGAAAATAAGGTTGACCTTCCACAGAAAGACATGGATGATTTAAAATAAGTATGTAGAATGTTGTGATAGGAAAACATCATCCCCTTACTAGGAGAATGGTTGAGAGAAAAGGTTCCACATGTAGGACATGAGCATGAGAGGTAGATCCTCCATGCAAATCTACCTCCCCATAATCATGAGTATGAAAAAGAAATTACACTGAATGCGGTCATAGATGGATGGCTCTTGAGTAATATTTTGATAGATACATGTGTAGAAGTTAATGTGCTCACGTTGGATGCTTGGGATTAGATGGGAAGGCCACCATTATATATTTCTACAAATGTGTTGTACATGGTGAAAAAAACTAGGGCCAACCCTATTGGGGTGTTAAAGGATGCTACTATCATGATTCAAGGGGCCAAGTTTATTGGGGAATTTGAGGTATTGAAGCTTTCAAAGGTGGTTAGTTTCCTAGCATTGCTTAGGTGCCCTTGGTGTTATACAAATAATGAATATTTGAGTTTCAAAAAGGGGTAAATTATCTTTGAGGATAAAGAAGAGAACGTCATTATACCATTGATAGATGCAAAGGTTGCTCCCTATGTTGAGCCCTTGAGTGAAGAAGACTTGATTAGAATTTACGCACCCATAGTCAAATATCCTGAAGTAAATGAGCCATATAAGGATGGAGTGATATAATGGGATGATGTAAATTCAGTTAGTGAAACCACTAGTATTTCTTGTGACAATGAGGAACATGGAACATATGAAGTATAAGAATGAGAGATTAATAATATTGTTACTCACATAGTTAGGTAGCACGCTATTTGGCACTTGGGTCATAACCAAGTACCATAGTATAGTGGTGAAGGGGACTGTAATGTATTCCTGTGTTCCATGGAATTCTAGTAATCAAATGAAGGATGTAGAAGGAATATAATTATATATAGTATGCATGGGACATTGTCTGTGCTAGGTGGATTACACACAGAGATGACATTTTGGAGTGGCAAGAAGTGAGAATCACCTTCTCTAATAGGTTTCTTAGGAGAAATGTACCCTCACAAATATGCAAATTTCATGGGAAGGATTTTTATTTGTTGATAAGATAATATATTGATCTAAGGATGCGCACGCTAGAGCAAGTGCATTTGAGGGCGTAGAAGAATAAGCTGAGTGAGCACACATCGAACACTATGAATTCGGACTTAGTTGTTTTGTGGATGAGGGATATTTTGGGAGATAGCATGCGGAGCACACAAAGACATAAATAATTGTGTTCCATGCAATGGTATTTTGGGAACAAGTGAGAATTGGCGCCATGCATAGTTTGAGCTAATAATAGGATTTATACTCGATTTACCTATAGGAAGTCTATTGTTAGAGAACTTACATGTGTGCATCTTATTGTAAAGGCACTTGGCTATTATTAATATGTGACCTATTTTGAAAAGCACATGGGTGGTGAAGGGAAATTCCCCACCCCTATATATATGTATTGATTTGCATGAGTTAGAGAGTATGAAAAACTATGGTAGAGTTATGTTGTTTGTTTTTGTGCGCATGACTCATGAAGATACTTATGTAATGTAAGAAGCTTTTTTGTTTTACAGTATTCAATACAATGGATAATATTGGATGGATAATGGTATTGAATATGACTGAATCTAGTTCTTGCATGGTAAATCTTGTTATAGTCAATGTTTAGTTCATTTTATATCTATTCTAAGAAATAGATCTATTTTATGCACTATGTGTTGTTTACTCTTGATAATGAATCAGTATATGTATGTGCACCAACATGCTAACATTCTATACAAGCAACTCTAAAGAGGGACCTATTATTTTTATGCACTTTGGGTAAGCACTTAGCTCTGGCTGATTGATGTGTCAATGTGCAGGTCATTATCATAAATTCTAGGCTACATCATTGGTTTTGTTATCGAGAACTCTTTTCACTGTTTTTAGGATGTTACATGATGAAGATGTATCAGTTGACCTTTGAAAGTGTTGAGGGGTGGAGAATAGATCTAGAAGAAGAGCATGCTTGGAGATTCAACACTGGATCTAGGTTTGATGCACACACATGGGTGGATTAGAATCTATATGACTGCTTATATGAGAGCTTCTTTGCTATCTTCCCAATAAATTTATACGAGTGGTTGGTTTCTTACGCTTCCAAAAGTAATTAGAGGTTTCACACACTTTTCTAGATGTAAGAATAATTTCAGGCCCTCTACAATGCTGATATAATTTAGACACATGTTGTAGACACTTGGTTCCATGGTGTTCTAAATAGCTCTTTTTGGAGTACTCAATTTCCACTTATTCTTTCCTAGAGGTAGCTGAATTTCAGTTTTAAGATTATCCCAGGGGAACCTATTTGCAAGGAATTCCATAGGTGATCAAAATGTTGTTGGTAACCTTAAATTTGGAAGAAAAGCCTATGGCTAGCTAAACCCCACCACGCATAGGGATAGGAGAAGGTTTGGTTAAGAATTTTGTTGGACCTAGCGAAAGAGAGGAAAAGAGAAGAAAGTATGCTTAAGTACAATGAGGCACATGAGAGGGATTTAGGAAACAACGTGATATTATAGAACAAATGGCATTGAGGAGAGAGATGGCTCGTGAAGGATTTGGAGCTCACATAGAGGACGTGGAGCCAAAGCATCTGGAACTTCCCCATTTGGGAAAGCATGATAGGGAACCCTCATCGGCCTCTTATGAGAGTGCGCCAGCAAAGACAACTTGGGCCATGGGTGTGCATATGAATCTACCTAGCAACCTAGCCCTTACACTTGGTTTTCCAGTTTCTAGTATATCTAGTAGTTAGCAAGCTAGATTGTGTAGTAGAGCACCAAGAGGTAAATTTGACTTATCAACAAGTTCAAGAGTGAATCATATAGTAAGTGCATTTATGGTTAGGAAGACATCTTCCCTATTATTTGGAGGACCGGTTGGAGGAACATTTTAAAGCGCGTCATCGACACAAAACACAGGCACACAAAAATTTGGACTCACATCGGGAGCAGAAAAACTTCGTAGACTATAAGAGTTCATTTTAGCACCACTATTGGGACACAAGGTAGTGCATCCTCTAGTCCAATTCCTACTACAGGTGGAGGATCAGGTGGAATAGGTAACTCAGGATCTGGAGGATTTGGTGGATCTGGAGGTGGAGGTAACACAAAAGGTTCTGGATCTGGTGGGCATGGTCCTCACCAACCCTAGATTATTTATATGGAGATGTCTCTTCATCTCCCATAGTATAGGGAATACAAGATCTTTGATGAGCATGTGCATATGTGTGAGATACTCGGCATGTGAGCGGAATAACAACTTCATAGTGTAAGTCAAGTCAGTTTGTAACTACATTTCATATTGGTACGTAAAGTTTGAACTTGATCGAACTTGTGTGGATTATAATCTATTATGGGATGCTTTCATTAAGGAATTTTATATACCTGATTTTGAGCACAAAAGTATAAGAACACTCAAGGATATCAAGAAGGGAACTGCGAGAATGTTCGAGAGTATGATGCTTGTTTCAAAACACTCTTGTCTAAACTATCATATGATATCCATGCAAGTCAGCATGCATAGTGGTTTGTTGGAGGCCTCATTATGCCTTTTAGGAGGGTGCTCTCACATAAGAATTATACACACCCACTTAATGAACTTGAACTAGCTCTATGTCCTAAGGCAGTCAGGAGAATAAACACTAGAGTGAGCCCATTCTTGGAAGCTTAGATAATAGTAATGGCAAAGCAGTTAGAGAAAATATCAGACAATACATCACATGAGACACACAGTGGAATTTGGTGCACATATTGTGAATTAGAGAGTCATACTAAGGATAGTTTTCCTCATAGATCGAAGCACCCCTTTTTAGTGGAATGTGAGATATGTCATTTGGACCATGATCTGAGCGCTGCCCATTATTGTAATGCGCAGAAGAAAGAATGTGTCCTGCTACTATAAAATTTTCCGGTCCATGACTCATAATACAGAATATTATAGGTTGATTGATCAGATCCATGATGTCATTGATATTGGTGTACGATAGACAGGGGTTTCAAATAACTCTAAGGATAAAGGTGAGTGACATGATCATGAACACACTCAAGGGTGCTATGATCAAAATGAAGGGCACTTTGAGGGAGGCCATGGTAGAGGTTGAGGATACCATGGTGGATTCAGAGGCCGAGGCTATAGTAGTGGACGAGGTGAGTTCCCTCATGGAATATGTTATATGTGCGGATCCCTTGACCATTATAGGTGTGAATTTAATTAGAATATTACTTGTTATTTTTATAGAAAGAATCATAACTATGAAGAGTGTCTAGACTTATATGAACATCTGAGAAAGAATCAAAAATAGGAGAATAAGGGTGCGGAGATGGTTAGGATACAATGCGCCATGGAAAACTAATGGATGTCAAAGTTAGCACCAGATCCTAAGGTAGTACTTGTGAAAATTAATACACATACTGAGGATGTACATGCCAGAGAAGTGCTACAATAGAAGCCTATCATTACTAAGGAGGAGGTTTTACATGCAAAATACCTAGAACCTACACATCATAAGGAGGTTTATCAGGAAACCATGGAGGTACTTAGAAATCTACAGGGTGAAATATAATGTTTAAAGGAACAATCACAGAAGTTGGAACAAAAGAAGGTAATTGAGACTTTCCAGTTGAATGTTGATGATCTAAAGGAAGTATGCAAGATGTTGCGTTAGGAGAACATTATTCCATTTATAGGGTGTTGGTTGAAAGAAATATGTCCATGCACTAGTATTGAGGCTGGATGGAAGATTTTGCATGTTAATCTCCCTCCCCATAGCTTGGATTATGATAAGGAGATCACTCTAAATGTTTTTTGTAGATGGATGGATTTTGAGCAATATTTTGATTGACACAGTGTTGAAGTGAATGTTCTTACCTTAGATGCATGGGTTCATATGGGAAGACCTCCATTGCAGCAATCTTCTAATGTAATATATATGGAACATTAGACTAATGCCATGCCAATTGGAGTATTAAAGGATGCATATATTACTATACAAGGGCCAAGTTCACTAGAGACTTTGAGGTATTAGTGCTTGAAGAATTATATAGCTTCCCAAATCTACTTGGGTACCCTTGGTGCTATGCAAATAATGTTGATCTATGGTTCAATAATGGATATATCAATTTTGAGAACAAGGAAGAATGAGTTATTATCCCCTTAACAGATGAGAAATCTAAACCTTACGTTGAGCCCTTAAGTGCAGAAGACCTAAAAAAATTTATGTGCATACAATTTGAGATCCATAAGCACTTGAGCCATCTAAGGGGGAATTATCCAGTGGGATGATGCACAATCCATTAGTGATACTACAAGTATCACCTATGATAATTGGGCACATGGCACTTATGAGATGGTTGGGTACGAGAATAAGAAGTGTAGTTGCACGTGTAAGCGAGTCACGCTATGTTAGGAGATTAGGTAACAACCCTATACCCCAGTACACTAGAGAAGGAAACCTTGAGGTATTCCTGTGAGCCATGGAAGTATAGTGGAAGGATCAAGTGGATAGAAGGAATATGTTAGTGTATACCCTATGCGAGAAAACAACACGTTGGTGGATGGTTCATAGGGATAATCTCATAGAATGGAGAGAAGTGAGAATTGCTCTATTAACTTGATTTTTAGGATTAATGCACCTACTCAAATTTGTGAATATCATGGTAATAATAATGTTTAACACCATGTTCAACAGTGTGAGAGACTCTGGATAGAGGGGAAAGAAGCTTTACCACCTTCATTGTGGGTGCACAAACTTTATTTCACCTTGAGAGGTTGCAATTGTGGTTGGTATGTTTATGTAGAGCTGCAAATGGAGACTACAAATTGGTAAGACTTCACTACACGAATCATCCATAATTTTGACTACTTCTCCACTAAACCTCCGATGAAAGAGGAATTACAGGTTATGAAGCAATTGACCATGGGATATAGTGCAAAGGATGAAGAACTTGTTTATGATTTATTTAGTGAGCCAGATCTAGAAGCGTGTTTTGATGAAGTAGATGAGATAGATGAAGAACTGCTTGAGCATGCTTACCTAGAGAAGGATAAAGGAAAGATGGTCTATATGGTGGATGATGAAGAAGTGGAACAATTGGACATAGATCATTCAGAGGGTACATGTGAGGTCTTAGACAATATGGATGAGAAGGTGCGTGCCTACCATGAACCTATAAACATAAAAAAGTGAACATTTTCATGGATGTTGAACCTAAGGAGGCCATAATTGAATATTATTGGTCTGAATCTGAAGTGGCTAAGATATATGAGTTACTATGTAATTTCCAAGACTTGTTTCCTAGGGGCTACCATGAGTTGAAAGGGGTGCATGAATCTTTGGGCGAGATGAAAATTAATTTAAAGGAAGGTGCGTGCCCGGTTAGGAAGAGACCTTATAGGATGAACCCTAACATGTGCATATAATTTAAAGAAGTAATAGAGAAGATGTTGGAGTCTAGCATTATTGATCCCATAAAGGAATTAGAGTGGGTAAGCCCTATGGTAATAAACATAAATAAAGATGGAAGAATCATGATTTGTATGGACTACAGGGAGTTGAATGTTGCATGTGTGATTGATCCTTTCCCTACACCATTCACTAAGGAAATATTGGAAGGTGTTGCAGGATGCTAAATTTACTCTGTTACAAATGGATTCTTTGGGTATATCAGGTAAGAATTCCTAAGGAGGATCAAGAGAAGACATTGTTCACCACTGAATGGGGAAGTTTTTCATACACAGTGATGCCCTTTGGATTGAAGAACATGCTTGTAGTATTTTCATGCGTTGTGGTTCAATCATTCCAGGAGTTTATTCACAAATTATTTGAGGTTTACTTGGATGATTAGACCATGTATGGGTTTATCAAGGATCATTGTGACAATTTGCAGTTAATGTTTGAGAGGTGCAAATAGTTAATCATATATTTAAATATCAAAAAGTGTGTATTTTCTACACATTTTAGAACTCTGCTAGGGCATATCATCTATAAAGAGGGTTTGTTAGTAGATCCACTAAGGTTGTAGTCATTTTAGGCTTACGGGAACCCACCAGTCAAAGTGAGGTGCGAAGATTCTTGGGCCACACAGGGTATTACAAAAAAATTATCAAGGGATATGCTAAGATTTCCATGCCCTTAGAGGAGTTATTAAAAGGTAAAGGGAAGTTCTATTGGGGAGAATCGCAATAGTGAACATATGAAGCATTGAAGGATAGGATTACTACGGTGTCTATTTTATGTTTTCCTTCTGGAATCTCTCCTTTCACATACATGTGGACACCTCTAGCATGGCCATTGGCACAATTCTAGCTCAGCCTAGAGAAGGTATTGTAGATCATCCTATATGTTTTGTTAGTAGAAAGTTGACTCTGCAGAACATAATTATACAACTACGGAGTGTAAAGCTTTGTCCATGATCTACGCTGTTGCATAATTTTAGACAGTGCTTTCTCGTAACATCTTTTGTGTTCTATACATATCATATACCATTGAAATACTTGGTAAATAAGCCCATTTTATAGGGGCACATATGTTGATGGGTTCTATTATTCCAAGAGTTTGAATTTATAGTTGTGGTAAAGCCAAGTAAAAGCAATTCTGGCCCAGACCACTTATCAAGGATTCAATTAGGAGAGGACACGTAGAGTATTAAAGATATAATGCGAGATACACGATTATATAGGTTAAACCGTGTGCCCTCGAACTAGAGGATATTGATGTCTTTTCACTCATAGGTATTGAGCCAAAAGGAATGAAAGCCTTGGAAAATAAACAACTTACAATTCATGCCACACCTTTCATGTTGATCAGTGGTGACTTATAAAAACTAGGCCGAGATGAAGTATTGTGCTGGTGTGTACTAGAGCATGAGCACATGAAAATCATGGAGGAGGCTCATGGCGGTATTGCAGGTGGACACTATGTAGGTGATGCCACTTTGTGTGCAAGATTTTAATTCTTTGGTTTATGGTGGGAAACCTTATACAAGGATTGTAAGGCGTGTGATCATTGTTAGTTTCTTGGAAAACTTGGGTAGAGAGATGAAATGCCTTTGAGGCCCATTACAGTGTGTAGAGCCTTCGAAAAATGGGAAATAAACATTTTGGGTCCTATTTCCCCAGTCATGTGCTAAATTGGATCATGGTACATCATCACTTATACATATTATCTTACAAGGTGGGTGGAAGCAACACCTACAAAGGATTTTACAATGGCTACACTAACAAGGTTCTTGTGGTAAAATATTCTTACTAGGTATGAATGTCCTTTGAGTTTGACAAGTGATAGGGGAAATCATTTCTTGAATGTGACAATCAAGATATTATTGGATGAATTTATGGTCACACCCCATAATATAACACCATATCACCCTCAATAAAATGGTACTACTAAGGATTTCAACAAGATATTGAGATAAAAATTGATAGATATTTGTGATGTTGGAAGGATAGACTGGGATGATAAAGTTTATGTTCTACTTTGGGTATATAGAACAACCTATAAGTGGTTGAATAAGGTAACACCCTTTATGTTGGTGTATGGCATAGAAGTAGTTCTTCCCATGGAATTTATGTTACCTTCTTTGTATATCACGCTTGGGAGGTCTAGTTGATGAGCAAGAATTGGAAGAAATAATTGACAAATTATTATAGCTAGATGAGAGACACACCATAGCACATTGGATTCAAAAGCAAGAAAAAGCTAGGTAGAAGGCATGACATGATAAGCACATCAAGGAAAATAAGCTTGAGGTTTGGAAGATGGTACTTCTTTATGATTCAAATTTTTTGCACCACCGAGATAAGCTTAACATTTATTCGTTGGGACTTTATGTTATCACTCATATAGTTGAGTTAGGCACTTTCGTGTTAGAGGTGCTTGATTGAACATGGTTACCTAGTTACTTCAACGAGGACTAGGTTGAATCCCTACTATAAATGATCATTCTTGGTGTTTGTAATAAGACAATATTTCCATTTATATTAGATTTCCCTTATTGTATTGTATTTAATGTGTTTCCTTCTTCGTCAATATGATATTTCAATTTAGTTCCATGTTTTGTGTAATAAGCATGCTTACGCACCATAAGTTGATTACAATCTAAAATGTTTTTATGCACAATGAGAATGCACATACCCTTAGTGTGGTGTAGTTGTTATTAAAATATGGGTATGCGAAGGAAATACTTTCGCAGGTGGTTTCTCTTGTTGGAAAGTGTGGATGGTATGGAATGTTTGTTAGAAAGAAAATTTCTCCTAAAATAAGATCATAGTTACAAAAATGCCTAGTATAACGTGAGGTAAGCTACATAACCATGGAAATTATGTAAAGGAAGGCATAGTGGTAAGGTACTTTGGTGCATGGAAGCACACGAAAGGAGGTATGTGGCCAAAAGGTAGAAAGGAATGCTTTGGAAGGTTATGGTTATGGCACGCAGGTGAATCACATGGAAATGTGGTAAAATTTTCAATTAATGAGAGGATTGGTGGTTGGTGGAGGAGAAATAAATGTGATTACTTTTTCAAATTCTATATAAAAATGTGATGCGGGTTCATTTTTACCTTTATGATTACAATTTTTGAGCAAGTTGTTTGTGATCGAGTTATACGAGATGCATCGAGGTGCAAAGAGATTTAAAACCAAGCAAGGAGAGTGGATTTGTACATGAATTTGGCTTGCATCCCGACTAGAGAAGGGTTTGAGAGAAGTAGAGGTGTGTAGAGAGGAGGAATAGGAGACCAAGGTTTGAGAAGAATCTAGGGAATGTGATTTCAACTTAGGGCATGTAGTTTCAAGTTAGGGAATGGGAGTTTTCTTGAAAAAGGTAAAAAGGTATGACCTTATTTTACCATGGCACTAAGGAAAGCACTTGGAGTAGGAACAAAGGGGAAGAAGAAGGTAGAAACCAAGGTAGAGATCGAGGATTCCCTTGAAATTGGGTTCTCAAAAATACAAGTACCCAAAGGACATAATCGTGGGATTTGATTGGGATTCTCACGTTCACAAGAGCAAGGTAAGCAACTACAATCATCACACGATTGACAACAAGGAAGAGTTGGATGCGCTATTAAGAAGAAAGAAAAACAAGCACACAATCAATGACATGCCTATTTATGATGATGCGTTGGAGAGAAATTTTTGAAGAAGGTAGGGGTCTTGTAGATCTATGAACTCCCTTACTTTTGAAAACTAGAGGAACTATACCAATGACTTATGAGTAGAGTCCATGAGGACTTCTTTTATTTTGTTGGGTGGCATATAAGGATTATTATGCCCTTAATTACAAGCCTGACATGTTTGAATGGAATAGGGAAAGAGATTACTAGTGAATTTTTTGAAAAGAAACTATTTTGGCCACCCGCAAGGAGTTGGGTTACTCAAAGGGTCTGCAAAGAATGGATATTACAAGTTAAGGAAGTACCCTATGGTACAGCGGCCATGCACTTACTCAAGCCAAGTTGAATGGTTAGGAGAGATGGTCAAAAGTGAAAACCACGTGGCTTCACATTGCTAAGAAGATATCACAGGGGAAGTTTATAACTTGGTGGGATACATAATAGATACCATCATTGAAGAAGCGCTAATGTGAGAAGATAAACTTTGGCACCATCTTGATATTTCTTTTTATTTTTAAAGTTTGAGTGATCGATGGAAAAAGAACAAGATTTTGGAGTATCTTGCAAAAAGAATAAGTCTCTAGAAGAAAGGTTTGAGAAGTATTTATGTGAGGGATCTATGAGTGGCTGTTCAGGGGAAAAGGGTAGAGATGTGGTATGATAGACTTCACTCATCTTTCGAAGAGGAGTTGAGAATTCCTAAGGAGCTGTCATCAGTAGTTGGGAAGATGGTACAATTTTTTGTGTACCAACACTTTTGCATTGCACATTTTTAATGAAGGATGGGACATGGAGTCCTTGGTGTAAAATCCTGTACACCTTTACAATGTGTTTCTTCCAGTGGCGTTTATAGGTTTTTTGATGCATGTAGATTAATCTACAATGCAAACAAGGTATATTGTGACTACCATACCTTGAGGAAGACTTACACATACCTAGGTAAGTTTGCTTATATTGAGAGGTTCATATCAGATGATATAACCATGAGGCCTTTCAGTTTTTCTATTGGCGATAGTGGGGCTACAGTAATTTATATCCAGCTTAAACCTAGGATGGAAAATGGTAAGTATGTCAAAAATGAATGTATACTACCAGGCCCACCAAAGGGGAAACATATAGCTCACTTCACCATTAGAAGAAGAAGAAGAAGAATATGAATAGGATGAAAATAGTTCTTTAGTGCATAGGGGATGTAGGCAACCATTGGACACTAAGGAAAGTAAGCGTGAGGTTACTCCTCCTAGGAAGCATCAAGAGGAGGAAGACTTAGAAATAGACACACTAGCCTTAGATGTAGACCCAATAAATGAGGAAAAGTAATTTAAAAGGATGTTGAGAAGGACAAGGACTTAGAGCACAGGGCCATCACATCCTCCATGGAGATCACCTCGGATCTCCCCTCATAAATGAGTACCTGAGAAGAAGAGGGGGAGAAAGTTAAAGATTAGAGAGGATGAGTCCAGGTGAAAGTTCACCAAGAAAACTGGTGCAGCCCAAAAATATAGAGGAACCTCATGATGAGGAGATGAAAGATGATGAAGAGGGGGTGAAGGAGATATAAGAGGAGATGTGTGAGTCGGTGGCGTGCCTCACTCCACACATGAAGGTGAAGGAACCACTATAGATTCTAGCACCCGGGTTCCCAAGGGCAAGAAGGAAAAGAAAGGAAAATCAGGTGAGGACTATGTGACTCGGCTATGGGGTACATAGAGGACACCAACAAAATCATTCATGCCAGGTTACAACCCAAAATAGGGCCAAAGGATTTATATGGCTAGGAGTTAATGGACCCAGAAAAGGCCAATGCGTGGACTAGAAAATAGTTTTCCTAGTCCATGCAGACACACATGGACAAACCAGATTTTGATGTGTGCAAGGAGTCATGTGTCTCACACTAGGTAAATAAGTAACCAAATATTATGCACATGATTTTCAAGCACGGTAATGTTTGATGAGCAAGTAAGTAATGCCTTGGTAAAGGTATCTGCTGAAGTGGCATGGAGAAACATTGATAAGGCCACCACCATTCGAGTACTACTTGAAGATAACAAGGATAATATTTCAGAAAGAAGGTGCTTACAAAAAGAGAAGGAATGAGAAGAGGCAAATAATGAGACCTTTGTTAGCATTTTTGAGGAAATTGGTGATGTTGTTCTTAAGGTAAGGCCTCATTTAGAGTCTAAAGTTCCTCGAGATGTTTCCTTCTACGTAATGCATTATTTGTGAAATTTAGTTTTGAATGAAGTTTCGTTGTTATGGCCACACCAAAATATCATGCAGTAAGAAACAACAAGATCGGGGCTACCATTGTTAGGAAACTATCAAGTTTGAGGCATTACTCTAAACATTGAAAGATGAGCTAAAGAAAGTGGATCAAGATTTAAACATGTGTGCAAAGTGCGGACACAATAATAAGAATTGAGACTATAGTAGAGGATAATGAAATGATTAAGGAAATGAAGGAAAAACACTTGGGTGTGTAGAGAGTTTATCCCTAGTAAAACAAAATCATGAGGCCTATACAATATTCTAAGATCCACACAAAGATAGGATCGATGAACTTGGGAAACTTATAGCACAGAAAAATGGAATCCATGGAGGGAATGGTCTCAAGTATGGCGCATGTTGTCTAATTATTGAAAAATGAGAACAAAAATATCCCTCAGATTAAATGGCCTCCATCATAACAAATATCCCGAGAGAAGACATGGAACACGCTAAGTTCTTTGGAAAACCTTGAAGGCTGAATTCAAAAATAAATATCCAGAGTTAGTCCTACTTGAGGAAGAGGGTACTACAGAGTAAACTTCATTCTTTCATTCCTCATTCTTTATTGTTGGATACCTAAGAATAAATTCCTATTTTGGAGTAGAAATTTACTTTAGTGTGGGTTAATGTTGAGAAGAAAATATATTTCTCTAAGGATGCGCTTGCTGGAGCAAGGCACATTTGAGGAGTGCGAAGAATAGCGAGAATGAGAACGTGCAGACACTTTTAATTCAAGTATTATTTGTTTTTGGATGAGGGATATTTTGGGATATATCACATAGAGAACACAAATAAATGAAGACTTGCGATCCACGCAATGGTAATTTAGGAACAAGAAACAACTGAATGCCATGCATAGTTTGAGATAATAATAAGATTTCTACTCATAGTTAACTATAGGAAGTCTATTTTTAGAGAACTTGCATGCGTGCATCTTATTTTAAAGGTGTGTGGCTATTATTAGCATGTGACCTATTTTGAGAAGCACATGGGTGGTGAAGGGAAATTCCCACCCCTATATATATGTGTTGATTTTTATGGGTTAGAGAGTGTGAAAAACTATGGTAGATTTATGTTGCTAGTTTTGTCACACGCATGACTCATGAAGATACTTATGTAATGTAAGAATCTTTTGTGTTTTACAGTATTCAATATAATGGATAATATTGGTTGGATAATGGTATTGAACATGACTGAATCTAGTTCTTACATGGTAAATCTTGTTATAGTCATTGTTTAGTTCATTATATATCTATTCTAAGAACTAGATCTGGTTTATGCATTGTGTGTTGTTTACTATTGATAATGAATCTAGATATCTATATGCACCAACATGCTAACATTTTTACAAGAAAATCTAAAGAGGGACTTGGTGCCTTTGCATGCTTCGAGTGAGCACTCAGATTTGGTTGAGTGATGTGTCAACATGACTAGGTCATTTACTGTAAATTCTAGGATGCATCATTCTTCACACCTCGTTCAGAAGTGTGAGAGACTCTAGACCGAGGGGCAGGAGGCCTTGTCACCATCACTCTAGGTACATAAGTTCTACACTACTTTAGGAAGATGCACGTATGCATGGTATGTGCATGAAAAGTTAACAAGACTAACGAAGAAAGTGGCAAGAGATGACCTCAAATACGATTCATACTTTTGATTATTTTTCAACTAAGCCCCAAATCAATGAAGCACTATAGATTGTAAAGCACCTTAGCATGGGAGATAACACTAATCTGAAGAATTCTTGCTAGATATTTTTGAGGAATTGGACCTCGAGGCACACTTTGACCTTTAAGAGAGTGAAGAAGAAGATATGTTCAACATCTGGGAAGAAAAATATAAGGGTAAGTTGTTATGTGTAATATAATGCGAAGATGATCGGGATATTAGTCACATTGAAGGTGTAAATGAGGTGATGGATACAGTTAATGGAAATTTGTGTGTGTATCATGAACCTATGAAAATGATGAAATTCAAACTTGGGACAGATGTAGAGCCCAAAGAGATCATCATTGGTGATTATTGTTTGAATCGGGAGGTTAGTAAGATTATTGAGCTCTTGCATGACTTCCAGGATCTATTGCCAAGAGGATATCATGAATTGAAAGGAGTACACTCTTCTTTAGGGGAGATCTGGATCAAACTTAAAGAAGGAAAACACCCGATTAGGAAGATATTGTACAAGATGAATCCTAATCTACATGTTAAAGTGAAAGAATAAATTTATAAAATGTTGAAGTCTTGTATTATTGAGCCTATTGAGGAATCTAAGTGGGTAAGTCCCATGGTCATCAACATAAAGAAATATGGGTGGATAAGGATATGTGTAGATTATAGGGAGTTAAATACTTCATGTGTAAGTGATCCTTTCCCCAACCTTTACAGAAGATTAACATGAAGGCACCCCGGGTGTGAGTTTTATGCTTTTAGAGATGGGTTCTCTAGTTATCATCAGGTGCGTATTGCTAAGGAAGATCATAAACATACCACTTTCACCACAGAGTGAGGAATTTTTGCTTACACGGTGATTCCCTTTGGGTTGAAAAATGTACTTGCAGCTTTTTTCACGCATCATGGTACAAGCCTTTTAAGACTTCATTCATAAGTTTTTACAAGTTTATTTGGATGATTAGACAAAGTATATGGTTTGGTGAAGGACCATTGTGAAAATTTGAGACTTATGTTTGAAAGGTGTAGGAAATTGAGCATCTTATTGAACATTAAAAATTGCATCTTTGCAACACCTTTTGGCACTTTTTTGGGGCATATCATCTAGAGAGAAGGTCTGTTGGTAGATCTTGCTAAGGTTATTGTTATCTTGGGCATGGAGGAGCCTACCAATCAGAATGAGGTGCATGGATTCTTAGGACATACAGGTTATTATGGGAAGTTCATTAATGGATGTAATAAGATTTTTGCACCCTTGGAGGAATTTTGAAGAGTAAGGGAATGTTTTATTTGTATGAAGCGTAATAACTTGATTAGCATGTGACACTTTTAAGGAAAGGTTAACCATTGCACCTATTATGTGTTTTCCTTCATGGGAAAAACCATTTCATGTTCATGTGGATGCTTTGGAGATGGTAATTGGCATGGTATTGGCCCAACCAGGTGAGGGAATATTAGATGACCCCTTTTTTTTGTGAATAGGAAGTTGACACCAACTGCATAAAATTATACAACTACTGAGTGTGAGCATTTATCTATGGTTTACATGTTGTACAAGTTCAATAAATACTTATTAGCTACACCTTTATTATTCTTTGCTGTGATCACATGGTGCTTAAGTATTCGGTCAACAAGCATGTTGTATAAGGGTTCATATGTGGATCCTACTATTTCAAGAATTTTAGTTTATAGTTGGGGTAAAACAAGGAAAAAACAACTCAAGACCTGACCACTTGTAAAGAATCAATTCTGGTGTGATGAAATGAAGAGCATTGAGGACACAATGTTGGATGTATAGCTTTTATGATTGAATCACACTCCCACTTAGCTTGAATACATTATAGTATTCTTGCGCACTAGCCAGTGCCTAAGGGATGAAGACTTTATAAAATAAGTAACTTGAAATACGTGCAACACCCTATCATTTGATAGGTGGAGACTTGTATAAAATTTTTTGTGATGAGGTTTTACACCGGTGTGTTTTGGAACATGAGTGCGAGGGGATAATGGTGGAAGCTCATGGTGGGATTATAGGTGGGAATTATGCTAGAGATGCCACCACAAGCAAGATTTTGATGGCTAGATTATGGTGGGAGACTCTCTATAAGGATTTTAAAGAATATGTCAAAGCATGTGACCATTTTCAGCACCTTGGGAAGTTAGGAATAAGAGATGAGATGCATTTGAGGCATATTGCAAGCATTAAACCTCTTGAAAAATGAGAAATTAAATTTGTGGGTTCTATTTCCCCACTGTGCGTAAGACTAGCGTAAGCTATATCATAACTTGTACATATTATCTAACAAGGTGGGTAGAAACAACACCTACAAAGGATTACACTTTGTAACTATAGTAGCAAGATTCTTATGGGAGAACATTATCAATTATTGTGGATGTTCGTTGAGTCTTACAAGTGATAGGGCACACACTTTCGAATGAGACCATCAGGATTTTATTGGAAGAATTCATGGTGGTGCACCACAAGATAACACCCTATCACCCACAAGCCAATGGGATTGCTGAAGCATTCAACAAGATATTGGGCCATACATTAACAAATATTTGTGATGTTGGATGGAAGGACTAGGATGATAAACTATTTTTTGTACTTTGGGCATATAGAACTACCTATAAGATTTTAAATAAGGCCACACCCTTTCATTTGGTGTTTGGCGCTGAGGTTGTGTTACTGTTGAGTTTATGTTTCCCTCTCTACATATTTCATGTGTAGGAGGCCTAGATGATGAAAAAGTAGCAAAAGAACGCATATGTAAGTTGATGAAGTTAGATGAGTGGTGCGCCATTGCTCAATGGATTCAAAAGATAGAGAAAGCAAGGTAGAAGGCATGACATGATAGGCATATCAAGAACAAGGAGTTTAAGGTGGGAAAGATGGCTCTTCTATATGATTCAAAGTTTGCGCGCCACCCTTGGAAGGTGAAAATTCATTGGTGGGACCATTTGTAGTAACAAAATTATTGGAATTAAGAACTTTCCATTTATAGGTGCTAGAGCGAAACTTTATTGCCTAGTTGCTTCAATGGGAGTAGGTTGAAGCCTACTGTTATAAATAAGTCTTCTTGGTGTTTGTAATAAGGTATTATTTCCATTTAGATTAGGTTTCCCTTTAATGCATTTCTTTTATATGTGTTTCCTTTCATCATTTCTATGCTTTGTGAATCTTAGTTTGTGTTTTGTTGTAATAAGAACACTTGCACACCTATAGCTGATTACTATCTATGTGAGTTCATGCATAGAGGAACATGTATACAATTAGTTTGGGGTAGGAGGAAATCAAGATTACATGGAAGAGAGTTGAGATTCACAAAGGCCTAAGTACTAAAGGAGCGCACATGTCATTGGTGATGTTGGTTGTTGAAGAATGGTGATAAGGTGTCATAAGAAGAATGGTGATAATGAGGACAAGGCCAAAGGAAAATCCACATATGGTAAGTACGTAGTGTAACGTGAGGAAGGCAATGGCATGGATAGCTACATGGTATAAGGTGTAGTGGTTGAGGTACTTACGTAAATGGAGCACGTGAAAGGAGGTTTGCAATCAAAGTAGTTTACATGTCAAAAGGTTACAACTGGAGTGTGTAATGAACATGCATGATAAACATAATGGGAACTACAAAAAAGGTGGGAAAAATGGAAAAACTTAATTAAATGCAATTTTATGTTGGTGGTTGGCAAGTAATTAATGCGGGTAAAATTTGAACGCCTATAAATAGAATGTCGGGGTAAAATAATTTTTACCTTACCTTACACAAAATTTGTGAATGCTTTGTATGACCTAGGGAAAACTTAATATATTTGAATATAAATCAAGTGTTGAGCTGAAGAATCATGAACAATAGGGTGAAGGAAAATACGACCATGATTAGAGTGAGTTCCATTGAGGGAACCCTACGAGTTGAGATGGCGTGGTGAGATTTTGGAAGGAAATAAGATTTCTATGGTTATGGTTTCAAGAATTATGACATGTCATACATAGTTTAAACAAAGAAGTATAACTATGTTTCACCAAAGTTTTTGGCAAGAGATTTGAAATACTAAGGAGAAAAAGGACCAAGGTAAGATTTTGATTTTACATGACTGAAATGGCACCAAGGAAAGAAGTAACTACATCACCGAAAGAAGAGAGGCAAGGGAAAAGAAAATCCAACCCCTACATTAGATGTTTAGGAGGAATGTTTCTTAGATATGCAAAGATGCAGAGATGGAGTATTGATGGGAAAAGAGTGGGTATCTCATGTTAGGAGCATGGTCATAAGTGATTATAACCATCAAACAAATTTGATAGTGCGCAACATGACAACATAAATTTTTCAGATCGATGGAGGAAAGAACCTTGGATGATAAGCTGATATATGATGACAAGGTGAAGAGGTTGTTGGAGAAGGTTGGACTATTGCAGCTATATGAGCTTCCATTCTTTGGGAAGCCTGAGAGATTATATCAATGGTTGATGTCACACGTACATGAGGACTATTTCTATTTTATAGGAAGAAGGATGTGCATTACCACATAGTTAATTAAAAAGTATATTGGCTTGATTAATTCTGGGGTTTCTTTTGATGATGACTTAGCTAATGATGCCAAGGTAAAGAAAATTGTAGTAGAGTTTGAGTACAAGAAAGGAGGGCGTGCATTTGATATTATTAAGATGAATGATCCTATCATGAGGATGGTCGTGTGCTTACTCACAAAGCTAAGTGGACAAGAAATATGGACACAAGTGAATAAAATATGGTTGTATGTATGTAAGAAAATATCAGAAGGAACCATATATAATATTGCTTCCTTTATAGCAGAGGATATCATTGATGTTGTGCACAATGGTGATAATATTATGTTTGGAAACATCTTACTAGTGATATTATTCTATGATATTGGGGTGCTTGATGGGCCAAAAGACAAGATATGGGAATATCCTATAGAAGATCCCTCCCCTGCAAAATGGTTTGCTAAGTATACATGTGATATGGTGACACCAACATATAAGGTGTATGTGGACAAATGGTATAAATGGAAGTGTGATGCATTTGGTTCAGAGTGGATAATTTAAACTAAGTCACCTACTCTTATAGAGGGAGTTTATGATTTTTTCATCTATCAACAGATTTTGTATTGGGAGGTTTATGTTAATTGATGGTACTAAAATCCCATGGTACAAAATCTTGTTTTATTTTACAACACAATACTTTTAGAGTGATGTAAATAGGTTTGAGGAGGTGTAATAATTGATATTTTATCTGAGTGAAGTAGATAAGGAGCACCATGAGATGCTTCAAACACTTTTCTACCCCAAGAAGTGTGCCTATGAAGAGAAATATGTATCATAAAGCATACATTTGTTAAAACCAGTTACATTATCAATAGCTTTAGTGGATGCAATAAGAATATACATTTATATAAGGCCTCAGTTTGTTGATGGAGAATTTATGGAAGATGATGTAAGTATTCTTAAGGATCCCTTCATGTAGAAAAAGGTCAAACCAAAGAAACAAGGGTGCGAAGAGACTCCTTTTGTTAGTAGAAGAAAAGGGGTACCTAAGGATAAAACTACTATTCCAAGTGTGCCCATAGGGAAAAATTCGAACGTAAGGAGGAAGGGACAACCATGTATGTAAGAAGGAAACCTGAAAGAGAAATGTCTTGAGTGTAGAATAAATAGAAAATAGTCCCTAGCTCAGACTTTGAGGAGATGGAGAGCCTAAAGGAAGAAGAAGAAGATGAAAGTGAGGATGATTCGGTGGCGAAGTTGATCCCACATGTGCATAATGTTGAAGAATTAGATGTAGAGGGATAGAGTGAGAACTTCATGGATACGCATGTCATGGATGTGGATGTAGGGGTGTTGAAGTGACTAGCACATAGGTTACATAGGAAAACCCAGACCCAACTACAGAGCATGAGGATAGGTTCACTCCCAACTTTGAGCTAGAGCATAAAGTGGACATCATAGAGCATCTTATAGAGCATGAGGTGGCACACAGTACATAGGAAGGAAAGATTGAAGAACATGAAGGGATCATGGGTGGAGAATTGAACCTTATTGTAGGTTTCCCCAAGGGTATTCACAAAAAGAGTAGGATACGAACTTATATTCCCCAAGGACCTATAATGCATTACATTTAAGATCCCAACAAGGTTTCGCGCATGAGCTATCAAAACATGATACCTTCAGATCAAATACTTTTCTCATCATCATTCAATATGAAGGATTCACTACCATGCATAAGGAAGATGTTGTATTAGGCATTTGAATATCATATTGAGGAGCCAAAATTTGAAGTGAGTGCCCATTTGTTCTTTGGATAATCATGAGTCGGTAGTATCAAGAGATATGTATATTATAGTTGATTCCCAATAATTTAAAGACAAACAAGCATGCAAAACACTTAAAAATATATCTATGGAGATGGGTTATATGATTTTTGAAAAGAACAACAATATACGGTTTATGCAGAGGGAGTTGGAGGAGAAAAATAAAGAGATAAGAGAAAGGGATAGAGAGATAAAGGAGAAGGAGAAGATTATTATGCAGTTGAAATAGGAGTTAAGGGATGAGAAATGGTGGATGTGTGCAGCTTATAAAAAGGCCAAATATATAGGTGATGTAATCTTAATAGCGCACCCAGATTTGGCCCCTCATGATAAACCAAGTTTCTGGAAGATTTAATGTGCATAATCACAACTCAATAGCCACCCCTTGTATTATAATCTGTAGAAGAAGTTATGGCACAACAGAATCAATAGAAAAGAGAACAAATTAAAGACACCATAACACAATACACTAAGTTAATTGAATCAGTGAAGGTAGTCACTCACATGGTAGAAGTTTTCTATGACAATAGTGATGATATAGATAATGTACTAGGATTGCTTGTTACAAAAGATGAGGCATATCTAAAAGAGTTCCAGAAAAATAACAGAGGAAATAGGGTGGAATAAGAAAGAATCTTGGTAGAGGTTGAACAAAAGCATGAGGAAAGTGATTCACTAAGGGCCCAAATTAAGAATAAGTATAAGGAACTCTACCCTCAAGTTACATACGTGTTGGCTGATGTAAGAAAACAATTGGAGACTCGGTTAGCACACTAAAAGCTAAGGGTGAGGATTTGATTATTGAGGAGGTTCTGCCATTATATGTGAGGATTTTACATAGGTGATCGGTGAGTTAGAGGGATGGAAAACATTGGAAGCATTAGTAAATAAGGAATTCCCCCTCCTTTTTGAATAGTATCACTTGGATTATTTCATTATTTAGCGCAAACCAGACATATATTCTTTCATTCTTTGGTAGTTGAAGGATTATTTATCATTATTTGAGTGATAAAATATATTTTTTCCGAGGATAGATAACATACCTAACATGGGGTAATGTTGGGCACAAGAAAATGGATAAGTATTCAAAGTATGTAGAGGTTCACATGCGCGTAGAAGTGCTACAAAAGAAGCATGTGGAAGGGCCACAGAAGAAATAAATAGAAGGATATACCTGATGAGTGCACTTTGGAAGGACAAGGTTTTGTGTGCGGAACCTATAAGGAGATATACATGAGAAATATGATAGAAAGCTAGAGGACTTAGTGATTTTTTGGCATATTGAGTTAAATATAGACTTGGAGCATGTGACACACAAGGATGTTTGCGTAGTCAAGAAGAGTATATTTTTAGAAAATAAATTACAACTCAAACAGCACATGGAGCTAATAATAGGATTAAAACTAGAGTTACCTATATCTGATATATTATTAGACGAAGCTTGCATGCTTCTATAGATATCTTGTAGTGGTGCATGGCTATTATTAACATGCAACCTATTTTGAGAATGCATGGGCGGTGAAGGGCAAGTTACCCACCCCTATATATATGTATTGATTTGCACGGTTTAGACAGTGAATGATTTTTAAGGTTATACTACTAGTTTATGAGTGCATATGACTTATGACAATCATATATATATGTATTCAGCTATTTTGGATTAATATAATGGATCATTGTGGTTGGATATTGATTGTTGATGTCTCTGTTATTGGTAACTATATGGTGAATCTGATCTTAGTGGTTATGTGAACTGTATGTTTAATTATTTATGTGTGTTTCCAAATTGAGCTTATGGATCTATTGGTTATAGTTATGGAATGTATGTTTATGCATGCTAAATCCTTGATAAAGTTGACATAAGAAAAGGAACTTGTACCTTTGTGTGCTTTGGGTGAGTGCTCAGAGAAATCGAGTGATGTGCCGATGCATATAGGGTTTGATAAAAAAATACTATAATTATTCTTTGAAATCCCAAAAACTGGCAAGTGCCGACGTATAAGGAAAAGGTAGAAGGATTGGTTATGTCAAAGACTTGGCATAACTCAAAAAATAGATCCCAATTTCCATCGTTCCTTTGAAACCCTAATTTTCCACCACTCAAAACTAATAAAAAAATTCAATATTATTTAAAACTAAGGAAATAGTTGTAATGTTCCTTAGGTTCTCTAGAAATTTGATGTGGGTGATGGGGTAAAATTTAAATTCAAGTCATTATGTCACCAGGAGGGAACAAGGGGAAATCTTCTCTCCTTCCCTCTTTTCCTTGAATTTCCACCAATGCTACCAAAAGGAAGAAATTATTAGATCATTGTTTGAAGGCCTAGAAGGAATTTTACCTTGTTCCTCTAGTTATTTACAAACCTTCCTAGACCAACTATTTTCCTCATTTCCTCATAAAATTAAAAAAACCCAAAAGAAGATGGTATATAGGATCCAAACTTGAGTAGTTGTAATTTAATGATTAAATAGTATATTTTTTTCTCAATTAAATGTATTAACTCAAGTTTAAGACATGAAAGGTCACAAGTGATAAGAAGTTGAAAGTTCATATCATAAATCCATAAACATTAATGGCCTCTCCATTCCAAGGGGTTAGAAATTTTTGATTGTTGTAGGTTGTTGGTCTTTATATCACTCCTACATTACTTAATGAAAGTTACATTTCCTCTATCTCCTTTTTTATGTTCATCTATCCTTTCTACTCTCTAACTTTACAAGCATTGTGATCTTGTATAACCAAGAAGGAACTTTGCTTCCTTGATTAATGGATCTATGGAACTTTGTGTCTCTAGTTCATTAGTCTTGATGATTTTTACATATTCTGTTCTTCTAATTGAATGTAGACCTACTCTAGATAATTTTATGTGAATTTTGTAAGTATACTCATAACAATAACCCTCTCTCCCTATCTCTCCTACTTGTCTTTAACTCCCTTCACAAAACATTCCTCCCTTGTACATTGTACAAGAACTTTCCACAAGTTTAGTGGAGTATTCCTATGTGATCCCCAAAATAATGGGATCCCCCATACTCGAGAAGGAGATGCTTAGCCCCATGACCATTGGTGAAAACTAATAATTTTCACTAAAAAAAAGTATTTCACTAACATTTTTGACTAATCTATTGGGAAGATCTACCCGTTGTTCACCCTTAAATTATCTCTCACAATACAAAAAAATTCTAAAACCCATAAAACTAAGAAAACTAAAAATACCATCTAAAGGTGTTTAAGAGCTATTGAATCCCATTGAAAAATATGCATTTTTATGGTTACATTCCTATCTTAAATTCTAAAAGCAGATGAAAAGAAGATATATGAGGGCTAATTGAGAAAGTGGCTTAGTTGACCTAACATTCAAAGAGAAACAACAATCTGGTTTTAGAATTTCTATTATCCATGTAGTAAGACAAGTTAGGAAATAATTTATTCCTAAATTTGACCCTAACTTTCCTCTTGAATATCTAATTGAAGAAACAGCTTACATAACCACTTGATCTCATGCCGCTAGAAGAAGAAGCGAGAAGAAAAAGTAGAAGAAAGAATTATTACACCTATTCCATGGGAAAAAAACATCGTTTGCTAGCATTAGCTCCTCCACTTTATGAAGTATCAAAAGGATTGAGAAATAACTTTCCTAAATTCTAGGGATATGGAAAGAAACACCCAAATAATCACATTACATCTTTCTTCATAGCCTGTGGTATTCTTAGAGTAGTGCATGAAGATGTTTATTTTCAACTATTCATGGAGTCATTGCAATATGCCATTGTAGAGTGGTTTTACTACTTGTCATAAAGTTCAATTACTGATTGGAATGACATGCAAACCATGTTTGAAGCAAGATTCAAATAGTTTGGAAGATTTTCATGCCCTCCTTGCTTAATTATCTTCGATGAAGAAAGAACCACAAGAGCCCGTGAGATAATTTGAAGTAAAATACAATAATTTGATCCAAAAGATTCCTATTGGTGCTCGTCCTCTGCAGATAATCCAAAAAAATTATTTGTGAATACTCGGTTTCCCGAGTTGGTTTCCTATTGTGAATATCTTAACCAAATACAATAGACAATGCTCAAGAACTTGCCATTGAATTCGAAGATGACCTTATCATTTTAGGGAAGATCAATAACTATTCGGTGAGCAACGCAGTGGACCGAGGTTTTTGTAGGTGTAGTTTCGAGGTCATGACCTGAAGAATGTCAATACTACGCGAAGTAAACTACTTGTTGAAACGAATCTTGTTCAACCAAATAACAAAAATAAATCGACATTAAATTTGGGGATTGGTCAAGCATCCTAAAATGTCCACGAAAATCATGTGGGTCCTCAATCCCATGTGTCTACGTAATCTCATTCTTTATTCGCAAGTACTAAAGACAAGAAGGGAGTGACCTACATCCATGTGCTTGATGGATTCCTATATCAAGTAATGGGCAAAGAAAATCTTTCCCTTGTTGGAAAATTCCAAGGGTTTTGACCTAATATTGATGCAATAAGGAAATGGACTATGCGTAAATGGAAACCTAAGGGATATTTGGATATTGCAACCATGTTTAAAAGATTTTTTCTTTCCAAATTCAATAAATAGATAGATCTAGAATCAATATTATTGGGAGGACCCCGATGCATGGGAAATATGGGACTAATTTTTATAAATATGGTATTTAGGGTTCAATCCTAATCCTGAAAATATTCACACCATACCCATAGTGCGCAGGCTCCTTAAACTTCCGTTGCACTTACTCGGGTTGATGAGATATTGTTGAACATTTTTAAATATATTAGATCTCCAATATGATTAGATGGTCCAACTAGAAACAGATATAGGCTTTCCTTTTCTATATTTTTTATCTCTTCAAAATGGAACATAAACTTTCATATCATATAATTATTCAGTCAAAGTTTGGTCATTGACATCAACTGATTGAATATGAAACTTTCCATTTGAGATGCGAGAAATGTCATAAGTTAGGAAATTTCACTAGGAAGTGCCCCACTTCTAATGGATCTAAAGGCCAAAGTAAGGAGGATCTTAAAATTGGATCTCGATATTGGATCCCCTAAGAAGGAAAGGAACAAATCTCAGGAAAATGGGGAATCCAAGATATTAGAGAAAGGAGCTTCTCGTGATGGAAAAATTGAAGGAAAAGATCCAAGGGCTGAGATCTCTCAGACTAAGGAACAAAAAGGACATGAGGTGGGAAAAATAATCCCAAAAATTTCAGATCTAAAGAAAAAAGAGTAAAAGGGTTTCAAAACCCACATTAGGTGACCACTGTTTGCAGGAAGCTATGGAGACCTAAGATCCCATAGGCAAAAAGGACAGGGATGATGTAATAATTTAGGAGAAACTAGAAGACTCAGTCCTAGATGAGAATTTGAAACTTATCATGACAATGGATGAAAAAAATTCTATATTTTTGGTCAATCTTTTGGAAGATGATAAGGAACCAACAATGGAAGAAAATGAAAATCATAATATCTCTATCTAAGAGAATGCTACACCTTGTGAGAAGGCATGAAGTAACATGGAAACATAGACAGTGAAATGGAGATACCCTCAGTAAAAAAGAAGGATATGATGCCTTCAGTTGAAGCATATCAAAATGAATCATTGGAAACTATCATAGAAAACCTATCTGAAGAAAATGAGGATGATACACTAGATGATTTTACGAGGAAATTTTTTACCTTCGAGATGATTTACTCTCTCCTATTTATGATCAAATCTCTGTTGATGACAGATCAACTAGACAACTAGACAAATACAATACATATGTTGAATTAGATGGGTATATAAAGGAGGAAGAAGTGCTTACCCACTTCAACAAAGGTACTCTCTAGCTATGATAATGATTGAATAATGGATTCATTGAATTCAAATATAAGAAAAGAAGAATAAAATTATTTGAGGGCATCCCTGATGCTTTATACAATGATAAGAAAAATAAGATTGGGAACTAGGAAGCTTCCACTTCAAGAGTTACTAGATCTTCTTCTAAGAGGAGATCAGATATTGGTGTAAAATACAAAAAGGGTAGACCCTCTAAATATGCTTTGAGAAAGAAAGAGACTGAAAAATATATTATAGATGGAACTCAAATATAATTGATCCATCTTGCAACTCCTTCCTCCATATTTTATAGATGAATATCATCTCCTGGAATGTTAGAGGTCTGAATGGGGGCCTTAAACATAGAATGCTAAAGGAACTTAGGAGAACTGGTAGACCTAGTGTTCTTGTTTTACAGAAACTAAAATGAAAGCTGATACTCTTTTTAGCTGTAAAAAGAATTTGGGATGAATCAAGTTTTGTTGGTATTGATTCTCAAGGAGCATCTGGAGGGCTTGTTATCTTCTAGGTTAAAACCATTTTTACTAGTAATGAAATCTCTACTTCTCATAATCATTTAGTCGTTATATTTACTATTTTGGATAGTGATTTAGTCTGGATCCTCTCCAATATATATGCACCTAATTCTATTGTTGGAAGAAGGAGACTTTGGGAGGAGCTAAAGGATTTTATAAGTAGTTATATTGATGTTAATTGGATGGTTATGGGGGATTTCAATACCCCACGAATCGATGAAAAGAAAGGTGGAAAATATGATTTCTCTGTTGGAATGGAAGAATTTGCTGAATTTATCTCTTATTTGAATCTTATGGATATTTCAATTCATGGAAACCCATTCAATTGGTCTAATAAGAGAGTCATAGAAGACTTGATTCGGGTAATATTAGACAAATATTTTATCTCTGCTAGTTAGATTTTAAATTAGGATTTTCATTTGGCTACCCTCCCCAGGATTGGGTCTAATCATAATCCTATAGTACTAAGTTTATTCAATTGGACCAAACCCATACACAACTCTTTTAAATTTGAAAAAATGTAGTTAGATCATGAGGAAATTAATGATAGGGTAAAATAATGGTGGTACTGGGATGGGGAAGGAACAACTCAATACAGATTGGTTCAAAAGTTAAAAAATGTAAAAAGTAAGTCAGAATCTAGAACAAAGAAGTCTTTGGGAATATCTTTGAAAAAAAGAAAGATTTGAAACAAAAGTTGGAGGATTTAGAACAGAGATTTTATCTAAAAGGAATGGACGCTGGAGATCATCACCTAGAAAAGGAACTACTTTCTGAATATCACAACATTTACAATCAAGAAGAAACATTTTGGAGAATGAAATCCCGGGCTATTTGGTTGAAAGAAGGAGACAAAAATAAAAAATTATTTCATATGACCACTCTAAAGCATAGGGCTTGTAATAGAATAAGTGAAGTCTCCAATGGAAATGGGATAACTAAAGACCAAAATGTTATAAAAAGTGAAGCTCTATAATTTTATGAAAAATTACTCACTGAGGATAATGTGTGCAATGAAGAAGCAACTTCTTATCTTTTAGATGTCATTCCTATAGACATAATATCTCAGGAAATATTTAGAGGACTCAACAAAATTGCAACAATTGAGGAACTAAAAAGTGTTGTTTTTCTTTGGAAGGAGATAAGGCATCTAGGCCTGATGGATTTTCTTCTAACTTTTTTCAAAATTTCTGGGATATTTTTGAAAGACTTGCTCAAGGCTGCTAATGAATTCTATAGGATGGGTGATCTACTCAAGGAACTAAATAAAACTCATATTTTTCTAGCCCCAAAGAATATGGATGCCAAAGACTTCAAGGAATTTCAACCTATCAGTCTAGTCAATGTTATTTATAGAATTTTTACTAATATATTGACTACTAAAATTCAACTGTTGCTTTCTTTTATGATTTCAAAACAACAAAGTGGCTTCATAAAAGGAAGAATCATATAAGATGGAGTGATCATGGTTCATGAAACCATTCACTCCATGGATAAAAGTAAGAAATCAAACATGAATACAAACTTAGACATGAACAAGGCCTTTGATAGAGTATCATAGTAGTTTTTAGATAATGTTCTTTCCAAATTTAGTTTCTCTAACAAATTCAGAAATATATGCATACTTCTATATCAACAAATATATATTTTTTGTTGCTAACATAATTCTAGTTGGTTTTTCACAAGTAGCAGAGGCATAAGACAGGGATATCCCGTATCTCTATTTCTCTTTATAATTATGGCTGATAGTCTAAGTAGATCCATTACTAAGGCCATCAATGCAGGTCTTCTAAAAGGATTCATACCTACCTCTGCAAATCAAACAACTTCTCATTAGCAATTTGTTGATGACACAATTTTTTTGTTGATGGCCTCCATTCTGGAAGTTAAATATATCAAAGCCATTCTCATATTTTATGAAGTAGCTTCTGGAGAACAAGTTAATTTTGACAAGAGCTCGGTTTACTTCTTCAACACCCCTATGGAAAGACAAAAGATAATTGCATTGATTCTTGGATGCAAAATTAGCACTTTTCCCACCACATATCTTGGTCTACCCCTTGGGACAAATAAAGTATCTATGAATGTGTGGAATTCATTGTTGGATAGATTTCATAAGAAATTGGCTAGCTGGAAAGGGGTTGTTTTGTCAAGTGATGGAAAATGTTTATTAATCAAAAGCACACTTCAGAACTTACCCATTTATATTATGTCTATGTTTAACATCCCTTCCTCTGTCATGGAAAGCATTTAAAAAATTCAAAAGCATTTTCTTTGGCATGGAACTGAAGAAAGATTTAGATACCATCTGATTGCTTGGGATCAAGTTTGCATTCCCAAGAAAATTGGAGGATTGGGAATTAAAGACATAAGAAAGATGAATGTTGCACTGATTGCTAAGATGGGTTGGAGATTGTTGAAGGAGGATAAACCTTGGACTGAACTAATCAGAGTAAAGTATTTGGCTCAAAATAATGTGAATACCTTTCTATATGAAGAAAAATTTCCCAATGGCTCTATTTTTTGGAATAACTTTCTTCAAATCAGAAATATTATCAAAGGAGGAAGTAGATGGAAATTGGGAGATGGCAGTGATATTCAATTATAGCAGGATAACTAGACTTCCTTTAACCTAAAAGACATATTTGAAACCATAAATGAAATTACTAAAGGAAATTAGTATAGGGGTGAAAGACAGTCTTAAAAGATTCGAACCCCCAAAAAAAAAGAGTAATCCACAAGATTGAGAAGCTATTATTTCAACATGGAACCTTGACATTGCCCGAAAACTAGTCAAGGCTAATGTAGACAAATCCTTGATACATTGGATCCCACCCCATATTCATTAGTACAAGCTCAATTTTGATGGAGCTTCAAAGGGTAACCCTGGAGATGCGGTGGTGGGGGATAATTCGGAATCACAGAGGCCGTTTAATTGTTTCTTATCTTTGGTAATATGGGGAATTCGTAAAATTATTTTTTACGAAGCCTTATCAGCACTATGGGGTCTTAGAATAGCCAAAGAATGCAATATTACTAATCTCATAATAGAAGGGGATTCAATGAATATTGTAAATCATCTAAACCAAACTCACCCCTAGTTGGAAAATCAAGGATTTTATTATTGAATCTACAAATATTTGTCAAACTTTTTCCAATTTCCAAATAATTCACTCATATAGGGAGGGAAATAAAGTTGTGGATACCCTAGAAAATATTGGGGTCATTAGAAAAAATATGGACATATGGTATACTTATGATTCATTACCCAACCATGTACAAAATGCAATCATCAAAGATAACAATGGTGATCCACTTGAAATTTTGGTTAAGTATAGGATGTCCTTCACACATGTGCAAGCTAAGTACATGATATCTCACCCATAGAAGATTATCATGAAAGATAAAATATATAATTATTCACATGATTTTGGGTTAACATAGTAGCTGACTAAAGGAAAATTTTAGGTGGTTTCAAGAACACTCTTAAGCATAAAGAAGGATTCTACAGTGGCCAACATAAAGCAAGAATGTGAGGCACACCATGTCAAATCGAGCCCATTTATGACCTAGATTGGAAGGAGAATACAAAGATATGGAATTATCTTCAGATAGGAGGTATTTCAAACTTCATAGAACGTATTCAAGGCCATGATCAATACATATCTCTACGGTTTGCGGGTGGTGGACAAACAAAGTGGCAATGTATGGGGATAAAACCATACATGTAACAGAAGAAATCATTGTTGAAATAACAGGCCTGAGTTTGGAAGGAAATATGATTTTTAACAAAAGAGTTGATAAGGCAGTGGAAACTAAAATATTTGTGGAAGAGGGAGAAAATATCATGTTTGTAACCATCTGCATAAAGGTCACCTCCATCCCAAATCCCTTCAATGATATTATCAAGATGATATTATCAAGGAGATATATTAATATTCCTCTTAAGCATTTAGTATTTTTAAATCATTTTAGGAGGAATGTAAAAATATTCTTCCTACACTACATCTTGAAATCACTGGAACATTCCATCCTTGAATTCCAAAAGCATGCTCATGCTACCCCCCTTCATTAAGGATTTATCCTTCTACTACACCATTTTTGCATGACTCAAAATCCTATCATTCCCCTCACCCCTAATTCTCCTAATCCTAACCCAACCCTTGCACCCACTATGCATCCCCCACCACTTTGAGTTAGAGGAAAATTGAAACCAAAAATCCATCATTTCCCCTCAATCACCTTTTTCCCCCTAAAATAACCCTTTGCAATAGCCAACATAAAGAGGTGGAACTTACAAAAACTTCCCTCACATGGGGAAACCAAAACCTAGCAAAGAGAAGGTGGAAAATAGTGGGGATATATAGAAGTGGATGGAGGAGACTGAGAAAGAACTTGAGGCCCTGAAGAAAGACCTGAAGAAACTGACAAAAATAATTGGAAAGAGGAAAATGGAGGAAGCTCCTGAGATTGCTGAAAGTCAAATTCAAGAGATTTATAAAAAAATTAACTCTCTTGATAACAAGGTTGTGTATATGAAGGGCAGGAATGATTCTATTACCAAGGCCATTACAACTGTTTATAACTTCTTAGAACAACAAGTGAAGAACATTTGCATGCTCAGCAACATCCGAAAAGACATTTGGTGGGAGGACAAGCACAAGCCCAAGTCTTTAGGTAGACTAACAAGAATGACCCTGCTCAGGTCATTGCCATAGCTTTATTCAGTGCCTTGCAAGATTTGAAGAAAATAGTGGATAATAAATTCCAAGTTATGTCTTTGTCTATTTTTCGATTTCTAATTGTTTTTCTATCATTTAGTTGTTGTTTGGTGCTGTTTAACAACAATTTTGTATGTTTTTTGGTATTGTGCTTTGCATTTGTTTCTTCATGTAAAACATTTGATATTGATCACTCTATGATGTATTAATTTTTTGTATATGGCTTGAGCCTTTTTTTTAATGGGGTATAGTCCCTCCCAAAAAACTATTTTCCAATAATAAAAATAAAAACTATTCAACAAAGAATAAGGATTATAGTTCTAAAGATGAAAGAGTTTATCCATTGTTGCAAAGATTGATCAATGATTTTACTTCATCGAAGAATGAAACTTCTCAACATTCCTTACACCAAAAACAAAATATGAATCAAATTGTAGGAGAACCCCGAAGGTACACCTTGGAATCTCCACTAGTTAATGTAATATGTGGAGCCTGTGAAGATGAAGGAGAAGAAATTAATGAATTAGAAATTGAATAATAAGAACAAGATAGATATGTCATGATTGGGTATTTTTAATGCTCACTGGATGAATATTCCAAAGAATCCATGGCTGATATGAATAGTTACTCTTGTGTAGTGTTCACTCACTCATAAACATATAAATAAGCCTCTTCTTCTATTGTAAAAGTAAAGAATTTAAATCCTCATATGGAAATTCTATGAAAAATAACAACAAAAGGAGGATCATTGTATTCCACTTCCACGAGGTTAACCAAGAAGAATCCCAAGACTACCTCATTCGAATCTCCATCTACCTCTTCAAGTAAGTCTCTTTCATCTCCTCTTGTCAAATTATTTTTATCTTCACCTTTTGACATCACTTACCATGTTAAGAAAGCTTAAAAATTCTTCACCTTTTGACATCACTTACCATGTTAAGAAAGCTAAAATTCAGATTTTGAGTCTGAGTACTTGAGAACTCATCCCAAGAAATTTGATAGGATTGTTTATTTTATCAAAGTAAGTAGTTAAAATTCATGTTCCAAAAATTCCCCTTCCAAATAACTACCTCTCGCTTCTCATACCACTCTTTGGAAAACTATATCCTTTCTATCTTGCTTTGATATTCAATGGTTATAAATTGAATAAATACATTATTGAATATGGTGCCTCTAACAATGTTGTGCACGTAAAATTTGCTAAATCCCTTTTCCTTACTCTCACCCTTACTACTGTCCATTATTACTCCATGGAAACCAAAGAATTACCCCTTGTTGGCTAGATCAAGGATGCTCAAGTATCATTTATATATTTTCCTGACAAAAAGATCACGATGAAAATAATTTTGGCATACATGTCAGCCTCATATGGTATGTTGTTGAGCTGAATATTGTATAGGTATATTGGAAGAGATATACATATGGATTAGTCACATGCCACCATTCTAGCCAATGGTAAAATGAAGAAGATCCTTCCCATCAGGAAAATGAAATACATGGCTCAAAAACCAAATAACGCAAGGCAAAACTTCATGTTTCAAGATTCAAGGTATGGAAACTTTTTCATAGCCTCAAAGGAAGATGTTTACCTTCTCATATTGATAGAAGAGTGCTCAGATGTAATGGGGCCAGTTGAAAAGCACCGAGATGACCTGATGAAGGCATACTTTGATCATTTTTATTTCCCATTAGATATATATGAAAATTTTCTTTTTGATAGTGATGAAAGTCATGCAAATATTAACTTACAAAAAAGTGATCCTAAGGTGATGAGTAATGTGGATCAAGAAGGAGTTATATCAAACAAATTCTTGGTAGGTGAGTCCCATGTTTCCAATCATGTTCTCAAGGTTCAACATGAAGACCTATTCAATGAGTATGATTATGAATATGATGCTTTCTCTTTCCCATTGGGAGAGGATTACTCTTTTAAGAAGGAATTCACAAATGAAAAGATCCTTGGATGTCTTGAAGTTGACTCTACTTAAAAATAGGATGAGTTCATTATGAAGATGAATTTCCAAGCTCATGATGGTCAAGATTGGAAAAATTATAATCTTGATATTTCAGCCCCAACCTTGTACTTGTTCTCCTTTCAAGAAGATGAATAAATTCTCAATGAGTAATGCGTAAATAAGAATATGCGTTAATATTTAAAGGTGGAATCCACTCAAGGAAAGGATGCTTTCATCATGAAGATGGACTTTGAGGCTAAAAATGGCCAAAATGAAGAAGATGATGGTTTTAATTTTCCATATCCAACCTCATGATTCTTTTCCTTCCAATAGGATTAAATGGTGTGCACATCACATCATAATGAGAAGTTGTTTAAGGGTGAGAAATTTTGTATACATAATAGTGTTTGGAGTAATTGGTAAACATATAACACCAAGAGGCTTGTGATAGTGTTTAAATCTTAAATAGTCTTCCAAGAACTATCTCATAGAGACCATGGTCATGAAGTAGATAACAAATCAAATTCAAATGCCTATAAAATATCATAAGCCTCGGTATGAAAATAAAAATCCTAGTGTGATCAAGACTCATTTCGTAGTAATAATGGAAAATCAGCAATTGGAATGAATTTGGAAATAAATGAGAAGATATAAATAAGATTTCAAAGAAATAAAGGAAATGATATTTCTAAGTTGACCCTCGAATCTCAAAAACCATCATGTAAAATTTCTCAATAAATTCAGAAATGGTTCATATTTTAGTGATCCTATCAATGGATTTATGAAACAAATTCATTTAGTGATATGCATACATGGGTAAAATTTTATTAAAAAATTAGTGCTACAATGAAATAATATTGTCCCTTGCATGTACCATAGGTGATTTAGGGTGTTACATCATGGTTTCAGTTTTTGTTTTGTGTTTCCCTTCGCTTTGTGCATTTCTTTCCTATGTCATGTGCTTGTTTTGTTTGTTTCTTGGTTGTGTTTGTAGCTTTTCTAAGTTTTTAGTATGGTGACTCTATGGTTCAATCAGTAAGGCACTGATCTACTACCCCATAAAATAAATTATTTCCTTAATTACCCCTTATGGTCTAATGTCCTCGGGATAGATCCATACATTTTCATGTTAAATATCTAGCATAAAAAAATGAAAATTTTGGCCATGACAACCAAACCCCCACTTGAAAATTCCTCTGGTCACTTTAAATCCTTCCTCTACCCAACATGCCCAAAATATCATCCTTGTTCTAGCTAGTAACAAGCTGATAAAAATATTTTGAAGTGTTTCATGTGCAAGGATTAATTCCTAAGGTGATTAACGAATTCTCTCGAGTTTCAAGGAGAAACAACTTTCCCTGTATGCCTTAAAAGAGCCATTTTTGGCCATTTTAAAACATATGGATACCCTTCTGAGGTGGGCGAGGAAGACCTAAACCATATTAAAATTTTACAAGAGATCCATGATGATATCTAAGGTATTTTAGGGAATATCTATGAAGATAAGTGATCTCAATAATCAAACACATCAAATAGGGTCATCTCAGGTGTTGGGAATGTCATACTCCAATGGTGGAAGCTAACTTATCCGAATGATTACGGGAGTTCTAGGAGGATTTGAAAGGAAAAATAATGGTCATTTAAAATATTTAGAACTCTCTCCATGATGTAAACATCACTTTTGTTCCAATACTTAAGAATCTTCCATGATAATTGTTGTCAAGAAAATTTTTGAGGGAAAAATTGGTGGTTATCTTGCCAACGCTCTGGGAGTCTAAGTCCCTCTACTTAACCGGTGCAGCTATCATACAAGCACTTTCAGCCTGGGGATCCAATAGGGGAACTCCACCGACCTCGCTACTAAGTTAGAAATTTCTTGCTAGAGAATACTTTGTCAAGAGAGTGGGAAAGGGAGTGAGAAAAGAGAAGATGGGATTAATGTTGTGCATAGAAAATCACAGTCCCACACCCATTAACAAGAAAGTTAAAACATGCATTAAATTTAAGAAGAAATAATCCTACAAATGGCAACAAGAAGAGTTAATATTGAGAACTTAAAGTTTCTAAAATATCCTCATTAAAAAGGCATGAAACTCCTTCTTATTGTATTGATACTCAAGAATAAGTTGTAAATAGAATGGAAATGGAATAAATTTGAGAATGAGGGAATTGAATAATTTGTCTATCTCCTTTGTTCTCTCAATGCACTCTTGAGTTTACAAAATCAATCACCAACCTTAAAAATGGTAATATATTTACAATTTATATAATGAGAGGTGACTCATCATCTACCACCCAATGCATTTTCATATGTCCTCACACAATTTAAAAATTTTCAACTTCCTAGGAAGTTCTTGAGTCCGTTTTTATAACATAAAGGTGACTTATTACATTGGGAACATTAAGACATATGAAACAGTATAACCCCAATGAAAAATTAGAACATTAATAAGAGAAAGAAATTTGGGGGAAGAGGAGAGATAAGGAGAGAGAGAAGAAGAAATGGAGATGTCATTCGATGAAGTCTCGTTGATCCTTGTTGATGGAAATCTCCAAATGTAGTAAAACTTTGAATCTTCAAACTCCTTGCACACCGAGAAACTCCTTAAAATTAGCTAACAAATGATTTTCAAGATGAATGAACTAAGATATATCTCGAATACCTGTGAAAATTCCTATGATGATGCCAATAAATGATGTCCCCCTTAATGATTATCCTTATAGGTCCCAAAGTGTGCCAAAACTACTCTTTGAGTGTAACTTACTAGTTTTGATAAGTTTCATAGTTATATTTTCCCAACCTTAACTAGTTATGGGAGATTGAATTATTTCTTCTTATTGTGCCCCTCTCACCTTTTAGACCAACTAGCTATTTATAGCAAGGGCTTGTGGAACCACTTACTGTTTTTAGTAAGTGTGAATTGCAAGCCAAAATGACCTTTTCGATGACTTTTCCTATTATACTTCCCTCTGTGTTCACCGAATTATTTGTAACATATCAAAATGTTGGCTTACCTGAATTAATAGACACCTATATAGGAAGGCATGCTATTTTTAGTAAGTGCACCATGGATATCATATTGCAACAAAATAGGTCTTGAAATTCTGGGTTTTATTTCGGGGTTCCATGCTCTAAATTTTGAGGAATTACTCCATCGAAAAGCTGGGAAAATGAGAATTTTAGTGGTAGGAATATAATACTGAAAAATAAATGGCCCTCCTACCCCTTAAAAATAGGTACTTCATTGCCCAAAACTATTTTATGTGAAACTATATTTTTCAACAATCATTCCCTCCAATTTTCGTGTGATTTCGCCCACTAGAACCCTGAGAAGTGAAGAGGTAGCTCGCTTCCTTTTTCACAAATTTTCTTCATGTGACAGGGAAGAAATCTAATGAAAATAATTCCTCTATATCCCTAAAAAATAGGGACTTCATGGCACAAAAAATAATTCACGCGAAACTAGATTTTTCAATGATCATTCCCTCCAATGTTTGTGTGATTTCTCCCACTAGAACCTTGAGAAGTGGAGAGGTAGCTCACTGATTTTTTCCAATACTGTGTCATTGCAGCCATTAATGGAGATTGAAACTTTTAGTTCTATTTTTTTCTCCATTTTTGATGAAATCAACTCCATTGTGATAGGTTTTTGCTTCTTGTCTCACTGGTGAAATTTCTCTTCGATCTAGTTGTCGGTTTGACGGGAAATTGAGCTTTGTTCTTCATGGAGCCGGAAGTGAAATTTATTTACTATGAGAATTCATTGTTAAGAATGGGAGGTTTGAATATGATTTTTTAATGTCCTTTAAGAGAAAAACTCAATAACATATGGTTTGTCAATCGTGCACCTGGTTTTTAAGATCTCTTCAATTTTTCGGTTTCATGACAATGAATATTTTCAAACTTCTGGCTTCTTCATTCTTTGTTTGATCAATATTTCTTATAGAACCTACATATTTTCATGGAGTGAAGGATTTATTTTCTATGTTAAATATGGTTTGAGATTTGGCAATGGTGGAGTGGTGGTGAGAAGTTGCAGAGAAAGTTACAAAGAAAGTTGTGCATAAAGGAGTTAGATGTTAGAAGTTAGAAGCAGGAGGGATTTTTAAAATTTGAAAATTAAAGTTCTGAAAGGATGAGGTGCATTTTCATGTCACTGATTTCCCTCACCTCAAATATATGTAAGGGACATCAAATTCCATGGTGAGTAAGGTGACGACATGTGGCAAAGATCCGATGGCGGGAATGAAGGCCTGACAAGCACTGGGGATGGAAATTTTCTCTTGAAGAGGTCACATGAGTGAATAGGATTATCCTTAGGGGATGGGCACATTTTTTCAATGTTTTATGTCCCTCACCTCAAAGGTACATGAGGGACATCAAATTACACAGTGCTTCAGGTGATGACACGTGGCAACGATCCGACAGTGAAGGATTTGAGCTCCCGCAAGCACCTGGGGGCTGAATTGGTGATCATGGAGGTCATATGTGGGTCCAGAGTGATTCATGGGGATGGGTAAATTTTCCAAAAATTTATTTCCGTGAACTTCAGGGACACAAAATCCCGCTAGGATCCTAGAGTTGAAACTTTGACTAAGTCCCGAACCTTGAGGACAACTTACGATGACAATATCTTGAGCTCTCGATGGAATGTTTTGATGAAATTTTATATGATATTGACTAGAAATGGAATTATGAATCAAATAGTGGGGTATTAGGTATTGATTCATCAATTTTATCCCTTAAATATCATAATATTTATATGGTACTCCAACTACACATGAGAAAAACGCTCTGCAAAACCAGCTTCTCCAAAGTGTTGTGAACAAATAAATTTCACCATCTTTTAGGTCTTGGAATTCCATTTTTGATGATTTTTATTTTCTCCTAAATCCATCTGGAGCTCCCAGAATCACCTTTGGAAGCTCAATAATTGTTTTGGCCTATGCACTACCTAGGCATGTGAACCCTGATTTTGATCAAACTGCTCCAAACTCCTCAAATCTTCCCTGAATATTCCAAAATCACTTCCATGATGTTTATATGCCTTCAATTCACCTCCATGTTGGTTTTATATCCTTTGTTCCATTTTAGGTGGTTTTCCAGTCTTAGGAAGGCCGGTGATAGTCGTTCGAACACTTTTGCCTAGAGATAGCATTTTTTAAGAACTCCTAAAATACCCTGGGGTTGATTTTACTTTCCTAAATCACTTAGGGGAATGAATTAACATCAATTCAGAGGTTAGTATACTAACTAGGTAGACCTGGGGTGCCTCGGAATGATAAAACATTAAATTTTTTCTATAGGGGTATCATTTTCATGTTTGGAAATTATCAATTTGCTTGTTTTAAATTTGTACGACAACAATTGGCTCTAGCTTACAGACATGACATGGAGTATCCAGAATCTCAACTTTAGACCATATGATCCATTGACCAATGCCTTATCCATTAGGCCCTGAGTCATGTACAACTTACAACAAGAGAGACAGAGAGTGAAGAAGGAAACACACAAACACCAAGAAAATGAAAGGAAACACACAACACACATGGAAAGGAAATGAAAAAAAGGGAAACACACCTAGCAATCACCTATGGTACAAGGCATGGGACAACCCACTTTCATTGAAGCATTTTTCATTCCTCAAAATTTACCCCTGAGTGGGAAAAACGAGTGATGTTGTTCTACAAAGCCATTGACTGGTTCTAGAAAGTATCCTCCTCTCATTGACTATTTATTAAAGCTAGATTTTTCACGTATCTGTGTTTTTGGTAGGAGTGATTCCACGTGAGATTCTTTATGCTCAGGTATTCTCTTGGAAATTCCACTACATTCATGTTCTTTGAAATTGGTTTCATAGTGTCAGTTTGCCTTCCATGTTTATCAACATAGCTGATTCTTCATTGAGCATATCATCACTTCCCCAAAGCTGATTTTCATTCAAATTTCTTGAATATTTTGAGTTACTTTCTTTCCCAGGTCTATACTCACTAATATATTCTCCATGAGAAACCTTAGATTCATCCTTTATCTCTACTCCATTGTGAGGTGTTTGAGTACTGATAGGAGGACTAGAAGTAACCTCATACTTGTCTTGTATGGCCATGGCACAAGTTAAGAGATCAAGAATCAGCTTGGGGTCTTCTACAACTTCCACTGCATCCAATAGTTCTTGCACATAGATCTCCTTTGTCACTTCTGTAGCTCATCTTTGTATTTCTTTGAAGGATATTTATTTTGCAGCTTAAGGAAACTATTCGAAGGGATTACTTCATCATATTGAGAATCGTTTCATTCTATAACTCCTTTTTCTAGAGGATCTTGATTCAAAGGCCTCAAAATTCTTTGCTTCCATTTCTTCATCACAAAAAAATTCTTACTCTTAGAATTGGAAAGAAAGAACCTTGATTTCATCATTGCATCCATCAACTATTGGCTCAGGAGGGGAATTTTATTTTTACTATTACTTTATTTCAACATGGCCAATCTTCACACTAGTTAAGGCTTTCAAATAAGATTCACACTTGTCTTGTAGATTCATGGCTTACATCAGGAGTTCGAGACTGAGCTCAGGGTCATCTATTTCTTCCGTGGCTCTTAGTAGTTCTTGTACATATGGTTCTTTCCCACTATTTGAGGGCTCATTACAGATTGGATTGGTCTCTTCTGGGTGACATGATTAAGGGATTCCTCATCTTCAAATGGAAATGAGAATATCTCTTCATCACGGATAAGCACATAAGCTGATTTTTCTATTTGAAAATCACCAAGAACCATTTCCTCTTCTTTATGGTTTGCATCGTTTGGAAATTAAGATCTTCCCTCTTATAACTCAAATATCCTCAATGATTCTTCAAGTTCCATGTCTCATTGGCCCTATCAAGATGGGAATATCCTCTTCCTCCTTATTTGTCACAAATTAATTCATCTTCTTGTTATCTTGATACAAGATGTTGGTTTCTGGGATTTCAGAATTTCACACTGTGTACCTCATCTTCTTCTCTAGAAGAAATTTCTCCATGTCCCCTTTCACTAATATGGTTACGAAAGAAAAATTCATCTAAATTTTACACCCTAAATCTTCGTGAAATACCTACTTAGCAACATTCCAAATGAATCTGGAATGTCTACTACCAAAATCATCGTTGAAACTTTCTTGTCTAGAAACTGGAAAGAGCCACCTATGCATTTTTAACCTTCCCTACAAGTGGGGCCTATTTTGACTCCAAAGGGAAAAAATATCCACTAGGTGGAGTCATGGTGAGTTTGAGAACCTTGGCGACCTTTAAACACATCACGTTGTCCGAGGTACTGAATCTATTATGTAATTGTTCATCACATATTCTTCAAGAAGAAGGGAGATGTAGAAAGGATCGACCTTGTCAGTCTTGGATGCACTCAAGGAAATCATGCTCTGTGAGGGAGGCGTAGGTGGGTTTGGTATTAATCCTTTATAATTGGGTGTTACAACATTGGGTGTTAAAATTCCATTCCTAATATATCAGACGAATCTCTCAAATTGTTCAGGGTGAGTCCGCAAATATTCAGTTTCAGTAATCTACACTTTGGATTTGTTCACATATTCTATGAAGTCAAAAGGAGAAGATGTGGGAGAGGGTGATGAAGGGACTAATTTTGGATTTAGGATAGGTTTGGAAGCAGGAGTAGATTTTTGGGGAACAAAGGGGATCTTGAAAGGTACACTAGGAGCTTTCAAAGTACTAGATTTTACAGGAGAATATTTAGATTTAGAATTAGAAGAGGCATCAAAATACTTACTTGGAATTGCTGGAGACTTCTTATTTACTATAGGATCAGGCTTCAATAATGTGGAATTTATGGAGGCTGGGAGTAGAGATCCTTAGCTAATTATTTTGTTTTGCGGAGTCACCATAGGAGGATCTTCAGTCTTCTTTTTCCTTTCAACAGTGGAGAAAGAGCCCTCTTTCTCGAGGCCGAGAACAAGTGAATATAACACGTAAGAAGCTAGGTAAATATTCTTCATCATCTTCATCACCTCCTGAATATTCATAGAATCTAATTTGTGTGTCATTCTCAAACTCATCACTTTATAGGAAATCACCACCTTCACTTTCTTGTTCAAGCTCCTCTTCATTTTCCTTGTATAACTTGCATCAATAGGTGGGGCCTCCAAGGAAATCCTTCGAGGTGCTCATGCAATCTAATTTCTATTGCTTCTTTGAGAAGAAACTCATTCAAATATTTCCCTCCTCAATGATGTCATTTCATTTTCCATTTTATACAAAAAGGATCGGTTCTTTCATCTCCAGGACATTGATCTTTTCCCTTTGAGGGATTCTTGATCTTTCCAGATAGGATGAGATCATCATCAAGTTCAATGGCCAATATTTTTGCTTCTACAATATCCCTTAGTTGAACTCTTCGTAGGAAAAATCCCACCTCCGGTGATTGAGCACTAATAAAGAATCTCCTAACATTATTTTTAGATGGTGAATCTTCTTCCGGTATCCTATGAAGCAACCGGTTGAAACAGCCACGAAGTCTCTCATAGTTTCACTTTCTCCTTTCTTCATTTGAGCCAACTACACCAAGAGGTCTTGACAGTCTTCAGTTGATTTAAATATTTCCTTGAAGGTAGTCTTGATGTTGTTCCAACAAGTGATGGATTGGGAAGGTAGGAGATAGAACCATTATACTACTTTTTCTTAGAGAGATTCCATGAACAATCTTACAATGACATCTTCATGTTGGACACCAAGAATTCCACATGATGTCAAGAAAATAGTAACGTGTTCTTCACTATGTTGTGTGTCATTGCCTTTGAACTTTGAAAGTTTCTTGCGATAACCTATTGGTAGTGTTGGTGCTCAATTTGATCTCACCCCATTTGTCCTTGAAATTCTTCAGTTTGCGGGCTCTGTCATATTTTCTATCTCCCCATGTTGATGCGTGAAAGCTCTATCCTTCATTTGGTTTCCATGATCAGTATTTTCTTTGGTCAAGGATCACTTAAAGTCTAAAATTTGTTTTCCATTCCTCTGTCCATGTGAAAGAATTTGTAACTTGGGTGTAAAATCAGGTTTTTTCCTTCCTTCCATTTTTCCACAATCACGTTTTGTTTTCCCTGTCAATTTTTGTCCCAATATCTATGGAAACATGGTCCTTTCGATTGGATGTGGCTCGAGTGGATCACATTTGGGCCTTATATCATTTCCAAATTATCTATCCTTAAAGAAAGATTCATTTCTAGGTGTAAATGGATATTTCCCTACATTTTACGATTTGACGGGTGTGTTTTCCCCATCAATTTATATCTCAAAATCGTCTGTGGTAATGTGGCTGTTCGATTGGATGCAACTTGGCGAGGAAATTTAAAACTCTAAGGCCCACTTCAACTCAAATCTTTTCCACATGGAGGGATGATGCTCATATGAAAAGTTGCCTCTTGGTTTGACCTTTAGAGTTGCGACAGAGGAGACACGTGCGGAGTTTTTTGCTGCCATTGCCCGAGACTTAGACAATTTTTTCATGTGTCCAGGTGTAGCTTTATCATACCATGGACATCTGGATGGCTGGAACTCATTTGAGGATATGCCTCTGGGTCCCACCTTAGTAGTTGCACCAAGGAGACATGTGGTGATCCCGTGCTTGTTTAGGGTCTCCGATTTTGGGTACCATCCCAAAGTTGCACCGGAGACATATGGAGACTTCCATTTGATTTGCTCTATACTTAAACTTTTCAAGAAAATTTCTAAGGCTTGGGACACACTGGAGAGATTGCACTTGTCCTGGGAACCTACCCCTGAGTTTTATTTTGAAAGAGTACTGAAAGGACACGTGGTGAGCCCACGTTTGTTTGGGGTCTCCACTTTTGCGCACCATATCAAAAATGAGCCAGTAAGGCACGTGAAGGCTTCCGCTCACTCTCCCTTGCTTGGTCTTTTCAATGGAAAAGTAAACTGTCTTAGACCCTAGACACATGGTGCCTTCTAATGGTCCCTAAATTATTTCAACAACTATGTCGGGATGAGACACGTGGTGAGCGCGTGCTTGTTTGGGGTCTCTGCTTTTGGGTACCATATCAAAGGTGTACCAAAGAGACACGTGGAGGCTTCCGCTAGATCCTTTTATACCGAGACTTTTTAAAGGCTAAAAGTAATTTTCTTGGGTCAGGCACGTGGAAGGCCCGTGCTTGTTTGGAAACTTGCCTTTATACTTCACCTTTGTAGTTGCACCAAGGAAACATGTGGATGGCTATGATATAAAGTTAATAAAGGGTAGAATCAATGGTTGTTGTGCATTGCATCTATTTTCCACCATTTTTGCTCCGAGACTCCTGGAGATACAAATACGCATTGTTTTTCATAAATTTTTGATGAAATTCCTTGTCATTTTTGTTTTCAAAGTGTCATTAAATGGATTTAGAACTTAATTTTTGAGTCCAAATATTGTTAAGGTTGATATTTTAAAGCTGGAATTGCTAGGGAACTTGCAAAAGCGTGAATTACCGAGAGAAGCTAGATTCGGGACAGAGTTGCAGAGGAAAGAGAGGGAAAAGGATTAAATGATGGAGGTTATAGAACAAAGGATGAAAAGGTGTTGCCTCAAGGGTGAAAAGGATTTCCTCTCGGATCCATTTTACAAGGCCACCGAGAAAATGATTAAAATGGGGATTTCTCACATGACAAAATAAAAAAATGATTAGAAGGACTATCATAAATTTATGGCATCGAATCCTAGTTATTAGTCAAGGGATCGAGAAATGTGATCAGTTCATGATTTTTCCACCTGGCAGCTACAGGTGTAAATTTGTTAAAAATCACTTTCTGAGGCAAATTGGTAACAAGTAAAGGTTCCTTGAATATTCTTGTTTTTAGGGGGAAATTTTGGGATGAGTGAGTGCATGAAATGTATAAATGAAATGAGAATACTCTTGCAAAGGGTCGTGGGTTGAATTCTTAAGAGAAAATATGAGAGATCCCATCTTCCTGAGAGACCAATCTATGAAACCTGTTAATTTCCTTTGGTTTAGATTTCAATCATGTCAAGTTGGTTGAGTGTACAACCATTGACAAGATCTAAGACTGTTCAAAGAAACTTTCCCCTACTAATGAATCTAATCAATTTCAAATTAATGTGTCAATATTGGACCAATATGTGTTTGCTTTATTTCAGAATGTATTCAATTAGTTTTTCTTATTCCTATTGCAATCTTGTGTTAAATTCCCTCCAAATCACATAGGATCTTGTCCCTGTGACAATTTAGTGGCATTTACAATTTCATTTCAAGAAGAGCCTTCATCCTGTAATGAGATAAACAATTTAAAATCACTTTACTATCATTTGTTGATAAAGATTGTTTGTAAGCCTTTGATTGTATCTTAGGGATGAGTAACTATGGGTCTTTGATGTTTAATTGAGTCTTTATCTCAAGCTTGCATGTTAAATTCTTGGATATTGTGTAAAACTTTGAAAATCTTGGCCTCTATTGATGCACACCTTCAAGTCGAAGGAGTATTTTATCTATTATGAAGCTTTCTGTCATTTAGTATTCCAATTGTTATGAAGGTTATCAAAGATCTCGCATAATCAATTTTATCCTTCTTAATCTCCAACTAAAAATTATTCAAAATAATGAATCCTACCTGAACTACCCATGTTTTCCCTGTATGTCCAAAAAGGTATAAATTCTACCACAAAATATGTAGAAGCAATCAAGATTCCATAATGTCTCTAGTAACCTCAACCCTATTTAGGAAATATCACCATTCTTTATAAGTGACAACTTGTGAGAGTTAAATTGTGGAAAGGTATCCTTTCAAATTTATGTAAAGAAGGAAATATTCATTCTCCTTTGCTAACAGAGGTTACAAAATGGGTCCTGTTAGTTGTTAATCATAGCACCTGGATGTTAATCAGATTGCGAGGTTGATCACTCTAGCATCCGGTGTGATTGCACAACATGGAAACCTCTCTCCAAGTGTGGGACTTTTGAAACCGAGAGAGGAATCTCCATGTTAGAGGCTAGTTCCTCAAGCTCCTCCGATTTAGATCTAATGCTTGCACAACTACGGTGGTTCGGGTCCTAATCCTACTCTAAATTGCAAGGAGATAGGGATAAAAGTGCAAAAAGCTGAAACTAACTAAAGATGGTGATGCACCAAAAGGAGTGGTGAATATTCTTGTCATGCAAATAGACACAAACCAAAGATTGCAGCATAAAATCATACACAGGCTGATAAGATATAATTTAGGATCTGAAATGAAACAAATAATACAAACAAAGGACTGAAACCCATTCAAAAATTTTGCATTATCATTTCTAATGTCAAAACCACTGCATTACAACCTCAGAGAGGTAGAAAAGCTGTTACTGAGTCTTTGAAGAGGTCTAGTTCTTGCAACAATCACTTGCTGGAAGTGAAAGAAGAAGTCTGTTATGCCAAAAGTGTTCACCCCTTTAGAAATGAGCCAAATTTGGCTTTTACATTCCATGGATCGAGCCCGGGAGAGAGAAAATGTACAAAAATGTGGGAACCCATTCCTCATTGATCGACAATGCATTAAAACAGCATGGGGACCTTACAAACCCATACCCCTGTCATTTTAGACCGAAATGGAGGAGAATGTGACCCATTACGCATTAAATTTGGTCACCGAAATGTCACTTCTAGCCATGAACACGTGTCGAGCTGTTTCGTAACTTTCTCTCTCAGACTAAACCAAAATTCAATATTGACCCGAAATCATGTAGATAATTTTATAAGCTTTCCAATGATATAAAGAACGTGCAAATCTGAGTTTTGGATCGAAAGATATGGCGATCTGAAGATTTAGGGCACAAAACAGGCAAAAATGGGTTTTGAAAATTTTTCCCGTGCTTCGCCACCTGGACGACACGTGTCGGATGCTAATTGGATGAGAAATTCTCTCTCCTTCACTTACCCGTAGGTTTTCCTTGAAAGTTTTGACTTTTTTTGTAATTTTGGAAATTTTCCCATTCTTCCCCACATCCCCGCCACTTGGGACACGTGGCATGATCTGGTTGGAGGATAGGGGCGCGGGGTCATCCTTTACCTTTTAGTTTTTGGCCAAAACTTTTGCCAAATTCTCTAATTTATCCCCAAGCTCCGCACTCCCTTTCCCCTTAGGACACGTGTCTTCTTTTTATTGGCTCGGGCCAGCACTTCAAACCTTCCCCTTTGAAATTTTGGGATGTTTTCCCTTGTGACATGTGGCATTTCTGATTCATCCTCGGGCTTGCCGGCTTTTACGTCCTTCGCGTCCTCACGGCCCGTGATGTCCCTGACATTCCACTCAAGCAGATTAATCAATTTTGCTTTTACCTTCGGCCGGTTCACCTTTTCGTGTCCTCTGCGCGTCCTTATGTCCCAATGTCCCAAGGGTTGCCTAGCCAGACTTAGCCAATTTTCATGATTTTTTCTACCCCAAGCTTGTTTTTTGCAACTTTTTCACCCTTTTTAGAACTTGCTCTTTTCTCCTTGGACAGGAGAGTTAGAAAAAATCCGAGGGGACCCTAGAAACATGATTTTTTTCCTTGAATCAATCTATCTGCCTGGGACTTGAATTTAATGCATGTTATCAAAATTACCCTGTGGGGTGAATTTTGGATAACAATTTGGTGACTCAGCGGGGTCACCTGCCTACTAGGTAGAAGATACCAGTTTCTGAAGCAGTCCATTGGGCATGGAGTCATCAAATATTCTGTTTAGAACCCCAACTGACTTAGAATGTGTAAGGAGGAATATGGAATATCACCTGATAGAAGTAAGGACTGCAAAACATCTCCATGGACAACAAGTTGTGCCAAAGCACTTAGGGAAAACAAAACTAACCTACAAGCAAAACAATGTGCACGAGCACTTGGAGGAATGAAAATCTAATCTAATATTTACAAGGTAGTGAATTTCCCTCTAGAAGTATAACGCTTGAGATAGATTCCATTTCTTGGAATCTGCAGTTCTTCACCGTCTAATGGGGCCAATTGGAAAGCATTATGTTTTTGCACTTCGTGACCATGTATGGGCCACTCCAAATGGCATCAAATTTTGAATGCCTTCCGGTTTTCTCTATCCACATCCCATTTCAACACTAGATCTCCAAGTGAAAAGATCTATCCTTGGCCTTCTTATCAAAGGTCTTCTTGATCAAAGCTTGATCCTTTTCCATTGCTTGGGATGCCTAATTTCTGATCTCTTACAGCTCCATCAACTCTGCATACCTCACCTCCATGGGCTCAAACTCTAGCAACTCCATTTGCTTCATAAGTTCCAATGTTAGCAACTCAAGTAACATGGGCAAGATTGCCTCTCTTCCATAGACAAGTTTGAATGGAGAGTTACCTGTGGATCTTTTGGGAGTTATCCTATCAGCCCATAAGGCTGATTTCATTTTGGTATGCCAAGACCTCTTGATTCTCATCAAGAGTCCTCCTAATGATCCTTAACAAGTTCTTGTTTGTAGACTCGGCCTGGCCATTACCTTGAGGGTAATAGTTTGATGAAGTGCTTAGGTAGATACCGTTCTTGACAGCCCACTCAGTCACCTTAGATCCAATGAATGCCAATGCATTATCAGAGATTATTGTAGTAGGTACACCAAATCTGGTTGTTATCCCCTCATAAAAGTCTAAGATGCTAGACTCATTTGCCTCTTTGAGTGCTACTACTTCTGTCCATTTGGTGAAGTAGTCTCGTGGCTATCAAAATCCATTTGTGCCCTTGGCTTGAATTGGGATTAATGACTCCAATGAAGTCCAAACCCCATTGCATTAATGGCTGGTCTACTAAGATTGGATGCAATGGAAGGGAAGCAAGTCTCTCTTTTCCTGTGAAGAATGCACAATTCTTACACCTCTTGATCCATGCATAGCAATCACTGAAGATCTTAGGCCAATAATAACCAGCCTTCATGATTTTTAGAGCTATCACTCTTGGTGCAAAATGACCACCAGCTGGTCCACCATGGAACTCTTCCAACACCCTTTGAATCTGATTTGTGCTAATGCATCTCAGAAGCACTCCATTCACATCTTTCTTGAACAAAACTCCATCAACGATGGCATACGGGGACAGCCTGCAATCCGAAGTGTGTCCTTTGGGTCTTGTTCATCTCTCGGAGGACATAGGCCTATGCCTAGGAAGTGTATAATATCTTGGGTCCAGCAAGGAGTGGGGGCAGCATTATCTTCTTCTTGATTGCCACTTGGCTCATGGCTATCCCTGGACTATCAAAACATCCTCTTCCTCATTGCATACTTCTTTTGCTTCCCAAAACCAACTACTCACACAATCCTTTCCCTCTTATCAGCTTGGTGATCTTGATCTCAATGTCATACTCCATGACACGGGTGATCCAACCTGCCCTTTTCTCATTCAAATCCTTGTTGAGGAGGAAGTCCTTGACTCTAGCATGTGAGACCAGCAACTGGACCTTGTTGTTTGAGACTAAATGCTTGAATTTCTTCAAGCTTCGACACGCTGACACATGCTTCTCAATAAAAGAGTACCTCACCTCATAGTCATCTAGGCTCCGGCTGAAGAAGGCAATTGGCTGCTCATCATTATCCTTGTTCTACTGTACCAAAATGGCAGAAATAGTGTCATTACCTCCAAATGCATAGAGGATGAAATCCTTGGAGAAGTCCGGGTTGATGAGAGTTGGTGCTTGAGAGATGGCTTCTTTGATTGCTTCAAAAATCTCCTTGCCTTCTACTATCCACTTGAAAGCCATGCTCTTCTTTAACATTACGGTGATGGGCTTGACAAGGTCTCGAAAAATCTGGGACAAACCTCCGAACAAAGTTTATCCTTCCAAAGAAACTCAAGGGCTTTCTTTTGGCTTAGCAATGGTAGTGCTCTTATGGCTTCAACCCTCTCTGGATCAATTGCTAATCCTTCCTTGGAGACAATATGGCCAAGGAGCTTTACTTCATGTACAAGAAAGATGCACTTCTTAGGATTCAAAGACACTCCAAATCTCCCGCACCTCATGAAGACTATGCGAAATGAGAGACGTGGTCTGCTGCATTTTTGAAAAACAGTGATATCATCAAGGTAAATCAGCACCACATTGTTAATCAAACCTTTGAATTCCATGTCCATTGCCCTTTAGAAGGTAGCACCAGCGTTGGACAGCCCAAATGGCATTTTCCGTATGCAAAAGTTCCCCATTTGGTTGTGAAGGCTGTCTTGAACTGGTCCTCTTCCTTCACCATAATCTGATTGTAGCTTGAGTAGCCATCAAGTAGTGAAAACCTCTCAGAGCCAGCCACAACTTGCAAGATTTGCTCCATGGAAGGGAGTGGGTAATGGTCCTTGAGAGAGGCTCTATTCAAGTCTCTGAAGTCAACACATAGTCTGATCTCTCCACTCTTCTTTCTGACTAGAACTAAGTTGGCAACCCAACTAGAATGCTTGATTGGGAATATGATCCTTGACTCAATCAGCTTGTCCAATTCTTTCCTCATGAGAGGCTCCATGTGTGGATTGACTGGTCTTTGTTTCTACCGACAAGCTTAGTATTTGGATCAATTCGATGGTATCTTTGAGCTAAGTTGGGATTGAAACCTTTCAAGTCTTCATAGCTCCAAGAAAATACGTCGGGGAACTCTTGACACTGTACATTTGTATGAACTCATACCTTTCTTGTTTAGTTGTTATCCTTCCAATTTGCAATGGTTTATTCTCTTCTACCAAGATGGATACTGAATCCTCTCTCTTGACCTGAATGTTTGCTTTTTCCTTTCTAAACTGATCATTAGGGTTAAAAATGGACTCCAAAGTGATAAGTCCCTTGGGAAACTTTTTAGTTTTCAGCTTCACCACTTGGTCGCCATACTGTTGTTCCAATCTTTCTTGATTCTTGGTGAGAACTTAGCTTCTTCTTGCAAGAAATGGATGATTTGCTGGTCATTTTCAAACACTTGCCAACTAACATTGTTATCTGGCACTGAAGGCCTCACAATCACGTGGATGTTTGGCTGTACCTTGTCTTGTTGAATGCTTTCCACAATGTAAAAGGCTGCCCCCACTGCTGCAAGCTTGTCAGCAGACTTGATTCTCTTTCCTAGGAATGGATTTGATGCCAAAACCCTCAAAATCTTCCATGAGGTCCCACACCCTGTTCTTGTAGCACTTGAGAAGATCATTCTTGGTAGCATGTTGTCCCTTGACCTGATTTACAATCAATTCACTGTCACCAAAGACTTACAAGTTCTTTATTTTATTTTTTACTGCCCAATGCATCCCTTGCACTAAGGCTTCATATTCAGCAGTGTTATTGGAGCATGCAAACTAAAATCTAAAAGCTGAATAGTACTTTACTCCTTGAGGTGAGACAAGCATAGCTCCACCTCCTGCACCTTGTCTACTCCTTGATCCATCAAAAAATAGCTGCCATACCTCATTGTCATCCTTGTGGTTTGGCTTGGTGATGCTAGGAATAGGTTGATTTTCTTCGTGTATGCAATAGACCCCTAGCTCGAGACTCTTTTACTTCTTGATAAGGATCAAAATCATGTATCTTGTTTGCCCATTCATCAAGAGTTAGATTTGGGATGCTTCCAACCTTAGTGTCAGCTTCATCGGTGCTTGGGTGATCTTGATCAAATCTTTGAGTAATTGGCATTAATCTGACTTGGAGTGTAAGGCTCAATGTGAAAGTTTGCAATAGGTTCAGACCTGATTGTAGCCTTAGTTCCATACCTTGTTTTGAATAGCATGTGTGACCAATCAGCAGACAAATATCCCCCAATCTTGGTTGTGAAGTCCCTTGACAAGCATAGGGCAAAGTGTAACACCACGAACCTGTCGTTACTTTCTCCTGAGCATACAAGTGTTGATATGTGATTTCTTGTAAAAGGATGTGTTCCTCGATTTAGAAATCATGCTTGATATGTACTGTAATTTCTTTGCAGATTGCAGATCTTGACTGAGTCAGAATATGATTAGAATCTTTTATTTATTTCATTTTGTATCTGAGTATTAATCTGATCTCGGAATGAATTATAGAGTTATCCATCTATAAGATCTAGTCTTGGATCAGTGGAATTGATCCAAGTAATGCTTTAAGTTTGTTCATGATGAATTAAAATCACAGACCTTGAACAGATTGCAAGGTCTAGAAGCATTTAATAAGCTAGTCAGGAGTATGACTCAGGCTGATCAAGTGAAATGAATTGGTTCCCGATATGGAAGTATATCTGGAAGGTCTCGATCGTGGACCCGGTAATAATTCATTACATACGATTCTGCAGCAGAACAGGAGCTAACCCTGTTCAAGAAGGTAAGAGGTAGGTCTTTTCTGAGTGTACAGAATGTAGACCTAACTAGAATTATTAAATGATTAGTAACCTAAGACTAAACCTAACCTAGGGGTTAGATTAGTGTTAATCTAACCTAGACCTAGGCTATGTGTTAATGTCCTAAGTTAGTATCTATGTGTAATATGGTTAGAATGAGTATTATCCTAAATTCTAACCTAAGATACTAACCTAACTATGAGCAAGAGTATAAAGGGGCCTATGGAGGGGTGCGAACCATGGGCGGCCTTTTCTATGTTATTAAATGCATGGGATAAGGATGAGGGATAGGTCTTGGTGGAGGTTTTGGGGACGGCTAGTCTGTGCCGACGTGGCAGGTCGCCAAAACTGGAAATGAATCTGAGGGATTTTGTTTGACTATCACCAGTCATAGGCATGCCGGTGGAAGTGGAGTTTTAGCGGGAAAGTTGGTTTAATTGCATTCAATATTCTCGGTAGTCGAGCTCGGAACTCGTGAGAAGGCATGCAAACGGGAAGTTTGTTGGTTTGTTTGGCTTGTCGTGATTTTCGGGTTTCTCTCTGTCATTCTTGGTTCTTCGCACCTTTTGATCTTCTGTGTTGCATGGCAAGTATGAACTTATCTAGCTCTTTTCTCTGTCAAAGAGGATATATATGTGATGGAGATAGCAAAATTTTGTTGGTCACTCTAACTGGAAAAGGAAAAGGAAGTCTGAGCTCTTCCAGTGGTCTGCTTCGGAAATTTGAGCAAAAATCCAGGCATGTTAGGCCCTAACCTTTAAAAATCTTGTTGTCTTTCAAGTGATTTCATTAGAACAACTCTGTTCAAATGTTTTGAGAAAATAGATGATTTTCTATGGAGGTCTTGTTTGATTTTTGGTACTGTATCTCTTCTGGTTCGATTTTTCAATTTCCCCTTGATGGGTGTTTATTAAATTCGAATTGTGGCTCTATTTCTTTGTGTATTCATTCTGGCTTAAATATGTGAGATATATATATATATATATATATATATATAAAGTATGAATGCTCGGCCTGTTCGGCGAGAGCCCATAGAATATACCTGTGTTAGGTATAGGCCACTGTTATGTTGTCGATTTTGGTCGCCGTTTCTTGTTGTGGAAACTGTATGAAGGGATACTGATGGATATTGTGTGATTGATCAGTTATATTGATCCTTTGGAAGCTCTGTCGTGGTTTTTGATGACAGTGGCTAATGATACTTTTTGGGTTTCGTTTTGTCTTCTATTTTGTTTGAGAACAGGTAACTATTGTGTTACCATAGTCTTTACGACCCAGTGGAAGTTGTTTTCCTTGTTATTGTGGTAACAGGGTTTAACCGTTAACTGTATACAATATTGAGATATTTATATTTTATTTGAACGACTCAGTGGAGTCCTCTGAATGAGTCGTATATTACTATCCACTGCTGAGAATATAGATTCATCCTTGAGTTTTGTTAATTGAATTTCGTGGAAGTCTTGTAGAGGTAACAGGTCTTTTGACCTCTGTTATTTGTAATAAATAATGGATATAGACTCCCTGGGTATGCATTTGCATTTCTTTTGTGTAAGCTGTTCGAGAGTTTTGACGAGGCTCAGTTGAATTCCTTGCTATGAAATGGGTATTTGATTTGCTTACACTTGATTTGTTCTGAATGCTTGCCATAGATGGCATAGAAGGATTCATCAACTAATTTTATCTTACACTGTTGTTGGGTTCCTCGGTTATGGGTATAAACCCGTTAACAGTATGCAATGTGTATATATAGATTTATAATTGTTGTAACCTGAACGACTCTGAGGAGTCGATTGAATGATTTATATTTATATTTGAACCGCTGTTCAGGTTGAATATAATTGAATGATGGTAATTGTTGTGCCAGCGACTTAAGGGAATAACATGTATTTCGATCTTTGTTATTTTGATAAGATTCCTTCGCGTCGCAGGGATTTTGTGATACAGATTCTTTAGGTGTATATTTACGTCTTCAATCTGTGCAAATTTGTGTAAAAGATTGGCAAGGGTACAGTCGGATTTCTTGTTTTGAATTCAGTAATCGGATTTGCTTGCCTGATTTTTATAAAGCTCCGTTGATGGGCTCAGATGGAATCGTATGCAACTATTTGACTTATTACTGTGTGGTCGTCTTGGCATAGTCTTTAGGAAACCTCAAATTGCTTAATGCAATGAAGTCTGTTGTTTACAGCTTTATGCTAAAAGTTCCTTGATTTCAACTTGTGTTGAAAAGCCATACTGTGTATAAAAGGAACCAGTGTTGGGCTTAAGGTTGATATATGGGATTGTTGATGTGTTAGCTGCTGTACAGGAGTTTTGTTGTGTTTTATTTCTTGATTTAAAACAGCGATCCTTCTTGTGGCTTGTCGGACTTGTTCATATACATACTGGGTGAATGTTTTTCATATGTGTAGACAGTACAGTAATGAACTTATGTGAAAGGAAGTATGAATGATTTGGTTCTTTCTCTTCTTTTATTTTAATATTTGTTGATATCTATCTAACAGTGGGAATTGTTTTGTAACATATTGGTGGAATTACGAACTGTTATGATATTTTCCTTTTTGGATGAATGAAACGATCTGCCCAATGTTGTGATTTTGGATTCAATGATTGTTTGTATACATTCGTCCCTTGATTCTTAATATTCGATGAAATATTTGAGAAGTGTTTAGGACTATTCTGTAACGGTGATAGAGTTACATAATCGTAGTCATTTTGGATTACAAAGGAATAGTCTGAATCATGTTTACTTGTTTGGATTATTGATTTCATTTAAACAGGGTGTTTAATGAAAACAATTGATGGATTGCAATTGTTTTAAAAGTTAGTGCTTATCATGCTCAGTTCATTGAACTGACTCATGTTGACTATTTTGCAGATGGTTGCCGTAAGTGGTAAAAGCAATGCAGATCTGACAGGATGATCAGATTATTTAATTTGTTTCATAATGAATTACAGCTTGATTATATAAATGTACTGTATGTGGAAAGATGTTTCTTTTCCGTTAAGCATTGTATCAAGTATGCTGCTTGCATAAAATGTAATTGTATAATTTTGAAAGGAATGGAAATAAGTGTTTGATACTTATGTATTGTATTCTATTTCTGATAGTTGACCTTCTTCGGTTTATATACCGGAATGGCAATGATATCTTTGTAAAATTTTGGATGCTTTTGGGATTAACTATGAAAGCTTACAAGAAAATGTGGTTGAATTCATATGAGTGTTTAGCAGATCTTATTGTTCTAGCGAAAGCAATATTGAATTTAAATAATTGTCTTTCTAAAAGATAGGTTAAAAATGAACCTAAGCAGAATGCTAAACAAGCTGGATTAAATTACTAATCCCTAGTCCTGAGTATGACAGGACAATATTAAATTGGATTCTTAATCATTTATATCCTTATACTAATAAGTATGATATAAATTCAGTTAAGAGAACTGATATAAATCAAATGAAGTTTGGATGGCAATCCGGGTGAAGGGTATGAGATATTGTCCAATTTCGTTGTTTAGAAAGCAGTGTATTCTAATGACTCCTTGATGAGAGTTTGACCTTAATACCTCTACCATGTAATGGGTTTTATAGAGGAGGGTCATCTTAAGACGAAGAATCCAGGGATCGGGAAAGGCTAACCTTAGGGAAAAGTCTTTAAAGTAATTTAAACTCAAGTGCGTAACGCATGTTGTTAAGTAGATCTTTTCGAGGCGGATTTAAAGGTTGACGACACAAGTCAACTGCAGGGTTGTACCTCCGAGAAGATTAGGATCTTCTCGAAGTTACAACAATGCAGGAGACTTCTGGCGACACCCTTTGCATTGATCGCTAAGATTTACACTTTGTTCTCGCACGAGTTACTCAGGGTCCGATTATGAACGTGGTCATGTTATAAGGCTGCCTAGGAGATTCGGGGTATCATGACACACTGGTTGAACTGCAAGGTTGAACCAGTATGTCACCATATCCCTAATCCTCGTGGGCATCCATATAACATTATCACCTTGATAATCTGCCTCCGAGCGATTCGTTTGTGAAAGGAAGGACTGACAGTAGTCAGTGTAAGACATTCTATATAACATAAGAATGGGGTGAAGGACGTATTCCAGATTGACGAGTATGCCGTTAAGGAATACGAGACATAAACAGTATGTTTCAAATCTTTGGCCAAAGTATCGCAAGCTGCTGATTGCGTTGTCCTAATTCACCTAGTCTAAGGGATGAGATGCCGATGAATAATGGTAACAATTATTCAGTTAGGTTCCTTGGACAGAGCATTCTGAATCCCAGAATAGGGAAGAGAACCACAAGAGTGAAGGGTTAAGTAATAACACCAACTCTTATTACTCATGAATAGATCGGTAGATTACCGAGTCATGGAATGAATAGATCGGAGGTAATCCGAGTCATTACACTCGTGTATATGGTTATCTGTTATATGAATGGTTATTTGATTTGTGAGTTCTAAATTATGTATTTAGAACCAGAATGCATTTATCAAAAAAAAAAAAATCGACTTGTTCTATTGTCTAAAATGAGGATGTTACACAAAGAGTGGTGGAAGGTCTATGATCTGATACATCTTGTAAAACAACAACATTTGGACATGCATGCAAGGTGAGACTCAAGTTTCTAATCACTCCAACCTGCCGCTCTTTGCTGTCCCATCCAGTGCACTACCCCTTTGGATATGGTTTCATCACGGAGCCCTAGCTGATCCGCTATTTGTTTAGGCATTACTTGAGCTACTTGCCCGGAGTCTATCATGCAATTATGTACTAGCTGATTTCCAATTATTAATGAAACATAGAAAGGAGGGGGCTTCAACATTTTACCTTGCTGTCCTCCATGATTTCCCCTCAGCCGAGCAGCATTTGTAAGCACTTTGTCTTGCATCTCGAACTCTACCGATTTGAAGTTGGCCGAGTCCTTCATGGAAGCTTCAGCAGATCTCTTTAGCTTCGGGATGGATAGGAATTCCACATTGATATATTGATGTTTGTCTTCTTCATCCGATCAATGATCTTGAATGGTGATGAAGGATCTCTTTGCTGTCCCTTGGTTAGAACATTCACTCCTTGCATGTGGGCAGCAACAGCTGGCATTTGAGTTGGCCTAGGGGCTGTTCTTGGCTGCCCTTGTGCATTTGAAATTGGATTTTTCTTGCCAATCATTTGTGGAGCCATGGAAGGTTGTGGATTGGTTGGGGCTAATGGCTGTTCTTCACCCAAATTCCTTCTTTTTGACCTTGTGTTGGCTGCAACACCTTGAGAAACTGCCTGGTTCATGCCACAAAAATCTTCTGCTTTCCAGTTTACCAATGTGGTGTCATTTGGGGCTGATTTCTGTTGGAATGCTTCTTGTTGTTGGCTGTTTCCTTGACCGCCCTCACCCTCTACACCGCAGAGTTGTCACCATTAGTGCTTGGTTCAAAGCACCATTGAAGCACATGGATTGGTTATGAGGCTCATTGCATGGAAAACACCAATCATACTCCGGGCAATGTTGTTTTGTGTCAAAGCACCAATACCTTAGAGGTAGATATGGCATTTGGATTATAGGACTGAAATGGTCTATTAGGGGAGGCCTTGTTTGATTCATATTTGCAGCTGGATTAGGTGGCCTTTGTGGTTGGTATGGCTTCTGTTAGGCTGAGCTTGGGGCTGATAAGAAGGTCTAAAACCTTGGGCTTGTTGCCTCTTGAGAGTAACCAACTCATTGCCTAGGTTTTACAATTGCTTCATGACTTCTTGAAGCTCATTTGGGGCACTTGGAGATGAAGTGGAAGCTTCATTTGAACTCTAATTTCTAGGAGTGGGAGAAGGAGCCAAATTAGGTGCTTGATTGGTGTTTGGACTCTCTAAACTTGGAAACAGTGGCATGGGAGGTCTAGGGGCAAGTTTGCCAGCTTGGATCAAACAATTTTCAGCCCTAATGGAAATGTTATAAGCCATAGGGATAGTTATGCCTCCCATGGACTGAATTAACATAGAAATATCAGAATTTAGAGCTTTGAGATAGTAGAGAAAAGCACCTTCTATTGTTGGCTTGACTGCCACTGGAATTCTCTCCCAAGTCTTTTGAAATCTGAAGTTGAAATCAATCAGCTGCTCATTGGGAGCTCTCTTGATGGTTGTCAGCTGCTCCAAAAGAGACAAGTTGTCTCCCTTTTCTCCAAATTACTCGTGAAGTGCTATACACAGTTGATTCCAATTTGTGATAGAACCAGCTCCAAGGCTTCTAAACCATTGCAATGCTTTACCCTTGAATGAAGATGCCAGTAACTTGACAGCCACTTGCATCTCATTGATTTCATGAATTGCACAAAGGTTAGCAATATCTTTAACATGATCACTTGGAGTAGTCTGATTTTCTCCAGTGAAGTAGGGAATGTTCTTCAAGGCTGCAATAGGAATTGGATGTTGTGCATTGAGGGCAAGTGGGTTGCTGCCTGTGAAGTTGACATAGGGGTTGTTTTGTGCCATTCTAATTGGTCTTAAAACCCTTATTGACTGAATGAAAGGCCTACCAGGTGGAGGAGTTGAGAGAGTTCTGTTTGGTGGAGATGGAGACCTTTGAATCCTTCTTCCTCTTTACCTTCTTCTTGGAGATAATTGCAGGTATTCAAACAACACTTCTTCTTCTCCAACTCTTGACCTTGTGGTGATTCTTCTCATGAGTTTTCAGGCCTGCACTGCTGAAACCAGTTGATTCTTCCCCTTGGAGTCACTAGATATGCAAATAATAGCTCTTTTCAAGCAAGAAAATTGCAGCAGATGCACATCAACTTTGCTGCAATAAAAATGAGACCTCTAAGTCCCACCTGGCATGCCAAAAGCGCTAGTTGCAAATCACAGCACCCCTGGTTGTTGATCAGATTTCCAGGTTGATCACTCTAGCATCCAGTGTGATTGCACAACATGGAAACCTCTCTCTAAGTGTGGGACTTGTGAAACTGAGAGAGGAATCTCCATATTAGAGGCTGGTTCCTCAAACTCCTCTGATTTAGATCTAATGCTTGCATAACTACAAAGGTTCAGGTCCTAATCCGACTCTAAATTGCAAGGAGATAGGGATAGAAGTGCAAAAATTGAAACTAACTAAAGATGGTGATGCACCAAAAGGAGTGGTGAATATTCTTGTCATGCAAATAGACACAAACCAAAGATTGTAGCATAAAATCATACACAGGCTAATAAGATATAATTTAGGATCTAAAATGAAACAAATAATACAAAGGACTCTAAAACCCATTCACAAAGTTTGCATTATCATTTCTAATGTCAAAACCATCGCATTACAACCTCATAGAGGTAGAAAATCTATTACGTCTTTTCAAGAGGTCTGTTCTTGCAACAATCACTTGCTGGAAGTGAAAGAAGAAGTCTATTATGCCAAAAGTGTTCCCCCTTTAGAAATGAGCCAAACGGCTTTTACATTCCATGGGTCGAGCCCAGAGAGAGAAAATGAATGCATTAAAATAGCATAGGGGACCTTACAAACCCATACCCTGTCATTTTTTACCAAAATGGAGGAGAATGCGACCCATTCTACATTAAATTTGGTCGCTGAAATGTCACTTCTGGCCATGAACACACGTCAGAGCCGTTTCTTAACTCTCTCTCTCCAGACTAGACCAAAATTCAATATTAACCTCAGAATCATGTAGAGAATTTTATAAGCTTTCCAATGATATAAAGAACGTGAAAATCCGAGCTCTGGATCGAAAGATATGGCGATCTGAAGATTTAGGGCACAAAATAGGCAAAAATGGGTTTTGAAAATTTTTCCCACGCTCCGCCACCTGGACGACACGTGTTGGGTGCTGATTGGATGAGTAATTCTCTCTCCTTCCCTTAGCCGTGGGTTTTCCTTGAAAGTTTTGACTTTTTTTTGTAATTTTGGAAAATTTCCCATTTTTCCCGCGCCCCGCCACTGGGACACGTGGCATGCTCTGGTTGGAGGATAGGGGCGCGGGGTCATCCTTTACCTTTTAAACCTTCTAGCGCTTCAAACCTTCCTTGAGGATAGGCGAGCACTTCAAACCTTCCCCTTTGAAATTTTGAGATGTTTTCCCTTGTGACACGTGGCGTTTCCTGATTCGTCCTCGGGCCTGCCGGCTTTTCGCGTCCTCACGGCCCCGAGATGTCCTCGATGCGGGGACAAATTCCTCCAATCCACTTGATTCGGGCTTCCCTGTCCCTCTTTGAGGTGAAGACACGTGGCGTTATTTGATTGGCTCTCGGCTCCTTCAGCTCTCCGCGTCCCACGCGTCCCTTTGTCCCAATTGTCCCAGTGTGAAAGTTCTCTTTTCGGCCGATTCGCGCGGTTTGCGTCCTTCGCATCCTCACGGCCCAGATGTCCCAGACTGTTCCGCTCAGCAGTTAGTCGATTTTGCTTTTACCTTCAGCCGGTTCACCTTTTCGCGTCCCGTGCGTCCTTATGTCCCAACCTGTCCCAAGGGCCACCTGGACCAGGACTTAGCCAATTTTCATGATTTTTTCTATCCCAAGCTTGTTTTTGCAACTTTTTCACCTTTTTTAGAACTTTCTCTTTTCTCCTTGGACAGGAGAGTTAGAAAAAATCTGAGGGTACCCTAGAAACATGATTTTTTGCCTTGAATCAATCTATCTACCTAGGACTTGAATTTAATGCATGTTATCAAAATTACCCTGGGGGGTGAATTTTGGATAACAGTCCTCTTACCCTAGTCGAAAGGCACAACCTAAAGAAGTGAGGATAGATAAAATCCTTAATGAAGGTGTTATCCATTTCTCTGATGCCTGAGTGATAAAGAGTCAAAATAATCCCCTCCCCAGCTACAAAATGATTCATAATAGGATCTATCTATCTCTTAGTGTCTAGCTAAATTTGTGATTCTTTCGAATTGCAAGGGAGAATCAATTTGGATACCAACACCTGAATGGCACCGTTTCTAGGGACATGAAGTTGTGTGCAAATTTTGAACACCATCAACAATGCATATAAAACCTAGTAAATGCTTCTTATAAATTTTTAAAGTGCAAATACATGGTTTGAACATCATCCTTTATTGGGATTTGTAAGAATCAATTAAAGTTACATGTTCTGCATGTAATATTTCCAATTTTTGCACTAATTTTACATCATCAATGTTAAATACAGGTAAAGGAAGGTTAGATCTATGAAGCTTTGCATGAATTCAATGTTGACAGACATTTGACAGATCAATTTTAGTGCATTTGCACAACTAAGGTGAAAATCCTTAGTGGTGACTCCGTATTGAATGAATTTTTGATAAATGCCAGTGTCTTAACCTCTATCAATTGCAATTTATCACTAATCTTTACAAATATGGAAGGAAGAAGATATTTCTTTGCTAGAGACCCTACCAGAAAGTTGTTTCCAGAGCTGGGAAAGATGAATTCAGAAGGAAGAAGAATCTAGAAAGTTGTTGGAGATCAGAAATCAAGAAAAGAGTTATCAATTGTGGAAACTGATCATCATGTCATTGAAGATTGCCATACTTCCTCTTCGAATTAGGTAGTCTCTTTGTAAATCTGAATTCTCCATCTAGAGAGGGGCCTTCTTTTGTATTTGAAAATTTTGTCTCATTCTGTCCCTGTGTTCTCCAAAGTTGATAGGATCTTCCAAGAAATAGAGTTTTTAGAGAACATTCATTCTGAGAATTGCATTCCTGTGCCCCATAGACCCCACACTCCTCATCATTTTGTTTCTCCTGTAAGATCGCCTCCCCAAAACAATATGACCCAACCCCCACCTAGACCTCCATTTTAGGTGAACACTTTTGGTCCTATAGATTTTAGAGGTATGGTTGGATATCCAAATTTTGTGCCCCAAGATGTTAGAAATAGACTGCCTAAATTTTAAGGAAATAATGCCATTATTGGGGATCAACACTTAAAGCTTTTTGTCAATATGATGGAAGAATTTGAGATTGAATTTGAGGATGTGTACATAAAATTGTTTATTCATACTCTAGAGGAGGATGCATGGGACTGGTATAAATATTTTCTAGAAAACTCCATTGATTCATGGACAGAAATGAAGAATGCTTTTAGATTGTAGTATGGAGATAAAACAGACCCTAGGTTTCTTTTATCAGAATTTGAAAATATAAAAATAATCCTAATGAGTCTATTCATGACTTCAATACAAGGTTCAATAAGACCCTAAATAGGCTACCTATGATCTTGAGGCCAAGTGATGTTTCTTTTTTAATAAAATACTCTGATGCTTTTGATAAGAAAGCTACCTATTATTTAAGAGACAAGAACCCAACAACATTGAGGTAGGCCTTCACCATGGCTTTGCAGATTGAAAATGATATCAAAGTAGTTGGTAAGCCTCCTAAGAGGGAATGTATTAATCGATCAATCCAGAGAAGCCTTAGTCAAGTAAGTTTGTGGATCGGGGAGGTTGTGAAAACTTTGGCTGGAGTTGTTAAGGAAATATCCTATAAACTATCCAAAGAAGAGAAGGGGATTGGAAAAGGTTCCTAAGGTCATCATAAAGAAAAAGGTCAAGAAATATTTTCCAATCATCCTAGGGGTGACCAAAGATCTGATGACAGAGGAAAAGGACTTGTGGGATTAGGAAATAGATAGTCCTAAGCTCGTGAAAATAGAATTGTGCTTGATCCTTTGAATGCTAGAGTTACTGCTATGGAAGAAGCCAATGAAATTGAGTGGTGTGACAAATATTTCTTACCACATGCCCCATGTGATGAAGAAAAATAATTTGAGGAATCTGATGATGACATTGATGATGATGTGTGCATGATGGGGTTCTTTACAAGCTCACGGAAAGGAGCAACTTTAACTAAATTAATCGGTGTTAGAAATATTGCAGATTTTTGAGATTGTATCCATCCACCGGTACTACCCCTTCCTCCCTTTCATACTTTTGAAATAGATATGGTACAAGATTTTGAATTGCCTAGTAATGATTTTGAGTACTTAAGGTCATTAATGATTAAAACGTATGATGGAGGAATCCCTTATGAGGAGGATAGGAAGTTGTTAATGAATGATGTAGTTGGCCATGAAAAGGAATATAACACTAGGAGTAAAGTTGTAAAAGGGGAAGGACCTCAAGCCAAACCAAAAACTCCAGTTCTCACCAATATCTCAAAAGAAACTCCTAAGAAAGATACATCTGGCAAAGGCCTTGTTTCCCCAAATAGAATTGGTATCCCTTCCCATGCTCAGACCATGAAAAATCCTTTTCTATCAGATGAGTTTCTTAGTCTTCCTCCAAATGCTTCCTTACCCAAATACGTTCCTTATGACATTTCCCAAGTCTTGAGTCAGATCAAGATTTCTATTCCAATTTTTAGATGCTTAGGATTCCTGAGCACAAGAAAAGGGCCTTTGAGTATTTGGGATTGAAAGAAGAAAATATTACCCAAGGTAGAAATGTAAACAATGTTGAGACTCCTCCTACCATTTCAGAGTTGAAAAAACCCCAAGTGCTGGAAGAACTAGATGAGCCACCTAAAGTATATTTGGGAACATCCTTGGTTGAATCCCAATTGAATGTAGATCCATTTTTCACTACTCTAATTATTAGGGACAGGTTGTTACACAACTGTATGTTTGATTCTGGAGCATCATGCAATGTTATGCCTCTTGAGGTCATGAATGAATTAGATATCAAAGTGACAACAACTTATGGGAAGTGCATTGCCATGGATTCCAGAGAGGTGCCAAAGTGGTTGGATGTGTCAAAGGTTTGATAGTGTAACTTGTAGCTTACCTAGGAAAGAACTTAAAACTAGATGTTGTTATTGTTGATTGCCCTACCAAATGGGGAATGTTGTTATCAAGAAAATGGGCTGCCAGTGTGGGTGGTAGTGTGCAAATGGATATGTATTTTTCCACTATACCTATTGAGGGAAGCCTTGTAAAGTTGTATGGTGAAAATAATATGCTACATCTCATTGAGGATCCCAATAATGCTTCCTATGAAGTGTTATACACTGAAACTAATGCAGATAACTTTGTTGGATTTGCTGATGGTAAAGAGCACAAAATTGATCAATGCAAGTCTCTTAATCAAGTAGGTTCTCCTTGGAATTTGTTGTTTGATGGGGCTTGCTCTAAATTTGGAAATGGTGCTGGTATTGTTTTGATATCTCCAGGCCAGGAAGAGTTTGTTTTCTCTTTTAAACTCAACTTTGAGTGCACTAACAATATTGTTGAATATGAAGCATTGTTATTGGGTTTAAGAATTACATGGAAATATGGTATTAGAGACATCATTGTTAAAGGAGATTCAAAGCTAATTGTCAAGCAAGTTAGAAAATTGTATGTAAAAAAATCAGAGAATGAAGTAGTATAAGCATGCAGTCTAGGATTTTATTGAAATGTTTGACTCCTTTAACATAATACATCACAATAGGAAGTACAATACTCTAGCAGAAAAATTGGTGTATTGGGGTCTAGATTTGAAAATTGTACTGTATCCCCTATTGTGAGTATAATATTGAGGTATTAACTAGTCCATATGTTCCTGACAATGTTAAACACTGGCAAGTGTTCGAAGATGATGCCTAGGTGCAAAGGTTTTTGTAGAACCAAGGAGAATTTTGATCAACATATAGATTGGGAGCCAATGGTTTGTGTGGCTGATGGAAAGGAGACTTTATTTGGCAAAGACATCATTCAGTTGAAGAATAATACTATTCCCATAGGTTTGGTAGCACTTGAATCAAATTTTGATAATGTTGATTACATTATCAATAGACACATGTCAGCCTCAAGGGATGTTGAAGAGCATGACATGGGCACGAAGGATAAACCACATAAGATCTGGCTAGGTAGCAATCTGAGAAAGGAAGAAAAGTAGTCATATGTCCAATTGTTGAAGAAATACCAGGACTTCTTAGCATGGTCTTATTCTCGAACTAAAAGCATACGAGAGAGGATCATTTTAGAAAAATTCCCTTGGAAGCTTTTGCCAAGTCAAGTTTAGGCAGAAAGAGGCCGATCAATCCACTCCTTTCCCCGAAGATGCAAGAAGAATTGAAAAATTTGACGGATGGAGGAATCATACAGCCATGCAAGGTACTCATCATGGTTTGCAAACTTGGTACTGTTAAAGAAGAAAAAAAGATATAAGGCTATGTGTGGATTTAAAAACTTGAATAGAGCATCAATGAAGGATAACTACCCTTTCTTTGAACATGGACAATATGTTACAATTGGTTCTTGGTTCATAATTTTTATCCACCTTGGATGGTTTTTCTAGATATAACTAGGTAGTTGTGAAGGAATAAGAGCTAATCAAGACCGCATTTACCACTCCTTGGGAACATATGTATATGTCAAAATTAATTTTGGTCTAATGAATGCTTTGGAGCCACTTTCCAAAGAGGAATAAATGTATCTTTCTCTGGCTATATTAATGATTTCATTTCTATATATCAAGATGATGTAATTTTTTTCTCCAAAAAAAGGAGTGACCACCTGCAACACTTAGAAAAAATGTTGATAAGATGCAGGGAGTATGGTATTTCACTAAATCCCAAGAAGTTCCATTTTAGAGTTTAGGAAGAAAAGTTTCTTGGACACATTTTGTCAAAGTAAGGGGTCATGATTGATCCTGAGAGGGTAGAAGCCATCAACAAAGTCCCTATTCTAAGAACTAAGAAGGTAATTCAATCCTTTTTTGGGAAGATTTATTTTATTAGGAAATTTATCTCCAAATTTTCTGAACTGTCCCAATCATTAGCATGCTAAAGAAAGATCAAAGTATCAAATGGGAAGAATAAAATATTCAATCTTTTGCTGGGATCAAAGAAGCATTAAATAATGCCCCTATTTTAGTAGCTTCAGATTATAAGAAGGCTTTTCAAATATTTTCTTTTGCTTCAAAAGTACTATTGCATCTGTATTGTTGCAGAAGGATGATGAGGGAGCTGAAAGACCAATTTCCTTTTTAGTAAGGCATTATAAGGATCTGACCTAAAGTATACTATCATGGAGAAGTAGGCATTTTCTTTGGTAAAAGCAACAAATTTCTTCAAGCCATATATTTTGAGTTCCAAAGTCATTGCCCAACACCTTGGTGAAAGATATCCTATCGAAATTTAGGTCTCAAGCAAAAGATGCCGATGGGTAAACAAATCGCAAGAGTATGATATGGATATCCAAACAAAAAAATTGGTCGAGGTTTGGACCTGACAAAACTTATGGTAGAGATTAATCTAAAGACAATTGAGGTAAATGAAGTTGAAGAAGAAAGGTTGAATGTCCTTGAAAAACTAATAAATACTGAATTCTACAAGGACATCATCTTTTATCTAAAACATTTATAGTTCCCTAAACATTTGAGCAAGAATTAGAAAAGAGAACTTAAGTTAGCTTCCCAAAAATATGTCATTACTAATTTTGGGTTAGCTTGGAAGAACCCTGAGGGAGTTCTCTTAAGATGCATTGTTGAAGATGAAGCCCCTAAGATAATTGTTGATCTCCATGGAGGAGTTTGTGGGGGACATTTTTCTAGAAGAGTCATAGCTCATAAAATCTTAAGGGCTGGTTATTGGTGGCCAACTCTTTTCAAGGATACAACTCTGTTGGTAAGAAAATGTGAGAGTTTCCAACACTTTTCTAGAAGACTGAAAGCTTCAGGCTCTCTTCCTTTGCATCCTATATCAATTGAAGCCCCATTTAGGCAATGGGGAATGGATTTCATTGGGAAATTTCTGATCCTTCAAGTGCAAGCCATAAGTGGATACTAGTGGCCATAGATTACTTCACCAAGTGGGTGGAGGAAATCCCCACCAAGAAGGAAACTCACCAAATTGTCATGGATTTTGTCCTGAATTATATCATTTGCAGATTTGGGGTACCTACCAAAATAGTTACTAATAATGCCATGAGCTTTTGAGCTAAACCTTTGGTGGCCATGTGTCATGAATATGGGATCAATTTGACATATGCTTCCAATTATAATCCCCAAGGAAATAGACAAGTAGAGTCCAGCAATAAAAATCTATTGAAGATAATTAGAAGAACTTTGGATTTGAACAAAAGGAAGTGGCATGAGTAGTTGAAATTTTTTGTTCGAGCTAATTAAATCACTATTAAATGAGCTATTGGAAAAATCCCATTTGAGTTGGTGTATGGAACTCAAGCCTTACTACCCCCGCATATGCAATTGTATTCATTTCAATTTATTCAACAACCGAAAGATCAAGAGTGACTCTTCCTCACACCCGACCTCCCGAGGTCGTGCCGAGACAGCCGGTGGGGATGGAATATGTGTGAGATACAGACAAACTAGTTAGGCAATCTAATGTCTTCAATGCGCACTAACGGAACTTGTGAATCTAAAGCAAAGAAAGCCCTCCTAACTTGGGTTGGTGTGATAGATCGGTCAGCAAGGATGACTGCTCGAAGGCTCCAATCAATATCGAGCTCTGGCGTGATTCGATCTATGGGTTGTGGAATACGTGGAAAATGACCGGGATAGTTTCGTGTATTTCTCGACAGGGTCATATGGTGGATGGTAAATGTAGCCAATCTATGGACGGTTCTCTGGCCTAGTCCAGAACTCTCTAGCTTTGTTAGCTGTTGTGTCTAGCAAGGATAATTGTTTGATGATGATAGGTGGAAGTGGAGTAGACTGGAATACTAGTGTGCGTAGGCCAGTGTCTATGTCTAATTCTCCTATGGATTCGTTGGGCTGCGGGATTTGTGGGTCACAACCGTAGACTCTTAGTCGTTGTGGACCTGTTATGGTCATGCGTGAAATCAAGTCCTAATCCCTAATATCCAGTAATCGTATGCTTTCTCAGCTTCTATGTTTAGGATCAACAACTGTGTGATTTTCTCAGAATACCCTACAGGTGTTCGTGCAACCTAGATTCTTAGGCTGGTATCTATATCTAGAAGAGTGTCTCCTGCATCTGGCTGTGGGACCAAAGGATCACAACCAAAGGTTTGTTCTCTTTCGAACCCTTCTACAGTCATATGAATGTTTTCCTAGGGTAATCTGTAGTTCGGTTGATTTGACCAAAACGTGTGTGCTTGGTCATCTTCTATGTTTAGTCCGCTCAACTGAGAATTGATTTGTTGCAAGCTTACCGTTGTTCGGAAGACTTGAATCCTAAGATTTTGATCTATATCAATTATTTCCGTGATGAGATTGGGCTGGGGCACGATTGGCTCGAATATGTATTCCCTGGGCTCTCTAGGTCCCGTGATTGTCATACAAAAGTAACAAAGTAAATTAACTGTAACAAAATGAAACTTAACTATGTGAAGTGTATCTATAGCATATATGTTTTCTCTATCTTTTTGTGTTTTTCTGATGAACTTTACGAATTTAAGAAAACAACTATTTAAAATATCTAGAAAGACAACTAAAATAATAATTTAAAACAAACAAAATAACCGAAGTGTATTTATTTATGCATGTAATTTGTAGATCTATTCTAAACAATAAAATAGCTCATCTAATCTATTTGCAAGATTCTCGATCCTACCTCAGAAGTGAGGAGTGAATCATAGTTTCTCAGAAACTATCAATCCCCACAGCTTCCCTGGAAATATCGAGAATAGAATTTATTGAAATAAAGCAATTAACTACTCTATTTGATATGATTCTAACTAGAACTTTGAAAGCTAGAACCTGGATTCTGCAAAACAGTGGCGAATCCGATGGTGTGTGTGATCTTGTCCCCTCAGTATGATCTCCTCGTTCTTTCATGTTCACGTGGATCCAGAAAAGCGTGTAATGCTAGCATCAACAGAAGTAGATATTGGGATAAAGGCAGCTCAGAATACACACCGAATACAATGCGAGTAGGAGAGGGATAGCGCAAGAGTATAGAGCTTGGCTTATGCAATTCCTAGCGGGATCTATTGCGAGTCATGCAACATAAAGCATCCAGAACCTGAAACTATCCTGTTTGAGGAGAAAAACCTACAACTTTAATGGCTTCCTAAGCTATTCTACTCCAATGGATTGGATGAAATAACAACACTACTTGCACAAGATGGATATGTGGCTTACCAACAGTAAAACAATGCTAACTAAGCATGTAATGAACTAAACTATGAATCCTAAGCAAAATAAAAGACTGAATTACTGAAAATGAGAAGATGAGAAGTGAATGAGGGGCCATTTGCTTGAGCACAAGCCATCTATTTATAGCATTTGCATTTACCCAAGGTAAAAGCCAAATAGAACTCTTAAACTATAAACAATGGCAAAACACTATTCCAAGGAACCAGAATCATAAATGCAAGCTTATGGCGGTGAAAGAAAGCTGGTAAAACGTTGAATTTACGTGAGTCGTGTTAAAAGAGCTTTTTGGAAAACACGTAAAGGACCGCCGCCACTGAGCTTGGGGCGGGTGGCGGTTCTGAGACCGCCGCGCTTGTTTAGGGGCGGCGGTGAGACCACCACCCGGGCGGGGCGGCGGTTAAATCTTGAAGAGAAAAAGGCTAAGAAAAGGGGAAAAGGAAAAATAAAGCAAGCGGGGGCTAAGCGGGGCATGCGGGATGTTAACACACACTTGGAGAGCTTTTCTAGATCCCGAACACCTTGCGAGGAGACCTGTATCATCATTGGGGCACGTGTCATGTTGTTACGGCGATCTGATACCTTACAATTTTGGGTACGTACATATTGCCCCCTCGGAGAAGCATTTTAGCCATGAAGAGGCGTAAAACGGTGGGTCCAAGTATGGCGGTCCCGAAATGGGAAGTTAGAAGTTATACCTGATACATCCGTGTGTTGAAATGACGCCATCCAAAATTCCCATTACCTGCAAAATGAAAAGAGAACTCAAGTGCAGATAGACACAATAGTTTGAAAAATAAACGCTAAAATAATAGGGAATGAGAACGTACCATTTGTGCGGGGATAGGAACTTACCTCCATCAGCGCTCCAAACCTGTGAAAAAGTCATTTTAAAATGAATCAGAGTGCTATATATATGAAAGTGGGCCCATTTTCCTATTCATTTGTGTGAGTCGATTTGATTGATTTTGAGCTCTGGGACCCATGGTGACGGTTTCTTGCGTGAGTAGAGTCAAAACGTCCATGCGACGAGATAGCGATCATGCCTCCACGTGCGGCACATCGACCCGTGAGATCACAGGTTAGTTTTCTTCAGTTTCTCCTTTTTATCACCTTAAATTTGAAATGCTAAATACTTTGTCATGGGGGGGTAATTTTTGAAAATGTCAGTGTTGAAAGGTCCACCTAGGGGGGCGCCTTGGGTAGGCTTTGTTTTTAGGTAAAATGGTCATTTTTTACGTTTTTTAGGATTTTTAAATTTAAAAACCCGCGTGGGTTTTCGGACCATGACCGCCGCCCTAGCCCAGGGCGGCGGTTACATGACCGCCGCCCCTATTCAGGGTGGCGGTTACATGACCACCAGCCCTTAAGGCGGTGGTTACAAAACCGCCCCCTGCTCAGGGCGGCGGTTTTGCACAGAATGCAAAAGGAACCTCTTTTTGAGATTGTGTTTGTATTTTTAGCATTTCTACGTGCTTTCATGATTTTTCTAGTATTACTTGGATGCTAACTTGCTTTGTTTTGTGTGTTTTTGGGTGTATGCAGGTGAGGGAGGAGTATATCCGGTGGAGTAGAGAGAGGGAGTGTGATTGGCTCCCAGGGGTTCTAGATGCCCTCTCACAGGATGAGGAGGACACTCTTCAGCGGGCTGGGATACTACGCATTTCACGCGTGCCCCATGTTACACCATCTAGTCACATCCTTTGTGACTTGTTCTCATACTGGGATGCAGATCGGAACACCTTCCGATTGCCAGGGGGTCGCGGTGAGTGGACTATTACACTGGAGGACGTCTATCGCATTCTGGGGGTCCCGATCATCGGGAGATGACTCACCCTAGAGACAGCAGGCTCACGGGCACAGATTACACAGTGGGCCACATATATGGGAGATGCAGTCATCTCCACGGGGTCGAAGAAGGGGGTGAGAGTTCGATCTATTCCTTCTTTGCCCATCCCCCTACTTCGCCAGGCCATCATGGGGATCCTTGCCTCGAGACTGATCGGGGACAAGGGAGGAGATACATTATTATACTGCTTGGTCCCCCATTATTACACAGATAGAGGGGCACGGTCGGATATATGCCTGGGGAGCAGACATTCTTGGGACCACCTACCATGACTTATACAGGGTGGTCCATTTACAGGGGCAGTCATTGAGCCACCCGACTCTAGTCATGAGTTGGGTCTATGAGCATTTCATCCCTTATGGCAGGGGTGTGGAGGTGGCGAGATCTGGAGGCTGTGAGGGCAGCCGAGATGGACGAGACATGTCGGTGCTTTAGAGCACCTCATCGGCCCGATTGCCTCACGACTCTTTGCCGACATGGAGGCCACACCATACCAGACTATGGCGAGGCATATGGGGTGAGAGGCTCTTACCTTGATCTCTGCTCCACGCAGGGCAGCTTATTGTGAGTGGGGTGAGTGGAGATGCACCCCTTTGGCCGAGTTCCTCAGTAGTTTGGCCTACCATACATGGGTATGCTTCCCCAGTGGCGCCAGTATATAGATCAGTCGAGAGGCCAGAGGGGGGCCTAGAGGCCGGGGTTGGACAGTGGTTACTCCTGGCATTCCTATTGCAGCCAGGAGGATAGTTCGTGCCAGAGGGAGAGCCGGTGTGCCTCAGGCACCTTTACTTCAGATTGCCGTGGTCCTGCCCACAGCAGCGATGACCCCATTGAGGTAGACTCCGAGTCTGAGGAGTTTACGGGGGGGAGACAGAGGAGGAGACCGAGGACAGTGATCCTGAGTGGCACGATACCCAGGACATCATGCAGGCGAGAGAGGGCCGAGTAGAGTGCAGAGAGGGTGACTCTGGTTTCAGAGGAGCCACTCTCCCAGGGCCATGGGGAGGATGAGTCTATTGCGGGGTGTTACGTTGCTCCAGCTACAGGAGCAGCCCCTCAGTCGGTAGTGGCATCCGTGGCGGGCGCTGACCCCATAGATCCATCTTGGAGGCCTGGTGATCCGAGTAAGTTACCCTCTCTCCCTTCTAGTGTTTGTTTCTTTGTTAGGATCTCCTTAGTTGCTATCTTGTATCTTTTAATTCCTTGTTTGGTTTCTAATTTGTTTTCTCCTTTGTTTGCAGAGACCGCCGATGAGTGGCGGGACTTGATCCGCAGGGTATGCACTGATACCCTGATGATCCCCATGGAGAGGACCCGCGCAGAGCTATCCGTGGATGTTGGGGAGCCTTAGGAGCGGCGGACATGCGATGTCTTTTCTCCGATCGGCATGTGGCCAGGATGGTATCGACCCTTCGCCGAGCTAGCGGGAGTAGGGGCGGGGTGAGCGTCGATGAGGAGCCATTCTCGTGGTGAGGCTGCGGCTGCCCCTCGGGATCCTGAGCCCTCCGTGCATTGAGGCGCCGGGTGTAGCGAGTCCTAGGCGTGGGCGTGCACCTTCAGAGGGTCCGTAGGGATTGAGAAGCCACTTGGCTCTCGTAGATTTTGTACTATATATTCTTTTGTATATCGGGCTCTTTGAGCGTTTTGACCATGCTTAGTGCATGATGGCATTGTATATAAACATTGATTATTTATATATATGCATTCGTTCTGGATCAAAATCTTGGCATTCATGGCTTTCTTTCTATTTCAGATTTCCTCATGTATCTTTATGATGTACGTTTATATGTTTCTTTTAGAATATATGCAATGGTGAACAAATGATGCAAGTGTTTTACTTTCCTTTTGTGTTTCATGATCTTTGATATATGATGATGTAGATATAATGTGATTTTGAATCTTAGTTTCTGTAAGCAATTTTGGATACTTCATGTTTGTTTTGGCAAAGTGATGAAAACAAACCGGTATGATGAATAGATAAACCTGCCCCTACCCCTAACTCCATGCAACTAGTAAGATGCGAGGGCTTATCACCAAGAGTTGGGAAGGGCGCAAGTTATGAGGTGTAGTGAAATGATAGTGATGAAAGACAGACAAAGCTTTGGTGGAACCAAATTAGGACACCACAAGTCTACTCTACTCGAGTGACTTCATAGTTTTGGATGCAACTTGCTTTGCGGTTTATCCAGACTTAGACCCGTAGATGGCCACATAGTAGACAAAATCTAGGTTTTTAGGATTTTAACTCTCTTGGGACTTTGAACATCTGATTCATTTGTTTTTGACTCAAAGTTTCAAAGTTTGAATTGTTTGTGTATGACTTTTTGCATTTATTTGTCAAGAGGACCCCCTACACTTTGCCCCATGCTACTAGTAAGAAGCGTGGGTTTATCACCGTGGGAAAAGTATAGGTGAGTAAGGGCATTCCCATCCTTTCCCAACCCTACGTCACTAGTAAGAGATGCAAGCTCATCACCAAAGGTTGGTGGGGCAAGGAAATGTGTAAAATTAAAAATTTTTGTTTGATCAATGTTTGACTTGTTTATTTGAGTAAAATGTCAGTATGTGTTTATTTCCAAAGAGATATACATATGGGATAGATGTGACACCATGAAGCTTCTAGAATAGACCATAGGCAAGACACCTACCCTAAGAAGAAATCAAAAGTGAGAATAAACTTGCAGATCTTGGTATGGTTACCGTTAAGACTTTGCCATGTCTAGCTTTATTTGATAAAATGATTCGAGATAATTTGATGATATCATGAAAATGGAGAAGTATGATTAAAGTGTTTATGCCAACAACATCATGAGTTTGTAATGAATTGCTTTGAGAATAGATTCCTTAATCACCATTTGTGTATGAACAAGCGGACAATATGATCCTAATCTATATGAAGATGCAATGTAGATATATATATAAGTAGTGCTAGCTGCTTATGCGTAAAAATGCTTGAGGTGTAGGGAATTGACTGTTTCACCAAATTCCTCACCTTCTAGCGTACATAAGAGGTATGCACCATTCCCATAGTCTTTCATGACTCGGTATGGGCCTAACCATTTAGGCCGGAATTTCCTTCCTTCGCCGGTCTTCTTGTCGATCCAGTTGTCTAGTCTTAGAACTAGATCACCTTCATATATGTCGCGTTCATAGACTTTCTTATTATATTGCCGGCACATCCGGTCGGCATAGACTCTATGCCGTTGTTCAACATCTAACCTAGTTTCATCTAGGCTTTCTAGTTGGGAAAGACGTGCTTCTCTGTAAGCGTCTTCATCCAGAATCCCTTGTAATGAAATGCGGAGACTGGGTATTTCAACCTCGAGTGGGAGAACTGCCTCTGCCCGAATACTAGTGAAAAAGGAGTTGCTCCCGTTGGTGTTTTTATTGAGGTTCGGTGGGCCCATAAGGCCGGATATAACTTCAAGTGCCAATCTCGTTTGTTTTCTTTCACCGTTTTAAGGAGAATGGCTTTTAGTGTTTTATTCGTCGCTTCAGCCTGTCCATTGGCTTGAGGGTAATACAAGGAAGCCGTATGATGGCTTATTTTAAATTTATTGCATAGCTCGTGAACCTCTTCATTCTTAAAAGAAGTTCCATTATCGGAGATAATGATTTGCGGGATACCGTACCTGTAAATGATTTGGTTTAAAATGAACTTGGCGATTACAGAACCAGGTACAGTAGTAAGAGGCATAGCCTCTACCCATTTGGTAAAATATTCGGTGGCCGTGATTATAAAATTATGGCCGTCTGTGGATGAGGGAGAGAATTTCCCTATTAAATCTAGGCCCCATGTAGAAAAGGGCCATGGAGTAGTGATTGGTTGCAAAGCTTGTGCCGGCATATGGATCTCATGGGAGAATTCTTGGCACTTATGACACCTGCGTATGAACTCTACTGCGTCGTGTTCTAGAGTAGGCCAGAAATAGCCCATTCGATGTATTTTATGAGTGGTGGCATGACCACCGAAGTGGCCTCCACACATTCCACTATGGGATTCATGGAGAATCTTCTTGGATTCTTCCGTGTCGACACATCTTAGGAGCATTCCATCGAACGCTTTCCGATAGAGCACTTGCTCTATAATGATGTATTTAGCTACGATAATACGTAACCACCTTCTTTGTTGTGGTGTAGCTCCTTCTGGATACGTATGGTCCATGATATAATTAATGATATCAGCGTACCAGGGACACTCAGAGATAGAGGGTCGGGTTTCGATGTAGTATACGCACTCATCTGGAAAATCTAAATCTACTAGATCACCTCCATCTAATGGGTTATCAGCTAACCAATCTGCGATGATTTGTCCTTTAACCGACTTCTGATTTACAAATGTTAATTCGAATTCCCCCATTAAGGTTATAAAACGTCCAGCCTTTTTAGACAAGGACCCTTGTGTGAGGAAAGTTTGTAAATGGTCCATTTTTACCATGACCCTTGTTTCTTGATTTAGCATATAATGTCTTAAGCGTTTGGTTGCAAAAGACTATGGCGAGGCATTCTCATTCTACTTGGGTATAACGTGTTTCATAGTCGAGCAACGTTCGGCTAATGAAATAAATCACGCGTTCTCTCTTGTCATCATCTTCTTGAGCCAGCATGCAGGCTAGCGAGACATTGGTTGCTCGTGAATATAAAATTAATGGGTGATCTAGCTTAGGTGGCATTAGTGTAGGTGGTGATAACAGGAAACACTTAACTGCATCAAAAGCTTCATTGCAGTCTTCAGTCCAATCAATGCTATAATCTTTCTTGAGAAAATTGTTGATTGGATGTATGGTGAAACTTAAGTCTGGGATGAATCTCCGGATTGCACCCAGCTTTCGAGGAATGACCTGATTCCAGATTCATCCGAAGGTGGAACCATTTCGAGGACAACCCAAATTTTGGTTGGGTCAACATCTATCCCTCGTAACGATATGATGTAACCTAGGAGCTTCCCTCCTGTTACTCCAAAGATGCACTTTTCTGGATTTAGCGTGACTCCGTACTCTATCAGCCGTGAGAGAATGATGCGGAGTATTTCCGGATGGTCACAACGCTTCTTGGCCTTAGCCAACAAGTCATCTACGTAGGATTCCATGATTTTATGAATTAAATCATGAAATATATATGTCATGCTATAGCTCATTTGGTATGTAGCACCCGGCATTCTTGAGACAAATGGCATGACAACATAGATAAGTTCCCGGGGAGTTATAAACGTGGTTTTAGCTTGATCTTGTTCAAAGATATTTTAATTTGATTGTATCCGAGAATCCATCCATGAGAGACAAAATTTCAAACCGGTTGTTGCATCAACAATGACATCGATGGATGGCAGCGGGAAGTCATCTTTAGGACACGCTTTGTTGATGTCTCGAAATCTATGCGAGATGCGTATCTTTCCATTCTTCTTGAGAATGGGAATGATGTTAGACACCCATTGGGAGTAATCGACTGGCTTGATAAATCCTACTTGGAGGAGTTTTATTACCTCCTCTTTTACCATGAGAGCTACCTTGGGTTTCATGGGTCTCGATTTTTGTTTAACTGGCTTTGCATCAGATTTAGTGACGAGGTTGTGCACCGCGATGTGGGGTGCAACCCCTGTCATTTCCTTATAATTAAATGCAAATGCCTTGATGTTCTTTGAGGATCTGAGTGTGTATTTCTACTTCCTCTGGGGTTAACGAGGACCCTAATTTCAATATCCTTGGTTCGTCTTCCGTTCCGATGTTAATATCAATTGTTTCTTCGATCAAAGAGGCGTTACCCTCTTCAAACTCAGGTGGCTGGAGGTAAATCCAAATCATCCCCATTTTCTACTGTGCATATGCTAGGTTCCATTTGTGAGGGAAGATTCACCATGGGATTTCCGAAGTAGGAAGATGAATGTGGGATTAAGGACAAATCTATCATATGATAGGAGAGATGTAGTGCCGCATAGGTGTTTAAGTAATCCAAAGTGGCCATATCACTATCAACATGGTCTAGGATAGTAGATTCATTTCTGTTTAAAAGAGAATTTGTCATTGTCTTTATCAATGGTTCATCACGAAGGGATACCATGAAACGGGTATCCTCTAACTTATTGCTTGGAGTAAAACATGATGCGGAAGTTGCTTTATTGAATCAGTGAGAAGATTTTCCTCTCGCGGGATTGCTTCGATTGATATGAAGTCAAATTCCTTGCTTAAATCTAATACAGCTTTTTTGTAAAGTTGTAAATGCTCGGCTTTGGTTTCATATATCTCTGAGACTTGGTTTGCTACCAATTGTGAGTCTCCTAAGACTCTGATGTTATCAACACCAATTCTTTTAGCTAAGATGAGGCCAAGGAGGAGGGCTTCGTACTCAGCGCCATTGTTTGTGCACTCGAAATTTAGTTTAAAGGCAAAAGGTAAGACTTTTCCTTCAGGGGAAGTGAAGATTACACCTGCCCCCGCTCCGTATCGACATCTAGCTCCATCAAAATGGAGTGTCAATATTTATTTGGGAATATGGATCTTTGGGATATCATTGTGTTTGCATATTCTACTTCCACCATACAGAGATCCTCTGCTGGAAGAGAGCCAATGCCTAGGGGATATCCTATGCCTACTGAATCGAATGGTAAGAATATTGGTAGATCATTTTCTAGCAGTTCAACGATTTTTGCAGTAGTTCTTAATGATACTGCTTCTACAGTGTTAGCCTCATCTTTAGGGGTTGGGGTTACTTTGGCTAGGCTCATAGCTTCAAGATCTGTCGTAGGTACCAACTTTTCGTTTGTTTTTGCGTCGGTAGGTTTATTAAGTTGATTTGTTGGGAGTTCAAACTCCGAGTGTATGCCTGGTCTTTTCTTTAAATCAGCTAGGTGTACATCAAATGGTTTTGGATCACCTTTGGCCATGAATACCTTTCCTAAATGTAAAAACCTTACTTCTTGAAATAGTGTAGAAGGGATTGCCTTCATGCGGTGTATCCAAGGTCGGCCGAGGATCATATTATAGTTAGTTTCCCGATCTATAATATAAAACTCAGTCAAGATGGTTTTGGGTCCTAAGGTGACCGGTAATATTATAGTTCCAACCGAGGTGGCTTTAAGACTATCATAGCCCCTTAGTGTATTTCGAGTTGTGGAGCAATTGGTTTCTCCATACCCTAGCTTTTGGAGGAAAGAGAAGGGGACTATGTTAACTGCTGCCCCATCGTCAACCATTACACGCTTTACATAGTTGTTATAAACCCATACTTGCAAATGTAAGGTTGGATCACCTCGGCGTGCGATCTCAGCATCTGTCGGCATTTTGTTTATCTCGAATATGAATTTGACATCCCTATCTGCTGTCCTGGAGGATGAACATCAAAGTCCACATGATTTACCTGTGTTTCAGGTGGTGGAGTGATGTTAATTAGATGACCTAAACCTAATGCTTCTAAAAGAGCAGCCCTGTGGGTAGGAGAGTTCTTTAGTAAGTCTAAGAATGAAATGTGCGAGAAGGTTTTTGTTAGGTCGTTAATCAAATCATAGGCTCCCATAGGTTTTACTATGATTTGTTGGATGTCATCTGCCTCTGGCAGGTGGCTTGGACTTGGCTGAGAGAAATACTCTCGCGTCCTTGTTATAGCTTCGATGGGTAGCTCAGCGTCTAACTCTACTAAACCGACTACCTTAGGTCGTGGTTGACTTCCTAGTTGCGGGAAACTAATGGATTTAGTGAGGTCGAGGCTTCATGATCATTGTTTCCTGTCATTGCACCCTTGTTCGTCCCAGTTGGATTTAGCTTGTTGTTATCGTGATTTGGGAGTGGATCATTAAAGATCTTCAGAGGTGCGTTTTGAGGGGAAACTGCCCCTGAAAAGGTATTTGACGTTGGTGACGTAGGATTTGCTAAGAACATATCCATAAAAAGTTGTTTTTGTTCATCTGGCAAGCGTTGCATGAATTTATTGTAGTCACGGCACGTTCTAGTGTCATGGCCCGAATTTTGTGGAAACCACAGTATGAATTAGGATTGTAATTCCTAGTTTGTTGATTTGATGTGTATTGTGGCCCAAAATTTTGATCAAACCATTGTCTATTAAAATTTTGTTTGTTGTCTTTGGTTTGAATTCTGGTTTTGGTACCTAGTTGAATTTTGGCTTGGACCCTGTATGGGATTTCGCCGTTGTTGTTGTTGTTGTTGTGGATGATTAAAATCCACTGCATTGACTGTCGGGGTAAAGCTATTATTTCGTTGGTTGTTTATTTGTGATGGAGTATTGACAACATTTACCTTTTTAGGTTGGTCGGTTACTCCATCTGTTGTTACACCCCGATTTTTGTTAAGGATTTTAGGTCCTTGATTGACGTTCGTGGTAGTGGGATAAGTTGTAGTGTTCTGATTGGGGGTGATTAACCTCCCATTTGCTCCATATGTTTTGTGACCACTATCAATTGCTGCTTGATCTATTCGAAGAGCACTCTCTAGTACTTCATCATAAGTTCGTAATGGGAACTTTTGGACTTCTTCCTTCACTTCTCTGCTAAGCGAATGAAGGAATAAATCACATAGTTCCATTTGATCCATGTTTGGAGCACTTGCCGAGGAATAAAGGACTGTACGCCACCTTTGGATGAAATGGGTGACAGATTCGTTGTGTTCTTGTTTGATGTGTAAGAACTCCCTGATTCCTATTCTTAATAGTTTGTTCATGTCGAAGGCCTTGATGAACTCTGAAACAAGTTGTTTGAATGAATGGATGGAAGCCTCAGGTATTCTATAATACCAATCGAGAGCGATGCCTTCCAAGGTTTTTGGGAATATTTTAGCAACCCCATCCCATGGGAGTAGTTCTCGAATGGCTGTAGCGTAAGCTTTGATATGTGCATTTGGATCTCCCTCTCCTTTGTATTTGGGAAAATCGGGAAGAGGTCTTGGAAGCATGATGCTTCGTATGGTGAAATCCAAGGGTTCTTTCAAATATTCTGAGTAAGTCCCTATCGCATATGTTTCGACCATTGATGGCGCCTGTTGAGGGAGCGGTGGTGGGATGGGTTGTTGATATGGCGCAGCGTATGCATTGGCAGGGGCATAAGGAAGCCCCTGTGTTTGAGAAAAAATTCGGGAGAGGAGAACATATCCCCTTGTGGTGATTTGGAGTATATGTTTAAGTATGATGGGGTACTATCCAGGAATGGATTGTTCTGTACTAGACCGGGAGGAACAGTGCTAGAGATGGTGGGTCTAGTTGGCATTTGTTGTGAATACTGAGGAGTCATGCCTAACGTGCCTACTCCTGTGAGGAGATCCACTTGGCTAGGATGGTGTGGAGGATTGGAACTCCCTGCTTGCATGAATTGCAAATTTTGACTTGCTTGGGCAAGTTCTAACCCTCTAACCTTTTCTATTAGAGTTGAAATGACTTCATTTGGTGAAGTTACGATATTCTACCTTGGTGGCATTTGTTGTATACCATGGTTTTGTATAGGCATGTGATATCCTGCTATGAACTGATCACTATCTTGCCAAGTTTCTCGAGTATTTCCTATATGCAGTGGCATAGAGGTATTTTCTTGAAAAGAGACCTCGGGTTGTGGTTGTAAACCTCCTACAGGTGGATACATACCTCGAGAACGTTGGTCGTTCCTGGCATAATGTACCGAATATTCATCGTCTAAACCTTGGTATGAGTCTGATTGTCTACTAATTTGTGGTCTAAGTAGTACCTGAGGAGATGAACCAGATTCTCGGTGAACGTCATATTGTTCGAGCCTGAAGGCTCTGTTTGTTGCATTTGAGTGAGTTGTTCCAACTCCTCTGTTTGGAAGGGCGAGCTATATCTGATCCTTGGAGTTTGTGTTGACAACTGACTAGTTGAATAGTTGTCACCCCACACTGAGAGCGAGGGTGATGATTGTCTATTCTGTTGGGCGTAGTATGCCTCAAGACCCAAGAGGGGTCTGCCATATGCATCGAATCCGACATATTCGGGGGTATATGAATACCCATGAGAATAATGGGAAGGAGCGAAGGTGAAAGCCAATGAGGCGGAGAAGATGAAAAGTATACTAAACTTGGAAGAACACGTGATACTATGACTCCGAACTAGAAAGTAGGAAGTTCACGTCAGCTTCACTAATTTTGTTTGTTTCACGTCGGGTTCACCAATTTTGTACGACGGAAAAGTGACAAGCGAGCGTGGGAATCTACAAGTGACTCTTCCTCGCACCCGACCTCCCGAGGTCATGCCGAGATAGCCGGTGGGGATGGAATATGTGTGAGATACAGACAAACTAGTTAGGCAATCTAATGTCTTCAATGCGCACTAACGGAACTTGTGAATCTAAAGCAAAGAAAGCCCTCCTAACTTGGGCTGGTGTGATAGATCGGTCAGCAAGGATGACTGCTCGAAGGCTCCAATCAATATCGAGCTCTGGCGTGATTCGATCTATGGGTTGTGGAATACGTGGAAAATGACCCGGGATAGTTTCGTGTATTTCTCTCGGACAGGGTCATATGGTGGATGGTAAATGTAGCCAATCTATGGACGGTTCTCTGGCCTAGTCCAGAACTCTCTAGCTTTGTTAGTTGTTGTGTCTAGCAAGGATAATTGTTCGATGATGATAGGTGGAAGTGGAGTAGACTGGAATACTAGTGTGCGTAGGCCAGTGTCTATGTCTAATTCTCCTGTGGATTCGTTGGGCTACGGGATTTGTGGGTCATAACCATAGACTCTTAGTCGTTGTGGACCTGTTATGGTCATGCGTGAAATCAAGTCCTAATCCCTAATATCCAGTAATCGTATGCTTTCTCAGCTTCTATGTTTAGGATCAACAACTGTGTGATTTTCTCAGAATACCCTACAGGCGTTCGTGCAACTTGGATTCTTAGGCTGGTATCTATATCTAGAAGAGTGTCTCCTGCATCTGGCTATGGGACCAAAGGATCACAACCAAAGGTTTGTTCTCTTTCGAACCCTTCTACAGTCATATGAATGTTTGCCTAGGGTAATCTGTAGTTCGGTTGATTTGACCAAAACGTGTGTGCTTGGTCGTCTTCTATGTTTAGTCCGCTCAACTGAGAATTGATTTGTTGCAAGCTTACCGTTGTTCGGAAGACTTGAATCCTAAGATTTTGATCTATATCAGTTATTGCCATGATGAGATTGGGCTGGGGCATGATTGGCTCGAATATGTATTCCCTGGGCTCTCTAGGTCCCGTGATTGTCATACAAAAGTAACAAAGTAAATTAACTGTAACAAAATGAAACTTAACTATGTGAAGTGTATCTATAGCATATATGTTTTCTCTATCTTTTTGTGTTTTTTGATGAACTTTACGAATTTAAGAAAACAACTATTTAAAATATCTAGAAAGACAACTAAAATAATAATTTAAAACAAACAAAATAACCGAGTGTAGCTATTTGTCTGTGTAATTTGTAGATCTATTCTAAACAATAAAATAGCTCATCTAATCTATTTGCAAGATTCTCGATCCTACCTCAGAAGTGAGGAGTGAATCATAGTTTCTCAGAAACTATCAATCCCCACAACTTCCCTGGCAATATCGAGAATAGAATTTACTGAAATAAAGCAATTAACTACTCTATTTGATATGATTCTAACTAGAACTTTGAAAGCTAGAACCTGGATTCTGCAGAACAGTGGCGAATCCGATGGTGTGTGTGATCTTGTCCCCTCAGTATGATCTCCTCGTTCTTTCATGTTCACGTGGATCTAGAAAAGCGTGTAATGCTAGCATCAACAGAAGTAGATATTGGGATAAAGGCAGCTCAGAATACACACCGAATACAATGCGAGTAGGAGAGGGATAGCGCAAGAGTACAGAGCTTGGCTTATGTAATTCCTAGCGGGATCTATTGCGAGTCATGCAACATAAAGCATCCAGAACCTGAAACTATCTTGTTTGAGGAGAAAAACCTGCAACTTTAATGGCTTCCTAAGCTATTCTACTCCAATGGATTGGATGAAATAACAACACTGCTTGCACAAGATGGATATGTGGCTTACCAACAGTAAAACAATGCTAACTAAGCATGTAACGAACTAAACTATGAATCCTAAGCAAAATAAAAGACTGAATTACTGAAAATGAGAAGATGAGAAGTGAATGAGGGCCATTTTGCTTGAGCACAAGCCATCTATTTATAGCATTTGCATTTACCCAAGGTAAAAGCCAAATAGAACTCTTAAACTATAAAGCAATGGCAAAACACTATTCTACGAGAAACGAGAATCATAAATGCAAGCTTATGGCGGTGAAAGAAAGATGGTAAAATGTTGAATTTACGTGAGTCATGTTAAAATATCTTTCGGAAAATGCGTAAGGACGCCGCCCTAGCGGGGCGGCGGTTCTGGGACCGCCGCCTGCGGGGTGGCGGTCACGAGACGCCCCGGCGGGCGGCGGTTTCATCACTAAAGAGAAAAGGCTAAGAAAAAGAGGAAAAAGGAAAAATAAAGCACGTGGGGGCTAAGCGGGGCATGCGGGATGTTAACACACACTTGGAGAGCTTTAGAAGACTTAGATGGCGAATTACTTGAGTTGCTTGTTAATGGTAGGCATTTGAAACATTTCCTTAATTGATTTCTCATAATCAAGGTATGCACTATTGTATAGTGTATAGTCTTAAGTTTCATTTTACTTTTTTGTTTTTTTGTTTTGGTTCATCTTGGTCCCTGGTGACTAGTTTTTGTTGGTTTCTTAGTTCGCCTTGGGAGAGTTCATTATTATTGTTCTACTCTGTAAGATTTTTATTTGACTCCATTGTCCAATGGTTTATTTTTGGCACTTGGTCTGCTATTTATTCTTATGGAACTCATAGGGAGTGCCCATCCCCAAGTAGGAGCTGATCTTGGTGCTCAATTTTATCTTGCCTCGTTTGTCCTTGAAATTCTTTAGTTTTTGGGCTCTTTCATATTTTCTATCTTCCCGTGTTGATGTGTGAAATATCTGTCCTTCATTTTGTTTCCATGATCAGTATTTTCCTTTGGTTGAGGATCACTTAAATTCTAGAATTTATTTTCATTCCTCTGTCCATGTATTTGTATCTTGGGCGTAAAATCGAGTATTTTCCCTTCCTTCCATTTTTCCACTATCACATTTTGTTTTCCCTATCAATTTTTGTCCCAATATATGTGGAAACGTGGTCCTTTATGATTGGATGCAACTTTTTGGATCACATTTGGGCCTCATATCATTTCTAAATTCTATGTCCTTAAAGAAAGATTCATTTCCAAGTGAAAATGGTGATTTCCCTACATTTTACGGTTTGACGAGTGCATTTTCCCTGTCAATTTATATCTCAACATCTGTGGAAACATGGCCCTTTTTGATTTGATGTAGCTCAATGGGGCACTTTGAAACTCTAAGGCCTAATTCAACTCAAAGCTTGTCCATATGGAGGGTCGGCGCTCATCTCAAAAGTTGCCTCTTGGTTTGACCTTCGAAGTTACGACAGGAAGACACGTGGAGGTTTCCACTACCATTGCCCAGAATTAGACAATTTTTTCATGTGGCCAATGCAGCTTTTTCAAACCATGGACATGTGGAGGGCCGACACTCATTTGAGGATCCACCTCTTGGTCCTACCTTAGCAGTTGCGCCAAGGAGACACATGGTGAGCACACACTTGTTTAGGGTCTCTATTTTTGGGCACCATCTCAAATTTGTGCCTAGGAGACATGTGTAGGCTTCCACAGGCCCAACTCTATACTTGAAATTTTCAAGCAACTTTCTAAGGCCACGGGACACGTGGAGGAATCGCGCTTATTAAGGGACCTACCCTTGAGTTTTATTTTGAAAGAGGGTCAAAAGAACACATGGTGAGCTCACACTTGTTTGGGGTCTCCACTTTGGGCACCATATCAAAAGTGCGCTAGTAAGGCAGATGGAGGATTCCACTCACTCTGTCCTTGCTTGGACTTTTCAATGGCCAAGGAAACTATCTTAGACCCTAGACACATAGTGCCTTCCGCTGGTCCCTAAATTCTTTCAAAGAATTGTGCCAACATGAGACATGTGGTGAGCCCGTGCTTGTTTGGGGTCTCCACTTTTGGGTACCATATCAAAGGTATGCCAAAGATACACATGGAGGCTTCAGTTGGCTCCTTTTATACTAAGACTTTTCAAAGGCCAAAAGAAATTTTCTTGGGTCCAGGGCATGTGGAAGGCCCGCACTTGTTTGGAAACTTGCCTCTGTACTTTGCCTTTGCAGTTGCGCTAAGGAAACATGTGGATGACTCTGATCTAAATTTGATAAAGGGAAGAATCAATGATTGTTATGCATTTCATCTATTTTTCCACCATTTTTTCTTCGAGACTCCTAGAGATGTGAATACACATTGTTTTTCATCATTTTTGATGAAATTCCTTGTCGTTTTTGTCTGCAAAGTGCCATTAAATGGATTTAAAACTTAATTTGTGAGTCCAAAGATTGTTAAGGTTGATATTTTGAAGTTGGAATTGCTTGGGAACTTGCAAAAATGTGAATTACTAGAGAAGTTGGATGTGGGACAAAGTTGTAGAGGAAAGAGAGGGAAAAGGATGAAATGATGGAGGTTGCAAGCACAAAGGATGAAAAAGGTGTTGCCTCAAGGGTGAAAAGGATTTCCTGTCAGATCTAGCTATACAAGGCCACCGAGAAAATGATTAAAATGGGGATTTCTCACATGAGAATAAAAAGAATGATTAGAAGGACTATCAAAAATTTGTGGCATGGTATCCTAGTCATTAGTTGAGGATTTGAGAAATGTGATCAATTCATGATTTGTCCACTGGTAGTGCATGGGTGTAAATTTTTTAAAATTCACTTTCTAAGGAAAATTGGTAACAAGTAAAGGTTCCTCGAATATTCTTCTTTTTGGGGGGAAATTTTTGGATGAGTGAGTGAAATGTATAAATGCAATGAGAATACTCTTGCAAATCTTAAGAGAAAATTTGAGAGATCCCATCTTCCCGAGAGACAAATCTAAGAAACATGTTAATTTCCTGTGTTTTATATTTTAATCACGTCAAGTTGGTTATGAGTGTACAGACCATTGAAAAGCTCTAAGAATATTCAAAGAAACTTTCCCTTGTTGATGAATCTAATCAATTTTGAATTAATCTGTGTCAATCTTGGACCAATTTGTGTCTGCTTTATTTCATAATGTCTACAAGTAGTTTTTCTTATTCCTATTGCAATCTTGTGTTAAAGTCCCTCCGAATCACATAGGATCTCATCCATGTGACAGTTTAGTGGCATTTACAATTTCATTTCAAGAAGAGCCTTCATCCTATAATGAGATAAAAAATTTAAAATCACTTTATTGTCATTTGTTGATAAATATTGTCTGTAAGCCTTTGAGTGTATCTTAGGCATGAGGAACCAAGGGTCTTTGATGTTTAATTGAGTCTTTAGCTTGAGCCTTTGTGTTAAATTCTTAGAGATTGTGTGAAACCGTGTAAATTTGGGCCTCCATTGATGCACACCTTCTGGTTGAAGGAATATTTTAGCTATTCTAAAGCTTTTTGTCATTTAGTATTCCAATTGTTGTGAAGGTTCTCAAAGATCTAGCATAATCAATTTTATCCTGCTTAATCTCCCACAAAAAATTATTCAAAATAATGAATCCTACCTGAACTACCCCTATTTTCCCTGTATGTCCACAAATGTATAAATTCTACTGCCAAAATATGCAGAAGCAATCAAGATTCCATAATGTCTCTAGTAACCTCAACCTGTTTAGGAAATATCACCATTCTTTAGAAGTGACAACTTGTGAGAGTTAAATTGTGGTGCATTGATCATATTTTCTTAGGGTCTAGTTTAAAATTTGTGCAAAGAAGGATATCTTCATTCTACTTCGTTGACATAGGTTATAAAATGGGTCCTCTCACCCTAGTCGAAAGGCACAACCTAAAGAAGTGAGGATAGATCAAATCCTTAATGAAGGTTCTATCCATTTCTCCGATTCTGAGTGACAAAGAGTCAGAAAAATCCCCTCCCGGCTATAAAATGACTCATAATAGGATTTGTCTATCTCTCAGTGTCTAGCTAAATCTGTGATGTTGCTCGGTTTGCAAGGGAGAATTAATTTGGATACCAATAGGTAGGTCATGAAGTGGTGGTTCAAGAGTGAGTGGTCATGTATTTCTTCCCCATGGGAAAATGGGTTGAGGTCTTTTTGCTTCATCTTCCATTGTCATTTCTACTTCTACTTCAACTCTTGCTTCTTCAAATTATTCTTCTTCCAAGGATTCAATGTCCAATGGTGATTAAATAATGGGAGAATTTAAAGGGGAGTATCATCGGGGAGTTTGGATAGGATTTCTAGGTGAACTTCTTGAAGACCCGGATGGAGAGGAGGCTTGAGAGAAAAATTATGGATTATCTCTAATTTATTCTTGCTGATTTTACAAAGCCTCAAAATTGGGGTTGACAATTCCTCTCGATCTATTCAACTTGGTGTATCTCTTTTCAGCCAAAATTTTTAAATTCTTGCAGTGGGAATATGAAAGGTCACATATAGAAATGGACAGTGTATCTTTCAGCAATGGATTTTCATGAACTTTTTTTTGTTTTTTCAATATTTGATTTTTTAATTTTGGGAACCTTACAATCATATTTTGGGAGTCTTACAATCATATTTTTGGGTGTAGATGTGCCAAGTCTGCCACATGGTGGGAATCAAAAATTTTGGTGAGAAAATTTGTCGGGGACAAATTTGTGGTTATCTTGCCAATGCTCTAGGAGTCTAAGTCCCTATACTTAACTAGTGTAGTTGTCATACGTGCATGAGTGAGTAAAAAGTAAGTTCTATCCTGGTGGCCTTTCAATTGGGGATCCAATAGGGGCACTCTCATCGACCCGTGACTAAGCTAGAAATTTAGCTATAGAATACTTTGTCAAGAGAGCGAGAAAGGGAGTGAGAAAAGAGAAGAGGGGATTAATGTCATGGGTAGAAAATCAGAGTCCCACACCCATTAACCAGAAAGTTCACACACGCATTAAAGTTAAGAAGAAATAATCCTACAAATGGCAACAAGAAGAGTTAAGATTGAGAACTAAAAGTTTCTAAAATATCCTAAAAAAATGCATGAAACTCCTTATTATATTGATACTCGAGAAGAATTTGTACATAGCATGGAAATGGAATAAATTTGAGAATGAGGGGAATGGAATAATTTTTCTATCTCCTTTGTTCTCTCAATGCACTCTTGAGTTTACAAAATCAATCACCAAAACTTTGAAATGGGAATGGATTTACAATTTATATAATGAGAGGTGATTCATCATCTACCACCCAATTCCTTTTCATATGTCCTCTGACAATTTAAAAATTTTCAACTTCCTAAGAAGATTTTAAGTCCCTTTTTATAATATAAAGGTGACTTATTACATTAGGAACATCAATACATGAAAAAGTGCAACCCCAATTCAAAATTATAACATTGAGAAGAGAGAAATTTAGGGGAAGAGGAGAGAGAAAGAGAGAGAGAGAATAAGAAGAGGATATGTCATTCTCGACAAAGTCCTTTGATCCTTATTGATGGAAAGCTCAAAATGTAGTAAAACTCTGAATCTTCAAACTCCTTGCACACTGAGAAAATCCTTCAAATTAGCTCACGAATTCTTTTCAAGATGAATGAACTAAGATATATATCAAATTCCCTATGAAAAATTCCTATGATGATCCTGATAAATGATGTCCCACTGAATGATTATCCTTATATGTCCCATTGTGTCAAAATTTCTCTTTGAGTGTAACTTACTATAATTAGTAAGTTTCATAGTTAGTTTTCCTAACCTCAACTAGCTATGGTAACTTGAATTATTTCTTCTTACTGTGCTCCTCTATCCTTTTAGACCAAGTGGTTATTTATATTAGGGGCTTGTGGAACCACATACTATTTTTAGTAAGAGTGAATTGCAAGATGAGATGACCTTTTTGATGACTTTTCTTGCGGTACTTCCCTCCGTGTTCACAACCTTCTTCATAACCTATTCAAATGTTGGCTTCACTGAAGTAACAAAACCCTATGTAGGAAATCATGCTATTTATAGTAAGGGCACCGCAAATGTCAAATTACAAAAAAATAGGTCTTGAAATTCTGGGTTTTATTTTGGGGTTCTATGCTCTGAATTTTTAGTAATTCCTTCATCTCGAAAAAGTGGGAAAATGAGATTTTCATTAGATGGAGAATATTACTAAAAAAATCATATCCCTCTATATCCCTAAAAATATAGACTTAATGGCATGAAAAATAGTTTACTTGAAACTAGAGTTTTTAACGATCATTCCCTCCAATTTTCGTGTGATTTCACCCACTAGATTCCCGAGAAGTGAAGAGGTAGCTCGTTGCCTTTTTCGCAGATGTTATTCATGTAACGGGGTAGAAATATGATGAAAACACAATCCTCCATATCCTTAAAATATAGGAAGCTGCATGGGGCAAAAATTAGTTCACGTGAAACTAGATTTTTCAACAATCATTCCTTCACAGTTTGCACAATTTCACCAACTAGAGCCCTAAAAGTGTGGAGAGGTAGCTTGCTAATTTTTTCAACTATCGTGTCATGGCGACCATAATGGAGCTTGAAATTTACTGTGTCTGGTTTTTTCCTCTGTTTTTGATGAAATCAACTCCATTGCGATAGATTTTTGTTTCTTGTCTCACTAGTTAAATTTCTCTTTGATCCGGTTGCCAGTTTGATGGGAAATTGAGCTTTGCTCTTCATGGAGCTGGAAGTGAAATTTATTTAATGTGAAAATTCATTTATATGAATTAGAGGTTTGAATATGAGTTTTTAATGTCCTTCAAGAGATTAAAAACTCAGCAAAAACAATTTGTTAATTTGTGCACCGGTTTGTAAGATCTCTTTGATTTTTCAGTTTTATGGCAATGAAGATTTTCAAACTTCTAGCTTCTTTGTTCTTCGTTTGATCAATATTTCTTTTGGGACCTGAATATTTTCATGGAGTGAAGGATTTATATTTTTGTTGAAGCTCGTTTGAGCTTTGGAAATGGTGGATTGGTCATGAGAATTTGCAGAGAAATTTACTGAACAAGCAATGCACGAAGGAGTTAGATGTTAGAAGTTAGAAGCAGGAGGGATTTTTAAAATTTGAAAATTAAATTTGAGAAGGGATGAGGCACATTTAAAATTCCCTAATGTTCATCACCTCAAAGTTACGTGAGGGACATCAAATTCTATGATGAGAAAGGTGATGACACATGGTGGAGATCCGACGTCAGGGAATGAAGGCTGACAAGCACCTAGGGGTTAGAAATTCACTCTTGAAGAGGTCACATGAGTGAATAGGAGTATCCTTAGGGGCTGGGAACATTTTTTCATGTTTTATGTCCCTCACCTCAAAGGGACATGAGGGACATCAAATTCCATAATGCTCCAGGTGATGACGTGTGGCAACAATCCAATGGTGATGATGCGTGGCAACTCCTAAACCTTGAGGACAACTTGTGACAACAATATCTTGAGCTCCTGATGGACTCTTTTGATGAAATTTTATATGAGATTGACTATAAATGACCTTATTAATCCAATTGTTTGAGTATAATTTATTTATCCATCCATTTCATCCCTTACAAATCAGATTTTTTATCTAGTACTCCACCTAGACATGAGAAAAACTACTTGCAAAACCATTTCTCACAAGTGTTGTGAAAAAACTAATTTTACCATCTTGCAAGTATTGGAATTACCTTTCCCATGATTTTTTTCCATAACTCCTTCTATAGCTCCAGAATAACCTTCGGAAGGTCAACATCTGTTTTGGCATGTAAACTACATATGCCCGTGAAACCCGATTTTGATCAAACTACTCCAAACTCCTCAAATATTCCCTAAATATTCCAAAATCACTTCTATGATGTTTAGATGCCTTCACTTCACCTCCATGTTTGTTTTATATCCTCCTTTCCAGTCCATAGATTTTCTCCTGTGTTGGGAAGGCTAGTGATAATCCTTCCCAACACTGCCCAGAGATAGCATTTTTTTAAGAACTCCTAAAATCACCTAGGGGGTTGATTTTACTTTCCTAAATCACCTAGGGGAATGAATTAACACCAATTGGGAGGTTACTGGACTATAGGGAATACTTGAGGTGCCTTAGAATGACAAAACATGAAAAAATTTCCACATGGGTATCATTGTCATGCTTGGAAATTGTCAATTTTCCTGTTGCACATTTGCACAACAATAATAGCTCAAAACACTATTACTACTCCTCTGTGCTAAAAGGGTGAATGGTATTGTTGTCACAAGATCACTATAATTTCAAAACTTTTGAATTCATGGTTAAATCATCATACTTTGTTTGTGTTTCCATCCTCTTATGTAGCCTCACGAGTCTAAGATTTGGTAAAAAATTCAAGTTTAGGGAAATCTTGGAAAAATCAACTTGTGGAGGAAAATATGGAACTATTTCTCCATTCCACCTACTCCCAAAGCATCTCCACTTTGTTTGAATTACACTGAGACATTAGCAAATTTTGGTCTAGATGGCACTATGGGCATTTTTCCTCCATTCTCTTCATTTCCAAAATCATCAAACTCAACACTTGCATTGGATATATCGGGCCGGATAGGAATGAAGGAATGATACCCTTTGTTACTAATGTTCACTAAAACCTTTCCTTTGCATACCTCTAAGCATGTAGTAATTAAATCAGTAATGTCAGCTCCACGTGACACTTTTTTAACTTTTCTATTATTTCCATCATTCTCCAAAACCTGCAAGTGTCCATAATAAAGGAAAAGGTAGAATGGATCGGTTATGTCGAACTTGGCGAGAACTCATGGAATAGTTCACAAGTTCCATTATACATTTAAAACCCCAATTCACTTTGCCACTTAAAACTAATAATTAAAGTCGGTCTTATTTTGAACTAATGGAATAGTTACGATGTTCTTTAGTTATACGAAATGTCGATAGGGTGATGGCATAAAATTTAAAGTCAAGTCAATTACGTCATCTCAAGAGGGAATTGAAGGAACTATTCCTTTTTTCCCTTTGTTCTGAATTTCCACCAATGCTGCCAAAAGGAAGAAATGGTTAGATCGGTGTTTGAAGGCCAATAAAGAACATTCCCTTATTCCTCAAGTTCTCCTCCAACCTTCCTAGACTGAATGTTTTTCTCATTTCCTCATAAAACTCCCAAATTTTTCCAAAAGGAGATTGTATAAAGGCTCCAAAATTGTGTAATTGTAATGTAATGATAAAATAGTATATTTTTCCCAATTGAATGTATTGACTCAAGTTTTGGAGACACAATTTCACAAGTGAGAGTAAGATAAAAGGTCATATTGTAAATCTATAAATTGTAATGGCCTCTCCATTCCAAATTGTTAGCAATTTTTGATTGTTACATGTTGTTGGGATTTGTATCACTAATACGTCAAGCAATAAAATATATGTTTCCTCTATATCATTTTCTATGTTCCTCTATCATCTCTACTCTCCAAATTTGTGAAATTTTTGATCTTGTACAACCAAGAAGGAATTATGTGTCCTTCATTAATGGATATGTAGAATTTTGTGTGTATGGTTTATTAGTCTTGTTGATTGCTTAAATTTTTTTCTACTAATTGAATGTAGATGTAATTTGGCTAATTTATATGAATTGTATAAGTCTATTCATGTCATTAAAACTCTATCCCTATTTTTCCTACTCCTCTTTACCTCCCTTCACAGTAAATTCCTCCCTTGTACATTGTTTAAGCAATTTTCCATAGGTTTAGTGGATTATTCATGTGTGATCCCCATCCTATGACCATCCCAAATTATTGGTTTTCTTTCACTAATGGGATCCTCCTCATACCCAAGAAGGAGGGGCTTATCCTGTGATGCTTGCTGAAAACTAATAATCTACTACAACAAATTATTCCACAAACAATTACATAGTAATTTATTTACTTTGCTTCCTTTTATTTTACTTGATCTTCCCTTTTGTTTCATTACAGGTGGAAGGGGTATTTGGTTGGTTTTCTTTACTACAAGGTAAGAGAGGTAAGAAAGGTGGGTTCTCCCTCTATTTCTATTTGTTTTTTTGATTTTTACTTCTTAGGTATCACACTTTATCCAATTCATGGTAGGACTAATTCCCCAAGAAGAAAATTTATACAAACCCCATTTGTAATGAACCATTACACCAAAACCTCGAGACGTTAGTGAAATCCACACATGAGGATCATAACATCCCACCACAATTCCATAGAGTTTGACTTAGGCTGGGTTTGTACCCACACTCCCGTCACGTACAAGCCCGTTTCACCGATGTTTAGGAACCCCACGGGCCCAAAGCTACATGATGTAACCAACCAAGTGGGATTTAAACACGGGTGGTCACTCTGATACCAAATGTAATGAACCGTTACACCAAAACCTCAAGGCATTAGTGAAATCTACACATGAGGATCATAACACCATTTTACATAGTGTAAAATTTAAAACAACCAATGATTACTATGAGGATCTTCAAAACATGAAAACATGTTTTTAAATTCTCAAATCACTTACAAAATTCACCCTTTACCATTTCTTTTTCTTCACACTTCTTCATCCCATTTTAAACCATTTGCAAAGGCCTTGAATGTTTTTCCATTTATTTTGACACATGATTACATATTTAAAATTCGACCACCGCAATTGTAACATCCACTTTTTAAGACTTAGAAACAAGGGAATTTTTTTTTTTTTTTAACATAATGTTCTTTGTTCTAAATTAATATAATTTAGAACACACATTCCATTGCCAATCCATCTCATAATAGAAAACCATATGTATTTGTAATGACTCGAGTGAAACACCGATCTCTCATGTTAACTTGTTTAAGTGTATACTATGTATACTTGGTTCCTTTACCCTTTTAGGGACACCCAAGTGTTTTGTCTAAGAAGCCTATCTAAATATTTGTTACCAATATTCATCTGAAATCCCACATCTTAGACTAGGTGACATAAGATAATGCAACCAAAAACTTGTGATACTTTGGCCAAAGTTTTAAACATGTCTACCATGTTTACATTCCAAGACGACATACTCATCGAAAGGAATATTTCTTTCACCACACTTATATTGTTATCTAGATTGGTCATCCTTGACTACTGTCAACCCAAATCTAAATCAAAGTTTCACACTAAATAGGGGAAACTACATGTACTAGTGTGGAAGACTACTCATGGTGACTAAGGATACATAGACATACTCAATCAAATTTCATTGATTAGGTGTGTCTAGTTACCCTAAGTCAACATGAGTTGACCACTACACTAATCCATGTTTCTATCTTTGTTTAGAGTAGAACCATGAACCAAAATTCCTCTTATGTCCATCAAGTTAATTAAACTAAGTGGGGTGTTGTAGCATAGCAGGATGCGTCATAGTATCCTCGTAATGACTCATGTCATTATGAAGGTACTCTACTACAGTCGTTATGTTACAACATCTAACTAAGTTTCCTCAACTAAACTAACATACTTAAGAATATTAGATTATTAACCAAACAATTATTATCTTAAATATTTTAACGATAACAATGAACTTAAGGGTCCACTAAGCACAATTTACCCCAAATAAGGGTACAAGGTGTATTTTACATGAGAGAAAGGTATGCTAGATAAAATCTGCATTCCTACTTATTATACAATCATGCTTAAACTCATCTTATTCTTAATCGTTATTTTCATTTGTTGATGTATCAGAATTCAATATTAGGAAATTAAGATCATTAAGTTTTCTTACTAAATTTTAACTTTGTAACAAGTTTATTTGAAAAATTGTACTTTGGACTTCAAAATATCATAGTCTAAATCTTTCTAATAACTTATTTAAGCATTCATGCTTCAAATTATTGATATCAGTTAAGGAACATACAACCAACCATCCTCATAATTTAACTATAACACTTAACAAGATATCATACATAGTTCTTTATTTATTCACAAGGAAAGTATCATTTTCTTCCTTTATTAAGGACTAATGTCCTATTAGTGAAAATAGAAAACATATGCTTTAGTTTAATAATAAGAAGCCACACTCACTTATATAAACTATCCATATTCCCTTTACTATTTAAGGATCTACCAATGATTATCAACTTAGTTGTGCTCTTACCACGTGAAATGAATAAACTATAAGTATAGATCCTTAATCCTAGAAGCTTTATATATCATAGAATCTATTAAGTTACGTAATCCCATATTACATATATCTATATAGCCCCATCATGCATGATATTATCTAGTAATATTACACAAAATTATGTCATGAAGGTCTCATAAGTAAATCAGAAATCAACATCTTTACCAAAGAAATTCATTTATCAAAAAGAGAGTTCTCCACTCTCTAAACTTAGGAAGTATTTCAAAGGTTTACACAAATGTCTTTCCATCAATATAAAACTAGTTTTAATACATCTTCCAGATTTCTTTTCCCAAAAAAGTACATTTCAAGTAAATTTCAATACATAAACATATGAATGAGGTGGGATAGTTTCATTAGTAAAACAAATGTAACTTTCTATAAGTCTTTCTCCTTTCATCTTTTATGAAGTCCATCTACAAAATTATTAACATGACTCAGTTCACAAGATTTGAGCATGATAAACGCTATAACATTAAAAAAATATGATTTATCTAATTGTTTCACAAAAGGAACCCTGTTGTTAATGAAAAAGGTTCCAAATATGAAAATAAGATCAAATAGAAAGATTTTTCCCTAATGATTACAAAACGGATATAGAGAGGATTCATAGACTTTGTAGGTTATAATATTCAATAATGAACTAATTAAACCAACATAATTAATTCTATCTCAAACATAGTTATGAAAATCATTACAAAATTATAATCATCCAAATATGAACTAATTAAGAAAGAAGTAATTAACATTATTATCCTAATCTTAAACTTCTCAATTTAGTTTCCAACCTAAGTTCCACAAACTCAACTTGTTCTTATTATTCAAGAAGAAGTGAATTGATATAATCATACTACCTTTATAAAAATAGTATGTTGTTTTAATATTCAAAATATTAACAACCTACTAATAAGCCTAAATGATCAAACAAGAAGATACAACTTGAATAACATCCTTTCCAACAACCTTGCCTAACCAAAGCTCTGCTCATAATCAAAGGATTATGTTGATCAAGAACTAACCAAACATTACAAGTAAGAATAGTTATAACCACACAAGAGATTTGGTACAAGCCCAAAACAAAACAACTTAACCCATAGTAATAGTTCCATGAGGACATGTATTTACGTCAAAGTTTGAAACTTAAAATAACAATACATAGCTATCACAACCATGGAATCTAAAACAATCACATCAGCATGATCATTGTTTCCATAAGCTACTAAAGGATAAAGGAATAGGTCATTTACAAGAAAACACACAAGGTTCTTGTCTTACCCAAAAGACTAAATCCAAGATCAAGGAAAGGAACTTGAGAACAAAATGAACAACAATTTCAAAAAATTGGAACTGACTCAAAGAGATTACTCAAATAACAAAGAATACACCCTCACCGGAAGAAAAGAGTTAAACCATATATAATCTCTTATAACACCATTTTATATTTATGCCATGGCCTTGAACGATCCAAACTAGACATTATTTTTTATCTGGTCAATCCAAAAAGGGTATCCATTCAAAGTTAACTCAAAAATAAGGAGAGATTATACAAGTCTATGTAAAAATAGGTACACTTGTGAAGGGTTACAAACTACAATCAAATAAAGAAAGTCGGACATAAAACTACAACATTTTCCCCCTCATAAAACACACTTAGAGTTATTTAAAAAATCTTCATGTATGCCCAATAAGGATAAACAAGATCTTACTTAAAGAAAACTACAAAACCTAAGATGGTTAACACTTAAACTCAACAATAAAAAGAACTGAAACCAAAATCCTAACGGGTATACCTTTGCAAATCAACCAAAAATGAAAGATACTTCCTCCTAACAAAGGTTATCTAATGAAACTGAAGATTCATTACAGTTCCCTTCTCATGGTGAATATAACAAGTAAACATAACCCAATTTAATAACAATTGAGTGCTTCATAGAAATAAGAGTACAGTCATGATATAAGCCCCCTCAGTAACCAACAACTAATGTAGGAATCTCAAACAATCATGAAAAAAATTGACCAAATAAATTTGGTCTCCAACTGTTAAAAAAAAAGAGAACTGACCAAAACTAAAATCCATAAAGATTTCACCATAACCCTGGCATACATTCCAATCCTACAAGTTACCCATTTAAGGTGAAAAATATAACCAAGAAAACTAACACAGTCTTGCATTAACATCAATGGAAGTTCAGTATAAATAAAATAAGGAAAACACAACTGTATTTCCATCAATACAACCCATATTAATGATAAACGACTATATACACAACATCACAATGTATCCACAAGAAACCATAATTAAGAAACGTCATTGAAGTATGAAGAAGAAAAAAGAACACAAACATCAATACAGAATGATTTCATAAAAGAGAAGAGTTCTTTTAATGAAAAAACTTAAGTAAAAGAAGAATATTTAATGAGATAGGGCCTATCATTCCTGGTAGTGCTCTTGTCTCCTTTTCCTTGTTTCAATCCTTCATGCAAAACTTCAACTACAAGATTTCCACAAAAACACCAAAACCTAGCCTCTGAAACTTTCCTTATCTTCTTCTTATAGCTTCCATGCTTATATTTCATTACCATTACCACCATGCAAGGTGAAATTAATCATGCACAGATTCGAACTGGAGGTTCAAAAGAATGAAAAACCACATGCAGAGCTCTAAAGATCCCAAAAACCAAATGAAACAATAAAAACCAAAACCATCTATTCCTCCAACCTTCTCCTATTTCCCAAGCGGTTTTTTCTTTGGTCAAGAACATTAATTTCAGTAGGATTGACATAGTCCTCTCCCACATTCCCGCCATCGCTAACTCCTTTTAGGTTAGAACTAAAATTTAATACTTCATTCAAAAGATCTTAGCATATTTTCATAACTCAGCTTTCCCTATATTTCCATGCATTCACCAAAATTGGTGGTAACAATGTATTTAATGCCTCATTCAAATATTTTAAATGCCTTAGGAATTGGTGCCACCAACACCCATCCACTTTCCATCCATGCCATCCCCTTTAGGATATCCCAATTCCCTTAGGTTAGGTTCAAATAATATTAGCTTATAAACCAAACTTAGGTCCTTAGGTATAATTTCTTATTTAGTCTTAGAATAACTAGTATCAAGACTTAGGATTACCTCCTTCCAAATAATCAACCACAATAATAAAATCACCTTAGCTTAAACTTAGGATAAGATAATAATCATAGGAACTTAGATTAAATTAGGTCCCAAAAATAATCATCAACATTACCTTATGATGAATAAAAATGATGTTCTTAGATCACTATAAAGGGTGTATGCAAAATATTTCACATGTGATCCCATGGTAGCCTGGGTTCGAAATCAAACATTCTTCCTGGCTTGGTCAAATGACCTAAATGTCATAGAATCAAAAGCATGCCTTGGATCATTGAAATTGATCCAAGGTATGGTTATCCTGCATCAGAAATCAAATAGATTGAAGCACAAGTTCAAATGCAAAATAGGCTATGAATGAGTTTAGACTGAATTTATTTCTTCTATCCACATGTAGTGAACATTCAACATAAGAAATAATGAAATACTTCATTTTAAATTTAGAATTGACATGGAATGATTGTATTCATTTATAGAATATAAACATATCATATACAACAAACATGATTGCTTAGTTCATAAGAGTACACCGTCTTCAAACAAGAATCACATATCAATGTTTGTAACTTTAATTACAAAAGTCATCAAGGATATCAACCATGGTAGAGGCATTACAATGATAGTTACATTAACACCATAGAATTCATGCCACGGTGTTTCCATTACCATCTAAAATAGTTTTGTCCCACATTGCGGTGGTTTCATTTCCATCTGTAAAGGTTTTGTTTTACCTACCGAGAGGTTATGTCTCTTTCCATAATAGTGGTGTCACCACCTCCTAATAGATTTGGTGGTCTGTCTCCAAATATATATTTTTTCTTTCTTATTTATATTCATGATTTTTGTCCTTATTTTAGGCCACACACATTTTTCCTTTTTTCAACCCCCATTTCACCCCACCTTCCCAATTTAACTTGACTTCACCACCTAGTGATCTAATCTCAACCATATAATTTTTTCTATCTAGAGTTAGAACTTGATCTCTTATGGGTTTTCTTATTAAGGTATTTTGTGTGCTCATTTTTTGTCATCCTCAAAAAATTTCAAGATTTTTCTTGAAAAAACTATTTGTATTATTTTTTGATTCATATAAATAAATTTCAAACCCAAGGGAGATCTCTTTCCATTCAAAACACCCACAAGGACCTTGTTTGTAATTTTTATCCACGAAGATAATATAAGGGTTTTCTAACTAGTCATTCGGCTCCCTTGAACCAATCATATATCTATTATATAGATTATTCTTCCATAATACATCCATCTTTTTATGTCCTCCTACTACATTAGTACCATCATATTGGTCACATTGAGCATCAACTTGTGTATTATTTTAGGGTATTCACAAAGTTTTTTTTTTATTATTGGCAAATAGTTTTTTGAAAGGGACTATACCCTTGATTACAAAAGATGGCCTAGAAGCCAGGATAAGAATGAGAACTAGAGAGAAAAGGATCAGAATCCAAATGTGACAATGAAGTTCAAAGTAGCCAAAAAACAGCTACCAAGACAAGACAAAACAACAAAATTACTGCAAACAAGCAGTAAAGGGACCGCAAAAAAACAACAAAAGAACATACAAGAACAACAAAAGCATCAACAACTACTTCTTTGCAGCTTTGTCTATGTTGGTTTTGATATTCTTCCAGGACTTGAACATACCCAAAGTAGTCATGTGGGCAGCGTCATTATAATCCAGCTGCTCAATGGCCTTCTTACTTTCCTTATCATTACCCCAAAGTGTTGTCGGAACTCCGCTAAGGTTGGAGACACTTTTGACATGTTGCTCGATGAACTCCTCAATCGCCCTGAATATGGCCATGTTGTAATCATGTTGAGTTTTGGCCTTCCCTAAAGCGGGAGTCTAAAGTGCGAGTTTCTTGTAGATATCATCAATTTGGCTCTTTGTCAATTTCCTCCTCCTCCTCCTTCTTCCTCTTACCTTCTGTTTTGCCAAGTTCTTAACGTCATCCTTCAATGAGTTTCATATCAGCCTCCAAGGCTTCCAGTATTTTGAGGAGCTTTCCAAATGCACATCCACGGGGTGCATCTGCGATATTCACAAAGTAAGTTGAAACCCATCTCACTTATACTTTTAGAAAAAATTTATATTTTTATTCAATTATTTATTTAGATATATTATTTTAGATTACATATTGTTAATTAGGTTTATTCATATAACCATTTAAAATAAAAAGGAAAAAAACATAGATTAGATTACATTCTAAATTTTACATTCATAGCTTAGGATCTTAAAATTATCAATGCTCTAGGATTTTCACATCTCTAGCATTAAAAGATAGATTTATTTTAAAATGTAATACTTATTATTTATGTTTATATTATTTTATTCATATACATTTCACCCTTAAACCATAAAAAACACTAAAAATAGGATTAACCTTATATTTTTTTCAAAAAAATAGTAGATTAGAAAAAAATTGGATCCTATATTGCATTAGATTTTTATCATATATATATATATATAATCTTAGGAAAGCCTCATCATAATTTATATTATAGAAATCATTTTGGTTATTATTTGTTTGTTAAAAATAGAATTTATACTATAAAAATTACATATCAAAAGACATAAGAGTTAGATCTAAAAATCCAATTCCAAGTGAAGGATTATTGTTTTTACTCCTATTTGTGTCTCTCAAAATAATTAATAATATTCTCCTTTATATCTATAGATTTATTTTCATCGATGCACATTTCATTGTTATTTAAATCTCCTGAAAACAATAAAAACATAATGTTACATGTTATCAAAATAGAGCATTGAAATAAGTATTGATTTGTTGATTTCCATTGCGTGTAATCAATTAATTAATGTCTAAAAACTTCTCTTTCCAAAAATTAATTAATTATATTTATATTTCATTTCATCTCACTGTAATAATTTCAAATCAAGTACAAATAAACACATACAAGAATCCCCAAAACTTAATTCAATACAACCAAACACATAAATGTTAGCTCCAAAAATCTAGAGCACATTCCAATAACAACCTACAACATATCCTAAATGTATTATTATATTTAAATTGCTAAAACATGTTCAAAATACAAAAGGAAACATGTTGATCCATAAGAAAACATGCTTCTACTTCATGAAATAATTAACTAAACAATATTCAAGGATCTTGATCAAGAGTTAAACCATCCACATATCTCTCATTCAAGCTATATAAATGATATATATGTCATTTTAGGATATTTTTGTGCTTTTATCCCAATCACGACTAGAACCACATAGTGGTCACTCCTCCACTATGAATGACTCTAGAAAACCACATATTCTTGAGAAAAGTTATATTTTTCCTCAAATTCCCTATCTTCTTGAGAAAAATATTCAAGGTGATATATTTTCTAAATTAATATAAGAAGCATTTGATTACACTCCTTCTAAACTCATTATACAAAAACTCATTATTCTTGATAGAGAGGCACCTCAAGTTAACAATCACATCCATCATCTCATGATAGTTTCTTCCACTTGAGATTTGATTGTATTCTCTCATGATGTATCTTCCCTCTCATTCTCTATATGAACTTTCCAGATCAAGGTTAGCCATCATCCAACAATTATTTCATCCATGTCACCCAACCTAACATTCTCCCATTCACTAACCATTATGTAGACCAAGAGCTTCACATTTCCATTATTCTTGACCATACCATCCATAATGATAAGGTCCATATGATATTCACTACCCTCAACAATAATGTATTTCTCTCTTGATAATATTAGTAGAGAACCCTCCTTCTATTCTATCTATACCTCTATCTTGTTATACCCCCTTGATACACATTATCCTCATACTATCTATGGTATTCCTACATCATCATTTTATCATCCCCTATGTCAAATACCTTGGCCCATCCCATGAGGATTCAAGTACACAAAAAGGACCCTACACTTTTTGGCATGTATACTTTCTCATCCTCCTTACTTTACATTTAGAATATTTTTAGTTTTTCTTCCTACTAGTTTTCTAATCTAGGTACTACAAGATTTCAAAGGAAAATGGGGTATCTGTTAAATCCTGATTCATTGGTTTTTTCATTGATGTCAAGTGTAATTGATGGAAAAAAAATGAGTGGTGAAGTGAGTGGTAGTGCATTCAGGATGGTTTCAAGATGCTTCAAGATCAAACTATGAGGTGGTTGATCTTTTAAGGTAAAGTGAAGGTTGGTATGCTTAGATTAGAGCCTATACAAGTCAGATATAATGTTTTTAGCATGGGTAAGAGTTCTCACAGGGTGTATCAGGTCATTTTGTGGAAGTTGTAGTTTAAACTAGCCCATTTAGGTCTGTTTCTAGTTCCTAATGAGGTATAAGAAGTTGGTGTATGGCATGAAATTTTCATAGGATAATGGGATCAGCCTTGGAATAATATCTACAACATGTGTGAGAAATAATTTTAACCCTAGGTTTTTAATTTCAAAAGTGGACACAAGTTGGTCTTGAGAACTGATAAAGTGGAAGCAAAGGTAAATGAGATGTAATAGGATAGTTCAAGAATATATGTGGATAATGGACTTATGGGATATGTAGTAGGGTGAGTTTTGATGCTCTAGGAAAAATTGAATCATATTTTATAAGGTATGTGGAAGTTATGTTAGTTTTTCTAAAACAAGCTTTTTGAAAATTAAATAAAAAGCTTCCTAGATTCTTAACACTCAAGAAAAAATATAGTTCATCTTTAAGATAAATAATCGAAGGAATATTTATATAAGACTCTAGGATTGACATATTGCAAAATTTTTGAGGACATTTAAACATGTTTTAAGAAAGTTGTGAGAATTTTTCAGACAAGATTCTTCTCTTTCTTGGAATGTGTATTGAGTCTTCAAGGTTAAGTTGAGTTATTTTGTCCCTTAATCAATTTTTTTGAGTGCTTAAAGTTATTAAGAATCTCCAAAAATATCTTCATGCTTATGAGGATAAAAATCACAAGGTGTCAATGTGAGATTCTTAGGTAAATCTTTCAGTGGTCATGGAATGGAAAGTTTTCTCTCTCAAGTTTGATTGAGTACAGTCTTGTACAAAACCCCAATAGTGGTGAAATGTTTTCAACAAGGGCCCAGACCTTCTTCAAAAGTCATTTTCAAGGTTCTTGATCAGTTGAGATGGTTTTTAGGTGAAGGTCAAGGTATGAAGTCATCTTCTCTATGTTGTCTTGGAGAGTGAAGTCAAGAAATATTGCCTCAATCCTTCATGGAGTCATTGTTATGAGGAGTATTTCTTAAATTTCTTTCTTTTATCATCATTGACCTCATATATAGAGGATAGAACAACTTTTCATATCACAATTATGGAGATTTTGGGAAAAATTATGAAGGTGCTGATCCTTTTTCTTAATTGTCGGGGTTCTTTGAGAGAAGTTCATTGCTCAAGCATGAACAAAACAGTGAATGTGAATTCCTAGTCCAAAATTATGTTTGTGAGATTTTATAAATATGGTCCATCTATATCCAACATGTAGATAGTATCTCGGGGTCATAAAAATTGGTCTCTGCCAAAAATCATTATATTGCCACTCTTTACTTCATTGTAGACTCAAATTTTTGTTTTCTAGGAGTGTTGAAAATCTCTTCAAGATGAAAAATTATTTGTAATAGTTGGAAGTGGGTCTCATGAAGGTTCATTAGTTTTAATTTTTTTCATGTAAAATTGGATGTGAAATTTAATTTTGAGTGCCCTCGGGCATCCATTGTTCCTCATACCCTAATTTTAGGGCTTAGAGTAGGGTTTTGTGCATATCTTTACATTCAACAATCCAAAATTAAAAAAATTTGGTAATAATATCTATTTGGGAAATATGATCCTGTTGAAAAATATTTCAAATGATTTGATGAAGTATAGGCAGAGAATTTAATGACAGAGTTTTTTTTATGCGGTTTGTTTGAGTAAGAGAACTAGCTTTTTTCTATCTTCTCAAAAAATTCTTACATGATGAGGTCTTGGTCATGGCGTGTCAAGTCCTAAAGATATTGTATGGATGTTGGATACAATTCTCGAGTGCTTGAACAAATGGTATGATCAATCAAGTAATTTGTGTAGGGTCTAGGTACTTGGTGTTCAATGTAATTCATATTTGTGAGTGTATTCTAAATAATGTGAAACCATTTCAAACAAATTATTTGAGTGAAAACAATCGGTCTCGATCTAATGTCTCAAAGAAATTTGGAATTATTTTGAAATAATTGCACAATATTATTGTAAGTAAATCAAGTGTTATATATCTTCTTGAAGAATTTAAAAGGTCAGCTCAGTTACTAAATCTATAGTAAGCTCCTCCAAGATTGAATAAGGAGGTGGAAAGACATGCTTATATTTTTCATATGAAAATCCAAAGTCTTTTGTGCTTCCAAGGTATATGAAGAGTCTGTAGCTTGAGGAAAACATATGTATTTGGTGATTAATATGAAGAGTATTTTTATTGATAGATGTATGGTTGAGAAGTTCTTGTGAAGTGATTAGAGGAGTGTGAATTGTTGATTATGAAGTCCTTTTTATGTAAATAATAATAATAGTTTGAAAACAGAGATAGAAACCTTGATAAGGATTGTTTGAGTGGATAGAAAGGAGTGAATTATGAGTCAATTTCAAGAATCAATACACAATGATATGTTATAATATAAGACAATGTTGGGTTTTAAAATGGTACTTTAATCAAAACCATAGTCAAGGGACAACAAGTCCCTCCTCTTTATGGGAGAGGTTCCCTTATTGAAAGCAAGCAATAAAGCTTATATACAAATGTACACTTTCATCTTAAGGTTGGGCCTCTAACATCTTGAAATTATTTTATACCAAAATATTATCAATACAAACGAATGGAAGAACTGAAGAAAGGAAAGAGCAAAATATAACAACACTTTCAGGAAATATAGATAGCAGAGTATAACCCTATACGTATTGAGAAAGAGTGATACAGAACAAAATCATTCACATTCACAACATAAGATATCATTCCATAGACACAAAGTTCAGAAATCATATCAATAAGAACAAAAAGTCTCTTATCATAGAAGGTAAAGGATCCATGAGTTTCAGATGAGAAAGAAGGAACAAAGGAGGAAGATAGAGAAAAGGGGAAAATCATTCTGTATTGATTCACTTTCAACTATAATTACACTTCAAAAGTATCAGAGTCTAACCTTTTGCAATGAGCCAAGATCTTACATTTATAGATGAAGCCAAGAGAGGAGAAGAAGAGAAGGAAGAAAATCTGATTTGGCGCCCAACCACCAACCATCAATTCCCTTGCAAATCCACCTACAATCTGTCAAATCTAGTTCTGCATGTCTTTGGTGTGTTGAAGAAGGCAAGATGGAAGATCAGATCAAATTTGATCTATTTGAAGCAATCTGATCACATATTAATGGCACAAAAGATGTTTTCCATATTTTCACCCAAATCAAGATATCCAGTCGGTTCTCCATGTCTATTTGGTGTGTTGGAGAAGGAAGTATGGAAGATTGGATCAGATCTAGGTAGTTGAAGCAATCGGATCCTGTATTAATAGTGAAATATATTTTCTATATTTCTAACCTCCAAATCCTTCGAAAAAAATATTTTATGCTTCCATGGAGTAGAGGAGACCAAGATATTTCCAACAGTATAAAATTTGTCAAATTTTGAGAACTGGAGTGAAATTTATGCTCATTTGAATATTTGAATTGAACCCGTACAAAAATGGTGAAAATGCAAAAATGGATCCATGGGGCGAAATTGAAATTACACCTTTAACACAAAAGAGGCAAAGTGCAAAAGTTACCTGCAACCTTGCAAGCCCGTAACTTCATATTTTGCATTTGGGTCGACGACATGTGGCTTTACGAATGGTAATGGAGTCATGGCTGACTTTATAATTTTACTTCTTTTAGAAACGAGAATAAACATCTCAAAGTTCACCTTTGAATCACCTTCCCACTTTGACTCTTTTATGTGCACTTAACAATTGAATTTTTCCCTTTGTTTGAGCAGCTTCGTGCTTCACTTTGTAACTTTATGCCTTTTATGGAAATAAGGCTCAAAATCTTAAAGTTCTCCGCTGACTTGCCTTCCTGCTTTGACTCTTTGATGTGGGCTTAACATTTGACTTTCGAGAGGTGTGCCAATTGAAAATGAGGAGAGATGGTGCACATTTGGGACCTACTTTTGGATTCACCTCTAGAAAGAGCACCGAAGAGACACGTGGCTCCTTCTGTGGCTTTTATCTATTTCTTTATGTTTTGGCTGAGTCCCTTTTGTTTAGCGGGGCCATATGTTTGACCCTAGACACGTGGAGGGTTGGCACACATTTTGGACCTGCCTCTAGATTTTTTCTTTAAAGTTGTGTTGAGCTCACACATGGAGGCTTCTACAAAGCCTTCCATACTTAGCCAATTCAACAACCGAATCTATCTCCTTTTTAAACCTAGGACACGTGGAAATTTATCACTTGTTTGGGACCTACTTTTGGATTCGACACTTGAAGGTGTGCGATTGAGACACGTGGAGAGCTCGCTAGTCCTTTTATACTTAACCAATTTTGGCTTGGTACCTTTTACTTATTTAGGGGTGACTATGTTGGGTTCATCAACACGTGGAAGCTTTGCGCTGTCTGCAGGAATTGCTCTATATTTCACCTCTTGAAAGAGTACCGAAGAGACACATGGTTCTTTCCACGGCCTTAGACCTTTCAATGGCCAATTTAACTTTTTGAGGATCTCGAACACATGGAGGGCTGATGATCATTTAGGGTTTTTCCTTGGGAGTATCACTTCTAAAGTTGTGCCTAATGAGGAACGTGGAGGATTCCACCAACCCTCTTATACTTAGTCATTTAAAAGGGCATTTATGTCCCTTTTTTGGAGCTAGGACACATGGTGGGCTGCACACATTTGGGGCCTCCACTTTTGTGCACTATACCAAAAGTGTGCTAATGAGACACGTGGCACCTTCCATGGTCCTTCTATACTTAGCCAATTTGGGCCTCAATTGAACACTTCCTTCCTTCATACACAACCAAAATTCCAAAAGTGACTGACGACAACCCGACTTCCCACACCCAATTGGAGATGTCCACATACTCGTGGATGTTGGGGAAAAAAATTGACAGGGAAGATACACACATCATTCACAACTGTAGAAAAAAAGAGGAGGGGAAGCTCCACCATTTACTTGACGAAAAAAAAACTACTCTTGTGGAAAGAAGAACGCGTAAAAATACCGAGGCTCGATGCAATCTATGACCATAGAAAAAGGATTTGAGTTTCATTTAGATGGAGGAAATAATTTTCAAGCATCCAGAAAGGAACCATACAGATCGCAAGATTCTAAATTAATAGGGAAATATTGCAAATGAGCACCCACTTCTTCAAAGGACGAATTTTTCTTTCGCATACTTCTCACTTTGCTCAAACATCTCTCAAAGGTACCAACTCAAAAATTTTGAATTTTGACTTAAAAAATGAGGATAATTTTGAGGGTGACAATAAATTTTATCTCTCTTTTGGCGATAAATTGGCTGGGACAGAGGAACAAGTTAAGATCAAGAACCATATAAAAACTATGGGAAAGTAAACCAGTTCCTTATCCATTGGGAAAATAGATTCAAAGGTAAAACCAATACAGAAGACAACATACACGGAAGGGAAACAAACCAAAAAGGAAAGACAAAAACAAACAAAAAACCACACACAATATATACCAAAGTATGACCAATCACCTAGAACTTGAACAACTTCAAATACTACCCACTATAAGGAAATGGGAGAGTGTATCCATCCATATAATCCAAGTAGAAATAATTTTCTCCAGCAAAGTTTCTGATTTTGAAAGGACAAAGCCAAAGAGAATCAAACTTACCATGGATTCCTCGAGGTTCATGTCTTTTTTCCCACAATAGAACAATGTCTCCCACTTGAAAATCTCGGGCCTAGCCTTATTATCAAACAAAGCTTTCACCTTTAGTTGATGAGATGAGATCCTATCAAAAACTTGCATCCTTTCTTCATCTATCTTCTAGAGATAAATGATCCTCTTGTCCAAGGAACTTGTGAAAATTGAATCCTCGATAGCCTTCATTAAGTGCAAGGCTAGTAATTCCACTATTACTAGAAGCTGAGCTTTAGCACCATACACCACCTAAAATGGAGACATCCTAATTACTATTTTGTGTGTAATTCTAAGCGCCTAGAGAGCATCATAGAGATTCTTGTGCTAATTCCTTTGAGATTCATTGACAAGCTTCCGAACAATGGTTACTGATTCTTATTTGCTGATTCTATTTTTCCATTCCCTTGAGGATAATAAGTTTAAGAAAGAGCAAGGGAAATTTCATTTCCATAGTAGAAATCCATCATCTCAGAAGAAGAAAAATTGGAAGCATTATCAATCACAATATTGTTTGGTACCCCAAACTTTATCAAGATGTTCTCTTTGATGAAATTACACCACCTCAAAAGTAGTGCTTTTGATTGGAATAACCTCTACCCAATTTGTGAAGTAATATATAGCAGTTAGCATGTGAGTATGTCTAGCACTTGAAGGTGGGTTAAGAGTTCCAATGAAATCCGATCGTCCTTTGTTGAAAAGGTTCATCAATCATTACTGGTTTGAGTGGTAAATCCGCTAACTTAGGTCTCCCAAAAAAAGTCTAACAAAGCTTCACATTTACCTACCCATTTTGATGCATCTCGAAAAATGTAGGCCAATATCACCCTACACAAAGGATATTGTGGGTAGAGGTAGTATAAGAGAAATTCCCTCCACAAGCCCGATCATGAAAATATGGAAAAACTTCTTCTTTTTCTCTTTGTCCACACATCTAAGGAATCTCCCATCTATGCCTCACTTCAACAAAGCATTTTCCCATAATACATATTGTGCAAACCTTAGCTTAATATCACTCTTTTACTTGGCACTCAAATGGGTTGGAGACTAATAAAAGAGCACAAGCCTTGGACAGAGTTGGTTAAGATCAAATACCTTTCAAACCAAAACAATATTTCCTTCATTTATGATCAGTCTCTTCCGAATGGTTCTATTTTCTGGAACAACCTTCTTCACAGCAGACACATCCTTTCTCAGGGGTGTAGCTGGAAGCTTGGGGATGGACAAAACATTAACTTCTGGACTGATAAATGGACTGATTCTAACTGGATTTCTTCTTATGATCACATTAAAGACAGCTTAATTACAAAGTATGGACACAAAATTCAGGGATACATTGAGAGGGATGGAAACAAAAGAAAATGGAAACAACTAAAAGTGGAGAATGATAATGTACAGGCTGATGTTTCATCTTTACAGAATCAACTTTCTCTAATCCATATTAGTAATCAAAATCTTAAGGATGAACTCATCTGGAAAGATTCTTTTGATGGGGAATACTCTGTTAAATCAGGATATAATTCTTTCTTTGTATCTATTGAAAGTGAAATTAAGTGGCACAAGTTGTGGATGTCCTGAGTTAACCCCTAGAGTGAACTTATTTTGGTGGCTCATCATTAATGGAAAGATCCTGACTAACGACAACCTCATCAAGAAGGGATTCATCATGTTGAATAGATGTTGCATGTGTCAGAAAGAGGCAGAAGATATAAAACATTTATTCCTTCATTGTGAGTATGCTTCCAAAATTTGGCATCTTGTTTTTGCAAAATTTAATCAGAGATGGATTTTTCCCCTTACCTGTCTTCAGGCCTAGGAACAATGGGACTCTCCGTATAAGCATTGTGTGGTGAAGAGATTGTGGCAACTTGTTTTACCCCACACTATGTGGAGAGTTTGGAAGGCTCGTAATGATGGCATTTTCAGAAACACTAGAAAGGCATGTAACAAAGTCTACAAGGAAATTATCATTGCTGTGCAAGATAATATTGCTAGATTTAAACCTCCTAAAAATAGACTTTACCCTGAGAAGGAAGAATACATCCTGACTGATTGGAATATTGACACTGCCTTCAAAAAGAATAACAATGGTATGGATAGAAACACCGTCTCGATGGATTAAGCCTCCCACTGATTGGTACAAGTTAAATTTTGATGGGGCCTCAAAAGGCAATCCGGGAGACTCTGGAGGTGGAGGAGTCATCAGAGATCAAAGAGGTTGTTTTGTTGCTACTTTTTCTGGGAGAATGGGCAGGAAAACTAACCATTACTCTGAAGCCCTGGTGGCTCTTTGGGGTATAAGACTTACCAGAGATTGTAATATTCTGAATATTATAATTGAGGGTGATTCTCTGAATATCATCAATCTCTTAAACAAAAAGCAACACCCCAGCTGGTCAATTAGAGATTTCATTGGTGAAGCTATTGATATATGCAAGAGCTTTGAAAATGTTAAAATCACCCACACCTATCGGGAAGGAAATAGGGTCGCAGATAGTTTGGCAAACCTTGGTGTTACTAATACTTTTCAAACTTGGCTAAGGGGGGACGTTCTACCCACTCAAATCAATAAAGCCATAATCAATGATCTACATGGCCAAGAAAATCAACACTAACGGCTGTAATGTGGATGCTAATGTGTGGATCCTCAAGTACAAGTATGATGACATCACATAAGATATGTATGATTGATGCGATATGTGTGAACTAGACTGTCATCATTTCTTGGCATAGAAAGAAAGCCGAGGAGCGGGACACTAATTACAAGTATGGTATAATAATTAAATTTGCTTTCACGGAAGGGAAAGATTCAAAAACCAACAACAAAGTTCAGCCTACCCCGCATAGTGCTAACATTTTTACCATTGAGAACAGGAACAGAAATAGGAGAAAAATGTGGGGTCCGCCATGCAAAACTGAACCCACCCACAATCTGGAGTGGAAAGAGGATATGGTGCTTTGGAACTACCTTCAAATCGGGGTCTGTCAAATTTAATTGAAAGGATTAAAGGGTTTGACCAAGATATTTCTATTAGATTCACCCAGGGATGGAAGAATCGGGTTGTCAAATACAACAACATGGAGATTGAGATCACGGAGGAGCTCATCACCCAGATCACGGGACTCAGTCTTGAGGGCACCAAATTCTTCAATAAGAAGGTAGACAGGGAGGTGGAGACTAAGAAGTTCCTGGACGATGGAGAGAATCTTGAATTTGTGACTGCTGGCATCAAGGTGGCGTCGATTCCGAGTCTTTTCTTTGAGCTAGCTTGGGATGGTTGTTAGGTATGTAACTCTTAAAGGAAGATTTGTGACTATACCTCAAAAACATTTGATATTTCTTAATCACTTTCGTAGAAATATTATCATCAGCTTCCCTCACTACTTGATAAACTCACTAGAGAAATCAATTAGGGAAGTTTAGAGCCATTCTAGGGCTATCCCTCTACATCAAGGGCTAATCCTGCTGATCCATCACCACCGCTCAAACCGCCCGCATGAATCCTACCCCACCCTCTTCCTCCATACCTCCACTTGCTCACACCGCCTTCACTCCCCTACTGTTGAAAAGGAAGATTGAAGCTGCTGCTTCTAGCAAGAAAAGAAAGAGCATAAAAACTAAAATCCCTTCGCTCAACGGGTCCTCAAAAGTCACAAATACCTTGAGCTTTTTGAGAACCTCCTATATATCAGCCAACCGATGGAGGAACCCAAGGAGGAGGACTTGATGGATAGAGTTGTCAGGATGGAAAAGGAAATACAAGAACTCAAAGGGACTATAAAAAATATGGAAAAAGCTAAGGGAAAAGGAATACTTCAAAGTGATGATGAGGAGGGGGTTATTGCTGAAGTTTTCAAGAAGTTACAGTCTTTGGATGGCAGAATGGGAAATGTAAAAAGTCACAATGACTGCATACTATCTGCCCTTAAAAGCATTTATAATTTCATTGAACAACATGTTCATAGTGTTTATAGTTTAAGTGGCATTAATGAAGACATTTGGGGCCCCAAAGAGAAAATGGATATTGTAATTTCTCAGGTGGATATGAAAGACTCCTCTCAGGCCACTGCCATTGCCTTCTTCATGTCACTGTAGGCTATCAAAACTAAGATTGACGGGGGTTGTCAAGTAACGGTTCTTTGGGATGTTGTTTGTTGGCTACAAAAATTCTTTGTTTTTCGTGGTTCGGAGCTATTTTTGGTAGAGTTATTATATGATGAATATATTTTGTTTTCTTTTTGATCTATTATGCTACTTTTTGGATCATTGTATGTCTAGATCCTTTCTTCTCATGTGTTGTCATATCTGGCTGTTTAGCCCTCTTAGGTTGGTCATTTTTCCCTTCCCTAGGTTGTTTCTCTCACCTATGATATCTGGCTTTTGAGCCCTTTTGTATACAGGGTATAGTCCCTTCAAAACTATTTGCCCTTAATAAAAAAATGGGATGGACATTCTCCATAAGTAAGAAAATGTGCAATATCAACATACCACTCATCTATTGAACCGAGGAAGAGGACAACATGGACATCAACTTCTTTTGTGGGCAATTCTTCATCATCCCCTTCAGTAATAAGCTCACACAAGCCTTTACCCCGAACTATCTTATTTTTCTTGATATCAAGGTCATATTCTTGAACTTTAGCTACCCAATTACCTCTCTTAGTTCCAAAATCCTATTGTGTAAGAATAGACTTGATGGTTGTATTAAATACAAGAACAACAGAGTAAGAATTAAGAATATAAAAATGAAACTACTTGACAGCTTTGACCATTGCAAAACATGTTTCTCCATCATAATATATTTCAATTCATGAGCTTTCAGAACATAGCTCATGAATGCAATTGGAAGTTCATGATCCTCAAAATTTTTTGAGTTAGCATAGCAACCAAGGTATTCTCGTAGCATAGCAATAGATAATAAAATCCTTGTTGAAATCAGGACATGCTAAGATGGGAGTTTTAGCAATGGCTTTCTTGATATCTTCAAATTATTCCTTACCTTCAGAAGACCAACCAAATGTTTTCTTTCCTTTCATCATTTGATAAATTCTCATAGTCAGTTCTACAAAATCTGGAATGAATCTCCTTAGGAAATTTATCTTGCCAAAGAAAGAGTGAACACCCTTTTTTCTTGTGGGAAGAGGAATCTGCTAGATTTCTTGAACTCTTTCTAGATCTATCTTGATCCCTTCTTTGGAAACAATATGCCCCAGCAACTTTCCTTCAGTAACACAAAAGATAGACTTCTTAGGATTGAGAGAAACTCCATGTTCTCTACATTTTTGAAGAACTATTTCAGATGTTGAAGATGATCTGCCCTTGTTTTGGAAAAAATAGTCAAATCATCAAGGTACACAACAATACACTTTCCCTTTATGTTGCTAAAAGCTAAGTACATTTCCCTCTAAAAAGTAGCACCAGTATTGATAAGACCAAATGACATTCTCTTGTAGGAAAAGGTGCCCCAAGGGGTAGTAAAAATAGTCTTGTGCTGATTTGGGGTACTGACTTCCACTTGATTGTATCCAGAGAACCCATCTAGCATAGATAACATCTTAGAGCCTAAGAGAGCTTGCAAAACTTGATCCATCATGGGGAGTGGATAGTTATATTTTAGAGAGGACTTATTCAAATTCCTAAAATCCAAACAGATGCGAATCTCACTATTCTTTTTTCTGACAGGCACAATGTTGGCAATCCATGTTGAATGATGTTTAGGGAAAATAATCTTGGCTCTTAGTAACTTATGGATCTCTTGAAAAATAGTATGAACAACCTTAGGATTATACTAACTTTTCTTATTCTTAAAATGTTTGATCCTACGTCTCAGAGGGATATAGTGCTGCATCTCCTTTGGTTGAAAAGCTTTGAGATCATCATATGAATATGTAAGAACATCAAAGATACTTCTGTAATAGGTTTACTACTTTCTTCTTCTTTTCTTGAGTGCAGCATTTTCAATTATTCACCACCTTGGGTTCATCATTTCTTCCAATATTGACCTTCTCATACTTAGAAAATTGTCGAGTCCCTTGAGAAGCTTCAGATTTGATGAACCTATCATGTTTGTCAAACAGATCTTCTAGACTCACTAGTCCTTTAGGAATCTTGTTATCCTTCAAATTAATACAACCATTCTGATCCATTTCTCCCTTGATATATTCTTCATTAGAGGGCACATATTCTCTAGGCAGAGTTTCACTTCCTTCAAAATATAACTGATTGAAGTTATCTTTAAGCTCCAAGAAAGAGAGAAAGTGTTGATCATCATTTAAAACCTACCAGTTGCTTACATTATCTGGCACACTATGCCTATGAATCATTTCAATGGTAAATTTCTCTTGAGAGAAATCTGGATGAGGAATCAACAAAGATCCTGAGATAGCTAGAGAATCAACTCTAGTATTCTTTTCTCTTAGCACAACTTCAATTGAGAAAGAATTAAGGAATTTAATAGAATCCCAAACAAAATTTCTATAATGTTTCAATCTCTTATTCTTGACTTGGTAAAGATCCCTTACTTGTTTCAAAATCAACTCTACATCACCACGAGCACAAATATTCTTTACTCCTTTTTATTTTTCCATGCTCAACCCAAGGATGAGAGCCTCATACTCAACTATATTATTTATATTTTCAAAAGGAAGCTTGAAAGAAAATTGATGAATCTTCCGCTCGAGAGAGCAACACCACTTCAGCTCTAGAACCACCAAGAACAACTTCCATAAAAATCCAAAGTCCAAATTCCATTTGGATCATGAATCACTCCATTAGGAAGACTTGCCTCATCCTCTAACAAAATCATATAGTTGTCATGCCCTATATCTTCATAGAGTATTTTTACTTTTGGATCATCAGTCTTTTACACAATATACTCAATCTGTTTCTCAAGTAGCATCTTCTTCATTTTTCCATTGACCAAGATCAAGGCATGTGACCATTCCATTGAATTTCACCTCCTACCTTTTACATAAATTCCTACTCAGCAACATACCATATGAGGGAGGAATATCAGCAACCAAAATAGTGGCTAAGACCCTTTTCTCTAGAAAAGCAGCGAAGGCTACTTGTGCATCTTTAATCCTTCCAACCAAAGGCACTTCTCTACTCTCCATGGAATAGTAGGAACCAAAGGCATGTGTTAGAGTTAGGCCCAAAGCATGAGCTACTTTTGTAAGCATTACATTGTCTAATGCTCCTGATTCTATAACACAATTACTAAGTTTATGGCTAGCTATGAGGAGAGTCACATAGAATGGTTTAATTTTCTCATTAGGGGAAGTGACTGTAGCCACAAGGCTTGGTTGAGGTGAGGAAGAGGGAGTGGGAAAAATACCTTTAGAAGTATTGGATGAGGCTTTGGATTTGGAATTGACAAATTTTACCATTTTAGCAAAGGCTTTTGGATGGGTTTGGTAAAAATCTGCCTCTGAAATTTGGATTTTGGTCTTTTTGAGGTGATCAATAATATCAAAAGACCTGGAGGTGGATGGTGCATCACTACTAGGAACAGGAGAAACCTTTGATTTATCAACTTTAGGAATTGAAGGACAAGAAGTTTTGGAAACAAAGGTAGAAGGAGGAGGATTGGCATTACTCACCTTTTGTGTGGAGGTAGTGGGAATAGGGGCTCCTCTTTTAGCAACCACTGGAATAGTTACAGGAAACTCCTTGGATTTCTTAGTAGGCTGCATCACTTTTTATTTTCTATTCATTTGCTCCCAAGTCATAACAACATATGACTCACTATTCATCTCTGCCACTCTTTCATCATATTCATCTTCATCATCCATACCTTCAGTGGTAAGGAAATGAACTTGAGATCCACCAAGATCTTCCAGTTCTTCATCCACCTCTTCTTCTAGGTCTTCAAAGTCTTCATTAAATTCCTCCTCATTAGGTTCTTGAACTTCACAAGTTACATTGACTGGAACCTTTTTAGGTGGGCCTTCAATAGTCGGGTTTAGTCTAGGAAGGAGGTAACCGGTTCCTAGGATGAAAATTCCTTCTTGGAATATCTTGATAAGGAGTATGTTGAGCCAATTACTTTTTGATGGCAATGAGATCATTTGCCAAATTCTACACTAATTGATCTGAGTTGGCTCCAGGAGAGGAAGAGGAGGATGCTTTAGATTTGGAAGGTTCTCTTTTCAATTTACCAGACATGGTCAGGTCATCCTTAACACCGATGATAGCTGAATGTTGATCAACATCTAGAGTTCAAGGTTAGCTCTCCTTAGTGCATAAATTTTTTCAAGTAGCTGAGCATTGAGGAAGAAGCATTTTTTTATTTGATCTATAAGATGAGTTTTCTATGGAATTTTAAGAACTATCTTGTTGAATTTAGCCACAAAATCCCTCATGGGTTCATGTGGTTCCTTCTTGATATGAGAAATTTGAGCCAAGAGGGCATGTACATCTTCAGCAGGTTTGAAACGTTGTTGAAACTAAGTTTTCAAGGTGGTCTAATCAGTAATTGACCCAACGGGAAGATGATATAACCAATTAGAATCATTATCCTGTAATGTTTCCACAAAGAGCCTGACAGAAATGTCTTCATGTTCAACCCCAAGAATCCCACATGCAACAATGAAGGCTGCAATGTGTTCATCTAGGTGTACTTTCCCATCACCTCGGAATTTAGGAAAACCTTTCCTACTACTCCTGGGTAACTCATTCAATGGCTGAGGAAGGAAAAGAGGCCCAATTTACTGTCCCCAAGGTAGAGGTGTTGTCATCTGTGGGAATATGGTCTGAAGGGGAACTGAAACACCAGCAAGTATCAAAGCACGAAGATTAGGACTGAGTTATTCTAGAGGAATGCTATCCTTGTAATTTATTTCTTTAACATGAGGTGTGCTAGAAGAACGAGTTCCTCTATTCCTTATTCTGTAAGAAGAGATAACTTTTGTTTCTCCGAATTTGAAAATGAGAATATTCAACCCCAAGAGCTTTCTTCCCATGTGTATACCATAGAGTTTCCAGATAAAAAATGATCTTGAAGTTGTTATTTTAAAAGGGATATGTTTGAAACAAAATCCCCAGTGGAGTCACCAAAAACTGTTGGGTTTTAAAATGGTACTTTAATCAAAACCACAGTTAGGGGACAACAAGTCCCTCCTCTTTATGGGAGAGGTTCCCTTATTGAAAGAAAACAATAAAGCTTATATACAAATGTATACTTTCATCTTAAGGCTGGACCTCTGACATCTTGAAATGCTTTTATACCAAAATATTATCAATACAAATGAATGGAAGAACTGAAGAAAGGAAAGAGCAGAATATAACAACACTTTCAGGAAATATAGATAGTAGAGTATAACCCTATATGTACTGAGCAAGAGTGATACAAAACATAATCATTCACATTCACAAAGATAAGATATCATTCCATAGACATAAAGTTATAGAAATCATATCAATAAGAACACAAAGTTTCTTATCATAGAAGGTAAATGATCCATGAGTTTCAGATGAGCAAGAAGGGACAATGGAGGAAGATAGAGAAAAGGGGAAAATCCTTTTGTATTGATTCACTTTTGACTATAATTACACTTCAAAAGTATCAGAGTCCAACCTTTTGCAATGAGCCAAGCTCTTACATTTATAGATGAAGCCAAGAGAGGAGAAGAAGAGAAGGAAGAAAATCTGATTGGGTGCCAAACCACCTATAGACACTAAAATTAGGTCACGATCTACTTGGTCCCCCGATAAATAAATACCTTGAACACATCCACCTAGCCATGGCCCCGTTCACCCCACTATAATATTAATTTAATTAAATTAATTCATTATCCTCACCATATTTATTATTTAAATGTCCTAATTGGGATAATGCCCACATATCCACCTCACCTAGACACCTCATCAAGCCACCTCACCTAAGAACTATTCTTAGTAAGTTGCCATAAGTAACTAAGACCTACCCAAACCCTAAAAATCAATGCCTACATTCCCTCTCCCACATTGCTACGATGAATTTTCCATACTAATTTGTAGAGGAAATGAATAAGAGCCCAAAAAATCAAGGGGATCTACCTAGTTTAGTAAACCTAGGAAATCCCACCCTAACCGACACTGGTTACCCTTAACCACCACCGTTAATCCGAAACCCCATTCGATTACCATTTAGCCCCCAAAACAACCTTATTTTGAGGTTGGCACATTTTGAGAGATAATCACATCTTTTGAGAACAAGTGATGAAACCAGAGCTGCATGTAAGAAAAAATAGTGTTAATATACACATCGAGCATCTATAGCCAAGACTCAAGCAATCACACCTTCATCACCTTCACCCTTTCCATCCATCTTATGACCTCAACCTCCTAGTAGAATTAAGAAACCTCCACCCGTTATTAAACTAAAAACACAACATCCCATTCCTTCCTCGCAAACCTATAACATACCCAAGCACTGATACGACTTACACTTGCACCTGCAACATCTTTATCACCCATACCTCCAATACCATCGATTAATTCTTCACTACCCACTACATTTTAGTCTCTTTCCCTCACATCCCTTGCATGAACCACATCATCTACCTTCACAGCACCTCTGTTATCCCCATGTGTAACTCACCCTCTTCCCCCATCTACTTTTCCCTCTAGATCTCATACACCCATATCACCTTTACCCAAGAAGGTGCAACCCAAAGACAAAAATCTGCTACCCTCCAATAAGGTATTCAAAACAACCATACACCCTCCCGCCAAATCATCTACCATATCCCCACCCAAATAAACACAACTAACACCCAAGACCGCAAAACACCAAAACCATAGATTGACCCACTCCCCCTCCTACAAAGATTGTTCCTTAATAATCAACCACACCTACGTCGAAACCTACTTTCACTTCCCATTGCAACCCACTAGTAGGGTCCTATGCAAAAATCTTAACCAAACTCCTTGAGACTTCTGTCATCATATTACCACCTCTCAAACTCAAACCAAAAGGGTTTGATGACACTAAAAGTTTTTCCTACCATCATGTGCTAGGGCACGATGTGGAAAAATACAAGGCTTTGAAAATCATCCTTATCTAGATGTGTCCTCTTGAAGGAAACTTTGACAATGATGAACTTCTTGATGAGGACCTTATTTCACCAATGCCCATTCCCACAGCTCTTCCCTCACTGCCTACTCAACAACCTGGACCTTTACCCCCATAGCTCTTAGAACCACCTCCAAGATTTTAAATTAACATGGTTTACATCAACGTACTCGCCAAACCTCCACCCAAATGTCGATGTGCCCAGCTCATCCCACAAAGTTCCTTCTCGCAACTAGGATTTTTCCCTCCATGTCACTATACCTTTCATAGCTCACCTACCTCACCTACCTCCCCACCTCAGATCAACATGATCCATGTTGCTACCCGTGCTCGAAGGAAAAAGGCAAGGAAAAGGTAACTAACTCACCAACTAATCCTATACCCAACATATCATATACACCCACACCTACAATCACTATCTACAGCCCCACATATCCTATTTCTAATGGGGTCACACACCACATGATGCTCAAACAACTAAACCAATCCCCCTCAAAATGTCCTTATATGACCTCATCCAAACCTCAAAATCCCATCGTCAAGCTCTCATGGAATTCCTACAATCTATTGAGGTTTTACCCAATGACCCTACACCCGTAGCCTCCATCATCACACCCCATCATGTAGCCTCTCTCACCAAATTACCACCTTTATCCACACCTCCACCTACTCATCAAATACCCTCCCTTAGCTTCTCAGAGGAAGAGATCGCACCACACCAAACTGATGACCTGCACTCCATCTCTCTTCATCTTTGTCCACATCGATGATATACATGTATGATGTACAATGATCAATGAGGGCACAAGTATTAATATCATTTCATCCCATGCATTCACTCAAATGTGCATACCTGAAAATTGCATGCATAAACATCCTGTCATGTTGCGTTCATTCAATGATGCTATCACCTCTACACTAGGCACTATCATCCTCCATGTTCACATGGGCCCCCACACTATTCCAGAGTTATTTTACATCTTAGAGGGGGACTTCCAATATAACTTGTTGCTTGGAAGACCCTAGATTCGTGTCATGGGTTGTGTTCCTTCCACTTTACATTGCTATGTAAAGTTTGAGCATGAAGGACACACCTATACTATTCCATCACCTATTAAAACATGCAACATGATTTACCAACCCAATTACCTACTTATACCCATTAAGGCATCTACCTCCATGACCACTACCACTTCACCTACACCTCCGCTTACTAGTATAGTTGTTACCTCAACCGCACATACCTCCTCCATTCCTACCACTACCACAACCTCCATAGCTGACCCATCAGCCTCCCAATCTGTTAGCTCCACCCTCTGCATTGACCTCTCGACACATCGTCAATTCTAACTACCCACATACTAATCACCGATCCCTTGGAAGGAATTTTTCAACACCCCACTCTAGGGGAGTATCACCTATATAGTGTCAACACATTCCTTACTCCACAAGAGTATAGAAGTCTTCACCAACACCATCGCTATGATCACCACATAGGAAAATGACTCCTTTATGTTCCTCACCTTCATACCAGTCTCATTTATGGGGACTTGATACTACCACTTACACACCTGAACCACTGTCACAAACCTCGCCCATTTTCCGATGACTTCTAGTCACTCATCAATCGTTGCTTTTCCCACACCTTCCTACACCGATGTGCTTGGAAAGGTTTTGGTTTTGGTTTTTATGAGAAAGGTCACCATATTATTATTCCATGCACTACCCACAAACATAACGATCATAGTGGTATTGGCTTTGCTGAACCACCTACCAAGCAGGCCCGCATTGAACTCATCGAGGACATCACCATTTTCAACCTTCTTCACCACCTTCACCGATGGAGTTGATGGATCCAGAATCCATTCCTCCTAATTTTTTTTTCATAAATACCATCTCCTTAGGGCCTCTGACTTATCAACGTGAGGGTGAGGCTCCCTCCTCTCTTCCCTTCTTGTATCCTGAAATGATTGATGATGATACACCTTTGATTAACATTGTTTAATGTCAAGATGATGAATCTATACTCACCTACCTTGGTGCAGAAGACTCATATATTCATTGGTCATTACCATCTGAGATGCAAACCATGTTGAATGAATCAACTATCGAAATCAACATTCATACTCAGGATGACCCGCACATCCTAAACATCGGTCAATCTTTAGATGCTGCTGAACAGGAAGCCATCACCTCTTTTCTCAAAAACCATAACCACTCTTTTGCTTGGTCTTACATAGATATGCCGGTATTGACCCCACCATAGAGGTCCACAATATCGTAACCATTCCTAATGCCAAGTCCATCAAACAAAAGTTGAGGAAAATCTACCCTTGCATTGCCCTTCTTTTCAAAGAAGAATTTCAGCCCCTTCTTTCAGATTTCCTTCATATTACCCATTGATTATCCTTGTTGGATTTTTAACATTGTCCCTATCACCATGGTGATAGGGGACTCCACATTTGCAAAAATTTCCATGACCTCAATATAGCTTGCCTAAAAGATGAATTTCCTCTACCGTTATTGACTAGGTGGTTGACCTCACCATTAGTCACAAGATGCTATCACTCATGGATGGTTTCTCGGGTTATAACCAAATATTTCTTACCTCAGAGGATCAAAACAAAACTACATTCATCACCCCTTGGGGGACCTTCTACTATCGAGTCATGCCTTTTGGCCTTAAAAATTTTGGTGCCATATATCAATGGCTATGACTTATATCTTCCATGAAATCATGCATCGTATATTGGAATATTACGTGGATGATCTCCTAGCCAAATCTAAATGCCATTCCGAGAACCTTGTCCTAAAAACCATCTTTAACCGCCTCATTAAATATTGTGTTCATCTTCAGCCCAAGAAGTGTGTCTTCACGGTCCTCTCAGGAAAACTCTTGGGATTTATCGTTTCCCTATGTGGTATATAAGTTGACCCTGCTAAAGTCAAGGCCATTCTAGAAATGCCTCCACCCACTAACCTTAGGCAACTCCGTAGCTTCGTAAGGTAAGTTGCGATCATTCACCATTTCATTTCACAGTTGTCTGATTAGTGTCATCCATTTCATCACCTTCTCAAGAAAGATATCTCCTTTAAATGGGATGAAGATTGCCACAAAGCTTTTGAGGGCTTAAAATAATATCTTCTTTAACCCCCTATACTCATTCCACCTAAAGACGATCAACCTTTCTACCTATACATCTCATCTATCGATCACTCTTTTGGGGCCATACTCGCTCATCGTGATGAACAACACAGGATCGTGGTTTATTACATAAGTCGTACTCTTTTGGAAAATAAAACTTGATACACCCATCTCGAAAAACTTTTCTTAGCCTTATTTTTCATCACCACAAAACTCCGCCATTACCTACTCAACCACAAAACCTATGTTGTGACCAACACTAACCCCTTACACTTCATGTATGTTAAACCTTATCAAAATCATCATGCTGCATGTTGGATTATGCTTTGGGCCAACTTCGACCTCGAATTCATCCATCAAAAGTCCATTAAGGGCCAAGCTATAGGTGACCAATTGGCGATGTTGTTTCACCTTTTTCTTAGATCATTTCTTTAAAGTGTTGATGAAACAGATAGGGTAACGGGTGTATGAGGAATAACTATTCAAATGTTAGTTGATGGGTTGTTGCGCACACATGACTTCTAAATCCACAACTGATCGTGAGAGCTTCCTTTTGGCTAGGAGGAACTACCTATAATGAAAACAAGACCATCAGAAGGAATTAAACAATATGGGCAGTGAACTGCCTAGTGTAAGCTAGATTCGGGAAGTATGATACTTCTTAGATGGCTATCAGTCCACTATTTTAAACAATTCAATGTTGTAAACAAATTAAATCCTATTGTTTTTTTAAATCATTTAGGTATCTCACTTAAAAACATAATAAGAAATAGATCTAATCTAACAGGCTAAGCTAGAATAGAATCCAAAGGTCGAATGATTGGTTCTGGGTCTCTATAGGTCTAATAAAGGTCTTAGGTAGATCACAAGTGAATGAGGGTGAGATAAAATTAGGTGGGTAGGTCTCTATTTAGGGATGTGTGGGCAAACATAGAGACCGGTGTTGGTCAGGGGTGACGGATGGTAGTTAGGTGTAACCGGATGCGATTCATGTGAGATCTGGAAATGTCATAGAACAAACTTTTGGTCTCCTTTGTGATTGCACAAAGGACTTTGGTTAGTCGGGACGAGGTATTGGGTGACTGGAGTAGGATTTTATGAGGTTTTAATGGGTATATTGAGGTGAAAATGTGGAGAAGGTCAATAGGGGGCAAGGTAAACAATGGTGACAAAATGATGATGAAATGACATAAAATCCTATTTTTATTTTAAAATCATTTAGGTATCTCACTTAAAAACACAATAAGAAATAGATCTAATCAAACATGCTAAGCTAGAATAGAATCGAAAGGTCGAATGATTGGTTCTAGGTGTCTGCAGGTTTGATAAAGGTCTCGGGTAAATCACAGGTGAATGAGGGTGAGATAAAATTAGGTGGGTAGGTCTTTGTTTAGGGTGTGTGGGAAAACACAGAGATCGGGTGTCGGTCGGGGTGGTGATGAAAATGGTTAGGTGTACCGGTGTGCGATTCTTGTGAGATCTGGAAATGTCATAGAACAAGATTTTGGTCTCCTTTGTGATTGCACAAAGGACTTTGGTTGGTCGGGACAAGGTATTGGGTATAACGGAGTAGGATTTTGTGAGGTTTTAATGGGTATATTGAGGTGAAAATGTGGAGAAGGTCAATAGGGGGCAAGATAAACAATGGATGATAAAATGATGATGAAATGAAATAACCAAGAAAGTATGATGTTGTACTTACTTGGATTTCATTCTTGAAGGCCTATGTGTGAGGGATGGAGGTGTTGATGATGGGTTTGAAGGTTGCAAGTGATCACCAACTAAAGAAAAGCTTCTGCATGGGCTGCATGTACACTCCTCTTTGCTTGGATAGATCAGATCATGGCTGGGATGGTGCATGCGAGGAGAAGATGCTCAATCTCCTTCCTTGGATGTGAGTTTTGCTGGAATTGGCTCTCTGAAGATGTGTTATCTCTCTGAGATGTGTTCTTTCTCATCAAATTTCTCCCAATGTTTTTTTCCACTTGACCTTCCAACCTTGAGAATAAGGTAGTTTAGGGGTTAAAAGGGGTAACCGATGGTGGTCCGGCTTAACCGGTGATGGTTAGGGGTAACCGATGTCGGTCAAGGTGGGATTTCCTAGGTTTACTAAACTAGGGAGATCCTCCTGATTTCCTTGGATCTCATGTCATTATCCCATGGATTAGACTTGGGAGCTCTTGTGAGCATGTGGGAATGTGGTTAGAGGGAATGTAGGCATTGATTTTTAGGGTTTGGGTAAGTCTTAGTTAGTTATGGAACTTGCTAAGAATAGGTCTTAGGTTGAGTTGGCTTGGTGAGGTGTCTAAGTGAACTATATGTGTGGATATTATTTAAATAAGATATTTAAATAATAAATATAGTGAGGATAATGCATTAATTTAATTAAATTAATTAAATTAATATTAGTGGGGTGAAGGGGGTCATGGCTAGGTAAATGTAATAAAGGGTGCTTATATGTCGAGGGACAAAAGGGAGTGTGACCTAATTTTAGTGTCTACATTTTGCCCCTTTTTTTTGTGTAGCTTGTATTGGTAAGTGATGCTAACAAAAATAAGATGTGGTTGCCCCATGTGTGGGTGAAGGTGATCCCCCTCAAACCAGGAACTGACGAGGCAAGCAGGTTGAAGCGGTGAGTGGTTTGATAAAAGGTAAATGTGAGGAAAAGGCAAGTGGGTATAGGGAAAAAGGGTGAAAGGTCTACTCGGGAAATCTAGGTAATGGGTCAGGGTCACAAGTAGCAATAGTCAAATGCATGCACACGTATAAACTACACATGCTACCGGGTTGAAGAGTAGGAAAACTCTACATCATCTAAGGTCGATAGGTTTATCCAAACAAGGTTGAAGTGAATCGGTATCCAAGGTATAGGATATGGTTAGGAAACACAACGTAGGTTAGGTGCAGGAATGTTTTAGGTATGTTCGGTACACCAAAGGTAGGGTCAGGATAAATGGTCATGGAAATAGGCTAGGTAAGGTCATTAGGTCAATCAACACAGGTAACAGTGCCATAAGGTATAGTGAACACATGAGGTCAAAGGTCACTAGCGATGGTCAGTCCAAATATCTAGGTCATGGCATGGGTAAGGCCAAGGTAGGGGTAAAATAATGAGTCCCCAAAGGAGGAAAAATGGAGGTAGTAAATGATGAGGTCAGGAAAGGTAAGGTAATGGGTTGGGTAAAGGTTGGATGGGGTAAAGAGAGCAAGGTAAAGGGTGGGGTAAAATGGAAAAGTAAGGGGTAATGTGTAGGTTAGGTTGACCGATGGTGGTCATGGATAACTGACGTCGGTATAGGAAAACTGATGATGGTGAGGTAGGGCACGAGACCGATGCCGGTCAAGGGGAACCGACATCGGTTAGGTCGGGTTTTGTATAAAAACAAAAAATCACATTTTTATTATTCATTTGTTATTTGTGAAGTGAAGAAAAACAAAAAAAGAGAGAAAAGAGAGAAAAGTGTCTAGGAAAATGGGATGAGTGAGCGAGTAGTGTGATTTGATGGTGGTTGGGTTGGTGAGTAGCGGGTCCACGGGATCAGGGCGAGAGAGTTGATTGGTCGGAGGTTGTGGGTAGATATTCGGGGATGGCAGAGGCTAGAGAGGGATCGGGTGGACCACATGACACACATGGTGGACATGTGCCACCGAGATGGTGGCAGTGTGATGAGGTAAGCACCTAACTCTATAGTGTTAATTAGATAGAGTAGAGGTTGTGATAGTTGTTATTTGTAGGGTTTTTTGTGGTTTTTTGTATTTTGTGGGTGGGAAAAAGTTAAATGTGGGTATGGGGGAATAATGGAAAAAAAGAGGGGGGGAGGGTAGTAAATTGTATAGGTGGGGTGGGTAGGGGTCTAAGGGGAGTTTAGGTCATTATAGGTGGGTAAAAGGGGGGGGGGAGGGTTTTAAAAAGGGGGTTTGGGAAGTCACGGATTTTCCATGCAGTGATGACGCATTGTCAGTCTTGGTCAAGCTTGGTTGCATTCGGTGGTAGAACTAGGATCGGTCACCAAATAGGTGACCGATGCGGTTATGTGGTAACCATGGTCGGTAAAGTAGGAACTGGTATCGGTCACCAAATAGGTGACCGATGCCGGTTTAAGGGTGATGGAGTCGGTTAGGATGAACCTAGCACCGGTCGGGATTTTAGGCACAAGGGTCCAAGAGGGATGTGGGCTAGGTAGTTGAGATGGGTAAAGTAAAAATAGGGTGGAGGGTAATGATAATTGGTGAATATGGTCATGGTAAATGTAGATTAATGTTGTGCTTGGATTGGATGCAGGGGAGATCACAGTTACATATGCGGGATAGGGTTCCGCCACTACTGGTGACATTACATGGCTTAGTGACCCCTTTGGAGCTGCAGCATGTGGAGGTAGTGGGATTGAGTGGTATTTGCACTACCGACATGTTTTTTGGTAGCCTAGTTTGATGGTCACGCTCATCGATAGATGGGACTCCGTGACCAACACGTTCCACCTTCCGACGGGTGAGATGACTATCACCCTGGAGGACGTGTTCAGATTTTGTGGTTACCCATATTGGGGGCCAGGTGTACTCTATCTCCTCGAGGCCTCAGAGGAGCTGATCGGGATAGTTTTTGGTGAGGGGGGGTGGAGAGTTGAGATTCCATAGTGCACTAGTTTGAGCTATGGCGAGATGTACCTAGCCCATCCGGATGAGACGAGGCTAGTGGTTTTATTGATGGAGGTAGTGTGTTGCTTTATGCACTTTACGATGCTAGAGGGTGGATGCTTTCCCGATCACATTGATGGGGTGCTCCATGATATGATGGTGCATGAGACATGCTTTTCCTAGGCACCAACATTCTTGGTGTAGCTATACAGAGAGTTGTGGGCGTATGGGCGGTTGTGTAGGTTTAGCTTGTGTTGTACATTTATACTACACTATTGGGCCTATGAGCACATAGTCTGTGTTTGACCTATAGGGATGCCCCGAGTAGATGCATTTCCCAGTGAGATGTGTGTGGTTGGGATATAGGAGATGGGTGCGGTTGCTAGGAGAGTGGAGGTCGGATAGGCCGACATATGATGTGGCCCATTTTTGGTAGTTGTTGGAGGGGTTGTCAGAGTGGACATTATCTGGAGGCCATATGTGGGATTCCCCTCATATAGGCACATGCATGAGGAGCTAGCTGAGCTCAGCTAGAGAGGTGGATATAGGGTCACCGTGTCGGGGAGGATGAGATGATCCGGAGACAGGGTCGATGGTAGTTTGGGCTTATACAGGATATTCCTCCATCCTTCCCATCAGTATCAGAGAGATGACGTGGAGAGGCCTCTACCTCTACCATAGCCTACAAGTGCCTATAGGAGGAGGAGGAGCAGCTAGTGGATCGATAGATTGATGATGCCGGATGCATAAGATAGGTATAGGTAGTGGTGGGTGGCTCAGTTATGAGCCATACCACCTAGACCAGGGCAGCTTGACTTAGCTACCATTATAGTGTAGAGAGATGCCCTACAGGGGTAGGTAGTGATGTTGATCATGTAGATAGGTATACTATAGACATAGACACATAGTTGGAGGGGTCAGAGGTAGAGTAGTAGAGAGCTATGAGTACAGGTGGCAGTCTGCAGGCCCAGATGGTGGAGGGAGAGGGTGGAGGAGATGGAGGAGATGGAGACAGAGATGGTCAGGTGGCAGCCTTATTGGCTCAGGTGGTAGGTTTATAGGGCTAGTTGGCCACAACCCAGACATAGATTGGGGCCTTACAGGCCAGAGATAGAGGCAGGCATAGGGGATAGGGGCACCACCACAGGCACAGGGATAGGGGCACCACCACAGGCACAGGGATAGGGGGCACCACGAGCAGGAGCTGGTCCTAGTTCACAGGCTGGGTAGGGTAGGTACAGGGGCTGAGACCTATGGGACCACCACAGACCATGCCTATATCTAGGTTATGGGATGCCCTAGGTGAGGTGAGATATTATCAGGACCAGCTCATGGTGGCCGAGGATAGACTTCCTCTCTTACGGAGAGTACAGGGCACAGCAGGCATCAGTGAGAGGATGAGATCCCACACACATAGTGTGGAGAGCACAGGAGGTCAGTGAGCTCGAGGCCGATCGAGGAGAGGCCCCAGGCATGGTGCACATGGTGACTAGAGTGAGGTGATGTGCCAGTAGGGACACAGGAGGCCGAGGGTGCAGGTGACATAGAGATGGAGGACATCTGGTGAGATGTGATATGATATGCGGCCATTTTGATTTTTTATGTATACTAGTGATTTTTTATATATATATGCCGGCCTGCGTGCGAAGATATTTTTGTATTTTTTATCACATACCGGCCTTGTGTGAAGACAGTGAGGATGTATGAGTGATTTTTTGTATATTTTGAGAGCATATACGGCTACTGCGTTGAATTTTTTTGTATTGATTCATTCATTCTTTTTATATATATGAGACCGGCCTGCGTGCCGATGACATTTTGTATTATATATCGGCCTATGTTTGACATTTTTGAGATGATGGCCATGATGAGATAGGCATGTATTTTGAGATACACATTTATTGATTTATATGATGAGATTCATGGTATTTTGTGATGTGTTAATATGTTTATGAGATATTGGATGTATGGCTTGTGTTAGATGAGATATGGATTTGTTACTTTAATGTGGTTTGAAATTAGTGAGTTAGGCATGATGGAGTTAGGTTGGTTTAGGCATGGATCGAGTCAGGTTATAGGCATGGTTTGAGTTAGGTTATAGGCATGGATGAGTTAGGTTGGTTATAGGCATGGATTGAGTTAGGTTATAGGCATGGTTGAGTTAGGTTATAGGCATGGTTGAGTTAGGTTATAGGCATGGTTGAGTTAGGTTATAGGCATGGATGAGTCAAGTTGGTTTAGGCATGGATTGAGTCATGGTTGATAGGTTATAGGCATGGATGAGTTAGGTTATAGGTTATGGTTGGTTGATGGTTTAGGCATGGATTGAGTTAGGTGGTATAGGCATGGTTGAGTTAGGTTATAGGCATGGATTGAGTTAGGTTATAGGCATGGGTTGAGTTAGGTTATAGGCATGGTTGAGTTAGGTTGGTTTTTATGATTCATTATTTTTGCAATGAATGATATTATGGGTCATATGTGAAATGTTGTATAATCTATGCATAGTGATGATAGAGATGGTAGGTGTAATAAATGTATAAAATGGTAAGCAACTTGTTATGTATGTGGCTTAATTTCCAATTTTGTTATAAAAGGGAACTAAGTGAAATGTGATGTAAATGGTGAGTTAGGCATGGTTGATGAATGAATTTTTTTAGGGTAGAGAATGGCTGAGCTAACCTCCAAGGGCCCCATGCCCTCGGAGTGCTGCCTACATAGTCCCGGTGAAAAAAGGGACCTCAGGCCGATGTAGTTCTCCCATGAGCTAGGGAAGAATATGAAAATGAGTTGGTAGGTTTTTGGGCATGTTGTGGGTTTAGGTTTAATAGGTGTGGGTAGATTATAGGTAAAAGGATGTAGGTGAAGGTGATTATGGTGAAAGGGGAGGACTACCTCAAAGGTAAGCGTCGAGTACCAAGTCTGTATAAGGTAATCAAAATGTAAACAAAGATGGTTAAAAGATAAGAGGGGGGAAATAAAGCCACCTGATTGGGTAGGATCATACCGAGTAGATCATACCTTGGAGGGGGTGATGAACACAAGACCCGAAAGGCATTGCATGATTAACTATTCTATGATGAAGGTAGTCACAGGATCACCAAATGTCTAAATTCCAAGATGTCCCTTGAGGTGATTGAGGAAATGAGAGTGAAAATGGTAAGGTGGGTGAAAGGTAGTTAATTTTATATGTTTTGAGTGACAGGGCTTTTGGGCAAGAGGTCCGAGGTCATAATGGGCAAGTCCATGACTAATTTTTTTTGTGTTGAGATAGATAGATGATCGATGTGGGAAGTCTATATGGGATAAATAATATGGTACTCCTTGAGGTCTTCGTGAAGCTGATCGATGCGGGAAGCTTGGTTTCTCTTTTTTTTTTTTTTTTGAAAGCTTCACATAGTTGTCCTTGAGGAGCAGTCTATTTATAGTAGCAATTTTGTCGAGAGGAAGATGTCCTTTTGAGGGAGTCATCTTTTTATTAGAAGTTTGACTCAAGGAGTTTGGTCCCATGTGAGGTCTTTGAAATCATGGACAAGACCAAGGTGGAGGATAGGACTCTTGTTCAAAAGGCAAGGTGGAATGACCATGGGATCTCATCTAAAGGTAGATGAAAAGTATCCATGAGAATCATGCTATGTGTAGTGCCGTGGTACACATATTCAAGAGAAGATAACAAGTGATGGGTACTCACATGATTCTTGTTTAATCATTAGGGAGGTGTATGGAGTGGATAGCGCTCAAGGGATGAGCCTGTAAAGAGACAAAGGGTGAGGTAGGACAATGAGTCAACAATAGAATGGTCGAAGATGTAATGCGTTAAGGGGCTTAGGTTGGGTTTACCCTCAAGTGAGGATAAACGATAGGCACCGATCCATAGGTATGAGTTATGATGTATGGTCCAAGCCAATTAGGAGTGAATTTTCCCCGTTTACTTTTTTCTACTTTGGTTACGTGTTGATTTTCTTTCAAGACAAGGTCACCGACTTGGAAGGTTCGTTCATGAACATGTTTTCATAAGCACGTTTGATACGTTGTTGGTAAACTTGAAGGTGATCCAGAGCGTTAAGATGACATTCATCTAATAACTCTAGTTGTGCTAAGTGGTCTGATGAAAGTCATCATCAGTAAGCATGTCATGGAGAGAAATGTGGAGTGAGGGGATCTAGACTTTGAGAGGTAGAAACAACCTCTATACCATAGACCAGTGAAAAGGGTGTGGCCGTAGTGGAAGTGTGAATACTAGTGTGGTATGCCCATAGGGAAAAAGAATGTGTGTATGCCAATCCTTCCCAGTATCATCAACCACTTTCATGAGAATTTTGTTGAGGGTTTTGTTAGTGGATTTGGCTTGGCCATTGGTTTGTGGGTAATAAGGTGATGAGAAACTAAGTTGAATGCCGAAGGCATCACAAAGTTTTTGCAATGTTTTGTTTTTGAATTATTTTCCATTGTCAGTGATGAGGTGATGAGGAACACCAAAGGAAAATGATGTGATGGTTAATGAACTCACATATTTCTCGGCTTTGTGGAGATGAGTGGTATGGCTTCCACCCATTTTGTGTAGTATTCGGTAGTAGTTATGATCCATTGATGGCGTTGGGAAGAATGAGGATTGATTTCTCTCGACAAGATCCAAACCCCATTGAGAGAAGGGCCAAAGGTCACGAGTGACTGTAAGGCATGATTGGGTGTATGATGAAGGTTGGAATGTTGTTGGCATTTCACACAACATTTGACATAGTCACAACAATCATGGTTAAGGTCGGCCAGTAATAGCCTAGGTGAAGAATATGCTTAGCAACAACAAGGCCACTAAAGTGACCTCCACATATGCCATCATGAACCTCCTTAATGGTATAAGGAATTTCAGAACTTGTGAGGCATCGTAAGAGAATACCATCAAAGCCACATTTATAGAGGAGTCCCCCTAGAATGATGAAATGAGAGACCTTTTTAAGGAAGGTGCGTTGTCCATTATGGGTGAGATCAGGAGGTAAGATGGAGAGGAAAGGTAGTCGGAGTATTGTTTATACCAAAGGTCACTCGGGTCAGGGGTGTCATTTTGATTGAGTAAACATCATGAGGTAAATAAGAAGGTGAATGGAGGCATTGTATGGTGACAAATATTTTGGAATCGGCAGGGGAAGCGGGTATTTGGGAAGCTAAGCAGGCCATGGTATCTATAAATTTGTTGGTTGAACGTGGGATGGTTTGAAGGGTGTAATGATCAAAGGTGGTCAAAAGTATGTCTACATGATGTTTATACTTTTGAAGTATCTCATTATGACATTGGTACATACCATTGACTTGGTTTATGACCAATTGTGAATCACCAAAGATGTGGATTGATTTGACATCTAGGGCATATGCGGCTTGGAGACCTAGTATGAGTGCTTCGTACTCGCAATATTGTTGGTGCATTCAAAGTCTAGTTTGAAAGACAAAGGCATGGGTTCTCCATCTAGAGGAATGAGGATAACACCAGCCCCCACCCCCATGCGTTGACACTTGGAACCATCGAAGAACAGTGTCATTTGGTAAGGGGTTCGTCCAAGGAAAGAGTAGCAATTGACTCATCGGGAAAGTCAAAATTAGAGGGTTGATCCCCGAGAAATAGGTGCGTCAGCCAGTTGGTGGTGATAGCTTGGCCCTTGATGGAATTTTGGTGAATGAATTGAGGTCAAGATCAGCTAAAAGCATAAGCCATCATGTGGCATGCTGATTTTGATAAGGTTTGGCATACATGAAGTGTAAGGGATCGGTGTTGGTCATGACATAGGTTTTGTGGTTGAGTAGGTAATGGCGGAGTTTGGTGGAAATGAAAACTAAGGCTAAGAAAATTTTTTTGGATGGTTGTATCAGGTTTCATAGTCCAAAAGAGTATGGCTTATGTAATAAACCACCTGCTCCCTGTGTTGTTCATCATGATGAGTGAGCATGGCTCCCAAGGAATGATCGGTAGCTGATATGTATAGGTAAAAAGGTTGATCATCTTTAGGTGGAATGAGTACGGGTGGTTGGAGAAGGTATTGTTTTAGGGCCTCAAAAGCTTTGTGATAGTCATCATCCCATTTAAAGGAGACATCCTTCCTAAGTAGATGATGAAATGGTTGACACCGATCAGATAATTGTGAAATGAAATGAAATGGTGAATGGACTGTAATTTACCTTGTAGGCTATGAGAGTTGTTTAAGGTTAGTGGGTGGAGGCATTTCTAGAATGGCCTTGACTTTAGTAGGGTCAACTTCTATACCATGGAGGGAAACAATAAATCCCAGGAGCTTTCTGAGAGAACCACGTGAAGATGCACTTTTTTTTAGGTTGAAGGCGGATGTAATATTTAATGAGGTGGTCAAAGATGGTTTGAGGATGGTGAGGTGCTCGGCGTGACATTTAGATTTGGCCAAGAGATCATCCACGTAATCTTCAATATGTGATGCATGATATCATGGAAGATGTAAGTCATAGCATGTTGATATGTAGCACCTAGAGATTTTAAGGCCAAAAGGCATGACTCGATAGAAAAAGGTTCCCCAAGGGGTAATGAATGTGGTCTTGTGCTGATCTTTTAGGGCAAGAAAAATTTGGTTATAACGAGAAGCCATCCATGAGTGAGAGCATCTCATGACCAGTGGTGAGGTCAACCAGTTGATCAATACCAGGCAAGGGAAAGTCATCTTTCGGGTAGGCTAGGTTGAGGTCACGGAAGTCCATGCAAATGTGGAGTCCCCCTTGTTGCTTTAGTAATAGGGACAATGTTAGAAATCCAATGAGGATAATCAATGGGTAAGATGAAGGAAATGGAAAAAGAAGGTGTTGAAGTTCTTCTTTGATGAGAAGAGCAATGCGAGGGTGCATTTTCCTCAGCTTTTGTTTGATAGGTTTGGCATCGGGAATGGTTATGATATTGTGGACCACTATGGTGGGGTCAATACCGGGCATGTCTACGTAAGACCAAGTGAAAGCGTGGTTATGATCTCGGAGAAAAGAAGTGATGGCTTCTGTTTCAAGCAACATCTAAAGATTTTCGATCTTTAGGATGTGTGGGTCATCTGAGTATGAATGTTGATCTCGATAGTGATTCATTCAACATGGTTTGTGTCTCAGATGGTAACGACTGATGAATATATGAGTCTTCTGCACCAAGGTAGGTGAGTATGGATTCATCATCCTGACATTGAATGATGTTAATTGTAGGTGTGTCATCATCGATCATCTCAGGATATAGGAATGGAAGAGTGGAAGGGGCCTCGCCTTCGCGTTGATAAGTCAAAGGCCCCAAGGAAATGGTGTTTATGAAAAAAAAAAGTTAGGGGGATAGATTTAGGATCCATCGACTCTATCGGTGAGGGTGGTGATGAAGGTGGAGTGGGTGAAGGTAGTGATGAAGATGAAGGTGGAGAGGGCTAGGGTCTCAATGAGTTCAATGTGGGCTGTTTGGTAGGAGGTTTGGGGAAGCCGATACCACTATGGTCATTATGTTTGTGGGTGGTACATGGAATAATGGTATGGTGGCCTTGCTCGTAAAATCCAAAACCAAAACCCTTCCATGCACACATGGTGTAGGAAGGTGTGGGTGAAATGGTGATTGGTAAGTGATTGGAAGTCAGTGGAAAATGGGTGGGGTTGTGATGGTGGTTCAGGTGTGTAAGTGGTAGTATCAAGTCCCCCATAGGTGAGACTAGTACGAAGATGAGGAGGACCATAAAGGAGGCATTCTCCTATATGGTGATCATAGCGAGGGTGTTGGTGAAGGCTTCCATACTCGTGTGGAGTAAGGAATGTGTTGACACTATATAGGTGGTACTCCCAGAGTGAGGCATTGAAAAACACCTTCTAAGGGATCAGTGGTTGGTATGTAGGTAGCTGGTATGGATGATGTGTCGGAGGTCGATGCGGAGGTGGAGTTAATGGATTGGGAAGCTAATGGGTCAGCCGTGGAGGTTATAGTAGTGGTAGGAATGGAGGAGGTATGTGTGGTGAAAGTAGTGGTTATATTGGTAGGTGGAGGTGTAGGTGAAGTGGTATTGGTTGTGGAGGTAGATGGCTTGATAGGTATGAGCACATCATTGGGTCGGTAAAGCATGTTGCATGTTTTGAAAGGTGATGGGTCAGTTGGAATGGTATAAGTGTGTCCTTCATGTTCAAACTTTACACAATGATGCAAAGTGGAAGGAACACAACCCATGACATGGATCCAGGTCTACCAAGCAACAAGTTATATTGGAATTCCCCCTCAAAACATAAAACAATTCTGGAACAGTGTGGGGCCCACGTGAATGTGAAGGATGATAGTGCCTAGTGTGGAGGTGATAGCGTCATTGAATGAATGCAACATGACCGGATGTTTATGCATGTAATTTTTAGGTATGCACATTTGAGAAAATGCATGGGATGAAATGATGTTAATGCTAGCGCCTCCATCAATCATCACATGGCGTACCCGTATGTCATCAATGTGGACAGAGATGAAGAGGGCTGGGTCGGGTCATCATTTTGGTGTGGCGCGATCTCCTCTCGAGAAGCTAAGGGAGGCCACTTGGTGAACAAGGTGAGGTGAGGATGAAGGTGGTAATTTGGTGAGAGAGGCTACATGATGGGGTGTGATAATGGAGGCTACGGGTGTAGGGTCATTGGGTAAAACCTCAATAGATTGAAGAACCTCCATGAGGGCTTGATGATGGGATTCTGAGGTTTGGATGAGGTCATATAAGGACATTTTGAGGGAGATTGGTGTAATTGTTTGAGCATGGTGTGATGTGTGATGCCATTAGAAATGGGGTATGTGGGGCCGTGGATAGTTATTTTAGGTATGGGTGTAGATGGTATGTTGGGTATAGGATTGGTTGGTGGGTCAGTTGCCTTTTCTTTTCCCTTTTGTGCATGTGTAGTGACATGTATCATGTTGATTTGAGGGAAGTTGGAAAATGGAGAAGGTGTAGGGTGAGTGGTATAATGACATGATGGGAAAAAACCTACGGAGGAGAGAAAAACCCTGTGAGGTCAGCTGGGTGCAAATGACATTTGGGTGGTGGCGTGGCAAGTTCTCTGATGTGAACCATGTTAATTTCAAATCTTGGGTGTGGCTCTAGGAGCTGTGAGGGTGGAGGTTGTGGTTGTTGAGTGGGTAGTGTGGGAATGGGTGTTGGTGAAGTAGGATCCTCATCGAGAAGGTCGTCATCATCAAAGTTGGTTTCTAGTGGACACAATTGGATAAGGATGGTTTTCAAGGCCTTGCAGTTCTCCACATCATGCCCTGGCACATGATGGTATGCACAAATTTTAGTATCATCAAACCCTTTTGGCTTGGGTTTGAGGGGGTCGTAAGGTCAGTGGTGGGTAATGTGATAACAAGAAGTCTCGAGGAGGTTGGTTAAAATTTTGGCATAGGACCCTGCTAGTGGATCACAATGGGAAGTGAATGTGGGTTTGGGTGTAGGTGTGGTTGATTGTCGAGGAACTATTTTTGGAAGAGTAGGAATGGGTGAGCTATGGGTTTAGGTGCCGGTGTGGTTTGAGGTATCGGTCGGGTTTGTTTGGGTAGGGGTATAGTAGATGGATGGGTAGGAGGGTGTGGGGTTGTTTTGACTACCTTGTTGTGGGGTAGTGGGGTTTTGTTTTTGGGTTGCACCTTCTTGGGTAAAGGTGATGTGGGTGTATGAGGTCTAGAAGGAAAAGTAGATGGAGGAAGAGGGTGAGTTACCCATGGGGATAATGGGGGTGTTGTGAAGGTAGATGATGCGGGTCGTACTTGGGGTGTGAGGGACAATGACTGAAGTGTAGTGGGTAGTGAAGCAATAGCTAAAGGTATTGGAGGTATTGGTGGTAAAGAGACCTGAGGTGTGGGTATAAGTCATGTTGTGTGCATAGGTAGGTTAGAGGTTTGTGAGGAAGGAATGGGTTGTTGTGTTATTGGTTTATGGATGGGTGAAGGTGCTTGACCATGTTGGGAAGCTGAGGTCTTAAGGTAGATGGGACAAGTGTGGGTGTGATTGGTGTGGTGGGGTATGAGGTCGATGAGTTTGTTTCTTTGGTTTGGGTGTCGGAGTAGGTGTGGTTTTGACGTTGGAGGATGTAGCTAAATCTAGTTTAATAGGTGGATGAGTAAGGTAGTGGTGGTGGTGGGGTGACCCCTAAAGTGGTAATAGGTTTAGTTGAGGAAAATGTTGTGGGTATGGGTTTGGGTTTAGATGTAGGTGGGTTATGGGTAAGGGTGTGGTTTGAGTGCTAATAGGTATCGTGGAAGGGGTTGTGACAATAGTGGTTGTATTTGGTTTGATGGGTGAAATGTGTTTGGGTAGATAGTGGAGGTATCAGTGAGGGATCTCTGCATCTGTGTTGAGATAGGGAGTAAGAGGTGCCCCCATAGTAAAGCCCTATCCACATAATCTAAGTGATGGCCAAATGTGAGAATGACACATCTGTGGGTGGAGTTGGTGAGGACCTAATGGGAATTCCCATAAAATGCATCTTAGAGATGGGGAATTGGCTAGCTTCAGCTTCGTGGGTAAGAGAGCTGAAAGTAGGTCTATTGGATTTTGGGTAGCTGATGGAGAATGCTCACCAAGAGGAAAAGGTATCTCAACTGGGTCTATGATGGGTGGAGGAGATGATGGGAGCTCCTCTATAAGTGGAGGAATGGATAGGTGCTCCTCTATGGGTGGAGGAGGTAATGGGTGCTCCTTTATGGGTGGAGGAGGTAATGGGAGCTCCTCTATGGGTGGAGGAGGTATTGTAGGTAAAGGTTCTCTAAGTGGAGAAGCCAGGGGTGAGATGGTCTCGATGTTAGTGGAAGACCCCTCGTAGGTGATGAAGGAGATGAAAGGTGTTCCTCTGTTGGTGAAGGAATAGGGAGGTTGGTTCCAATGTGGAAGGAGGATTTGGGCTAGGATTTCCTCTATGGAAGGGATGTGAGGTAATTGAGAGGTGACAGGTACCTCGTTAAAGATAGCGTGAACCTCACGGGTATGGGTATCATGAGTTGATGTCTCACCGGTTTGATTGGATGAAGGGGCATGGTTGGGAAATGGTTTTTGAAGATTTGTAGATTTTGGTTGGGGGTGGCATTGGGATTATCCATAGTTAACTCACCTTTCTCGAGCATTTCTTGGACAATATTCTTGAAAGTGATGTAGTTTCCATCACTATGACCCTTTACTCGATGATAGTTATAGAAATCATGTTCTTTATACCATGCGGGCATGGGGTGAGCAGGGTCAAAACTAGTGTGTGGTTTTATGGGTGGAAGGGTGATGGCTCCAGCTTTGATAAGATTTTCTAAGATAGAAGAGTAAGGTTCCCCAATTGGGGTATATTTTCTTGCTCTCTATCGAATTGAAAAGTCTGGATAGGTGAGAGATTAGATGAGGGTGTAGCTTGATTTGATGGATGAGCTAGGCCGGCCTTGAGTACCACTGCGTTAGCGGTGCCCTTAGCTTTTGAATAATTGGTTTGTGGTTTGGAAGAGGAAGAGGTATCATTTGACTTGAATGCTGAATTCTTATTGCGTAATTGGATTTTCTTCTCTTTGATGGCCCGAATCTCTAACTTTTGTGCCATAGTGAATGCCTCATCGAATGTTGGAAGGTTTGGACCTGCAAGGTCAGGGAGATATGTCTAGTGCAAGCTCATGTGAAGAGCTCGATGAGTTCAATTTTTGTGGTAGTTGGAAGGTAAGTTGATTGATCAGGCTATGCGCCAGTGAGTGAAAAAATATGTGATAGATTCGTCCTCATACTGACGTGTGGAATATAGATCGGTCATGGTAACCTTCTTGATGATATTGATAGAGAAATGATCCAAGAAGGCTTGGGCTACCTGATTGAATGAGAATATAGAGTGTTTAGGTAACCCACTATACCAATCTAATGCAAGTCAGTGAGGGACATGGGAAAAGTTCTCAAAAGCAAGGCATCATCATGAGCGATCAGATAACACCCATGTTTGAATGACCACAAATGTTGTTGTGGGTCTTCTTTGCTATTGAAATGATTGAATTTAGGCATTTCCCAATGCATAGGGTATGAATGGATAGGAATGGATGGGTGAATAGGCTCGTTGCAAATCTCATCATAGGTGAGAGTGTTGTGGGAGCCAGAAACCGATGCCTCAATGTCTGCATCTTGTCCAACATCAATTTAATTAGGTCATTGGTGGGTTGTGATGATTGGATGCCTCTGTAGCATGAGGAGGTTGGTTTTGGGCATATAATAGGGGTGGCACTCCAGTGTATGGGGCTGCCATGTAGGGTGGTGGAGAAGAAGGCAGTGAAATAGGGGGTACGTACCGGAATGAATAATGGATGAAACAGGAGGTTGTTGGTAGTATGTATATGGGGGTGGAAGGGTTGTGGTAACCCTAGTGGCAATAGGGGCTAATGATTGTGGAATGGAAAGAACCATGTTCTGAAATGGGGTAGGGGTCACCAAAACTGGAGGTGGGAATGTAGCTATAGGTATGTATGAGACATTAGGGGTGGATGAGGTTGTGTTTGGGGTAGTCATCGAGGGTACGGTGGATGTAATGGGTGCCACAGAGGTAATAGACGTGGTAGTCATAGGGTATAGAACCTAACTATGAAATGACTGGGGGTAAGGTGGATGTGGGTAGCATGGAGCTAGATGGGGCCGATGCGGAAGTGGGTGTGAGAGTCGGGGGGATAGATACGGGCATGTCGTATATCAACTGACCCGAGGTGTCTCGAGTGGATGAGTGGGAAAGGTAAAACTGCAAGGCGGTAGGGTTCTAGTCAAGGAGTCATGTGAACTCCTCATCTCTAGTAGTGATAGTAGTAGGTTGGATGGGATCCATGGCTGGTGATAAAATAGAAGGTGGTGAAGGACTAGGTGGGAGTGGTTGATAGCTGGCGTGAATATGAGGGCATTTTCTTGTCTTGGGTCAGCACCATGTGAACCAATATTGATCAGGTAGGGTTGCTTCTTCTCTGTAAATGATATAGAGAACAAAGGAACAAGTGAATTTGGTGATAAAAAGTGGATGAAGTACCAAATGGTGGCTGGAATGTGAAAATAGGCTAACCGATGCGGTTAGGGAAAAGCGCGTCGGTAGGGGTAACCGCTTGCCGGTCTTTGTAGAAAATGGGATGAGTAAAAACAATGAGGTAGAAGGTAAAATCTGATAGGTATGCCAAATCTGAGGATGTTTAAAATGTCAATGGGAATAATGATAGTGACAGAGACTGTGAAAAGTGGAAGAAAGTGAAGTAAAATGTCCTTTTGAGTAGGTTAGAAAAAGGACTTGGAACCGACGTTCGGTTGGGTATAACCGATGGCGGTCAGAGGTAAATCGATGACGATTTTGTGAAATTGAAATAGTGATGAAAGAAAGTGGTTGTGAATTAAAATATGATGTAGAATCAGACCCAGAATTCTAGGAATGATGATGATATGGCCCAAGCACACTCAGGTGAAGCTGGAATACACCAGCTATGATGAGGAGCGTGCAAGGATGAACAAAAAAAAGTGATGAACGTGATCTCTCACCTCAAAATGCAAGCCAAGCAAAAACACTAAGAAAATGTGATCCTAGGAGTGCCTTTTCTATTATGTTTGTTTAGCTTATGCTATTTAGGGACTGACACATGAATTGTGAAATAGATTTTTGGTGAGGATGGCTTCCTACAAAGAAGGAGATCTAAAAGGTGAGGTTTTAGGTATGTTATGGTGGGGGCGGGCTTCACTCTGAAGTATGACTCGACAGAGCAGTGAGTTGGGTGCCCACTGTGTCGTGATCATGTGATCACCTACAACTTCTTCTAGGTAGGATGTTGTTTAAGAATGTATGTATTTTGAATTTTTGTGTGGTTTGGTAAGACTCAGAGAAAGAGAAAAGGATAGAAGTGCTTTTCTATGATTCGTTTGTCAACCATCAGTTGGTCATGACTTCCAGCGTATAGGTTGCCCTCAATTAATGTGAGCTAATGCAATAAATCAGAATGGAATGCACTTGTTTTTAAACCCAAATGAAAATGTGAAATTGGATGACATAATAAGATGAAGAGGAAGAGGGATGCTCTTTCACTCTGAATGTAGAAAACATGAAGAAATGATTCTTTTAATTACACCAAAAGAAAAGTTTCCTTTAGAGAAAATAGAAAGAAGAGGTGGATTACCAAGGAAGAAAATTAGTGTGTACATGCTTTTTAGAAGGAAACAAACACACAATTTTTCCTAGGAATGAATGAAATGCAAGGAACCCGGATGGGTCCCACCAGGCATGCCAAAATGTTTCACCTTTTTCTTAGATTGTTTCTTTGAAGTGTTGATGAAATAGATAGGGTAATGGGCATAGGAGGAATACCTGTTCAAATGTCGGTTGATGGGTTGTTGCATGCGTATGACTTCCGAATCCATAGCTGATCGTGAGAGCTTCCTTTTGGCTAGGAGGAACTACCTGTAATGAAAACAAGACCACCAGAAGGAATTAAACAATATGGGCAGTGAACTACCTAGCGTAGCTAGATCCAGGAAGTATGATACTTCCTAGATGGTTGTCAATCCACTATTTTAAACAATTCAATGTTGTAAACAAAGTAAATCCTATTGTTATTTTAAAATGATTTAGGTATCTCACTTAAAAACACAATAAGAAATAGATCTAATCTAACAGGCTAAGCTAGAATAGAATCCAAAGGTCAAATGATTGGTTTTGGGTCTCTGAGTCGATAAAGGTCTCGGGTAGATCATAGGTGAATGAGGGTGAGATAAAATTAGGTGGGTAGGTCTTTGTTCATTTAGGGTGTGTGGGAAAACATAGAGACCGGTGTCGGTCAGGGGTGGTGATGGCGGCGGTTAGGTATAAGCTAGTGCGATTCTTGTGAGATCTGGAAATGTCATAGAACAAGCTTTTGGTCTCCTTTGTGATTGCACAAAGGACTTTGGTTGGTCGGGATGAGGTATTGGGTGACTGGAGTAGGATTTTGTGAGGTTTTAATGGGTATATGGAGGTGAAAATGTGGAGAAGGTCAATAGGGAGCAAGATAAACAATGGATGATAAAATGATGATGAAATGAAATAACCAGGAAAGTATGATGTTGTACTTACTTGGATTCCATTCTGAAGGCCTGTGTGTGAGGATGGAGGTGTTGATGATGGGTTTGAAGGTTGCAAGTGATCACCAACTGAAGAAAAGCTTCTGCATGGGCTGCATGTACACTCCTCTTTGCTTGGATAGATCAGATCATGGTTGGGATGGCTGTGTAGGAGAAGATGCTCAATCTCCTTCCTTGGATGTGAGTTTTCATTGGAATTGGCTCTCTGAAGATGTGTTATCTCTCTGAGATGTGTTCTTGCTCATCAAATTTCTCCCAAATTTTTTCCCCAACCTTGAGAATAAGGTAGTTTAGGGGTTAAAAGGGGTAACCAACGGTGGTCCGGCTTAACTAGCGATGGTTAGGGGTAACCGACGTCGGTCAAGGTGGGATTTCCTAGGTTTACTAAACTAGGGAGATCCTCTGATTTCCTTGGATCTCGTGTCATTATCCCATGGATTATACTAGGAGCCTCTTGTGAGCATGTGGGAATGTGGTTAGAGGGAATGTAGGCATTGATTTTTAGGGTTTGGGTAAGTCTTAGTTTATCGAGGGACCAAGGGAGTGTGACCTAATTTTAGTGTCTCTGATGCATCTTTTCTAGGGATCAACTCTCTAACTTTGACTTTCCGGATGAGGAAATTTCTACCCTTTCCAGTGGGCAGACGAACCCAATTACCCAATTACCAAATGACACTCTTCTTCGATAGTTCCAAGTGTCATCGTGGGGGTGGGGTAGGAGTTATCCTCATTCCCCTTGGTGGTAAACCCATGACTTTATATAACAAACTTGATTTTGATTTTACCAACAATAGTTCGAATACAAAGTTCTTGTATTAGGCCTCTAAGCCACCGCCCTAGATGTCAAATCAATCAACATTTTTGGTGATTCTCATTTGATCATAAACCAAGTCAATGGTGTATACCAATGCGTATGTAACGAGATACTTCAAAAGTATAAACATCATGTAGACATAATTTTTACCACCTTTGACCGTTACGCCCTTCAAACCATCCCTGTTCAACTAACAAATTTGCGAGATACCATGGCTAGCTTGGATTCTCAAATACCCGCTTCTCCTATCGACTCTAAAATCTTTGTCACCATATAATGACTCCAATCACCCTCTTAGTTACCTCATGACATTTACTCCATCGAACCTTTGCCTGGACTCGAGAGACCTTTGGTATAAACAATACTCTGACTATCTTTCTCTTTCCTTCTTACCTCCTGATCTCACCCATAATGGACAACGCACCTTCCTTAAAAGGGTCTCTCGTTACGTCATCATGGGGGGCCTCCTCTATAAGCATGGATTTGATGGTATTCTCTTACGATGCCTCACGAGTTCTGAAATTCCTTATATCATTAAGGAATTTCATGATGGCATATGTGGAGGTCACTTAGTGGCCTTACTATTGCTAAGTGTATTCTTTCCCTAGGCTATTCTTGACCGACCCTTGACCATGATTGTTGTGATTACGTTAAGCATTGTGTAAAATTTCAACAACATGCCAACCTTCATCATACACCCAGTCACACCTTACAAAGTTACCCATGACGTTTGGCCCTTTTCTCAATGGGGTTTAGATCTTGTTGGAGAAATCAATCCCCATTCTTCCCTATGCCATGAATGGATCATCACGCTACCGAATACTACACAAAATGGGTTGAGGCCATACCACTCATCTCCACAAAATTTGAGAAAATATGTGAGTTCATCAATCATCACATCATTTGTCACTTTGGTGTTCCTCATTACCTCATCACTGATAATGGAAAACAATTCAAAAATAAGACCTTGCAAAAACTTTGCGATGCCTTTGACATTCAGCTAAGTTTCTCATCACCTTATTACCCACAGACCAACGGCCAAGCCGAATCCACTAACAAAACCTTGAACAAAATTCTCATGAAAGTGGTTAACGATACTAGGAAGGATTGGCATACGCACATTCCTTTTTCCCTATGGGCATACCGCACTAGTATTCGCACTTCCACTGCCACTACACCTTTTCTCTAGTCTATGGTATAGAGGCTATTTTGCCTCTCGAAGTCCAGATCCCCTCACTCCACATTTCTCTCCATGACATGCTCAATGATGATGACTTTCATCAGGACCATTTAGCACAACTTGAGTTATTATACGAATGTCATCTTAATGCTCTTGATCATCTTCAAGTTTACCAAAAACGTATCAAATGTGCCTATGATAAACGTTTCCATGAACAAACCTTTCACATTGGTGATCTTGTCCTGTAAGAAAATCAACATATAACTAAAGAAAAAAAGAGTAAACAAGAAAAATTTACTCCTAATTGGCTTGGACCATACATCGTGACCCATACTTACAGATCAGGTGCTTATAATTTATCTTCACTTGATGGTAAACCTGAACCTAAGCTCCTTATTGCCTTGCATCTTCGACCATTATACTATTGACTTTTAGTCCTACCTCACTTTTGGATTTTTCCATGCTCGTCCCTTAAGCGCTATCACTTCCTACACCATCAACAAAGATTGAATAAAAATCATGTGCGTACTGTCACCTTTTTTCTTCTCTTAAATATGTGTACCACAAAGATCCACATAGCATGATTCTCATGGATACTTTTCTTCTACCTTTAGATGAGATCCCATGGTCATTTCACCCTGCTTTCTGAATAAGAATCCTATTCTTCGCCTTGGTCTTGTCCATGACTTCAAGGATCTAACTCCTTGATTCAAACTTCCAATAAAAATATGACTCCCTCAAAAGGACATCTTCTTCTCTGTAATCGCTGCTATAAATAGACTACTCCCTCAAAGGACAACTATGTAAAGCTCTTTCATAACAAAAAGAAATAAAAAATAAAGAAGAAGAAGCAAGAGAATCTGAATCTTCCCACATCGATCAGCTTCATGAAGACCTCAAGGATTTAATTTCCTCATCCCATATAGACTTCCTGCATCGATCAGTCTATCTCAAATATCATTCAACATAGAAATCTGTTTAGTCATGGACTTTCCCATTGTGACCTTGGATCTCTTGCCCAAAGAGCATGCTACCTCATACCATATAAAAATTAACCACCTTTCACCCCTCTCACCATTCGCACTCCCATTTCCTATCACCTCAAGGGACCTCTTGGAAACCATGACATTTGGTGATCATGTGACTACTTTTCACCCTTAGAATAATCAATCATGCAATGTCTTTAGGGTCTTACATTCATCACCTCCTCCAAGGTATGACCTACTCGGTATGATCCTAACCAATCAGGCAGATTTCTTGCCCCCTCTTATCTTTTAGCCTTCTTTATTATGTATTGATTACCTTATACAAGACTTGGTCCTCAACGCTTACCTTTGGGGTAATCTTCTTCTTCTACCACAATCAAAATCACCTATACCAATTTTCCCACAACTCACCCATACCTAGTAGACCTAAACTCAAATCATGCCTATGACCTACCATCTCATTCTCATATCTCCTCATATTCTTCCCTAGCTTATGGGAGAACTACATCGGCACTGAGGTCCTTTTTGTCGGGACTATGTAGGCAGCACTCTAAGGGCATGGGGCCCTTGGAGGTTAGCTTGGCCACTCTCTACCCTAACCAATTCATCTTTCATTTTCCTAAATCACATTCTACCCTACTTCATTTCCTTTTTATATCAAAATTTTTAAATACCATTCACCTCACCCTCTAGAACTCATCATTTACTACCTAACCTCGTCCTCTTTCAGGGACTCCTTATTTTACCCATACCTCAATCCTACCTGTGCCGTGACCTAGATACTTAGACCTGGAACATCGCTAGTGACCTTTGACCTCATGTGTTCGCTATACCTTATGGCACTATTACCTATGTTGATTGACCTAATGACCTTACCTTACCTCTTGTCGTGACCATTTATCCTAACCCAACCCTTGGTGTACCAGAACATACCTAAACGTTCCTACACCTAACTTGCGTCATGTTTCCTAACCATATCCTATACCTTGGATATTAGAATCACCATAACCTTGTTTGGATAAGCCTATCAACCTTAGACAATGTAGATTTTTCCTACTCTTCAGCCTAGTACTGTGCTACAATTTATACATGTGCATGCATTTGAACATTACTACCTTTGACCCTGGCCCATTACCTAGCTTACCCAAGTAGACCTTTTTCCTTTTTCCCCCATTCCCCACCCTCCTCTTCATCACATTCACCTTTTATCAAACCACTCACCGATTCTACTTTCTACCTCATCAGTTCCTGGTTTGAGGGGGATCACCTTCACCCACACCTAGGGTAACCACATATTATTTTTATCAACATCACTTACCAATACAAGCTACATGAAAAAAAAGGGAAAAATATAGACACTAAAATTAGGTCATACTCTCCTTAGTCCCCCGATAAATAAATACCTTGAACACATCCACCTAGCCATGGCCCCCTTCACCCCACTATAATATTAATTTAATTAAATTAATTTATATCCTCACCATATTTATTATTTAAATATCCTAATGGGATAATGTCAACATATTAACCTCACCTAAACACCTCATCAAGCCACCTCACCCTCGGTCCTATTCTTAGTAAGTTGCCATAACTAACTAAGACCTACCTAAACCCTAAAAACCAATGTCTAAATTACCTCTAACCATATTCCCACCCGTTAGGAGGAAGTTTCCATGCTAATCCACAAAGAAAATGAACAAGATCCCGAGAGAAAATCAATGGGATCCGCCTAGTTTATTAAACCTAGGAAATCCCACCCTAACAATATTTGGTTACCCTTAACCACCACCGGTTAAGCTGGAGCTGCCATCTCTTACCATTTAACCCCCAAAAAAACCTTATTTCAAGGTTGGCACATTTAACGGGAGATAATCACATCTTTTGAGAACAAGTGACAAAACCAGAGTTGTATGCAAGCAAAACCAATGTTAGTATACACATCAGAGCATCCATAGCCAGTACCTAAAGCAATCACACAACCATCTACCTTCATGGGAGCATCCGGGAAGCACCAACACTACACCAAGTTCATTTCATTTGATCACCCACCATTACCAACTAGGCATCAAGCTCATACAAATAGTAAGTTTTGTTAACCAACACTCATCTATTCATCATTTGGTAGATCCTTTTACATCTGTTATTAGCTTTTTTTCTCATTTCCATTCCCCCATCATCTACCTCCATGCAAACTTGACCATATTTTTATCCACACCCTTACATTTCCCATACCTAGACCTTAATCATTCTGTGCATACCTCAGATCCATATGAATCTTGTCATTTCCTTCTATCTTCATCCAACCTCATATCTATCACCCAGCCAATTTTTTATTGAGTTTTCCTTTAACCCAACCATACCGATGTCAGTTACCCATAACCATCGCTGGTTATCATAAACTGACATCGATCATATCGAATCGACGTCGGTCTCTGTGTCTTTTACCGAAACCAAGAACAAAACTCCTAAACTTCCACCAAATACCCAAAACCACCCAGAATCTTACCCTAACCAATACCAATACCTTGACAATGACCTTGACCTTCAAATTCAATCATAGCCTAGCCTGTTGTGAATGAATTTTCTTCGATAGATGAATGAGATACCTAAATCATTTTAACTACAGTAGGATTTCCTTTATTTCTCACATTAATTTTCTTTAAACAGTGGATTGACAGTCATCTAGGAAGTATCACACTTCCTAGATCTAGCATACACTAGGTAGTCCACTACATATATTGTTTAACTTTTATTTGGTGGTATTGTTTTCCATTTTAGGTAGTTCCTCCAAGAAAAAGGAATCTCTCATGATCAACTATGGATTCAGAAGTCATACGCATGTAACAACCTATAACCAACATCTCAACAAGTATTCCTCCTAGCCCATTACCCTTATTTATTTCATCAACATTCGAAGAAACACTCTAGAATCAGGTGAAACACCACCAAGCATCAATTCCCCTACAAAATCCACCGCAATCTGTAAATCTAGTTATGCATGTCTTTGGCATGCTGAAGATGGAAGGATGGAAGATCAAATCAAATTTGATCTAGTTGAAGCAATCGATCACATATTAATGGCATGAAATATATTTTCCATATTTTCACCTAAATCAAGATATCCATTCAGTTCTCCATGTTTGTTTGGCATGTTGGAGAAGGAAGTATGGAAGATCAGATCAGATCTGGGTAGTTGAAGCAATCAGATCCTATATTAATGGAGAAAGACATTTTCCATATTTCTAACCACAAAACCCTACTAAAAATAATATTTTATGCTTCCATGGAGTAGAGGAGACCAAGATATTTCCAACAGTATAAAATTTGTTGAATTTTGAGCACTGGAGTGAAAGTTATGCTCATTTGAATATTTGAATCGAACCCATACAAAAATGGTGAAAATGCAAAAATGGATGCATGGGCCGAAATTGAAATTGTGCCTTTTGCGCAAAATATGCAAAGTGTAAAAGTTCCCACAGCCCCATAAGCCCGCAACTTCATTTTTTACATTTGGGTCTGACACATGGCTTTACCTGAGTGGTAATGGAGTCACGACTCACTTTATAATTTTATTTCTTTTAAAAACGAGTCTCAAAATCTCAAAGTTATCTGCTAACCCACCTTTCCACTTTGAATCTTTGACACGGGATTAACATTTGAATTTTTCTTTTTGTTTGAACGGGGCCATAGTTCACTTTATCACTTTACGCATTTTATGGAAACAAGGCTCAAAATCTCAAATTTCCACGCCTTCCCACTTTGACTCTTTTATGCGGGCTTAACATTTGACTTTCGAAGGTGTACCAATTAGACATGTGGAGAGATGGCACACATTTTGGAATTACTTTTGGATTCACCTTTAGAAAGAGCACTGAAGAGACACATGGCTCCTTCTTTGGATTTTCTCTGTTTCTTTGTGTTTTGGCTAAGTTCCTTTTATTTGGTGGGGCCATATGTTTGACCATGGACAAGTAGAGGATCGGCACACATTTGGGACCTACCTCCAGATTTTACCTTTGAAGTTGTGTCAAGGTCGACACGTGGAGGCCACAAACCCTTCTATACTTAGCCAATTCAATGGCCATCTTTATCTCCTTTTCAGACACTGTGACAAGTGGAAAGATGGTGCTCATTTGGGACGTGGTTTTGGTTTTGACCCTTAAAGTTACACCATTGAGACACGTGGAGAGCTCCCCCAGTCCTTTTATACTTAACCAATTTGAGCCCGCTCCTTTTTCTTCATTTTTGGTGGGTCCCTTCGCTTATTTAGGGGTGACTATTTTGGTTTCATGGACACGTGGAAGCTTCGCGCTTTTTTATGGAATCGCTCTATATTTCACCTCTTGAAAGAGCATTGAAGAGACACATGGTTCTTTCCACTGGCCTTAGACCTTTCAATGGACGATTTAAATTTTTGAGGCTCTGAATACATGGAGGGTTGGCACTCATTTAGGGTATTTCCCTTGGGTCTCACTTCTGAAGTTGCATCGTTGAGGAATGTGGAGGCATTCGCTGACCCTCTTATACTTAGTCATTTAAACGGCTTGTTCTTCCCCTTTTTTGGACCTAGGACACGTGGAGGGCCTACACACATTTGATACCTCCACTTTTGTACACCATACCAAAAGTGCACCGATGAGACACCTGACACCTTCTACAGTCCATCTATACTTAGTTGATTTGGGACTCGATTGAAAACTACTTTCCTTCACTAAAAACCAAAATTCCAAAAGTGACTTGATGACTTGCCTTCCCAAATCCAATCGGATATGTCCACGTACTTGTGGATGCTAGGGGAAAAAATTGATAGGGAAGATACACACGTCATTCATGACTATAGAAAAAAATACAGAGGAGGGGAAGCTCCACCATTTATGCCTAAAAACAAAATGTTCCTCATGGAAAGAAGAACTGTAAACAATACCAGGCTCGATGCGATCCATGGCCATAGAAAAAGGATTTGACAGTTTCATTTGAATGGAGGAATTTTTTTCAAGCATCCAGATGGGAACCATGTGGACTACAAGATTCTAAATTAACAGGGTGAGATTGCAAATGAGCACCCACTTCTTCAAAGCATGAATTTTTTCTCTTTGCATACTTCTCACTCTGCTCAAACATCTCTAAAAGGCACCAACTCAAAATTTTTGAAACTTGAATTAAAAATGAGGAGAATTTTTAGGGTGACAATAGACAATAAGTCAAATCTCACAAGATCAAACTTTGAGAGAATTTGAAGTGATCTTGATTGAAGGGAAAGTGAAGATAAAGTTTCCTTTTCCTATATGTAACTCTTGCTTTCAAATAGGGTTGTTTTGAGATAATTTGAAAAGTAAGTAAAATATGAGAATCGATAATTCTTAAAAACATTGTGAGTGAGATTATCTGAAAAAATAAATAAGTATAGGAGCTTGGTGAGTTGAGAAACATTTGTATGTCATCTAAAATGTGAACAAGCTGAATGTTGAGGAGATAAAAGTATTTACAAGGTAGAGTGAAGGATGAAGAAGTTTTCATAGGTGTATTAAAGAACTTGCAAAGAATGAGAAATCAATGAAAAGTTGTTTCCTAAAGGGAAAAATACATTAATGAGAATATCAGCCAATGAATATGTGAGGGGATAGGTTAGAGACCAGAGAGATAAAGCGTATCCTGAATAACTGATATTGTGGAGTATAGAGAAATAACAAAGTGATAATGATACATTGAGTATGCAACAAATAATATAAATGATAAAACAATTTGTTTTGTGACTAAGTTGTTTCTTAGATCACAGTGGTTGTATCCTCCTTGTAGGTAGTGTCCTATGAAATATTAGTAGAGGCTGATCAAATTCTAGGGGGTTGAAGCCTCCTTGTCAATGGGTGCTTTACAAAATTGGGATTTGTGGCTTTCAAGTCATTTATGGCTTGTCGAAGACTAGGTGGTGGCCTAGTTGAATCATTAGAGTTGAAGCTCCAGATTGAGTTATAGCTCAATCAAGAAATCATTGAAACTATATAGGAAAATTGTCCAAGTAGTGAAGTGGTTTAAGTGGATTTTTGTCTGACATGGTTTCCCACATTACATCTAGTCCTATGTGTATGTGTGTATGCTTCTTATTTTGTATCAAATGATTAACTAGGTATGCTTATGATAATCAATTAAGTATAAAAATAACATATATAAAAGGTGGTAATTGATTGTGAAATTTTTTATCTACATTGATTCACCCCCTCTCAAAGTGCTTTAAATATCTAACAAGTAGTATCGAGCATGGTTCTCCGGAGTTAAGCCTAACAACTTAGAAGTGATCCTGAAGGCATAAACATGGGCACATCAGCAGAGTTAGTGTTGAAAAGAGGTATGAAATTGATCAATCTCTTATAAATGAGCTAAAGATATAAATCAAGCTCAAGGAAGTTAATCATGGTCAAGAACTAAATGATATGGCTTCATTTGTTGAGAAATTTTCAAAGGATTTAAGAGACAAAAATGTTTGTCTTAAATTTGAAGAGGAACTAAAGACCCTAAAGATTGATTTGGTGTAGGTTACTAATCAGCTTGATATTTTGTAAATAAAATAGAGAAATCATGATGAAGTAGGTAATGAGTTATGCTAAGAAGCTATTCAAGCCAAGTGTGAACGATGTGAGAGATTAAATGTAGATCTAAAGACCAGTAGAGAGAAACTAGAACAAGTAATACAAAATAAATTTAAGGCTGAATCAAGCCATGACACTTGTCAAGGATGTTCTGAGGCCAAGAAGATCAACAAAGAGCATAGGAATACTATTAGGCAGCCAAGTGCAAGAAGAATCTTAGGTAATTTTCATGAAATTTTTTTCTCATGTAACACTTTTGGGCATAGAGCTAGGGACTGTATGAGTAAGTTTGATAAAGAACATCCATGGAGAGCTTGTAGTACTAAATATGAGAAGAATATAGTGTGTTTCAATTGTAATGAAAAAGGACACATAGCCAAGTACTATCTAGAAGATCCAGTAAGTTAGGTTTGGGAAGACTCAAGAAAAAGGAATGAGGTTGTTTGTTTCAATTTTCATAGGCAAGGGCACTCTACTTAACATTTCTATGAAATTCATAAATATAACAACAAGCTATATACACACAAAAGTCAAGGAAAAAATGTATTCAAGGTGAAATTAGGTTCTAAAGATGAATCCAAGTCAATCATGGTTGAAAGAGGAATTGTAAAAATGAAGAAAAGATACATCTACATGATATAGAACATAAATTCCAACCCTAAACAGGTAAATAAGGACAAATTATCAACATGTACAGATAATAAATAAATGAGACAAGACATGATAGTTATAGGAGAAGCAAACTCGGAAAAACATCAAAATGAGGTGAATTACAAGAAGAAATGTTACCCCTAGCTGTGGGAGAACAGATTATGAGACACATCATGCATGTTTATTAATTTTTAGGGCATCAAATGAAGAATTAAGAGATGAAAATGTCTCATTGGAAAATACATCCAAATAGAATGACAAATTTTTAAGGACAAGAAAGGATAAGAATGATTCATCATGTTGGTGCAGTGACTTCTTTTTTTTGACATGATTCAATAAGTATGATATAAGCTTCTCTAAGATTTTAGGAGGTATGTATATTCATTAAGGACACCTTTGTGAGTGAAGGTTTATCTCCATAATGATCTTGAGAAAGGACATTTTAAGAGGTATGTTGTTGAATTTATTCCATTAACCTTATAAATGAGTTGTGTGCTCAAGAGGTCTTATTTCTCTGTATGTTTATCCAAATTAGTTAGGGATGTAATTGGGTTTTATAGTGTTTTCCAAGATGTGTCATGTCGGTTATAAATTGAATACAAGTTCCTTAAGGCTTGTGTAAGGTCTGTAATTTTCACAAAGTTATATCTTTAGTTGATTAATTTGTGGTCATATTTGGTTCGTGAATTTGTGTGTGCCTCAAGGAAGAGTCCCAAATTACTGAAAAAATTGTAGTCTTTTATTAAGTATGGAAATAAAATATGAGAAAAAGGGTAGAATCTTGATGAGTTTGTGTAGTTCATCAAACCCCTTGTGAGTGTTTCCTTATAAGATGAGTCATGTTGGTTAAAAATTCAAATGTTTAAATATTTAAGGCTCAACCACTCCTATCCAAGAATTGAGATCATCTGTATCTTTTAAATTTGTATATAAACATTCAATTTATTCAAAACCATAACAAGTATCAAGTTATCATGTTTTTGTTGATGGGTGCCTTATTCAAGTTATCAAGGGTATAAATGCTAAGGATTCTGAGTTTGATCTAAAAATGTTGTGTGATCCTATGTTTAGGAGTTGGTAATGTGGCTCAAGGATTGGAAGAAGTACAATATGAGGAAATTTCTATGTGTGATGAGATTTTGAGATGGCTATGACTGAGATCAATAATGTAAAACTTTGTGCTTGTTATGAATTGTGGATATTTGAGGAAAGGATTTTATTGGTTGGTAATCAAGTGAAGACATTGACAAACCATTCATATTTGTTCCTTATTACATATATGAATTTATTTATCAGCTCTTAAATGTAAATGTGCTTTTTGAAAAATCTCCCTAAGTTGTGTTGGTTAAAGAATCAAAGTAAAACATATTCTTGACTCTAATCCACATGAACATAGGATCCGACATCTTAATAATTAGTATATGGATGAAAATTCAAGCACCCTAGTCTAGTTCTCTCTTTCTCAAGGTCGAGTAAAATACAAATATTGGTTTTTATGAATATTATTATAAAAATTAAGGTAACCCACAAGGAAAATTATTTGGAGATCTATGAGGTTGTGATATTTCTTCAAATACAAAGATGCATTCATTTGAACAACTCCACTTGTATGGAAATTACTATAGGATGACGTTTAAAAGTTCACAAGTTTAGAGGAAGCAATGGTATCCTAGTTCAATTTGCAAGGTGAACAAAGAAGACAATAGATAGAGTAGCCTAATGTTGGCTATGTCATTTGATCAAGGAAAAAATAATTGTGACTAAATTAACGAAAATATCAAGTATTTTAGTGATCATCGAGCATGTGCTAATCAAATTACCTCGACATATCTGTGACAATATTTTTGGTAGTATGAGTCAAGTAGTTCATCACGTTATAAGTCGGGTGAGTTGGAATAAGCATCTTTCACTTGTTTTAAGGATTGAATAATGACTTCAAGTTTGGAATCTACAAGCATGGTAGTGTGCTAGGTTGTATGAAGTGTTGGTCTTGAGTAAGTTATTGTTATATGGATCAAAATGAAATTATGTCGATGTAGCTACTCGGGAGTAAGTGTTTATGTTACTAAGTCATGAGAAGAATGTTCTATTGTAATTAGAATCTTGTGCTCTACTGATAATTTCATAGAGTCAAGAATATGTGGTCAATAATCAATGAGTATGTCAACATAGCCTAATGAATGTCTATTTTCTAAAACACATGTAATTTCCTAGGATGGAACAACTAAGTCTTTCAAAAGCCATGGAAACTTTGGTTGAATTTGGTGGGTCATACATTGAATATGTTTCACCACATAGGAGTATTGTATGACAAAAGAATTTAAAAAGGTAAAGGTAAGGTATGTGAGGAATACCTGGAGGTTGTGAAGAGGTTTTGGACCGTTGTTGAAGACCAAGATGATTGTAGGGTACTCATTTTTTCTAGTAAGGAATACTTGAGAATAAAAACAAGAATACAAAATAGAGTTGATATCAATATGTCGGTGGATTGCCTAGCATAAGCTAGATCCAAGAAGTGGGGTACTTCCTTGAATTTGTTAATCCACGTCTTAATACAAATTAATGCGAGATAAATAACATGAAATAGAAGGTCCTATTGTAGTTATAATATTTAGGTATCTCACGAAATATAATACACTAAACTAATATAAATAATGAATATAAGATCAAATCTAGAAAGGGTGGTTGGTTGACAGGGTCTGCAGGTGTAGCAGAGGGTATTATGGAGGTCTGGGTGAAGTTGTGGGAGGTTTTGAGAGGTTTTGGGTGAGGAAATAAACTTGATGGTCGAGGGAAAATACTAGACATAGAGATTGATGTCGGTCGAGAGAACCAATGTCAGTAACTATTTACTGCCGAGGATCAGTTGGCTAATCGATAATAGTAGGGAAATTGGGTGCCAAAGGGTGAAAAGGGGTTAGCTTGGGATTTATGTTATTGCACAAAGTGTTGGGAAGGCTTAGGAAAGGTGTTGGGATTTTGTTGAAAGGATCATCGGGGGTGAAAGAGATGGTTGGAAAGGTGGGGAGTTTCAGATTCACATGGTTTTGGGTAAAGGGGATATGAAATGTATTCATGAGAGGAAGGAGGTGATCGGAAGAAAATAAAAGATTCAAAACAAAATATAATTAAACTAATGACCTGGTTAAGTATATTATCTAAGAGTGATAGGTGATGGTAGTTGATGGGTTCTTGGAGGAGAAATAGGTCCCGATCCAGTGCCACAACAATGGAGACTAAGTGCTTCCCTATGTGAATGATCCAAGGATATGGAGTAAGAGGTTGGTTGCTAGTTAAGAACTTCAATTATCTGGTATTGTGTTTGATCGTCGGATGCTCAATCTAATGAAAATATGCAAATGAATAATAAAATGCCAACCAAAGGAATACCAACCCTGGTAATGAGTTGAAAAACCTTACTTGAAGGAACTAATGGTGGTTCTGTGACCAGCACTAGCCAAGGAATAACTAGCCTTGGTTAGGGAGAAATAGTCAATTTTTTCAAACATAGCCTATTTCTTCCCTTTTTGGCATGGGTCAAGAATTGATTATGGGCTAGGAGTCTTGGTTCATATTTAAACACACGGGAAATTGATGGAAGAGGAAGTTGGAAATTAATATTAGGTTTAGAAGAAGTCTTAGTTAGTTAAGTGAAGTGATGACTCAATGTTAGGAGTGATGACCTAGTCTCAATTAGTTAAATTCCTTGGAATGGGTCCAAGGTGAGGTGGAGGGGTGAGGTAATAATTAGTCTAATATGGGTAATTAGATTAATAATAATGTGTGGAAGGGGTCATGGTAAGGGGGTATGTTAATTGAAATGTACTTAGAGGGTTGTGACCCAAATTTGGGTGTCTACATTTGCCACTTTTTGTTGTGTATCTTGTACTAATAAGCGACGATGAAAAAAACAAGAAGTAGGTTGCCCAGATAAGGGTGGAGGTGATCCCCTCAAACTAGGAATTGATGTAGTGAAAGGTAGAATCGGTGATGGGTTTGATAAGGTGGTAGGTGATGAAAAATGGGGTAAGGTGTAGGTGTAGGAAATCATGGTGATGGTGTGATCTAAAGGTGGAGGCATTCAAATGCATGCACATAATTAGAATGCAACAAGGCATAAGGTTGAATAACAAACAAACACTAACTCATTAATGCTCAATAGTTTATCCAAACAAGGGTAATGTGGTCTAGGTATCCAAGGTATAGGATGTGATGCTGCAAATATAACATGGTGAGGTGCAAGAATGAGTATAGGTGTATTCCAAAACACCAAAAGGTTTAGTCTGGTCAAGATAAATGAAACTAAACAAAGAAAGGTAAGGTCGATATTCTAAACAACATGGGTATCATTATCACACAAAGAGAGCGAGTAAGTGTTTTTATTTTATCGGTGAGGTCAGGTTGGTGAAGGTATATAGTTAAGGTCATGAGTAATTCTTATGTGAAGGAAAGTGTGCCCCTAGGTATCCGTAGGGAGTTGGTGAGTGGTGAGGCGGTATGGTTTGGTATGGGTTTAATTTCTAATCTATTAATATTATGGAAATTATTTATAGGTATGGTTGCTGTATGGTTTGGTTTGGTTTAAATTTCTAATGTATTGATGGAAACTAGATGTAGGAATGGTTGTTGTATGGTTTGGGTTGGTTGAAAGTTCAAATGTATTGACTTATGGAAACTAGTTATGGGGTGGGAGATCAAATAGGTAAAATAGGAAAATTCGGAAAGATCACATAAGAGGGGAAAATAATGGCTGAGCTAACCTTCAAAGACCCTGGGCCTTGAAGTAATACCTACATAACCCTTGTAAAGGGGCCTCGAGGCCAATGTAGTTCTCCCATAAGATAGGGAAAAATAAGATGATGCTAGGTAAGTTAGGTAGGATTGGGTAAGGTAGATTGTGGGAAGGTAGATTGGGTAAGATTAGGTAAGATAGATTGTATTAAGGTTGTCATAAAAAAGGTTAGCTTATGAAAGAGGGGTTTCAAGTGATAAATGACCATAGGATTCCATCCTTAAAAGGAGGAAAATTATCCATGAGAATCATGCCATGAGTAGAGTCGTGGAACTCATTGTAGAAACCAAATTTGGGTCACACTCCCCTTGGTCCCCTTTCAAGCAGTTAAAATAACGTGTTCACCTAACCATGACCCCTTTACCCCACATTCATATTAATTTAATTACTTATAATTGAATTAATACCCATCCTCACATTATTTATTAATTTAATTACTTTAATTAAATTAATTTACACCTCACCCAACCACATCACCTAGACACCTCACCATGGACTTATTCTTAGCCTATTAATTAACTAAGACTTAGTCTCTACTTATCTTAACTAACTGAGACTTAGTCTAACCCTAACATTAAATTCATATTCCTTCTCCAACAACATTCCCACTTATCTAAGTGCTAACCATCACTTGAGACCTGGACTAACAAGCAGAGCATGCCAAAAATAGCCAAGATCTGCTATTTTTGGTAAACCTAGGATTTCTTGCCCTAATCAATGTTGGTTAACCTATAACCACCACTGGTCACCTTAACCTTCATAGGTTACCATATATAAAGTTTTGTAACCTCTTTCCTAGGTTGTTCACTTTGAGTTTTGGGGAGAGGTATTTACATTCAAGCACAAAACATAGTTTTCTCAACATCAATACAACATAATACATTTAGCTAGAGTCCCAAGCAAGTACCTTAGATTGGTATGAAGGAATTGGCATTCACGGTAGCACTCCAGGAATCACTATCGGTGAAGTGGACACTAGGTTCTTCACATATCGACCATCACCTTCCTTCACCCACCGGGATTGCAATAAGTAAGTAAATTTGATTCTACATAATTTTTGTACTTATTAGGTTCCTTATCCTTTTATTATTAAATCTTGTTATTCCCTACATTCCTCCATCCTCACCTTCCTTCCCATATTCCTTTCCAACCACCCCAGCCTTCTAGATCTCATTACCTATCCTTTATACCTTCCTGAGTCTTCCTCATATTATTATGAACCTAATCATACCTCCTTCACTCTCTGTGAAGTCACAGAGAAGCCCAAAATCTCCTTTTATCAACTTTCACCAAATTTCCCCTACTAACATCAGTTATCTTAAATGTCATTGGGTTCCCCTTCACCGGCATCAAGAACCAAACCGATGTCAATTACTACGCCTTGTAAGAATTTGACTAAATTGACCTTAACACCCCAAAAACCTCACAAAACGTGTCGATCCCGATACCTTACCCTGCAACCACACCACAGACTTTCTCATCTCTCTGTGTAAAAATAGAGAGAACTGGATACCTTTTTAATATATTTGGCTATTCCCATAGAAACTTGTAACACCCTTGACATTTTTATTTTCCTCCTTTGCATTTCAAGTGTTGACATGTGATTTTGCTTATAAAGATATGTTCTTTTGATTGTTGGAGATCATGCTTGATATGGACAAATAATTTTTGTTCTTAAGATACTTTTGAATTGAATTAGAATGGCTTCGTGAATCCATTTTTGACTCTTGTAGGTGAGTTGAAATATGGTTTAAGATTTGTAAACTTATCTATTAATCTGACTCATCCTTGGATCAATTTCAGTGATCCAAATAATGTTTTAAATCTACTCTTTGGAATAAATGGTAAAGTGGAATTCCATGAACTAAGAGACATATTGACTAAACCTTATTGTTACAAGTTCTTTGATTTTTTTGTGTGAACATATTTTCATTCAGTAGTATGTTGTGCTTGGGTTCTTGGAGATCGATCATGGCAGGACATTACTAACGAACACAAAAATACAGCCTATTCACGGCATATGAAGTATTTGAGATCCTAAAAAGGACTATCCTACAGAATCCTAAGCTAGGTAAGAATATTTTTTGCCTAAGCTATGTCACTTAATAGAATTCTTATTCTAACCTAAAGCTTCCTATTCTACTTTGTTGGTTGATTGGCATCCTAACCTAAGCTCTATGCTAAAGGATATGGAAAGGTTACTAGGCTATTAAAATTAACCTAGAACCTAATACTATAAGGTTTTATGAGGATATAACCTAATGCCTAAAACTATTATGTGGTGAGTTAATCTAACCTAAGTGGAAACTACCTAAGGCTATGTGTTAAGACCTACGGTGGACATTTGTTGTTAGGGTTATATCCTAAGTTATATATTATAAACTACCTAAGGTCTAACCTAAGTAATTTGATCTATCCTAAACTAATGGATATGAAAAGGGTATTAGGTTGTTGCATGCATTAAGGGAGACGGTTCCTATGGCATTTATGTTATTGATAAGGTTTTTAATGCATAGAGTACGCCAATTTTGTAGGGGCTAGTGACTTGGCGGAGGCTTATGTGGAAGTATCACTAAAATGGAATTTCATGTTAATTTTGATTTGGCAATTGCCAGACTTGGAAGGAAGTGGAAAGGAAGGATAGGTGGGAAAATTGGAATTAATAAAACTTATTGTTTTCAGTTTTTCGTGGACAAAACTGTCTTGGAAGGCATACAACTAGGTTTGTGCGGGGTTGTTTCACTTTGCATGTCCCACGATTTTTTCTCTACATGCTCTCTTGTTTTGAACCAATAGATTGAACTACACTTAATGGCTATTTTTGAAGTCTTAGACCTATTTTCAGTTCGTGGGATGTATAAGAGGCATTGTGGAAAAAGAATATGGTTGTTTGATCTTTCGTGGAGAAGAGGAGAAGTTGTGAGCTTGGCTAAAGGTATCCTTTGATTTGGTAGAAGCACTATCAGGCATGATAGGCTCTAATCTTTAAGATCTCTTGCTTTCTTCTAAATGTTTCATTAAAACAAGTCTACTCTTTTGAGATTCTTAGCTTGCATGTTTTATCTGGTTACTTGTTTGCTAGGTTTTATAATCTCTATTATCTTGGATATGAATCCATGGAAAAATAATGTTGGTTTTGAAACTTTCTTTGTGATAGTTTAATAGTGAAACATGCATGTGAAGCTTGTAATAGTAGATCTTCTTTCCATTTTTGAAAGTTGTATTCGAGGTTGTTGTGTAGAACCGACATTCGTTGCAATATGTGACTTCTCAACTTTATGTGGGAACCTTGAGTTCCATTTTATCTTGTATTTGGGTTGCGTCTTTTGATATGAAATTGTGCTAGAGCTTCTTATTGATCTGAACCAGTGTTTGGAATCCTGGGTAGCTCTGGAATGTTGTTCAAAGTTCGTATATGGCTCTGTACACGTATTTTATTACTTGTGTTTCTCTGAACTGTTATTGAAGGTTCATGTTTTACACCACACTTGTATTTTGTTACTTGTATAGTTCTGAACTCTTTTTGAAGCTCGTGTTTCATTTTGAGCTGGTATTAGGGCTTCTTGTTTAAAGTATAAACTGGAATGGGAACTTTGTGTTTCCCTGAACCTATGATTAGAGACTCATGTAGCTCTGAAATATTATTGGAAGATCATATTTTATACTTCCCTCGTATTCAAATACTTGTGTAGTTCTAAACTTTTGTTGAGACTTCGTGTTTGACTCTGTTCTAGTATTTTGAGTTGGGTTTTACTTGTATTAAAATTTTAAAAACTTATAACTCTTTTGTTGAACTATTGTTCAAAGAAAACTGGGAGAATAGTTGGCTGAGTTGTTGGGTAAACTCTTTGAGACCTTAACTGAAAACGTTTTGTTGATGATTGGATTGGGTAATTCTTTTCTGAGAACTATTTCATCTTTTCTGAGATGGCAATGGCGTTTTATCGGGGGTATTCTTTTCCCCTTTGTTTTGTGGAAACCTGCATCTTCAGATATTTTAAAATAAGCTCTAGGTTTTGTTTAAAAGAAGAGTTTATTATTTTAGTGCTCTAAATTGTTATGGTGGGATTACTTTGTCTCTATTCAGACTATTTTTGTATTATTGTACTTATTGAATAGAGAACTAATTACTCTTTCATAATGCAATATTGAAACTGACAATTGGATTTTAGTCTTTGAGTTCGTTGATACTTCTAAACATGTTTAGCTTGCTGATCAATTTGTTTTTCTATCTCTTTTTGATATAGTAAATAAACCTTGTTTCTTTGTAAAAGATAGGAATTTGATTCCTTTGGAGCAGAAAGTTGTTTTTAGGACTGTTATGTGTATTTCATTTTGAGATTGGAATTGAAAATCATGTTTATTGAAGGAAAGGAATTGTAAGGAAAATGGCAGCATGCTTTCTTCTTCTTGTGAGTCAATTTTGTTTGTCTCTGGGAACTAGCTTAGGGATTTCTAATTTTGAATTAAAAGTGGAAATTCATTTATTAGTACAATACATGAATATGGATTGGAACATTTTCTAATTAAGATCCCTTTCTTTTTCTTCTTGGGATAAGTTCATTGGTTGAACTTTTATTTTTTTATTCTCTTAGGAAATGGAGATTTCTTTATGATTTGTTTGGTCTTCCTTGTTCAAATCATTTGCTAAAATGATGTAGGAAGAGAGTAGATGATTCAATTTTGTTGAGCAGAAAATGTAAGCTGTTTGGTGAGATTTGGTTGTTTGACAAGGCTTGACTTTTTAGTTTGAGATGAGTAGGTTTTGTCTCTTATACTCTATATTTGTATGGATCATCCTTGGATGGACTTGAGTTGTGATTAACTCTGTATGAGTCTACCTTGATTTGTGACGTTGGTTTCGGATATTTAAAAGTTAAATTCCAACATGTTGAAGTAGATTTGGAATTCGGGTAGGCTGTTTGATTCTCTAATCCTTCTTGGATTGAAATGGGATTACATTACGATGAATATCTTAAATGTTGAATTTTAAGGTAGTTGTCCTTTAAATGAAACCGTTAATTCATGTTATGAATCTGTTTTAGTTTTTAGATGTCTTGTGTTTGGGCATAGTTTGTAATGGTTCTTCTTTTTCTTTTTCTTAGGAGTTAGATGAATCATCCGAATGAGAACTATGCTTTAAACCCTTATTTTGGTTAAATCAAAGATAATTGTTGTATTCTATTATGATAGAATTGGGAACAATGAGATGATATGATTTGTTGTTTGCTTAAGGATAATTGATAGGATCAATTAAACTTTAATTTTGTAAGGTAGATATAGTGGATTTTATTTTGTTCTTCTCTTGGAAATGAATTCAATTGGTTAAACGTACTACTTTTCCATTGCTATTGCTTATATTGATATTTATGATGTAATAATTGTCTCATTAAAGCAGATTTGTTTTAATGGAACAATTATTGGAATGCACCTCGTTTTAAGGCTTAATGCTTATCATGCTCAATTCATTGAATTGACCCATGCTAGAATTTTTTGCAGATGGACTTCATAAGTGATAAAAGAAGGAAAAACTTATATGATGCATTATCGAATTAAATCTGATTCCTTGTGAAGAATTCTTATTGATTCTTGAGATTATATTGAAAAAGGAAACGTAGTATTATTTTATAATGAAGACGGTTGTTATACAGTATACCTAATGCATAAGTCTTGTAAATGTATAAGTTATAAAGATAAATTGAAAATTGAGAGTTTACATGTATTGGTTGTGTAAATTATTTTGTGCTTGTATGGAAGATATGGATTCTATCTTGTTGATATTCTTCATATTATTTTTATGCTTAATTGGTTATCCTTTAATAAGTTGGATAAAGGGATTTAGTTCAATTTCCCTACTTGTGATGTAGCTTGTTAAGTTGCAGAATATGATATTTGTTATCTAAACTATATAACATAGTAATGTAACATGTGATGAACATACATTAAGAAATGTGGATATTGGGTAGGATAAACCCTAACACTTAACATGAAGAGAAATACTCTCTCTTTATTAATTTCTCATAAACCAAAAAAGGTTTGAAAATATGACTACAATTTATTAGACTTCAAATTGTATGAAGTCTACTTTATATTAGATATATTCTGGCATTGAACTTTTCTAAAAAGTTATTGTACCTTATAAATAAGACATATTATAACATTGTACAATTACGGTTAATTGGAAGTTTAACTATATGTTCAAATGTTAAAAGCGACCATGAAAATAATGAAGTTATTAATGGGATAATTGAGGAAAATTTAGCAAAGAACTTATTGAGCATTGGATTAGGGTTTGCAAGGTTGTTGTAATCAGGTTTTATTCCAAACTATTAAAGTATTAACAATTTCTTCGGGGGTATATACATCTCAATGAGGTAGTTTTACGTAGGATGTTGGCACATGTCAATTACAGGGTTGTACTTTTGAGAAGGCTTGGGTCTTCTCGAGAATATAGTGTTGTAGTTTACATGTGGCATCACCCTTCCACATTGATCATCTAGATCTACACACATCTAGAACTCGGACTCAAACCTAGTTTCCCTCTAGGTCAGGCTAGGAGCATATTTAGGATAGGAATTAGCTTCTAAAGGCTCCGGGTGCGTTTTCACACCCGGATGGCTTAGTTCAAACAAGTATGCCCATCTACCCTAAGCCTTTGTGAGCGTCTTCTGTGTTAGATTATGTTTCTATCTAGGGCTAGGGTAAAACCTAGAACAAGTGGAGTGACGGTTGTTAGTAAAGACCAATCATGATAATAAAAGAGTGAGGTGAAGGACATATTCCAAAATGATGAGTATGTTGTCTAGGAATAGTGACATACACAGTATGTTATAAATATTTGGCCAAAGTATCGCAAATTGTTGGCTATGTTGTCCCATGTCACTAAGTTTAAAACAATGTGATATCAAATGAATATTGGTAATAGATATTCAGATATTTTATTTAAACAGATCACTTAGTACCTAGTGTAGGGTAGGATGACAAAGTATATGAAGTATACAATATGTATTCAATACATAAGATAACATAAATAGATCGGTAGCTTACCAAGTTATGGAATGAATAGATCGGTGAATCACCAAATCATTATAGCTGCATATGTTTATCCATTGAATTTGATTGGCATGGAATGTTTGTTCTAAATATTGATTTATTTAGAACAGTGAACATTATTGAATAAAAATAAATTCTCTTGATTCTAAAGTCTTAAAATGAGAATGTTACATCTTGGTATCAGAGCTGAAGGTTGTAGCTCTTAGACCTATTGTATCCTCAATCTGATGAAACTTAAAATTTTCTTGTAACAGAAAATGGTGAGAACAAGAGGAAACGTTGCAAATAACCCTCCACCTAGAGGAAGGAGTGGAAACTACCTAGAAGCTCGATGAGATCCTTGCTACTCTATTGGACACAAGAGATCATTTGGCTATGTTGGGACAGAAAGTAATGGGTAATGAGGAGGAAGAAGAAGCTATGATAATAATCAACCACCTCCAGGGGACAACACCAATGTGGGTGTTGATAATAACAATGTTAACATACATGTTCAGCATGAGAATAAAAAGGCTAGGTTAGTAGTAGAACTCACTAATGACATAAAAAGGTTAATTCCACCCAAGTTTGATGGCACCACATTAGGAGATGGGGATGAGAACTAGCTCGAGAAAAATGGAGAAATACTTTGCAATAAGAAATTTCTCGGAAGAAACAAAGGCAATATGGGGAGCATATCAACTTTTGCATGAATCATCTTCATGGTGGGAAAACCGCAAGGCTAAGTTGACATTGATGAAACTAACATTGATGAATCTACTATCACATGGGACTCTGGGTTGGCTACTATAGGAAATTTGTAAAAGACTTTTCTAAGATAGCTGCACCAATAACTTCCTTATAGAAGAAAGATAAAAAGTTTGTTTGGAGTGAGAAATGTGAAATTGCATTTAAAACCTTGAAGCACCTATTCTTGTAGTACCAGATCCTAATGGAGATTTTATGGTGGTAACTAATGCATCTAGTGAAGGTATAGGAGGTATTTTGTTACAAAGTGGTCATGTTATAGCATACGAAAGTAGAAAACTTAAGTTACATGAGTTGAATTATGCTCCACATGATTTAGAGCTTGCTGCCATTGTTCATGCACTCCAAGTTTGGAGGCATTATCTACTTGCTAAACCATTTGAGTTGAAAACTGATCATCTTGGGATGAGGTACATTTTTACTTAGCCAAATCTGAATGTAAGACAATGAAGGTGGTTAGAGTTTTTGTCTTAATATGATTTTGACATAAGTTACATTAAAGGAAAAGAAAATAGATTGGTTGATGCTTTAAGTCGTAGGAAGCACATTTTTACTCTTATAACACTTAGAACTCAGTTTAAGGATGAAGTAAAAAGTGTTATGGAATCTAATTCTTACTTTCAACAAGTAAAAACCGCTCTTTATGCATATTCTAATGATTTGAGGTATAAAGGTTTTCTCTTTGATAAAGAAGGAATCTTACAATTTGAAAACAAATTCTATGTACCTTTGCTTAATGATTTTGAAAGAAATTACTAACTGAATTTCACAATTCACCTTTTTCTGGACACCCTGGCATTTCTAAGATGCTTGCTGATATAAAAATATATATTTATGGAAGGGAATGAAAAAGGATGTTATTTATTTTGTGACATATTGCCTTGAATGTCAACGTGTTAAAGCGGAACATATGCACCCGGCCGGTTTGTTGTATCCTCATAGCATATCGCTTGATAAAAAAGGTAGGTAATCAGCATGGATTTTGTACAAGGGTTACCCATGTCAAGAAATAAGCATGATTTTATCTTAGTAGTTGTTGATAAACTAACAAAGGTAGCTCATTTTATTGCTAAAAATATGAAGGATGATTCTCCTATTTTGGCAAGAAGATTTGTACATGAAATTTTAGATTACATGGAGTACCTGAGTTAATCATTTTGGATAGAGATCCTAGAATGACATCAAGATTTTGGCAAACACTTAATGCAACTCTAGGAACTAAGCTAAATTTTAGTTATGTGTATCATCCGAGAAACAGATGGGAAGACTGAAAGAGTAAATCAAGTTTTAGAAGATATGTTACGAATGTATTGCATGGATCAACAGTATAAGTGGGAAGAGTATCTTCCATTAGTTGAATTCACATACAATAATACATATCATGCTTCTCTTAAGATGGCACCTTTCGAGGCATTATATAGAAGAAAATGTAGAACCCCTGTTAGTTGGGATAACATAGAAGATAGAGAGGTAATTGGACCTAAAATTCTTACTGAAATGGAACAATAAGTTAAATTGATTCATGAATGCTTGAAAGAAGCGACAGATAGGAAAAAGAGTTATGTTGACTTGAAGCGAGTTGACAAGAAATTTGAACTTGGTGAGAAGGTTTTTCTTGGGTTAAACCGAAAAAGATTTCTATAACTTTTGGCAAGGCTGCCAAGTTATCACCTCGTTATGTGGGACCTTTTGAAATAGTTGAAGTAATCAACCCTGTAGCTTATCGTTTAGCATTACCTCCTTCTTTGTCACAAATGCATGATTTTTTCCATATTTATTTGCTTAAGAAATACATTTTAGATTTATCACATGTGTTAAATTGGAATTCCTTGTAGGTCCAAGACCCAGGAATAATCATTGTTAAACCCATACGAGTCTTGAAACTACTTGATTGCATTTAAGAAATCAAGAAATAAGTCAATGTAAGGTCTAGTGGGACTTGTTTAGCAAAGAGAGTGCAACTTGGGAATATCAAGAGGATATGAAAACTACTTTTCCATATCTATTTGAATAGAATTGATTCTGTTGATTGATAAAAATTTATGATTTTATCTTTATATGACAATAAGTATGCCAGTTTTGGGCAGATATTTATTTGATTTGAATAAACAACTATTTAATGTTGATTTCTGGAACTATAAGGTTTTAATATATTTGACTTAGGATAAGAGAAGTGAATGAATTGATTGTCCTTGGTGTAAATTGTTAAAAGAGGTAATCATCGGGATGATGATTCTTTTAGGAGGGAAGCATGTAACACCCTTGACAATTGTTATTTTCCTCCTTTGCATTTCAAGTGTTGACATGTGATTTTCCTTATAAAGATATGTTCTTTTGATTATTGGAGATCATGCTTGATATGGACAAATCATTTTTGTTCTTAATATCCTTTGATTGAATTGGAATGGCTTCCTTGAATCCATTTTTCACTTCTTGTAGGTGAGTTGCAATCTAGTTTAAGAGTTGTAAACTTATCTATTAATTTGACTCATCCTTGGATCAATTTCAATGATTTTAAATCTGCTCTTTAGAACGAATGGTAAATTTACATTCCATGAATTAAGAGACATATTGATTGAACCTTGTTGTTACAAGTTCTTTGATTTTTTTGTGAACGTATTTCCATTCAGATTTATATGTTGTGCTTGGGTCCTTGGAGATTGATCATGGCAAGACATTGCTGACGAACATGAAAATACAGCCTGTCCACAACATAGGAAGGATTCGAGGATCCTAAAAAGGACTATCCTATGAAATCCTAAGCTAGGTAAGAATATTTTCTACCTAAGCTATGTCACTTAATAGAATTATTATTTTAACCGAAAGCTTCCTATTCTACTTTGTTGGTTGATTGGCATCCTAACCTAAGCTTTTTGCTAAAGGATATGGAAAGGTTACTAGGCTATTAAAATTAACCTAGAACCTAATACTATAAGGTTTTATGATGATCTAACCTAATGCCTAAAACTATTATGTGGTGAATTAATCTAACCTATGTGGAAACTACCTAAAGCTATGTGTTAAGACCTATGGTGGAAATTTGTTGTTAGGGTTATATCCTAAGGTATATATTATAAACTACCTAAGGTCTAACCTAAGCAATTTGATCTATCCTAAACTAATGGATATGAAAAGGGAATTAGGTGGTTGCATGCATTAAGGGAGACGGTTCTATAGCATTTATGTTATTAATAAGGTTTTTAATGCATAGGGTACTACCAGTTTTGGTAGGGCTAGTGACTTGGTGTAGGCTTCTGTGGAAGTATCACTAAAATGGAATTTCATGTTAATTTTGATTTGGCAATTGCCAGACTTGGAAGGTGGTGGTAAGGAAGGATAGGTGGGAAAATTGGAATTAATGAAACTTATTTTTTTTGGTTTTCATGCACAAACCATCTTGGAAGGCATGCAAGTGGGTTTGTCTGGGGTTGTTTCACTTTGCATGTCTCACAATTTTTCTCTACATGCTCTCTAGTTTTTCAAACCAGTAGATTGAACTACACTTAATGGCTATTTTTGAAGTCTTAGACCTATTTTCGGTTTGTGGGATGTATAAGAGGCATTGTGGAAAAATAATATGGTTGTTTGATCTTTCGTGGAGAAGAGGAGAAGTTGTGAGCTCGGTTGGAGGTCTCCTTTGATTTGGTAGAAGCACTATTAGGCATGATAGGCTCTAATCTTTAAGATCTCTTGCTTTCTTCTAAATGTTTCATTAAAATAAGTCTGCTCTTTTGAGATTCTTGGCTTGCATGTTTTATCTAGTTACTTGTTTGCTGGGTTTTATAATCTCTGTTATCTTGGATATGAATCCATGGCAAAAATAATGTTGGTTTTGAAACTTTCTTTGTGATAGTTTAATAGTGAAACATGCATGTGAAGCTTGTATTAGTAGCTCTGCTTTCCATTTCTGAAAGTTGTATTCGAGGTTGTTGTGTTGGAACTGACCTTCGTTGCAATATGTGAATTCTGAACTTTATGTGGGAACCTTGAGTTTCGTTTGAGCTTGTATTTGGGCTTCGTCTTTATATATGAACTTATGTTGGAGCTTCTTGTTGTCCTGAACTGGTGTTTGGAATCTTGGGTAGCTCTGGACTATTGTTTGAAGTTCGTATATGGCTCTGTACACATATTTTATTACTTATGTTTCTCTGAACTGTTATTGAAGGTTTGTGTTTTACACCACACTCGTATTTTGTTACTTGTATAGTTCTGAACTCTTGTTTGAAGCTCGTGTTTCATTTTGAGCTGGTATTAGGGCTTCTTGTTTAAAATATAAACTAGAATGGGAACTTCGTGTTTCCCTGAACCTGTGATTAGAGACTCGTGTAGCTCTAAATTGTTATTGGAAGATCATATTTTATACTTCCCTCATATTCAAATACTTGTGTAGTTCTAAACTTTTGTTGAGACTTTGTGTTCGACTCTGTTCTAGTATTTTGAGTTGGGTTTTACTTGTATTAAAATTTTAAAAACTTATAACTCTTTATTTGAACTATTGTTCAAAGAAAACTGGGAGAATAGTTGGCTGAGTTGTTGGGTAAACTCTTCGAGACCTTAACTGAAAACGTTTTTCTTGATGATTGGATTGGGTAATTCTTTTCTTAGAACTATTTCATCTTTTCTAAGATGGCAATGGCATTTTATCAGGGGTATTCTTTTCCCCTTTGTTTTATCGAAACCTGCATCTTCAAATCTTTTAAAATAAGCTCTGGGTTTCGTTTAAAAGAAGATTTTATTATTTTAGTGCTCTGAATTGTTATGGTGGGATTACTTTTCCTCTATTCAGACTATTTTTATATTATTGTACTTATTGAATAGAGAACTAATTACTCTTTCATAATGTAATATTGAAACTTGACAATGGGATTTTAGTCTTTGAGTTCATTGATACTTCTAAACATGTTTAGCTTACTGATCGGTTTGTTTTTCTATCTCTTGTTAGATATAGTAAATAAACCTTGTGTCTTTGTAAAAGAAAGGAATGTGATTCCTTTGGAACATAATGTTGTTTTTAGGAATGTTATGTGTATTTCATTCTGAGATTGGAATTGAAACTCATGTTTATTGAAGGAAAGGAATTGTAAGGAAAATGGAAGTGTGCTTTCTTCTTACTGTGAGTCAATTTTGTTCTGTCTCGGGAACTAGCTTAGGGATTTCTAAGTTTGAATTAAAAGTGGAAATTCATTTGTTAGTACAATACATGAATATGGATTGGAACATTTTCTAATTAATATCCCTTTCATTTTCTTCTTGGGATAAGTTCATTGGTTGAAATTTTCTATTTTGATTCTCTTAGGAAATGGAGATTTCTTTATGAGTTGTTTGGTGTTCCTTGTTCAAATCATTTGCCAAAATGATGTAGGAAGAGAGTAGATGATTCAATTTTGTTGAGAAGAAAATGCAAGCTTGTTTAGCAAAGCTGGTTGTTTGATAAGGCTTTACTTTGTTTGGTTTGAGATGAGTAGGTTTTCTCTCTTGCACTCTATCTTTGTATGGATCCTCCTTGGATGGACTTGAGTTGAGATTAACTCTGTATTAGTCTACCCCGATTTGTGACGTTGGTTTGATCTTTAAAAGTTAACTTCCAACATGTGGAAGTATATTTGGAATTCTAGGTAGACTGTTTGATTCTCTAATCCTTCTTAGATTGAAATGGGATTATATTATGATGAATATCTTAAATGTTAAATTTTAAGGTAGTTGTCCTTTAAATGAAACCATTAATTCATGTTATGAATCTATTTCAGTTTTTCAGATGTCTTGTGTTTGGGCATAGTTTGTAATGGTTCTTCTTCTTCTTTTTTGCTTAGGAGTTAGATGAATCATCCTAATGAGAACCATGTGTTAAACCCTTCTTTTTGTTAAAGTAAAGATAAATGTTGTATTCTATTATGATAGAATTGGAAACAATGAGATGATATGATTTTTTTTTGCTTAAAGATAATGGATAGGATCAATTAAACTTTAATTTTGTAAGGTAGATATAGTGGAATTTATCTTGTTCTTCTCTTGGAAATGAATTCAATTGGTTAAATGTACTACTTTTTACATTGCTATTGCTTATATTGATATTTATGATGTAATATTTGCCTCATTAAAGTAGAGTTGCTTTAATCTAACAATTAATGGAATGCACCTCATTTTAAGGCTTAGTGATTATCATGCTCGGTTCATTAAATTGACCCGTGATAACAATTTTTGCGAGATGGACTTCGTAAGTGATAAAAAAGGAAAAACTTATATGATGCATTGGTTGAATTAAATCGATTCCTTGTGAAGAATTCTATTTCGTTCTTGAGATTGCATTGAAAAAGGAAACGTAGTATTTTTTTATAATGAAGACAGTTGTTACGCAGTATACCTAAATGTATAAGTCTTGTAAATGTATAAGTTATAAAGATAAATTGAAAGTTGAGAGTTTACCTATATTGGTTGTGTAAATTATTTGGTACTTGTATTGAAGAGATGGATTCTATCTTTTGATATTCTTCATATTATTTTTATTCTTAATTGTTTATCCTTTAATAAGTTAGATGAAGGGATTTAGTTCAATTTCCTACTTGTGATGCAACTTGTTAAGTTGCGAGAATATGATATTCGTTATCTAAACTATATAAGCTGTTTCGCTCGGAATGTTTCGGCTTCGGGAATAGAGTTGCTTCTATCCTTTCATTCCTTTTAGAAACAGATGAGGTTAGGGTTAGGAGGAATACATTGAATGTCGAGATGGTGTGCGCGCATCGTAGAGAAAGATCGGGATGACTACGGAGAACTCCTTTTGTCTTGGAAGGACTACTGCAAATAAGAACACAAGACCACAAGATTTTGATTAAACAATAAATGAGGAAAGCGCCTTGGGCCTGGGAAATATAAAACTTCCTTTCGAAGGTGGTGAGTTCCCTGCTAATATGAATTAACACAAAAGCGCAAAATATCAATTAAATTATTTCATTAAAGCGGGTAGGGGAAAGGTGGTTTTTCGGTTTTGATCGGAGGAACCGATGCGGTTCATCGATAACCGATGTCGGTCGCGATAACCGATGGCGGTTACTGATAACCGATAGCGGTGGGTTCTACGCTCTTCTTGGCAGCTATAGTGTTTGTAATGGCTGGTTTTTGGATGGTATTAGGAAATGGGATGATTAGAAGCAAAAGAATGATAGTTAGATGCAATGGCACGTTGGGTAGTGGATTCAGAAATGGATTTAGAGCACCTTGAGATTCAAGAAGCATAAGAAATGTTATAACAAAGGACATGCAAGATGTGACTTACTGGTTTTGGCACAGATGCAAGTTGATCTCCTTGGTTGTAAACACTTCTGGTTTCTTTACTCGTCTCTGCTCTGTCAAGTGAAGATCTGGACTCTGTTCCTCGCTCGCAATGCTCTGTTTTTCCAGAAATCCTTTGACTGATCTCCAAAATGAAATTCTGATCCGTTGTTTTGGTTTGGGAGCCCATTTACTGAGGAACCGATGGCGGTTGCGTTGCGAACCGACGGCAGTCAGTAGAACCGGCATCGGTAAGGAAAAAAGTAGGCTATTTTTAGTAAAATAGCCCACCTTCCCGCTTTTTCCGAGAGATCGAGTTGCGGGATTGGTCAAGTGGCTAGAAGGTCAGCTTTGGGTGTGAGTAAGGAGGCATTAGTTATGGATGTGAGTCTAGACCAAGTCATGGGTCTTAATTAGGTTAGTTTAGGGTTAGGGCTAGGTCATGATGAGGTGGCAAAGTGAGGTGGCGGGTAAGGTGATGTGGATTTATCAATTACAAGGTAATTAATAAATAATTGTGTAAAGTTTAGGTAATGAGGTTAGGTTGCGAAATGGGATGCGGGTCACAAGGGGTCGTAAGACACGAATTTGGTGTCTACATTAGCCCCTTATTGTCGTGTAGCTTGTTCTGTAAAGCTGCGCGGACAATAATATGAAGTGGTTTCTCATGTTAAGGATATAGGTAATCCCCCTCAAATCTATCACAGATTGAGTGAACGGGAAATCAGGGATAGGGTTGATAAAGGGTATATGTGGTAGAGAGGATGGTAAGGTGGTGGGGTAGGTCCAAGGAAGCAGACGCATGTTGAAATGCAATAGTACGACTAGGGTACATGATTTGACTAGCAAACCAGCAATGTATAGGCAAAGGTCGATAGTTTATCCAAACAAGGGTGATATAATCCTGGTATCCAAGGCATAGGAAGTAGCTCCAGGGTATATAACAGGTAAGGTACCGGAACGTTTAGGCATGTTCGGCAGTACCAAAAGGTTGGTTTGGTTGAGATAAACATCACGATCAGAGTCCAGGCAAAGCTGGTCAGCGAGATCAAGTCAAGGACCCTAATCATGCTAAAACATGAACAGGTGAGCTCGATTGAACACAAGGTACATGATGGATGTATAAAATAAAACGTTGATTGTGGGTATGGTATGGAAGTGATACGGCCTTGGGTCAGGCCAAGTGGTTGGGCGGTGGCCCTGGGTCAGGTTAGGTGGGTAGGTTGAGGCCTTGGGTCGGGTCAAATTGTTAGGGCGAGGCCTTGGGTCGGGCCAAATAGGTAGGTTGAGGCCTTGGGTCGGGCCAAATAGGTAGGGCGAGGCCTTGGGTCGGGCCAATTGGTAGGTTGAGGCCTTGGGTCGGGCCAAATAGGTAGGGCGAGGCCTTAGGTCGGGCCAATTGGTAGGTTGAGGCCTTGGGTCGGGCCAAATAGGTAGGGCGAGGCCTTAGGTTGGGCCAATTGGTAGGTTGAGGCCTTGGGTCGGGCCAAATAGGTAGGGCGAGGCCTTAGGTCGGGCCAATTGGTAGGTTGAGGCCTTGGGTCGGGCCAAATAGGTAGGGCGAGGCCTTAGGTCGGGCCAATTGGTAGGTTGAGGCCTTAGGTCGGGCCGAATGGTAGGTTGAGGCCTTGGGTCGGGCCAAATAGGTAGGTTGAGGCCTTGGGTCGGGCCAATTGGTAGGTTGAGGCCTTAGGTCGGGCCAAATAGGTAGGGCGAGGCCGTAGGTCAGGCTGGACAAGTGAACAGATGTTGTGCAGCAAAGGTGGACGGAGGCGATATTGGTGAAAAAGAGGCAAGGAGTAAATAAGGGCAAAGAATGGGGTGAAAGTTGGGTAGAGAACCGATGTCGATTCTGCATGACCGATATCGGAGCCGAATCTTGGTTTCTTAGGGCAAAATTAAAGCGACATCGGTTAAGATCGAAAAACCTATAAAAAGAAAAATATGGCTGTCATTGTCACTTTGTTATTTTGAAAACCAAATTGACACATCGATGTGGAGAGTTGATTTGGAGGGTTATTGAGTGAGGTGGAGCTATTTGATTGGCGGAGAGAGTTGATAGTGGGCCCGATTGAGAGGAGGCAGGAGGATTGGCCAGGGACCCAATAGATCAGGATTGGAGCCATGGCACAGGCAGGAGGAGCTGGAGGGGCTGGACCAGCTGGACCGCCACCACCCATCCCACCACGACGACGTGTCGTCGTACCGGTAGGTTCTAAACTCGTGATTTATGCATTGAAATGGTTATTAGGCTAAATGGGGGGTTTGGGTAGGAATTTGTATTTTGTAGGAAATAAGGAGTAAATGGAGGTAATTTGAAAAACGGAGAGGGTAGAGAGGTAAAATAGGGTAATGCGGCTAGGTGAGTAAAATTGGAGGGTTTTTGGGCGGGTAAATGGGTAGAAAATAGGAAAAAATGGGTTTTGGGGGCCGCACGGGGGTTCGGCTCCGAGAGAGGACAGTGACCGATGTCGGTCACTAAGCGACCGGCATCGGTCGCTCAATTTTAGGGGAAGGGAGGGTTGTTGGTGACCGGCGTCGGTTATGTATCGGCCGGCGTCGGTTGGGTTGGGGTGGGAGTGGGGTTGGGTGGATTGTTTTTTGGGTTGTGGGTGGGAGTGGGGTTGGGTGGATTGTTTTTTGGGTTGTGGGTGGGAGTGGGAGTGGGGTTGGGTGGATTGTTTTTTGGGTTGTGGGTGGGAGTGGGAGTGGGGTTGGGTGGATTGTTTTTTGGGTTGTGGGTGGGAGTGGGAGTGGGGTGTAGGGGTGGAGAAGGGTTAGGTGTGGGGTTAGATTTTGGGTTTTTTGGGTTGGGTTGGGTTTTGGGTTTTTTGGGTTGGGTTGCGGGTCGGTGTGGGGGTTGGTTTAGGGGTGGAGAAGGGTTAGGTGTGGGGTTAGGTTTTGGGTGTTACAAAAGGGGGTTTAGATGGTAAAGTAGATGTTATAATAAAGAGTAGGTCTAAGAATGTGGGTTGGTTTTGCAGCACGCGGCCAGGTTGACGATGCGTGATAGGATGCCTCCACTATTGAGTCGGATGAGGTCACACGTATCGGCAAAGTGCATTGGGCCATCATGCGCGGGTGGGACTCGGCGGGGTCCAGAGGTACGGAGAGCGATAGAGAGGATCACGGCACGATGGTCGCCCTCATCGAGAGATGGGATCCAGCGCCAATGTGTTCCATCTAACTGACCGAAGAGATGACCGTCACATTAGAGGATGTGTATCGCATCCTGCGGCTACCGATCGAGGGAGAGGTAGTCTTCCAGGTAGATTCAGAGACTGCGATGGACAGCATACTGCAGGTTTTTGGGGATGCAGCCGCGCTACTGACCTACCATAGCGCGAGTATCGGGTACGGTGACATGTACCGTGCGCATCGTCACGAGACACGACTGGCGGTGTTGATGATGGTTGGGATCACCTGCTTCGCCCTCCCGGACTCAGAGGGAGGCCGCTTCCCACGAGCATTGATGGGGGTACTGCTGGAGATGGTGGAGGAGCACACCTGTTTCGCATGGGCACCAGTGTATCTGGTGCAATTATACAGGGAGCTATGGGGCTATCGCCGGAGGAGGCGATTTGGTATTTGTTCTACATTTTGTTCAGACCTTTGTTGGGCATACGAGCACATCGTATGCATCAAGCCGATAGGGGCTACTACCCAGCCGGGGCCACAGGTCATATACTAATATGGCTTTCGAGAGGTGGTTGGGGTCGTGGGCCACCACGGGTAGTTGTTGCAGTCGGGATGTGGTCTATTATAAACACTTGCTAGAGGGCCTTACAGCAGTAGACATTGTATAGAGACCCTACAGAGGTCACCAGCCTGGTAGAGGAGCCCGTATGCAGTGCGCTTTGATCCAAAGTATACATTCGGATAGCAGGCGGAGGACGGAGGCCGGGCGAGTACGAGCGGATACCCCTAGAGAGGGTACGCAGGCAGATGGGGCTACGACAGGACGATCCACCTCCCCTCCCTCAGTACAGGAGGGATGATGTAGAGGCCCCACTGCCAGCGCCACAGCCTTTGGATCCAGACTGGGTAGCAGAGAGACCAGCAAGTGAGGGTGTTGATGATGCCGGGTGCACGGGAGCATACAGGGTGTGGTGGGTCAGGCGAGAGCAAGCGAGAGATAGTACACTGCTTGCGCAGCCAGACTTGGCTGTAGTTATAGGAGAGAGGGATCAGCTCAGAGGTCAGGTGCAGCTCTTACAAGGGCATTAAGCTGCTGCTGCGAGCAGTACGATAGGGGCCTTACAGGGCAGCAAACTAGCCCAGCTCGAGGGCGAGCATTGTGAAGTAGCACCACCACCACACCCACAAAGTGCAGTATAGCACGAGTAGCACCACCACCAACACCACAGCCACAGTGCAGTACGAGTGCTCTGTGGGGTATTGGTGTTAGGTGCGAGGACCAGCCCAGCTCCTTCAAATGGCGCGAGATCGCTATATGGAGGTTAGAGCAGAGGCCCGATATTATCGGATATTCTGATAATCACCGTAGTCGAGTATCAGCGTATGCGGCGCATAGGCGCAGACCTCGTGCAGCCGAGATCTCGTGGAGGGGCAGCCACAGTTGGCGTGTCCGTGACGGCAGAGAGGCGAGAGGCACCACAGGACCGGTGGGGAGAGGTGCCGAGGGCGGTGGGGAGAGCCGATAGATCTCGACATGGTTTTGTATAGGACACGGCACCTGGTCTCGCGAACCGATTGTATTGATAGAGGCTGCGTGGCGACACTTATTCATTGTATTGATTCATTTTATTTATTATATACCGGCCTGCGAGCTGAGTACGGGTTGTACATTTGATACCGGCCTGCGAGCCGAGTATATTTTTGATATGAGAGACCGGCCTGCGAGCCGAGTCGAGATTTTTGGTAGGTATTGCGGCCTGCGTGCCGGCTTTGGTATATTATGAGATCACAGAGGCCCCGATGTAGGGCACATTGTATTTGTGAAAACTTGGTATATATATAGAGACGATGTTTTGATCCTTGTGCAGTGTTCAAAATGTGTTTAAATATTTTGTTAATGGTTGGTAATATGTAATGTATGATAAGTTTTAGTTGATATGTTGATAGATGGATGATGTTGATGTTTTTGTGTTTGTTGTACGTATGTATGAATGATATGTGATGTGATGAATTGTTGGTTTTGTGACATTGTGATATATGTAACTGATGAGTTGGATCCAAATGATGTAGAGATTGATAGTTTCTTGAAATTCGTAGTTGATGGTTGTGTATTTGTATAAAATAAATGATGTTAATGAAGTTATAAGGCTATGTGTGGTGGATGAACAAATGTGGTAAATTGTGTTGTTTATGCAGGCAAAGAGGCGGGCGCGACAAAAATTTAGATGAGAAATGAAGAAAAGAACCCTGTTTCAAAAAGGCAGGTGTGTAACCGGTATCGGTTAGGTAACCGATGTCGGTAGCTATATGACCGATATCGGTTATACGACCGATACCGGTTATTTAGGTATGAGCTTTTCTAAAAATAGAAAAGCTAGGGTGGCAACTTGAGTTTTAATTTTAGAGCCATGCAAGAGGTTAAATACGCGAACGCGACGCTTTTTGACGACTGAGACAGGTATTTGCATGAGAGATTTGGGTGAGAAGGAGAAAAGAGACAAGGAAAGTGAATGTGATCCGAGGTTCAGAAGGCAGAAAGACAAAGTTGAAAAGGGTGGTGATCATGGCAGAACGAGGAGAAGCATCCAGCAGGCAAGGACATGAGGGAAGACAAGGGCCACCTCAAGCTGCTGCAACCCAAGAGGTATCATTTTGTTTGTGATTTAACTACTGCATGTTTCGTGAATAAGATGGGGGAGAGTAGGTGGGTAGATATGAGAAAGAAAACATGATAACAAGGGTTGCAGGTGAGGTAAGTGTTACAGGGTAGGCAATCAGGGGTTTCAGGTATGTTTGTATGTATAAAAAGGAATAAACGAGCAAATTATTGTCGTAGGTGGTTGTTTTTTTGGGAAGGTGTATATAATTGACAGTGACCGGTATCGGTTAGGGAGAACCGGTATCGGTTACTCAACCGATATCGGTTATGTATAACCGGTACCGGTTACTGGAGGAATTTCCAGAATGTTTGAAAAAACCCTGACGGATTGAATGGTTGTTTGTTGTTTTGGTGTATGCAGGCAGAGGCAGGATTGAGGATGAATGATAGTGTGCCAGCGCTGTTGTCACGAATCCGAGCGGATGTAACACCAGCGGAATGGACGTTGATAAATCGTTTGGGGTTAAGTGGAATCCGTTATTATTCGCGAATCGCACGTAACCATGGTATGTTACAGGCGTTGATTGAAAGATGGAATCCCGAGACAAATACCTTCTATCTGCCAACAGGTGAAATGACAGTAACATTGGAAGATGTGTTTCGGATTTTGAGACTCCCTATTACAGGAGAACCAGTATATCAGGCACTACCTAGCATGGCACGGGGAGCGATAACAGCAGTATTTGGTCCATACGCATGAGATTTGACACAGCGAGGTTTATCTTTTACATATGGGGTAATGTATGCAGCACACCCTGAGGAGACAAGGTTAGCAGTGATATTAATGATAGCGGTAGGGTATTATGCGTTACCGAGGGTGGAAGGGGGAAGATTTCCAAAGGCATTGATGTGTGTTATTTGGGAGATGATAGAAAGGAACGTGACTTTTGCATGGGCACCTGCATATTTGGCAGAGCTATACAGGGGTTTATGGGCTTGTAGGCGAAATCACAGGACAACACTGGATAGTTCATACTTATTACACTGTTGGGCCTATGAGCACATTGTTTGTGTGTGACCAATAGGCCGACCCATCCAATCGGGAGAAACCAGAGTGAGAGGTTGGGATTCGAGACGATGGGTCCGGCAGACACAAGAGGCTAGATCTCAGCCGTGACGGGTGATATTGAGTATTACAGGCAGGTATGAGAGAGAGTGATGGTTGCGGATATCTGTTGGAGGCCATACGGAAACTATATGGTAACAGAGAACATAGCTGAGGAGTTGAGGGGTGTAGAGCGATTGAGGTGGATCGCAGGGCACAGGCCGGGTGAGTATGAGAGGATTCCTATAGATCGCGTGCGGTGACAATTTGGATTTGTGCAGGATATACCCCTGGCTTATAGACCATATATGAGGATCGACGCCGAGGCAGCATTCTCACCTCCCCGGCCAACACCTCCAGAAGGGCCTGAAGAGGTAGCAGCCGATCGCAGGGTAATGGATGCGGGAACGACAGAGGCCTATAGATTATGGTGGGTAGCAGAACTGCGAGGTGTACGTGAGCGCCCTGACATAGCGGTGATTACAGCAGAGAGGGATCGTCTGCAACGTTTGGTTCAGCAGCTCCAAACGCAGGTGAATGAGACAAGAGGATTGTTAGTGGTTGCGGAGTCACGGGCGGGGAGACTAGAGGCTGAAGTCCTCCATGCGAGAGGGCGTATTCATATGTTACAGGAGAGATTGGCAGATCAGTGGGCGGTACCAATAGCCGTGGTACCTTTGAGGACAGAGAGGCCCGGCGAGAGGGGTCGACAATCACGATCATCGCCTAGTTCGGGATGAGGCGTGAGGGTCTGAGTAAATGTTAGCAAGGTATAAGAATAAATAAGGATGCCGACCTGCGTGTCGATGATAGAGAAGATGTATTTGTTTAACATCTAAATAAAACTGAATATGTATGTTGATTTGAGTTATGATAATAATAAGATTGTTGGTGTTTTGATTTTCGGTGTTTCGAAAAAGGGTAAAGAGAAATGTGATTAAATAAAAATGCACAAAAATATTTATATTTACCACACATGATAAGTTATGGTAGGGGATGGTCGAGCTAACCTTGGGAGACCCCATGTCTCCAAAGTGCTGCCTACATAGCCCATTGCACAAAGCAAGGAGGGGCCTCAGACCGATGTAGTTCTCCCTTAGGACCAGGGAGAGGTGAATTCAGGCAATTTGGGTATGGTTAGGCAATTTGTTGGTTGATAAGAATTTGATGTTGATAGGGTAATGTTGTTGGTGTTGGTAAGGTATGGGCGATGTTGATGTAGGTATAGGTAAAGTGAAAGTTAGCTTACCCAAATAGAAGGGAACCATGTCCTGATTAAGATCAACACACAATCCTAGATGCGAGGCAAAGAGGAAAGAGTGCTCCGTAGGTGAAAAGAGCTAAACAAACCACATATTAACATAGGATGAGCTTGAATCCCTAAGTACCTTGCATAGGCGAGAAGTCGATAGGTGAAAAGAGTTGTATAATCACAATATATCGGATATACGTCACGTCCCTTGAGTTTTTGTTGCTTTGACAAAGGGTGAGGTGAGGTGGTTGATATAGGCGGGAGTGCTGAGAGCTTGTTGCAAGGTGATTATTCTGACGAAAGAGAAACTACCCTAAATAGACAAGTCCATGACTCAAAAGTGCTTTTGAATGAGGCTTTTCTTCCATTGAATGTAGACTGATCGATGCGGGAAGTCTGGGGATATTGATTGTATTATTCTTGAGGTCTTCACGAAGGCCGATCAATGTGGGAAGCTCTTGATAAAGGTCGATCGATGTATAGCTGTCCTTCGAGGGAGCGATCTATTTATAGTAGAATATGATTGTAATGCATAGCTGTCCTTCGGGGGAGCAGTCTATATATAATAGTAGCAATAGTTCGGCATATAGCTGTCCTTCGAGGGAGCAGTCCATATTTAATTTAAATGACTAGATGTTCATTTGGCGTGAAGCATCTAGGGAGTAGGAAGTTTGACTCAAGAAAATCCCATAAGAATACGGCTTATTTTAATACTTTTGAAGTCATGGACTAGACTAAAAAGGGGAAGGCATCATCAAGGGGAGGTGAGGATCAAACTATGTGAGCTTGATTGTTATTATGAAGTGTAGGAAACAGAGTGTATGTAGTGGTAAGTGAGCTCAAGGGACGAGCGGCAGGTAGATAAGAAGTGATATAACACTAATTTCAACAGTAGAATGGTCGAAGATGCAAGGCATTAAGGGGTTCAGGCTCAGGTTTACCATTAAGCGAAGCTAAACGATAAGTACCAGATCCATAGGTATGAGTGATTATATAAGGCCCAATCCAATTGGGAGCAAATTTTCCACGTTTGCTCTTTTCTAGTTTGGTTACATGTTGATTCTCTTTGAGAACAAGATCACCAACCTTAAAGGTACGCTCATGAAGTCACTTATCATAAGCACGTTTAATGCGTTTTTGATAGATTTGAAGGTGATCAAGAGCTGTAAGACGGCGTTCGTCAAGAAGCTCCAATTGGGCTAACCGTTCTTGGCGGAAATCATCGTTGGTGAGAATATCCTGAAGAGATATTCTAAGGGAGGGTATTTGTATTTCGAGAGGCAGAATAGCCTCGGTACCGTATACCAAAGAAAAAGGTGTGGCATTAGTAGAGGTACGAATGCTAGTACGATAAGCCCAAAGGGCAAAGGGAATGTGATCGTGCCAATTTCTTCCGGATTCATTGACAACTTTCATGAGGATTTTGGTTAGTGTTTTATTAGAGGACTCGGCTTGCCCATTGGCTTGTGGATAGTAAGGTGATGAGAAACTAAGTTTGATACCAAAGTTGTCACAAAGGTCTTGCAACAACTTGTTTTTGAAAGATTTTCCATTATCTGTTATCAGGCGATGAGGAACACCAAAACGACAGATAATGTGGTGGTTAATGAACTCGACAATTTTTTCTTTTTTGATTGAAATGAGTGGAATAGCCTCCACCCATTTTGTGTAATATTCATCACCGTGATTATCCAATGGTGACGTTGTGAAGAGGTTGGGTGAATCTCACCAATAAGGTCTAAACCCCATTGTGAGAAGGGCCAAAGATCTCGAGCGATCTGGGAGCGGGTGGCTAGGAGTATGTTGAAGGTTGGCATGTTGCGACACATAACACAACGCTTAACATATTCGTAGCAGTCGTTATTGAGAGTAGGCCAATAATAACCAAGGCGAAGGATTCATTTGGCCATGGCAAGGCCGCTAAAATGTCTCCGCCACGAGATACCGTCATGGACTGTTGGATGGTATGAGTGGCCTCTGCGCGATTAGACAAATGAAGGAGGATGCCATCAAAGCCACGTTTATAGAGAGTCCCCATGACAACATAACGTGAAACACTTTTAAGAAAAGCACGTTTGCAAGTTACTAGTAAGGTCGTGGGAGGACGAGTGTAAGGTAGTCATGGAATTGGTGGTACTGGGTATCCCGTGAATTAGTGGACACGCAGTATTTATCATACAAACTACCGGGGTTGAATAGGATGGGAAAAAAGTTGTTGGACCATGACGAATAATTCAAAGTCATGGCGCAAGGGAATTTGCGAGGCTAAGCAAGCCATAGTATCAAAGTAAATTTGTTAGTAGAGTGGGGAATGGTTTGTATAGAATAGTGGGTAAATAAGGCTAGAAGTGAATCCACGTAGTGTTTGTATTTTTGAAGTTCCTCATTTTTGCATTGGTAGACGCCCATAACTTGATTGACTACCAATTGAGAGTCGCCAAAAATGTTGATAGATTTGATACCTAAGTGTAACGCAACTTGGAGACCCAGAACAAGGGCCTCGTATTCCGCTGTATTATTAGTGCAAGGGAAATCAAGTCGGAATGAAAGAGGCATAGGTTCAGCATTGAGGGGAATGAGAACAACGCCGGCTCCTCCGCCGCGCTGGCATTTAGATCCATCGAAGAAGAGGGTCATTGGGTACGACTCCTCCGTGATGGAAAGAGTAGCGATGAGTTCGTCGGGAAATGTGAAATTGGTAAATTGTTCCCCCGGTAAAGGAGCGTCCGCAAGTTGGTCCGCGATGGTTTGTCCTTTGATTGATTTTTGGTGGATAAACTCAAGGTCGAGGTCGGCGAGAAGCATGAGCCATCTAGCAATGCGTTGGTTCAGATGAGGTTTGGCATACATGTAATGGATGGGGTCTGTATTGGTGATGATGAAAGTCTTGTGATTTAGAAGGTAGTGTCGGAGTTTGGTGGCCACGAATGATAGGGCAAGGCACAATTTTTCTACATGTGTGTACCTAGTCTCATAGTCCACCAAAGTACGACTTATATAATAAATGGCTTGTTCGTGATTCTCAGAGTCACGATGTGCAAGCATGGCTCCTACAGCGTGGTCGGTGGCGGAAAGGTAAAGGTAGAAGGGGCGGTCGTCTTGGGGTGGGATAAGCACGGGTGGCTGCAAGAGATAGGATTTGAGAGCTTCGAAGGCTTGGTGACATTCTTCGCTCCATTGGAATGCAATATCCTTTTTAAGGAGGTGATGGAAAGGTTGACATCGATCCGAGAGTTGGGAGATGAAACGTCGGATAGATTGGAGCTTACCTTGTAAACTACGCAATTGTTTGAGATTGTTGGGTGGGGGCATTTCTAGGATAGCTTTGACTTTAGATGGATCGACCTCAATGCCACGCAAAGAGACGATAAAGCCAAGAAGTTTTCCCGAAAGAACACCAAAGACACATTTCTTCGGTTGAAGGCGGACAGAATATTGTAACAGGCGATCAAAAATAATGGTTAAAACATCGAGATGTTCACTACGATGTTTAGACTTGCCGAGAAGATCATCGACATAGTCTTCAAGGATAGTGTGCATAATGTCATGAAAAATGTAGGTCATAGCCCGCTGATAGGTAGCACCAGCATTCTTAAGGCCAAATGGCATGACATGATAACAAGAAGGTCCCCAAGGAGTTATGAAGGCAGTTTTGTGCTTGATCGGCGGGGGCAACCAAAATTTGGTTGTATCTGAAAAGCCATCCATGAGAGAAAGCATTTCATGGCCTGTAGTGAGATCAACAAGTTGATCAATACTTGGGAGGGGGAAGTCATCCTTGGGGCAAGCGAGGTTAAGATCCTGGAAATCTGTGCATATCCGAAGTCCCCCTGTCGCTTTAGTGACAGGTACGATGTTAGAAATCCATTGAGGATAGTCAATAGGAAAAATGAAGGAAACAGAAAGGAGTCGTTGGAGCTCCTCTTTGACCAAGAGAGCAATGCGTGGATGCATTTTTCTCAATTTTTGTTTGACTGGTTTGGAATCGGGGTTTAGGGTGATGTTATGGACGGCGATGGTAGGATCAATTCCTGGCATGTCAGCGTAAGACCATGCGAAAGCTTGGTTGCGAGCACGGAGAAAGGTAGTAAAGGTGGCTTGTTCTGATGTGTTAAGGGATTGTCCAATCTTCACAATGTGAGGATCCTCCTCCGTGTGGATATTGATTTCTATGGTAGATTCGTTCAGCATAGTTTGGGTTTCAGATGGTAAGGCTCGTTGAATATAAGAATCATCCGTGCCAAGGTAAGTGAGGATGGAGTCGTCATCCTGGCATTCAACAACATTAATCAAAGGCGAATCCTCTTCGATCATGTCTGGATAAAGAAGGGGAAGAGAGGATGGGTCCTCATTATCACGTTGATAAGTGAGAGGACCTATGAAGATGACATTTATGAAAAAAAAAAGTTAGGAGGGATAGATTCAGGGTCTATAGATTCTGCGGGTGATGATGGCAAAGTGGGTGATGATGGTTTGGTAGGGGCGACGTCTTCTTCTTCTAGGATATAGCTGACAGGAGGTGTCTCCTGTGTAGGTGTTTCGGGAAAACCGAGACCACTGCGATCATTATGTTTACGGGTAGTCACGGGAATGAGTGTATGTCGGCCTTGTTCGTAAAGGCCAAAACCAAAGCCTTTCCACGCACAGCGAGTCAAGAAGGTGAGGGCTAAACGACGATTTGTCAAGTATTGAAAATCGGATTGGAAAGGAACCACACCAAGAGGAGGTTCAGGGGTAATGGAGGATGCGTCAACACCCCCATACGTTAGGTTAGTGCGGCAATGGGGTGGTCCGTAAGAGATTATCTCCCCCACGCGATGGTCGTAGGTGGGATGTGCATGTAATTGTCCGTACTCCTGCGGGGTAGGGAAAGAACTAACGTTATATAGGCGGTACTCCCCCAGCGTAAGGCACTAAAAAACATCTACTAAGGGATCGGAGGTTGGAATGTTAGCTGCGGGAAGGGAAGTGGTTTTTGCGATGGTGGTTTCATCAATTGAAGGCGTAGGCGCGGTTGAGGTGGATGGTTGAGGTACATTTGAGGCGGATGGTTGGGTTGAATGTATGGGTGTCTTGATTGGTATAAGCACATCGTTAGGGCGGTATAACATATTGCAGGTTTTAAAGGGGGGAGGGTCAGCTTTTACGGTGTAAGACTTCCCCTCGTACTCAAATTTTATACATCTATGTAATGTTGAGGGAACGCATCCCATGGCTCGGATCCAAGGACGACCCAGCAATATATTATATTGGAACTCTCCCTCCAAGACATAGAAGAGTTCGGGTAAAGTACGTGGTCCTACGCGAATGTTGAGGATCACGGTGCCTAAGGTAGAAGTAATAGCGTCATTGAATGACCGCAACATGATGGGGTTGGCACACATGCAACTAGAAGGGATGTTCATCTGTTGGAAGGCTTTTGAAGAGATGATGTTTAGGCTAGCGCCCCCATCAATCATAACCCGACGTACTCGAATGTCCCGGACGTAAGCGGAGATGAAAAGGGCGGGTCGAGGATCTTCTGGTACCAAAGTCGACAATTTCATCTTCGAGAAACTGACTGCAGCAGCTTGTTTGTACGAGACGAAGTGGTTGGGGCGAGTGGGTTGTTTGGTGAGAGAAGCAACGTGATTGGGTGTTAGAATGGAGGCGACAGGCAGGGTTTCATTAGGTAAAACCTCTATCCCTTGAAGGATCTCAACGAGAGCTTGTCGATGAGATTCAGAAGTCTGAATGAGGTCATACAATGTCATTTTTACGGGTGATTGGTGAAGCTGTTTAATCATATTTCGGTGGGCAATGCCATTAGAGACGGGATAGGCGGGTCCGCGAATGACCACTTTAGGTGGTGGTGCAATCAGGATGTTTGACGGAGAAAGAGATGCCGCAGGTGTGTTTTTTTGCTTTCCCATTGTTTTTCGGCCCTCGAGTAGCGACACTAATCATATTAATCTCGTGAGACCGAGATGAGGAAGATGGTGGGGATAACTCATGGTCTTCAAGAGGTGGGGTTGTAATAATGATAGATCTTGGTGAGGCGGGGACAGATGGTATAGGAGAGGGAATGGAAACTAAAGGTCTCTCCCTTCGTAAGTTGTCTTTCTTAATCTTTCTATCCGGGAGAGGTGACTGGCGAAGGATGGTTTTTAGAGCTTTGCATCCCTCCACATCATGTCCTGGCGTGCAGTGATAAGCACAGATTTTAGACTCATCGTAACCCATAGGTCGGGGCTTAGACGGGTCATAAGGTCTAAGTGGAGGTAGGGAAATGGTCGCATTCTCCACCAACATAGCAAGGATTTTGGCGTAAGATCCTTTGAGTGGGTCAAAATCAGGAGAGGATGAGGGTATTGATTGTGCGGGTTTTGGTAATGTTTGGGCATGATTGGTTCGCACGGGTGGTGGTTTAGCCGAAGGGTGTTGATACATGGTTTTTACTAAACGTGATTTCTTTGGCGCAGAAGCTATGTTGGATGATGAGGCCGCAGATGATGTGGTATCAGAAAACAACCACGGGGAAATAGGAGTGACTGAAAACAAATTTTTTGATGATGGAATTTGTTTAAGGTTGATAGGTGGACAGGATACGCGGAGTGGCGGTGTTGCTATACCCTGGAATTTCTGTATAGGTGCGGAAGGCGTAAGTTGTTCTGAAGAAAACGCAGGAGGTATGATATATTGATGTAAGGTAGAGGGATGGGGTCCCAATATGGAAGGTAGGTATGACGATGATGGTTTTGATTGTGACAGGGGACGGATTGAGTTTGTCTCTAGTTGGCGGAGCGGATTTATTTTGGATAGATCGAGTCGCTTAAGCGGGTGTGTTAGGACCGGGCATTGGTGAGGTCCCAAGCGTATGGGAAGATCTGGTTAAGTTGATAGAAGTGGACGGGGCATTTGGTAGAGGTGAGGGGGGTGAAGGTGAGAACAGGGGCATTTTAAGCTTCTGTAAGCACTTCGGGTATATGGTGGAGACATCAGGATCAGTCATTTGCATTTGAGTAGAAAAAGGGGTACTCAAACGTTCCCATAGGGCCTGTCTATCTTTTGCGGAATGACAGTCTCCAGGTGTGATTTGTAATTTTTGTACGGAAGAAAGGTGGGTTGTAATTCCAGTCCACTGCGGGTGTGACACAGGAGGTAGATGAGGCACTGTATCAATAGATGTTAAGAGGTCAACCGGTCGTTGAAAAGATTTAGGCGATGAGGGACTAATAGGTAGGAGGGCGTGTTCGAGGGGATCTGTCACGTTTAAAGAATGTGGTGATGTTAGTGTAAGATATTTCTCGTTTAAGGATGTCAAAAGGAGTGGCGGGCCTTCCTCTTGTGTAGCAAGAGTGGTAGAAGGGGATGTTTGGGAAATAGATAAATTAGATAGCATCCGCTCACAGTCTTGTAGGGATGTGGTGTAAGAAGACTTGTTGATAAGAAGAGAAGTCCGGGCAGTTGACTCTTCTATGGGTAAAGGAATGATTTCACTTTGGCTTGATGGTGGTGAAGGAGGTTCAGACTCCTGTGTTGGTGGAGAGGCTTGATTTAAAATTTTTCAATAGAGGCTTTTGGCTGAGAATCGAAGACTGCATGGATCTCATGAACACTCTCCTCGGCTAAGATATCTTGGTTCACGTTACTGTTAGACGAGTGATTCGGGAATGGCTTGTTGAAAATTTTCAGATTTCGGTTAGCAGGGGCGTTAGGATTATCGAGGTTATATCCCTCAATCAACCATTTCTGCACTATGTTTTTCAACATCTTGCAGTTTTCATGACTATGTCCTTTTACACGGTGAAAATTACAAAAGTCATTTTCTTTGTACCGGGGGAAGGTATTTGCGGGTGGAGTCAAACCCAGAGTGAGGTTTAACAGGGGCAAGGTGATAGCCCCAGCTTTGAGCAATTTTTCCAGATGACGCCATAAGTTTCTCCCAAGGGAGTGTAATTGGTGGGCTCGGCTTTGTACTTATAAGTGGTTTTCGGCGGAGTATTGGACGGTGTTTGAGATTTGACCATTACCGCGTGGACAGCTCCTTTTGATTTAGAAGAAGTGGACGCGTGAGGAGTGGTGGTGTTTGGCTTGTTGGTAGAATCAGGAGTTCAGAAATTGGGGTTTTTGTTACGCAACCGCAATTTCTCTTCTTCTAAGGCTCGAATTTCTAGCTTCCGAGCCATGGTAAAGGCCTCGTCGAATGTGCGGAAAGTTTGAATTTGGAGGGTAGGGGAGATGTGCTTAGCGCAGGCCCACGTAAATAGTTCGATGAGTTCGGTTTGAGGCAAGGCATACGTGAGTTGGTTGATAAGACCCCGCCATCGTCCAACGAAATCTGCGATAGATTCGTCTTCAAATTGTCGGATGGCATAGAGGTCGGTAATAGATACTTTCTTGGCAATGTTAATGGAGAAATGATCCAAGAAAGATTGGGCCAGTTGGTTAAAAGAGAAGATTGAGTGCTGGGTTAAAGCACTGTACCACTCCAAGGCAGGTCCTGATAAGGACATGGGAAAGGTGCGGAGTAACAAGGCATCATCATGGGCAATCAAATAACAAGCATGTCTAAATGATCGCAAGTGTTGTTGAGGATCCTCTTTACTGTTAAAACGAGTAAACTTTGGCAACTCCCATTGAGGAGGATATGAACGAAGGGGGACAGAAGGGTGAATGGGCTCCCGACAAACTTGCTCGTATGTCAAGGCGCTACGACTTCCTGAAACGGAAGCCTCCAGGTTTTGCATTTTGTCCATCATTTGTTTGATGAAATCTGTGGTTGGATGAGATGATGGTGCCACAGAATAGGGATGTCCCATATAAGGTGTTGAGGTTACTGGATACGTGTATGGGAATGAAAAGGTAGGGGAGCTTGAGAAGGAAAGCTCGTGTGAATAGGTGGCAGAGAGTAAGTCATGAATGGAGTGGTCTGAAAGAGAGATGAGGTAGGGGCAGTTGGTGGTAACGATACGTGGGGTCCAAGATTAACCAAAGGAAAGCTAATCGGGGTCGTATGAACCTCTGAAGCCGTCGGATTGGGAGACGGGGCTAGAGATGCAGGAAGTAAGGTATTGTTATCAGGAGGAGTGGGAGCTAAATGAGCAGCTATACTAATAGGCATGCCAATAAGGAGCTGACCATCAGGCGTACGGTCAGGGGCATGAGACAAATAGTATTGTACAGTGCTAGGATTAGCATCCAGAAATTTGGCAAAGTCCTTGTCTCCTATAGGAATTTGGGGGATCTCACTGGTGTCCGTAGGGTTCCCTATAGAATGTGAAGGGGGTGATTCAGGCAAAGACACAGAGCAGGCATGTGAAACCATGGCGGCGGCTTGCTTCCGAGTGATGACAACCATAGACCAGGACACACAGGAAAGTTTCAATCTATCAAGAACAAAAACAACCTCAGAATGATGAATTTGGCAAGTTGCTGGTTTGTCAGGGGCTGATGGAGACAGTAACCGATATCGGTTTAGTAACCGGTGTCGGTCACAGAGCAAACGACGTCGGTCCCTTAACCGATGCCGGTGTCAAAAGTCTAGGATAAGAAGATATAAAAGGCTGCTAATTTGATTTTAGCAACGTTGAGTATGTTTATCAACTTATTGATCACAGAAGACAAAGTATGACAGAGAAAACAGGATTTGAAAACAAGCAAGAGGCACACGCAAATCTAAAGACTAACCCTAGGGTTAATTTTAGTTATCGTGGGCTTATGCCTTTAGATGTAAGATGATGTCAGAATCCTAAACAACAAGACCTAGGGGAAATGTCAAGTTTGTTTTGGCTTATAAGGTTACCTCAATCGGGCGGAGGAATACCGCGGAAAAGGGGGGATGTTTGAGCTGTTGTGTTAATTGTGAAGTGATTCGGTATGTGTTGTGCAGTGAAACTAAGGTTAATTTCCTGTCAATACCGTGGATATCACCCCCACGTGTACGACCTGTTACTTAATCTATGTTCACTAGAATTGGAGAACAACAAGCAGGAATGCAATGCACGTGTTTTAAACCCAAATCAAAAATTATATTCGATGAAGCAAGAGAGATGACTTTCACTAATGTGAAACCAGGAAAGCAAGACAAATTCTTTACTAAATATATAACAAAAACAGCAACAGCAAATATGCAAATGAAACTAAGCAAGAGAAAGAAACCCAAAATGGGTCCCACCTCGTGCAAAAATGTTTCACTTAATGTTTGGCACGGGAATAGAGTTGCTTCTATCCTTTCATTCCTTTTAGAAACAGATGAGGTTAGGGTTAGGAGGAATACATTGAATGTCGAGATGGTGTGCGCATCGTAGAGAAAGATCGGGCGACTACGGAGAACTCCTTTTGTCTTGGAAGGACTACTGCAAATAAGAACACAAGACCACAAGATTTTGATTAAACAATAAATGAGGAAAGCGCCTTGGGCCCAGGAAATATAAAACTTCCTTTCGAAGGTGGTCAGTTCCCCTGCTAATATGAATTAACACAAAAGACTGCAAAATATCAATTAAATTATTTCGTTAAACTGGGTAGGGGGAAAGGCTGGTTTTCTGGTTTTTGATCAGAGGAACCGATGCCGGTTACTGATAACCGATGCCGGTCACTGATAACCGATGGCGGTTACTGATAACCGATAGCGGTGGGTTCTACGCTCTTCTTGGCAGCTATAGTGTTTGTAATGGCTGGTTTTTGGATGGTATTAGGAAATGGGATGATTAGAAGCAAAAGAATGATAGTTAGATGCAATGGCAAGTTGGGTAGTGGATTCAGAAATGGATTTAGGAGCACTGAGATTCAAGAAGCATAAGAAATGTTATAACAAAGGACATGCAAGATGTGACTTACTGGTTTTGGCACAGATGCAAGTTGATCTCCTTGGTTGTAAACACTTCTGGTTTCTTTACTCGTCTCTGCTCTGTCAAGTGAAGATCTGGACTCTGTTCCTCGCTCGCAATGCTCTCTGTTTTTCTAGAAATCCTTTGACTGATCTCCAAAATGAAATTCCGATCCGTTGTTTTGGTTTGGGGAGCCCATTTACAGGGAACCGATGGCGGTTGCGTAACTGACGGTGGTCGAGTAGGAACCGGCATCGGTAAGGAAAAAGTAGGCTATTTTTAGTAAAATAGCCCACCTTCCCTGCTTTTCTCCCGAGAGATCAGTTGCGGGATTGGTCAAGTGGCTAGAAGGTCGGCTTTGGGTGCGAGTAAGGAGGCATTAGTTATGGATGTGAGTCTAGACCAAGTCATGGGTCTTAATTAGGTTAGTTTAGGGTTAGGGCTAGGTCATGATGAGGTGGCAAAGTGAGGTGGCGGGTAAGGTGATGTGGATTTATCAATTACAAGGTAATTAATAAATAATTGTGTAAAGTTTAGGTAATGAGGTTAGGTTGCGAAATGGGATGCGGGTCACAAGGGGTCGTAAGACACGAATTTGGTGTCTACAATAACATAGTAATGTAACATGTGATGAACATACATTAAGAAATGTGGGCATTGGGTAGGATAAACCCTAACACTTAACATGTAGAGAAAGACTCTTTCTCTTTCTTAATTGCTCATAAACCAAAAAGGTTTGAAAATATGACTACAATTTATTAGAATTCAAATTGTATGAAGTCTACTTTATATTGGATATATTCTAGAGTTGAACTTTTTAAAAATTTATTGTACCTTATAAATAAGACATATTATAACATTATACAGCTTATAGTTAATTTTTAGTTTAATCGTTATCCAAAATTCACCCCTCAAGGTAATTTTGATAACATGCATCAAATTATTCAGTCCTGAGCAAGTAGATTGATTCAAGGCAAAAATCATGTTTTTTGGGTCCCTCGGCTTCTCTCTAACTCTCCCATCCAAGAAGAAATCCCAACGAGTTAGAGAAAATGGAAAAAATGCAAAAATAAGGTTGCAGGATTGTTCTAAGGCATTTCGGGTCTGAAGGGTTCGGGTCATACTGAGGTTCATCGTACCAAGCTTGGGGCCAAAAAAGCAAGAAAATCGGCTAATTCTTTTGTCCTAGACAGTCCGCGGGATAGTTGGGACATCGGGATGCGAAGGACGCGAAAAGCCGAAACGGACGAGAAAGCAAGAAAAATCATCTAAGTCTATTTCGCGCGGTTTGGGACACCGGGCCAAAGGTATGCGGAGGATGCGAACCAACTGATTTGCGCAAAGGAAGTCCATTTCAGGTGGTTTGGAGGTATTTGTCCTAGGCAACTGGGACATCCTCGGGCCAAAAGTACACATGAAGGACGCGAACCGCCGATTCACCAAAGGACAATCCATTTCAAAGTGTTCGGAGGTATTTGTCCAGCAATCAAATGCGGGACAGTTGGGAAAAAGGTACGCATGGGACGTGTGAGATGCGAAAAGGTGAAAAGGCCGCCAAAGAGACAAGGAAGCCAGAAGAGTGGAGGGCGGAGGAAAAGTTGGAAATTTGGCTAAGTGTTTCACCAAAAATCCAAAAGGAGTGTTTTGGCCCATTGCCCAGCTAACGAATCGAACGTGCCATGTGGCACCTGGAGGATGGAGTGCGGGGAAAATTAGAATTTTTTCCAAAGTGTTTGTGCAAAAGAGGAAATTCTCACAGAGGGCCCGCGTCTAATCAGCGCCGCCACGTGTCTTCACCTCATCGGCCCAGCGGGAAAATTTTGAAAAATTTTCCAAAGGCAAAAATGAAGTAAAATGGAGGCGGGGATGAGCCCACGGCCAATCGAACGTACCATGTGGTACCTGGAGGTGGCAGAGTGTGGGGAAAATTTGAAAAATTTTCCAAAGACCACATCGGTAAAAATTCAAAATTTTTTCCCGCCGATCCATTTTGAGCCCGTTTTGCCCTAAATCTTCAAATCGCCATATCTTTCGATCCAGAGCTCAGATTTCCACGTTCTTTATATCAATGGAAAGCTGGAAAAATTATCTACATGATTCTGGGGTCAATTTTGTATTTTGGTTCAGTTTGGAGAGAGAAAATCAAGAAACGTCTCTGGCACGTGGTAATGGCCAGAAGTGACGTTTCAACAACCAGTTTTAATGCAAAATGGGTCGCATTCTTCTTTAGCATGGCCAAAATGTCAGGGCATGGGTTTGTAAGGATGCCCATGCTGTTTTAATGCATCTTCATTCAATGAGGAATGGCTCCCACGTTTTTTCACATTTTCTCTCTCTTGGGCTCGACCCATGCATTGTAAAAGCTAGATTTGGCTCATTTTTTAAAAAGAACATTTCTTTAGATAGAAAGCTTCTTCTTTCACCTTCAACAAGTGATTTTTGCAAGTATCAGACCTCTTGATGGTTGAATAACAGTTTTCGCCTTTTGATTTTGTAATGCAAGGATTTTGACAGTGGAAATGACAATACAGGTTCTGTGATCAATTTTCAATCCTTTGGTTGTGTTGTTTGCTTCATTTCAGACTTTCAATTACATCTTATCAGTTTTTGCATGATGTTTATGTTGCATTCCATGATCTGTATCTATCTACAGACTAGAAGTGTTCACCACTCCTCCTTTGGTGTATCACCTATTAGTTTAGTTTCAATTTTTACACTTTCTATCTCTGTCTCCTTGGAATTTAGAGTAGGATTAGGATTCAAACCTCTGCAATTGTGCAAATAATAGATCTAATTAGAGGAGTTTGAGGAACCAGCCTCTAATTTGGAGATTCCTCTCTCATTTTACAAGTCCCACACTTGGAGAGAGGTTTCAATGTTGTGCAATCACACTGGATGCTTAGAATGATCAAACTAGAAATTTGATCAACATCCAGGGGTCTTTGTGAATTCACACTACATTTTGGCATGCTAGTGGGACCTTAGAGGTATTCACTTTTATCACACTAACAGTTTTGGCATGCCCGGTGGGACCTTAGAGGTCTTCACTTTTATTGCAACAAGATCGATGTGCACTTGTTGTAAGTTCCAGCTTTGAAGGAGCTTAAAATCGCACATCTGGCGACTCCAAAAGAAGCATAATCTGCTGGTTTTAGTAGTCCAAGCCTGGCAAATTTATGAGAAGAATATAGACCAGGTCAAGAACTAGGGAGGAAGGATTATTTTTTCATCTACACCTATCTCTAGGAAGAGAAAGAAGGGGAAGAAGAGCTCAAAGATCTCCATCTCCACCTAATAGAACCTTGTCAACACCTCCACCTGGTAGGCCTTTCATCCAATCAACAAGGGTTCTCAGGCCAATCAGAATGGTGCAACCACTGAATCCATATGTCAATTTCACTGGTAGCAGCCCACTTGCTCTCAATGCACAACATCCAATCCCAGTTGCAGCATTGAAGAACATTCCATACTTCACTGGAGAGAACCAGACTACTCCTGGTGATCATGTTAAAGACATTGCCAACCTTTGTGCAATTCATGAAATCAATGAGATGCAAGTTGCTGTCAAATTGTTGGCATCCTCATTTAGAGGGAAAGCTTTATAATGGTTCAGGAGTCTTGCCTCAGGTTCTATTCAAAATTGGAATCAGCTATGTATAGCCCTCCATGAGTATTTTGGGGAAAAGGGAGATAACTTATCCCTTTTGGAACAGCTGACAACCATCAAGAGAGCTCCCAATGAGCAGCTGACCGGTGGTGACTTCAACTTCAAATTTCAAAGGACTTGGGAGAGGATTCCGGTGGCAAGTAAGACCCAAAGAGTAGCGAAGGTGCTTTTCTTTATTACCTTAAAGCTCTAAATTCTGATATTTCTATGTTGATTCAGTCCATGGGAGGCATAACTATCCCTATGGCTTATAGCATTGCCATTAGGGCTGAAAATTGTTTGATCCAAGCTGGAAAGCTAGCTCCTAGGCCTCCAATGCCATTATATCCAAGTTTAGAGAGCCCAAGTACTAGTCAAGCACCTGTCTTAGCTCCTATTCCCACTCCTAGAAATCAGAATTCAAATGAAACTTCTACTTCATCTCCAAGTGCCCCAAATGAGCTTCAAGAAGTCATGAAGCAATTGCAAAATCTAGGTAATGAGCTAGTTACACTCAAAAGTCAGCAAGCCCAAAGTTTAGACCTTCTTATCAGCCTCAATCTCGGCCTAACAGGTAGTCATATTAGCCTCAAAGACCACCCAATCTAGCTGCAAATCAAAATTAAGCAAGGCCTCCTGCCAACAGACTATTTCAGCCCAATAACCCCAATGTTGCATCCACATCCAGAGCTTTGGTACCGGTGCAAAATAACATGGCCCAAGAATATGATTGGTGTTTCTCGTGTGGTCAGCCACATAACCAATCAATATTCTTTAACGGTGCATTAAATCAGGCTCTTATGGTGCAAACCGTTGGTGGGTCACAAGAGTCCAGCCACGAAGAGGATCAGCAGCAAGAAGCACCTCAGCAAGGAATATCTCCAAACAAAACTACTCTTGTCAATTGGCAGGCTGAAGATTTCTATGGTATGAATCAAATACCCTCTCAAAGTTTTGCAGCCAACACAAGGTCAAAAAGGAGAAATTTGGGTGAAGGACAACCATTGGCTCCAAATAATCTGCAACCTTCTACCACTCCACAAGCTTTTGGAAAACAAAATGTAGTCCCAAACATGCAAGGAGCACCCAAACCAGCTCCTAAACCAACTCACATGCCAGTTGCTACTACCCATGTGCAAGGAATGAATGTGCAAGCTAAAGGATAGCAGAGGGATGCTTCATCCCCATTCAACATCATTGATCAGATGAAGAAGACAAATGTAAATATATCAATGTGGGAATCACTATCCATCCCAGGCCAAAGAGATTTGCTACAAGCTGCCATGAAGGACTGGACAACTTCAAATCAACAAGTCCAAATGCAAGAGAAGGTGCTCAAAAATGTTTCCCAGCCTGAAGGGAATCATGGAGGATAGCAAGGTAAAATGTTGAAGCTCCCTCCTTTTTATGTCTCATTAATCATTGGAAACCAATTGGTGCACAATTGCATGATTGATTCCGGGGAAAGTAGCTCAGTGATGCCCAAGCAAATAGCTGATCAGCTAGGACTTCAATATGAAACCATATCCAAAGGGGTAGTGTAGTTGGATGGGACAGTAGTAACAATATTTGGGGTGATTAGAAACTTAAATCTTACCTTGCATGCATGTCCAAATGTTCCGGTTTTACAAGATGTATCGATTATAGACCTTCCACCACTCTTTGCCCTATGTTTGTCAAGAGATTTCATAGCCAAGATTGAAGGATATTTGTCTGCATTGATTGGTCAAACATGCATTTGTTTAGAATGAGGTATGGAATCAAAGCTACAATCAGTCTGAACCTATTGCAAACTTTCACATTGAGCCCTACACTCCGATTCGGATAAATGCCAAGCTGATTCGACATTTGATCAAGAAGATCACCCAAGCAATCGATGAAGTGACACCAAGGTTGGAAGCATCCCGGATCTAACTCTTGATGAATGGGAAAACAAGGTGCATGCTTTTGATCCTTATCAAGAAGTAGAAGAATCTGAGCTAGGAGTCTATTGCATACATGAAGAAGATCAGCCCATTCCTAGCATCACCAAGCTAGACCACAAGGATGAAAATGAGGTATGGCAGCTGTTTTTTGATGGATCAAGGAGTAGACAAGGTGCCGGAGGGGGAGCCATGCTGGTTTCACCTCAAGGAGTAAAGTACTATTCAGCTTTTAGATTTCAGTTTACATGCTCCAATAACACTACTGAATATGAAGCCTTGGTGCAAGGGATGCATTGGGAAATAAAGAGAGGGATAAAGAACTTGCAAGTCTTTGGTGACAGTGAATTGATTGTAAATCAGGTCAAAGGGCAGCATGCTACCAAGAATGATCTACTCAAGTGCTACAAGAACAGGGTGTGGGACCTCATTGAAGATTTTGAGGGCTTTGGCATCAAATCAGTTCCTAGGAAAGAGAACTAAGCCACAGCAGGCTTGCAGCAGTTGGGGCAGCCTTTGATATTGTGGAAAGCATTCAAAAGGACAAGGTATAGCCAAACATCCATGTGATTGTGAGGCCTTCAGTGCCGGATAACAATGTAAGTTGGTAAGTGTTTGAGAATGACCAGCAAATCATCCATTTCTTACAAGAAGAAGCTGAGTTCTCAGCTAAAAATTAGGAAAAATTGGAACAGCAGTATGGTGACCAAGTGGTACAGCTGAGAACTAACAAGCTACCCAAGGGACTTATCACTTTGGAGTTCATTTTCAATCCCAATGATCAGTTTAGGAAAGAGAAAGAAAACATTCAGGTCAAGAGAGAAGATTCAGTATCCATCTTGGTGGAAGAGAACAAACCATTGCAAATTGGAAAGATGACAACTGAACAAGAAAGGTATGAGTTCATACAGCTGTGTCAAGAGTTCCCTGATGTGTTTGCTTGGAGCTACGAAGATTTGAAAGGTTTCAATCCCAAGTTAGCTCAGCACATCATTCAATTGGATCCAAATACTAAGCCCATCGGGAAAAAACAAAGGCGTCAATCCACACATGGAACTTCTCATGAGGAAGGAATTGAACAAGTTGATTGAGTCAAGAATCATATTCCCAATCAAGCATTCTAGTTGGGTTGCCAACTTAGTTCGATCGAGAAAGAAGAGTGTAAAGATCAGATTGTGTGTCGACTTTAGAGACTTGAATAGAGAATCTCTCAAGGACCATTACCCACTCCCTTCTATGGAGCAAATTTTGCAAGTTGTGGCTGGCTCTGAGAGGTTTTCACTACTTGATGGCTACTCGGGCTACAATCAGATTATGGTGAAGGAAGAAGATCAGTTCAAGACAGCCTTCACAACGACCAAATGGGGAACTTATGCATACAGGAAAATGCCATTTGGGTTGTCTAACAATGGAGCTACCTTTCAAAGAGCAATGGACATGGCGTTCAAAGGTTTGATTAACAATGTGGTGCTGATATACCTTGATGATATCACTATTTTTTCAAAGAATGCGGCAGACCACCTCTCTCATTTGAGACAAGTATTCACAAGGTGCGGGGAGATTTAGAGTGTCTTTGAATCCTAAGAAGTGTATCTTCTTAGCACATGAAGGAAAGCTCCTTGGCCATATTGTCTTCAAATAAGGATTAGCAATTGATCCGAGAGAGGGTTGAAGCCATAAGAGCACTACCATTCCAAGCCACAAGAAGGCCCTTTAGAGTTTCTTGGGAGAATAAACTTTGTTCGGAGGTTTGTCCTAGATTTTATAGCCCTTGTCGAACCTATCACCAAAATGTTAAAGAAAAGTGTGGATTTCAAGTGGACAGCAAAAGGCAAGGAGATTTTGAAGCAATCAAAGAAGCCATCTCTCGAGTACCAACTCTCATCAACCCAGACTTCTCTAAAGATTTCATCCTCTATGCATTTGGGGGTAATGATACCATTTACGCCATTTTGGTGCAGCGAGAACAAGGACAATGATGAACAACCAATTGCTTTCTTCAGCCAAAGCCTAGATGACTATGAGGTGAGATATTCTTTTATTGAGAAGCATGTACTTGCAATAATCATAAGCTTGAAGAAATTCAAGAATCTAGTCTCAAACAACAAGGTGCGGTTGTTGGTCTCTCATGCGGGAGTAAAGGACTTCCTCCTCAACAAGGATTTGAATGAGAAAAGGGTAGGTTAGATCACTCGTATCATGGAGTATGACATTGAGATCAAGGTCACCAAAGCGGTGAGAGGAAAAGGATTGTGTGAAGCAGCTGATTTGGGGCAAGCAAAAGGGAGTATGTAATGAAGAAGAGGTTGTTTTGATAGTTCAAGATAACCATGTGCAAGGTAGCACTCAAGAAGAGGATAATGTTGTCCCCACTCCTTGCTGGACCCAAGGTATAATGCACTTCCTAAGCATGGGCCTATGCCCTCCAGAGATGAACAAAACCCAAAGAAGACACTTCAGATTGCAGGCTGTCCCATATGCCATAGTAGATGGTGTTTTGTTCAAGAAAGATGTGAATGGAGTGCTGCTGAGATGCATTAACACAAATCAGATTCATAGGGTGTTGGAAGAGTTCCATGGTGGACCAGCTGGTGGTCATTTTACACCAAGAGTGACAACCCTAAAAATCATGAAGGCTGGTTACTATTGGCCCAATATTTTCAGTGATTGCTTCGCGTGGATCAAAAGGTGCAAGAATTGTGCATTCTTCACAGGTAAAGAGAGGTTTTCTACCCTCCCATTGCATCCAATTTTAGTTGACCAGCCATTCATGCAATGGGGTTTGGACTTCATTGGAGTCATTAATCCCAATTCAAGCCAAGGGAATAAGTGGATTTTGACAGCCACAGACTACTTCACCAAATGGACTGAAGTAGTAGCACTCAAGGAAGAAAATGAGTCTAGCATCTTAGACTTCTATGAGGGGATAGTAACCAGATTTGGCATACCTGCTACAATAATCTCAGATAATGCATTAGCATTCATTAGATCCAAGGTGACCGAGTGGGTTGTCAAGAAGCGGGATCTACCTAAGTACTTCATCAAACTACTACCCTCAGGGTAATGGCCAGGCTAAATCTACAAACAAGAACTTGTTGAGGATCATTAGGAGGACTCTTGATGAGAATCAAAGGTCTTGGCATACCAAACTGAAATCAGCCTTATGGGCTGATAGGATAACTCCCTAAGAGATCCACGGGTAACTCTCCATTCGAGGCTTGTTTATGGAAGAGAGGCAATCTTGCCCATGTCACTTGAGTTGCCAACATTGGAACTCATGAAGTAGATAGAGCTGCTAGAGTTTGGGCCCATGGAGTTGAGATATGCGAAATTGATGGAGCTCAAAAGATCGGGAGATCGGGCATCCCAAGCAATGGAGAAGGATCATGCTTTGATCAAGAAGACCTTTGATAGGAAGGCCAAGAGTAGATCTTTCCAAGTTGGAGATCTAGTGTTAAAATGGGATGCAGATAGAGCAAAACCGGGAAGGCATTCAAAATTTGATGCCATTTGGAGTGGCCCATACATGGTCACAAAGTGTAAGGACAGCAATGCCTTCCAATTATCTTCATTGGATGGTGAAAGCACTGCAGATTCAGTCAATGGAATCTATCTAAAGCATTGCTACTAAAGGGAAATTCTCCACCTTGTAAATATTAGCTTAGGTTTTCATTCCTCCAAGTGCTTGTGCACATTGTTTTTACGGTAGGTTGTTTTGCTTTCCCTAAGTGCTTTGGCATAGGCTTGCTATCCCTGGAGATGTTTTGCAGCCCTTGCTTCTATCAGATGATATTCCATCTTCCTCCTTGAAACATTCTAAGTTAGTTGGGGTTCTGAACAGACAAATCATGACTCCATGCCCAATGGATGCTTCAGGCAACTGGTAACTTCAACTAGCAGTAGATGACCCCATTTGAGTCACCAAAATTGTAATCCAAAATTCACCCCTCAAGGTAATTTTGATAACATGCATCAAATTATTCAGTCCCGAGGAAGTAGATTGATTCAAGGCAAAAAATCATGTTTTTTGGGGTCCCTCGGCTTCTCTCTAACTTTCCCATCCAAGAAGAAATCCCAACGAGTTAGAGAAAATGGAAAAAATGCAAAAATAAGGTTACGAGGATTGTTTAAGGCATTTGAGTCCGAAGGGTTTGGGTCGTCGAGGTTCATCGTACCAAGCTTGGGGCCGAAAAAGCAAGAAAATCAGCTAAGTCTTTTGTCCAGACAGTCCACGGGATAGTTGGGACGTCGGGACACGAAGGACGCGAAAAGTCGAAACGGATGAGAAAGCAAGAAAAATCGTCTAAGTCTATTTCGCGCGGTTTGGGACATCCGGGCTAAAGGTATGCGGAGGATGCGAACCGGCCGATTTTCCGAAGGACAGTCCATTTCAAGCGGTTCGGAGGTATTTGTCCGGGTAGTCCGGGACATCGGGCCAAAAAGTACGCGAAGGACGCGTGAACGGCCGATTCACCGAAGGACAGTCCATTTCGGGCGGTTCGGAGGTATTTGTCCTAAGCGATCCCGGGAAAGTTGGGAAAAAGGTACGCACGGGACGCATGAGATGTGAAAAGGTGAAAATTCCGCTAAAGAGACAAGGAATCCTGGAATATTGGAGGGCGGAGGAAAAGTTGGAAATTTGGCTAAGTGTTTCACCAAAAATCCAAAAGGAGTGTTTTGGCCATTTGCCTCGGACAACGAATCGAGAATGTGCCATGTGGCACTGGATGGTGGAGTGCGGGGAAAATTAGAATTTTTCCAAAGTGTTTGCGCAAAAGAGGAAATGCTCGCAGAGGGCCCGCATCTAATCAGTGCCCGCCACATGTCTTCACCTCATCGGCCGGCGGGAAAATTTTGAAAAATTTTCCAAAGGCAAAAAATGAAGTAAAATGGAGCAGGATGAGCCCGCGCCAATCAAAATGTGCCACATGGCACCTGGAGTGGTGGAGCGCGGGGAAAATTTGAAAATTTTTCCAAAGACCAAATGGGTAAAAAATTCAAACTTTTTTCCCGCCGATCCATTTTGAGCCCGTTTTGCCCTAAATCTTCGAATCGCCATATCTTTCGATCCGAGCTCGATTTCCGCGTTCTTTATATCAATGGAAATCTAGAAAATTTCTCTACATGATTACGGGGTCAATTTTGTAGTCTGGTTCAGTTTGGAGAGAGAAAATCAAGAAACGTCTCTAGCACGTGGTAATGGCCAGAAGTGACGTTTCAACAACCAGTTTTAATGCAAAATGGGTCGCATTCTTCTTTAGCATGGCCAAAATGTCAGGGCATGGGTCTGTAAGGATGCCCATGCTATTTTAATGCATCTTCATTCAATGAGGAATGGCTCCCATGTTTTTTACACGTTTTCTCTCTCCTGGGCTCGACCCATGCATTGTAAAAGCCAGATTTGGCTCATTTTTTAAAAGGAACATTTCTTTGGATAGCAAGCTTCTTCTTTCACCTTCAACAAGTGATTTTTGCAAGTATCAGACCTCTTGATGGTTGTAACAGGTTTTCTACCTTTTGATGTTGTAATGCAAGGATTTTGACAGTGGAAATGACAATACAGGCTCTGTGATCAGTTTTCAATCCTTTGGTTGTGTTGTTTGCTTCATTTCAGACTTTCAATTACATCTTATCAGTTTGTGCATGATGTTTATGTTGCATTCCATGATCTGTGTCTATCTGCAGAACTAGAAGTGTTCACCACTCCTCCTTTGGTGTATCACCTATTAGTTTAGTTTCAATTTTTACACTTTCTATCTCTGTCTCCTTGGAATTTAGAGTAGGATTAGGATTCAAACCTTTGCAATTGTGCAAATAATAGATCTAATCAGAGGAGTTTGAGGAACCAACCTCTAATCTAGAGATTCCTCTCTCATTTTACAAGTCCCACACTTGGAGAGAGGTTTCAATGTTGTGCAATCACACTGGATGCTTAGAATGATCAAACTAGAAATCTGATCAACATCCAGGGGGTGCTGTGAATTTGCACTAACATTAACTATATGTTCAAAGGTTAAAAGTTACTATGAAAATCATGAAGTTCTTAATGGGATAATTGAAGAAAATTTAGGAAAGAACTTATTGAGAATTGGATTAGGGTTTGATAGGGTTTTTGTAATCAAGTTTTATTCCAAACTATCAAAGTATTAACAATTTCCTTGGGGTTTTTACATCTCGATGAGGCGGTTTCTATAGGATTTTGGCACACACCAACTGCAGGGCTGTAATTTCGAGAAGGCTTGGGTCTTCTCGAGAATACAACGTTGTATTTGACATGTGGCATCACCCTTCCACATGGATCATCTAGATCTACCCACATCTAGAACTCGAGACTTTAACCTAGTTTCCCTCTAAGTTTGCTTAGGAGCATATTTAGGATAGGAATTAGCTTCCAAAAGCTCTGGGTACATTTGCAAACTTGGATGGCTTAGTTCAAATGAGTATGCCCATCTACCCTAAGCCTTTGTGAGAATCTTCCTATATTAGATTATGTTTCTATCTAGGGCTAGGTAAAACCTGGAACAAGTGGATTGATGGTAGTCTTTTTTTATTATGGGTAAATAGTTTTGAAGGGACTATACCCTGTGTACAAAAAGGCTCAAAAGCCAGATACCAAAAGAGGAAAAACTGACTCTAAAAGAGCAAAACATCCAACATCAGGGGGCTCAACAGCCAGATAATACAATATAGTAACAAAACAGGATCAAGACAGATAGTGATCCGAACAAAAGCGAAGAGACAAAAATGAACAAGAGATAACCACCACTGGTCTTCCCAGCCAAAAAATAGCACCAAAAACACCAGTCAACAACAACTTCACCGCCAGTAAATAACAACAGAGCTCCACATCACTTGATAGCCTGGTCAATCTTGGCTTTAATTGTTTGGAGCGAGATGAAGAATGCAATGGCAGTGGCCTGGGAAGGGTCTTTCAAATCCGCCTGGGCAATTGCAAGATCTCTGTTCTCCTTAGAGCCCCAAATATCCTTTAATACTGTTGAGATTGCAAATACTACGTGCATGCTACTTGATAAAATTGTAGATTCTTTTAAGAGCAGAGAGGATACAATCATTACACCCTTTTACATTGCCAAGCCTGGCATCTAGAGATTGAAGCTTCTTGAAAAATTCAATAGTGATATCATCATCATCATCATTTTGCGTTTCCTTTTTCCCTTAGCTTTATCCATATCCCTAATAACACTCTTTAGTTCCTGAATTTCCTTTTCCATCTTTCCAACTCTAACCAACAAGTCCTCATCTTTAGGCTCCTCCACCGGATTACTAATGTGCAGTAAATTTGTAGCAAGCTCTAGGTCTTTATGACTTCTAAGAACCCTCTGAGAAGCAGGGACCTTAGTTTTCATCTCTTTCCTTTTCCTGCTAGTTGAAGCAGTGTCAAGTTTCCTATCGGGAAGGGGAGGGATGGAGGCAGGGGGAGGAGCAGAATCCGAGTGGGGACAGGCTGAGCAGTGGCGGTGAATAAGAAGTATTAACCCTTGATGAAGGGGAACAACCCTAGTGTGGTTTTGTACTTCCAGAACAGATTTCTCTAGAGAATTCAACAAGTAATGAGGAAAGTTGATGGTGAGGTTTCTACGGAAGTGATTAAGGAAGATCAAGTGCTTTTGGGGAATAGTGACAAATCTCCCCTCTAGAGTAACATACCTTACTACCATCCTTGTGATCTCAGCAAAAGGCTCTGGAACAGAAGCAAGTTTGATGCCAGCCGTCACAAATTCCAGATTCTCCCCCTCATCAAGAAACTTCTTAGCCTCCACCTCTCTGTCCACCCGCTTGTTGAAGAATTTGGTTCCGTCTAGACTGAGCCCGGTGACCTGGGCAATAAGCTCCTTGAAAATCTCAACCTTGATATTACTGTACTCAACCACGTGATTCCTCCATCCCTGAGCAAATTTAATTGAGAGATCCTGATCAAAACCTTGGATTTTTTCAATAAAGTTCATGAGACCCCCTTTTGTAGATAGTTCCAAAGAACTGTATCATCTTTCCATGCTGGATTATGAGTGGGCTCTATCTTGCAAGGCGGTCCCCCCATTTTTCCTGTGATATTACCTCTTCCCGCAACGGTAAAAATTTGAAAACTATACGAATCATCCTCAGCTCTACTTTTGAAGCCCTCCCAATCGTGTGAAGAGATGTAATTATTAGTCCTCACTTTGCAATTAATTAACCACTCCTTAGCATCCACCCTATAACTATTAATGATGACACTCCAAGTCACACAAATCTTTGATGATGTCATCATTCTACACTTAAAAAGCCACTCCTTAGCATCAGCACTACAACTATTAGTGATTACGTTCCAAGTCATGTAAATCTTTGATGATGTCTTCATTAACTTTAGTAGGAAGAATGTCACCCCTTAACCAAGTTTGAAAAGTATTATTAACCCTGAAATTTTCCAAACCACCAACCACACTATTGCCTTCACAATAGGTATGTTTGATTTCAAAATTTTCAAAACTCTTGCAAATATCAGTAGCTTCAGCAATAAAGTCCCTGATTGACCAACTAGGGGGTTGTTTTTGATTTAAAATATTGATAATGTTTAGTGAATCACCCTCAATTATAATATTGGAAATATTACAATCCCTGGCTAGCCTTATTCCCCAAAGAGCAGCAAGAGCTTCAGAGTAGTGATTAGTTTGCCTACCCATTTTACCAGAAAAAGTAGCAACAAAACAACCTCTGTGATCTCTAATGACTCCCCCACCTCTAGAATCCCCAGGATTTCCTTTTGAGGCCCCATAAAAATTCAACTTATGCCAAGCACTGGGAGGCTTAATCCATCAGACAGTGGATCTATCAATACTATTGTTATTCTTGTTCAAAACAGTGCCAATATTTCAATGTTGTATTTCACAAGAATGATAATTTCTTTGTAGACTTTTTGCATAATTTTCTCGGTATTCCTGAAAATGACATCTTTACGAGATTTCCAAACTCGCCACATGGTGTGAGGTAGAACCAGTTGCCATAATCTCCTCACCACACAATGTTTGTAAGGAGAGTTCCATTATTCCCAGGCCTGAAGACAAGTATGGGGAAAGACCAATTCTGATTAAAGTTTTTAAAAATAAGATGCCAAATTTTGGAAGTGTACTTACAATGAAGAAAGAGGTGTTTGATGTCTTCTGCTTCTTCCTGACACATGCAACATCTATTCGGCATGATGAATCCTTTCCTAATGAGATTATCATTAGTTAGGATCTTGCCTTTAATGATGAACCACCAAAAAAATTTACTCTAGGGGTTAGCTCGGGCAATCACAACTTATGCCACTCAGTATCACTTTCAATAGAGGCAAAGAAAAAGTTATAGCTAGATTTAACCAAGTACTATCCATCAAAGGAATATTTCCAAATGAGTTCATCCTTATGATTTTGAGGAATGATATGAATTAGGGAGACATGAATCTGCATAGATGAAACATCAGACTGTACATTATCCTCATCTACTTTGAACTGTTTCCATTTCCTTTTATTTTCAACCACCTCAATATAGCCCTGGAATTTGTGCCCATAATTTCTAATTAAGTTTTCCTTAATGTGACCATAAGAGGAAATCCAGTTAACATCCAACCATTTATCAGTCCAAAAATTAATTTCTTGACCATCCCCAAGCTTCCAACTACATCCCTGAGAGAGAATATGTCTGATGTGGAGAAGATTGTTCCAGAAAATAGAACCATTCGGAAGTAACTGATCAAAAATAAAGGAATTCATGCTTTGATTGGAAAGGTATTTGATTTTGATCAACTCGGTCCAAGGCTTGTGCTCTTTTATAAGTCTCCAACCCAACTTTGCAATAAGAGTAGCATTCATATGTTTGATATCTTTGATTCCTAAACCCCCAATCCTCTTTGGTTTACAGACCTACTCCCAAGCAACTAAATGGTACCTAAACCTGTCTTCAGTACCATGCCATAAAAAGTGATTTTGAATTTTTTCAATGCTATTCATCACTGTTGTTGGAATGCTAAACATTGACATGATATAAATAGGTAAGTTCTGAAGAGTGATTTTTATCAATAAACACTTGCCTGCACTTGAAAGTAAAGCTCCTTTCCAACCAGCCAGTTTTTTTTTAAATCTCTTAAGAAGATCATTCCAAACCTCATTAGAAACCTTACTAGTACTCATAGGGAGCCCTAAATAAGTAGCAAGGAGGGAATTAATAGTACATCCAAGAATGAGAGAAATCTTTCTTTGCCTTTCAATAGGAGTATTGAAAAAATAGATTGAGCTTTTGTCAAAATTAACTTTCTTTCCCAGGATTCCTCATAAAATCTAAGGATATTTTTGATAGCCTTCGCTTCAATTATTGAGGCCATCAGAAGTAGGGAAAAGCTGTTGGTGAGAGGAAACTTGATTACCAGAAGTAGGTTAAAATCCCTTTATCATACCAATATGAATAGATTTTGAGATAGATCTACTTAAATTGTCAGCCATTATAATGAACAACAAAGGGGAGATGGGGTCCCCTTGTCGAATTCCTCTATTGCTGGCAAAAAAACCAACCGGTTCCCCATTAACAACCACTGAGAATCTAGATGAAGATATGCAAGAATGTATAATTTTCCTGAATTTATTTTGAAATCCAAACTTGGATAAAACCTCATCCATGAATTTCTAGGAGACTCTGTCAAAATCCTTATGCATGTCTAACTTGATAGCCATCCCATATTTTTACTTTTATCCATTGAATGAATTGTTTCATGGACCATAATAACTCCATCCTAAATAATTCTACCTTGAATGAATCCGCTCTGTTGTTGAGAAATAATTTCCATTAGTATAGGTTGCATCCTAGTGGTTAAAATCTTTGTGAAGATCCGATAGATTACATTAACCAAACTGATTGGCCTAAAATCTTTGAAATCCTTTGCATCCATCTTCTTAGGAGCAAGCACAATATGTGTATTGTTTAACTCTTTTATGAGATTTCAGTTCTATAGAACTCATTAACAAATTTCAACATATTTTTGAGCTAATTTCCCAAAGCATCTTTGGAAGAAGTTTGCAGAAAAACCATCAAGGCCCAGAGCCTTATCCCCTTCCAGAGAAAAAACAACTTTTTTCAATTCCTCGATGGTGACTATTTTGGAAAGACTCTTAAACCTCTCGAGCAGTAAATTATTAGGAATGGAGTCTAAGAGAAAGGAGGTCACTTGCTCATTGTAGGAATTATTCTCTAGTGAGTAGATTCTTGTAGAATTTGAGGGCTTCATCTTTGATGTCTTCAGAATCCGTAGTAATGTTCCCATTACCCTTTGAGACTTCAGTAATTCTGTTACAAGCCCTATGTTTGAGGGTTGTCATATGAAAAAAATTTGTATTTCTGTCTCCTGCTTTTAACCAGAGGGCTCTAGACTTCATTCTCCAAAAGGATTCCTCACAGTTGTTTATATTATGCAGGGCAAGAGAGAAGTTTTTTTCCTGTTGATGATCCTCGAGGGTCATACCTTTCAAAGAAACTTTAAGCTCAAACTCTTCCAGTTGCTGTTTAAGCTCTTTCTTTTTTTCAAAAATATTCCCAAAAACCTCTTTATTCCAGATTCTAACCTTTTGTTTCACATTTTTCAGCTTCTGAAGAAGCCTGAATTGAGCCATCCCGTTCCTTCCCAAGACCACCACTCTTTAATTTTGTCTAGAATATCCTCATGTTCAAGCCACATCTTTTCAAATTTAAAATTGCAAAGTGGAAAGGTTTTGACCAATTGAAGAAATTAAGGGCAATAGGATTGTGGTCTGAACCCGTTCTGGGAAGGGAGGAGAGATGAAAATTCTGATCTAAGATCCAGTTAGCAGAAATGAGAGCTCTATCCAATCTAACTTGAATCAAATTTTCCCCAATTCTTCTGTTAGACTAGGTGTATTGATTACCATGAAGTTCTATGTCCATAAGATTAAGAGTCGATATGAAGCCAACAAATTCTTCCATGCTGATAGAGAAATCAGAGTTCCCTCCAAAATTTTCCCCCGGATTTAAAGGAGTGTTAAAGTCCCCCATTATCAACCAGTTCATATCCTCAAAATTATAGCTAAATGATTATGGGAGGATGAAAGCACATTACCATGAACAATTTTAGTGTCCTAGAAGACCGCTAAGCCTCCAGAAGCACCTTGAGAATCAACAGCAGCAAAGGCAGCATTCTCCCAGAAATATCTTTTGCAATCTTCAACAACTTTATTTTTCATTTTCGTTTCCTGAATTAGAAGGATGTTGGGTCTACTTGATCTTTTAATTTCCTTAAGCATTCTTTTCTTAGGTCCCCCATTGATTCCTCTGACATTCCAAGAAATAACCTTCATTAAAAAAGTTTTGGGGATGTAGTTGTCGGATGGTTCAAGAGCCTTTGAGTACCATCTGTAATTTATTTCTCAGTCTCTTTTTCTCTTACTTCTCTCTTGGAGAGTCTGCCTTTTCTATAGGTGACTCCAATATTTGCAGCTCTCCTAGCAGTAGCCCTTGTGATTCTTGAGGTGGAAGCTTCCCAGCTTCCTATCTATTTCTTTTTATCACTATAGAGTGATTCCAGAATTTCTTCAAGTCCTTTTAGTCTTCGTTTCTTACTTCTCACTGTGATGAATCCATCTTTATCACATTCCGATAGACTTTTCTTTATAGTAGGAGTAATTTCCCCTTCCTCTTTTCCTTTATCAAAATCAAGTTGTTGAGCTATTTTAGGAGTGAGCTCCTCCATATCGGTAAACTCTTTATCCTGGTTTAGATCTCTTGCTATGGATTCCAGAATATCTTTGGCTTTTCCTTGTCTCATCTTGTGTAGCTCCAGAGAGCTATTCTTAGTTATCAGTTCTTGATGAGGAAAAGGAGTAATTTTTTCCATCTCTTCTTCCGTAGAAGTGGTTAGATGAATGTATACTTTTTCATTTTCTTCATCCACTTCCATGTTCAACTTTATCGGATTTGATTTCTCAAGTATCATTGTTTGATCCACTTCCATTTCCCTCTTGCTTTCTTCACCCTTTGTCGGTTCAGGATCTTTTTCCTTTTGGGATTCATCATGCTTTTCCGACTGGTGAATTTTGGGTCTCCATAGTTTCCTATAAACCGGTGGCCTCTTTATTATGGTCTTAAATCCTTTTTCCAGTCCTTTATCCTTAGGTTCGTCTGCATGCAGCGATCTCTTACATTTTGGTTTTGTTCATCAGTTAGAGAGACTTTATCATCCTCATCCATCTGCTTTTTCCCTTGCTTTTAGAATGATCCAAGGGTTTTTCCAACTGTTGCTTCATTTTCTTGGAACATTTGCTGGCAAAATGCCCTAATTTATGACATTTGTTACATGCCCCAAATTTGGACTATAGAATAATGTGTTTAGGCAGCTCCTGATCCATTTCAGATGAGACACAGAACCTTGCAAAGGCAAGTCTGGATCTATTTTTCATAGGTCCATCTAGCCCAACTGGTGAACCAATCGATTTAGCTATATGAAGAAGGATCTCATCATCCCATAGATGTAGGGCAGCCCTGGGAGTCTACACCAAATGGGTATGGCATGAATGTTCTCAGTATTTGGATTAAACCCGAGGATACCATTTTTTCAGAAAAAGCCCCATATTGCCAATACACCAGGGACCACCCAATAAGACAGAGTCCACATCAACTTGTAGATTAAATCGGGCTAGAAAAAAACCCTTGGCCATGGTGGTGATAATCAAATCTCCTTTTGGTTTCCATCTGCATATGGCCCATTTTCTTATAATATCTACATTGGGTCTTGATCCCAAAAACTTTCCAACTAGGGCTAGATTAGTTTTCTCAAGAGCTCTATGCAGACATCCGTCAGGCACTTGTATGTGGGTCACCCCCTCATTATCTTTTGTACTTTTAAAATTCAGTCCACATGCAGGAGAAAGAGGACCCACATTTTTGTCAGGAGGTACCTTAACAATATCAGCCCAGGCTCTAGATCCAATACTAATACCTTTATCACGGTTCTCCCTCTGTTAACGACACCTTATCAGCTTGTTCGTAGCCTCTTGAAAGACATTCAGTGGCAGTGCTGCGAAACCACACTCTCAAAACCCTCCCGTAGTCCTCCATGAGCTTCAACACTGTAATTCTCCATTGATAAGAGTTACACACAAGAGTTATAATAAAGACCAATCATGATAATAGAAGAGTGAGGTGAAGGACGTATTCCAAAATGACAAGTATGTCATCTAGGAATAGTGACATACACATTATGTTATAAATCTTTGGCCAAAGTATTGCAAGCATCTTTGGTCAGCATTGTCCTATGTCACCAAGTTTAAAACAACATGATATTAGATGAATAATTGTATATGAGATATTCGGATATGTTCTTTAAACAGATCACTCGGTACCCAAGTATAGGGTAGGATGAAAAAGTATACGAAGTATACAATATGTATTCAATACATAAGATAACATAAATAGATCGGTAGCTTACCGAGTTATGGAATGAATAGATCAGTGAATCACCGAGTCATTACAGCTACATATGTTTATCCATTGAATTTGATTGGCATGGAATGTTTGTTCTAAATATTGCTTTATTTAGAACAATGAACATTATTAAATAAATAAATAAATGTATTGATTCTAAAGTCTTCAAATGGGAATGTTACTCGATATTGGTTATCTCTAGCCAACATCCATCATATATAAACTATCATTGATAATAGCTTTGACCGAAATCGATCTCTATGTCTAGCAAACCTGTCTCGAGACCAGCCAACTCCCAATCACCCAAATTAATCCCAAATTGCACCAAATATTACCTAGACCCCTTTGTGAACTCTAGAACACCTACCCATCCTACAACCCTGACTCAAGACATTTACTATTTTAATAATTAAAGCATATAATTAGATTAACATTGGTAGTAATATGAGATTCCTAAATATGAACACTAGCATTAGATTATTTTAATTGCATGCTTATTTACTATTATATATATATATATATATATATATATATATATATATATATATATATAAGTGGATTGAAAACCATCGAGGAAGTATAACACTTCTTGGATCTAGCTCACACTAGGTAACCTACTCACCTTTTCTATTAACTATGTTTTGTGGTCTTGTTTTGCATTTTAGGTAGTTCCTCCTAGCCAAAAGGAAGCTCACACAATCAGTTTGGATAGGAAATCATAACGCATGCACAACCTTCAACCAGCGAATAAAAGGTATTCCTCCTTTTCCTTATACCCTTATATTTTTAGTAATCTGCTAAGAATCGGGTGAAACATTTTGGCATGCTGTAGAACCCATTAGGGTTTCCTTTGCATTTCTTCATTCCTAGGAAAAAATTGTGTCTTTATTTCTCTTTGAAAAGTATTCACATTAATTTTATTCTCTAGAATCTTCTCCTTCTTTATATTGACTAAAATAAGTCATAATTTTAGTGCTTTAAAAAGAACATGTCTTCTTTTCTACTACATTGCATTAGTGAAAGAGAATTCCTCTTCCTCTTCTCCATTTTCTACATCGAATGTAATTGTGGATTTGGGATTAAAACATTTGCATTTCATTTTGGTTTGTTGCATTATAGCTCACATTAATTTGAGGGAAACCTATACGCTAGAAGTCATGCCCAATTGATGGTTGACTAATTTAATCGTAGTTCACTTGTACACACTCTCTCTATACCAAACCACTTAAATAATTTACACATCTTCTTAAACATCCTCCTACCTAGAAGAAGTTGTCAATGATCACATGATCAGAGGATTGATAGTGGACACCAAACTAGTTTCTCGTCCAGGTCATTATCTCGAGAGAAAGAACCGCCCGCATGAAAAACTTACTGAAACCATCCTTAGATCTTGGATTTCATAGGACACCTTCTATCAAACCAAAAACTATGTTCTATTCATAAGTCAAGTCTAAAATAACATAAGCTAAAACATAAAATTCACCCATAGGATTTCATGTTTCATAACTTTTGAATGATTTGTATTTTAAGTTGTGAGGTCATATTATCCATTTTTATTTCTTCCTATCACACTCCAAAATTATAGTTGGTGTATTCTAACTTTTTCTGAGTGTGTTAGGGTCCATCACTATCATACTCAGGTTTCTGGGTTGATATTTTATCTAATCTAAGTCACAAAAGTCAAATTTATTCCATATTTTCAAATTTCATAGTGACCGGCATCGGTTCAACAACCATCATCAGTTCATTCATCTGACCATCATCAATTTACCTAACCATTTTTGGTTGCATGATTTTTTGGTCATTTTACCAAAAATAGCACTCATCCATTTTTATTCTTTCTAGGTTTTCTCAAATACATCATTATACCTCACGGATCCTTGAACTCACTATTAAATCTAGGTTTTACTTCATTTTCATCATTTATTTCCTCATTTGTAAAACTTTTGATTTTCCAATGTAACCAGGTATCTATCATCCTAACCATCATCGGGCCACCCTCTATACATGTCATTCGGTTAACCCAATTTTCATAGGTTCATGTGTTTTAAATTTTTAATAAAACAACATCAGTTTTCACCTTCCAGAACTATTTTTCTCCATTCCTTTTATTTTTATGTGTCATTTACAGAGAGTAGATTGCCAAGCCTACACCAAATCACATGGTTTTGAATCATATTCAATCTAACTCCCTTGTATTCCATGTAAGCCTTCACCCAATCCCGCATAGCCCATTACCACCTTCTATCCCGTCACCTATAGATCCTACTCGGCCCATTATCATCGATGTACTAGTGACAAGGAGTTTGTAAGACTCCTTGATCACAACCCCACTACCTTACTGACCTTATCTCTCCCATTCATCTACTAGAGATTCATTAGGAAATTTGGTATATGGCATGCTTGTGCCCATTCCTCCTACCCTTGTGCCCACTTTTACATCGGCTAGTACTAGCTCGGCCTTACCTTCTTCCACTTTACAACCTGTAGTATCCAAACTTGACCCCACATCATAAATATTTGTGGCACCTATGACATCAGTCATAATTTTGACGTCATTTTATTCCATGGTGTCAACAATTCCTTCATCAACTACCTTGAGCATAGCCTTGTCAGCACCCTCCACCTCATATATACCTATTGCATCGTAGCCACCCATGGTGTCAAAAACTCATACTCCATTCTAAAACATTTTCCCCTCCATCCTCGTAGTTTTTACCTCTAATCACTATAAAAATTGCTACATCCACCCCACCTACTTACACATATCACCAACAACCACCTATCTCGTCTATCACCTATTCAAGATATTTTCTACCTACATCTATTCCCCCCACGAGTTCTCATACTCAAAACCACCATATACTAGGATGTCGTTTTCATCATACATTCACCATCTACTCCCTTATACTACAGGGGGTGCCCAGTCATCACATCCTACCAACGACCTTATTAAAATGATGATGGAAAATATGCAAACATTGGAAGCATCGATTTCTGGCTCTCACAACTCTTTAACATACGATGAAATCTATAATGATACCATTCATCTATCTATTCCCATTTTTATTTATCCTATACATTAGGAAATACCTAAATTCAATCGGTTCAATAGCAAAGAAGACATGAACAACACTTATGATATTTCAAGCATTTGTGTTATCTAATAACTCATGATGATGCTCTACTCTTACAGGCATTCCCAATGTCCTTGATAGGACCTATGTTGGATTGGTATAGTGGTTTGCCTAGACATTCCATTTAATCATTCAACTAAGTGGATCAAGTCTTCTGGACCATGTTTTGATCAATATTTTCAAGAAGGTCACCATGACCGGCTTATACTCAACATGACAATATGACGATGAGTCTATTGCAGATTTTTTCACTCATTGGTAAAGCCTCATCAACCATCTTACATTATAGCTACCTCAAACCGAGATTATAGAGTTATTCACTAGGGCTTTTGTTAGGTACATCTCACCAGCTCTCCAAGTGCCAAGTAAGATTGAGTAAGGTAGATTTTGGGAAGGTAGTTTGGGTAGGATTGGATAAGATAGATTGTGGTAAGGTAAGTTGGGTAAGATTGGGTAAGGTAGATTGTGGTAAGGTAATTTAGGTAATATTGGGTAAAAGGTATATTTTGGGAATTTATATTGAGTAAGATATATTTTGGTAAGGTAAGTTGGGTAAGATTGGGTAGGGTAGATGTCATTTCATTTAATTTCCAATGTATGATGGTATTATGGGAAATAGATGATGGGTATAGATGTGGGAGAGATGAGAATAAAACCAATATATCTGATGTCAATGGTCTCATCCTGCTAAAGAAGTAAAAGTAAACAAAGGGGACCAAAAATAAGTGAAATGCTCCATAGTTAGAAAGGACCATAACAAGCATACCCATAAGCTTATGAACATAAACCCCTTGATACATTGCATGATTGATAGGTCTATGGTTGAAAGAAGTTGCATGATCACAAAGTGTCACATGAGCACTCTGTCCCTTGAGTAGATAGGAGAAAATCAAAGAGGGTAAGGTGGAGTGGTTTTTTTAGTGTAAACTTATTATGCGATAACATGCCCCTTCTACAAGATACCCAAAACCACCATAGGTAATTCCATGACTAAAATTTTTATGTTTCTTGCTTTTTTTTTTCATTTTAATTTTTGCATTCGTAGACCTGGTCGATGCGGGAAGTCTATATTGGGATAAATATTAGTGTCTCCTTGAGGTCTTCATGAAGCTAATTGATGCAAGAAGCTCCAAGATAAATTTTATTTTAACAAATACATATTAGTCTTATTTTTGGATAGACTAAGTACAACATGTGGATAGCTTTTTATAGTTTTCCTTTGAGGGAGAATTCTACTTATAGCAACAATAGAGAGACATAGATGTTCATTTGAGGGAATCATCTATTTGTGAGAATTTTGACTCAAGGAGTAGAATTTTTGTTATCCCAAAAAATTTGCATTATTTTGGACTTGTAGTCATGGAAAATACTATAAAGGAGTATAGGCCTCTTTTATGAAGGAAAAATGTAACACAAAAAGGTTATCTTATGAAAGAGGGGTTTCAAATGAAAAATGACCATGGGATTCCATCCTGAAAAGGAAAAAAATTATCCATGAGAATCATGCCATGAGTAGATTTTTGGTACTCACATTCAAGATAAGGTTGAATGGTGATGGATAATCACACAATTATGTTTGATTTGTTGGTCCTTAAAAGAGGTAGATGGAAGGAGAGGTTTTCTCAAGGAATGAGTATATATGAGACATAAAGTGATGTAGTACTTTATTCAACAATATAATAGTCAAAGATGCAAGGCATTAAGGAATCAGTTCAAAGGTTTACCCTCAAGATATGATACATGATAAGTTTTGATCTATAGGTATGGGTGAAAACATAAGGTTCAAGATAATTAGGAGTAAACTTGCCTCATTTACTTTTCTCCATTTTTTTACATGTTGATTTTCCTTCAATAAAAGATCACTGATATTGAATATTTCTTCTCAAACACCTTTTTTATAGGCATGCTTAATGCTCTTTTGTTAGATTTGGAGGTGGTATAGAGCATTTAAATGGTGTTCGTCTAGTAGCTCAAGTTGTGTCAAACTCCTAGTAGAAGATAGATATAGAAGGATATAGATTTAAAGAGAGAAAAAGCTATGAGAAATGAATTTAGGATTCTATGGGTTGGGAATAGGAACATATAGGGATGATGGCACATTTAGGGGAATGGGTCTATATTTTCTCTGTAATGTGATGAACATGGTATAGTTTTGATGCATGACTTAGCTCTACATTATTATATGGGGGTCTATTATGAACCCAATGGATTGTAATGTGGTTATTGAATATCTTGATATGAATATAATGCTCTATTATAAGTCATTTGTGTTTGGAAGTATAATAATGTATTTCCTTTATGTATGAGCTATTTCCTTATGTTGCTTGTTATTTCCCTTTTATGGATGCAATAAGATAACTCATTCTAGGATATGGCATGGTTCTTTCTACTCATTTCCATTTAAATCTGTTATAAGATGATGCATTCTCATAATACTCACATAAAGGAGAGACTCGGTGCTTGTGCATGCCTCGGTGAGCACCCGGTTCTGCTTGGGTGATAGGTCACATGTATGGGATTATACTATGGGTCTAAGGGTATAAAATATGACTACATCTTGGTGCCATTGTCGGGACATCTTTTCAAAGTTGTTGTGAGAAATGGAATGCATCTTTTTCCTAGTGACTCGTGATGAAAGAGTGTTTGACCTAACAAAGTGTTGAAACATGGTTCAAGAGCATGAAGGATGACTTTCCTCAAATATTCAGCATTGGACTTGAGTTTGATGCGTGTAGATGGGTAGAAGAGAACTTACACCATGAGCTATATAAGACATTATTTTATTGCTTCCCAGTAGAACTATATGAATGGCTTTCAACATATGCATCCAAATCAATCGGTACTATAAATCATGCGTGTGGACCCAAGATGACTATCAGAGGCTACAAGATGTAGATCTGACTTGGATGCATGCTATTGATCATTGGTGGAAGATAGTGTTTGCCAATTATACTTTAGAATATGCCATTTCGATGTATTCTTTCCCAGAAGTTGTTGAGTTTAAGTTTTGAGGGAGCCTAGAGGATCATTTTTGCATTTTATTCCTTTGGCTATGAAGATCTTGGTCATTACTTTGAGTTTAGAAGCATTCCCCATGGCCATCTAAAGCTTCTCACGAGTTGGGAGAGGAAGCTAGGGTGGAGGAAGATGGAGAAATTTCGGTTAAAAAGGAAAGTGAGGAGAGGCGACTCAAGTATATTGAATCTCATGAAAGGGAGATAACTAGATAATGCGAGGTTGCAAGTGTGATGGATCTATGGAGGTAGATGTTGTGGGAAGGATTTGAGGTTCATGTAGAGGATATGGAACCTAAGAAGTCTATGCTACCCCATCTTGGAAAGCACGGGAGAGGCCCCTTAGATTTTGATGAGAGTTTGTCGGATGGAAAGATAATAGCCATCGACACACATCTGAACCCACTTGGTGACCAACCCCTAGCACTTGGTTTTCTAGATCGAAAGGAGAAGCATTATTAGGCAAATTTTTATCGGTGGGGAGTGATGATCTACACCTAGGAGATATAATTTTTTTTTGGAACATACAAGGATATGCAAGCCATTCCTTTATTTTGGGGAATCTTTGGATAAGGTGTAAGTATGCAAGCTTTGGGTATTGCATCTAAGAGTGGTGCAAGACATATAACTGGTAGTGGGACAATATGAAAAACCATCGATGCAGTTCATTGGGATGTTGGGAACACTAGGCATGACCAATTCTGGTACTTTTCTAAATGAAGGAGGTGGATTTAGTGGGTCAGGAGGAAAAGAACATGGTGGATCCAGTGGATCTGGTGGAGGAGGAAACACTAGAGGGAACTAAGGCTCTAGATCGGGAGGACAAGGACCCTAACCACCTCCCAAGTGTTTTTTGAGATTTCTTTACACTTACCAGATTATATGGGTATTGAATATTCTACCGAGCATGTGTACAAGTGTGAGTTATTATGGCACATGAAGGGGATCACTACCCAGAGTGGAAGGCAAGTCAGTTTGCAACAATGTTGCAAGGGCGCGTGCATAGTTGGTATAGGAAGTATGACCCCATCAGACGGTGGTAGAATACACCACATTGAAGAATTCCTTCTTGGTAGAGTTCCATATTCCAGAGTTTGAGTAGAAGAGCATCAACACTCTTAAGGAGATCTACATGGAATGCTGAGAATGTGTGGGAGTATGTCATGTGTTTTAATACTCTCTTGTAAAATCTATCCTATTACATTCATCCTTCTCAACATACTCAATGGTTTTATTAGAGGATTGATAACACCATTTAGAAGGGCTCTATCACATAAGACTTTCATAGACCGAGTGAGGCATTGGAAGCTAACCTATGCACCTTGAAGTTGTTTGGGAGCATTGACCTTTAGTGTTATCCCTTTTCGAGGCTCAAATTGTTGTAATGGCCAATAAGTTAGAGAAGCTATCTACACACTCAATTGTGAGGTTTGTGGTGGGATTTGTGTATAGACTATGAAGTGGAGGGACATGCAAAGGATAGTTTCCCTCGGAGAGTTGGGTGCATGCTATGGTGGTAGACGGTGAGATTTTTCATGGGGATCATGATGCAAGTAGATTTGCCCCCTACTCCGACATGAAATCCGTAAGAATTTTCTTGCTATTGCAAGATTTGTACCTCTACAAACCATAATGACAAGGATTATAGACTAATTGATTAGATCCATGATGCTATTGATCTAGGTGTGCACTAGACTAGCCTTGCAAGTAGTTCAAAGGATGATGACTGACGTTATAAAGGGAGTGTAGGTGGAGGAACATGTGGAAGAGATTTTCGCGGAGGATTTTTGGTCCTGATAATTATGGTGGAGGACGAAGTGAGTTATCATGAGGAACTTGTTATAATTATGGATCACGAGCATTACAAATGTGTGTTTCTTGATCTATTATAATGCTCATGGTGTGGAAAGAAACTTAAGTATGAAGAGTGTCCAGAAAGTTTTGAGCATATTAACTAGCAGCACTGGAAGGAAAAAGGCATTGGGATGGTGAGCATCAATAAGGCCAATTCTAGTGGATGTCAAGAGTGGCGCTTTAGTCGGGACTAGAAATTTTATTGGTGAATGATGTGAGTAGAGGCACGTGCGTAGGGAGATACTTAGACGAAAGGAAACTAGTTTCAAGAGAGAAGTAGTACATGGAAAGTATCAGGACCTCTCATCAGAAATAAGTGTATGAAGAGACTATGGATGTCATTCGAGTTTCTGAGGAGAGATCAATGTTTGAAGGAGCAATCGAGGTAGTTAGAGAAAAGGAAGAATGTTGAGGTCCCAAAGGATGACTGGATGAAGTCAAAGAAGTGTGCAAAATGTTAAGGCAAGAATATTATTCCCTTGCTAGGAGAATGGCTGAGAGAGAAGGTACCATTGCGGAGTAGAGTGTAAAAGGTAGGTTTTACATGTAAAACTTCCCCCTCAAAGCCTCATTGACTATGATAAGGAGATTACTCTGAAATGGTTGTTTGATAGATGGATTTTGAGAAATATTCTCATTGACATGGGAGCATAGGTCAATGTTCTTACCTTATATTCTTGGCATCAATGGGAAGGCCCACATTGAGCCATCCTCGAATGTGTTGTATATGAGTGAAAACAAGACTAAGGCAATGCCCATTAGAGTTTTGAAGGATGTAGTTATCACCATTCAAGGAGCCAAGTTCACTGGAGACTTTGAAGTCTTGGTGCGCTTTGAGGTAGACAACTTTCCAAGCATTGCTTGGGCACCCATGGTGTTACAAAAAAATGATGACGACTAGTGGTTTAACAAAGGGTATATCAGTTTTGAGAGAAGGAAGAAAGGGTGATCATCCCTTTGAAGATATGGGAAGTAGTGCCCTATACTGAGCCCTTAGGAGAAGAATTCCTTGATAGAATCTATGTGCACTCCATTAGAGATCTTGAGATAATTCACCCCATGGAGGGAGTTATCCAGTTTGAAGATGCTCAATTTGTGAGTGATACCACTAGTGTGGCATGTAAAAATTGGGTGCATGGGACTTATGAGTTAATTGGGAGACAGTTAAGAGGATCTATAACAAGGGTGACAAAGGTGTGCTCATTCAAGTGCCTAGGAGGAAAGAAGTTGCCAAGTTACTCAAGGGGCATATCCTGAATTTTCTTATGGGAAATGGAAGTTTAGTGGAAAAATGAGGACGAGAGAAGAGGAATGCTAGTTCACATGACCTACTCGAAACTACATCACGTTGGTGGGATACACATCAGGAGAACCTCCTAGAGTGGCATGAGGTAAGGATCACATTCTCTGTAAGGTTTTCTAAGAGCAATGCACCCATGGTCATACAAGACTACCATGGTAAAGAGACCACTTCATTTCATATCCAAGTGTGTGAGAAGGCCTAGATGGGAAGCGAAGTGTTACCACCTTCATTATGGGTACATAATTTGTATTCCACCTTACAAGGTTTGTGCATGTGCTTGGGACATTCATTGGAGATGCGTCATCAGATAGGTAATTGGTAAGAGTTGGCGGCTGATCTCATTCAAGATTTCGAGTATAGGAGTACCAAACCATCAATGGATAAGGTGTTGTAAGTGATCAAGTGCCTTATGATGGGAGATAGTGCTATGGTAGAGGATAGGCTACTAGAATTTCTAGGTGAGCCTTATTTGGAGACATGTACCTCAATGAAGAAGAATAAGAGGAAGTACAACTTGAGTGCACATGTATGGAAAAGAAAAAGGAAAAATGGTCTATGTAATAGACAGAGAAGAGATGGAGACTTTGGATGTTAACCATTCGGAGGGTACATGTAAGATCATAGACAAGAAGTGATGAGATGCTTGATGAAAGCATGTGCCTACCATGAGCCCTTGAAAACAAATAAGGTTAACATTGGGATGGAGGTAGAACCTAAGGAAGCTATCATTGGTGACTATTGGTTGGAAAAGGAGGTTTCAAAGATCATTGATCTGTTGCACATGAGTTCCAAGATTTGTTCCCTCATGGTACCATGAACTCAAAGGCATTCACCATTCCTTGGGGGAGATGAAGATCAAGTTGAAGGAAGGTGTGTGCCCGATTCAGAAGAGGCCTTATTGAATGAATCCAAATTTATGTGTATGGGTTAAGGAAGAAATAGACAAAATGATAGCATCTAGTATCATTGAGGAAATGGAAGAATCAGAATGGATAAGCCCAATGGTTATCAATATTAAGAAGGATGGTAGGATAAGAATTTGTGATTGACTATAGGGATCTAAATGTAGTATGTGTCATTGATCCTTTCCCAACCCCCTTTACTGAAGAAATTTTAGAGGGATTAGTTGGGTGTAAAGTCTACTCTTTCACAGATGGATTCTCGAGGGTACCACCAAGTCATGGATTGTAAAGGAAGACCAGAGAAACATAAATTTTTCCACTAAATGGGAAGTTTTTCCCTGCGGTTATGCCTTTTGGATTAAAGAATGTGCCTTGTGTTCTCACACATTATGGTACAAGCATTTCAGGACTTCATCCATAAGTTTCTTCAAGTTTACCTGGATGACTGGACTATGTATGGATTGGTGAAAGACCATTGTGAAAACTTAAGGTTGATGTTTGAGAGATGTCGGTAATTGAGGATATCCCTCAACATAAAAAAATGTGTCTTTGCTACTCCATTTGGAACCCTGTTAGGACACATTATATGTACCAAAGAAGGTTTTCCAGTAGATCCCGCTAAAGTTGTAGTTATTGTAGGATTAGGGAGCCTACTAGTCAAAGTGTAGTGTGTAGATTTCTTGGCATATGCGGGGTATTACTGGGAAGTTCATCAAGGGGTATGCCAAAATATCTGTTCCTTTAGAGGAATTATTGAAACACAAAAGTTCCTTTCATTGGGGAGAGGTGCAATAGAAGGCATTTGACACTTTAAAGGATAGGCTTGTCATGGAACCCATATTACGTTTTCCTTCTTGGGATAAGCCTTTCCATGTGCATGTTGATGCCTCGGGGAACAACTATGGAGAAGTGCTAGCACAACTGGTGAGGGAATTATTGATCATCCTTGTGCTTTGCAAGTAGAAAGTTGACACCAGTAGAGAAAAATTACACAACTACTAAGTGCGTGAAGCATTGTCTATGATCTACACGTTGCATAAGTTTAGGTAGTATCTATTGGCATGACACCATTTATATTCTACACAGACCACATGGCATTGAAATACTTAGTCAAAATCCGGTTCTGCAAGGGTGCATATGCCATTGGGTCCTGTTATTTCAAGAATTTGAATTCACAGTGGTTGTAAAACTAGGAAAAAAGCTATTTAGGACCTGACCACTTATCAAGGATTAATTCAGGGGAGGATGCGCAAAGCATTAAAGGATACCATTTAGATGCACAACTATTTAGGTTACTGGTGCACCCTTATACTTGGAAGATATCACAATGTTCTTAAAAACAGGTGTGGTGCTGGAAGGGATGAAGGCCTTGGAGAAAAATCAGTTAGCAATACACGCTGCACCTTACATGTTGATTAGTGGAGACCTGTATAAGTTAGGTCATGATGAGGTTCTATGCCAATGTGTATTGGAACATGAGCATAGCCATTATGGAAGAAGCACATGGTGGATTGTAGGAGGACACTATGCATGAAATGCTACCACGTGGAAGATTTTATTAGTTAGGTATGGTGGGAAACCATCTACGAAGATTGTATTGAGTTTTGTAAGGCCTGTGACCATTTTCAGTGCCTTGGAAAACTTGGAAAGAGAGATGAAATTCCCTTGTGACCAATATCTAGTGCTGAACCATTTGAAAAATGGGAAAATTGACTTTGTAGGCCAATCACGCTAGTCTAGTGAAGGACTAGTTCATGGTATATCATCACTTGCATTGATTACTTGACCGCGGTGGGCGGAGGAGGTAGATACTATAAAGGATTGCACCATAGTGAAAGCTACTATATTTTTATGGGAAAACATAATCAGTATGTATGGTTTCCTTTAAGTTTAACAAGTGATAGGGGTACACACTTTCTCAATGAAATAGTCAGGATTATGTTAGAGAATTTATGGTGGCCCATCATAAGACTACCCCATATCACCCTCAAGAAAATGGAACTGTTGAGGCATTTAACAAAATACTAAGTCACACGTTAACTAAGATCTATGATGTTGGAAGACAGGATTGGGATGATAAGGTATCATCGTTCTATGGGCATACAAGACAACCTATAAAAAAGGTTGAACAAGGCCACCATTTCAATTGGTGTTTGGCGTGGAGGTTATTTTACTAGTGGAATTCATGTTACCTTCACTTGCATGTATAACATGTAGGAGGGTTAGCTGATGAAAAAGTGTTGGAAGAAAGAATTGATAAGTTGATGTAGTTAGATGAAAGGTGATCACTTGCTAGATGGAGTCAGAAGATAGAAAAAAAAGAAAAAGGCATGGCATGATTGTCATATCAAGAACAAGAAGTTTGAGGTTGGGAAATTAGTGTTTTGTATGATTCCAAGTATCTGCGCCATCATGGGAAGTTGAAATTCCATTGGTTGGGACCTTACATCATCTCATACATTCTTGATTCATGTATTTTCTAGTTACAAGATCTTTGGATGGGACGAGATTACCAAGTCACTTCAATGGTGAGTAGGCCAACTATAAATAAGTCTTCTTGGTGTTTGTAATAAGGCAGTATTTCCAATTAGTTTAGAATTTCATTTTATGATTTTTCTCTTCTTGTGTTTCCCTTTCTCGTTGCTTGTTCCTTTTTTTTTCATTTTTGCACCTTGTGTGATGGTAACCACATTATTTTTCTAAAGTTTTGTATATGCGAGAGGACCACACATCTATTTTAGTGTGGGGTGGAGTGATAAAGTATAGGCCTATAATACAAGTTTGAGCTGGTGGTAGAAGTTGTGGTGAATGGCCCAGTTGAAGGATAAAAGCAAGGTAAGGAAAGAAGTGAGTAGGTGGAGAGAAGGTGGTGTCAAAAATGGATTTGGTGGAAAAAAGGATGAAGAGTGTAGGAACAACATGAGGTAGGTGAGGGAAAAAAATTGGGTAAAGGATGAAGAAGTGCCTTTGGTGTTGTGGACGCACGCGTAAGAGTCTTTAGTCGGGTTGGATTTTTGCACACCAGAAGGTTGTAAAGGGTTTTCACGGGATGTAGTGTGTGGGTAAAGGCACTTAAAGACGACTTAATGGAAAAATCCACATTTAATGTTAAAGTACGTTGGTAGGTGGTATAGCATTTAATGTTGGAAAGAAGAAAAAACTATAAATATAAGGTTAGGAAAATCATTTGTTACCTTGCATTTACAAAGTAGAAGAAGCTCTTGTGAACTAGGGCATCGAGAGAAATTTGTGTGAAGAAAGAAGAATCCAAAATTTGAGTGTGCATCTAGAGTAGATTTGCAAACCAGAAGGAGGGAGTACACGGGTGTGAGAAAGGTTGTGTGAAGAAGCGTCATCTTGTGGAAGGATTTCCTAGTTAGGGTTTGGCAGCTAGGGCAGAGAAAGAAGGATTCATTTAGGAGTTGAAGCTTTGGAGTGAGCTTTGGGATTGAGCAGAGTAGTAGAGTAGAGAAAGAGGAAGGATTGTTTAAGATCATCCCAACCAGAAGAATGGCACCAAGGAAACCAACCATTTCACCAAAGAAAACAAAGGGAAAGGGCAAGGGAAAGAAAATCACTTTCATCACGAGCACCAATGAAGAATGGTACGTAGAAATGTAGTACCCAGATGGGGTATTGCTAGGGAAAGAGTGGGAGTCACACTTGTGAAAGATGGCCATAAGTGATTATAATCATTACATGAGCACAATGGAGAAGGAAATGGCATTGGATTTGGTCGACCAACTAACAATAGGATGCCAGATGGAATGCCCATTTACAATGATGAGGTAAAGGTCAAATTGGAAAAGGCTGGTTATTGTAATTATACGAGTTCCCTACTTTGGAAAGCTTGAGTGCCTTTATCAATGGATGATGTCACACGTGCATGAGGATCATTTTTATTTCATGGGGCACAAGATGTACATCACACCACAACTGATATCCAAGTTCACAGGCCTCAATTGTGAAGGAGATAGCATTGATGATGATCTAAGCGACAAAGAGGCTATCAAGGACTGTAGCTGCGTATGACTATAAGAAGGGGTTGTGATACTTTGATATTCGAGATACCAGACCTAGTGATGAGGATGGTCATGCTTAGTCACCAAACTCAATGACCAGAGAATGATGGACACAAGTGAACAAGGCATGGTTGAATGTATGCTGGAAAATATTAGAAGGAACCATCTACAACTTGTTTGCTTTCATCGCATGGATGAAATTATAAGTAGCGTGCAGGAGGAGAGAAGATACTCTTGGTAATGTCCTCCTCACTATTGTGTTCTCAGAGATTGGAGTGCCCGATGGGCCAGAAAATATTTGTTTGGGAGTATCCAGAAGAGGATCCCTCACCCATAAAGAGGTTTACAAAATATACTTGTGAAACCATGATGGACCACTCACAAGGCACGCCTGGAGAAATGGTATAAGCGAATGCATGACACATTCGGGCTGAGTGGAGGATCCCATAGTAGTTTCCCATGCTTGTGAGTGGAGAGGAAAAATTTTCAATGTACCAACACTTCTGCATTGGTAGATTTATGTTGACAGATGATAATATGAGTCATGGTGCAAGCTACCCTTCTCCTTCACTGTGTTATACTTCCAAGCCGAGTTAATTAGTTCAAGGAGGCCAAGAGACTAAGGTTTGACCTTAGTGAGGTATATATAGACCACCGTGAGCTACACTTGCCAAAAGCTGGTCTACCCAAAGAAGTGCATGTACATGGAGAGATATGTCTCCCATGAGATCCAGATGATGAAACCTTTAACTTTGCACCGATTACGGGAAAAGGAGGACATGAGGGTGTATCTGTGCATAAGGCCAAAATTTGAAAAAGGCACTTACTTGGAGAATGATGTCTCCATTCTTGAAGACCCTACATGAAGGAAGAAGGCCATGCCTAGAAGAGAGAAAGAGAAGAGGTGCAGAAGGCACCAAGTGTTCAAACCACACAAATGGTAAGCGCGTTGGAGACAAGCACTAAGCCTAGTACTTACGCATGGAGGAAGAAGTCTCCAGTCAAAGAAAAGACTCTAGAAGAAGAGGCACGGCAGAGCATGAAGATCCCCTCACCCAGGAGGAATCACCAAAGAAGACATCACCTATCAAAGAAAAAGAAAGAGAAGAATCCCTACTAGAATCCCCAGTAAGGAAGAAGTAGAAGGTGATGGATGAGGCCGATTCAGAAGAGATAGAAGACCTAGATGCCTACATCAGCGATAGGGATGATGATGATGAACCAGAAGGAGGCAAAGACCATCCTGTCTATGAGATACATGATTCTGAAGAAGAAGGAGATGAGTATAATGAAGGAGATGAGGAGAAGGAGGATGAAGAAGAAGCTGAGACCCAAGGCAAGGGGTAGGTGGGGAAGAAGTTACAAAAGATAAAAGGACCCCAAGCCTCACGAAGGAACAGATAGATGAGGCCATAGAAAAATAAGTGGAAAAAATCATCAAGGACCTAGTGGAACAAGAAGTGAAATGGTGCATGCGGATGTGGTGCTAAAGGAAGTTGAGGAGGAAAGCATAGAAAAATAATATGGCAACATGGGAGGAGATCCCAGTTTGGCTGTAAGCTTTCCAAAAGCCACACACATAGGGAGGAAGAGCACAAAAGCATCACAAGTTCAAGGAATGGGCTACATTGATGATCGAACAAGGTGTTGCATGCACTTCTAGAGCATTGTGCTAATGGAACAAATTTTAGCCATGACTTCATTTGATGAGGAAGGTGCATACCCTCGGACAAGGAAAATGTTGTCATGGGCATTTGAGTCCCACATTGATGAGCAAAATTTGAGGTAAGCCAAGGAGCATTGATGAAAGTGCCAAAAAAAGGGATAAACCCCTTGGTGAATGCTAGAGGTTGTATCAGATGAGAAAATATGCAACGCTCAATAAAGTCTCAGTTGAGGTTGAAGCCAGGCTCTTCTGGGAGAAATGATAGGGTAAAGTTCCTAGAGGTAGAGTTGGAGAAAAGGGAAGAGGAGCTCCTGGAGAAAAGAAAGGACCTAAAGTAGGAGGAACTAATCAATGCTCAGTTAAGGCATGAGTTAAAAGATGAGAAGGCAAGGGTGCGTGAGGCATACAAGAAGATAGAGATGATCATGGATGCCATTGTCTTAAAGCATCAGACTTAACACCACCCATGCAAAAGTATGGATCATCCTTGTAATTCCTAGAGGACTTGACCCACATACTCACTATGGAGAGGTGACCACTTTCCCTAGAATCAGCGAGAGGAGGCATTTGGCATGCCAGAGAAAGAAAATAAGATGAAGGTTGTGGAAATTGTTTCTCAGTACAACAAGATCCTCACCGATGTAAAGGCCACCATGTAAATTGTTGAGGCCCTATGATAACTGCATGGATAGAGATAGAGTGGAAAGTATCTTAGTTACCACCCATGAATGAAACTCAAGGAGTTCTAGGAAAAGAAAAAGGGAACAGGGTGGAGTGAGACAAGATCCTAGCCTGAGGTAGAAAATAAATTAGAGGCCATTGAGACCTTGCGGGGCTCAATCAAGAACCCGGACAAAGGAATTGTACCCTCAAATCACTCGGAGGATGGATGTGCTCGAGGATTTGGGAAAGAAAGCTGGAGGAGATTGTGGAGATAATGAGTGCTAAGGGAGAGGAGCTTAGTTTTGAAGAAGTGAGTGCACCCAGTGGGTGACCTCTATCAGCAAGCGCAAGAATGAGGTCGACTCTTGGGGGAAGTTAGAAGTTGATTTAAGGAAGGATTTCCCTCTCCTCCTCTAGAAGTAAATAAAGTTCCCCATTCTTTCATTCTTTTCCCCATTTCTTCATTCCTTCATTCTTCCATTCCAACCATTTGTAAGGATCCACCATTCTTTAATTCTTTATTGAAGAGTGTTTTCAGAGGATGAGAATAGGCATAGTGTGGGGTGATGTTGGGCCCCAAAATATCAGCTAAGTACAAGAAGAAGGTGCATGTGGGCACGTAGGACCTAATTAAAGAAGGGAACATGGGTTGAAGGGCATAGGGAAAGGTTTTAGGGTTTTTGAGAACACATGTATGCATTTGCGTGTAAGGAAAAATAGGTTTTGTACTTAGCCACATTTGGCATCCCAGGAAGCACATGAGAAAAGCATGACCCTTGTGGATAAGGTGCCAGCTTGGCGACTATGGATCAAAAAGGGAATATTCTAGGCATGCGATAGAAGGTTCCAGAAGACATCATTATGAGAAGTGGAGAGCTTGGATCTATGGGGAGGCATGCTCCCATGGAGGACCACTTGACACTTGGAGACCAATCGATTTGTAACTTCTGGAAGGCATGGCGGTGGGTGCTAAGGTTATAAATACAAGCAGTGCCCGAGTAGAAGATAGATATAGAAGGATATAGAGTTGAAGAGAGGAAAAGCTCTGCAAAAATGAATGGAGGATTCTATGGGTTGGGAATAGGAGCATATAGGGATGATGGCACATTTAGGGGAATGGGTCTGCATTTTTCTCTGTAATGTGATGAACATGGTATAGTTTTGATGCATGACTTGGCTCTGCATTATTATATGGGGTCTGTTATGAACCCAATGGATTGTAATGTGGTTATTGAATCTCTTGATATGAATACAATGCTCTATTATAAATCATCTTGTGTTTGGAAGTATACTAATGTATTTCCTTTCTGTATGAGCTATTTCCTTATGTTGTTTGTTATTTCCCTTTTCTAGATGTAATAAGATAACTCATTCTAGGATATGGCATGGTTCTTTCTACTCATTTCCATTTAAATATGTTATAAGATGATGCATTCTCATAAGACTCACATAAAGGAGAGACTCGGCTGCTCGTGCGTGCCTTGGGTGAGCACCGCCCCAGCACCCGTTGACAGGTGATAGGCGTGTGTATGGGATTAGACTATGGGTCTAAGGGTATAAAATATGAC